>VCKU01000091.1:0-1388333 GCA_005876895.1 Drosophila azteca | reverse complement strand
GCCACAGTGTGGATGTTTTGAGTCCCTTTTCGGATAAGGAATCTCCCTCAGGGTACAGGGAGTATCTGCTGAGATCGTCCAACTATTCGGATATGATTCCAATGACGGTAGGTTAAATGTCTTTGAAAGGCTTTGAAATTATGCTATATGCACTTTCTATAGGAATTCGAGCGGCCGTTACCATTTCTGTTGCACTACGCAGAGTTCTACATGCTCTACGCCGCAGGCAAAGAGGCCTGCAACAGCACCCTGAACAGTGAGGCGTTGGGAACGATCCTTGAGCATCCTGCTGGCTATTATGATGTGATCCTGATGGAGCACTTCAACACGGATTGCCTGATGAGTGTGGCGCATGTCCTGCAGGCGCCAGTGATTGGCATGAGCAGCTGTGCTCTGATGCCCTGGCACTATGAGAGAATGGGTGCTCCGTTGATCCCTTCGTATATCTCGGCCCTATTCATGGGTCAGTCGCAGGAGATGTCGTTTGCCGGTCGCTTGGGAAATTGGATCACAGTGCATTCGATTAATATGCTCTACCGAATGTTCAGTTTCTCCGCTGCCGATGCTTTGATACGCCAGAAATTCGGTCCTGGGCTTCCGTCCACCCAAGCGATGGTGAGGAATACCTCCCTTATGCTCGTCAACCAGCACTTCACGCTGAGTGGACCCAAGCCTCTGCCCCCGAACATCATTGAAGTAGGTGGAGTGCACCTGAAGCCTGCCAAGCCCTTGCCAGCTGAACTCCAGCAGTTGCTTGATAAGGCTACCAAGGGCGTAATCCTCATCAGTTGGGGCTCTCAGCTGCGTGCCAGTTCCTTGTCCGACGCGAAGCGAGATGGCATAGTACGTGCCATCGCCCGTCTGGAGCAGCAGGTCATCTGGAAGTGGGAGAACGACACGCTGCCCAACAAGCCCGACAATTTGCACATCATGAAGTGGCTGCCACAGCGCGACATATTCGCCCATCCCAATGTCAAGCTATTTCTGTCGCACGGCGGCCTCATGGGCACCTCAGAGGCGGTGGCCAGCGGCATACCCATTGTGGGCATGCCCATGTATGGCGATCAGTCACTGAACATCGAAGCTCTGGTGCAGCGGGGCATGGCCCTGCGTCTGGACTTCTACAAGCTCAGCGAGAATACAGTCTATGAGACGCTCACAAAAGCGCTGGATCCCTCCTTCAAAGCCAAGGCACTGGCCGTGGCCTCTGCGTACAACAACCGTGTGCAGCCTCCTCTGGAAACTGCCATCTGGTGGGTCGAGCATGTGGCCGAAACCAACGGAGCCCCTTTTATCCAACCCAGCGCCGTTCATCTTTCCCGTTTCGTCTACTACTCGTTGGATGTCTACTTTGTGGTAATCTCCGTCACGCTTCTGCTGTTCACTGCCTGCGTAGGACTATGCCGGATTTGCAGAGGTGGAAAGCGTCAGGCAACCACCAAGCTAAAACGCAAGTGAAATCAGTGAATAATCAATCTTATCTGCGATTAGACTGGAGATTGGAAAAATATTGTAAGATTATAAAAGAGTTCACGTTTAATAGTAAATATGTACAAAATCCAGTCCTATCCATTTACAACTTTGCATTGGCTGCTCCCGGGAAGCCCAGGCGATACAGAGCCACCACCACAGCTCCACCAAGACCAAGATTGTGCTGCAGCGCCAGCTTGGCACCGCTCACCTGTCGCTTCTCGGCCAGACCACGCAGCTGCCAGCACAGCTCAGCGCACTGGGCCAGCCCAGTGGCTCCCAGAGGATGGCCCTTTGAGATGAGGCCACCGCTAGGGTTCACCACGAACTTGCCGCCGTATGTGTTATCTCCGCGGTCGATGAACTCGCCAGCCTTGCCCTCGGCGCACAAGCCTAGGGCCTCGTAGGTCACCAGCTCGTTGGCGGAGAAACAATCGTGCAGCTCCACCACCTGCACATCCTGGGGCTTGAAGCCGCTCTTGGCAAAGAGACGCTGACTAGCCAAAGCAGTCATATCGTAGCCGGCAATCTTCATCAGACTCTTGTCCGCGAAGGTGGATGCTGGATCACTGGCCATTTCCATGCCAACGATCTCCACAGCCTGCTTCTCCAAGCCATGGCGACGCACGAACTGCTCGGAGGCCAGGATAGCAGCACCAGAGCCATCAGATGTGGGGCAGCACTGCAGTTTGGTCAGCACTCCCTCGACCACCTGGGGCGACTTCATAATCTGCTCCAAAGTGTATTCATCGCGGAACTGCGAGTAGCTGGAATCAACAACGTCCGACAGATAAAACAAACGCGTGTATACTCGTAGGTCGGTCTCCCGACTGAATGCAGGCAATGAAGTGGACTTATGATGATGGTCGGAGGCTCGCGGCGATAAGATAAGCGTGTGGCAAGTGAACTTTCGACCGAACTTACGGATTATTGACGGAGTGCTTGTGGTTCTTCCAGGCGATCTTGCCAAAGTGTTCGGGCTTGGTGCCGTACTTCTTCATGTGTTCCTTGCCAGCATTTCCAAAGATCTGGGCAGCCATGGGACCAGGTCCAATTTCGGTAAGTTCCCCCATCTCGGTGATGTGTCGCTCCATGGGATTGGCGCGGTCAAAGTACTATCGTTGCATGATAAGTAGATTCGTACAAGTAGAATTACAAACGGAAGGAGTGTCCTACCTTTGACGCCAGGGAGCCACGCTCCATCTTCTCGAAGCCCAGGGCCAGCACACAGTCGGAGGTTCCAGATTCGATAATTTGCTTGGCCAGGTAGAGGGCGCTAGATCCTGTGGAACAGTTGTTGTTCACATTGTAGACGGGAATGCCGGTCATTCCGACCTCGTAGACAGCACGCTGGCCGCAGGTGGAGTCTCCATAGACGTAACCGGTCACCGCCTGCTGCACCTCCTCGTACTTGATATTGGCGTCCTGCAGAGCCTTGGTGATGGCCTCCTTGGCAAAGTCCGGATAGCAGACATCAGCACGACGACCAGGCTTCTCGAACTAAGAAGAGATACACCAGAATAATGATAAAACGAAAGACAGCACAAAGGTCAAACTTCAGGGGCCGTACCTTGGTCATGCCCACGCCGATAACGTAAACTCTTGTCTTGGTCATGTTTGGTATGTGTGTGTTTCTTCTTGCGGAGCGGGAGCGCCTGAAATAAATTGTGGTGGATCCAACCGGTTGCTTCTTTATATACCCTCAAGGGGGCTGTAACCGGTTGCTTCTTCCACGACTGATAACGAACAGCTGACGAGTAGGGTTGAAAATATAAAACATGCTTTGGTGGCCATGATGTTCTACCAATCTTTTATGATTAAATGTTCTTATTAAATACAACATTAATAAATGCAGTAATATTTATGTATTAAATGTTGCATTCTTTTTTTTATAATATGGTAGCCCTATTATCGACGCCGAATCAACCCTGTTGTTTTGGTCATACACACACACAGCCAAAGTAACATTCACACATACGGCACCAAGTGTACGAAATAAGCAATCAAAAATATTATATGTAAATAGTTAAAATAGGGAAAAAGCAATACCAAAGTATAATAATTAGAAGAAGAATAATATTCAGTGCATTAATATACAACACATGCCTATGTGTGTGATTGCACAGCCCGTCAATCTGTCTGCCCGTTTGTGCTCCATCATTCGGCAAGGTTACCTACAACCGCGGCCTCCGAACTGATCTTACTTTCTTTATGCTATAAATAAATGTAAACAATACAGTAAGTTTCACATCATGTGCAAATAGATGTACAGATTGTCTATAATCAATTGTTTTATTTTTATGTCTTTTTTTTAGAAAAATGTGGCCGTGTTTAGTAAAATGCTGCTCAAGCCATGAACGTTCGTACCTGGTCCCCATTGGAAATCGTAAATTTTGGCTCGCAAACCTGGGAATACCTCGTGTGCATAGCCGTCAAAGGGTGTGCGCAAAACATTTCCGAGAGGAATGCTTTTTAAATCGTGGAAAGCTTCGGTTGGGAAGTCTTCCCACTGAAAACCTAGGTGAGTTGTTGCATAAATGTAATTCATGGAAAACTTTGACTGAATGAATATTTTGCATTTTAGGCCATAAGGCATTGTATCAACCAGAGTTTAGCAAACATCAACAGCGAAACATAGAACAAATTAAAAGGATGAAGATTAAAGATCCGCTGTCCGCTGAGAGCTTGGAACGAGTGGAAGGATCCGAATTGGATAAATATATCATTGAAGCTCCGGTGTCCGGTAGCATGGAGCAACACGAGACGCATTCCCCATCAGCATCATCATTAGTGTTGTATTTGCAACAAAGAAATAATGAGCTGCTGGCAGAGGCTGAATGCCTACGTGTGGAAAATACTCAGCTAAGAAAGGAGAATATATCACTGAAGAGAAGTTTTGAAATTCATAAATGCTTGTTTGAATAAAAGAATCTTATGCGGCGCCGTTGATCGGAATTTTTTTGGTATTTTTCTGATATGGCAGCCCAACTATCGGCACCGAAACAAACCTACCCTGTTATTATGGTCACACCAAGTGTACAAAATAAGCAAACAAATATATTTTATGTGAATAGTTAAAATAGGGAAAAAGCATTCCCAAAGCAGAATAATTAGAAGAAGAAAACAGCATACAGTGCATTAATCTAAAACACATGCATATGTGTGTAATTGCACAGCCCGCCAGTCTGTCCATCCGTCTGTGTGCCTTCGTTTGGCAGAAGTACCTGCAGCCCCGGCCACCCAACTGATCGCTCCTCCGCTTCTTTTTGTTATAAATAAAGAAGGAAATGGATTCAAAAAATGCTACTAGCGCTGTTGCAGCTTTGCCTGTACGCAAGTAAGTTTCATACATATGTATGTATGTACTACATGTGTAAACAGATGTTTACATATGAATGTATTAATCTAACTCTTAATTGATTCTTAAATTTCAGAGAAATATGGCCATGTTTAGTAAAAGGTTGCTCAGGGCATAAACGCTCATACCAGATCCCCCTAGGAAATAGCAAATATTGGTACGCTAATCTTGGCATTAAGGTAGCGCGAAGGCGCTCTAGGGTGTGCGCAAAACATTTCCTGGAGGAATGCTTGTCGTTGGACCACCGTCTCAGGATGGGAAGTATTCCGACTGAAAATTTAGGTAATTTGTATTATAAATGGTCTTTAATTACACTAGTCAACACGACTTTTCCGATGTCGCCCAAAATGATTGTTTCTGAAAGATTTGGAGATTTGAAATTTTTCAAAGAATTATGGTTATCAAATTTGAATTTGAAAGCTTAATATTTTCCACACGTTAAGCTGCAGCTACAAAGTGTCTTGGATTTATAGCTGCATTTGAAAGCTTATTAAAACTGCAACCAGTTGTAGGAAATTTAAGTTATGTGAAAAATGGAAGAACTACCTCTGAAAAAAATACCACATTTTTAAAAAACTCTTTAAAAAATGTAAACTTGAAAAAAAATTGTTTCAAAAGTTTGAAATCTTTAAATCTATCAGAAAAAATTATTTTGGGAGACAACGGAAAAGAAAAGTTGAATTTTTGTTGAGTAGTGTTATTAATTACATTTTGTTTTCGTTGAATTTTAGGGCGTGAGCCAGTGTATTTACCTAAGTTTAGCAGACATCAAAGAAAAAGCATCAAAAAAGCTAAAGCCAAGCTCCAAGAAGACGAAAAACAGGTTGAAGACCGGCTATCCGCTGATGGATGGGACCAAGAGGATATTTCCGAATTTGATAAATATATCGTTGAAGATCCGCAGTCCGATAGTGCGGAACAAGCCATACATTCCGAAAAGGATGGATATGTCATTGATGATCATTCACAGTCGGAATCAACATTAAAGTCAATCAATTTGTATTTAAAGCAAAGAAATAATGAGCTGCAAGCAGAGGCCGAGTGCCTACGTTTAGAAAATTCACAATTAAGAATGGAGAACATTTCCTTGAAAAGAAGCTTTGAAATCCATAAATGTTTGTTCGAATAAATATAACATCATTTGTAATTGTGATGTATTGTGATATATGATATACATATATACATACACTAGTATAAATAACAAATTCGTAATGACATGTGAACAACTTTGTAATAGAAATAAAAAATTTATTCCAATTCTGATCAACTTATATCCCTTTCTGTAAATATTTCTTTTCAAATGTACCCAAAACATTTTATTTTCGCTCTCTGTACTTCTGTGACGTACATGTTAACAATAATTTAAAGAACAATTTGAACACATTTAGCGGTCGTTTCAATATACATTTATAATTGGTATTTTTATTTCGTATACTTCAGTGATGTGGCAGCACAGCCCAACTATCGACACCGAATCAACCCTGCTCTTTATTTACACACACACACAGCTAGAAATATTAAACGGAATATCAAATTGGAAAAAAATTTTAAATTTAGGGGTGTCTGGCAAAAAAATCGATGAAAAACTATCGATGTCTGCAGTTACGACCCTAACATCGATTATATCGATGTTTCTCCAACACTAATGCAAGAAAAAACAAACAATAAAAAAGTAAATATTAGAAAAAATCTTATAATTACTCAAAAAGTGAAAATACAACGACACTAATTAAGCGTTAAGATGCAATAAAAAATATTCCATTTGAAATGGAGTGGGTAAGGTACGTGAAACAGCAAATCCATGCATGCATTTGTATATGTATACATGTACACAGTCAAGTCTGTCCGTCCCGTACATCAGATTGGATTTCTGACAGTGTTCGGCAAGTGCCGATCTGATCTTTCATTCTTGTTGATATATACAAATAATGGAATATAAGAACCATCGCCAGTTCGGCTGCGTGCAAGTAATCAGAAATACAATACATGGCCTATGGATATTGTGCAAGATCTAACATTAAAATATTTCCTTTTATTTCTAGACCAATTATAAAGTGCTTGGTAAAAGGCTGTTCCAGCCATGAGCGCACGTACTTCGTCCACAAAGGAAACCGCCAGCAATGGTTCGCGAATCTTAGAATTAGTGGAGCGCCTACGCGCGCCAAAGTATGCGTAAAACACTTTTTAGATGAATGCTTTGTGAATGGAAAGCTTCGCATCGGAAGTCTACCCACTGAAAACTTGGGTAAGTGGTACATTTTTTCAAACAAACTAATATTAACTGAATTTGTTTTGTTTCAGGCCATGAACCATTGCATAGACCTGTGTTTAGCAGATGGCAAAAACGATATCGACGCCGCACAAAACCGGAAATAAAAGAAAGTGATATTGCTGTAAAACCGCCCCTGTCCGAAAGCTCGAAGACTGATAATCTGTTGTCTGCTGAGAGCTTGGCGCAATTGGAACAAGCCGCAGATGCAGAATTTGAGAAATATATCGTCGAAGATGAAATGTCTGATAGCGGGGAGCAGGCCACACATTCCGAAAGTCTTGAAAATGATGGATATATCATTGAGGACCAGTTGTCCGATAGCATGGAAGAAACCAGCCACTCTCAATCCGAATCATCATTAATTTTGTATTTGCAACAAAGAAACAATGAGCTGCAAGCAGAGGCTGAATGCCTACGCGTGGAGAACACCCAATTAAGAATGGAGAACATATCCTTGAAAAAAAGCTTTGAGATCCATAAATGTTTCTTCGAATGAAAGAATAAGTGTTAAGAACACGTCGCTGCAGACCAGCCATTTTTTTTTAAATAATTATAATATGTATTATAGTATAAGTACATGATAAATATATTTCTATACACACCATCTTACCACCTTTAAATATTTATATATTTTCCCAACTCAAAAATTAACCGCCAATCTGCTGCGGTATATTATTAGGTATTTATATAACGCAATCGATATGTATTGTTTGCATCGATATCGTCGCATGGTCACACTGAATAAAATACCGAACTTAAGGATAGCGACGCTTGCATTTTGTTTCGCGGCAAAAAATATTTTTTTAATAATTATTGCGATGGAGGAGACACACGACTTTCAGTTCGTCCTTCCACTGAACGCCGAGGATCTGGTCAACTCCAGGGGCGACCACTACTACGTCAAGGAGGTGTTTAGAAACAAAGAAATCCCCGAAAAACTGCTGGGTAAGTGTTACTAGTTGGCGCGTCCGTCGCGTTCAAACATAAGTACAGAGGACCTAAAATGAAATACAATCCCTTGCATTAACACTCCCCAACTTTTTGCAGAGTGTAAGCGCAGAGTGAACCAGGACAAGGATGCCTTCTATATATTGGATACCTTCGACACGTTCTACTCGGTCATCGAGTCGAACGGCACGGATGGAGCGTCCATTCGGAACCTGATGCGTTCCTTTGATCTGCTGTACGTGACTGTCGAAAAGCTAGGCCAGGGCCTGACAGAGGCGCTCGCCGGTAAGGAGCCGCCCACAAACCGCTGCGGCCTTCTGAATCTCACCAAGATGACGCTCTACCTGCAGGTGAACGTCGTCAGAAAGATCGACAGTGTGGCTCAGCGTGCGCTGCGCGACCAGCAGATGACCGTGCAGAAGAAACGCGGCAAGCAGCCGGAGGCCCTCGAGCAGTACCCCGACTGGGATGTAAAGCGCGGCAAATTCCTCGTTCAGCTCTTCAATATTCTCCAGTTGCCGCTGGAGCGGCTCTGGTCTCCCCCCGTAGCCGAAGAGGACTTTATAACGTGAGCATTAAATACGTACTACGATCAGTTTTTCCTTCTACTCTTTGCCTTACAGGATGCTCTGTGACATTTGCTACCGCACCTTGGAGCTCACGTCGATGCGCCACGACAACCGGCACGTCTTCGATACCCTGTTTCAGATTTTGGGCACATGCATTAAGCGCTTCAACCATGCCATGACCTTCCCGGTCCGCATACTGCAGATCCTGCGCGGCACTGAGCACGCCGCCGTAACAGTGGCCAACGGCATACTGACGTTGCACGAGGAGTACGCCATTTCGACGGTCTTCGAAATTCTGCTCAAGAGCATTGTGGAAGCCCTCCAGCTGGACACCGCCGACTCGACGGTGTCTAAGCACTTCTCCGCCTTCCTCTCGGAGTTCTCAAGCATCGCCCCGGCGCTTATCATTCCACATCTTTCGAAGCTCGGCGAAGAACTGCTCGACTGTCAGTCGCACATGCTGCGCAACACCGTTCTTCAGATCTTAGCCGATGCAGTGATCAGTGACCTGACCGCCGAGGATCTCAGCGATGAAATGAAGGAGGTGCGCAACGAGTTTCTCGACCACCTGTACGACCACATCCTGGACGTGTCCGCCCACGTGCGCACCAAGGCCCTGCACATTTGGGTGCATCTCAAGACCCAACATGCCATACCACTCAACTATCTCACAAAGGTTCTTGCGGCGGCTGTGGGCAGGCTGGAGGACAAGAGCTCGCTGGTGCGCAAGGCGGCTATGCAGCTGATAAAATCGACGCTCGAGAGCAATCCCTTCTCGAGCAAACTATCGCTGGAGGAACTCCTCCAGAAGCACCAGAAGGAGGTGGAAATCATGGAGAAGCTCAACGAAGTGCTGGAGGCGGAGCGCAAGGAGGAGGAAAAGCTCAATGAGGAATGGGGCGAAAGGGCGATCGAGATATTACCTCAAATCGAAGAGCATTTAACCGAATGTAAGACTAATCACCCTTTTTTTTGGTTGATTGTTATATTGATTCATTGGCATCACTGCAGTTCCCGATCTGGAGTTCGACAAGGAGGAGAGCGACACCGAACTGCTGGAGAAGATACTGCCGCTCATGCGTAGCAAGGACTACAAGAAGGCCATGGCTCTGGTACGCAAAATAGACTTCCTGGCAGGAAATCACGAAATGATGTAAGTATCTCCACCTTCCCTTTCTTTCTCAACTTGACCTCAGATTAATCGTTATGTTTTAGTTCCCTGCTAAAGTTTGAGGAGAAGGTCGTCTATGTTTTGGCCCTGCTTAAGACCTACCACCTTCTGGCCGCAGGCCTCAAGCAAAGCGTAGGTTCCATTCGATCGCAGAGCTCATTCATTTTACTAAGATTTCTCCATTTTAGAGCGAGGAAATGCTGCGACAGATTAAGACGGTTCAGTTCCTCAAGGACAGCATCGATTACACCACCATAGTGACGGAGGCCTATCCCAAGCTGCAGGACCTGCTCATGTCCAAGACAAACACAGATGTCCTGGAGGCAGTGGACCTTTTCACCACCGGCTACATGTTCGGCATTGCCGGCACAGATGCTGGCATGCGGAAGATGCTGATGCTGGTGTGGTCGCCGGACAAGGAGAAGCGCGATGCCGTCTCCGAGGCCTATCGCCGGGTGCTCTTCACCACAGATCTGCAGGCACGCGCCCATTCCATAAGGGTCGTGCAGAATCTCTCGAAGTTTCTCGGCGAAATCGATTACGGCCACTACTTGTCGCTAGAGACACTTGTGGCCGAGTGGGTGAACGCCGGGGAGATAGATGCCCTCGTTATTCAGGTGCTGTTCGAACGCTTCACCCTGAAGCTGGAGGGCACGACAAGCAACGAGGCACGACTTGCCCTCGAGCTGCTGATCATGGCATCGAAGGCTAAAAACAGTATTGTCACCGCCAACACGGCCATCATCGAGGATATTGCCGTGGGGCAGCGCGCCCGCCGCGAACCGCGTCTCTTTACCGGCTGCCTGCGTCTTCTGGTCAATGGCATCGATGCCAACAACAATGCCAAGTACTACAAGCGCCACAACACCGATGCCAAGTTTGTGCTGGATGTAAAGCGCTTCTTTTTCGACAGCTTCTTTCACCAGAAGCTCAAGGACTTCGATGGATTGGCCACGAGCGTGTTTGAGTACATCTACCGCATGTGTCAGTCCCCCGATGTGTTGGCCCAGGACCTGCTCAAGGAGCTCCTTAAGCGATTCTACAAGAACTGGCTGGTCGCCGGCACTCCTGTGAACGCGAATGCGAATGCCGACAAGGAAAACGAACTGGCACTGGAGTCGCAGCCCACTGAGATTAAGTACTCCCAGGCGCTGGCCATTCCACAGACACAGACGCAGGGCAACCGGAGCACAGGGGGACCGCCGCCCGGGGGTCGTATGCCCGTGTTTATGGTGACGCGGTTTCTGTTCTGCATCGGTTACATGACCATCAAGGAGATGATATTCCTGGACATGGATGTCTACAATAACATGAAGTACCGCGAGGAGCTCACGGCCCAGCAGGAGAAGGATACACGCACGCAGGAGGCTGGCAGGAAGGCCGCCCAGCAGCATTTGCGCCGCACCTTGAACGTCTCGGCGATGGAGGTGCGTAAGCGTTTGTCCAACTCGGCCGCAGAGCCGCAGCAGGAACCGGACGAGGATTTGGTGGGAGCCACAGCAGAGGATAGCATTGCCGAGGAGATCCATGCAATATGCGAGGACATGCTGTTGTACGATCCGAACGGCCTGCTCCACTGGCTGACGCCCGTCATAATTGATATCTGCAAGAAGCCGGGTGAGTACCGGGATTCGAAGCTTCAGCAGGCAGCGACCCTCACATTGGCCCGCCTGATGTCCGTCTCGTCGCGGTTCTGCGAGTCGAACATGTCTTTCCTGATGAACATTCTTAATGTGACGTCTAACATCAAGATTAAGTGCAACACGGTGGTGGGTCTCTCCGATCTCACCTTCCGCTTCCCAAACATCATTGAGCCGTGGACGGGGCACTTTTACGCGCAGCTGCACGAGACGAACACGGAGCTGCGGCTGACGGCCATCAAGATGCTGTCGCATCTTATTCTGAACGAGATGATACGCGTGAAGGGCCAGATCTCGGACATGGCACTGTGCATTATCGACGACAACGAGGAGATTCAGAACATCACCAAGGAGTTCTTCAAGGAGATAGCCAACAAGTCCAACATCCTGTACAACGTGCTGCCCGACATCATCTCCCGTCTGGGCGACACCAATCTGCGTCTCGAGGAAAACAAGTACCGCATCATCATGTCCTACATTTTGGGTCTTATCCAAAAGGATCGTCAGATCGAGTCGCTGGTGGAGAAGCTCTGCCTGCGCTTCCCCGTCTGCCGTGTCGAGCGGCAGTGGCGCGACATTGCCTACTGCCTGAGCCTGCTGAGCTACAACGAGCGTGCGATCAACAAGTTGATGGACAATATGCAGCACTACCGCGACAAGGTGCAGAACGATGAGGTCTACGCTTCCTTCCGCCTGATCATCAGCAACACCAACAAACTGGCCAAGCCCGAGCTGAAGGCCGCCGTCACCGAGTTCGAGACGCGCCTCGGCGAGTGCCTGGCGGTCAAAGATCCCACCGCCGAAGAAGTCGATAGCAACCAGAACCAGGCCGACGAAACACGTGCGGCCAACAGAACCAAGGCCCCCAGCAACCGAACGAAGAAGGGAGCTGGTCGCAAACCAGGTACCCCTGCTGCTGGCAGGACCACCAGCAATCGTGGTCGCAGTCGACGCGGAGCCCGCGTTGAGAGCTCCTCCGATGATGTCTCCGAGAGTGACAGCGACTGAATGATGGATGGATGGCACTCTTGTTTTATCCACAAACTACATTTTACAATATAAAATATGACATATATATATAACGTTTTTTAATTATAAAGATCATCATAATTTCAATCATTGGGGAGAAACCCCATTTCAAAAATCAACCGCCAATCTACAAACTACTGCGGTATATTATTTGGTATTCAGCCAACGTAGTCGTAATTGTATTTAGCGATAGCTAATGTTGCCGTATATATTGGTCAATTTCATCAATTTTTTATGCATTATCGTAAATAATAATAACAGACTACAAAATAAATAAGTATCAAAATGAGCTCAGTAGTAAATTTAATCAAGGCCAGCATTACAAAAGGTTTAAGAATGAAAATACACATTTCAAAACGTAGATTTGATCGACTAATGCGCGTATGGTCACACTGATATTCTGTTATCGGGCTCCTAGACCAAACAACTTAAGTTTTTTTTAGTCATTCAGTTTAAAGCGCTAGTAGCGGTGTTACCTGATTTGCTAATTTCCAATCCGCACTTGTACCTGCATCTCCAAGATGACCAAGACCCGTGTGTATGTCGTCGGTGTGGGCATGACAAAGGTGTGTTAATAAAATGCATAAAAGAAAGTGGGTGTCCATCAAAAAGCTGCAAAAACATTGTCCAAGTGAAAATTGAGCAATAATAGCGTTAATCGCTCCTGGACTTTGATCTGGGCTGCACTTCGGTCACTAATCCGACTGCTCTCGAATGGTCGGGGGCATATATATCATTATCGCATTGCCCCCCACTGAAGTGGGCCGATTAGAATTATTCTATTTTTGCTTCCGATACTGGTTTTAGCAGTCGTTAAGGGGATTATTTAATAGGAAACCTGTTACTTATTGGTGTTTCTTCTTTTGCCTGCAGTTTGAGAAGCCCGGCCGTCGTGCTGATGTCTGCTATCCGGACTTTGCCAAGGAGGCCATCACCAAGGCTCTGCAGGACGCCAATATCAAGTACGAGGAGGTGCAGCAGGCGGTAACCGGTTACGTCTATGGAGACTCCACCTGCGGCCAGCGTGCTGTCTACGAGGTCGGAATGACCGGCATTCCCGTCTACAATGTGAACAACAACTGTTCCACAGGATCTAGCGCCCTCTACCTGGCCAAGCAAATTATCGAATCTGGAACCTCCGACTGTGTGCTGGCCCTGGGCTTCGAGAAGATGGAGCGTGGCTCCCTGGCGTCAAAGGTAGGACACTCCTTCTGTTTGTAATTGTACTTGTACGAATCTACTTATCTCCTGTATTCATGCAACGATAGTACTTTGACCGCGCCAATCCCATGGAGCGTCACATCACCGAGATGGGGGAACTTACCGAAATTGGACCTGGTCCCATGGCTGCCCAGATCTTTGGCAATGCTGGCAAGGAGCACATGAAGAAGTACGGCACCAAGCCCGAACACTTTGGCAAGATCGCCTGGAAGAACCACAAGCACTCCGTCAATAATCCGTATGTACTTATGAAACACTTTGTGTCCGCGCTTGCACTCACTGTGTTTATATTTATAATCTAATCTCACAGCTACTCGCAGTTCCGCGATGAATACACTTTGGAGCAGATTATGAAGTCGCCCCAGGTGGTCGAGGGAGTGCTGACCAAACTGCAGTGCTGCCCCACCTCTGATGGCGCTGGTGCTGCCATCCTGGCCTCCGAGCAGTTCGTGCGTCGTCATGGCTTGGAGAAACAGGCTGTGGAGATCGTTGGCATGGAAATGGCCAGCGATCCAGAATCTACCTTCGCGGACAAGAGTCTGATGAAGATCGCCGGCTACGATATGACTGCTTTGGCTAGTCAGCGTCTCTTTGCCAAGAGCGGCTTCAAGCCCCAGGATGTGCAGGTGGTGGAGCTGCACGATTGTTTCTCCGCCAACGAGCTGGTGACCTACGAGGCCCTAGGCTTGTGTGGCGAGGGTAAAGCTGGCGAGTTCATCGACCGCGGAGACAACACATACGGCGGCAAGTTCGTGGTGAACCCCAGCGGTGGCCTCATCTCAAAGGGCCATCCTCTGGGAGCCACTGGGCTGGCCCAGTGCGCAGAGTTGTGCTGGCAGCTGCGTGGTCTGGCTGAGAAGCGACAGGTGCCCAATGTGCAGCTTGCCCTGCAACACAATCTTGGTCTTGGTGGAGCTGTGGTGGTGGCTCTGTACCGCTTAGGCTTCCCAGCGGCCAACAATGTGGTGCACAATCTTACGGCTGCTGCCAAGGTGGCCACCAGCGAGGATGGGTTTAAGGTGGCACCTCTACTAAAGGTGCTCGAACAGGCCATGCAGGAGGACAAGGATGGTCTGATCGAAAAGGTACGCGCCGTCTACGGATTCAAAGTGAACAATGGACCGCAAGGGCAGACTGGCTTCTGGGTCATCGATGCCAAGCAAGGCAAGGGCAAGATCGTGTTCAATGGCACACGTAAGTTGAATTAATTACTGAACTTAATTACTTTTCAGCTTGCTAATTAATTTTCCCCCTGCTTTTGGTTGTAGAAAAATGTGATGTCACCTTCATCATCAGCGATGAAGATGTGTTCGAGCTGTTGACGGGCAAGCTGCCACCGCAGAAGGCCTTCTTCCAGGGCAAGATCAAGATACAGGGCAACATGGGCTTTGCCATGAAACTGATGGACTTGCAACGTTCTGCTCAAGGCCGCATCGAGGAACTGCGCTCTAAGTTGTAAGACATCCATCCGAAGGTTGGGGCGATTGTCTACATTCCGTCGTTTGTGTGTGTTTTGTATGTTTGCAATTTATTTTCGGCTTTGATTCTTTGGAAGCTAGATTTTATGGATTTATCCAATCCGCTTTTTGTACGATTTGTATTATTTTCTAGAGATTAAAATTGTTATAACTTTAAAGCACCGATTTCTGGTCTGATGAGGTGGCGTACTGGGCTAAAGCTAAATTAGTACCTGAACATCACAGATGGCTTAAAATTAGAATTGGGTCCAAAGCTTATCAAAAAGGACCATCACCAAGCAACTGGGCAAAGTTCAGTGAACTGCTGCGGTATGCCTATCAGTAAAGCTATCCGATCGAAAATAAAACTCATAGTGGAATAAAGGAAGAATGGTGGAACATAAGCTATGAAAATGGTGCGTGTCTCTCTCTCTATCTGTAAAACAGAAAACATTCCAAATTGTTTTTTTGTTTTTGTACGATCCGAATCTTTATTGTTTCATCAACGTGTAAGCAGGCTTAAGGTCTAGAGTTATATATGGTGTATATATGTATGTATATAGATCATAATTATCAATGTGTGTATTGTTCTACGCACGTTCAAAACACTTTTCAAAAAAGTTGTTTAGAAGGAAATGAAACTGGGATTTCTCTCCGCCATGCACTTGGCGGGGGCGCACTTTTAACGATTACTGTGTGCACATGATATATGTATATATATATATTGTATATAAAGGGGCGTGTGTGTGCCATACAATCTACACAATATAACATTTGTAGGTACACTCCTGTCCTGCCTTTAAAAACTGTTCAATTGATGTATCTAAAGAGTGCGTGCGTGTGGTGTAAATAAATTAGAAAACTACATTTCTATCTCGAGTGTCGCATTTTGAGCTTAATTCTACTGGTTGTTTTCTGGTTTGTTTTCATTATCAAATATACGGTGTATTGTATGTGTGTTAGTGTTTTTAAGCATTTTTCTATATACAAGGGGATGGGGAATCGGTATACACTGTATCTCTTCAAGTGTAATTCCCCGAGCTGTTTAAAAAACAAACACACAAAAAAAAAAGTTCTGCTCGGATTGCGTTAGACGGAATCCCGTGGCAGATATCGAAAATGTACACTCAAGAAAGTCCAAGTAGGAGCCTCTTCTCAGCTCACCCGCTCTGCTCCCACACCGACACGCACTCAATAGCTGTGGCTGCTGCTGTTGCTGGAAGTTGTGCAGGAGGAGAGCGAGCTATTCGTTGTTGCCGATGAGGATGTTGTCGATGAGGACAAGGATGGTGATGATGATGAGGATGGATTGATGCTGACGGAGGAGCTGCCACCGGCTGCCGGCTTGTCCATGCTGGCCATAATGGAGCCCAGCAGATCTACGGGTGTCTTGGCCATCCCCTTGTGGCTTGTGGGATGTGCCCGACTGTGCCCTGTGCCAGGCCCAGCAATGATGATTTTGTGTGAGGGCAGACTGAAAGTCTTGTAGGTGGTCTTCATTGGGGTTGCTGTTGCTGTTCCTGTGCTGCTTGTGGGTGGAGGCGGCGGTGGCGCAGCTGCTCGTAGGGGTGGCATTGGAGGCAATGGTGGTGCTGCTGTTAACGTGGGCAAAACCATAGACATCCTGCCGAAAGGCGCCAGTGTGGCGGGTATAACGACTTTAACAATTTGAGGAGCACTGGGCGCTGGACTCAGGGTGGGAAGTGAAAGCCCAGTTGGTGCTGGACTAAGGGTGGGAAGTGGAGGACCAGTGGGTGCTGGACTCAGGGTAGGAAGTGCTGATAGCGGTGGCAGCATAACAGCAAGTGGTGTGGGAGTAGGCGAAGGATTAAGATTAGTGGCTGGAGCAACTTTTAGTGGCGGCATAGCTGCAGGAGGAACGGGAGCAGGAGTGGAAGCAGGAGGGATAATGGGAGCTACTACAAGCGATGGCATAGCAGCAATTAGATTGGGAGCGGGTGGAGCAGACTCTTCAGGTATGGTTATATCCATTTCCACAATTTCCTCTGCACACACCTCTGTTACCTCCTCCTCGTGATCGACCACTAATTGGGGTGTGCTCTCCACAATTAACTCATTGCCCACATTCTCCACAGGATTTGTGCAATCTGCTGGAAGTAGTGCTGGCAGCGGCGGCTGCATCGGCACACTGGAGCAGGTACTGCTGATGATCATATCACTTCGACTGGTCGTTGGCTCATCCGAAACAATTTTCACTTCGATTTTGATCTCGGGTTCCTTTTGATTCAGGCTGTTGACGTAGGCTTCGCGATGGATAAATGGTGTTTGAGGCACTAATGGCGGCGGCAGTCCTGCCACAATAGCATTTGGAGGCAGAGATGGAGCTGCAACAGGAGCAGGAGCATCAGCAGGAGCAGCGGCAGGAGCAGGAGCAGCGGCAGGAGTAGGAGCAGCGGCAGGAGCAGGAGCAGCAGCAGGAACGGAAGCTGTAGTTGGAGTCAGTCGAGGCATTTTAGCCGGTGTCGGCGATGACGTTGGCGACGATGATTGGTGTTGCTTTTTGGTTGTGTGGTCACTGCGTCGCTCCTTTTCTTTTTCTTTATCTTTGTCCTTTTCCTTATCTTTGTCCTTTTCCTTATCTTTGTCTTTGTTCTTCTCTTTGTCCGACTTGCTGGAATCGCGCGACTTTTCCTTGTCCTTTTTGGGCTTCTCTTTGTCCTGACTCGCCTCGAGTACTGTGGCGGCCGCCTTTGTGAGCTTGTACTTGTGATCCAAGACCATTTTTCTCATGTCTATCTTGGAGTCATCTTTGCTGGGCTTCTTTTTGGGCGTGTTACTGCCACTGCCGCTGCCACTGCTGTTGATATTCGGGCTGCTGTTGCTGCTGCTGTTATCCTGGTGGCCCTGTCGTGGCGAGGCATTGCCAGGATCATCCATGCTGCTCTCACTCGAGCGACGCTCCTTGCCATCCAGATCGATAAGCTTCTTCTTGGCCATCTTGCCGCCATCGTGGGCACGCTTCGATGGTGTCTTCTTGCCACACTCGTCGTGCCCAATGGGATGCGGCAAAATGGTTTGCTTCTCCTTGTAATGCGGTGTCTCGGCCAGCACAGGATTATTCTGCTCGTTGATTACCTCCTGGCCGGGATAATACTGACGGAGGCGCAGATGCCAAGCTAAGGATTGAGATTTGAATAGTTTGGGAATACCTTTCAATCGTATAGAGGATGCCTGCACTCACCAACGCTTGTCACGGCCGTCACCGTGCGGAACTGATGGATTATGTTGCGTGGCAGAAAGTAGATGTCATTGTCGCAGAGCTGGATGCGGGCATAGCGAATGCCCTCGCGGCGCAGCTGATTCAGTTTGGCGTCCTCGATCCACTGCACGCACTGCGAGATGGGCGGCTCGTGCAGATCCAACTGCAGCATCTCCACCATTGTATTGAAGTCCTGAGCGGCAAAGGCAACCACATCCTTGGTGATGCGATTCTGTGTATAGGATTGTCCACAGTGAACGGCTTTCAGAATGCCTAGAAATACGAAATAAAATACAATCCATATAGAACGCGACGGATCCTAAGAGCTTACCAACTGCTGCAGTTGTGATACGCTCGTGTCCATGCCCCACATGATCGGCATGCGCCTTGGTCCGATCCTCAATCATGGTCTCACGCGCCTCCGACAGACGTGGAAGATACTGCAAGTTGCGCAACTCATTGATGCGAGTCCTAAAGGGTATGATGGTATTCAAGATTATAAATACATGGAAAAACATTTCTTAGAGCATGCGTGCCCTCACCTCTGTCTCTTGAGAGGCGTCTTGCTATTCAGTTCCGCTGTGGGCACCAGCTGCTCTCCAGCGCGTATCCATAGAATGGGTCCATCGTTCGACTGACGCGGATCCGTTTGCAGTATGGAATTACAAGCCCAGGGCATGGTCTAAGAAAATAAAGGAAACAGGTATTAAGGAAAGGTATTAGTCATGCAAAGAGAGAGAGCTTCAATTAACCTTTCGCAGAAAGGGATTCATTTCGATGCGTCCCAGAAGATCAGGAAAATAGCCGCCAACCTCCTCATGCACCTTGCCCACCAGACTGATCTGATGCAGCGGTCCATAGCGGAAAGTTCCTTGGCAATAGTTACGAACCACCTGAAAGGGAAAAAAACGAATGCCATTTTAGGGACTTTCGATTAAAAGGAGAGCTTTCACACACACAAACACACCTGTTCATTGTACTGTGCCATCGTGCAGGTCTCAATGTCCGAATTGCGTCCCAAGACGCCCGCCTTTACCGTCAGTGTGGAATAGTTCTCAGCCATATGCTCCAGCAGATCGGGTATATAACGTGCGGAGTCGTGTACAATGCCCATCACATGATGCGCATAGCCCTGCTCATCCTCGGCGAAGCAAACGCTAAAGAACTCATCCACTAGCTCCTCCATTTCGTTCGGCGAGAGATGATCGATTTCGTGCTGATACAGATGGACAATGGAGGCGCCACCATTCGGGTACTGTTCCACCTGGAAGTAGCAGCCATATTTGAGATTTTCCAAGCCAGCGGGCGCCTTGCGATTGGGCGTCGGTGGCAGGCTCTGGACCGTCTGCCAGGGTCCAGCAGCTGGCGCCTGCGGCACACATTGTACGCCAACGCTGGTGCGACGTATTTTGGAGCGCTTGTAGCACTTGGAACAGTCGCGCGAAGACGACGATGAATGACGCGAGGACGAGGAGCTTTTGTGATGGTTACTGCTGGAAGAAGAAGACGAGGAGTAGGAGGAGGAGGAGGAAGATTTGCGGCTGCTGTTTAGACTCGAGGAATGATTATTGCTACTGCTGTTGGTCGAGGATGATGAGGTCTTGGCCGCCGGTGAAGGCATTAGTACGGAAGAGGAGGAGGAGCTCTTCCAGGGCTTGCTGTTGGCGCTAAAGTTGAGTTGCCGTGTGATCTCTTCACGAGTTTTGGTCGCTGTTGCATCGCCATTCATAAATGGCTTCACCTTTACACTGCTGGCCTCCTTTTTGATATCCACTTCGTTTTTGATAAGGTTACTAAGTACTGGCTCTGACTTGGGAGGAGCCACTGCTGCCGCTGATGCTACGTCTGAGCCAGGCTCCACTTTGATTTGCTTTATGCCTTCTTCCGTTTTGATTGGCTCCACGTTGATTTGATGCTCTAGAACGGCGACAACGGCCTGCTGAAGCACTGTCTCCTGATCTTTCGGGATCTTGCTGGAACTGGTATTGCTGCTGCGACTGCTGTCAGAGCTGCGGCGTCGGTTTGAATGTGACGAGGAACTGGATGATGATGATGGGACCTACACACAAGATGCCAGACAAAAATAGGTCGAACATTAATATCCACATTCAAATGTTTCAAAACAGATGTGCAAACTTCTCAGAAAAACTTGCAGGCGAAACTGTTTTCTACCTTCTTACCTTCTCCCTGTCGCGGTCCCGCTCTCTGTCCCTGTCTCTGTCCCGATCGCTTCTATGATATTTTTTGTCCTTGCTGCGTGAAGAGTTGGATTTGTGGTCGTTAGTGGAGGAGGAGGCTGATTTCAAGCTACTTTCGCCTTCACGCCTACGATCACGATCACGATCCCGATCCCGATCACGATCCTTGTTGCCGCTGCTGGAACTGTTACTATTGCTGATGCTGTTGCTGGTGCTGCTATTGCGACGACTCTTATCTTCATCCCGTTCGCGTTCCTTATCTTTTTTCTTCTTTTTGTGATTGCGCTCTGCTTGATAGAGTAGATATGTATATATATGTATTTATTTATATTTGGGGCATTAGTTGGCAACGGTAATGAAATTCTTTCCCTTTTACCTGTTTTGTCATCCACGGGTAATACTGTGGCTGCTGCTTCTGCTGTTTCTGTGGCATTTGCATTCCCATCGACCGACAACAATTCTGGCTCTAGCTGTGGCGTCTCTTGTGGCTGCTTCTGTATTGGTGCGACCACTGCGTCTGTATTTGTGGCTAGTGGCGCATTGGCATTTCCGCGGGTGGTGCCGTCTTCTGCGTTGTTTTCCACCGACGCCGTTTTGTTTACAGATTCGATTTGTTGCGGCTTCAGAACCAGCATCGGCGACGACTCCATTGTTGTTGGCAGTGTCGAATCTTTACTTATCGCCGCCCCATTGCCCTTGCAACTGACACTCGTCTCCAACTCTTCAACTGCGACAACATTTGCGGCGGCAGCGACGGCAGCGGCGGCTGCGGCGGGTTCTACATTATTTTCGCCTCCACCTAATGTGTTTTCCATGGCGGTGTGTGCGTGTATTTGCCCTCCGTACTACGGTGTTTTTGCGGGATGGTGTGGTGTGTGTGTGTACGTGTGTGAATATCGATCAGCTAGGACCGTCGTCTACGTGACGCCGCTCAGCTAGCCGTGCTTTTATCTTACGTATTGTTTGCGAATCACACGCACTTGCTCATGTGTGGGTGAGCATTTGTTGGCAAATTATGCGGTCCAGGTCCCCATTGTTTTCACAGAATAAAATTCGCGTTTTTCGTTCTAGTCGATGTTAACATCGATATAATCGATGTTAGGGTCTAACTGCAGACATCGATAGTTTTTTCAAACATCGATTTTTTTTGCCAGACACCCCTAAATTTAAAATTTTATTCCAATTTGATATTCCGTTTAATATTCCTAGCTAACAAGGATCCTCAGGCTTGAGCACATAATTTTATACGAATGATGGATTAATTGTCTACAAGATTGGTTAAGTTTAGTGACTCTTTTTTTTAGATTCTTTCCAAAATGACGTTTAAGCCACGGTATAAACCTTAAGTGAGCATGAAATGCGACGTAAGAAAACGTAAGTGAGCATGAAATGTCACGTCATTTGGAAACTTAACCGGTGGTATGGACATATTGGCGCGAATAGCAAGATTTTAACAGGGCTTGAACAGGGCTTGACAATTCATTAACAAATTTAACATAAGATTGGAACTTTTAACAGGGCTTGAAAATTCATTCCATTCTCTAAATTCAATACCGTAATATCTTTTTGCATGTCCATAATTTTTCATTTCGTTAATGTTAAAATAATTTGTTCCTAGCTGCTTTCAAACGTAATTAATAATGCACTTTGCACATATCTACATTTTTTGACCCAATAATGCATTTGATGAATTTATTATTATTATATCGATCCCGATACCCATTTTCAGACTTTATAAAAAGACCAAAAGCCGTAACATTTTCTGAGATAGAGACTTACTAGTCAACCCTGCTCGCCTATCGTGGGAACTATCACCACTAGTTACAAAAAAAACTAGTTGATCAAAATTTAAATATTCGGTGTGTAAAAATTATGGCATGAAAACAATATATATAAACAATCTTTAAAAACAATACTTTAAACTTATTTTATCATTAAATCAACCATATTAATCAATTAAAAATTTGGTTGGACACGCAGTCAAAACTTAACAATTGCCAAAATCTTCCAGATCGCGGCTATTATTAATTTGAAAATGTTATTTAACAAAACAAAAAAAACCCCTAGTTCTAAAAAAAAAATTCAAATTTAATTTATTTAAAACAAAATCTGATTTGTTTCTGAATTACAAAATTAATAATACGAGTATCCCTACTGTTCCTATCGATACTATCGATGTTTTCGTATTCAACCAACGATAAAAACAGCGGGATCGCCTTTGAAATTATATTCAATTGGGAATTACGAAATTAGACTGAAAGAAATAGGAAAGAAATATTTCTGATAAATTGTCTTCGAGTTCGAAACTATTTGGAAAATAATAGATCGTGCAATCGTGCACACGTACTACTTTTTCGACTGTTGAATTAAAGTGACTACTATATACATAGTTGCGTTGGAAACTAATAAATCGGTAACCTCTCCAAAATTCAGGAAATTTTTTTCTTGGATAGACCCCGATTTATCATGTATTTAGGTAAAGAAATTACGTGGCGGTCGCTTCTAGTTTTTTTTTTTTTAAGGTTTAAAGTTTAACTTTTTTTAAGCCGACTATGACCCGAATAATGCCGTTGAATATATGCAGAAGCTACTATTCTTCAAAATCATTGAAATCATCAGAGCTGATAAGGCGACAGCTTTCTGGCGCTCTTGGAGACGTTCCTAGAGAGCACAGAAGTGGACGACCTGCCGCAGAGCAACTCGTTCCAGTATCTCTTGAAACTGACCTACGAATATGTGGCGGAAATGTCCACACAGCCAGAAGACATGGAAGTCTGCTCTTTCACAGTCAGTAATAGGCTTAAAATACAAATTAAATCAGAGAAAATTAAACAAATCTTGCTCTACACAACCTCTTCCGACTACACTAGTCGACACGAGTTTTCCGCTGTCGTCAAAAATGACTTTCTGATAGATTTGGATTAAAGGTTTTTTTTTTCATAGTGTAGTTTTTTTTAAAGAATTTAAAAAATTTTGTATTTTTTGTCATAGGTATTAGGTATTTTTTTTCGACTTTTCCTGAGCTTTCAAAGTCAAAATTTCGCGAAAAAATACCGAAAAAAATTATGAAATTTGGAAGCATAATATCTTCCAGACGTTAAGTTGCAGCTACAAAGTGTTTGAGTCGGATTTATAGCTGCATTTGTCAGCTTTTTTTAACTGCAAAGTTCAATATAACCAGTTGTAGGAAACTTAAGTAATGTGAAAAATAGAAGCACTACCTATAATAAGAAATACCACATTTTTTAAATTCTTTAAAAATAAACTACACCAAGAAAAAAAACCATAATTCTTTAAAAAAATTTAAATCTCCAAATCTATCAGAAAAAGTAACTTTTATCGAGAAAAAGTGTTGAATTTTGTCGAGTAGTATTGTAGTATTGACAAACGGATGGTCCTCGAAGGAGGCCAATTGTGGTGAAGACCTTGATCTACTACAACAGAATGTAGTAAACTTTATAAATGTAAATAACGATTAAAAATTAAATTACTAAATGTGTACAGGTTAGAGACGACCGGAAAAATGTAACTTTTAATTTTGGAAAGGATTTCAACGTGAATTTGAACGTATTGCAGGCGTATTTCTGATTGATAACAAAACATTTAGAAACCGAAATTTGTTTTTTTTCTTGCTCGTTCAGTCTCAATATTTAGCTTCTTGGCATGTCTCCGGGCTCCTGGCCTTAGGAACCGACTCGTTGCCTTCAGTGTGCACGATATTGAGTCTAGCCAGGGTCGGGACTCCATCCAGCACATCATCCTTTTTCACATGCAGCATATCAATCTCAGTGAGAGCTACGTTTGGTTCCTAAAAACGACAACAAATATTGTTTAAGCGAGTCAACCCAAAGAATTAGGGGAAAACTAACATTTTCCATGGCGGCTTCGGAGACCTGCAAGTGGTACTTTTCCTTGCAGAGGCGGGAGAGCAAGGCTACTCCCACGTCACGGTTCTTGGCGTACTTGGTCTCCCAGGCGTCCAGCAAGCGATTATAGTAACGTGCGTTCTCGATGTAACGCAGGTAGATGTGCGTGCCTGATGTGGGAAAGATACGTTCGAGGGGCTTGCAGCGGGACTGCTCGTCCTCGGCAATGATCAGGCAGCGCACGTCGTCGGGCAGCAGATTGTCCAGTATGCTGTCCACGTACTCCTCACGGAACTCAATGCTGCGATTGGTGAACTGGTTATGCTTGCGCACCTCCTCCGCAGTTAGGCAGGTGGTGAAGATGCGCTTGTCGTGACACAGCGGCCCCTTCAGGTTCAGCTCCTCGAGTATCTCTAGCTGCTGGCGTTCGTTCAACTTGGGCGGCACCTGATACATGGCCGTATTCAGCACGGCCTGTATCAGAGGCCCCTTCACATGAAGATCGAGCGGCAGTTCTGAATGCAGCGACGGCGATATGTTGATCTCCAGCAGCCAGGGCACCAGATTCTCGTCCAGCAGTACATCGAAGCCGAAAAGCTCAAAGCAGTTGTACCGAAAGTTAACGTTCTGTCGGTACATCCGATTCAGTCCCGACTCTCCGCTGACGATGCCCTTGATCACGAGATTGCGCAGCGTGGCCCACAGGGTCTTGGTGTTCACGCCACGATTCTCGAGGCAGGACCAGAGCGACTGCAGCGTCCACTTGTGTCCCTGGCAGGCATTGAAATCCTCATTCTTGGAATAGTTCTGCGAAAACTTGTTGATGCTGTAGTTGGTCAAGTGCATGCAACGCTCGTCCAGGTTGCTCAGCTCCGAGCTGTACTTGACAGAGGCAAAACGTGCCAGTCCATCCTTGTACATGTAGATGCGCAAGGGATTGATGGAGGTCAGCACCACGTACAGACGCATGTCGAATTTGTTGTCATTGATCAGCAGGGGGCGTTCAATGTATCTATGGAGGGGAAGGAGGGGAGGAAGGTCGTTAAAAGGTTGATTGCTGAGAGTAGTTGGTGTCATACTTCTGCACCACCAAGGGGCGATCTTTGGGGAACTGACTCCATTTGTTGACAATGCGAATGCCTGTACCCCTAGCACTGGCGGGTGGCTTGACAATCCATTTGGTCAGCTTTGAGGCGTTCTTTGGCCAGACCTGTCGCAGATTCTCCAGATCATCGGGCATTATATAGGATCTAGGGTGCAAGATTTGATGATTTTTAAGGAGCTACAGGCATTTCAGGGATATTCTTCTCACTTTTGCATAAAACCAAAATCCTTTTTTCCAAACTTTTTCAAATTTTGGTAGATGCTGCGCCACATGGTGTCCTTGCGTCCAATGCGGAATGAGCCAGGTATGTGATTGTACTTCTGATGCGAGCGTATGGTCCGGAATCCAGGACTCTTCATGTGCTTCTCCCACACAGCCATCCAGTCGGTGGTGTCTGGATAGGATGGAAAAACGTATATTACTGGTGAACCCTGCAGAACTTCTGCTGAAAACGCACTTTTGATAATGCGAAATCCAGAATTAAGGACCACACGCTTCACAATCTTTGGCATGACGGGACTTAGCTTCCACTTGAGCACACGGTGCAGGGAAGCCGGCATTGGTGGTCCCTTGTCCGCATGCGAGGTAAAGTTCAGGTACGGCGGCACATTGGGAAACAGGCTCGGGGAGAGTATGGAATCTGGTTTGAAGTAAACCGAGGCCTCAGAGTCTATGGTGGCCATCGACTCCTTGGACGCGCTCTTCTCGGGCTGCAGGCGGGTGTGACGACTCTGATGCGTCTCGGAGTCATCCCCATCCAGGTAGAAGGGCGTGCCCACATACTCCTCCTCGGAGTCGGAGTCATCGTAGTTGTTGACGTCATCGATCGCTGAAGATTTGAGTTTTATATTGGTATAAAACTCGACAATCTCCAATCAATTACTTTACCTGCACAGGGGTCATCCTCGTGTAAACGGATATTTTCGGTTCCCTTATTTAGGGACACGCCCACATACGTCGCATGCTCGACAGCGCCAGACATCATCCTGGGTGCGGAGCTGTTGTACTGGGGGCTATTGTTAAGCGGCGAGTGGACGTAGAGGGAGGCGTACAGGCTGGTCTCCAGGGCCGTGGCTGCAGATTTGGTTAGACCATTTTGTGTTAGAATCTTGCTCTTCTCCTCATGCTGCTGGGCAAGCAGGCTGCTGCCATGGAACGTATTAACAACAATCTTACTGCCGGGCGTCAGGGTTTGCGTGCTCGAGCAGGATATGTTCGATATGGCATGGCTTACGCCCAGTTCTCCCCCCTTCCCGGTGGGACTGATGGTCGATCGCTTCGCGGAACTGGAGCCGACGACCGCAGAGGAGCTGTTGCCTTTGCTGCTGCTGTTGTTGTTGTTGTGGGCAACGTGTTTGGCAAAAGCTTCGTCTCGTGCACGCTTCAAAAGCATCTATTTGGTTAGTACAAGCGACAGGGCAACGCAGAACATGGAACATGGAACACGAAAACGAACACGAAAGGAACCCAACAAACAACAGGAAGCATGCAGGGGATTGTCAGGAGTTAGAGGCAGTTGAAGGGCAGTCTCTAAGGGAGTCTCTAAGGAAGTCTCTAAGAGGAGCCTCACACTCACCTGCACTTTTTTGTACGGCTCCGACTGGAGCACGCCCGAGGCCATGGTCATGGATGTTCCCTTGGCCGCGGATGTGCCACGCACCACAATGCGTTGCGTTGTCTTGGCTGTGCCGGCGGCTGAGGAAGCCTTTTCCGCGTGCTGACGGCGCCGTGCCGATGGCGGTGACGTTCTCGGCTTCGGCGACTGGGCCGATACAACAGATACAGAACCCTTGATGGTGGTAGTCAACGCGTTAGAGCCGCCGGAGGTACGGTGTTTGGGATGTCCGTTGCCGTTGCCGTTTCCGTTGCCGCTACCGACGCCCCCGATTGTGCGACGATTAGTAAGCTGCTTGACCATCTTGTCCTTGTAAAGCTCTACCTCCTCCAGCCAGGACTCGTGGAAGTCGAGGATCTCGATGCCTTTGCCACGCGTCGCCGGCTGCTGAATAAGGCTCGACATATTCTCCTTAGTGGCCCCCCCTGCTGGTCGACCTGACGATGTTCTCTTCTCGGTTATCTGAGCCATTTCTCGGATTTAAGGGAATTTTGATAACTGCAACGGAACGGATATGGAATGCGATTGATGCGATTCGATTCGATTAGTGAGTGGTGTGGTGTGGCTGCTCCAAAGTTTGCTTGGCGGCGGGGCTGCCAGCAACTGAATAATGCGATGTGATGTATGTTCAAGGTGGCTCTGCCTGTGGCAGTGGATATGGCTGTGGGTATGGATCGGTGGTATTACTTCACCACTGTGGCTGTGTGTGCGCGAGGCGGCGTGTCAATGGCTGGCTATTTTCGACATGGCACAGCCCCAAGATCATCAACAGTAGCCGACGCAGCAGCAGCTGCGGCAGTGGCACGGATGCGGGGCACCCTTTATCGATGGGGCAGCCAGCAGCAGCGCAGACGATCGATTGCCAATCGATCAACTAATTGCCAAAAAATAATTTACGGCTGCTTCTCGTCTCGCGGGACGAAAATAAACAAAATTCTGCTGACTTTCGCCTTCAATATTCATTCAACGCGCTTCGCTGGCTATCTGCTGCTCCCTCCTCCTGACGGAATTCAAAAATGTCAATGGCGCGAAAAATTCTTTATCGCAGCCGGCTTTTTGCAAATGTGTGCACCTCCTATATTCACACGTATGGTGTATGGTGTAGGCAGCGCAATTGTGTGGGTGGGTCGCTGTCCAGACTCTTGCTTACCTTCTGAACTTTCACATGCACACAAATAATTTTGCTTATTAATAATGTACACCAAATATGAATATACAGAACTTTACACGAGCACTTAGATTAGAGGCTGTTTTGTTTTTGTTTTGTTTATTCGGAATTTATTTTAAAATAGTTTCGAGTCCAGTGTGACCGCGGAATTATCGATAAAATATACCGTCCGGCTATCAGAAATATACCGAAAATTACAGTATCATTTTAAAAATATACCGTAAAAATACCGACGAAAATCATATTCCTCGATTTTTATATTCTATTTAATATAACAAGCTGAGTAGGATACTGAGCTCTGAAACTAATAATTTTATCCGATAGATGAAACAATTTTCTACAAGATTGACCAATTTTAAATAATCCATTTATTGGATTCGGTCTCAAATAAGGTTTATACAAGAAAGAAGAATATAGAAAAGAATATATACCATGACAAATTAAAATACTTTTTGCAAATTTTGGCACCAAAAAATACCATAAAGTATTTAAATCACCATAAATGGTCACGCTGGTCGCATTGTTTATGAACAAAAAAAAGAACTATTGGTTCGCTCCTGAACGAAACGACAAACTTTACTTTAACCGACCTAACGCACCATTAAAAAACATATGATCAAACAGTTGAACTGCTTGAAATAATACTGTTTTTTCATTCTCCTTACAGGTTCATATTACAATATCTTTCACCTGACCCCTGCTTATATTGTTCGTTTCAAAATGTTCTTGGGGTATTCAAATATGGTTCCAAATGGGTTAATGTAAATACGCCACCTATGAATTTTTCTATCGGTTTTGTTGAGCAGCACAGTGCTACCCATCATTTGTTAGTGTTTGGGCGGATATTTTTAAAGTTTGAATTTTAGATTTTTACATCTGTCCTATAAAATTTAGCTATTTATTCAAAAACGTACTTATGATTCTGCAAGCGCATATCCAAAATACTAAATTGTAAATCTATACATATATAAATATAAGTATAAATGGTTCGAGTACTAAAAAACCCTAAAATGAATACCGTAATAAAACCCAATCAGGGCTCGTGTTCAGTACTCTAGCATATTTAATGGCCATCAAACAGCTTGACATAAATCAAGCACCTGGTTTTTACCTAAACTAGTCCTTAGTCCCTTGGAAGGAGTCACGGCATCGGCACCCATCTGTATGGGATGGCAGACGACCTACATGAGCGGAACGAATGCTCTGATCAAATGCCGCTGTTGGCCAATGATGAAGCCATCAACATTTCAATTTATACACCTCACCTACAGGTCTTCCAGTCTTCCAGGCTGCCAGGCTGTAGGTATACGAGGCGGTCGCTGCGGTCTTTATTGATTTTGATGGCTGCACAGCAGTACAAAGTGATTTATCGCAGATCCTGCGGCAACCAACTCAAAAATAAAAAAACTCAAAGCACTGCAGAGAGCAGAGAAGCCACACAGAAGGGCAGGCAGAGGGCGGCGGAACACTCGTATTATGGTGGAACACACAAAGACGTGGACGATACGAATCTGTCGATAAGTTGTGGCGGCGTATAAACGGCACTCAAGGCACTGGCCTGGGCAGCGGGCATCGGGCACCGCCTACAAGACGTCAACACCAAGAGGGACTGCTGCTGGGCCCTGGAACTGGGACTGGGACTGGCTGGTGGGATGACTGCATCAAGATGATGATGAACTTATCTACATCTTTGGGATTGCTTAACGTGTTTGTTGTTTGTGTGCGCCTGTAGCCTGTTGTCTGTTGTCTGTGTTTTGTCATTGGTCCACGATGCGGTGCAGTGGCACTCTACAGATCAAAGATACGGCCCAAAATGCGCTTGTGTGGGCCACCAGGAGGCGGAGTAGTTTAGGGTCTCTCATCTGCAGATTATAATGCTTTGGTGTGCGATAAGCGCGCCGCTTGTTTATTAAATATTATTAATTATTAATCAAGGAGCGGCGGTGGCAACAACGGCTGAAGGATGCTGCTCAAGTTTTGGGAATCCACACCCGCTATTCGGTAGCCTGCCAGAAATGAAAAAATATCAAATTTCTCCAGTGAATGCAATTAATTTGTTGCTTGCACAATGCACAATCCGAGAATAGGGTTCCCGCCGGATAGGGAATACGACTAATTTGGGAAAAGACCTCCTCTCTCGCCCCTCTCTCGCAAACATGTGTGTGCTTTGGTTGTGCGGGGGACCCCCTTCTAATCCTTTCACTAGTTGTTTGCTTTCGGCACCTTTTGGTAAACATGAGATGGCTTGAAAAGGATTTGCGATCGGCTCGCCTTGATTAGAGCTCAATTTACACCATCAAGGTGTGCGACAGAGCGCCTCTGTCTCTCAGTCTCTCAGTCTCGCAGTCTCTCAGTTTCGAATATGAAGACGTAGAAATCGAGCCGATCTGCTGCTGCTACTCGTTCCCCACGTTCATTATTCAATCAACAAAAGATTATAGCGTGGCACATATGGTTTTCACCATCTAATCCTGATCAAAGGAGGAGCAGCAGGAGGAGGAGGAGGAGGAGGAGGAGGAGGAGGAGGCGTTGGCCCATCGATCCTCAATAGAATGGAGTTTGATCTGAAAGGATTTCTATTCAGTAGATGGCAGCAGCTCGAATGAAAGAGGAATCCTCCTCTATGATCCTTTGAACTAATTGCAGTTGATATCTGACATCTCTAATGATCCAATCAGGATGGTATAGGCATAGCTATGCCTATTTCTTGTAAGATTCATCTAACTATTCTGCTGTTCAAGCATTTCGTTAGCCCTTTTCCTGTAAATCCAGTCCTGTTTAATCTCCACTAAATCCTAAACCCACATTTCTAGTTGCTATCTAAAAACTCTATTAAATTCAGCGTTTTGCTTTCATCTGGCAAAATGGTTTAGGCCATAAAGATAGCCAAAAACTCTTCAGATTCGATTCGCCAGAGCCCAGGGGTTTTAGAAGACATCAAACGATTTCACTGCCATCTAGGGCTACTCATCTCTTGGGTTTAACCATTCAAACACACAAAATTCTTCGAGTTACGGCCAGTTTTCGAATCGAATCGAAGCGAATCACTTTTAAAATTTCGAGTATATAGACGGCAGCCAAAATGGATGCCGTCTTTGATATTTCCCCAGTTAATCGCCAGCTAAGTCGGCGATTAATTTTACTGCTTATTTTGTTTTCACCCATTCGTAATAAAAATGCCATAAGCTCTTTCCAGTCTTCTTCTGTGACGGGGACGGGGACTGAGGCGGCGGCAAAAATAAAATTGAAAATTTATTGTCTTTATGGGAATGGCCGATTCGATGCTTGAGGGTCTAGAGACAACCTTTGGCTTCTGCAAAAAACAAAACGAAAAAAACTCTGAAGATGATGCGAATTTTGCCGCCGCTTCTCTGATGTCTCTGATGTCTCTGATGTCTCGATGTCTTTCTCTCTGGTTTCTCTTTGGCCGTTTCGTTTCTCTCGTTTGAAGACGCGTCGTTGGAAAAAATTCAATATTTTGACAGCATTGTGTGTTGAGTTATAGAACTGAATTAATTTGCCAATCAAAGTGGATAGATGGAGCAGAGCAGCGCCCCCAAAAAATGTGATGTCAAGGCAACCCACTTATGCGCCGCACCCCCCAAAAGGGGAATTGCTGTGATTGGAAAAGGTTCGTTGAACAAATTATTTAACAAGCCAAAGCACCATCTGATACCAGGACATCGGGACATCCCCCGGCATTCAGTGCGAACGCGGACAGGTGTCTCGGGCGTCCTGTCCTTCGGGTGACGCTCTATTACACACACATTCACACGCACAATTGGGCACTTAACAATTTTCGAAAACTTTACTCAAATTACATAGCCTTCCACACCCGTACATCCCCCACAAACCCACCTCCCCCCTCCCTGACGAGTGCGTGGGGGTATTTGCCGCCGCTTGTTCGGTTCCCGCGCAATTTCCATATAATATCAGGTTGGAGAACCATGAATTATAAAGCATTCCCCTCCCTTCCTGCCTGCCAGTGGGTAGCTCTTCTTTAACGCATGGCACTCATCCTTGATCTAAACGGGGAGGGGAGAGACAGCCATAGAGGGGGGGTCGCCGGAAGGAACACGGCTTTAATTATAGACTCTCAATGTACGTCCTGTTCTCTGGCCAAAACACGATTTGTTTTCCACAAAGTTGGCTTTCATTGTCGCATGTTTGTACACAAAATTCCGATTCGATTTCCTTTGGCTTTCAGTTCCGCTTCAAAGCCTGTCATTTACCGCCAAGAAATGATTTTATTTTCCATCCATCAGGGAATCAGCCTGTAATTATCATAAGTATTTGCCAACGATTGACAGAGTTTGCAGAAAAAAACAAAAAGAACTTAAGCGAAAGTGGGTAGTTTAAAGTAGTTTAGTATACATATATCTCCTATAAAATAGGTTCTCTTGGATGGTGAAAGATAGTTGTAAGAACGACCTTTGGCTAGCAGAAAACCCGATGGCACAAAGTAGCTCAAAATTGCAACCGAATGATATCCAATTTTTACTTAACTTCCTACCATAAAAAATGTATTAGCAAATCCTGTTTCCCATGTGTACGAACCACTTTAAAGAAATATTCTAAATATTTTTTGTAGGTACTATATTTTATGACATCTTTCTACTTATAAAATCTGTGTCAGCTTCAGATCAGATCACTCCGGTGGTAGTAGGAGCGGATCGCTCCTCTACTGCCGCTAATCTGAACACAATTAGTTGGCTATAAATAGCCATAAGAAGTGGTAGTCCAGTAGTCCGGTAGTCCAATAGTCCGTCGTCCGAAGCGGCAACCGAAACCGAAGACAAGATGACGATGATGATGATGGTGATGTTGGCGATGGCGATGGAAACAAGTTCATAAATTGGACAGGTTTTTCCAATAGACAAATTGATGTGGCCCGATAAGGCCGTGGCGAAGCCATAATTGAACTGTAAATGGTAAAAATATTTATTGTCTTATCACATCGTATAACTCTCAGTGTCACAACCCGACCAGAAGCAACAAATTACCATATTCCATTGGGAGAGATGTAGATGCAGAAGAAGAAGTAGAAGTAGAAGTAGGAGCATCTCTCCTACATCCTACCTCGTACTCTTCCTTCAACCTTGGAGGATCTCTTCAGGCATTTCAGCATTAAAATAATATTCATCGTTATCGTTATTAAGTTATGTTGCTTTCCGCTAATGCCCATCGTCCAGGAGAGGACAGACCACTCCATTCCATTTCATATTCCATTCGGGATCTCCCCTTGCGTCTCCTCCGTTCGTCCGTTCTGCTGAAAGTCGTCTGTGGCAGTGGCCAACAGTTGGCCAACTAAATGCGCTAATCCGCGTGTTGTCAACTTCATTAGCCGATAAACACGCCGACACATTAAATTGGCAGCAGGCTGAGGGCCAAGCCGGGCTCCGAGTTCGGCGGGGATTATGGCCGAGAGGCGAGGACTGCGACTGCGACGGGGACTGCGACGGGGACTGCGACGGGGACTGCGACTGGGGCCTGATTTCTGATTTCTGCGGCTTCCATTTGAAGTTGCCAACGAAAAATTGCTGCCACTTGAATTTTTAATGCCCATAAAGTATGCAGCGCGGGATGTACTCCCGTACCAGGCTGCTGCAGCTTCTTTCAGAGCCTTTCCTGATGGCAACAGCAGCCAAAACTCGACAACAGCAGAAAACTCCCCAAAGAAAGTTCACATAAAATACGATGGCTTAGCTTTTGTCTGGCTCTGGCTATGGCTATGGCTATGGCTCTCTCTCTCTCTCTCTCCCCTTTAGTCGTACTATTCCTTTCTGTTCAGATCTTCGGGTCTTTGGGGCCCGTCGTCAGGTGTGTAATTCGATATCTTTGCTCTTTAATCCCCGGCATCCCAATCGCCAGCCATTCGTTTGTGCGCGCGATTTATGTACTACATTTGTATTTCAGCTCGCAGATCGGCCAGGGACGGGACCCCAGTCCGGAATGAGCACGGAGTGGTTCTGCAGAGGCGGACTGGGACTGGGACGGCGACGGGTTGGGGGGCACACCATCCGGCCTCAGGACAAACAAGGATGCGCCACTAAACAATAATTATGACAACAATAAAAGCAAGCAAATCCTTAATTTACTAAAACAATGCCAACGATCGGTGCGGAGGACTCTTCACTGAACTCTGGTCTGGGGTCTGGAGAGACTCCAAGATTAGGGGGCAATTACTGCTTCACACGACCAGCAGACGACGCTGCTTCATGCTCTTCCGAGATGTGTGTATGAGATGTGATGTGGGGGCCACTCCGCAGGCGAAATTTGTTTTGACAAAAGCAAATGTCGGGCCACTGGGCGTCTGGACCGGGCAGCGAACTACTAAGCGCCGGCGTATAGAATGTCCTTACGCGGAATTGGAATTAGAGCTGGAATTGTGGGATCTGTTATGGTACCATAGATGGTAAACATAGTTCTAAAGAGTAAAAGGAGGGGCAATGATGGAAAGTGACAGAGATTCATTGAAAGGAAAGAAGGATATTCAATTTTTAATATTATAAAGTGCGAAAGAGCAAGGAAAGAGCGGCTGGGCTGCAATTTTTAGTAATTTTCCCGACTCCATTAAAACAGACCCATATTGAGGTCTCGTCTCGCATCATCAGGTCTGTAAAGCTTTCCATTAACTGCCAGACTCAAACCCCGAAAACTGAAGCACGCGTCCACCCCCTACCATTGCAGTCATTACAAGACACAGCCCTTTCTCTGTCTCTCTCTGTCTCTGTCTGTGGACAATAACAAAGCTCGATGCTCAATGTTCAATGCCCAATTGAAGACATAATTACTACTTAAAAGCGGCATTAACGCTATCACTTACACATGTCACATGCTCTTCGAGGCATTACGGAAGACAATAAAATATGACCAGAGGAGGCCGTGCTGTGCTGTACCGTGGTGTGCCCCGGCAAATGGACCAATGGGCCAGAGACCGGGCTACAACATCATCTTCAGCTTCAGCTTCAGCGTCATCGTCGTCAAATAAGAGCCTCATCATGATCTTGACTGGGCACAAAACGGGTAAATACCCCAGCTGTGGCTTCGTTCGTGGCTGGGTCTGAACTGTAAGTACTGCCTTTTGTACTGCAGGGGATCTCTGAGATTGTGGGACCTGGGAGCTGGGGGTCGTCTCATCATCATCATCCGAGCGCAACTTACAGCCAAACACTGACCAAGACGAGGCTTCCATGGGTTCCTTCGCTGAGGGAGAGCCCAGGGCCCAGAGCCCAGATCTCAGAGACTGTGTCAGAGGCTGCGGCATATTGATTAATGGATCAAAGTCTTTTGACACGAGCTATTTTGGTAAGAAATCCTTTTGTTGATCTTTACACAAACACACACTCGCATTCACTCGTGATATTTAAACTTTATTTTTTTTCCCCTGTTCGGTTGTTCGTTCGTTCCGTTCCGTACCGTACCGTTCGTGGGTTATTCAATAAATTTTCAATTTTGACTGATTGTGAGTGGAATAAGGTCGTTCGTCAGTCGTCAGTCCTCAGTCCCCAGTCCTCTCTCTGGTTCGGCCGCTTTGCGGCGCGTTATGATGTATGTTTATATGGTATTCTATGGGGTGTTCGAATGGAGTAAATGGGAAAGGGAGCAGGGAACAGGGGTTTGGGGGGGAATGGTTCGGGTGCGGGTGCGGGTGGGTTCTTGCGCTTTTGGTTGTTGTAATACCCTTCTCATTGTGGTCGTTGTTGGTGTGTTTTTGTGTTATTATTATGATTGTTGTTATTGTATTATTGAATTGTTTGGGCCAAAGCACTTGGGAGCCATATAGCCCATATGCCAGAGGCACAGTGGAATCGAGAATGGGATTTCGAGACTTTTGAGAACTTAAAGACATCAATATGGGAGATATGGGAGGCATATGTATATATGTATGTAAGTACAATGTATATTCCATAAGATATCTTATATATTTGAATATATCTAATCTATCTACACATATAACTATCTATCTATCTTATATGTTTATACCATGTTTATATTCGTCCACCAAAAAGTTTATCTTTCGTTCCAGATATGTGACCCTTTTGCTCAGATTTGCCCCACTGTACATACCATTACCATTACGCGATGGCATGGAATCGAACGGCAATCGCACTTGCGGTGTTCCGTTCTGGTTTCTGGGTTCTGGATTCTCCTGCTCGTTGTTGTAGTCGTCTCCCGATCTGATCTTGGTTTGGGCGTGGAGTTGTATATGTTTACAAATCGTGATTCAAGTAGTAGCGTCAATACGTATGTAAATGCTTCTCTCCTATGCAAATCCCACCCCCCCTCAAACATCCATTTGTGTGGAGCTCGCGCGGAATTCAACGGAATTGGGTTGTATCTGTGTCTGTGTGTATCCGTGCATCTGTGTGTATCTGTGATCATCGTCAAGGCAGCCATGAAGATGGATTTCTTTCTTTCAGTCTGGATTTTTGTTCCCTCCCAGAGACAGAGAGAGAGAGAGAGAAGGAGAGAGAGATTTTTCTTTTGGGCCATGCAACAAAGCCAAAGAAGTTGTTTTGTTGTGGCAAGCATTGTTGCTGTGATCAAAGCGGCTTGGCGCGTCTCGTCTCACATATGAGTTGCTGCTCTTTTCTCCACCGCACCACAGATTGTGGCCAAAGGGGGAGTCAATACGTTTGTATACCCTTCGCAGAAGAGGGTATTACGATTGGGAGAAGAAGTCTATCTGTTTCTATGCATCTGCTTGGTAGAGGGTATCAAAATCTTCGGCACTTGAAATGGTTGGCATTTCCTTTCATGTTTTTCTTATATTAAATTGTAATTATTCATGGGTACTGGAATATGGAGAGCGTTTTGGAGCTGCAGCAGCAGCAATCCAGAGATCTCTGCCACGAGTCGGCGGCAGTTGTTGTGGCACCGTTAGAATTCCTTTGTTCCAAAACGCGTGCCTCTCCCCATGGAATAGAGTGTGGCCAAAACAATTGATTACGACGAATGCGGTTACCAGATGACTGTCCATCGACCACGACTGGGCCCCCGACTGGGCCAGGAGGGGGAGGAGAGGCGGATGATCGAGGCAAGTAAGCGATCAAGATGAAATTCCCCATGGGTCCCATACACAAAGTCATTCCAGTTACACGGAAACCGGAGCCTGATGGTGCAGCTCCTGCTGCAGTTGCAATGATTGATTGCAGCGACTGATCCTCGGAGAGTCCAGGGGTCTGTCCCTGTCCGGCTTGGCCTGTCTAGCACGGCCTGTCAACACGATTTGGCCAAACAAAACAAAGAGCGGAGATGGGCAGGCCAGAGCATACGTCAAACTGGCCCACAATTGCAGTCAAGGATGGGTAGGGGGAGGGGTAGTTGCAGTTGCAGTTGCAGTCAAGAAAATGGCAGTTGCTGTGGCAAGCAGGATGAAAAGAGGCAAGAGGATGAGGCAAATGACAGAAGAGCAGACCCTAAGGAAATGGAACAACTCGCAGTTGCAGTTGCAGTTGTTTGTTGTCAGCTGGATATGTCCTGTGTCCTGTGTCTCGAGTCTCGCGTCTTGCGTCCTGAGGTCCGTCCTCGGATCCTGCCTCTCTGGGTCCTGCTACTGCGGAAGCAACAATGAGAGGCAATGTCCGACTAAATGGCATATGGAATATGCCCACACTTTGCACTCAATTTGTGCATCTGAATAAGAAGACACTCCCAGCAGGCGTACATATGTATGTACATATGTATGTATGTGTGTGTTTGTGTGTTAATCCCCTGAAGAGGGGCTTTGCATACACACTGAGAGAAATTAGGACTGCAAGGAGTTGGGAAAAGGAGAAATTCGGGTTGAGGCATTATTCAAATGATTCACAGCCGTAGGGAAAAGTTATTATAGATATTTTTCTTATGGTTGCAAGTTAATTATTAAATCTGATAAATATTTCCCTATGTAACAAATAAATTACAATTTATTTAAATTGTATTGTTATTATATATGTATGTATATATTATGGGGATAATTATTTTTATCCCCGATCGTCCGAATAATTATTTCGAATAAAATTGCGATTCGCTCTTGCTTGCCCTTTGCATTGCTGCATTGTCGCTCCGATCGCTGAACGCAGCTTCGTTCGGCAAACATAGAGAACGAGGAGCGAGCTTGACGAAGATTGAGCTTAACGAAGAGCGAACTTCGAGAGAGCGCTTAGCAGGGCAAGTGCAAGTTTAAATATGCATAGAAATAACAGCAAGGCGAAGGCAATAAATAGCTGCTATTTGGCAAGCGTGTAAAATTGTAAATAATATAAAACATGATACCTCTATGGGTGAACATATAGATTTCTCTATTAGAACTCTCGACTATCCTATAGAAATCAGTAGTAAATAATTCTCTCAGTGCATTTTTCTGAATGCTAATTCCTACAGTGGGATTAAATGAAACAATTCGTAAGCCAAAACCCTAAACTGTCAACAAATAAAACACAAATCAGCAATAATAACCGGGCTATTGTCGTGCACAGATCAAGTGTGTGAGTGAGTAAGTGAGTGAGGAGCCATCATCCTCATCAAGAAGGGAAAAAGGGAGGCCAGCCATCGGCCATCAGGCAGTCATCCAGGGAAAACACACAGACACACACAAGCACACACACAATGAAAAAGAGGTTTTCGCTTGAAGGCAGTCAAATCATATCGCCTGGAATGTGTAGAGCATGGCATAAATGTCACTTTGAATATGAATTTTGTACAAGAGATGACGATGACGACGACGACGTAGCGTAGCGTGAAGCCAAATGGCAAATGAAGGCCCAAACCCAAACCCAAGCCGAAGCCCAAGCCCATATCCAACTCCGAGTACGAGTCCGAGTCCAACTACAAGTCCAAGTCCCAGCCAAAACGATACATCATCGAAAGCAACAGGACTCGAGAGTCCAGAGACGAGACTCAGAAGCGGAGACGAAGTCGGAGTCGTTTCGGGGGCATGGTGTGCGCCTTTTGTGCCAAGTCAACATGATCTCATCTGTCATAGATCGATCGACCTGTTCCAACAATGCCACAGAGAGCCAGAGCCAGAAACATTTATACATTCAACTGGGTAGCAGAAAGCAATTCCCGTGTCAGTGGCAGTGGCACTCACAGGAGGGATCCCTGTACCTTCCCTGTACCTGCCTTTGAGCAGCGGGTGATCTTTGCGACTGCGATCCGTACGACGAACGAAACAACGAAATTCCACCAAAAAATACAATTCAAATTTGTTGTCGGAGATTAAAACACATTTGTTAATTTGAATAGGTTTCAGCCTGGTTGCACAAACCAAACTGTTTGTGCCCCATGTGCCCTCTTGCCTCCGAGATGGGGCAAGATCTTATCTGAGGAGGTGTTGCTGTTTACATTCCCATTAGATGTGGGATTAGAGCTTGATGGGCTTGCCATTTGTGACAGCTCTGTCGTGGATTGTCTGAGACTCTCGGAGACTCTCGGAGACTCTCGGGAACTGGCGGATTGTCAACGGGTTCGGTTCGGTATGGGATGGGATGGGATTACTTTTAGTATTATTATGAAACACTCAGCAGGACATCTGCAAAGATTCTGAGATTCCCAAGAAGCGGCTAGAGAGCCACTCTCTGGCCTGGCTGAGACTCAATTACGGTCTATAAAAATCTTCCTCCACTCTCTCTGGAAAGCTTATCATGGGGAGGGAGTGCTCTAACTGTTATACGATTTTAAAAGCCAGCCACTAACAGATCAAGTCACGATCCAGTAGCCACCAAAAGATGCATACAAATAAAACTAAAAAATAAAACTAAAAATAAATGGAAAACATTTTGATATCAATTTAATTGAGGCTCATTTGCATGTGGCACCCAGCTGGAAGTCTCTGATTCAGGAATGCCAGATGCCCGATGCCCGATGTCGGAGAGCAATAGAATTAAGATATGGCCAAAAGGGGATTGTCGGAAGACTGCCCCACGATGACAATAATGCCAATCTACGACTTATGGAAAAGCAAGACAGACACAGACACAGAGAGAGAGAGGGGCCGAGAGATGCCGAGAGATGGAACTGAAAAACGAAGCTGAACGAATTGCATTTGTGTGAGAATCGAGTGAGAGAGAGGAAGAGGAGCAACTGCAACTGCCGGCTACTACAAATCCATAATTATGCGCGGCTGATGTCTTTATTAAAGCTGTGGCAACAACATGTGGCCAAGATGCAGCAGCAGCAGCAGCAACAGCAACAGCAGACAACTCGGTTCTGGGCCTGAGAGTCGAACCTCAAAAACGTTTCGCCGCCTGGCCGAAACGATCGTCACATAATTCTGACTCACATAAGCCAGATATGTTGACAAGGTCCAAGAAAAGGGCACAAATGATTACACACCCATACACACACACAGACACAAGACACAGACAGAGAGACACCTGAAGATTAAGCCAGGTTATTTCTCGTCCCGACATTTGTCCCATTATCACCACAGACAGCAGCGGCTTCCAACTGGCAACAGGGTAAACTACCGACTGCCTCTGCTTCAGCTTCTGCTACAGATCAGCATTATAATAGGAACGGGTAACTCAACGCTTCTTCTCCTTTCGGATATATACGACTGTGTCTAGTCAAACAAATAACAACAACTAATAAGTTGCATAGCAATCAAAGCTGATCAATGCCGACAAAAGACAGGGGCAGTGGCAGGGGCCGCTGCAGCAGCAGACAGCAGCAGAATCAGGCCTGTACGTGGGCCAAGTGAGAAAACGCAGCCAAAAAAGACACAACAACAGGGTCGGCTCTCCTCTCCTCGGTAAGCAGATGCTGCGGAGCTGGGAAGCTGCCTGTAAAATGTATAAGAAATTATTATTTAAATTTACAGCGACAACAACTGGCAGCGACAGCCAGAGATCGAGAGGAAAACAAGACAGGGGGGGGAAATCCACTAAAGAAAAGCCACGAATGGAGGAATTCTCTATTTGCCATGGGAAATCGAAATATCGAGGAGTGAATACAATCAAGCCACAGTTTCAGGCTACATTACCTTATAATACAGGTTTAAGTATTTCTTAGATTTTTCTTCTTAATTGTTGTATTAATCGGTTTCCACTGACAGGCGACTACAGTCATTCGATTGCCATGAAAATATAGGTAAGATTCTCTAAAAAAAACTAAAATATTAAAGCTACAAGATCTGTGATAAATCCAATATATTTTAAAATTCAAAACTTAGTTTGAGAGTATCTAAGTGTAAGGGTATCAAAATACATTTCAAATTTTCCATCTATCCACCACATTTCAATTCTATTCAACATTTAAATAATGGTCGCTACTACGTACCATTCTGAGTCAACCTCCAAGCCCAACAAAACCCAACCTCCGACCCCAGTAAAGCCTATCCCAAGAGGCAGCATCAACTCCAAGTCGGACTCCGACTCCGACTCCGACTGGGACGCCAACTCAGCGACTCATTAATGTGTATCTCAATTATTGAACACTATAAATATTTGGGCTACCTGTCGATATGGCTGGGGACGGGGTCCAACAACAAAACCACCAAACGAATGCCTTCGAGGCTACTTAAGAGAACCCTTAAGAGCAGGGGACACATACGATAGCCCCCCACCCCCCCATACCAATACCCAATATAACCATACGAGTATACCCATTCCCAATCCCAATAGTCATCATCATCATCATCACATAGTCGAGTCGTATTTAAATAAACGTGTCTCCCACAGTCCCAGAGAGAGAGAGAGAGAGAGAGGAAAGAGAGACCTGACTTTTGTGGCTTGTGTGTCGTCGTCGTCGTCGGCATTGGCTTGAGTTTTCTTTTGATATCGGAAAAGTTGCTGTATTTTATAATAAGTCTGGCCGTGTATTTCTCATAATCATAAATATTTTTGTACCTCATAACAAATGGAGACCAGAAGACCCCAGACCCCAGAGCACAGATCACAGACTCCACTCTCCTGAGCGCAGTTTTATTTTTTGTGTTGTTTTCCGCTTTGCTCTTTTTATGTCCCAAAAGGTTTGAAATTTTTATTATTATGTATTATAAGTATTTGAAATAGTGGAGTGGAGTGGAGCTGGAAGCTGGGAGTGGAAATTGGTGTATGGATGTGGATGCTGCCTAAATTATATTGCTCTGAACCGAATGGAATCATAATGATAATGCTGATGTGTTGATGAGGTGCCGTTTGGTCTTCTCTTCGTTCGGTTTTGGGGCTTACGTTCTCGGGCAATGTGGAGCGTGGAGCGTGATTTTGCTTGATGACAGACAGACCTTTTTTTGGGGGGCTTAAACGGTTACAATAAAGGGCTTATCGCTTGGATTTTGGTTGGGGATCGAAACCACATGCCATAGAACAGTGAGAAAGAGAGTGATATGAGAATATTAGGTGGGTGATGTGATCTGTGATCTTGATGAAATGAATGCCATAAAAGTTTAGTGGAATTTAATGATAGGAATAATAAATAGCTATAGAAAAGTTTAGGAATCGATCATCAGAAGTTGGAATGAAAGATGAAATACTCTTAAGGATTCTTAGGACATTTTCAACTATTCAAAATATCCCACATCAATTAGATATCCTTTGTTGGTTAAGGGTTTTCCGCATTCCACTCTCCTCTACTCCAATTAAACTTCAACTAAAACTTTGGCCACACAGCTTTAGGGCTTATGGCACCCCCAAAAGCCACCCTTGAGGTCACCCAAGCAGCTGTAACCCCCCAACGGTAATTGTAATTGTAACTGTAACTGCTGTCGAGTGGGCCGCCGCCTGGGTAGCCTTTGAGTTGGCATTGAGACGCTGGCATAATGACGAATGTTTAGCTATTCATATGTCTGAGCCCCACACCCATCCCCTTTGGAGTTTCAAGAAGCCCAAAGGGGTCTTGTTCTTGTTCTGTTCTGTGTGGGGCACGAGAGAGCAGAGCAGAGTAGAGCCAACAGAGCACATCATTAGCCGAGTAACCATGGAGCACACTTGAGGTTGCCGCACGAGCCGCATGAGGCTCAAGACGGAGACGGAGTCGAAGACCAAGCCAAGACACACGAGCATTTTGCGGGGCTCATGTGTCAAATTGAGTGTCAACTGGCAATTTGGGCACTAGTGGCAGTGGCAGCAGTGGCCAGTGCCTGTGGCAGTGGCAGTGGCAGCATAGGGTAAAAGTCAAGTGTCATGTTTATCATAAGCCTATTAAAGAAGCTTCTTTTGGTGGGGAAGCCGTAGCCCCAGACCCTTAAATAATCCTATAAATACCAGCCAACCAATCCTCCCACTGTATCTCCAGGGAAGCTATAAAAAATAAGTCAGCAACGAGACACATTTTTATGACATTTACAATCGGAAAGGAAAGTGCAAATATGTTCGTTGTATGCTCGAGGGGGGGCAACCCTTCTGATCGGGTGACACAGCTGCTCGCATTTGGGACAAGAAGTCAAGCAGAGGGTCCACGACCAGGTCCAGGTCCAGGTCCTGGTCCCAGTCGTCTACCATCTCTTTTGCTCCTTGTGGTTGGGCATATCGCATTTCAAAGCCTACTAATTTAACAATATTCTCATTAATGTGTACACAGGACCAAGGACCAAGGACCAAGGGGCGGGAATCGATTCGAGCTAGTAATCCGCATTTTGTTACAATTTGTTCTCCCATCTCCTCCTCCTCCTCCTCCTGTCACCTCTACGGGCAACCATTGTCTGGCAGGACTCGCTCTCCATCGCTCTGTATCTCGCTCTCTGTTTGTTGTAGCGATTTCAACAGATATCCTTTGGAAGGAACAACATAATCAGAGTCTGAATCTGAAGCCGAAGCCGAATATGAGAGTTCCACTCCTGTGGATTGAATCGGAATGGATCGGATCGGATCGGGAGGGTTGTTTGCTTGCTTGGAAAATACGAAAATCGTTACAAATTACAAACTCTGCGTGTGTGTGTGTGTGTGTCTGTCTGTCTGTGTATCTGTGAGTTGATTCGCATTTTCTTTTATTGTTATTTTGCACATTTGTCTGCTAGATCTCTCCCTACTGTCAGGACAGGACAGGACACGACACACGCTGGGCTTGTTTGAACAAGTTTGCGTATAAATATTATATATGTATTTGCCCATCAGCTTATCTCCGATCTCCCATCCGATCCGATCGTAACTTGATACATTTTTACATACTATTGCCAAAGAGTACCATTGCCCTCTCTGGACCCATGGAATGGCGGCAAACAAACAAGAACAACTCGTAGCAGAGCAGAGCTCTAACCATGGCACCCCTCCCCTCCTCGCAGTATTATGTTTTATAATCGGCTATCGGGCCCTGGGCCCTGTGCTCTCTCCTTTACGAGTATAGGGGAGGGGGTTCTTGTGTGTGTGAGAGCCATGGCCAGGGCTATGCGGTCAGCAAGCTTAATTGTTGTAGGCAAAACTATGCTAATTTCAAATGGGAGAGAGAGGGCACCATGCAGTGCTAGAGAGAGCAACAAATATAGTGCATGAGGGAGGGAGAGCGAGAATGGGAGTAACAGTAAAGGCTTATCAAGATCCTCGGACTTGTTTCGATCGACTGAAACCAAAACCTTATCATATATGTATTATTTTGCAACAAAGAATATTCTCTCAAAGAGGGAACTGCTCAATAGCTAGAAAATTATTTATTTTTTTAACATAAACAAACAGCGGAAAAGTTTTTTATAGAATTTATAAAAGTAATAGAATAATTTGTGTGGGAGTATTGGCCCGATTGGCCGAATAATTATTTCGAATAAATAAAACGAGGCAGAGAAATAAAATTGTAATTCGTTCTTGCCTGCCCTTTGCATTGCTGCAAAGCTTCGCTCGCTGAGCGCAGCTTCGCTCGGCAGACGTAGAACACGAAGAGCGAGCTTGACGAAGCGTGAGCTTAACGAATAGCGAACTTCGTGGGAGCGCTTAGCAGGGCAAGCCAAGTGCAAGGTATACTTATTAAGGTAGCCGCACTGAGAGAGCCACCTCTTCTTAGTTAAGTGAAGATGAAGTATACACTGAGCAAGTGCAAGAGTAAACATGCATAGAAATAACAGCAATGTATGACAATGGAAAACAAAAATGTGAAGAGCGTGTCAGGGCTCCACTCCGAGCCCCCGCTACAGCACTGCTCCCCTCATGGGGTCTTTCTGCTGGGTTCCAGCCAAAGTTCTTGATCAAATATTAAAAAAGGGCTCTGATATCGTACCAGAATATTAAAATATTAATCAAAATATTCTAAAGGTGAGAAATATATTTTATAATCAGGCAAAAACGAAGCCAATCCAAAGCCACAAATAATGGTTCCACTTATGCTGGCTGATTAGTCAATACAAAGAGTTATAATTTACGATCAATACTTGCCAAATTCTCCCCAGAAGCTTCAGAACCTTATCTGGAGGATGGGGCTGGGGCACTTACAATGTTGCATGTTCGGGGAGTGTATGTTGTGTGTGTGCTGTGGTGCATTTGAAAATTTTCAATTAAAATTGAACGTGATTGAAAATGATGAAAGTGCGAAGTGGCAAAAACCAATTTCTCAGCACAGTGCGCGATAATTGCAAGCAACTACGCGAAAAAGAAGAAGTCCATGCAGGATGCAGGCAGCCGTGGCAGGATCTGTTGTGGGATGCGCTGCCAAATGGTGGTGCCACATAATACAAAACCTTATTTATGGTAAAGCAGTGGCAAGCAGGCAACAAGCTGTATCTGCCTCGTTGTATCTGTATCTGTATCTCTGTTGGCACTCCGCTCCTCCGCTCCACCGTTTCTGCAGCTGTATCTTTATCCCCATCCCCATCTGTATCTGTATCTCTGTCCAGCCAACGATTTGGCAAACAGCACAATTTTCAAAGCAACAAATGAGAGTGTAAATTTGCGTGTAAACACTCGGGTCACCCGCTGACACATGCTAGAGGAGTTAAGAGCAATCTCGGGGCTCGCCAGAGCCTGGACAAACTAGACGACGACGTCGACGACGTCCCAGTGGGGACATGGAGATGGGGCTGAGGCTGCTGCTGCTGCTGCTGCTGGTTGTGAGTGGCTGCCGTCGGTAGTCACAGGAGTCGACGCGGGCGCATGCGCATGCTCACACAGCGCATAAATTTATCGGATCGAATATAAATTATATGCAAGCCAATATCAGCCGAGAGACCAGACCCCAATCCAGATCCCCGATACTCGACTCTCGACTCCCGACTCTGTTTCAGAGTCTCCGTCTTCATTCCGCCAGTTACCATCTCCATTGCCCATTCCAGTGATAAAAAGGAACTCAGCATGTCGCCGCGGATGCGTTGATCATTCATTATTTAAGGATTGAAAAGTTAATTAACATTTTTGCCCAGCCAAAAGCTCTCCATTTCGCTCCGACTCTGACTCTGACTTGGATGCGGACTCCACTGCCATGCGAAGCGACTCCTCTCCCAGGCGCGATTTACGAGAAGCAGTTGGCCCCGCGTTTTAGCCAACTTTTTGTGGACTTTTTTCATGCCGAACAGCGAAATCCAGACCAGAGCATTTGGACATTGCGATGACTGTTGAAAAATTGTGGAAAATGGTTGGTGATACTCGCCAAGAGGGAAATGGGAGGGGGCAGCAGGGGGCAGCAGGGGGTGCTGCTGACACAATGAATGTCTCAATTTGTAAACGGTTTCTGTGTTGTGTTGAGTGCGGATTCAGATTCAATACGAGGGAAAGTGGATGAGAGTTTGATCTACAAAATAAAAATTTTGCGGAAAAATAGAGAGTTTCATAAATTAGCTGAATATCAGAAGAAAATGTGGATTTAGTTTGTACATTCTTTATTCTTTCCTTGGGAAAAGGTTACCAGAAAAATGTCATAAATTTAGGAAACTTTTACGATTGCTAAAAAGTTATAAAACTAATTTAAAAAAATTATTTTCAATCACAATTTTTTCTTTTAGAGTTGCAGAAATATCCAAAAGAATATGGAAATATATCTAAAAAATATGGAAAATAGTTCTATGGCATATACTTTTAAGGATGTGGAATTTTCATAAGGAAAAGCGCTGAATAATCACAATTTATTCACACTGTAAGGGTATGCAAATAATGTTTAAAATATTGTGGTTTTTTATAGCCCCCTTTCTTTCTTCTTTATCGCATTCTAGACACCATCTCATCCTCTCGTTGTACTTCTCACCAAAACTTTGTCTATCTCTGGTGGAACTCTTTGGGAACCTGTTCCCAACAGCAGCAGCATCCAAAAGTAGCAACAGCAGCACCAGCGGCTAATCAAGTGCCACTCCTCGGTGTCTCAGTGTCTCGGACTCATACTAGGCCATGGGAAAATCCACATGGAGTCGCACATATGTACATATATGTATGTATGTATCTACGAATAACAGTGAATAAATCAAAGACATTCCCCAAGCTACCAGATCTAATCGAATGGGTAAACAAGAGGCAGAAAGGTACATACATACATATATCCTTTTCGTTTTCAAACACTTTCACTCTCTTTCATTCGCTGGGCTCCCAGGAACAAGCAATTAAATTAATGTCTTAATCTGCGTTTATGGCAAACACCCTGAAAATATGGCAAACATAGCCCATCCCCTGCAGCATCCATGGACCACTTCCTGTATCCAAAAAGAAGGCCACTTGGCAGCAATAACAAGCAACAGAAGTCAATAGAGCGTAATATAAATCCGTGTAATACTCACAGACAGAGACAGAGAGAGAGAGAGAGAGAGAGAGTACAGGACATATGCCCTGGGAGTTGCATATGGCTTTGGTCCTGCATCCATCCCCTAGGGGGTTGCCTTTTCGGTTAGATTAAGACCTCAAGCGCCTGCAGGCCTCTGGTTTCCATTTCAATTTGTATTCGTGTTTCCCCTTTCCCCACTTCCATTTCCCTGTAATATCGTAGCGAATCACAACAGCAACAACAGTCATAAAAAAAAGGAGAGAAAAAATATTAACAACTGCCTCAACGTCAAGGTCTCCTTAACAGTTCCAAAGCCGAACTAATGCCACACACAACCCCTCAATGGACGGATCGGATCAGCCTCATCCTCATATAGTAGTACTCATCCATAGTAGGACTCAGCTTCAGCTTCAGCCCTTTCCCCCTCCCTCTCTCTCTCTCGCTCTTTGGTATTCAGTTCTCGTATTTAGGGTGCGAAATTCCAAATATTATTTTATTTATTTGAATCTGAATGCTGCTGGCCCAGCAACTGAAACAAAACACAGCCATCCATCCTTATAGAGAGGGACAAATAATTCCCAATTTGGTATTTCAAAGCAAACAGAAAGAGAGAAAGAGAGAGAGCTAACAAATCAAATGCAACTCAAGTGAAAAACGCAAAACCAAAAGGTATTCAATCGAGAAGTTTCCAATTGTCGGGCCCGAGATGTGGCCAAGCAATTGGAACTGACAGACGAAACAGTGGGACAAAAGCTTACAAATGAATGGATATTCGAAAAGAAATATGTTGTATGTTCCATAATGTATAAAATTGTAGACTTTTCTAATGAAAATATTATGAGAAATAGAAGAAAGAAGTTCAAGGAACGATACTCATTTGATTTTATTATTTTACTGGTATTTTTTTTGGGTATTATTGCTAGAAGAAATCGTAAGAGAAGGGAATAGATTGTACTACCACTGACTTATGCCTTACTATATTCGAGTGCCACGATTCCAGTCTTTGGCCTTCGAGGACAGAAATGACAGAAACCAAAGTTTTGCATTAATTCGCCTGATTTGAACTCAAATTTGTAGAAGAAACGTTCCAAGAAACTCCATTAACCACCTCTACGATAAGCACACTTCTAACTTTTTCCACTTTCTCCTCTCCAGACACTCTCAAACACCCCCTGGCAAACACCTCCGCTTGCAGACCACTTGAAGCTGTCATCCAATCGAAAAGCAAGACTAACTTCCTCATCAAACAAACGCCATATACCATGCACCACTGTGCTTCCAGGAGTTGAGTTCTCTTCAGATGTGGAAGAAAAATGCCCATAAGCATGATTGTGCGGAACTTATGAGCAGCAGGGCAGAGCGGGGCAGAGCAGGGCAGGGCAAGGACCCAGAGGAACCCAGGACATACGGAAACAATAATCCATAAATGTAAACATCACGTCGACATCGTTGCAGTCATAATCAACAACAACCATATTCCCGGGGCGCAGGGCGCAGGGAAAAGCAGGGAGGCCCAAAGCACAACCAGTTCTTGGATGAATGTGGATGGTTCTGGGTGGGTTGGGGGGTGAAAGCGTTACTGATTTTGTTGTATTATAAACACAAATAAATAAAGGACGACGGCAGGGCGGCTGTGCAGCAGGATGCGCGTTCGCGAATGAAACAAACGAGGCAGAAACACGAATATCCGTCGTCCTTCATCCTGCGGCTGCGGCGGCTGCTCGGCAACAATGGCTGCGACGACAGCCCTGGCTAAATGCCATCCATACAGGAAAAAGGGTGCCCACACATACAGATGAACATACAGGATATACACACACACACACAGATACACACGCTCACACTCACACTCGCACATAATTAGGAACGGCATTCTCCATTTCATTTAACCCGCGCTTTGCTTTGCTGCTGCTGCTGCTGCAATTGTGATGCCGATTGTGATTTTTAGGGTGCTACGAGAAGGGAACCACCACCAGCGACCGATCCACCGATCTGCACCACCATTAGAGACCCCGGCAGCGGCCTCAACCGCCTGGCCACAGTTGCCATTGTGTAGCCCTGTGTTAAAACGTGCTAAATATGGGAGTGTCCTTGTCATTTATATGTCGCAATGTCGCCCGCTCCCGCTCCCGTTCCCGTTCTGTCATCCCATACGGTTCGATCCCTGAGCCGAACCATCCACCATCCCATCGTCCCATCCCGAACTGAACCGTACCCATCCTTCTCATGAGAATAAATATGGCCATAAATGAAATTAATACATTAAGCATTTCATACCTCATTCTGGGCTGCCTCCTGCTCCTGCCTCATCCTTCTGCTCCTCCTCCTGTTCCTTGTTCGCGTTCACACATTGTCCTGTCCTCACTGTCGCTGGCTCATGAATATTTAAACGTTATAAGATTTGATTTATGGAGTCCTGATTTTTCGGGAAACAATTTTCAAATCTATCTTATGAAGCGCCGCCTCGCAACAGGAGAGACAACAGAATAAAACAATAAAACATTTTAGGCGTTGCCCAAACCGAACGTTAACCATCTTTGAACATGGTCATCATTTTTTTCCCTTTTTTGGAGAACAATCCCTGGGACTCGGAATCGGACTCGGACTCGATTCAGGCGCGCGCGAAATGCACAAACAAACATGGAAATCCACAAATTTGTGTGTTCATTGGCTTACAAAGATTCAGGGATTCACTCCAGCCAGGTATCCAATTCCCCCGAAGTTCGAAGTGAGGCTCCAACATGGTTTCGGAATGGTTCGACATGGGCAGGGCAACAGTGAGGAATCAGAGTGAGAGCAGTGGGGCAATGTTATAAGAACCAGAAACCAAGAATAGGAAACGATAAAGGAACCATAAAGGAGTAATGATTTAATCCATAAAGGATTGGAATATATGTAGTTAGCAAGCCCAGATCAAAATCACTTCAAAAGTATGATCTATAATTCACTTATGGCTGGTTTCTCGACTGTGGGTTAGCATTAATCGGAACGTTAAAGTGTTTGATAACGAAGATGGGTTTTCTTATTCGAGGGTTAGTTCTGGTTGTTAACCGGCCTTCGAGACAACTAGCGACAACTAACCGGCACCTTAACCCGAACTCTAGAGACAGGATGTTTTCATAGATGTTTTGCTGTTCTCTAACCACGGTTCCAAGATCTTTTGGGGCACGACGGCTGAACACAAAAGCCCACAAGCGAGCAGCCAAGTCGAGCGGAACATTAATTTAGTATCAAATTACGAAAATATTTGCTAACAACAATTAGTTAACTCTCTCGTTAATTAACACGTCGTTCGCTGGTCAGCAACTGCGAATCTGTGTTGACAGCTCAGAGACACAAAGAGAGAGATAGAGAGAGACACAGAGAGAGAGAGAGAGAGAGAGAGATTTCTGTTACTCTAATTCTCTCTCTCTTGAGTTTGAGAGCTCCAAGAGAAGCTCGAAATTTGTTTTGCGCGGCCAACAAACAGTTGAATGTCTTGAAACTATTTAATTAAATCAATAGGGTCAAGTGGTAAATATTTTGACCCGCGTCTGATTAGTGAAGAAAGCCCACAGCATCGTCGACCCGACGGAGGGCAGACAAAAGATCAGATCAGATCGGATCGGATCGGACCACAGGGCAGACCAGTGCCCGCATGCTCCAATCTACAGAGGTTCCTACTGAGAGATCAGATGCGATGCTGGGAGATGCTGAGAGATACTCTGAGAGATGCTCTCAGATGGTCTTCATGTTGCAGGCTGGCTGCTGTCGGCTGCCGTGCCACAAATTCATTCGCTTAATTGAATGAATGGCGTTTTAAACGGGAAATTAAGTGCATGACTTGGAATCGACTTGAGATGACTCGAACCTCCACATCTCTCTCTCCCGCTCTCTCTCTCCCGCCCTCTCTCTCTGTCTTTCGTGCTTTAGCTTTTTCTGGATTTTCTGGCTCGGTCCAGGAGTTCGACTCGGGTTCGAGTTCAATTGTCAATTAAACGGAAGCAGCATTTTCTCAACTTTGACTCCGCTGGTGGCTCTGGCAGTGGCTGTCCCTTGGCTTGGCATTTTCTTGGGAAGCTCTCGATCCACGTCTCATACGGTTCCGATCCCGCTGATGTGAGCCACTTGTGTGGCACATTTGCCCAACAGCTAAAAGGCACTTGACAAGGTCGACCGCGGAGCAGAAGCAGCAGCAGGACAAGGCAGGGCAGGCCAGTAGTCACCCCCAATTTCGTGAGCGACGTTCAGCTGCCATGACCAAAAAAAGGCTCAAGGAAGTTACGTTATGATTGAGGAATTTAGACTACAGAATACCCAGTAAATGACCAGATAGCTAGGCGACTTTGTGGATAAATTATTGACAATATTTCAGAGCCTATACCCCCATTATTTCTTCAAGCGATACCACAGCAATGCTTCTTACGAGTAAGAAACCTCAACAGACCGGAGGGGCGCTGCTGCATGACACGGAAAAAGTCTTATAGTTCTATAGCAGATGTCTGAATGTGTACAACAAGCCACGACTTTAAAATATGTACTGAACAGACAAACTTAGGCTAAAAGTTTGTTAATCTATATCCTATGGTATGATCGGATCATATCATAACTTTGTTCTTAGATATCTTAAATACATATATAATGTATCTAAAAGTACATTCCCAGACTTATGTTTCAAGTAACCTGCATACCCCGCTCTACCATATCCCCCAATGAGTACCAAAAAAGTAGAGTCATCAAGGCAACGGCGTTCGACCTGGACGCGGATGCGGACGCGGGCATTTGGTGGCTCAGCGATTGCGACTGTGGCTGGGAGTGCGGCTGTGACGGCCCGGCCGGCGTCTGTGGCAGTGGCAGCACGGCAGTGGCAGTGTGGCAGTGGCAGACACTTAACTTCAATTGAAATCAGTCAATTGGAATCAATGAGTCCATTTCGTCTGTTTCCCAACAACCTAAAATGCAAGGAAACGTATTGAAACAAACGGTTTTGTTTCACACACACACACAATGGGAGAGGGAGATATACGAAGAGCTGGGAAGCGGAGTAAAAGGAGGAGTAAGCCAGGAGGAGGAAACCAGGGTCGAGTTCATGCGCCTTTTTAAGTGCTCAAGTGTTTTGGCAGCCCGAAAAATTGCTAGCTGAAAGCTTTCCCAGGAAATTACGTACAGGATGCACAGGATATGATGTACTCATGCAGCTGCAAGTGAACACCAGAAACCAGCAAAAAACAATGAAAGTCATCTCTTCCTGAACCTCAAATCTCAAACCTCAAACCTTAACCGCAAATGCAATCTCGTCGATTGGCGATTGTCGATTGTTTTGCCTAAGAAAATGTTTGCGCTTCGGATTGCGTTGGACTTTTTGGCAAGGTAGTAGGTCCAGTTCCACTGCCACGACCAGACAGCTGTCCAAGAACTATGTAATGCGAATCCCTTTGAGGTGTACTTTTACCACTGATCCCTTGACCTTTTCTCTTGCCACACAGATGATGTCCCAGCGATAATGGTTGCAAAACATTGGGCAACATTGTGCCAAAGGATACATCTAATCCTTAGGCAGTGTGGGAGTGAGTTATCCCCTAAATGGGGTATTTGATATCTGTTGCAGTTGCAGAAAGTAGATTATGGTGCACCAACAACATTGTTGTCTAATATGGCAGATCTTCAATGGAAAAGTAGATCATCATCAGAAGATCATCATCATCATCGAGTATTGTGTTCAGTTCTAACAAAAGGGTGCAAAATATTGCAAATCATATTTAAGAAAAAGGCCTTAGAAAATGTATCAAAATTAGATTTTGGAGGGAAATTTCAGTAGATCTTAAGATCTAGAAAATATGAGATGCAAGTTGGGATTAATCTATAAATTTCCTTAAATAAAAGTGACTTCATTTGGGGGAAAAACATTTATATTCCTAATTCCTAAATATTCTATAAAATATAGGTGTATTAATGATCGTTTTGAATATATTTTTTTATACATAATTTCTTAAAATCTCTCGCTTTGTTTTATCATAATTTATCATGTGTTTAATTGCTTGTAATACATATAGATACCCCTAAATTATACATAAATAGTAACTCCACTAATTTCCGATTAAAACTTTATAAATATCCCTCCACATTGTAAACATTTCAAGGCCTTGCATGGAAGGCAAATTGTAATTGATGTATGCCTTCCTTTTTTTATAAACTGCAATGAATTTCCATATTTAGCACCCAAACACGACTTATGCCAGACGACGACTGAGTCTAAACCATCAAGTCACGCCCTCAACGGGGACCACACCCACCCAAAGGCACGTCATCGTCGGACTTGTGGGGCGGCATGACTGAAACAAAAAACAGCAACGGCAACAGAAGCAAAGAAATTCCAATAAAAAACCACATAAAAAGCGGCAACCGACGCGACGCCTGGGATACCACGACGTCCGTCCGTCCATCATGAATTACAATGCCTAAAATCGCTCATTAGGAACTAAAATTTGTAAACTTAAGGCGATAAAGATCAGAAAGAGGAGAGGGAGGACAGGGAGGAGGAATGGTGCCACCAATGAGCGAACAGAGAGAGACAGTCGAGAGTCGACATGGTGGAACAATGGTGGTAAAAATATACCATACCATACGAGGCTCGGGGTACCGCGAAGAAAGAGCGTGTGGAAATAATTTGGTTACAATTAAATAACAAAAGAATTTGTTTGGCAACTCTTGTGCGCTTTTTGGCCAACAACGAATAATGGAGCAGGGCTACCACCTGCCCTGCCCTGCCCTGCCCTGCCCTGCCCTGCCCACCCCTCCTCCTCCTGCTGCTGTCCTCCCTGGCGGTATTACAAAGCTACCCCATCCATCCATCCAAGCAGGCCACATCCCCATTTCCAATCCCATTGTTCAATTGTAGCATCGCGACTTGTGCTTGTGCCCCTACAGCTGCCTCGCTCCAGATTAAGCTGCGACTATAATTAAGAGCGGAGCGGAACAGAGAAAAGAGTGTTATAATGGAAGGGCGAAGAGAGTTATAGGGGGGGACACGGACACACCGACTATTTACCATAACAATGGGGTGCGGTGCGGTGCAGGGAAAACACCTTTAGCTGGCGGCACAACAACACACACTACTCCACTACTCCACTGCTCTGCATGAAAATGAAAATGAAAGAAAAACTTTTGTCGTGTTCCTCTGACCAGTCGGCGGATCAGGTGTTAATGTCTGTGTTTATGGCCTAAGTGAATAGCCTGGCCTAAAGCCCCCCAGGCCATGCAGTCTCTTCTACGAGGTATGTGCAATTATCGTCATTAGTATTGAGACCTCTCCCATCCCCCTCTTGGTCCAGAGCATTGTTCCATCTGTCGGTGCCGCTTTAGTTGCGGCTTGTTGTGTATCGATGTTGCATGCTATAATTTTCGAATTCAGAAATGAATAAAATGATTTCTTCATGCCAGTCAGACGCGGAGTCGGAGTCAGTCATGTGCGTTGCACACACACATCATAATCATAATCAACATCGTCGTCATCGTCATCTTCTCGTTTTTATCCTCATCCACTATGCGGATGATCATCGGCCCATCCCCAGCCCCTGCCTCGGTCTCGCCTCATCCAATTATTACAGTTTAGCCATGCCACAAGTCAAACAAAAGATCTCCTCACTGCCATCAGAGACCCCGTCAGAGACCCCGTCAGACCCCGTCAGATGGTAGTGCAACTGCTCTTGGTTATGCGTATTCCCTGGTTCTTTAAAGACTACCCGAAATTATATTCGATCAAGGATGAAAGGTGTTGAAATTGGTGAATGTTTCAGGGTGTTTCAAAAAAATTAAGGAGAATGCTTGGAATATTTTCATAGATAATTCCGTAATATTCCATTCAAACAGTTTAGAACATTAACTACGACTGGTCTAACCCGCTAATCAGCATTCTCGCACCGCACTTCTCCGGGTTACAAGCTAAGTATTACGAAACCGACAACAACTGGCGCCACATTCAATCTAAATCCGAGCTAAGGAAAGCCACAGACACAGACCCAGACAGAGATACAGAGAGCATATAGCTATAGCTCTGAAAGTTTCTTGAACTTGTGAACCGACGACTCAGACGAGTGTAACCAGAGATATGTATACTACCAGTAGTCATGTACGATGTTAATTGAGTGAACTGCTTGCGACATCGTCTCGTAAGGCAATAGTACGGGCGTACACGTACACGGTGTACTCTCATATATAGGATAATTCAGTTGAAATGTTTACACAGACAATAATCCATCGCGCAAGGCGAATAAATTGAAAGATACGAGAGTGTGAGTATGAGTGTGTGTACGAGGTATGTGGAAATCGTCTGGAGTCTGGAGACGACACACAAGAGAGAGATTTACGTGGAAAAGAGACAAACAAATAAATTTAGTTTGATTGAATAATGGTCGCATAATTGGCAACTTGAATGGAATTGAGTAGCAGGCAAAACCCAATTGAAAACCGTAACAATAAATGCAACGCAGCCTGCAGAAAGTACGGGTCGGGTATGGGTACGAGTACGGTTACGGTTACGGGTAGCTCGTATTAACTAAGTGAATTGGATAATCTCATTCTCATTCTCAATCTCAATCTTGAGCGGAGACTGTTGACTCAACAGGAGAATTCACTTGGCGTCGCGTTGTCGCTCTTGTCTCCTCTAAGATATCTTTTCAATTGAAATGTGCAACTGAGAAATGTCAGGCGGCAATTGTCGACTAGATGGATGCGATGGATATCACGCATACGCCGTGTTGGACGGCACTCACTCGCGAAAAAGGTGCAGGCAGGCAGCACCAAGCGTCGCGTCGCAGATTGCAGTTTGTTAACCTCGCCAGCGCATGAATCATCTGAATCATCTATGAGTTATGTGTGTGTGGAGCAAGTGAATCGAGTTGGAAGATTGAGCGGCATTCAAGGTGTGCTAGACACTAGGTGGAGTACGAGTACGAGTACGAGTCAGAGTATCTGTGTATCCAAGAAGTGTGTCAATTAGATGAATGAGTGTTTGGGTTTGCTCTCGAATTCCAGTTGGGACGGAATTACATTTCAGAGCTAGTTTACTTCTGCAGTTCTCGTTACTTCAACGCTTTCATATTCGATTATCAAAGTTCTTGAGTTCGAAATGTCACAGCTCTAGCATAAAGTCCTCTGGCGTGGCGCCACAACAAATACGTGGCACTTGGCTAGTCAGTAAAACAATTTCATCAGCTGCCGCCACAGGCACAGGCACAGCCCCAGCCACAGCCACAACCTCTTCCACGCTCCACGGCTCCCCCCATGGCCAGAGGCCTGCGGCCTGTGTGTCGTGTGTGGGACATGCGCTAAAATTTCATTTGATTTGACACTTGGCAGTGGCTTTTAGCGCTACTTTTACAACATAACCATACGAGTATCTATGTGTATGTTTGTGTGTGTATCTGTGTGTGTGTGTGTGTGTGTGTGGTTTCCCACTTATTAAGGACTTCCTGTTTGTCCGATTGTCGACAACTTTGTCGCGACAACAGATTCATTTAGCGGCCACTGCAGTTCAATTGAACACCCGCCGGCACAAATATTTCTCAAGCTTCCCTACCCTCCCCCTTCCACCTTCCCCTCTACTTGTGGATAAATTTTGAATTTGTTGGTATACTCGTATGTGTGTGTGGGTTTGTGTGTGTTTTTTGCAATTTTTATTTCAATAGAATCTTGAATTGTTTTCGATTTTTCGTTCGTTCAGTGTCTAAATATACAATAATACATAATACATATACATATATATAAATTAAATAGTGCTTAGTTCTTTGCCTGCAGCGCTTAAGTATCGTTAATATATAGTATCGTAATCATAATCGTAATCGTAGGTGTTATATTGTAGATATGTGACAACAGTTTTACCAACTCTGAAACTCTCTCTCTCTCTCTCTTTCATTTGGGTCCTATCCATTGCAGAGGAATTATAGTACTATGTGAAGTGGGTTTTGGGATGTGGGTTGATGGATTACTCTATAAGACAATTTTCACAGATATTTATCAAAGTTTTTGAAGAAGAATGTATTAGGTGTAGATTACTGATTCTTTTATGCTGCCTTTTGCATTTGAAATTTGTTTAAAAATGTTTTCGAAATATTTAAAGTTTTTCTTAAATCATTTTTATATACTTTTCTATACAGTCTAACCATTCAATAGCAGAAGACCTACAAACATCTTTGTCAGGGGAAATTACTACCAAAAAGAAATCATCCAATGGCCACCCAAATATAAACCATAGAGAACACTAATATTTTTGATAAACTTCTTTGAAATATATTTTTCTATGATTTGAATATCTCTACGGAAATCTGATAACTTCTTCTTCGACCCTCTTCAACCCATAGCATTCCCACATCCCTGCTCATCTTCCACTCTGCAAAGTCTATTCCCTATTCGATTCAACCGAATCCCTGCTCTACTCATCCTGGTTTCTCTATATACAAGCGTCTAGCGCCTCAGTCGCTGCTATTTCTATGTACAGTGAATACTTAAACTAAACCAACTCCAACTCCAACTCCAACTCTAGATCCCAATCCGATCCGATCTGCTACCGCAATACCCGCTCGCTCCTTCAGCTATTGCGCGAGACGACGGTGACCGGATTGAGCAACGGCTGTGGTGAGGGACCTGGTGAGTCGCCGCGTCCTCCGCCGCTGCCGCCGCCGCCGCCGCCATGGAGGTGGCTGGGCGACGAGGGCGGCTGCCCCAGATGTGTCATATGCGGCTGCGGTGCCGTCGCCGCCGCCGCCGCTGAGAGCTGTCTTTGATGTGCCGCCAGAGCGGCGGCTGCCGCATGTTGATGCAACAGCTGTTGGTACTGGAGTCGCTGATAGAGCTCGTTGCCATTCGGAGGCACTCCAAACGGAGGCGGTGGCAAGCCTTGACCGGGTCCTGGTCCTGGCGGAGGTGGTGGCATGCCGGGCAGTCCGCCGGGTCCGCTCTTTGGAGCAAAGGGATTGTAGCGCTGGTACATGCTGGCCAGGAGACTGGGCGCCGATGGGGGGTACGTGAGGAACTGTCCGAATTGGGGATAGGCCGCCAGACTGGGGAACATGGGTCCTATCAGCGATCGCTTGAAGGCAGCCAGGCGGGAGCGCGATGCGGCAGTGGTGCGCCTCCTCAGCTTCCCTGTGGATCCGCCAATGAAGACGTCCTCCGCCGAGGGATCGAGCATCCAGTAGTTGCCCTTGCCGGGGTCATCGTAGTGCCGGGGCACCTTCACGAAGCACTTGTTGAGGCTGAGATTGTGCCGGATGGAGTTCTGCCAGCCCTGCTTGTTGTCCCGGTAGTAGGGGTGGTTGGTCATGATGTACTCGTAGATCCCGTTGAGGGTCAGCCGCTTCTCCTGGCTCTGGCGGATGGCCATCATGATGAGGGCGTTGTAGCTGTAGGGGGGCTTCTCATTGCCCTTCTTATCTTTCACAGGCTTGCCATCGCTGGACTTGGTCTCCGCATCGCCGTCGGTGGTCTCGCCATCGCCATCGGCATCACAGTCCACATCTTCGTCCACGTCGTCGTCGTCCACATCGCTCTCATTGTTGGTGGCAGCCGGGGCCGGCGACATCGACGTGACATCCAGATCCGACTCCACATCGCTCTCTGGATCGTGATCGGGGTCGTGATCGTGATCGTGGTCCTCGTTGCCCCAATGCGTGGCCACGGGATTATTGTTGTTGTTATTGTGGTTGGGCAGAAACTTCGACTGGTGGAGGTTCTCCTCGGGCTTGTCCTCCTCCTCGTCGTCGTGGTGCTCCAGGGTCTCGGGCAGAATGGCATTGATCGAGAAGCTGGACTTGAGGTGCGGCGTTCTGGCCATTTTCATCAGATTCGTGAGGTTAATGCCGACGGGATGCGGATGCGAATGATGGAGCGGATGGGGATGGGGATGCGTGAGCGGATGCGGATGATGCGCAAGCGTGGGCGTATGGTGGGGGTGGATCTCGGGGAGACCATCAACGATCTTCACCATTTTTGCACACAGCCAGCTGCTACCAGTTTTACCCAACTACAACGAACGCCAGCAATTTCATTATATTCTTCGGATTCTTATACACAATTCAAATTCAAATTGGCTTTGGCTCTGGCTCTACTCTACTCGGCGCTTCGTTAAGTCTGAGACTGAGATTTCGTTACGTTCAGTTTTGCCGACGCGAGACGACGTTTTGTTCGTCGTCGTCGTATGAGATCTCTCACGTCACGTCCGTTGCTCTGTCGGGTTTAGTGTAGACTAAAAACAAGAATTCCCAATATTCCAATCCCCAGACAGAGAGCCCACTGCGGACATGTCTGTGCTTGTGCCTGCTGTGCTGTGTGTTTTCTTCAGGTTATCGGGGGATGCATGCAGCCCGGCCAGCCAGCCAATCGCCGCTGTGGAACGTATGGCCTGCTCTCTCTTTTAGGTTCTACCTCTCGTTTGCTCTCGCTGCGTGTTGTTGCTGCTCAGATTTACTTTTTCCCATTCGGTCGTCGGTGATAATTGCTCCTGACATGACACGAACACGAACAAAACAAACGCCGACGCCGTCACAGTTACAGTCACAGTCACACATATTAGACCAGAGAGAGAGGAGAGCGAGAGAAAGAGAGAGAGAGAGAGCGAGAGACGTACCATGTGTAGTCACCCTTTTTGGGATTGTGGGTTGCATTTTGATACGCTAGGTCTTTCGTTTTACCGAGTATTAATATTACTGTTTTTCTCCCCCTCTGCCCCCCCCCTCCACTCTCTTTTTGCTCTTTTATATTGGCAGCTGCTCTCTCTCTCTCTCTCGGGGTATTAGTCTTTCTTCTGTGGTTGTTGCTGTGTCTGTATCTGTATCTGTGTGTGGTTGTTGGTGTTAATGTATTTCTTGTTTTTACACATTTCCATTATTAATTGTATCCCAGATTTCTGTTTGCCCGTTTGCCCCCGTTAATTTTTCGCCAGTTTGCAAACTTATGGATCGCATTGGAAGGCAGAGAGGGGAGGGGGTTGGCTTCGGAGTTAAATATGGTCACAGATATTTCTGACATTCTTGCGTGAAGGGAGGGAAGGGAGGGGAACTCATGTTCATTAGTTGGCATTATAGGAACATATTGTTGAGGGATCTGCAATCTTACAATCTTTTGAAATGATTATACAACGTTGGATTTTAAGTAGAAGATTTGGATGTTGGATTCTACTTACATATTGCTAGATTTTTATACAATTTTTAGGTATATTTATTGCTTTCATATTTTAGGCTATAGATTTATACTTAGAAGAGCGGTTAAGAATCCCAAAACGTTTCCAAATTGTTCTTAAATTTCTGACAATTTACATACTAACTTATTTAATTTTAAAAAATTGCTAAATTGATTAGAAAATTGCTTTAATTATATAATTATCATAAGAAATGTCTATAAACTTTCTCCTTGAAAACAAAGTAAAAAACCAAGACAATCCCAAGCAATTTCACAATTTTCCATAGATACACCTAGTTCTATATTTCCTTGGAAGGAGGAAAACGAAGTAAATCAAATATGAGCCAACGATTAAGTGTAATTTGTTGCAATCAATTGAAGAGGAGGGAATTTTCCAGAACAACTGCAAAATGAAAAGCAGCTGCTGCCATTCGCATGTGCCACAAACACACGACCATGCCACAAACGATGTGGCACGGAGCACCAGCGCCACTCCCCAACCGAAACGAAACGAAACAAAACGAACCAAACCGAACCGAACTCAAAATCGAAATCATTTCTGTAATCATAATAATTGTTTTCACCAATTGGGGGCGTGTACTCGTCCGCAGTTGTTGTGCCAGCCAGCCAGCTCGCCAGCCCGATTGGAGACCCGTCCGTCCATGTGTCCGCAGCAGGAATATATCTCTATAAACTGCAAGATACAAGAAGGGGCAGTGGCAGTGGCTGGGGAAGGGGTGGAGGGAAAACTTGTTTTACCTGAACCATAAAAAAGTGCAGCCGAAACGAAAGACGAAGCCAAAGACGAAGACGCCATGTTTGTACACCGTAAACCGTACACCGTATCGATGGCCTAACGGAATGTGGTTGGAATTGTATCTGTATGTCGTGTGCGTGTGTTTGTCTTCGGGTGTGTGTGTGGGGTCTCCACTCGTGTTTTTGTTTGTGTATAAGTGTGGCGGCCACAACTTATTGGACGCCCCACCAGTGGAGACATGCGCTCTCAGCGAACGCTCTCTTGGAGAATGGGAATGGGAGAGCAGGCCCCCAGCAGTGGGGGCTTCCCTTACTGGGACTGGGACGGGGGGGACTGTTGTTCAAAACAAAATGGCGCCTCACCTCAAAGGCATTTTAATTGTTGTTTGCTCCCTCAACATTTTTCAATTGATTTTTTTGCCCCATTGTTTGGCCTGTCTTTCAATTAAATTATTTATCATTGTTATTTTTTCCAGTTTTTCCCCTGTTTTGTAATTGTTTTGGTTGCTTTTAATTGTACATGCAACTCTGATGGGGTTTTCCTGCGTCCCGTGAAAAACTATTCAAACTAAACGAATGGTCAGCCATACGGCACACAGAATTATAGGGGAACGGAACGGATAATTATGGGTTCCTTATAAACTGTACGTTTATTCTTTATGTATTATAGAGATGTTATAGAAGAGAGGATATCATGTGGTTATTTGACATGTCTTTAGTTTAATTGTGGTATTTTTTTCATATTTTTACTGTAAGTGGGGGAATATTGTGTACCCTAAATGATCTATTAACATATTAGGGAACATCGCTTATCAATAACTGATTGTTATTGTAATTGTAATTGTAGTATTTTTAAGTAAGTTCCAGGGGTTGTTAGCCTGAGGACATCTTTTGTACTCTACTGCCAGTATTCAGTTTCTCATGATATGATACCAAAACGGAAGGTATTTAAGTTTAGATCATGGCTACATCATAGATACAAACATATGTAATAAAATTTCCTATAATTTTTAGCTAGAGAAGCTAGAGTTCAGTAGAAGTCCATTTCAGTAGCAAAAAAAAGTCAAATTCAAATATTAGTAAAATATTTAACCACAAATCCGCAAGCAAACAATGTGTAGGGCCATCCATCGCTTAGAACTTCCCGACAATCCGGAAACTACAGACCGTAATTACCCCGTACAAACAAAAATCCCACAAAAACCACGTCTATTCGTACGTGAAAAACGAAAGAAGGATTGAAAAAACCAACTTGTCATTGATTAAAACGCTGAAAAGGCGACAGATTTGCTGAGGCTACCGTATCGCATCGTCCTTACAAACATGTGAGTGAGTGTGTGCGAGTGTCTGATCCGCCAGGGGATTTGGATGCGGATTGACAGAGAGAGTCGCCGGAGACTCGAGAGAGAGTCGAAAGAGTCGGGGCGGGGGGCGAGAGTACTTTACTAATCAGCCAGATTTATAGCAGGCATTTAGTTTTGTTCGTGCAGAAACTTTTGATATTTGCACTGGGAGGAAATTTGCTGAAATAAATCCGCGGGCAGGATAACCCTTTTCGGGATACCAATACTCGCTCGCTCTCTCTCAACCCGTTCGTTCGGCCGTAAAGTTGGTACGCCCCGTGGAACGCCCGGGCATGTCCTTCCGGGTACGAGTGTATGCCTGTATTTTGATCAACTCAATGGCAGTTTAACCGCAGGATTAGCTTGTTTGTCCAACGGATCAGCGCGATGCATGCAAACAAGGTCCTAGAACCATTGCCAGGATCTGTACATAGAGATGCCGCTACCTAAGGGGATGTGTGTGTGGGTGGTTGGAGAGGTAGCTGAACGATGCACGGTGAACGCTGAACGGGTTAAGGATCGGTACGTCCTCCGTTCGCTTCCGTTGTTTATATTGTCTGTTTACATGGCCACACAGTCAGCGATCCTTAGATCCTTAGAGCCTCAGAGCAGTGGCTGAGGCAGTGGCTGTACCTACCCACACGGCTACCGTTTCGAAAGAGTTAAGCAAGGATTAGATCGATGCATGGATTTAGAGTCCTGTAGAGGACTTAGCTTAGCGCGTATTAATCTCATTTCGTGGACCTCAAGCTGTGTCCTCGTCCTGGTCCATGTCCATGTCCTTGTCTTGGCGTTGGCACTGCTTTTCCTTCTAATCGCCGTCGCTTAGCCATGCAAATATTTTCAATTTCGGATTTGTCTCGATTAAAAGGGAAACCGAAAAAGGGTTAAACCTCTCCTCAAGCCTCACCTCGGCCTGGCCCTCTCCTCTCTCTCTCTCTCTCGCTCTCTCTTTGGCCCCTGCCCCTGCCTGGCCTCTGGTGACATCTGATTCTGTTTTAAGCGTGTTAACCAGTTAACAAAATATATATGTATATGTTTTCCCATCGAGCTTCCACCAGAGTTTTCCTTTCTCTATTCGCTCTGACGCGCTTTGAGGGGGGGTTTTCTCTCTCTCCCTCTCTCTCACTCTCTCTCATATAAATTGGCCCAATTTTGTTGAAATCACGTTCACGGACTGTTGCAGGACTCGGACACACTTGTTTCCGTTTCTGTTGCTGTTGCTGTTGTTGCTATTGTTGCTATTATCGTGTGTTTCGTTTTGCAAATAAACAGCCAAATGAGTGTCCTAGAGGTTGCCTTGAGTACAGCAAAGGGTGCGCTACGGAGTGGAGAGGGGAGCCATGGACCATGGTCTATCGGTCCATGGACTTCTGTGAGGCTGTGAGAGCATATGGTTAGGGGGGAAACATCTGGGTGATGAGCCGGAAACAAGGATTTGCAGGAAAAAGGAAACTTTCAGTCCTGGTGGTTGATAAGTGCGCTATAACAGAAGGAAAAGATTTGGAATGGTAATGGAAGAATATTATCGAATGGAGATCATCTCCAGATGGGAGTGTGGCCATATGTTGTAGTAGAAGAAGTGGAATAAGGATTATAATTAAATATAATACAAATAGTGAAATCTTTCTGAGCACAAACAGACCATGCGTGTCCATACATGTTTTATTATAATATTATTATAATATTATTAATGAATGATAGTTTTTTGCTTTAGAATCAGATCAATATCAATATAGAGATTTATATCAAAATATTCTGATTCTCTGTATTCAAGTTTCATTCATTCTGATGGTCACGTAGCGCATCAAGACAGTCACGTCACCAAAATATCCCCTAAAAAAGCTACTCACTCCCCCTTTTTGGTGGCAGTGGCCGTGGCTCATCCCCCACCCTTCAACCCTTCGGAGCAACACTTGATAATTGTTGACAATGTGTTATAAACTGATTTACACGCATTTAACGAAAACGAAAAGAGAAACATTGCCAAAACTCACGCAGCGCCAACACCAAACACACAACAGCAACAACAACAGCAACAACTGCAACACGAGCAACATTAACAACCCACAAAACGTTGACAAAGTCGAATCGAGTCGAGGCGACACTCGTCAGCGACATCGTTAAGGGCAACAGCAGCAGCAGCAGTGGCAGTGGCATAAGCGGAGGCAGTGGCAGATTCAGCAACGGAAGAGGGGGGCGGCAGCAGCAGCAGCACCAGCACCAGCAACCGCTTAGATGTCATCGTTAGCACTGGTGGAACGGGAGCGGGGGCAGGGATGTTGGAGTGGGAGCGGTCGCGTGTGCCACGCGAGGGTGGCGGCACACAACTTGAAGGGGACAACCGGACCCCGAGCACAACTATAATATGGTGCACGGTACGGTGTGGCATGGTGTGGTGTGGCGTGGCATGGTGTGGCGTGGCATGGTGTGATGTGGTGCTCTCTGATGTGTGTTAATGAACTGCGTAACAATTAACAACAACAGCAACAACAACCATTAACAATAGCCGCAAGCAAACAAAAAAGGAAAAGAAAGTCTAGCTATGGTTATACCCTTCTTGATCGATCATTGCTATATGATATAGTACTCTGATCTTTGCTACTACAATCTAATAATCTAATAAAGTTTGGGGGTCTTATATTCCATTGAAGGATTGCCTTACAAACGATTGGAGACTTGATAAAAATTCTAGAAAAAATACAAGTTTTCATAGAAAGAATTTAATGAATAGTCAAGGACAGAAATGGTTCTTTAGCTTCTTTTCTCTACATCGAATATAGACACATTCTTTATACCTTCTTTCACTGCATTACAAACTTCCCAGCTGAATGGTAATACCCCATGTGAGGGTATTAAAAGTCACTGGCCACGCGCATGTATCACAACCTCGGACCCAAAACGCATTCTCTACATGCACTACAACTGCGGGCTCTCTTGCCGATTTATTGCCACAGACTGCAGACCGCAGAAGATCGACAGACTCAGAGATCGGTACGATTATGCTGGTGCTTCCTCAACTTCCTCTCGATATGCCAGTGACCATATTGGTCAGTTCTCGAGTTCCAAAGAACACGAGTTCTACTCTGCTGCTGCTCTGATCTAAATCAATTTAATTGAGGTCCAAGTGCTGGCCCTTGGCCCGGCTTAATTTGTTGATTTGTGCTCTCTGTTGCTGTTTGCTGTAGCTGTTGCCGGTTGAAGCCATTAGCAGTTTCTATCAGTGTGAAATCTGAGGCAGCCAGAGTGTTGTTGGTGATGGTGGTGGTGGTGGGGTTCTATCGGATAGATCTTGAAGGAAGTTCGGGTTAGAGTGCAGTTGGAAGGGCGAAAGAATGAACTGAGGGACATATGTACATATGGGTTATTTGTACTTTCTTTGCTGGGAAGGAGCGTTCTTCAGCAGCTTCACCTCAAATGTTAGCATCAATCTGGGGTCACATTTCCGGCTCAGACATTTGCAAGCCCCCCAAGTAGAAGTCTTGAACTTTGAGCCCCCATAGGGAACGCTCGTAATTGCCCTACTCAAAAGTTCAAAATTGAAAAGTTCAGATGCCAACTGATCATGCAAGCTGTCTTTCTCAACAAGCTCAACAAGATGCACATCCAGATCTCTCAACCCCCAACCCCGGAATGAACTCACTTCCGTTCTGTGCCAGCATTCTAGGGGGCTTACGGGGGGTATAGCGGTCCAGTCAGCGCAGACCTCAAGTGCAATTCGTAATTACTCATTCATAATTTCTGTTTAATTGTGAGTGTACGCATGAGTATTCCTCCCAGTCTCTCTTTCTTCAATTGAAAGAACTACGCAGCGCAGCGTACGAGTACGAATATGAGTACGAGTATGAGTACGAGTATGAGTATGAGTACTAGGTTCATTCATACATTTATTTACGAATATTTATTATTATTTGTTGAATTGGTTCCGTGCCGTTCCGTGGGGGAAGGCAAAGGCGAAGATCTCTCGGGTCCAGCAGAGGTCTGGCGGCGTAAATTAACTTAATTGAAATTCGGGTCAACAGAGAGGCCAAGATAATGAAAGAAACTAATTAAGGAGAACTACTGGAACCCCTCTCTCTCTCTCTCTATGGCTCTCTGATTGTTGCCTCTCGCTGCCCACATGGTTTTCTCTTTCTATTGTTATTGCGGGGTTTGCGCATTTGTCGCTTAAATATTTTCAAATATTTTCCCAAATTGTGTTTGTATTGCCATTATTTGATTATTCGATCGCCCATGTCCATGTCCATGCCCATGCGCAGTCCCAGTGTCCATGGGTTAACAATTATTTTATTAATAAATATTTGAATGGCATGCCCTCATCTGAACCCACCATCATCGTCATCGCCCTCGTCATCGTCATCATCATCATCGTAGAGCTGTAATATCGAGTATAGTGGACATCAGTTTCAATTAAAAACACATTTTGTGGTCACTGTGTGGTCGCCACTTAGATGGTTCAAAGGGGGAGGGTGGGGGTTGCTTCGGTTAGGGTTTGGGTTCCAATTTTCCCTAGGTGACACGCCCGATACTTGAAGGGCTTCCCCCCATCAGAGAGCCAGAGCGTCTCTCTGCAGCAGTGCATCCATCGCTGCAGACTGGGTGTGGTATACGGGGGTCCATAATGTGGGTACGGTACCATTCCATTGTGGTGGCCATCAGCAAACTGGATTGCGGATTCAATCGATAAAGTCAATATTTTAGCCTGACAACTTGGCTGCCAGACAGCAACGGGCTTAATGTCAGCCGATATCTGTGCTACTCGATGGGAAAAACCTCTCTGCTCTGGCCTATCTCGAAAGCATTACCTCACACATATATTAGACTTCAGATAGAATCACCTAGTAGAAAGTATAATCAAAAGCGGACTACACAAATAAAGAATTTGAAGAAATTATATAATAATTATAAATTATAATTATAAATTATTATACTATTGATTAAAACTATGTTTTTCTAGCAAGGTCAAACCTTTCATTATCGGGGAAATCATGCGATTATTATCCTCATGTACACGTATGTAAATGATGAATATACATATATTAATATTGCTTGGGGAAGATCCCCACCGATTAGTTGCTTGCCAAACAGCAGCAGCTTAATTACCTTCAGCCGCATATTTCCATTGTTACATATTGCTGTTATTTCTATGCATGTTTAGTCTTGCACTTGCTCCATCTGCTAAGCGCTCTCTGTTGAAGTTCGCTCTTCGTTAAGCTCACGCTTCGTCAAGCTCCCTCGTCGTGTTCTACGTTTGTCGAGCGAAGCTGCGCTCAGCGATCGGATCGGCACTGCAGCAATGTAAAGGGCAAGCAAGCTCCACTCGCCGTTTGGATATCATTAAATAGTATTTAAATAGTATTTAATAAATACAGATCAAATCGCAATTTAATTTCTGCGCTGCATTTTACTTACTCCAAATAATTATTCTGCCGATAGGGGGAAAAAAACCAATATCCCCATAATTATTATAAGTCTATCTACCTCATACAAATTTCTTATTTAATAATTTCTGTGCAGATCATATGCCCACACATATTTATTATATAGATTTCCGAAACAGATTGCAACCGCTCTTCTCCTGCACCCATCCCCAAAATGTGGAGAGACATCTGCGAAATATCTATAAAAAGAAACACGAAATGTATCTCCCCGTCCAATCCCTAACACCTAGCCAACAACTTAGACACCTCTTTCTTTCATCAGCCATCTCCCAAAAAAAGTTCCCTAACTAAAGGTACCACAGCTTACAGATGTATCCTACTATCCTGCTATCAAAGATCTCTATAGAACTAACCCACAAACCCGAAAAAAAGAGACAAGAATAAGTTATCCCTTGGCGCAGAACAAAGAAAAAACCTAGGCAGGACCTTAAGCCTTTGCGCACACAAAGCGAGAAACTAACCGATTATATATCAAATATTTATGAAATAGAAATAGCACACAAGCACAAGGATGCAGCAGGAGGATGGGATATGGACAGGGATAGGGATAGGACTAAGCCTCGGTTGAGGGGTTTGAATCATTAATGGGCTACAGGGAGCAACCAGGAGTCTAAATGCACAAGAAAGTGTAACAAACGGCACACGCACAACGCCGGAGGAGACCGAACGGAGAGATCTTCTCCTTTTTGCACTGAAAGGCGATCCTGTCCTGGCCCTGGCCTATGGTTGCACGCTGGGTAATCAGGCCTCGGCATCTGCCTTGAGCCTTTCTCTTCTTTCTTGCCAGAGAGTAGGAGACCCACGACCTACGAGGTTGCTCTTTCGACTCATCGTAATCCGTGCACTTAACCCGGGTAATAAGATAAGTAAGGCAGATCCTTCCGCAGAGACTTCTTCTTCATTTTGCTTCTGCATTCTGTGCACTCTGTATGCTGTATCCATTCTGCTTGTTATCTTTGTAAATTGCATGTCGAGCACTTAAGCCAATTGTACGAGTATGAGAGAGCAGATCCTTAGAAAGGAGAACTGGTTAAGACCATGGTTTGTGCGCTCGAGCGCGTGCTACTCTCTCTCCTTCCCTTTCTCTTTCCCATCCCAATTCTATTCTAAAGTGATACAGTTAAACAAATCCCAAGGCAGCCGCAATCCACGAAACCAATAATGCTTCCACATGAACAAGGATACTCTCGTACCTCGTAGACTGATTTAGCGACTTAGACCTTCGGCCTAGTCCCTAGTCCCGGGCTTAGGTAAGTGGATTGCTGAATTCAATCCGAATCCAGTGCATACGAGTACCCAAGCAAACCATACAGGCACATACCCTATAATTGGGAAATGTGTTAAGTATATAATGCGCTCATCCGATCTATTTCAATAACAAACCAAACCATCTTAAGCTGGGCAAACCAAGCAAACCAAACGAGCCATGCCATCCCAATAAAACAATGCCACCAGCGAATTGTTCCATCTTCCCTGATCTGGGGATTGTGCACAAAAGTTTTCCATCTATAGTACTATCTATCTGTATGCATATGCAAAATATTGGACTGCTCTGCTCTGCTCTGCCCTGCTCGATGGCTTGGCTTAAGGCGTGTGGCCCAAAGGCGATTTAACTCTTACGTTGGACCTAAGCTGCGCATAAACCCCAAATATGTACATACACGGGGTCTATACATACGGTATCGGATAGTAGCTTGTTTTTAGGGAAAGAGGTTCGCTTTGAGAAAATAGAGTTCTTCTTTAGAGGGTACAGAAATGAGCAAATGCTGCTGCTATGGATGTCATGTGTCGGTATTTGATAAACAAAGCAATGGGAAATGGGTTGAGCAGTGCCAGAAAATGGGTAATCCAGAGATTATACTCATATCTATACGAGCTGTAAATGGCAGAGCTTCGCCATTAGAATATGAGTTGGGCAGGAGATGATAATCACAAAAGAGCAGTAGCCCTGTACACCACTAGATCCTAACTAGCTAATCGCCAAACCGATTGCACTGCATATCAATACACATCAAGACCCTATCGCCACTCGATTGGCCTTTCTATGATCGACCAGCTGACTCTCTGAACTGTTATACAACTCCACTCCCAAAACCCATACCAATACCAATACCAAACTATTCGGATCCCGATCTGACACCTTATAAAACTGCCAGCTAATCGTTTCAATAACATGATTTACCCAACACACACACACAATAATTTACAATTATTGAAACGAAGAAAAATGGGCACACACAAAATATGATAATTGCTACTGATCGCAGCCGATCGTCGCTCTCCCTCCCCCATGCACACTCACTGCCAGAAAGAGAGAGAGAGAGAGAGCCATAGGAGATTAATCTAGTAACGATGATATTAATTATCATTTCGTTTACAAATCGCTGCTGGGTTGAGTTCGTCGGATGAGAAGGGGTACAAAGGCGAGAGAAAAGCGCAGTATTTATGATATTATCAAGGCTTGTTATTCGAATTTTTTTGTTCATTTTTCCCCATCACTTGGGGGTTGGGGGTATAACTTGTTGATGCCATTGATATGAGGCAGCGATGGAATGATGATGATGATGATGGTGCTCCCTTTTTCTCACATCTTTTACTCCAACGCGCACTTAAGCACACACACAGATCCACACACACAAACAGACACACACAGCAAACACATGTCAAGTGATCAAAGAATCAGAAGCCGCCTTCTGTGATCTGTGCCCTATCCCTACTAGCCCTGGCCCTAGCCAAGTGAAAATAGTCGATTGGGATGAAGCCATCATCAGTATCAGTCGAGAACCCAAAAAACAGTTTGAGAAATTTCTCAAACAACGCCCAATGTTCGGTTCGAATAGTTCGGTTGCTCTGCATGTCGGTGCCCTTTCTAGTATTTCCTCTCCTTAAGGTTCTCATCTTTCCAAAATCGAAGACGCGCTGCGAGGTTCCGTCCGTCCCGGGCATATTAGTTTGAGAAATTGTATAACAAAAGTTAAGAAAAATTGCCCAGAGAAGTGTGCTGTGCTCTGTCCAGAACTACTAGACAATGGCCTGGCTGGATCCCATATCGTATGGTATGGTATGGCTATGGGATCTTACCTGCGTTGCCCAGCACATCTCTCACAGCTGGAGTTGTCACTGGGCATGTAAAGACCCAAACAAAATTGAGACAACAACACACTGAGAACTGGGACCTGAGACCTGGGACTGGGGTAAAGTCAATGGGTGATGTGATGGCTCATTTTGAACCTACTTCTCTCTACTTCTCTCTGGCTCCTACTCCCTCGTTTTCTGCCTTTTTTGGGAATCATTTTCATGTTTGCCGCTGGCTCAGCAAACAACTAATTAAGTCATCAGGATCAAAGAAAGAAAGTCGATAAAGGAAGCTGAATAAATGTGAAACGAACGTGAGATGGACAGCAGCTGAAGGGCAGAAAAAGGAATAATACAAAAAAGAGTTTGTTGTTTCCGAACAAAATATTTCTTTCATCATTCAAATATTAAGACATTTCAATCCTTTTGATCTCTAAATATTTCCATCATCCCAAATTTAATTTTCGATGATTATTTCTCTGAAAAGAACGCTGAAAAATTGGAATAAATTAAGAAACAATATGGGATTTTTCTTTTTAAATTTTTTATTTATTTTTTAACTTTTTGATATGATATATATTATGTACAAAATTTGCAGCCAAACTACAAAAGCCCCCATCGTAAATCGTAATACGAATCGGCGCCAGAAGGCGGGGGGGCTGAGGAGCCCTCGCCAAAGCGGGCCAAAGAGTTTTTCCTGGGTTTTCTTGTCGACTTTCCAGGCCGACAATGGGGGCCCGCTGAAGACCAAATGTATTGATGAAGTGGCCGAAAGAATTTGCTAAATGCAGCATTTAGACGTCATAGGATTGGGGGAGGGGGCACCACTCCCCGCTGTGTGACGGCGGCGGCTTGGCAAAGCCTTGTCCCGTGGATCCAAAGCGCTGGGCGTTACAGCACCGGAGGCACGGCACTCCTTAGCTGGCGGGGAACTTGCCGAAGAACTGCATCCGCTGGAAGAGCTCGGCGCTCATGTGCGGAGCATAGCCCTGCAGCTGGGCAGGATGCGGCTGGTGCGGATGCTGATGCTGGTGCGACTGCTGATGGCTGGGCGGAGCGGCAGCAGCGGCCTGGTACTGCATCTGCTGGTGCAGGGCCGCCTGGTAGGCAGCGGGATTCATGCGCTGGTAGAGCGCGGCAGCGGCAGCGGCGGCGGCAGCAGCAGCTCCGGCAAAGGGCACTCCGGGGTAGCCGTAGCCGGGAGCGGGGGCACCATAGCCACTGGGCATCATGGGCGAGAAGATGGCCTGGCGGTAGGCGGCGAGGCGGGTGCGGCTGGCGCCGGGATTCTTGCGGCGCAGCTTTCCAGTGGTCTCGCCGATGAACACCTCCTCGGCAGAGGGGTCCAGGATCCAGTAGTTGCCCTTGCCGGGGTCGTCGTAGCTGCGCGGGATCTTGGTGAAGCACTTGTTGAGGCTGAGGTTGTGGCGGATGGAGTTCTGCCAGCCCCGCTTGTTGGCCTTGAAGTAGGGGAAGCGGTTGATCAGGTACTGGTAGATCCCGTTGAGGGTCAGGCGCTGCTCGGGGCTGTCCTGGATGGCCATCATGATGAGGGCGTTGTAGCTGTACGGGGGCTTCTTGGTGTCGCTGCTGCAGCTGCTCATCTTCTGCTTCTTGCTGGGGTTGCTCTCGCCCTCGCTCTCCTCCTCCTCCAGCTGGTCCTCCTCGTCGTCGAACTCCACGTCCAGCTTGTCGTTGTTCTGGGAGGACAGCGACTCGGCGGCACTGCTCATGGGCGTGCTGGTGCGGGAGGGGCTGTCGAAATCCTCCGAAGCCGACAGCTCGCCATCGGAGTTGCCATACGGATGCACATACTGGTGATGCACATGATGGTGATGGTGATGTGGCAGGGCCATCGGCTCATGCTTGATGACTGGGGCAGAGGTGGTTGTGGTTTTGTTTGTTGGTTTCTTGGCCAGAATGGCGTCGATGGAGAAGTTGCTCTTGAATTCCATTTCGCAGACACTTTTCACCATTTTCATTCGAGTTATAGTTTATATAGAGTTTTTCTTTGGTTTGTTCTGACACACACGGAATGCTCTGTTTGGGTTTGAGCTGTGGTTGTGGCACGTTGCAAGCTGTGGGCAATACTGATTCTCTACAGCTCTGGCGAGCGCTATTTATAGTGCAACCCCTCGGCCGCTCAAAGGGAACTCTACAAAAGAGAGGCACACACACACACACACAGGCGCAGGCAGAGAGCGCTCTCTTGTGCCACTTAGGTAGACGAACGGAAGAGACTCCGCCCTCCATTTCAGCTGCCGCTCAACCATTTTGTTCCACAGGTTCCACATCGGTTCGGGGTTCGCTTCTCTCTTTGCTTTGCTTTTGTTTTGTTTTGGATATTTTGGATGTTGTGTGGATGTTTATTTGCAGTCTTTTGCTTCGCTTCGGCGTCAAAATATCCATTACATCCAATCCAAACAGCCAGATGGGGTTGCAACTGGCAACATCCCAAATAGCCAGCCATCTCTCTCGCGCCCACTGTTTTGACCATTAATTGAACCAACAATTTTCGATAGGGAGCTGCCTTCCTTGCCTGCATTGCCACTTTAATCAATATTCGTGAATCGAATCGAATCGAATCATTTGTCGGGGCTTTGCATTCGTGGAATTAGTTCTAAGAGCTCTAAGGTTCCACCTAATCCCGCCCAAACTAGTTCAAGGGTCCTCGTCTTCGTCCTGGATTACTTGAGGCAGATCCCTTGGCTTGGCTTACGGCATGATTTTCAACAGCTCAATGGAGCTCAAGCGTCTGTCCGTCCGTCTGTTGCCAGGTAATCCCCGTCCTCCTGCTTGATACTTCGCCGCTGCTGCTGCTGCTGAAGGGTTAACCCTTCACCCCTAAATCAACGGGATTTGTTCTAGTTTCGCGACAGATCTCCGAATTAGTTCTGGCTGGACTATGGACTTCTCCCGCAATCCGTATCCGTTCCCGTTCGAGTGTCTCTTCAGATTATTGTGCAGCTACAAGTTTATCCAAGCAAATATTTTGCATTTGCGCCCAGGTTTTGGCAGTAGTTTAAAATTGGTTTAGTTAAGTTAAGTAAAGTTCTGTTATGCAGATTTTACTTTGGAGTTAAGTGAAGATCGAAGAACGAAGACCGAACTGGAGGATGGAATAATGTAAACCCGCTTGTGGTAGGGAAAGAGAGGGAATACAGGGATAAAACCATGTGTGATAATGGGAGGATAACGATTAAAGATTGAAGATGGATGGACAATCAAAGTATTTATATTTTCTGTATTTTTTATTTATTTATTAAAATTAACTTTAATACATTAGGTGGCTATATTAAAGTAAAAGACGCTTCTGGCTCTTTTCTATATTTATTATCTTGAGATCGTAAAGTACAGAACAGTTTTCGAAGATTCAGAGAATTCGGAAGTTGCATCTAAATTATTGCATATATTATTCAATTAGTTATTCTTAAAGATCCATTGCTATATTTGCCCCCATTTGTTGTCCTAGTCCCAATTTGTATTATTGAATATTTTGTTACTTTGCTTATGTTAAAACTTATGGAAATTGTATTTTATTTTCAAAGAAATATTCCGATTTTTCTTGGTGATTTGTATACTAAAAATTTCTTATAAGTTCCGAAAATAATATGGAAACTTTTAGGTAGGATTTTTCACATTTATTTTCTTCAGCTAAATCAATATTTGTGACTGGTCCTATAGAACTAATTTCTGTTTAAAAAATTCTTAAAGAAAATTGCATATATCATTGCAGCGATGACAATTTTGTAGTAAGTGAAGTCAAGCGACTCGCTGCCACATATGCAACTCATGTGGAAAGTCACTGAAATGTGTCCTTTGAAGGACTAGAGTAGAGATCAAACGAAGCGTCTTAGACACTAGACTAGAGACTACCGAATTGGATGGGATTTGGTATGGGATGGCATGGGATTCGATCGGACCACGACTGGACGGATCGACTACAATAACAAGGAAGTACAAGTGGTTTTTGTTGCCACAGTGTTTTATGTTTTTATGGCATGTTTTGTTAGAACAATTGAACAAATATGTACATCCCATGCTACTACATATATAAATTGGGCGAAAGTCAAGTACAGACAATGAAGACGTCAGCGCTGTGGGTTATTATGGATAGATAGATGGATAGATGTGAGTGGGAGAGGGAGAGGGAGCGGGAGAGACATTACTTGTCGGCGGCAATATGCTTTTGATATCTTAGACAACTTGACAAAACAATCAAAGCAGCGGCAGCAGCGGCAGCAACAACACATGTTCCAAATGACTGTCTATTAATTTTACTTCTTACTTATATTTTTTTGCGCTGTGCTGAACAATACAATGGAGGGTTTCCCTTGGAGGGTTGGATGGTGAGAGGGTGAGAGGGTGAGAGGGGCAAAAGTAGGCAGCGCATTTTTGACGCAGTAGTCCAATTGCCGATGATAATGATGCACTCAGAGGTGCGGCAAAGTTGAAAGCGGAGAGAAGAGCAGGTCCATCCACAGAGGCGAGGGAGAGATGGTAAAAAGTAGGCGGCGGCTAGGGCCAACAATGGTTACGGCGTGGCGGCAGGTTCAGTTACTCCGATCTATTCTTTCGTTTTCTTTCTTTCTTTTTTTTGTGTCTAAGCGGAGGGATAAATGGAGATTTGAACGCCTCAATTTTCGGTGCGGTGCGGTGCGGTGCGGCGGCGGCTTCTCTTTCCTTTCCTCTTCTGTGCTCACTAATTGAGTTGGATTTCTCCATGGCGTTGCGACGCCTCGTTCTTTTTTTGCAAGTTGGAGAGTCGTAGATGAAAGGGGGTTTACCGCCTGACTCGGAGGCTGACTTTTCCCTGGTGAGTGCATAATTTTGACAGCCGCGACAAAACTAATTGATTCATGAAATCCAGTCATCCATCGACTAATCTCCGCAGCCGAATCCAAATCCGAATCCGAAGGATGCTTCCTGGACACACACATTGACAGGGGGCATGGCCTCTATGTACAATTCTCTTCGGGCAGGCGCAGACCAAGAGCATGTGGTCGCTGATTGGGTGATCAGGACAAGGACTCCTCGACAAGGACTCCACGCTGGCTGACATTATGGTTTCATTGCCAAAACCACACTTAGACCGAGCAGAGCTTCACGCTTGAGGTGACTGCTACGCCTGCCTCATTAACCATAGAACTATGGGACTATGGGACTATGGAAAACGATAGGACTAGGGAATAAGGAATAAGGAATGGCATAAGCGAATTCCAAGTAGACACCGTGGCCACAGACAATGTCCATGTAATTTCCAATTAACGCCACAAGATCTCCTCCTTTTCGCCTCCTGCTCCCAGGAGTCCGCTGTTCGTAGTCCTCAGTCCGTAGTCCGGACGAACTTCTTCGCAAAACCCGAAAACTTTCGCCCCGTTTCGTTCCACTGCTGGACAGCATTGAGTCTCATAATTGATCGTAATGTGCGATATTTCTCTGAGGTCCCTGCACGCTGTCCTGTCAACAGGCTGCTTGCTGCACAACGACAGCGACAACGACGAATGTCACATGGCCCGAAGTCGGGGCTGGACACCAGCAGGACATCGGCATTTGTCGCGCTCTGCGAGTCGTCCTCGTCCTAGTCGTCGCCTCGCACTTTGCCTTTCGGCCATTGTCCCGTGGGCCTGGCTCTGTGTCGACAGGATACGAACCTCTGGCTCGGTTCGCATTTTATGGCTAAACAATGCCCATGATCGATCTACGAGTATCTATCCATCTATCTTTTCAGGCCTCAAAAATCAACCGATTTTTTATGCATCCAGTGCGGGCCATGGCAATGGCATTCCTTCAATGCGAAACGCTTTAATCTGGCACTAATCAGGACTCTCTCTCTGCCTCTCTCTCTCTGTCTCTCTTTTGGGGTATTTTCTCTGTGTGTTCTCTGTAATTCCTAGTTTATTGATAAATCTTGTGACAATCCTAGATTTTGAATGAATCCCGCTTCTTAACTTCTTAGGTAGCCCGATCCTGACCGGATTTAACTCCATATTGCCTTTATGATCTCTCGCTTCACTTTTACGGCTGTCGGATCCCACAGGTAGCTGCCGAAAACTTTTCAAGTTTATGGGTCTCTACAGGTAGGTATTGTATTTTACTTAACAATCTATTGTGAGAGAAGAATTAAATCTATTATTTTATGACACTTTGACGGACAACCGAAGAATAGGGAAATTAAAAGTTATACACTAAGAGAAACTGGCACCCCTTCTATGGGGGCGATTCGGAATGTCACAGAGTAGTCGGAGGTGAGTAGACCCTTTCTCGACTTGGGGACCCTCTCATCTGACTAGTGTTAGTAGAAACTTTCATAATTCTATAGGTATATTCTATATATTCAATGTATATTCTGGAATTATAATATTTCAGACATTTTTCTAACATTTTTTGAAGAATCGTGCGGACTCTCTAGACTCCATTTGGTTGTGGCTTCTATGGACTATTAAATCGTTTATATTTCATCAAATATATTCGTTTTGTTTTTGATTCGTGTCTAAATCTTTTCTATATAATTAACCTGTCAAAAGAATGTATGTTTATTTAGAAACAAAAAAATACAACTTAATACAAATATTATTCCCTATTCTGTGGAAATATTGAACCATCTACAAATCAACCCACATCATAGAGAACCCACCCTTTCGATGGTGGTACAGTTGCCAGTTAGTCCAATCCCAATGTCGATCCCGATCCTGACACACACAAAGAGAGACGTCTTACTCCACACACAAGCACACACACACACCCTGGCATGTTAGTGGGAGAGGCACATGGAACCCATGGATGGACCTGGACATGGACATGGTGCTGCTACTAACGAGCAATTATCGCCAGCTCCCAGGCGTTGTTCCACGATTTCACACGCCCAGAAAGAGAGAGAGAGATGGAGTGATTTAGAAAGAGAGAGGGGGAGCGGAGCGGAGACGGAGCCAAGCCCAAACTGAGATATCCTGTATAGAGCATCCTCATCACGCATTTGCTACGCTTTGGGGGGGAGTCCGACCAGCAGCATGGAAACCTGCAAAAGGCACACACAAGCACATAGAAACACACGAATACACCAATACACATACACACAGATACTGACTGGTTGTGTGTGTGTGTGTGCGTGCGTTGTTGGTGCATATTGTTAGGACACAATGGATGAAAATATTTTCGTCCTGTTGTCAAATGATTGCATTTAATGTATCGAAATCTGCGTGACGAATCAATTTGGTTCTGGCAAGCTGCAATGGGAAAACGAGGATTGGAAGTGGGAATCGGGAATCGGGGAATGGCAACCAGTTGCCCTTATAATTCGATCAACTATGGGATATCTGTAGCTGCATCTCTATATAAGTATGTATGTGCATGGTCAGCCATTGCATCCTTGCATCCTGTCTGGCACATGGCGGAGGGCCCGTCAACCGCAGAGACAACTTAATCAATAAGTTTCACCCTGTCCCTGGCCCGAAGGATGCGAAATATTTTTTATGTCTCTCTCTCTGTGTGTGTGTGTGTGTGTGTGGAACTGATCGGTTAGAGTCCTTGTTACAGTGGGTGTTGTCAGGCAACGCTATGGAGAGATGACTGTAGTACGAACAGGGTTCTCTTTAGATATCCTGAGCGTTTTACGATCTGTCACTAATGTGCTTCTTGGCTTGGCTTGGCCGTAAAGTTGTCAAAAAGGAGGTTCCTCTGTTGGTCATGGTATCCAGCTGTTGTCATATGTGGCGGGGGAGGAGAGACCCTACTTGAGAGAAACTTGAACACATATGGAAAACAAATAAAATACATTTCAAACGCCTGAAGAGAAGAGGTGTTGGCACTCGATGGAGAGAGGGGTTCCTAATGGGGGAATATGCTCGTTCTGACAGCTCAAATTATGTTGAGATCCCTGGGAAGGGACTGGAGATGGAATGGGGGTACCAGCACTGCGAAGAAGAAGATCAAGGGTGAATTTTGAACAATTAAGAGGGAATTATTTTAGTTTTAAATGTTAATTTCCACTAATTGTTCCTTTCACTATATATTTTCATCATATTCAAGCGATGTATTTCTCCATTCGTAGCATTTCTGTTTCGATTTTACATGAATCCAATATCGTGAATTCCAATATCATGCTCCCACCATATCATAACCATCTAGCAAGATCCTTTCTCATTGTCAAAATGTTGTTCCACATGCCGGTGGAAACCTTTTAGTGATTTCTCACCTCTGTAGGACACTTTTTCTCTCACTGATTCCTTATCGCATTATCGCTCGAGGCACTGCTGTGATCTCTTCACTGATCTCCCCATATCGATGACAGTGTATCCTTTACAAAAGCGAGTTCCCCGAATAGCCATTAACCCGATTGTGTGCCAAAATGTGACAACATAATCCACACAAAGACGAATCGGATTCCCGAAAGGGAAATCTATTAGCCAGCTCTCCATCTCCCTCATCATCGCCGTGATTTTCGTCTAATCTCGTGATTTGTGCAAACAACAACATTTGACAACATTATCGAGGCGTCGGCAAAGATGACAACCGCCGCACCAAAGGATCTATAAAGGAGCAAGAGCAGGAGCTACAGGAGAGTGGAGTGGGGATCGGGGTCTCGATCCAGACCAGACCAAAAGAAGCCACCGACGCGCATTGTTGTCAACGTGCCGAAAGGTGGAAATAGAGCTGTAACCAAAAAATGTCACCTGAAAAATGCCAAAGGCCAGGAGCAGCCGCTCGACCAGATCGAGCAGCAGAAGAAAAAGGACATGGATCGACCGACCGACCGACTTTGATGCCTTTGTCCAGGACACATTTTATCACATTGTCATTGCGGACAGAACTAGAAAGCAGCCGCCAAGCCAGCAAATGTCTCAATTATTATTTGTTTCGGGCCTCGCCGCCTCGCTTTCTTTGGACTGACTTTGGGAAACAGGCAACGCCTTGATGATGACTCTGAGCATTGAACACATTGTGCACGTTGCTCCGCAGCGGGAGTCCTTGATTTATGCGACGGCGATCCTTGATCCTGGATCCCAGTCAGCCAGCAGTTAGCAGCCAGCAGCCAGCAGCACACGCAATCAAAGGATCAGACGGAGGAACCGAACTGAACCGATCGAAGGGCTGGGAATCAAACAATATATACACATACGAGCATAGTATATAATCACCACAAATGATCGCAGCGCGTGCAAAATGTTTGAGGCGGCATCCAACAGCGGGGATGGGCATGGCATCCCTCTGCCACTGCCCCTGCCCCTGCTCCTGGCTGATCTTAAGCCAACAACAAACGATTCCGATTCAAATACAAAACAACACAATTAAACAGTCAAAAAGAAGGAATTTGAGGCGAGAGAGACGGCACATACATCCAGCGAAAGAGAGAGAGAGAGAGAGAGCGAGAGCCAGGTCTCATAAGCGGATTGCTGTCTGGGTTCGTTCGTTCTTTTAATAGTCTTAAAAATTGATTCCTTTTTGGCCTTATTGAAATGAGCAGCAGCCGCAGCCGAAACCGAACGACGAACGATGGCCCGTTGCCGTGCCGTGCCGTGTCGTTGCCGCCTTTGTGTGTCGGTTTGGACGTGTTAACACAGCAATTAACTTTTTACAACGGCTGCTAAAGAGCAAGAATTTACGTTTGATTTATGCATCAACAGGATATGTCAAAAGGATCTCTACAAGAAACACACACACACACAACACAACACAGCACACAGAAGAAGAAAAAACATCTTGCAACAGCTGGCAAATGTGTTTTCTAATGCGATCGTCGAAGGATCCCCGATGATGATCGGCTTATGGATCGGTCTGAAACTCAATTGGTATTACATGTATTTTGTATGTGTGAGTGAGTACAGAGAATGGATCAAATAAGGATCAGTGACATGGCTCAACTTGAGAGAATGATATTGACAAGTATTTTCACCAGTAATCGGTGAGAAGTTAAAGACAAAGAAAGAAGAGTGTTAAACGTCTTAAACTTTGAATCTGTAAAGGTAAATATTGGTATCTGATATCACAACAGTATTACGATTTTCTAAAGTTTTGATTTTTAATTCCACATGGAAGGAAAAAGTATTACAACCTCAATTTCAAGAATTGATCGGTTTTAGAATATTTAAATTCAAAGATTAATGCAAAAACTTTGATCATAAAACAAATAAAAAGTGCAAAAGCAAAGTCATAAAAAACTTTGTCGTTCTTTGGTTCATACCTTTAGAAAATGCGTTATCAAGGAGCTGTAGAACATCCATTTTGAAACCAGCCAAAATACCCTATAAAAATAAATAAAAACCCATCTTCGGATGTATAAAATTTAATGAAGTAAAGATATTCTTTAAGGAAGACACCCCCAACCATTTACTCAAAAAATATAAGGTATTTACTAATGTGGGGATACTGATTTTTATCCCCGATCGGCCGATAATTATTCGGAATAAATAATAAACGGCGCAGAAATCAAATTGCGATGTTTTCTTTATTTAATGATAACCATACGGCGAGTGTCTTGCTTGCCCTTTACGTTGCTGCAGTGCCGCCCCGATCGCCGAGCGCAGCTTCGCTCGGCAAACGTAGAGAATGACGAGGGAGCTTGACGAAGCGTGAGCTTAACGAAGAGCAAACTTCGACAGAGAGCGCTTAGCAGATCGAGCAAGTGCCATCTCCCTTTCTTACGTGGCATTATACTAACTCTACTAACTCTTATACTATTTAATGAAAATGTACCAATCAACCTTTGATACTTTATAGTTTATTGTTCTACTACTAAATAATTTCCAATCGAATGGCAGTATCGTGTTGCCAAGTTCCAGTTAAACGACTTCCTTCCGCAACACATGGAAAGTGTGTCATCTCATTTTATGGCTCGCTTCAGCTGAGAGATGCGAGCTGCGAGGTGCGAGAACGGGGATAACCCGATCACTGCCCCCTCCTCAGACCGCAGTACCCGCACCCCGAACCCGACCACGGTTCACATTAGTATTTACATTACATTTACATTACACATTAGTATTTACTAATGTGGGGATACTGATTTTTATCCCCGATCGGCCGATAATTATTCGGAATAAATAATAAACGGCGCAGAAATCAAATTGCGATTTTTTCTTTATTTAATGATAACCATACGGCGAGTGTCTTGCTTGCCCTTTACGTTGCTGCAGTGCCGCCCCGATCGCCGAGCGCAGCTTCGCTCGGCAAACGTAGAGAATGACGAGGGAGCTTGACGAAGCGTGAGCTTAACGAAGAGCGAACTTCGACAGAGAGCGCTTAGCAGATCGAGCAAGTGCCATCTCCCTTTCTTACGTGGTATTATACTAACTCTACTAGCTCTTATACTATTTAATGAAAATGTACCAATCAACCTTTGATACTTGATAGTTTATTGTTCTACTAGTAAATAATTTCCAATCGAATGGCACTATCGTGTTGCCAAGTTCCAGTTAAACGACTTCCTTCCGCATCACATGGAAAGTGTGTCATCTTATTTTATGGCTCGCTTCAGCTGAGAGATGCGAGCTGCGAGGTGCGAGAACGGGGATAACCCGATCACTGCCCCCTCCCCAGACCGCAGTACCCGCACCCCGAACCCGACCACGACGAGTGGAAGTCAGATCACACCTCGTTGACATAATGACAAGATGGAAAATGCGTTTGGTCTTTTACCGCAGCAACCGCGTAACGGAACGGAACAGAACCGAACCGAACCGAACGACACGACAGATGGACGTCAAATCGGTGACACTTTCTCATTAACATGAAAACAGGCGAAGGCGGTCAAAATTCGTTGACAGCACGGGGCCAGGGCCATAATCAGAGCCAGAGGCAGAGCCAGGGAGCTCCGGAGGCGCCTCTGCCTCTAACTTCAGAGCTAATGTCTTGGCTATGGAGCGCCGTCCTCTATGAAGGGAATCGGAATCGGAATCGGAGAGAAGGAAATACGATACAGTGGCAGGGCAGGGCAGGGCAGGGCAGGGGAGAGATATGGAAAGCGGGGTGAAGCAACACATGCGGCAAGTGAAGTGTTTAGGCGTGGACGTGGCACATCATGGTGCCCCAGAGGAAAAAGGAGGCAGTGCCGCCGATGTGTTTGAAAGTCGGTTAATTACAAAAAGAAAAAAAAACACAAAACCCGAACCAGACAACACGCACAGCACAGATCGATATACATATACATACTTAGAGAAAGAAACACAGATACACTTGAGGCCGAGGCCTGACTGACTCACTCAAATTTCATGTGGCAGAGGCAAAGTGACGAGGACGAGGACGAGCGAACGTGCAACATCAAAGGCCGCCAGCGACTTGTATGTTTTCATTGCTTCAAATTGGAAAATGTCTTGGCATCGAAAATATTTGGTTATCATTGTGTAAATATGTTCGAAAACAGCCCCGACGTGTTTTGGGGAAAGGGAAGGATGGAGGAGTTGAAGTGTAAGTAGGGTTGGATCCTTGAGGCTTGAGGGAGCAATGGAGTTGGGTAAACTCCAAGCAATAGTTTTCCTTACACTTGGGAAAAACTTGGATTTATTTAGACAGAGAAACATCAATCAGTTCTACTTAAAGAATAAAAGAAGAGTTGTACAAGTTCTAATGGAAATCATAGAACTGTATCCTTAATTCCTGTTCAGTAGTTCATTGTCTTCCAACTTGTACTAGAAATCCTCTCAGTGCAGACTCTACATGTCAGTCAAAGGACTGATTTCAGGATGGACATCCTCAGGTGTTATTTGAATTGAAATCAAGATTCTGTTGTCTGTTGTCTGTTTTTGGGTCGCCTGCTGCCTGCAGCAGCAGCAGCACAGGACACCATAGATCGGAAGGTTAGTGTTAAATGTCGGCGATTTGCACCAGCAGCGCACCGGAGGGAGCTGCTGGAGAGATCCACAGCGAGAGACGCACGCGGCAGGATGCTCTGCGTCCCATCGTGTCCCGTTGCAGCGATGATGAGGCTCGAGTACGCCATAGATTGATTGTGTATGCATGTGTGTGTATGCATACCCCGAAAGGACACTATGCACCCGCTGTGGGTGCGAGGCCCTGGTGACAGCCCGACGACAACAAGCAGGCCAAAACTCAGCTGCTGCTGCCGTTGGTGTTGCTGTTGGTGTTGCACTGCCTTGAGGCAGTGTCCTTGGACAGTGTCGTGTCCTTGACTGCACGGCGGTGTGGATGGGACGGTGATGTGTGGCCAGAGTAAATGGGATATTTTGGCCTCTCCTGGTTAACCGTAGACATTTCGAAAACTTTGGCATTGAAGCGGAGTATTTAGTAGAAGGAACCCTGGATCTAACGCAAATTTGTGGCCATACAACGACCTTCAGTAGATGGGAGTTCCACTCCTAAAGATCCTGTCCTGTCCCGTGTGTCCTGTCGCGTTGTTTGGTCACAGTCACAGTCACCGTCACGATATGGATGTCAACTAATCTCAAGTTTCTGTGTGTTTCCATTCCGAGGTTTTATTTGCGGAATTCTGTTCACGGCTCAATGGCCCTGAAGCGGCAACGGAGCGGCCCTGAAGCGGCACGGAGCGGAGCTGTGGTTCGAAACAATCAACCTAATAGGGCAGCACCACAGCACCACAATATACATATATGAAAATAAAAAATAAATGAAAGAAAACCTCTTGTGTTGGTCAAATTCATTTCCACTTGATTACATGCAAAGCTCAAATCTGTTTGCTTTCGAGTCCTGTTCGAGTCCTGTTCGAGTTCTCTTCAGTTCTCTCCACTCCGATTGCGGAAACGCATTTAAACGGAATTAATGCTCGAACAAAACATGTGAAAACTATCGCTCCTGTACCCCGAACTCTCTCTCTCTCTCTCCACTATCAAATCCCACAAATACGTTACGTTACGTGGCGGGGAATCGTTCATATAAATATATTTATTCATCAGTTATGGTTTCGGTTTCGGGTTTTTATTCCGTGTTTGATGGGGTGTGTCCGCCTGGACACACAAATGTTTGAATATCGAAGAAATTGGCAAAAAGGTAGAGCAGGGCGTGTGCAAGCTTAGCGGGTAGCTGCGGTCCCATTCTCTCTATAGGGTTTCGCCATTTACCCCCCCGTGATTGCTGCTGGGGAGGGGCATACATTTCACAGAAAACCCAGAGCAAGTTAGAGATTTCTTTAATTAGTTTGGTGGTTGCCATCAAAGAGTGACGGGAATCTATCTGAACAAAGAACACACGAAATGCCAAAGGAAATTTCAATGAAAAATATTTGGTTCTTAAAGTTTGTTGACCCTGGATGGTCATTGGAACATTAAATTAAGTGTACACACGACAACGGAGTTTCAGGATCTGGTGGATGCAATTTCGTGCAATTTTGAATAATTTATCACTATGATCTCGACCAAAATCCTATTGTATCTTCCCACTCAAAAAAAACTCTCTTCACTGTTTAGAATTGTAATAATTATAAACAATTAAAACCCCCTCTAGACATACACATACCAACCCCCATATCTGTATATACCCCACAGTATAGTATAGTGTCCTTTTTCTTGGAGGGGATAAATCTGATTACCGTCGCCACTTGTACGCCGCCGCATTGCACTTAACGAGGAGCCCAAGCCAAGACCCAAGCCAAGACCCAAGCAGCAGACAAGGGGCACGGATAAAGTGGCACGAGGCAAGACATTCCATGCACACATCTACACATACTTAAACGTATGTATGTATGTATGTGTTTGTGTGGATAAAACTATAGGAACAAGTGAGCGTGCCACATCCTTTTGGCAGGACATGAAACAGACGAGAGTAAAAAACTGACAGAGCACGTGACAATTGCGTCAACAGATTTTTCGCTGAGATGAGCACAAAATTGTTAGCAACAAAAGTAAAAAACGTGAGCAGAGAATGGTCTCAGATGTGGGAGGTGGGAAGATGTGGCATGTGGCAGTGGATGAGGGTGTGGGGATCTGCGAATGGGGTTGGGGCACGGGTTTGGGCTTGGGCTATGGCCAGGGGCCCCAGACTGCTCTGCTCTGCTGTTGCTGTAGTAGTTGACAATATTTATGCAGCAGCAGCAGCGGCAGCAGCAACAACAGCAGTGGTGGTGGTGGTACCCCAAAAGGGGGATGGGAGGGGAGAGGAATGGTATCCAAGCAGAGGGGGGAGGCTGAGGTTGGTTTGTTTTTCCATTTTCATACATTTTACAGCTTTTGTTTTATAATTTGGACCCGCAAGGCGACAAACTCGAGGAGGCAAAAAACAAAGAGAATTATGAAAAAAGACGAAAACAAATATACAGATTTCGGGAGCACAGTCGAATGGGTGATACCCAGGAATTTCGTTAGATTCTGAAAGTATTGAAATTGCTACAGTTACTAAATATCACCAAGGGACTAGTGTGGGGATAATGAGTTTTTTCCCCGATCGGCATAATAAGTATTTGGAATAAATAAATTGCAGCGCAGAAATAAAATTGGGATTAGTTCTTTATTTAATGCTATCCAAAAAGCGAGTGTCTCTCGCTTTCCCTTCACATTGCTGCACTGCCGCTCCGATCGCTGAGCGCTGCCAATAAATAGCTGCTATTTGGCAAGCAACTAATCGGTGGGGATCGGCCCCGAACAACTACAAACATGTATTTCGCTATTTATTAATCTGATGTCAGTTATCGCCAACAAATTCAAGTCCGACATTAGATCTTAATAGTACTATCAGTCAGGGCCATTGACTATAGAATTATTTAAGACTAGACCAACACATATGTATGTATGTATGTACATATAATAATATGTCTAAATTCTTTTACATTTTCACATTTCAAGATATTAAAGGGATCCTCCATGTCAGATCATCTATGTATCAATCGAACTAATAAGAGGGTATATTTCTGGGAGATATAGATTGAAATTCGTGTGGTCTGACTTCATATCAGTCTTAGCGTATTCCTTACATTAACCTATACTTTGTATACCTTCAAATATATTTTTTTACCACCACCTGCCTCTCCAGCCCAATCCACTTCCACTTGCTGGGCTTACAGGGCCTCAGAAAACTCTCCAACGATCGAACAGCACTTGATGAAGCCTGTTGTTGCTGCTGCTGTGGCTGGTTCTGGTGCTGCTCCTGCTCCTGCTCCTGTGTGTGTCCTGTGGCTGTTTCCGCTTCCTCTTCTGCGCCAGCGAAAAACTCGAAGCTGCGGTAGGTTGCTTCTGCTTCTACTCCTGCTTCTGGCACTGGTGCTGGTCCTGCTCCTGGTTCCGTATTGCTATGGCTAAGGTGGTTTTGTTACACTTTGGTGGGGGGGAAACGGGGGAACGGAGGCGGCGGGCACGGGCCCAGTACCGCAGTACGTGACGAAGAACAAAAGAAGGCACTTGGGCACTTGCATGTTTCCGGCCAGAGAGAGCGAGAGAGAGCGTAGAGAGAAGGGGTATGGGTATGGGGTGGTCCTTATGCTTCTGTTTTTTTACAAAACTTACTTGCTGCTGCTGCTGCTTTTGTTGTATCCACAAAAAAGCACGCTTATGATAATAATGACATTATGTATGGTATGGTATGGAATGGTATGGTATGGTATACTATGTAATACATACGAAATGTTGACAGCCGCAGTCCTTTTTTGCTGCTCTCTTTTTGTTGAACAAACTTCTCTAACGAGCTGAGGCACAGCATTTTGGATGGGGAGCCACAAGAGTGGAGTTATATATTTAATTTGGTCCAATTTTCGTGGAGACAAATACAAAATAAATCCGGGAAAATACAGGTACTTCCTGGACGAAATGAAATATGCGCAGAAATCATTGCAGAACCTTTCTTCCTTCCTTATAAGTAGATTATAAACCATCTTTCTATCTTTCTACTCTCCAAAGGCAGGTTATTATTATTTTGTGTTTTTTTGCCATAAGCAAATATTGACTTTGCGTATTTGTGAAAAATATTTGAAAGCCATGGAAAATAATTTGTATTTATTTATATAAAACGTTAAACCAAAAACAAACAAAAATCTATGGTAGCCCGCAAAATCAACAAACGGAAAGCGAGGAAGGAGTCAGCCAGGAGGCAGGAGGCAGGTAGCCATATCGCTGTAGAGATTCGAATTTCGAATGGTATGGGATCGCAGCTGGTGGGCGTTACTAATGTGTGAGCCAAAAAGCAAACAATTTGCATTTGCACTAATGAAAAAAAAATATTTACAAAAATATTGCATTGAAATGGTGGAAGGCACGAAAAACGATCAAAATGATCATTGAATACGAAAACCATCTGGAAATGTTTGGGATTAGATGATTTTGTTGAGGGAAAGTAGATACAAATTATATAAATTTGAGTAAAAACAGAAGGAAATCCCAGTTGTTCCTCCCCCTCCTAAGAAAACCCAACCAATTGGTGAAACACATAAAGTTGAACAACAAAACACACCCATAAGTGTTCCCATTACAAATTAACACTCCATAAATATTATATATTCCACATTCTTAAGTGGCACATAATCCCAAAGTCTCCCCTCCATTCCCTCTATCCCCCATGAACATACGCGCTCTCCATATGGACGCAAACAGGAAGCTAATCCTGCTCAGTGATATATCAACATATTTATGGTAAACGGGATCAGAGGGCGCTTAGGGCGCACCAATTTGGGAGCCCAGCAGTCAGTGGTTGAACCATATGTTCCGTTCCAGTTGGTATTTATAGGTCTCAATGCGGTTCCACAGCGGTTCCACTGCGGTGCGGGGAGAGGAAAGACAAACCGCAAAAACTCGATAAAATTTTATGAACACTTCGGTAGACAATCCCATGTGACGATCGCCGGCCGGCCGACTGCTTAACACTTCGCCAGAGTCTTAAGTCTTTTAATGTTTAATAAACAATTATTAGACAATATATCTTTGATCTGTTCCCCGATTGAGGGGCTGACTCACTGTGGTCTCTGGTCTATCGGCAGTGTAAAAATAAATATAGTATCACACCGCTTTTGTTTAGATCAAAATCCGAAAATTACACACACCACTCGAATTCCGTCGAATCATAACAATAACATTGAAGGAATCGTGGAAACTGTGGAGGAATCGATCAAGAGGCATCTTGACGGGCACCACTCCCGCAGTGGGAGTTTCTAAGGAGCCGGAGAACTATACTTTGATGTTATATGAACTATAATTTTCAACAGAATTTTATATTTTGTGACTAGAAACAAGCGCAAAATCTCAAACTGAACGGAGAAGGTGCTGCGCCAATATTGGATTTATTTTCAGAAATTTTTCAGCATTTTTCCAGCTTCCAACATCCTGCCTTTCGAGTATTAATCGGTAAGTCCTCAATTATTTTGAATAAGTACATACAGGATGTTCGCAGATCGATACAATAGTGGCGTCATCTAATCCGTTTATCACCATCCTCCAGCGCCAGAGTATAAGCCAGGCAATCCGACTATTCTTATAGTGCATTCTTGCTTGATTTCGGAAGCAAACTATTTTTTAAATTGCGCGCCTTGCAGCGGGTTGTGACACTGGGTAACTAGCAGCATTAGCCAGCACTCAGCCCAGCGACGCCAATAGCGGGTTGTGAAAATGGGTAACAGCTGTTTTTCAGCATTAGCCAACACTGATCACTAAATAAAATAATTTTTTTTTGTGGTAAACTTTTTACATTTCGAATTTAATGAATTGTCGTGTGAAACAAGCAAAATGGAGCGCAAAGAAGTGGACGCACAGCAATTCATTGATCACGTAAGTAAAGGGAATGAAATTTTGAGATGTAAATGGTGGATTCATCTGTTTTTCTTCTCTATGGATACACATCCCAAAAATAGACGCTGCTGGCCTCGGAGCTAATGCGGGATCCAAATCACTTATTTATGGAGCTGATCGATCACACAGGAGTGTTTCCCAAGGCCGAAGGACCCACCAACCTGACCACCAACACGGGGAATCCCCCCAATGATGGCACTGTCGGCTACGTAGAGAAGGATGCGCTGACGCCGGAGCTGAACTTCCACAATACAATTTTCCAGTTGGTAAACAAACATGTAAACGAGTCCTCCTCCGCGGACAGCGGGGTGGGGCCGGTGGTGTCGCAGCAAGGGCAACAGCCTGCATTCCCAGCACTGGCCATAGAACCTACCGTACCCATCGATGTCTCAGCGTGTCTGCACGCTGTGGACGATGATGATCTTCTGTATGTTCATAATGCGCTGACGACTAATGCCCGCAAGGTGCTGCCACACAAGAAACGCATCTCGAGGAAGCTCAAGGGCAACATCGAGGCTGAGATGGAGCAGCAGCACCAACACCAGCATCACCAGCAGCAGCACAAGCATGTCATTCAGCATGTCCCACCAGTAGCGACATCGCTCTATAGCTGTGAGATCTGTGGATATGCAGTGCACACGCAGTTGGATTTTTTTGCCCATCTGAAGCAGCACTATGAGCCCCCAATGGCCATGGAGCAGCGATTGGAAGTTCCCATCCAACAACAGCAGCAGCAGCAGCAAGAACAGCAAAAGGAGCCATTGGACATGTGCGGTCTCTCCACACAGGATAAGGCGAGTCCTTCTATAGATGTCTTTCGCATACTAATCCCTGCCTCTGTTTGTCTACAGCTTCAACAGGAGCAGGCCAAGCTGGATCAGGTCTTTCACGATGTTCAGCTGAACTTTGAGAACTTTCACCCCATCAGCCATGTGGATCACGATGTGGGAGTGGGTGTTGGCGTGGGAGTGCCTGTGAATGTAAATGTAAATGATGTTGGCGTCAACATGGTCATGCATGGCGAAGACACCGACAAGCTAAATACCGTGGGAGCCGCCAGCAGCTCGCCCAACGTCAACGTTGTGGTCCCGGTTGTTGATGATGTGGAGTTCAGTGACACGGAGGACATGCTAGAGGGCATACGGAACGTTGTGGACAAGGTGTCCATCGAGGACACTTGCGATGAACTGGTGGATCTGGAGCTAAGCACAGCCACGATACGAGCGCCCTGGTTCAACAATAACTTTAGTGACATCACATTCCCGGGGCTCTTGCTTCCGGGAGAGCCGCCTCCAGCGACCACGGAGCAAGCGGCGACGCCGCTGCTCAAAGAGAATGCCAATGAAACGGAGCAGATGGACTTAGATTTCCTCAATGCCAGCAAACGAGAGGAATCAAATGAAACCAAAATGGAGAAGGGGCTGGAAAAACCCATTGAAGGGATTGAACAACCCTTACTGGTGGCGCCACCAATGTGCTGTACCTCTCCGGCACCTCCTGCTGCGCCACCGCCTGGCTCGAACATTGAACAGCTGCGTCAATCCCCGCTAGTCCTAAACGAAGCCGGCTTCAAACTGGAGGCTGATGAAATGCCCAACGACAGCGCACCACCTTCACCATTCGAAAATGGAGACGTCGACGGAGTGGGAGACGAAGACGGAGAGGATGAAGACAATACCGATGGCTGTGCCATAGAGAGTATAGACACGAGTCCGGGCGAGGACTCGCCCAGCAAATCAAGGAGGAAACACTTTTGTGACAAATGCAACAGGGATTTCAATTCGTACAATGCCCTCAAATACCATCAATATACACATAACCAGGAGCGCTCGCACAAGTGCAGGAGCTGTGAGAGATCATTCTACAACCAGAGTGCACTCACGGCACACGAGAAAACGCGTAAGAAAATCTTCGCTAATCCGCATCTGAAAAAAAAATCATCCTTTTTATTTTTCATTCCACAGACTCTGGGGTAAAGCCCTTCGAGTGCGAGAAATGCGACTCCAAGTTCCGACAATGGGGTGATCTCAAGTACCACATCATATCCAGACACAGCGACATCAAGGCCCACATGTGCGAGTTCTGCGGCAAAAGCTTTTCCCGAAGGTACTCTCTGGTTCTGCACCGACGGATCCACACCAGCGAACGGAACTACGCATGCCAGTACTGCGACAAAACGTTTCGGGCCAGTTCTTACCTTCTGAGCCACGTCAAGGTACACACGGGAGAGCGACCGCATGAGTGCACCGTATGCCAGAAGAGGTTTCGCGTCTCGGGGGATCTGAAGCGCCATTCACGCATTCACGATCCGGCTCGAAAGAGCCAACCTCCCGCCGCAAAGCTCAAGAAAAAGCTGAAGCTAAAGCAAATCAAAGATGACGAGAATGAGGAGGGGGAGAAGGTGGTAGTGGTTACTACCCATAAACAAAAGTCTGACGCCCTGTGCGACGAATCTGAGCAGGAAATTCTCGGCTTATAGCCATGCTGTGCCAAGGTTTCTTCAATATAGTATTAGCAATTAGCAAAGATTAAAGAACACATAGATGAATGATCTATGAACGAAATCGAACGAAGACAATGAGAGCGTAAGCAGTGCGTATTTGCTTTTCATGAGCTTCGGAATCGGAAGTGCCATCTATGTGTTCCATAATCTTGTTTCCTAGTAAATTATAAATATAAATCCTAAAATGATTGTACCATACAACAAATTTGTAAATATAAAGTATACCTTTTACTCTTACCCCCACGTAAACGTTCCGGTCAGTTAATAACACTTGCCACATTCCATAACGCATCTTCCACGCGTTCCAGAGTCAAGTATCCCCCGCTGACAGCCGATGAATAAATTCACTCAAAATTCTATTGCAGAGCATTTCTTTATTATTTTTCATGTTTTTCTGTTGTCTTCTTCATTTCATTTTTCAGTTTTCTTCAAATATTCATTCACTGTTTTCCATTTTTTATACTTGTCTTTCTCATTTTGCACTTGTACCGTTCATCGACTTAGATGTTAATGAGTAAGATACATATACATACATATTTTTGTATATATATATATATATATATATATATATATTTATATATATATTAAATATATATTGTTAATATTAATGTAACTATGTACAACACAAGTGTCTGGGGCGCCTGTCAACATTCCCAAACTCAATGAAATCTTTGTATTCTTTTGTTTACAACATAATTTGTATTTCGCTTTTTTCTTTTATCATCGCGCTTTCATCCAGTTTTTTGTTTTGTTTCTCAAAAATATTTAACATAAACGCTCCAGCAGCCATACATTTCCATAGATTTGTGTGTGCTTTTCCGTATTTGTTAGACGTTGCGACGTTCGTTATTTCACAATTCTTTCTCTCTTAAGAACTTATAAACTAAAATCCTAGTATTGGTTGCTTCACATGCTTCTCTTCTCTCCTGCTTTAATGTACGCTCAGTCCATGATATCTTCCATTTCTCCTTTTTGTTACACATATATAATATAACTCTCCTCGTCTCCTCATCTGCTCATCTTCATATTCATCCGATGATGATGATCGTTCTTCACATTCTTCAACTCCATCTCCATTCGTCTCTTTGTGTTAATTAATAATTAATTAAAAATTATGAAAACTGCATTCCTAGTATTCCTGCACTCTCCCAGCTTGATCCTAACTTTGCCTGATGGTTCTTCATTCTCTTTATTCTTTACTAATCTTTATATATATATTCATGGTGTCTTGGTGGTGTGGATTATGCTGTTTTGGTAGGTTGAGTGTTCTGAGAGTGTGTGTGTTTTTATGGATTCTTATGTTTGTGTGAAATAGTTTTGCTTTTGTTTTTCTTTTTGTTTCTTTTATAGGGTATGATGGTATGGTTATTGAAAAATTAGCATACGAAACATTTTGCGACTACATTTTGGAGTGAACTGAAATTTTGCCTGCCTGTTGTTCGTAAATATGATTTAAAAATAGCATTACTTTGAATATTTCTCCATTTTTGTTTTGTTTCTTGGTTTTACATATATATGGTACTTAAAAATTTATGTTTTTTCTTTACTTTTGGTTTTGCTTTTGCTATGGATGCACACATTTACTGGTTGTTTAGTTTTTGTTTTAAATTGGTATTCTTTAAATTGAATATGGGCTTATTTGTAGCATTTCGCTTTCGCTTTTGCTTTTGCTTTGACAACGAAAATGTTAATTATGCTTTACTAATACACATATGAGCCTGCAAACAGTTGCCAATTGTTCGTTTCGTAAGTTGTTGCGCGTTTACTATAGTTCTCCTTCGTCCTTCGTCCTCCTCTCATCAATCATCAATCATATTGGTAAAACTGAAGAGCTTTAATCGTATGCATGATGGTTTGATGGCAGCTTTTTGGTTTTTGTATTCTGTTTTACGGTTTTCTTAAATTGTGGATAATTAGAATATTGTTTTATAAAATAGCTTGCTATTTTATGTTGTACATTAAACACATATTTAACTGTTTTTACAACCGTCGTGGTTGGACAGTTTGTATCGGCCATACATACATCATACATCATACAAAAGGTTCATTGTTCTTTATTATTTATTTTTTATTATGTTTTTTTCTGTATTTGTGTTTCTGTTTTTTGTTTTCTGTTAGTTGCTATTGTTGCTTCACATTGTTGCTGTTACTGTTACTATTTTTCTGCGTCCCAAGTGTTTGCTACGCTATTTCCCCACCCCCACCATACTGTCTTTTCCTCACTTTATCTGCTCCCTCTAACCGCTCACAGTTCCTTCTTCAATTTATAGAAATATAATTTTGCTCTTTTTTTCTTTTCTTTTCTTTTCATTTCTAGTTTGTTTTGTTTTATAAGTTTGAGTCTTCTGTCTACATCACCACATATTTTCTTGGTTTTAAAAAAATTAAAATACTTTCTCCTTTCCACAGTTCATAAAATGTTTTCCACGCTTACTCTTTTCATGGCTTGCCAATTTCTTCAAAAGTTTTTTGGTTTTCCCACACAAATACAATATTTACAGTTTATCAGATTTGGTTTTCCTTCTTTTACAGATTTACTCAGATTTTTTCCATTTTTGTAGTTGCTACATCTAAATCTTAAATCATTCTTCGCACAGCCCCCACCAACTGCTGTCACCATCCTTGCTCTGCTCTGCTCGGCTCTGCTGCCAGATCTTGTTCTGCATTTACTTTACTTTTTCATACGATTTTTGTTTTTGTTCAGTTTAAAATTGTGAAAAAATAGCTGCATCTATTGTAAATTTTAGGTTTGTTTGCATTTAAAATTTGAGTTACCTTTAGCGTTATATAATTTGATTTTATGATATTTTTTTATCCTTGCTGTTGCTGTTGCTGTTGCGTTGCTGTTTTCTCCTCCTTCTGTTGCGGTTTTCCTTTCTGTTTTTCCTATTTTTTTTATTTTTTGCATGAAGACGCGACGCTTGATCGTGTAGAGGGCACCCCTAATTGTGCGGCTAGTGCTGCCAAGCATCAGCTGGGCCGCGCCTAGCCGTTAGGTACAGTTGCGTTCCTGTCTCTATATGCAGTTTGAGTTCTTGTTGTAGATGTAGCTGCAGCTGTAGCTGTGGTTGTGGTTGTTGTTTCGTATAAAAAGTCTTTGATTTGCCATCCTCTTCTCTCCCAATTAGATCCCTTCCTTCGCTGTTAGCGTGCTCTGCATTAGAGGCTCACCTGCTGCATCTTATCAAAATCTAAACACGGCCGATGCGGTCGCTGCAGTCTCTGGGTGGCAGCGGCGGCGTTTGCGGCATTGGCAGCACTGTGTGTCGTTGTAGCTGCTGTGGATGATGATGTGCTTCCTCCTGCTGCTGCTCCTGTCGATGATGATGTGGTTGGAGCTGCTGTGCCTGCCGCGGCAGCCGAACCACCACCCGAATTATTACTAGGACGACGCCTGGGCGAGATGGCGCAATGGAACAGTTTCGCGGGCGGACTAACCGAACGCACCTCCATATCCAAGCCCGTGGTGCTGGCCGGACTGCTGCGCGAGCTATTGTAGTGGAAACTATACTTGGGCTGCGGCTGATAGATGTGGTGGCTGCTGTTGCTCATCTTCAGGGAGCTGCTGCACGCCTTGATCACACTGGGCTCGTTCTCGTTGCCACCACCCCCCACAGCTCCACCCATCTTGGGGCATTTACTATGGTTGCCATTGCCACCGCCGCTGGCGCCGCCGCCGCCGTTGTCGCCATTCTCCTCGTTTACACTATTATCACATAATTTAATATTTTCGATGCCACATCTGGCCTCCGATAATATCAGTGGCGTTGTGGAGCGGAACATCATATGGCTACGATTTGGCTTGAATGCCTCCAATGGCGGCGATGTGCGAAAATTCACGGGCGTCAATATCGGCTCCAGCGAATTGCGTAACTATAAAGCATACAAAAGCCACAGATCAGACATGGAATCCTTTTAATTATCTGTCACATACTCACCTCATCGTCGGAGCTGTGGGCCAGGGACCGTTTGCGGTTCTCCACCATCAGCGTTGAGCTGGAACGCTTCGAGTTGGATGTGGTGGCCCGTTCCTCGTAGGGTGCCTCCGTGTCGAGAGAGGAGGTGCACCCACGATTGGAGAGTCGCGAGGCACACGAAGCTCCTGTCACGGTCGTGGTGCCTGCCACCGCCGATGGCCCATTGATCACCTCCAATTCCTCCTCGGAGCTGTGCTGATCGTACATGAGGTGGGCGCAGGATGACGATGCCTGGTGGTGACACATCATTGCAGGAGCAATTGGTTTTTGGCCAGCGACAGCTAAAAAAAAAAGTACAAGAAATGTTTTGAAAATTATTGTTTATTGTTTTTAATTAATGGTTTTTTATCGCTTCTGTAGCAATTGGAATGGTTATAAGGAAATTACACACCGAGCCGGAGCTCAAGTTCAATATCTACTTTTACTTTGATCCGAACGTCTACCTAAAGAATGAGTATCTGTTCGAGACGTACTGGGTTGTTACCTGCAGTGGACGGACCCGGCACTCAACAATTGATTTCATTAATGTTGTACAGAATTTACATTCTTGTTAACCAACATTAAAAGTGTTAAAAAACGAGTTGCGAATAGAAAGCTTTGAAAAATTAATTGTAATTAAATTTTATTTTAAATTTATTATGTCTAATCAGTTTCGTTTTTTTTCGTCATTATTTGTTGAGTTCAGTAATATAAATTGGTTTTACTAAGCTTACAAAATTTTGTGTAACCGGTTTCAATGAAATCTTTCTGTTTCGGTAATTTCCAAATTGTTTAATTTAGGAATTTTAAACCCAAAAAATTTCGAAATTTAGTTTCTAAAAACTGGTTTGTTCTGTCGCACTTACTAGTTTCCATATCCACGTCTAAGTCACGTTGTTTTTCCACATCGAGGAGTTCACCATCCGATTCGGTGCCAGAGTCATTCGATTCACGCTGCGTGGGGGTGAGGTAAAACGGAGAGAAAGGTTCCGATCAATTAAATGTCGCATATTAATAAGAGAGGTATTTCCCATGTCGAACCTTTTTACGAAGAAAATTTTTCGATGCCTTTAGTGGATTCTCGCGATTTTTCTGCCTGACAAACTTTATCATGATTTCTCGCTATGTGCTGTATATGGTATATGTTATACATTCCACACACGCACACCGACACCGACGTGCTTGCGCACACACACATTCACTCTCCCACAATTACGGCGGAAAAACTTACTACGACTACGTTGCAGTCGCAGTCGCTGTCACAGTCACAGTCAACGTCACCGTCGACGTCAAAGTCAACGTCAGCAGCGGGCAGAGACTGCGCGCCGCGCGTATACGTGTTTTGTTGTTTTCTTCTCTGGTTCTCTTCTTCTACTACTATTACTACTACTACTTTTTTGCCCCGTTACGTTTTACACGCTCTTTCTATGCCCCGTCCGTCCCGTTCCCACCCTTCTGCTCCCACAGCCCGCTGTGCCCCCACCACATGGGGCAGAATTTATTTGGTCTTCTGCTTCCTGATTCACGCGAAAAAGAGAGTCTCTCAATTTCTCTCCTTTCAAGCACGAGCTCCACTCTCTTTCTACGAGCTCCACTCTTTCTCTCTCTCTCTCTCTTGTTCTGGAGGTTCTCTTTCTCCCTCTCTCGTTCGCCGCCTACGCTGTGGGGCGCTTGGCGCGTGTAAAATGTAAGCGCCGTTTCCTTTTTGTGCAAATATTTCAATCACGTTCCGCCTCCACCACGCGGACACTGGGTTGTACGATTTTTGTTGTAACACCCGCCAGCACCCTCAACCCCATCGGTGGGCACTGCGATGGCGATGGCGATTGCGATGACGACCCGACTGCAGTAACGGGAAGAGCCGAACGCCACGCGAGTCCGATGCGAGCGCGCACCTTTCGCCGTAAGTTATACAGCACGGAATTATTGATTTTCGTATAACGGAAGCCAGACGACCAGGAATCAAAAAAAAAAAGGGACAACGTGTGCGTGTCCCGTCCGTATCCGTGCCCGAGTGTGCAGTATATCTGTTTTTTTCCCACAGCAATTAGAAAAGTTAATTATTTTTCATTTTCACTTTCTCTAGTTGTTCTCTCTCTCATTCTGTTCTCCTTTCGGTGCCCCAAAGGGCGTCAAAATTGCACTTGGAAAAACGGTTTTGTAACGGTTGTGTCCGCCCACGCCAGGACTCTCGGATGGCTGGCTGGGATTATGGTTACTACGTGTTACTATCGCATCGCCCGTCACCGGCTAGTGCTGCGCTCAAACTGAAAAATTATGGCCACAATGTGGCAGGGCAACACTGTCTCTCGAAATCTCTGCGCTGGCGCTGGAGCTCGCCCCAAGTCCCCCCTGTCCAGAGCCCTACCTCTGGCGCTGTGTCTGATTCTCTTCTCACTTGCAGTTTCTGTCTGTGTGTGTGCATGGACGGCTGTTTGTGTTGGTGTGTGTAGGCGGCATGCAGCGGACCAGGGGTTGCCAGATGTGTGGGAATAAAGTTCTACCAGACACAATTTTGGAAATATTTAATTTAATGCACAGTTTAATTGTGATTGCATTTGAAATGATTTTTTTTTTTTAAGAAATATAAAGAATTCTAGGCGAAAGACTCATTTGATTAGGAAATTAGTTTCCAATTGAACGATCCGTGTTCTTGACACCGTAGATTACATTGAACTTTTTTATATAAAATAATAGATTAAAGGCATTTGAACTTTGATCAAATACAAATGATACCATTGTTTATACAACAAAGTTGCACACTATAATTGATGGTTGATAATGCATTCATACTATTCGTAATTAATATAACAAATTATCATTCTTGGTACACTTTTCTTGGAAGTTTTGCCTTTTGTATGCCATTGTTTTCCCATTCATTGAATTCTTTTCCCACTCCCACAAAAAACAATTGCAACAGTCTGGCAACGCTGCGCACACTAAAGTGCACTTACTTGAATGCGAGTGTGGTAGATAAAGAGGAAGAAGATGTAAAGTGAGAGAGAGAGAAAGAGAAAGAGAGAGAGCGAGAGAAAATTATAAGAAGGGGGTGTGTAGGGTTAGGTCGGTTGTGGGGCCCGACCAGGCCAGAGGCAGGCATCGTGTTTGGTTTTGCTTGTACATGCGCGCACAACTCGTGCCCCCAACAACCTCAACCTCATAAGGTGCATGCCAGAAGAAATACACACTTTCAAGTTTCTGTGGTGGAGTCGTTTTGCAAAGAACACAAACCATAGAAGCTTATTCATTCGTTCTCTCTTAGAATAAACAACCTTCTACCCTTATCTCGGTGACTATAAACCATATTTGATACGTATGCTGGCATGAATGATGACACATTTAAGATCAATTTCAGTTTAATCATGTAAATATCTACACTTTTATAAACACTGCCACTGCCACTGCTGGAACTGGCATAGGAAACCTTCATTCAAACGTTTCAAATTTGAGTTCTTGTTGATATTGGAAAACAAACACCTAATAGTCGTGACGAACAAACAAAGGGACTAATAAAGTGTACTGAAACGCGACCCGTCACTCGAAAAATATAATCAGAATCAGCGCTGGGAGATTGGATTCACAGATTGACCTTGAAATCTGTACATTATTTGGTCGAACTGGAGGTTTTTATAGGCAGGCGATCGGGGGAATCGAATTAGTGACACAATAAAATCGTAAAATATAAATATTAATACTTAATACTTGTAGATCATTTATTTAAATTATCTTTTCCCATTTCTGCTTTAAACTTTTGGTCCGCACCGTAGTATTTATAGGCAGAAGCAGCAGCAGCAACAGCGGGCAGGTTGTGGCAGGCACATACACACATACCCGGATTCGTAGTAATGTGGAGCCACAGAGAAGAGTACGAGTACTACTCGTGCAACATCAACAAAAAAATCCAAATAAAACGAAGCGTGCGAAACTCGTTGCAATGATGATATGAGCAATTGTGGAAACATGGCATGGAAAACTACGCACGAACATGGCCGCGGTGGCTATGCCACTGCCACTGCAACTGAAACTTGCAACGTGCAACGGAGAAGGAGACTGGTTTTTGGTGCTATTGCTGCTTTTTGTTTTATCATTTCTACATTTTTCCCATATTTTGTGTATTTTTCCACATTTTTCCCATTTTTTTTATAGTTTTTCTACAATACACGAAGTATTGTAAAATTTTCCTGCAGTATGCATTTCTTCACATATTTTCGTATTACATACCTTACACATTTTTCGATTTATTCCTGTTACCCACTTCCCCCCTCTGGATCCATTGTGCAATCCGCTTTCAATTTACGGGGAAAATACTACGACGAATACGTGCCACAAAACGTAAACGGCTTTTGCAGAGCAGAGCATCGTTATCCGAAGCTCCCCCTCCCACAGAGAGCGAGAGGCAGAGAGAGAGAGAAAGAGAACAAAGTCTGGCTATCGATTCCAGCGTCGCTGCTGGCAGTGACTGCAGCAGCAGCGCCAAGTACTTTTGTTCCATTCATACACACATACCCAAGCACACTCACGTATACGTATACACAACCGAAGAGAGCGAGCGTCTGACGTATGCATGTGGCGACAATTTCAACTCTGGTGTGGGTGTTCTTCGGGGAGGCAGCAGGCAAAGGCAACGGCAGCGCAGCGACTGCGTGTTGCAGCCTTGCTTCAGGTCTAAATTTAGCACTAGGGCTTGCAACTCCACAAGGATTTTTCCAATTTTTCCTTCTATAACATTTTGCACACTTGCACTTTACACAAAAAACACACATACGCACACACACACGCAAGGAAATAGTGGCATGCTCATGCTGCACGCAATGCAACGGCCCCAAAAATAGTGGACAGAGAATGAGAATCCACCGTTAAACCATTTTACACTTACTTGGGTCGCCTGCTTCTCCTCTCCTCTTGGGCCTGGGGCTGGGGTTTACGGAGGGGGCACAATTACGAAATGTTGCAACTGCTTCTTTTTGCACAAAAATTTTGTATCCTCGACACGACAGGAAAATGGAAAAACTTCTACACAGCCAACAGCAGCAGGCAGACGAACGATGAATGGCTGGAGCTAGCTCAGCTCTCTTTACTACAATTTACCAGCCCAGCCGCAGCGACTGAGCGACTGCGAACAGAGCCCCACAGCAGCAGACTGGAGGCCGTGGGGGTGGGTGGGTGGTGTGTGTGCGTGTGTGTGTGGAGCACGCGACGCGTTTTGGAGAATTGACAAAACAAGCGCAATGAGAGAGCAGCCCCATAGCTCTCTCTCTCTCTCTCTTGTTCTCTCCCGCTCTGCTTGTGCTTAAATTGTTGCTATTGTAAGCTCTTTTACGCCAAAAACTACACAAGGAAAAAGCAACAAAAAGACTTCGCGGGTCGAGGTTTTGATACCCTTGTAAAGCCTATTTTGGTTACTATGTATTTACATTATATAGCAATGCGATTCATAGTTATAGCCGAGTACAACAACCAACCACTAGTGGTTAGGGCAGATAGATTATAGTTCAAAGACTAGTTTTCCCGGCTTGCTGATCGCTTTGACAAACATTTACTCAAAATCATAATACCCTAAAAGTACAATTTATAGCAATACAAAATGCTGAACTTCTCTCTCTTACTCTCTCGCATGTTTAAAGAATAATATGAATTACAGTGAGTTTGTACGAATTTAATTGCTGTTCAGTAAATAGAGCTGTTTTATTTGTTCAGTATAATTTGGGCCTTAAAGTCCCTGGATGGAACCCATAAATTTTAGTAAAAAGATAACATAATCGAATAACTGATCTCCCATGAAACAGTTTTCTTTGATTTCAGCAATTTATCCAGTATTTTAGTATTTGGCTCATTTCAAATCCGCCCGCTGTAAAAAATCCTCGCCGGTCCTGGGAAGTTTATAAGATTTTTCCCTGGGAAATTGCTGAGGAGCGTGCGCCCACATGTCTTATCGGGGAAAAATTCGGGTAAGGTGAAAATCGTGCGAGCCGTGAAATTTCCCTTGGCTGAATTTACCCGGTACCCATACCTTTTTTTGGCTCAACCCAAGCTCAAGCCAAAAAGTTGTGTCGAACCGATCTTTTACTCATTTTCGCGTTATGTTTGAGCTCTTACTCTCTTTTACTCTCACGGTATGAGTTCGAAGCAAAAACAAAAACAAAAACAAAAGTGACAGCAGAGAGTATGAGCTGCGATGACGTCACAATTGACCGAGTCTGCACCAGTGATGCCACTTCAGCTGCTTTTCGATATATTTTGCATGGCCGCGCGCACTCTCTAGCAGAAACGTATTAAAATTTAATCTAAAAACAATCGAATAGCCAGGCGGTCTTGACTAAGAATTAAACATGTATAAAGATTGGTCAAAATAATTTGGATATTCATTTATTGGAATTAAATAAATGCATAAATCGAATACGATTTTGATCTAGCGATGCTATCTTGTGTCTGCTATAGATATCGCTTCCCATGGTTTCACTGTGAATAATCAGTTGGAGGGAAAACCAGTAAATCGAAATCGAAATTTAAGACCGAATAGAAAACTCGTTTTATTTTCTGGCTTGATGGAAATGGGATCGTCGAGTCGTATTTTCTCAAATGTAAGCAGGACGAAAGTTATTTATTTTTTGTGTATTGGCTGCACGGTAACCGCCAATATTCGATAGTTTGGCGGAATGTCATGTTTTTGTGACGAGTAGTTGGAATCACCGGTCTTTACTGACGTCACAATTGAGCAAGAGGAATCGGTATCGGTGTCGGTTTCATTCAAATTTGAATTTAAAAGTTCAATTTTTCTTTTAGTTTTAGTCATTTTCTCATACGTTTATTTACAACAACTTAAAGCTAATTCGTATTTCTGTTTGCTCTCGTTTCGATTATAATTAAATTTGGACTATAACTAATGGATGGAATGATCTAAGTATACCACAAAAAACAAAGGGCGGGCGTGTTCGTCTCTCAATATCGATCGTGTCGGCTAGCATAATCTCGTTTCGGGTTCGATGCAAAACTAAAAACTAGGAAGTGAAGTATCGAAGTGTAGTGTAAAGTGAGTTTTAAATAGAGTATGGAATGGAGCTAAACTCCTCACATAGCCGTCTCCAGGGGTTGACTGTGACTCCGTCCGTTCGTCTGCAGCGGTTGAAGTCCGCCGGAACCGTCATCGTGATCGAAATCGGTCTCCAACAGAGCCTCCGACTTGGATCGATGATAGGCATTGGTCACGGCCAGCGGCGAGGGCGTCGTGGGCGAGGACTCCTCGGAGGCCGTCTGGTAGACAGTCTTGGGTCGCGCCTGTGCTGTTGGCGCTGCAGGCGGTTGGGCCAACGGACGGGGTGTCCGGTAGTGTGATGTGGGCGCCTTGCTGCTCCTTACGGCCGTGTAGTACGAGTCTGGACGTCGCATATCCTGCTGCTGCTGCGGCGTCTGTGCCGCAGGCACTGATGGCGCCGGGCGGTACAGCGATGACTCTGTGGAGTAGTTGAATTGATCCAACTTCTGGTCGAAGGGCAGGGATTCGCCGCTGCTCCGCTGTGGCATGAAGCTGCTGTGGGAGCTCCGCTGATACTCCGGCAGATTCTGCTTCAGTTCGCTGAGGAACGCCAGACCGGGTTGACCGCGTCTGCCTCGGGACACACCACCTGTGCTACTGCCACCTGTATCCGTTCTCAAGGGTAGCGTACTGGCATTGCCGTAGTAGTCCGAACCCACTTCCTCTCCTTCCGCATCCGTTTGATGGATAATGGGCGTGTCCTCGGCCACGCTGGTGCTTATCGAGTTAGCTCTGGTTCCGCCGCCATAGGTGGAGTTATCCCGGAAGCCCTCATTCCGGTAACTCAGCTCAAAGGCATCGGATGGCTCGAGAGCCGCAGCGGCAGCAGCAGCGCGTGCCCGATGACCCGTGGCCTTGGAAATGGTGGCCACCTTGTGGGGGGAAGATGACTGCTGATGATGATCTTGTGGCGCCTGTGCAGGCCTCAAGGCATTCTGATTCACATACTCATTGTAGTGGGGCTTCTGTTCGTAGCCCTCGAAGCTGCCCGCCTCGGAGCTTAGGACACTCTTGTCCATGGAATCGATGGAACCATTGGCCACCATCTGCTTGTAGTCCTGGCTCTTGGACAGAGTGCCATTGCTGGACATATTCTGATGATGATGAGAATGATGGAACCAAAGGGAATGGAAAAAACACAACAAAAACGAAAATCAACTAAAATTAAACGAAAAGAAGGGATTTCCGAAATCATACATAATTGGGTCGCCTTCGCAGGGATCCCTGGGGATCGATGCTGTTGAGACTCCGCAGACTCTGCCGGATGCTGTTCCTCCGTTGAAGGCGCTGCACATGACGATGCTTGGACTTGGCGAACCAGCAGAAGGCCACCAGAATGAGCAGGATGATGGCCAACACAAAGGCCGAGATAATACTAATGGCAAAAATGTCAGCACGCCAGGACAAGGGATCAATGCTTACCTAGGGATACGGGAGTTATGTATTAAGACTCAGGATTCACTTGGTTGAATAATGGTAGTCTTACTCTGGGATCCATTTCGCATATGAAACCCCTTTCCTTGGCACATTCTTCCACCTCAATCTCCCCGAACACAAAGCTCGTGCAGCGCTCGATGTGATTGTAGTCCTGTATCCAGACTTTTTCTGGATACTTGAGATGCCGCATCTGGCTCTGCAGATACTTCCACAACGTGGTCTGATCTGTTCTGATAAACGGCATCGTGGAGTTCTCCGAGCGACAGAAGTCACGCGCCTCGTGGAAGGTCATTGGTGCCCCCACATAGATGAAGCATGTGTCATGGACCAGACCCCAACCCGGTGGACATTTGCCATCCAAAATGGTCTCATTGTTCATTTGGAAGGGCACGGCCAGAACCTCCAGCAGCATGGGATCATCTGGAAGGGGGAACATTGAGGGTTACATTTTTTTCAATGATTATATTTTTTATAGAAAAGCTTACCCGATTTATCTTTTATGCGTGACTGTACCGAAATGGTATTATTGTAGCTCCAATAATTGTGACGGGCATCGATCCTCGAGCTCCAGGTTTCAAAGGTCCTAGGGGTGAAATTTATATATTAGCAGAGGATTTTTGGTGATCTTGTTTATAGGTATATCTTACCTGTTTTCATAGTCAAAACTCATACTACAAATATATGTACAGGAAGAATAGGAAAAAGGAAAGAAATTAGTAAAGAAGAGCTAAAAGAAGAGCTCGGGAGTCGAGATATCAATCGAATCTAATTATCTAATTATATATAGAGGGGAGATTTCATATCATATAAAAAGGGTAGCGAAACTTAAACTAGAAAATCGACTCCATAGCCACATAGTTTAAGACAATATTAAATCACATATTTACATGGAATTATTAACAGTCAGCAGTTCGTAATCATTCTCGTAGTTCTCAAATATGTTATCCACATATTGCTGCCCCGCGGTGCCAGCCACAACCGTGGCCCTGGTCATCCAATTGGTGGCCACATTTCTACAAAGAAAGGATACATCTTGGATAAACTTCTTAGGATATTATCAGCCGAGTATCGGTTACCTATAGAAACCATTATGGGCTGTTGTTTGATAGATCTGCAGGCGGACCTTTTCGAAACCGGACACCTCCATGATGCGCCCACCGATGTTGCTGTGGACATAGTTGTAGCTAAAGTTGGAGACCACTTGGCACAGCCTGATCACATCCTCATAGCCAGCCATATTCTGGGCAAAGTAATTGCGGTAGAGCTCCACTTCCTGGTAAGGAGAGGACTGACGTCCTTCCACGTAAAGAGCAGGACGATTACGGTTCCGCATGAAGAGGTTGTGATGGATGAAGCCTCTTAGGGATGTGGCTGAACCCCGCGAATCAGCGCGTATGCGTAGGCCACCCTGGTTCTCCAAAAGGAGGTTGTTCTGCAACAGAAAGAGGGATGGTTAAGTTTATGAGATATTCAAGGATTTTATTGTATTTTTTTACTCACCATAAAGTACATGGAATTCATGTTCTGCACATCCAAATTCAAGGCCGAGGCGCAGGTGGAAAAGTTACCATACAACTGGCGACAGTTCTTCTCAATGCGATTGCCAATAAGGGTCAATGTGGGGGTCACTTCACCCGCTGAGGCATAGCTAACAGCCCCCTTCATGGCCCCCGAGATGTGTGTATCCGTGATGTTGTGCAGGGCATCGCGATCTATAAAAAATCATGGGTAAATAGTGCTTTTATGTATGGGGTATTCTATAGCTTACTTTGTCCCAGAGTGGAGATGGGAACTGTGACCACTTCCGCAATGAAACCATGGGTTTCTGGGGCACCACTCGCCACCAGCTGGAGACTCATCGTGGGTCCCTTGGTCTTGAAAAAGGATCGCTGGTTGTTCGTGTCCGATTCGATCTTGCCCAGGTACGTGGCCGTCACATTGTAGATATCGCCGTCGTATAACTTGATAAAGTCCGTCCTGCCATAGAGCTTTGAGTGATTGAACAGATTGGACTGAAGCAGACGGAATCCAATGGGCTTGGCCCGGAAGGCAGAGGTAAAGATCTTCACGCAGTTTACGGGATTATTGTCGTACTTGTAGTAGATGAGCATGCGTTCTTCGATGTCGAGGACCTTCTGGGGATCGCAGATGTCCACCAAAGAGAACAGTTTGTAGGGCAGGTCGAGTTTTTTCAATGGAGAAAAGCTGGACTCATCGCTATCCCGCCCTTCGCCAGTGAGCGACACAATGCTAATGCCTGTACCCAGGGTCTTGTTGATGTTGAGATGATTGAGATTGAGCTTGCCACTGGGTGCAATCAGATTGATGCCATGATTGGCCGAGTTCTCGATGCTCACGGAACTTATTGTGGGATTCTTGTGGATGGCCTGAATGGCGGCTGCCTTGTGATTGTGCAGGATGCCCGCCTGTTCGATTTTCACGTACTCCAATTGACTCTCCCGCAGGGGAAGACGGGCATGGGAGCGAGTGTTGTGCAGACGATGCTCGTATTGGATCTCCTCGAACTTCGAGTTGGCGAAACGTATGCCTCCCCAGTAGACCTCATCGTCGGCGACACTATTGCAGCTGACAAACACATAGACATCGTCCCACTTGCACTCGTGACGATGCCCGTAGAGCTGGCCATTCAGGCGCTCTGCACAGTCCTCCATGCGCTCTTCATCGCCACGACACTCCAGGGGCTGCACCCAGGACCAAATGCGAGTCAGCGAATTCGTGTGGAACTCAATGCGCCTGTCGTGGCCGTAGTAGACATTCAGGGGATCGAAGCCCAGCTCCCGGCACACGACCTGGGCATTGCGTTCGGTGAAGCGACCATCGCATATGGGCACCCACTGCAGAGTCGTGTGATTGAAGTACTCCAGGAATCCCTCATTCAAGCCGAACAATCCATCCGCCTCGCCCGTACAGTTATTGGCACTGGTGCACAATCGAATCGAATCAAAATCGGTGAGGGCCGCACTCATATCCTCCAGGGCACGCTTTCGGGGCTGTGCCTCCACCATGGACTCGCGGGTGGCATTCCGGAAAGGACGCATCACAATCGGCGACTCCTTGTAGCCAATGGCCACTAGAGTTCCAAGCACTAGGATGCCCACATTCGGCTCGAATTCCATGGTCACGCCGTGATTGATGGTCAGAGTTTTGCCGGGCATCACTGTGATATCCGACGATATGTAGTAGGGAGAGCTCTGCTTGAGGAGCGTCAGATCTTTGTAGACCCTGCCACCACGATACGAATAGAGATCGATCTCCTGATCCTGATTGAAGGGCACCACCACGGAGACACTCGCGTCGTAGCTATCCTCGATCAGGAAGGGCTGATATATCACATCCGCATGATCGTTCCAGTTGTCAAAGTCGAAGATCTTGGACTCTATATAGGTGGTATCCTTGGTGCCCCACCAGTTCTCTCTGGCCTCGAAATAGTTGTTCAGTCTGGCGGATCTAACACCCGCCACAAGGTTGTAGTCCATGTCGTTCTCTGAGATAAGGTTTCGATAGAGTCTTACGTTCTGGACACCATCCAAACGGATCACTGCGGTGGGCAGACGATGTTGCTTTCGCAGCTTCCTGACGGCCTTTAGGTAGTGATGTCTGTAGTCTGCTGTGAGGGTCACAATTTTGTTACCCTTGAAGGTGTTGTACTCTATGCTGGCGGGTACCTGCCCGATGATTTCACTCAGCGAATCAGCCTTAAAAAGAAGCACAAATTTGGCATTATTCGACTCGAAGCGATTGTTGTCAAATTTCAGACGTTTCTCCATGCCATCGAGTGCTATCAGAGCATTTGGGCAATTGTTCTCCCTGAAGACATTCGAAGTGATGTTGAACACGGTGTAGTGTCCGTGAACGGATATTTGAAAGTCACGATTCCTCTGCCATGTGCTGTTGCCAAAGTAAATGGAGTGCGTGAAGTTCTCGTTGTACTGCCAGACGTACGGCAGAGCCACCTGGAAGCCCCCATGGGTGTTCTGTTCGACGGTCGTGTCCTGAATCACATAGTGGAAGAGGTTGTTGGAGGAGCGTAGATCCTTGGACATTTGACGGATGCCATGGCCATTTTGGGAGATCAGCGAACCATTCACGTGGATGGTCACCTCTGAGAGATTGCTGGAGATCACATCCCAGAAGGGTGACCGAATGAGAATGGCCTCGTGATCGTTGTAGCTGAGTTCCGAGTTGATCAGACGAATGGATTCATTGGCCTTTCGCAGGTAGTTCTCTCCATTATCCCCTATATATCGGTTGTAGTAGGTGCCTGTTATGCCCCTCAGATTCTTTTGGATCTTTGTGGATCGTATGAGGAGTGTGGGCACTGGTCCGCTCACAATCCGGTTGCGTATGTTCTGAACGGGTGCTGTGACTGTACTCAGCATAAGGACAGCTCCTCCCAGGGCTTGCAGTCCACTCTCATAGTAAATGATGATGCCATAGCTGCTGCTCGTCACGGGGAAGACGTTCAGATCGCGCTTCACCTGCCACAGATCGCTCCTGATGTTCTCCGTTCGTGCATTCAAGATGCTGATGCTCTCCGTGGATAGATTGTGTATGGGATTGAGGAGCTGTATGCCAATCACATAGCCTGCAGGACACTGGACCACTATCTTCCGACTGATGGACTGTCCCAGAAGCTCTTCCGTGCGAATGTACTTGTGCTCAAAGGTGCCCAGATCGATGTTTGCTATCTCATGGGGCAGTAAATACGGGTCGTAGTCCGTGTCGTAGGCATTGAAATCCCTGGCCATGTTGAACCAACCGCCAATCTCCTTCTGATCGAGTGCCGAGATGACAGCATCATGGGAGATGCCACTGCCACGATTCTCCTTGATGATGGAGCCGGAGATGCGGAAGTCCAACTGCTTGAAGCTGATGCCGCTGCCCTGATTCCCGGAGAACTCCGAGTTCTTGATGTTGTTCACCGACTTGCCAGCGTAAATGTCCGCATAGATGATGCCCAGGCCATCCTGCAGATTGTTCACCACTCGCACGTTCTCCAGATTGTGACGGGCGTGATCCATTTGCACGGCCGGCTTGAAGGCATTCGTGGTGTAGTCGAAGAGTCCTGCCTTCTCGACGGTCACATACTGAAGATCTGCTCTCTCCGCGAGCATGCTGAAGCGCACACCCGCCCAGGCGCCCTCGTAGCACCGCAGACCCACATCGTTCTCGTGGCTGCACGTGTTCTCAAACTCGTACTCCGCCCTGCACTTGGTGATGTCTTTGTCCTGGAGAGTACACCGAACATTGGCCACCAGGATGTCCTCGGAGGTGCCTGCATTGGGCAGCTGTGAGCGAAGTAGTCTCCAGTCCTGGGGATTCAGGGAGTAGCCCAATTGGTGGCACACCAAAGCAGCGTTCAGCACATTCCAGCCATAATCACAGACGGTGCCCCAGCGGCCTTTGATGTACAGCTGGAGCCTGCCCTCATTGGCGCCCGCCCCGCCCACAAGTCGTACTGGAATTCGGGGCACACCATCGGACGGAATGACCTCCGTCTCCATGTCAATGGCCTCCGTTTCGCTATCCAAGTCGACGGTCTCCGTATCGTTCTGCCCAATGATGGTCTCCCGTTTGAGGGTGAAGAGTATGTCATCGGGTCGGCGACCTCTGGCCTCCAGTTTTCCAGCCACCATCATGCCGACACTTGGCTCAAATCTCAGCGTTGTTCCTGGCTGAAGGATGAGCTTTCCTCCTGGTCGAATGTTGATATCCTTGGTGACCGTATAAGTGCCTGCTGGGACCATGTCCTGGCCATCCACCTCGCCACCAATGACGTCGCTGCCTTCGTGGAAGAATCGTGGCACTACAGTCGAAACGGTGATCATGGCAGTGGAACCAGGATTCGAGCTGTGCAGCAGGTAGGGAATGTAGTTGATCTTGGCCAGATTGTAGCGATCATTGCGATGGAAGAGTCTCGCATAGATGCGATTTTCATCGGTGTGTCCGAGCCAATTGCAAGTGGCATTTATGATCTTGCTCTGATCCGTCAGCTGTGAACCGATCTCGTACATGGAGTCTAGATTGTGCAGGATATTCCGGAAGATGTCCACATTGCTGGAGCCCACCACTACGGGAGCTGCTACCCGAGATCTGGGATTGAGTCGGCCCGCACCATCAGAACCCTCACTGCCAGCAATCAGCGGTCCAAAGGCCTCTGTGATGTTGTTGCTCCGCACGAAGTTCCGTGTGAAGAGTATGTACTGGACCTCTGCTCGGCTGTAGGGCGACAGGCCCAGGGAAACCACATGGACACCACTGTTCCGCATGAAGTAATTGCTTTGTATGATCAGCTTCACGGGGAAATAGTTAAACTCCGGGTAAATGTAGTCGTTGTTCACATAGAGACATCCGTAGGCGCCAAAGCGGAACACGTTGAACTCGATCCTCCCCTGGAGATTCAGAGCGGGACTTAGATTTATGGAATTCGCTTGGGAGTACTTGAATTGATTGTGTCCCAACTGGAGCTGCATATTCGGCAGACCATTGGCCGTGGCCTGGTAGCAGGATTCTATGAAGATGTCATTCTGCTGGCTGCCATTGAAGCTGTTCCCGGTGATGTTCACCCAAATGGGGCGACAAAAGTTGCCATGGAACACACCCGTCTCCAGGTTGCCTCCTATCTGCGAGTACTCCACGACGCTGGTCTGGTTGAAGGGTATGTACTCCACGCGATCGATGTCTGTGGTGTGGTTCAACCACGTGGCCACGCCATAGCCCTTGTTGGCCGTCAACGCCGATCTCGAGATGTTCCTGTTTCCACCATAATATGTGATGTTCACACCCGCTCCATTGTTGAAGCTGATGTTGGAGCTGGTGATGTTCACATCTCCGGCACCACTGGTCACATGCACGCCGGCCACATGGCCATTGCCCGAGACGGAGCTGCTGTGGACGTGTATCTTCGAGCGGATGTTGTCGATGGCCACGCCACGGCCACCATTGTCCTCCACCGTCGATTGGGAAACCTTCAGATCGTAGGCCACTGAGTCGCCAGAGGTTATCCGGAAGTAGCCATTCATCTCCTGCCTGGCATCGGCCCGTATCCGGACAAACATCTTCTCCCTGGTGGTGGTCACACTCTGAGGCCGCGTCGAGTTTCTCGCCTGCCACTGGAACAGCAATCGGTCATTGGTGGAGGCTCCGTCGTAGATCTCCACGGTGGCCGTCTCGTTTTGCATCAGGACGAAGTGCTCGAAATGGAGGGTCAACAGGTAGCCGGGACGCGTAAAGAAGTACTTGCCACACTCCTTCACCGAGCCGGCATAGTATTTCTGGGTGAATGATAGCGATATGGGGTACGTCTGGCCCGAGGTCGTTGGCAGCGTGCAAAAGTCGTAGATGCTCGCCCGGTCCTTCCGCTCTGTGCCGCGCAGATCGTGACCCACATACTTGACACCATCCGCCGCGTTGTCCACAATCGAACAGCCATCGAGCTGCACCATTCCCTGGCTGGAGTTGACGAACACTCCAATGCCATTGCTCTTTCGCACAGTGACATTCTGCAGGTAGAATCCTGCCCAGGGAAGGGTGCTATTGAATCCCGTGTAGGCCGAATGACTGATCACCACGTGCTCCATTTGTGGGGGCAGACCCTGGACTTCTACAGCGGACTTCGCACTGAAACCTTCGCCATTCCCTGCTCGTACGATGTCCACATACTTCAGACGTGATTCCGACCGTGCAGCGTATACGGTGTTATCCCTTCCAAGGGCCTTTGTCGATGGTGCATTATCGAAGTAGATGCCACGCCAATGGCCCAGAGGCTCGGCATGAACGGGCTGACACTGGATACCCAAGTCGTTGTGGTAATCGCAGGCCCCGGCTCCCATCTGTCGAGAACTCCAGGCACAGTCCACCAGTTGGTTCTCTCCTCCTCGACACTTGGGCTGCTCGTACAGCAGTCGCGGATAGTATCCTGGTGTCCTTTCCACCCAGTTCCAGAAGCGACCGCCCCTGTAGCCCAACTGCTTGCAGGCCACACCATAATCAGCCAAAGTCCAACTGCAAATAGAATATCATGATATTCGGGGACTTTAAAGGAGAGTTTTCTTTGCTTACTTTCTGGAATTGGAGCACACTGATCGCCAAGCACCTTTGTGGTACAGCTGCAGTCTTCCCTCGACGGGAGTGGGTCCGTCCACCAGACGTATGCCCTTCTCCTGGTCATCGGGCAGCTCCATTTTGTAGTTCGCTGTATTACTTTGGGACTTTAGCACAATTCTTTCCGTGGGGGTGCCCTGGAAAACAAAGAAAGGATAATTAATTTATCATTGTAATTATATTTATAATCAACGTCTTATAAATAAAACTTTCTTCGGGGCTACTGGAAAACCTTCTCAAATATATGGGTTCTTCCCAAAAAAAAAAGCTTCAAAAATTGGTAATTTGCTTAGAAAACACTCATCAAATTATGAAAACGTGTGACCTCTGAAACTGTATCTGTATCTCTATTATTAACTCTCTTCTTTGACGCTCTTCTGTGGTTTCGTTTCCAGTTCGCACACACATTTTCACTTTTGACTTTTCTGCTCTCACGAGTCTTGCAATTATTTTCATTTTCAATTATGATATTTTCTCGCCATTTGGCCTTCGTTTGCCAATGAAAATCATCTTGAGATATACACAGTATATACACCAATCGTCAATTAACACCTATGCAATGTCTATGAGGAATATCTCCAAGATATAGACAGATCTCCGTTGCGACAGACAGACAGTCGCCCACCCCAAAAACAAGTCAATTTTCGTTTAATTAACGACAAACACCAGTGAACTCTTAACCCACAAAAGAACACAGATGATTCACAGCTGTTTTGCATATCCCAAAAACAAACAAAAAAGTGTGAAAATTAGTTCAATATTTTTGGAAGATCATCTCCAGAAAGGGAGGAGCCCCAGGGAGGCCGAAGGGGAAAGCGAGAGGGCTAATTTAATAATTTCCCTTTCGGTCTATGGTTTATGGAATTGTCAATTATGCGACTCCGACATTCACTTAAATCTAATTAACCCCTAATGACCCCTTGACCGCTGATTAAGCGACTCTCAAAGAACGGAACAACATGCAAAGTGAATGCAACCATCGTTCTTTGATGTTCGGAACGGAACGGTAATTGGAAGGAAGTCAGTCGTTCGTCGCCTGAACTTGGTGACCCACTTGCCACATGCCACACAGTCACAGCCATAGCCACAGCCACAACCACAGCCATTGCGCATGCTCTGACGCCCTAACCTACCACTACTACTCTTGTTCCATATGGAATTTGGATCCCAGCCCAGAACGGGGTATCTCCCCCTTTCGAACAATGTGTAAATCAGACAATCGCAATCTTATCGCCCCTCCGATAGAGTCAACATTGAGAGAACAGAGAGAACTCCACTACGACAGCGGTGTATGGGGCTTATCTATCATTAAAGTTAGTCATTCGCCTAGCAGGTTCTTCTGATAGCAACAGGTGCCCCCTCGCTTAATCATTCGCAAAAAGGTGCCTACAGGTGCCTATGGAAATAGGAGCAAGTCGATTGGAGGAGTACCCTGTAGGTAATTATAGAAATTTAATATAGAAAGAATTTTGGATCTTTAGGAACTTAATTATGTCCATTTATTGATTGCATAAAAGTTCGAGGTTTTCCTTTGTACCGAAATGATAAAAATGGATACTCGAAACATTGAAAGAACACAATCTATAACTCAATCTAAAACGATATATAATCAAAAATATTTCAATTAAATCTTTAACCATTCTTTCCATTTATCCCATCAAAGCCCAGTATCTAAACACAAAGGGTATTCCAGACTACATTTTCATATGATATATTCAAAAAACTTACCACTGCTTGGAGAACTCCCTTGATTTTGAGACCCTTGGTGGGGGCAAACTCAATGGTGACCCCCGGCTCGATGGTCAGGCGCGCCCCGCGCATCACTTCGAGGTCGTCGCGCGCCAGGTATGGGCTCTCGCTGCGCCGGAGAGTGCGCTCGCTGAGGATTTCGCCACCCTGCAGCTCCGTGTACGATGATGTCAGCGGGACTGGCGTCGACAGCAGAGGCGGCGGCGGCGTCATGGTGGCGTCTCCCGAGTGCCGTGTGGCGGGTAGAAGTTGTGTGGCGCCATCGAGACTGGCGAACTCGATATCATTCTCCTGCAGCAGTTCCACATCCACGTCTGCTGGGGGCAACCCCTGTTTTGGCTGTTCGCCGCGACCCAGTTGGCACGAGGACAACAGCACAAGGGCGCCCAGGAGCAGGAGCCATATGTTGCCCCATTGTGGGGCAGTGGTGGTGGGCGTGGGCGGCAGGCAGTGTTTCTGTTGTTGACTCTTCGATTTGTGACAGTTCGTTTTATGTCGTTGCAGCTTCATTTGTGCATTGTTTTTATATCACTTTTCCTTATCGTTGAATATCGTTGATTTCTCGTTAAATTAATTGTTGCACTTAACTATTTTTTACACATTTTCCATGGCAGTTGGTTAATAAGCTGGATGCAGTAAAGAGAAGACACATAATGGCTATAAATAAAATATTTAATAATATTCTTGATTTTTGTATATTTTTTTGTTATTTTTCGCGAAAATATTGAAGTGCTTGTATTAATATTTATGATTTTTCATACACTTTCAGTTTATTTTTGTGTTTTTTATTTATATTATAATTTCATAATATTTTTAATATTTTTTAGTCACATTTTCTATGAAAACTCAAATCAATTTACACAATTTTGGACTTTTATTTAAGAAAAATCACATCTGTAACACATTTATGTTCCGTTATTTCAGTTTTTTCACAGAATTTTTGTACAACTTTCAATATTTAATATTCACTGTTCATTTTCTTTTCCTAACAATTTTCCCTTTGTTTTCTATAAAGTTTACGCTAAAAATTATGATTTCCATGCACTTTTCTTGCATTCTTCCATCAGTTAACACCGAACAACATTCCCTGTTGGGGGCTCTATGTTTTCCTCTCGAAGATTTCCCAACCGAAACCTGAGAATTTTGTGGCAAGAGGCCAGGCCGTCTCTTGCATTGTTAACAACTCTGATAAGCCGCAACGGAAAACGGGGCCCGAAAATACAACCAAACCCACAAAACAACAAAACAACAAAACACCTTTACACACACACAAATACCAATGCACTCCCCAACTCCCTTCCGCCCCCCGCTAACCCACTCACGCAGCTTTTGTTTGTATCGTGACTAAAAAAAAACACGTCTATACGCAAAGAACCGTTAGCAGCGACTGTGACGACTCTGAGCTCCAAGAGGGTTTCCATATATTATATTACGTGCATTACAGAAAGAGAGAGAGAGAGAGCGGCCGAGTGGGGGCAGAACAAGGCAGAGAGACAGAGAAAGAATTATAGGGAGAGAGAGCGCGAAAGAGCGGAGTGGACGGACGCCAAGCAACCGAACAAAACAACAACATGTTAAATATTGGGCCCGTACCTCTCTCCCCACACCTCTCCAACGCTTTTATAAAATAACTGTAAATGTGTAGGCATTTCATTCATGCCAGAAAGAGAGCCACCGAACAAAGAGAGGAGCCAGAGTGAGAGCGCAAGCGAGAGCGACGCACGCACTGCAAGTTTTTGGTATACCCTTCCCGACAGGGCATAATAGTTTTCCAAAGGATTTCGTAATGGAGAGCGTAAAGAATTTATGAGAATATATTTATACTCTTGATCGGAACAGACGGAGTGCCAAAAAAATGTGATAAATTCCAATATCTTTAGTTCAAAATCATGTCATTCGTATACATCACATGTATATAGAAATGGTCTATCTTCTAAACAGTTTAGTATAGTTAAATAATTTGTTCCTAAAGATGAATCTAAACAAACTCTAATACTTGTAGCTTGATGTGTTTTTTCAAAGCTATGAAAGATCAATCGGCAAGAGTATCGAAAGCTTCGTTCTCCGCAGCTAACGTTTCTCTGCTGTTTCTGTCTGTTTTCTTATTTCTTCTGCATCTTCTCCTTCGTCTTCTTTGGGGCGTTACGTGTGCGTAAGAAAGAAGAAAGCATTTCCACCTCTGACAACTCCCCCAACTCCAGCTGCACTCCCTCCCCCCACTCCAAAGTATCTTTTGGGGCAACCAGCATTTAACATTTATCGAATATGCAAAGTGGCTTTGGCTTTGGCTTGGGTGTCTCGGGGAAGAGATACCGTAGCCGCAGCCGTACCCGTACCCGTACCGGGGCCAAGCGATGCGTGTGTGGATTGTATCTTTTCTTGGATGTGACTCAACTGCAAGCGATGCAAGTCCATGCAAGTCTATGCAAGTCGATGCAAGTCGTTGACGTCGAACGTTACGTTGTTACTGCTGTTGCTGCTGTTGCAGTGACTGCATTTTGAAGTGCATTCAAAAGTTTATTGTCTGCCTTTTTATGGGTTTATTAACTTTTGTTTGGTTTGGCATTTTGCGTTTAACACATACACAGGCCAAGAGAATGTTGGCCTGCGATTAGGCCTGCTCTTATTACCGATTGGTATTTTATGATTGAAATACATTTTTTACTTAAGTGACTATTAATATTGGAACAATCTGTAAAAAGTTTTCCATAAGCATTAAAATGCGTTTATGGTCTTTTTAAGGATGGGATGGGGTGCTAAAAGCAATTCAATTTCTGATAAAACTTGTGAATATCATTTCAGAACTAAACATACATATATGGATTTACATAAATCTCGACGAATATATGTATATAAAACAGAGGAGTACTTTGAGGAATAAGAAACATTATTAACCAGATCTCAAAACCAAGAACCTAATCTCCACTCTGAAATCTGTCCCAACGAAATACAGAGAAATTTGAAAAAAAAAAATATCCAGAAAATGTTATTACCATAATCTCGAAAAATAAAATAAAATAATCTTTTTTCCCGTCTAATTTTTTCCCTAATTATACCCAAGCAAATGGTTATATTTCATACTCAGCTTCTATCATATTTCAACTTATTTCAACACACATTTACCCAATCTTGTAGGGCCAAGAAATTCCCATAGCCAAGTTCTATTCTATTCTATTTCTAGCTGAAGCTTTCACTCAGTGGTTGGGCCATTCGAAAGGGTTTTCCTGCTGTGCGACTGTTTTTGACCAATTTTACAGCAATTTAATTTAGTTTCCGTTCTTTCAGAGGTTCAACAACCCGTTGGACCGCATTTGTGGCCACCATTCAATTACCTGAACAATTTTATGGTGGCTTGAGGCTGATTCCCCCCCGCCTCATCATTGTTCAATTTGCTTTCGGTTTGTTTTTTTTACTCGTATTTGCATCTAGTATTTGTTAGTCATTTGCCGGCATCAATGAGATGAGCGCCGAGTGACTAATACAACCCACAATAAGTCACCTAATGCTATCTCTGTCGGTATAATATGTGCTCGCTCTCCCTCACTCTTTCATTCAGCCATTGATGATGTGACCTGATGCTTAAATTGGTGATAAGATTGACCAGCAAGCTTTTAATACCCTGCACACGCGGAGTGCCAGGGTATACTGTGTGTTAGAATGTGTATGTAAAGGAAACCTGAAAATCGGGATTGATTTATATGCATTCCTCATTTGTATGCACATATGTATATTTCAATGCAAACGAAACGAATTGGGAGACTATGATAGAAAGATGATTGATATTTTTTGTAATGTTTGCATTGTTTTTGTGAATCCTTTGTGTCGAGTAATGGATATCCCTTGGTCGCAATACTCTACTCTACCACACCTTACCCACTGTCTTTAGTATGTTTAATTATATTTGTTTGTTTTTATCTAGGGGACTTTATAGCCCCACCGCAAAATGCACTGAGAATATCTAAGCTCGTTGCTGGACACCTTATCTATGAGAACGTATTCCGAATGATTGATAATGTCCGACTTCCTTTCACGTAGGCCAAACGAACTTTTAATTCCTGTAACCGAAGGGAGAGCGGGCGAGGGGCAACGCGTCATCGGGTTCCGATGAGTAATGCAGAACGGAAGTAGCAGAGGAACTTACAGAGGTTCAACCTGTCTCTAGAGCGAGGGAGAGAGAGACAGAGACAGGGGGGTTATGGTATGCGTGAAAGGGAGCGAGGCAAGTGCAACAAAAACGTTGCGGCTGGCTGAACGCATTTGCACAGTTGGAGTTGCAGTTTATTGGCCACAGCAATTGGCATAGATGTTGGTGGATCGGATGTGGCAATTAGGCACTGAACAAAAAACAACAGTCGTCCGTCGTCCGTAGTCCACAAAACGCAAGAAAGCGTGCAACAAGCCTGAAGAAGTGGCAGCAGAATTTTCAAGTTGGGGTCTCTCAAACAGCAATCTTTACACATGGCTGATCTGAATACCCCCTCCACCTTGTCTGTACTCCCTACTCTATGTCTCCGCTCTACCAATCCATAGAGCTCCCCCTAAGCATAATCGTAACACGAAATATTGTATCTCGAAACCAAAGCCAAAACCAAGAACCCAATCTCTTTTGGCCAGAACCCGCCCGCCGCCTTGGTAATGCCTCTGTTTTTTCTCCCTCTTGTATGTTTTCTTTGTGTACTCCGCACACTGGCACTGGTATATGGCACTGGTAGCACGATGTGTGCCTGTGTGTGTGTTTGGTAACACTTTTTGGCCAAGCCAGCACCAACACAACCTCACTTTTTGGAAGCTTTTACGCTTTTTCACATTCGTGCACATGATATTTTCCTTAAATCGTTCAAAATGTATCATCTTTATCCACTTTTAATTCATTATTTTGTATTTTTGTTCACAATTTCGATCGGATTTGTGGGCTTTATCAAACGACGCTATTCGCTTTGGCGTTTAAGGCGCGGTCAAGAGTGATCTTTCGCTCACACACACACACACACACACACTTACACAAAGCTCGAGTGTACGTATACGTATACGTGACAAACTACTACAATGAAAAGCACCGTTGAGATCAATATGTCCGGAGCGCACACGTCTTCTCGGTCGCGTCGTCGTACACCTTCTGAGTTGTTGCCGAGACCTGACTGCCTGACTGGAGAGCTCTGCGGAGCGCCGCTGAGCACGCTGAGTCGCCCTGAGAGGGGCTAAACGCGATATAGCTATATCTACATATATCTATATGCATGTATGTGTAGGCCAGAGAAGCTTTCGTACGGCCAGAGCGCAAAATGTTGATGGCTTTGAGGTGAGAGAGGTTTCTGGCGCTGCATTGCTCTCGAGTTACCTTGGCCGAAATGTCATCAGTGGCAACCGCAGAGGCAGTAACAGAAACCAGAAACAGCCGTAGCAGCCAAAAGCTTTAACAGTGCCAGTGGTTGCTGCTGCTGCCTGTTGCTTCTTAACATTTGTGGGCGTTGCATTCAAAAATAAAGATCTAGCTAGGTCCTTATCAAAGGACGAAGACTCTTAGCGGCTGAACTAGCTGGGACCTTCTATAGAGTCGCGATCTGGCAACAAAGCGTCGTCGGGTGTTATCCAAAACTAGTAGACCCGACAGACAATGAATTAGGCATCAATATAATAGGATAAGGTATAGTGCAGGATGATAACATTTGTAGTATTTGTAAAGCCCCAAATCAATCAGAAAAAGTTGGTTTGAAAAAATGGTTTACACATCAATATATACGTATGTATGTACATACATTAATGAATTGTGAAGTAATTTTTTGTAAATTCATCACCTGAACCAGCGCAGGGCTGGGGACACGTGTTTAAAGAAGTCTGCAAACACTAATTTTGCGTGTTTTCTCTTGCTATCTCGCAACGGATCTCCCAACGGATTTACATTTTCAAATAAATTCGATTTCGTTAACATCAGTATGCAGTGGCGCTATAGCGTTTAATTTTGGAACTCCAAAATGATCGGATTTTGTTGCATATTTTTGGGCGGCAAGTGTTGCAGTCCACATTTGTGGATTGTGTGTATGAAAAATACATGATAATCAGTGTTGTTAAATACTTAACTATTTCAAAACTCGCGCCTTTGAATTCTCGGGATGGAATAAAAAATAATATAGAACCTCCGAATCGATCTACTGTCCAAGAAGAACGGCTGGGGTCTCACCATGGTCTTTCAGCATTCCACGGAGACCGAAGATTTATTCATCAGTCAATCAAGACCAGTGGGCATGCCGCTAGGGGCGTCTTGCGAATTGTAAATTTTCCATAAAATGTTTGGCGGGAACTTTAAACTTTTTTCTTTCGCTAAAAACCGAATGTTCTCACACTTTGTCGCGGGGGAGATTAAGATTTGTGCAATCACATCACGTGCCCCTCGTGGACCCGGTATGATATGATATTATCTTCCGCAGAAGAGAAACTTGGAATTATTTTATAGTTGAGCCAGAAATTGATGTCATCAGAGTGATGGGCGGCCATCATGAGGGGCACTGGCACTAGCACGGGCACGGGCATCCATCAGATTTCCAGGAAATCCACATTGCAACTCCATTTTGAATGACGATGACGACAATTTACGTGGCATTTTAATTGAACTTTCTACGTGTTTGAGTGGCGTACTTGTTTGTGTGTGCCTTACAGTGTGCCTGGTGCCTTGTGCCTCCTCTCTTGCCTTGGAATCGAATCGATTCGACAGCAGAGTCCAATGTTAAAGGCGTTGCCACAAAAACCGCAAACTGTCGTGTCTAGAGGGGGAGATGGAGATCAAGAGAAGGGAGGAGAACGGGAAAGACCTATGCGAAACGTGCCTGAAGTATTATTATTTTTATGAAGTCTGATGTGTGGCTGCGGACTGTGATTGATGGCCGGCCTCTATACTCTGCGCGTGTACTACGCTTATGAGTCACTAGACCCTAGTGGAGTGGAGTCCAGACACGACGCTGATGAACTGATACACCCAGAGAAGAGATATCTTGTATAATAGGCAAACTTTATTTGAAATAGTTTGAATAAAATCATTTAAAATTCAAGGAAGACCATGGAATGGAATGCTATTGATGCTCTAGGGCTACTACAAAAAATCCTTAAGATCTGAGCTTAAATTGTAAACTAAGTCTAGACAAAAATCATTCATCAACTGGAATGTTGTTGTGTTACTTAGCCAACTTTTACTTTCAACCATTTTTTTCCCTACAGCAAAATCGCCTAACGATTTCGATTTACATCTCTATTTTATTCACTCATTAAGATTAATCTTAGACACTAAAAAGAAACATAAATTAAAGGTTCGAATTCACTCGCTTGGGAAGGGAAATACAGCAAACACTTAGTGTTGGCCGAAATCGATTACAAATCGATAGACTCTCGCACTAAATCAGAACTAAATCGATACATTATATGGTATACGGGTAGGGTATAGATTTATGCTGGGATCTTAACGTAAATGCTACTTTTCTATAAAATGCAACAACAGTTAGTTAAGCACTATGTTTAGCTCTTAGTCTAGCGGGTTTATTGTACTAAAATGTACTAAAAAGTGCACTTGTCTCTAAAATAGCGTTCAGGGGAATAGGAGTCCCCTGGAATCCATGGGAACAATCTTGTCATAGTGTACTAAATCCTTTTGCTCTCAGCGTCGCATGATGTCCTCAATGCTGAAGCCCGTGCGTCTGGGAGCAGGAGCAGGAGCAGGAGGTGGTGCCACTGGTACCGACTGTGCCTGCGTTGCAGGTGCAGGGGCGGGTGCAGGTGGACCCTTCTCTGTGGCTGCACCACTCGTCTCGGTGCTCGGTGGTTTCCCCAGCAACTGCCGTGGCGGATGCCGCGACATATTCAGGGCATAGATGCTCTGGTTCTCCAGATACGACCGCTGCTGATGATGATGGTGGTGATGATGATCCATCAGGTCGATCGTCGGCGGCGGCAGGATCCTCTTGCGCATGGGAATCGAGCCCAAAAAGCTGGGCATTGCCTCGTGGGGCGAGTGCAGCGGCTGGTTCGGTGGCTTACTCGTCTCCGGGGGTTGGGTTATGATTGTGGGCGGTGTGGGTGGCGGGGCGGGTGCACCCTTGCTCAGATTGAGGCTCTTGTGGTGCAGATCCCGACGCACATGGAGAATCGGCAGATAGGGATCTCCGTTGGGTGGCAGGAGATGTGGATGCGGTTGATGGTGCGGTGGCGGAGGAACAACAGGTGGCACTCCCACTGGTGGTGCGCCTCCTGGTGGGGCATACCTCAGATTAGCCACAAAACCAGGTGGCGGCGGTGGTCCATTGGGATTGGGATTTGGATTGGGATTGGGAGGCATGGATAATGGCTCTTCCTGCTGTTTTTCCCCATGTGGTCGCATGGTGTAGGTCTCTCCGCCCTCATGGTGACAGTGGGTGACTCCCTGGCGCTCCGGCTTTCCATTTGCTGCCGTGGCAGTGGCAGCAGCAGGAGCTGTTGATGATTGTCGTGCCACCGGGGGTACCTCCGGCTGCACCTCGTCCTCGGCCTCAAAGTCGTCGTCTTCTTCGCGGAGCTCTTCCCTGGGAAAACTGCCTGCTGCCTCTTGGAGTTCCTCCTCCTCGTCGTAGTCGTCGAACTCCTCTTCGCTCTCCTCCTGATCGATGGGCGCCTTCCTCTTCAGACGCATGCGTTCCGTCTCGTCCTTTTCCCCGTTCGCAGCGGATTCGCTTAGGTTGTGGACAGGACTCTGCCGCGGAGAGTCCACTTCCAGTAAGGAGTCCTCTTCATCCCCGCTCAGATGACGGGCTTCGTCTTCCTCCCCAACGTCCACATAGTCGCCCGAGTTGACTTCGCCCACGGCATGGGTCAGGGCATGTCGCCGCAGATCGCAGTTGCGACGGAAGACCTTGCCACAGGAGGAGCACTCGTACGGCTTGTGATCCGTGTGGGTCAGCAGATGGGTCTTCAGATTGGAGCGCTGGTTGAAGCTCCTGCTGCACACAGGACACTTGTGCGGCGACTCCTCCATGTGCAGGATCTTGTGCACCGCCAGAGTGCGCGACTGGCAGAAGCCCTTGCCGCATTCGGTGCACTTGAACGGCTTCTCCTTGGAGTGGATGTATCTGCGAGGGCGAAAGAGAGGAGGACACAAAGGTGAGACATTGAATTGCACGGGGAATGCGTGGGCGTGGGCGTGCGACGGCTACCAAGCCCCAAGTTGGTAGCTCCATTTGACAGTTATCTCTTGCAACTGCAGTGCTCTCCCACTGATATTATTGTGTATTTTTTATGTTTATGGCCGCCATCTTGGCAATGGCGTCCACTTGTTGTTGGACATAAGCCTCCCAGTCTCCAGTCCCCCAGTACCCAGTCCCCCAGTCCCCAGAACCCCGTCCCCAGCTTCAGCTTCAGCCTAAACCCCAGCATCAGCCATCAGCAGCTGCTGTGGCTCTGGCTGTTGCTGTTGCTGCTTCAGAGACCGAAAAAACAGGTTCTCTCCGATCCGCTGGGGTCTCCAGATTCTTCTCGTTTCTGCTGCTTCTGCTGCTGCCTGCCTCTTCTGCTTTGATGCTCGACGCGCAGGCCGAAAGAGGAATGGAATTAGCCCCGCGGCAGAAAGCAAACAAACGACAAATGGACCGATACCGAACGATCAAAAGACAGAACGCTCCGCTCGGACAGGCCGACACTTGAGTCTCTCAGACCTGCCCGATCCTCCCTCCTACTCTTTCTTTCTCTACTACTTCTGCCCACTCCTACTCCCTTCTTGGCCACGAACGCGTCGCTGGTCGAAACCCCAAACGGAAAACCAACAAAGTTAATTAACTTTGGTCGCTGGATGGCGATCCAGAGTCAAGTGTGGCACTTTCGTACTCTCGGACAAGGATCGAGATACTCTTTACTGGCTTATTGGGTCTGTTTTTGGACGCTAGCCATGGAGGGGCAACATTTTGGATTGTTATTTAAAAAGATATAATGTAACTTGTCTTTGGAATAGGATTTCTAGTCATTGAATATCCCCCAAACCATGGCTAAGATCCAAAAGAGTATATTTCCATTCCACTGCAACCAATCTGAAACCCCTTCTTATTCCTATCTAAGCATCTCCACCAGCAGATTCTTTCCTCTTCGACTCTTCCTCAGACGATGATACCACCTTAGGGTATTCCCACATTCGACCACCACCCCAACCCCCCATCATTGGAACCATTATTTCTGTGGGCATGACAGCAATTACCAATGCAGACACTCCCCACAGTCTCTGCACCGCACTGTCGACTCGACTCGACTCGACTCACCTGTGATCCCTCAAGTGATCCTGTCGCCGGAACGCCTTGCCGCAAATATCACAGGAGTAGGGTCGCTCGTCGGTGTGCGTCCGTTCGTGGATCAGCAGATTGTAGGACTTGGTGAACTGTCGGTTGCAGAACTTGCAAATGAACTGCTTCTTGGGCCTGGAGGCGCGTCCAGGTGCACGCAACAGACGACGATCCAGTCCGGCATGCATCCCCGGCCCGAGACCAGGGGGAAAGAGTCCTGCTGCGGCGGCTCCGGGGGGGAATGGAAAGCTTCCCGCACTCGTGGGCGAGGGACCCGGACCGGTTAGATATGGCGGTGGGGGTGGTGGGCCGTACAGGACACCGGGTGGCGGACCTTGCGGACCGCCCGGCGGACCACCGCGTCCTAGCATCGCCGCAGCAGCGGCCGCCTCCCTCAGGGCCAACTCCTTCCGCTTGTCGGCCATCATGGCAATGATCTCGTAGTTGGAGTTGCTCCCGGCCCGCGCCTTGGCCTCCAGTGCCTGCCGCGTGGGCAGCACGGGCACAAAGGCGGAGATCTCGCGATGGTGTGGCGGCGGGCCAGGATGCAGGCCAGCGGCGGCCAGGTGCTGCTGGTAGGCCAATTGTGTTTCGTAGGCGGCTGCTGCCGCCGAGATCCTGCTGGCCGATGAGCTCCTCGAGTCGCCGCCTCCACTGTTGGACCCATCCGAGGCGCCACCACCGGCCGCTGCCGCAGCTGCGGCCACTGTGGACATGAACTGGTCCATGCGTGAGGGTCGAAGCATGGGAATGGCGCCGCCTCCTCCTCCTCCGCCGCCGGCGACATCGCTGGATGAGCTTTCCGTGGGCATAATGGAGGCTTTTCACATTCCGTTAGAACTGTAAGACAGATAGAGAGAGAGAGAGAGGAGGTGAGTGAGTGGGTGGGTGGTAAATAACAATTAGTAAAAACTTTGTGCCGTGTTAATTGTCGCAGACCCGCTCGATGGGAGTGGGAGTGGGGGAATATGGGGCTTATCTTAATTACATTTCAAGTGCAATAAACAGCTATTCCCCTTGTATTTTTATGAGGCATAGGGTATGCCCGAGCATGATCAGCACAAGGGGATTCAGAGGTAGTTCTACAATGGTTATTTTGGGAGGTTAGCCTGGCGTAACTCAGCTTCTGCAGGAGCTAGAGTGCTGAGATTTGTTATTTGGCTTTAATTATTGCCAAATAATCAATTTTGTCATGTTTTGCATGAATATCTCTTGAAGCATACCGACTATCCTGAAGTAACTCTGCTTCTGTAAGCTCTAGAGTATTCAAATTTCGTAAGACGACTCCTTAAACTATAGCAAATCGATTTAAACATGGTTTAATTTGACATTTGAAAATTTAACCATACTAGGCCAAAGTAACTCAGCTTCTGGTCTGTCTATAATTCTTACTTTTGAGTTAAATAGCTTCTTAAATGAATATAACCTAAATTTGTTTTATTTTGCAATAATATCCTTCAGGTTAATCCTCCGAAACCCTAATTAACTGTTATCCTCTATGACCTACAGTGTTTGCATTTATTGTTTGTACACCTTGTCTACTCAAAACGAGAATTCCTTGAAGATTCACGAAAATCATAAAAGTCTCTCTTATCACATGCCATTGTAACTCTGGTTTTATACGATCTAAGATCTTCAAATTTGTTTTTTGCACTTCTTATCGGGCAATAAACCGCATTTTATCCATATATCATGAGATGTTATAAATTTTGCACCTCTAAGGGGACGTGAAGCACACACTTGATTCGTTTGATCACTTTTCTATACGATAATTCATTTCCAGGAAGCATTACCCATATGTTCTATGCAGCAGAAGTGTTTTTTTTTTTTTGTTTTTATCACAGGGTAAGTAAATATTTCATCACATTCGAGTTACGCGAGAGCAGGGGTACTTGAATTTTTGTGTTTTTTTCATACAAATTTTGTGGAAGTTAAATTATTATCAGGAACGGGGCAGTGTCGAGCGTCGAGCGGCAAACGGCGACGGCAGCGTCGATGGCGAGTGAAACTAAACTGAAAACGAGTCGCAGTTGTCGGCAGTTGCTGGCAGGTTAGATAAGATTGTGCGTCTAAAAAACCTGACTACCTCTATAGCAGAGGAGAGCACAGTCAGCAGCAGCAGCAGCACAGCACAGCACAGTAGTAATGATATAAACACACACACACACACAGACTGAGCGAGAGAGACAGAGAGGCAAACACAGATACCACAGAGGCTCACACACAGAGATACAAAGATAGAAAACTGTAGTCGCGGCCAAGTTGCCGTCCCTGTCCCCCGTCTCTGTGCCCGTCCCGTCCCGTCCGCTTTGGTAAATGACTCGAACCTCGACCGACTGCTTACTGGATTTACGCAACAGGAGCGACTTCTGAGTGCCATGCCGCAGCGGCAGGCAGCAGCAGCAGCAAGAAGGAGGAGAGTGGAGCAGCAGCAGCAGCTGGCGGCGGCAGAGAGCACTGGGAAACGTGATCATCACGATAATAACAAAATAATGCAGATAATGATGATCATAATGATGGCCGAACCATAAAATTTGTTGCCCGTTTTATACCCCCCCAACCAACAACTCTTCCATCGAGTCTTTAGGCTTTTATACTCTTCCCTGTAAGAGGGTACTACGGTTTAAATGAGATGTTTGCTATGAAGAGTAACGTCTATGTCCTCTAAAAGATCTCAGACGAATGGAAGATCGGAATACCGTAGCTCTCCTTCTGCTTCCCTGCATCTTGAAGGGTATTTAAATCTTCGCTACCCAAACCTGAGGCTTCGTTTCTTGTCTCTGCCGTTTTGTTTAAGCCTCATTTAAATATATAACCAGTTGCGCAAAAGCACAGGGAATGACTCTTCTACTTGGGTGCCTCTGCCGTCGCCAGGGTCTGGGTCTGTTTCTGTGTCTGTGCAATGACAGTTTTGCTTATCATTTGCCAGAATCATTCTCTGTCTGGCAAAGTGGATCGTAATGCAAAATGCTGCAGCGTCATGATCACCTCTCCATCCACCAGCCGCCACGCCACCTCAATCAGAGCCACAAACCAGTGATCATCATCCACCGTGATCGTCAGACTTTGGGCATGGGCTGCTCCACAGATTAGATTTCTTTCCCTGCAGCTTTGGATCTCTTGGGTTGGAAGACAGCTGAAGAGGCGCCCCATTGTTGGAGATACCGTTTCTTTTAGGCGGGGACTAGCCATGGAATTGTGGCTTTTGTGGGGCCAATGGAGGTCTTATCTATAGAACTGATTTTTGGCATTGTCTGACTGAAGAGTGCGCTGTCAGATTAGCTCTATAAAGTAGTTGATATCATGACTGGGATAAGTATACTCTTCACTTATTATTGTTAATGGCTTTATCACAACTGACTGGTTGAATTAGATATTTGGACCAAAGGGGAGTGTCTGTCGAGGGAATAGATTATAGCAATAATTACAATACCTTTACGGCAGATCAGTGTTAGATCTTCATAAAACGATTGTAAGTTGGAATTGAGATTTTTTATGTATTTTTCTAAGATGAATTTATCGAACTCTATCGAACTTAGTGAATATCTGTGATATATCTAATTAAATTATTGGCTCTTTTATCTTTGTTTATCCATTTTGATTGATTCGTGAACTCGGATATCATTAGCACATTCCTAACTAATCCCAGCCATATACATAAGTTATTAATTAACTAATTCATTTAAGGTTTGATTAATGGAATCAATAATCAATATTCTCTGAATAAGAAACTTATCTGATCTCTTTATTATCCAATAAATCCCCCAACCCCCTTCCCACACACACACAAACACACACACACACACGCAGAAAACGCTGATCTAATCAGCCCCTACTAAACGTATAGATGAGCGATTGCCCACAAATATCTGAGGGCGATTACGATCCGCGTTCCGTTCCGTTTCGTTCCCGATAATCTCACGTTTGCATTTTTGGTAGCCTCGAAAACCCCGGACCCCGAACCCCGAATGTGTAACTCGTTTTGGGGCTGGGGTTTTGTTGTTTCCATAATATCTACTCGTACTTTTTTCTAGGTATCTCACTTTTGCATTTATGACTGTCGTCTGACCGACGTCCGTCTCTCCTACCGATACCCCCCACCCCCTTCCCCCTTCCCTCACCCATCTGCGTGTGTACATACAATGTACGATTTCCAGCGTTCATTATCTTTTTGAAACATCGGCACTTTTGAAAAACGTCAAGCCAAATAAGAAAAACAAATAAAATTAATGTAAATAATGGACATCATCAGCAAAAGCGACGGCACGTTGTGCGAGTACAGTGAGGGATAGGAGGAACAGGAGGGACAGAGAGAGAGAGAGAGAGAGTTACAGATGCACAGATACATCCATGCCATACAGAGATACAAAGATACACACATATGTATACACTCCCGGACGGAGGGCCCAGACCCAGAAACGTTTGCGCAAACGGTTGCGTTGCCCACCAAAGGCTGAAGCCAAAGGCTTAAAAATGTATCTGTATCTTTGTGTGTGTGTGTATGAGAGAGTATCTCAGGGCATGGCACACGGGTACGCGGCTGGTACGCGGGTATGCACACATACGAAGTATGGTATAATAAAAACCCGCCAGAAGACCCAACTACTGCTGGAGGAAAATAAAAGATATCGAGGAGCAATTTGGCTGCCACTTTTTGTACCCCGTACCCCTACCCCTCAGTCTTTCTTTCTGTTGTTGTTGCCTCTGTTGCTGCCTCTGCTGCTGCTGCCACACTCTGTGGGCTCTGGGCTCTGGTCTGCCGGTCTCTGGGTCCGGGATCGGATCGAGTCGTCGTTTGCTGGGTTTCTGTGTAAACACACATCTGAGGCCAGACCCCGAGCCAGGGCCCAGTGGAAAGGTTTCTTGGTTGATAAAAAAAAAGCAGAAAAATATACACACACACACACACACTTATGTAGGTATGGACACTGCGCAAACGGATTTGGTATTTGTATAGAAAACGCAGAGAGAGGGAGAGAGGAGGAGAGAGAGTGTAAGGGCCAGAGGGGGAGGAGTGGTGCAGTGGCAGCAGAAGAGTAAACGCTAAGTTTTGTCCTCCTCCGATGATGATGATGGCCTACGATCGGTACGCTAGGAAATGTCCAGGCGTTTCCATGCCCAGCAGTATGCGGGGTGTGGAAAGGGTACCTTTGGTTAGGCAAAGGATATGTAACACACATCTAACGAAGAGAATAAAGAGTAGGCTCTTCGAATATCTTTCTCCTTAAAGTACAACTTTCTACGACTTTTCTGTCATTCATTTTCGATCATTGTCGTGTGCTGAAAATATTCAATATTCAATCTCCGCCATGTATTCAGAAGGTTCAGGCGTAAGTACAATGAAATGTCCTTAAATATCTATACATCCTTCATGTTTTTGCAGTTTGATTTGTCGACCTCGCAATACGCGCCAAATGGTCGCATCTTGCAGATCGACTATGCCACCAGGGCCGCTGAGAAGAGTGGCACTGTCATTGGCATTCGTGGCAAGGACTCGGTCGTTCTGGCCGTCGAGAATCTTAACACAAGCCCGTTATTTTACCCCGATGCCAATAGACGGATCTTCAATATTGATGGCACCATCGGCATGGCCGTCGGTGGCCTGACGAGCGACTGCAACGTTGTGGTGGAGCGCACCCGCCTGGAGGCCGCGGCCTTCAGCTCCAGGCACGAGCGCGGCATTTCCCTGGAGGCCCTGTGCGAGCGCGTGGACAGCTTTCTCCATGCCCACACATTGTACAGCGCCGCTCGGCCCTTTGCCATTACCATTCTGATGGCCGGATGGGATGTGGCAAAGGGGCCAAGGCTCTACCAAATCGAGCCCTCAGGCACCACCACGGAGCGGTATTCCTGCTCCTTTGGAGAGGCGCGCGAGAAGGCCCAACGCGAAATGGATAAGTTTAACTTTAAGAACTTCGCTTCGGATCAGCTGATGCAAAAGGCCACCTATATGTATGGATCCCTAATCGTTTTTGATTCATACATTGTATAATCCTCATTGTACTTTTCAGAATTGACAACTTCCATGATGAACGCAACGAGAAAACCCCTCGCTGGGATGTGGGTATAGTCGGTGGTCAGACCAAAGGACTTTTCAAATACCAATCCGAGTTAAAGGAAGACCGAATGAAAAAAAAGTAAAACTTTAGCTAACATTATTTCCAGACTCTGTTTAACTGCTTGTTAAAGTTTATGATCTGTTAAAATCGACCATTAACATCCTTAGAGCCATAAAAAGCTTGAAGGAATAATTCCAAGGTGAAAAAGTATTCAACGGAATGTTAGCTTTAACAATCATACGCGAAATTAGACTCTTGTTTTCCTATTCCTAACTACATGATCCAATGGGTGTGAACTTTGACAATGACACGAGAAAATTGGCTACAAAAATGTTCTACTGCGTCTTCACATTTCTTTGTAGCTTTCTCCAAGATCAAGCATCTTTTCTAGGGTACCCCTATAGTCCATCCAAGTCAACGTTTGCGTACGTACGTACGAGTATCTTCTGGGTCGAGAGGCCTATATGCACTTTAGTTTGCTTACAAAACACCATCACCATGCAACAGCAACGCCAACACCAACAACAACAACAAACAACGCGACGGGAACGATAACCCATGAAGAGGGGAAGGAAAGGGACGGACCACTGCAGTGGTCGGGGGAGAAAAGGGTCACGAAGGAATGGCTCTTGGGCAAGCATTTTTTAATCCCTTCGGGATACGTTTTCTCTCTATAGCGTGTGTGTGTGTGTGGAGGTAGCTAATAATCAAGAAAACGAAACGAACCAAAAGATACAAAAACCCAGAGAAGAGAGGAGTTGGAGGGGGGTGGGGGGCTGAGACTTATAATTATAGTCGAAGAAGAGAAGAGACCCGACCCTGCACTTCTCATGCGTTAATCTGGAAACCCTTTCGGCTAGAAGGCGAAAGGAGGAGGGAGGGGGATGGAGGGAGCCGCGATGCTGCCTGGCATCAGAGATTATAGTCAAAGCTATTAAAAATCTAGCATAATCATTGCCTTGTAGCCAGGTCCACCGTCCGCCGTCCGCCATTGGAGAGATGGAAAAACAAGTTACTGCCTCCGATCTCCTGTTTTCTTGCGCTCTGCCACTGCCACTGCCTCCGATCTGCTGCTTTTCAGAGCCACTGCCTTGTCTATATAATTTTCTTGATTAATATCCATAAGATTTACACATTTGGAGTGCTCTCCCATCCCCCATTCCTCCCCATTCTCTACTGCGCTCTATGGCTCTACGGCTGGCCATTAATTTAAAAGCTTTGCTAATTTCGCGGCCATGTTTTGTGGCCTGCCTGCCCGATGGGGTGGGGTGGGGTGGTATGGGGAAAATGGGGGGCCTGAAAATGAACAACTGCTAATGAAGTTTTATGGGTTCGGGAACGCAGCTGCAGTCTGGATTTAGAACAAGGATTCATACTGTCGTTAGTCCAAATTGAAAATGCTTTAAAGTTATGACATCAGATTTGTTATTCCTAAAAGGGAACAAGTCAGCCAGGAATGTTAAGTTATAGTCCCTACCAATTGAAATACACTTGACTTCACTCTGACTCTAAGATGATGTTCTTTCTTTGCCCTAATCCTCGTCTCGACTCGTCTCGACTCCCAGTAAGCCGATTCTATGCTAAGCCGATCTCTTCATAAATTTCCTTGGCACTTGGCACATTGTGGCTGCTCTTTTCACTCGAACTCGAAATCCATTCAAAAATTTCACCCATGAATAGAGTTCTTAAGATTCTTTTGTACCTGCGATTGCTACTTTTCTCCATACAATCTTTTGTGTGGAGATTTCTATGAGGTTATTCTTATTTATTTGATGAAATTTATGTTAATAATTTTGAGTAGCGTTTATACTAAAGATGTAGCCAAAAGATATGCAGAATGTATACTTGTTTACTTTGAGTATTAAATGCAAGTCATATCTACGTAAATAAAATGCCCAAAAATGATCTTGAATGATCCAAAACCTGTAACCAACCAGACCAGACAGCATTTAGTTTCCTCTACTCTCCAAGAACAACACTGAATACACTGAATAAATTGAATCGATCAAGTGAATCATGGACACGTGCCACAGCCTCTCCGAATACGGCAAAAAAAACACACGCCTAACGATCAATTGAGTGGCCATTGTTCCATTGGCTTTACGGATTGTCTGTGTTTTATCACGACTTTTTAACGTCTTTTAATTAATTTCTATTTTCCTGCCAAAAGGCAATTAAGCAGATTTCCCCCTTCTGAGGCAGCCTCAGTCGTTGCAACCGAATGGCAGAGAAGAAAAGGAAAAGATCGAAAAGAAAACGAAAAACCCACCCAAAGAGGGAAAAAAGCGCAATAAAATGTTATGTTCGATTTTGGGCCATTCTTATGTTAAAAACTGTTTTGGACATACACAAAATTGCCCATAAACCAGACACAATGAACATTCAAAATAGATCTCCACTCCGCTCTCCACTGAGGCGGAACAAAAGCCAATAACTTTATAGAACCGCAACCAAAAAAAAAAACAAGAAAAAAAAACAAGACTGTGAGAGCGCGGGAGGCGTTTTACTACAAGAAAAAGAGAAAATAAAAAAATAAAAAACAACAACAAAAAAGGAGGAAAACCGAAGATGAAAAAAACTAAAGCATTTAAAAGAAATCAAGAGATGTAGATGACGATGACGATGATGATGATCGGGGTCCGAAACTGAAGCAAAGATGAAGTCGAGGTTGGGTCTGGGAATGAGTCTGAAGCTGAAGCTGAACTTGCGGCCTGGAGTCTGAAGCGGCGGAGGCTGAGCCACAGACCGAATCTGAATCCGAATCTGAATCCGAATCTGAAGCGAGCCGTACCCAACAGAAGCTTGCGGCAATTGCGTTTCCTCTTTGGACACACGTTCTGAACAATTAAAGCGCGCGGCAAACTGAAACTGAAGCCAGGCCACAGTCAGAGCCAGAGTCAGAGCCAGGGCTGGGGCTGTGGACGGCAGGCCAAGCCAAGACCGCGACCACGAACAAAACCATAACCAAAAAAACAACCAAAACCAAACCCAAACCAGTGAGAGATGGCTATACCTCTGGATCTTCCGACTATAAGATACCCGCTAAAAGGAAGTATCTGAACAACAAAAACTTCTAGGATGAGATACGAAGAGATGGCTATGATTCCAATGACAATTTCGTCAACTTAAGGCTCGATCAACTTAAGTTTATATAAGGACTAAGTATCTAGTAGATATATATATGTATCTATGTACATGCATATATGTATATTCTTGTGCACTTTGGATACCAATAACTTTTAGCTGTAAAAACAAAACGCTCCTCATGCTTTTTTGCCAATTTTGTTATTAATATAAGGGTATCATATCATATCATAAGGGTATCATATCTTAACAATTATGGATACCAAATTTGTGGCTTTAATTTTGACCTAAAATAATTATAATATTCCAATAATTCTTTGGAACTTTACAGACATTTTATAGAATAAAATCTTAATGCTGCTATCAAATATTTTTGTTTTTTTTGGAATCATTTCCTTCTGCCTGTTGCATAGGTGTACGAGAACTCGGTATACCCTTGAAGCCTACGAGTAGCAACGGGTATAAAAACCGGATCCGAATCGAGCACGATGGAACAGAGAGTGAGAGAGAGAGAGGAGGAGGAGAGAGAGAGCCACTGGCCACTGGCACTGGCTACAAGTGAACTGGTTTACAGAGCAGTGGAAAAAAAAACAAGCCAAGAATTCCAAGCGAAGGTTTTTCGAGTCCGGGCCAGGCCCGAACGCGAGTCAGAGCCCGGTCCAAAACACAGGGCCCACAGCCCAGAGCCGGGCGAGCGCCACAGACAGCGGCGCTGTCAATGGGGGAAACGCTGGGGCTGTGGCTGGGGCTGGGGCTGGGGCAGAGCTGCTGCTGCTGTGGCACCACACTGAGTTCGGTGGCAATGACAGTGGCACATGCAGTTGTAGTGGAAGCCGCTGCGGCAGACGGTCGACAGTTGCCTCCAACGTTGTCTCTCTCTCTCCCTCTTTCTGTCTGTCTCTTTGGAAGCAGGTTTTCTCTCTCGCTATCTACTCGCTGGCTTGGGCACTCGCTGGTTTTTTGGTTTTGGCCAACGCAAAAATACAAAAATAAAGAAAGAAAATAATTAGCTATCCCTAACAGGGGAAAAAACAACTACTAAGGAATTTCAGTGTTCATCGTAGTGGGTAGGGCCTGTCGTCTGGGTGGGTTCTCCGCCTCTTACCTTTGGGGGAAGAAAGCCTCAGGCTCTACAAGCTTTCAAATGCTGCTGGTTCCAATGATGATGGTGGCTGGTGGCCTGGTGGCTGTTGGCCGAGCAGTAGAGCTCCCAAGTATCCAAAGTAGTTTGAGCAAGTTTTTTTTTTGTGGATTTTTTGTGGGTTTTTGATGGTATTTCTTGTTACTTTTTAAGCTTTAAAATGCTTGGCATTGTTTTATGATTAACGATGAACTGAACGATTTTCGTACTGAACTTCCGCGCAGAACTTGATTTTGTTTCAAAATATGTTTTCGGGTGTATTTTTGTCGATCTTTTAGTTCACTTTAATGGGAAATTCGAATGCATTTCCACAGAAATTTCTATAATATAAAAGATGGTAGTAGATATTATTAATAAATGATATCTTTGTGGTTTGGTTTTTCCATAAACATTTCCATTCCGAAGCTAGCACACGCACGCACGAACACGTCTCAAAACACACGCACACAGATACTGCTCTTTTGAGATACAAATCACGGCACGATCACGGTCCCCCAGTCCCCAGTCCCCAGAGTCCCCCAGAGGGAAAGAGGCGTTGGCGGTGTGGGGGGGCGGCGGCTGGCAGAGGGTGTTACGGGAGCAGCAGCATCAACGGCAGTCAGCTACCACAAAACCACGTAGATGGGGCCGACTGGCGACGGTGACGGCGACGGCGACGGTGATGCCGGCCGAAACCACGTACAACGAACAGATACAAAAGTATCTTTCGTATCCACAAAACCCGAACCGAACCCCAAAGCGATCGCAACGAAACGAAACGCAACGAACCGAACTCGAAACGAACCGAACCGAGCCGAACACAACACGAAAGATACACGGCAGCTGAAATGTGTTTTTCTACATTTTGTTTGAAATAGGAGCTGAAGCCAGTGCAGCTACCAATTCGCTCCTCAAGTAGTCCCCAAACTCTTCCCACACACAACGCGATCGAGAGGAGCGAAGCGGTGCAACAGTTGCAGTTGAAAAGCGCTTTTCTCTGTGCAACAAGTTCACTCATACACACAACACACACACACACACATACACATAGAGAGTAAGAGAGAGAAAGAGAGAGAGACATACAATATGCAGTTCACTTTTTTCGCTGGTAAAACACGTATCCGCGCGCAGGTGCTTTAACATCGATCAACAGTCGAAGACTGAGCCACAAAAAACTAGCTACGAAGCCCCGGAACACGTTCAGAGAGAGAGAGAGTATCTTTCAGATATGTCTCAGAGAGAACTATCTCGAGAGTAAACAGAAGAAATCCGGCGAGTAGGGAGAGCGAGAGAGAGAGATACCAGTGGTAGTAGTAGCTATGAGAAAAACCAGTAAGAAGCAAAAATCCCAAACCAAACCAAACCAAACCGAACCGTCCGCCAGTCGCACGCTGCTGGACGGACAGTCGGACGGAGGCGGGCGGACAGATATTACGGAGCGTGGAACGTGCATACGTACGACGACGAGTTATTGTCAGTTAGAGCGCTACCAGTTTACCGTCCAACGACTACCGACTGCCTTCTTATTTTTTTGTTGTTGCTGCTGCTGCTGTTGCTGCTGTTGCTGTTTCTGTTCGTTGGAGGGTGCGACGCGACGCGATGGAGGGTAGCATGGAGAATGGTGGTGCACCGAGTGTTGCCAGATTGCTGCTGCTCCTCCATGGTCGTATGAGGTAGGGGTTGGGGTGGCGGTAGCGGTAGCGGTTCCGGACACTGGCGAGGGTGTAATTCTGGTAGTCCTCTCCGTTTATTGTTCAGTCATTTGGAGGGGGAGTTTTTTGTTGTTGCTCTTTATAGAAGTGTGATATCTGATATTATGGGTGGGGGAATGACTAATCGGAATTTATTTTGGCCAAAAAAGGAAGATAAGTATGGCTTCCTGCCTTACACCAACCTAAAAAGGGTTGTAAAAAGTGAATGATTCACTTCAAAAGAGGTGTATTTATGAATGTTTATGGGTTGTGGGTTATTATCGGTTGATCAGAGACGTAGATTACGATAAGTATTCGCATAAGGGGTTGTGTTTCCCTATAAGTACACATATGTATAAGGCTGTGGAAGATAAGCTTTGACGATTGGTAGACCCTATAATCGGTAAATAGTTCAATCGAGTGGGAAATGCCCTTATGCAAAGGAGATTAAAAATAAGTTTACAGTTTCTGGTAGGGATCTCCTCTCTTGGTTTTATAGATCATCTTACAGATCTCTCCCATCCATCAAACACTTTTTGCATCCAACGGTCTGGCAACCTCTTGTGCAACCCAACCTCTCATCTCTCGAGGCATCAAGAGCATCAATGCGGTCAAGTGGTAAAAGGAGAAAGAAAGAAGGAAACAAAAGACCCAAAAAAACAGTCAGGGTCTGCGCTGGCATTGCTTCTGAGGTGAGCTGCTGGCTGGCTGGCTGCTGGCTGGGCTTCGGTTTTGTGGTCCAACAAAAACCGATGAGAGGGAGTATGTGCGTCCGAAAAGAGAGGGAGTTACGTTCGTCATGATCACGATAATGATGATCACGAGATGGTGATGATTGCAAGCGGACCCCGTAAAGAAAACCCCGAAAAACAGAGACAAAAGAGGTAAAGGTAGAAGCAGAGGCAGAGACTGCTGTGCCTGTAATTAAGGCAGTGCACAGTGGAACTAAATTGTTTTTGAGCTGCTGCTGCTGGAGAAATAGCAAAACAGTAAACGGTGAACCCAAGCAGCAGCAGGAGAAGTAACAGCAGAAGCAATAGCAACAACAACAGCAGAGAGAATAAGTAGTTAAAGAAGGGAAGGAGAAGAGAAGCGAAGAGAAAACGGTAGCCGCCTCATAGGGCGAGCGAATTGTTATGCTAGTCGTTGACTTCCCCCATCAGCAACAACTGTTGCTGCTGCTGCTGCCTGCTGCTGCTGCTGTTGTGTGCCTGCTGCTGGTGCTTTGATACCCAGTAATTGTATATAGATTAGAAGGGTATATATGTACTAAAGAGATGTCTGCTTATAGCAGGAAGAAATATCTTTCTATCGATCAATATAAAATGCCGATCCACATTGCATATGCTTTACAGACAAATAAAGACAAAGAATATATGGAATATACTCACACCAATCGTAAGAGTGATCTTTGGATAGATTCTCACCTGTTGAATGTCTACAGGGTATCCCATAATAGAAACCCCTACTGCATTTCGTCTACTTTGCTCTGTGCATATTTTGCATCGCTTTACGATTTTAAAATAAATTACTTGAAAATTGTGTAAAACATGTGGCCAACTGGGTGTCTGGGTGTCTGGGTGTCTGCTTGTCTGTCTGTGCTGCGCTGTGAGGGGGTAGGGGAGGGCTAGAGTGTGGGGCCGGCAACAGGTTCATTGATCGCATTTGAAATGCTTCGTTGGCCCGACATTAGCGGCAGGTAGGAGGTAGCGACACAGGTAGGAGATCGTTTTGGGTTTTCGGTTGGGTTGGGTTGGGTCGGGCTGGGCTGGGCCCTGGGATCTTGCAACGAATCGAATCGAAGTGGAATATGGGTATGGGATCGTTGAGCCTAATTAATGATATTTTTTGGGTGCATCTCAGGGGCTGTCATGGCCCGGGGGCTGTCAGCAGTACACGCATTTGTCATTTGTTCTTGGTATATTCTTTATTTAATAATTAAAGCTCTTATTTAGTTTTCTTTTTGCTTCATTTCTGTTTTTGTGTTTGTCTTCTTTGGTTGTTGTTTTTTGTTTCCAACATAAAATGGCTGTCTCTGCTTGTATATGTATGTATGTATATTGTATGTGTTGTATATAATAATATAATATAATCATAATCATAATGCATACATTTATTATCGTGGAAATTTCTATTTAAAATATATAAAATATATTCTATATTTATTTTGTTGACTAAAAATGAAGCTTTTTCACTCATACGAACACTGAACCCAAAAAAAGGGAAATCAGCATTTTAAAGATCATATCTTTAAATGACAAAGTAACTACTGGATTCTGAATGCATTGTACATACATAATATTTCTATATAATTATTCTTTGATCTACAATGAAAACTTTTCGTGATGTTGTGGCTTGTGGAAATGTGTCTCTGTCATCCTAAAAGAAAACCCCAACTTATCAAAAAAAAAATTCAAAGCCTATAAAAAATCTATATGATAATTTGTGGTGTGTCTAACTAAGAGTTCTATCGCTTGAATATCTTCTGAGGAATATGGTAAAGTATCGGACTTCATTGAGGATTCGATTTTGTAACAATAAATATTTTCCATTAATTTGGAAATATTAATTTCCATTTTAGTAATTTCAAATTTGTTTGGTCTCTAGTTTACGCTTTTTTCTTTCTGTAAATAGACATTTATCTAAACTTTGAGCCTTTGAATACCTAAACATTTTTAATCTATACGAATCCCTATATACATTAGACAATCAATTTTTGGTCTGCTGTATGATCATTTCTCTCATTTCATTTCATTTCATTTCCTTCCATTTCATTCGTGGCTAAATATATACTATATATGTATGTATATGTATGTATGTTTTTGTGTATGACATGACAACCTCACTAAACATAAGTATTTTATGTGTATATATCTGTATATATATTTTGTAAGAATACACACCAAAAATTCAATTGTATTCCTTTATGTTCAAAATAGTTTTAAACCCGCTTTGAATGACTGACCCGACTAAATTCCTTGGACTAAGCAATCATCTATCTTGGACTATAACTAATTGTGGTTTCTCTTTCTCTTTGGCTTAAGTTCTATATATAAGTATGTATGCATGTATATATATGTATGTATGTAATGTAGTACCCGTACTAGTATCGAACAATGTTTGAAAATCGTTTTGTTTTTTGTTTGTTTCAAATTTTAATCCATGAAGTAGCTAAAACTTCGACGCTTTCGACGGCCGCCCAAGGCCGATCTGGAGCGTGTTTTTAACCTTAGTTACCCGGACTTAATCCAGCGATCAATGGAGTATTCCAAGGCGGATATCCAGCTGGAAGGAAAGTCATTAGTTAACCATGGATATAAGGATTATGTGATGTGATGTTACTGTACCGCTTCTTATCCATTTCGCTTTCAGTGCAGAAATAATAGTGACGCAATTTCGTCTCTGGTGGTATTATCTCGAATGAGTTCTTCTTGCCGGACGCATTCGTGGACATTGAGGCCACCTTATAGCCGTGCAAGCAGGCCATTCCTAAAGAAATGCACGAATTCGATTCAATTAATTGTCTGGCTGTCCGTCTATCGTCTAGGGGTCTCTGACTCACCGAATGCACTCTTGCTATTTGCATCTTGGTAAAAATAGAGACAGGCATCCTTAAGTACACAATAGCGTTTCGACCAGCCGCACCACCTTGAGCCCAATTTCAGCAGATAGCCAAAGCAATCGGGCCTCTGAATGTTGGTAGGAGCCTGGTACAAGCACCGCGCACTGTGAGGGGAAAATGATGTGAGAGTCGAGCCCTCGCAAGTTAATGTTTGGTTTTCTCAAAAATCAGTAACCCACACACCTCTTGTCCAGCCACTGGTTGTCCTGGGAGGCAGCCTGGCGCAGCAGATTCAGCCATCTGTTGGCCAAGTCATCGGAGTCGGCGGCCACGTACATGGGTATGCCCTCGCCAGCGTCCACCTTGAAGGCGAACGGCTTGCCAATGTCCACGGGGCACAGGTCCACAGTGTGCTTGGCCATGATCATGGCCCCAACGGGCTGGGAGTCCTGGAAAATGACAAAGAATTGAGGTTTAAAGAGCCCTTTAGGTCTTCTACCTACTTACATCTTCTGTTTTGTAGTAATACAGACAATTATCTGGCCTCAGGGAGAACCAACGTCGCACCCATTTCTTGGCATTGGGCGCCCCCTTGGCCTGGCCGCTCTGGCGCCACAGATAGCCACTGAAGATGGGCTCGCTGGGGGGCTCCAGCTGCTCGTGCATCAGGACTCCAATGGTGCGGGCCACCTGTAGCTCCAGCTTCTCGCAGCCATCATGGGCGATCTTCACGACTTCAGTGTGGTGTTTGTCCAGCACCTGGACGCCATTAACCGATATGATGATGTCGCCCACCTCCAGGCCAGAGCTCTCCGCTGGCGTCTCCGGCTCGATGGCGGCCACAACGACGGGCTTTGAGCCATGGATGCGGAAACCGAACTCTCCCGAATCGCTCTTTACCACAACTGTTTTGTCCACGCCTGCACACAAGAGAGGAATATATTTATAAAGCGAGTCTATCTATAGCGATTTGTTTGATTTGTGTGATTTTATTTCCGGAATCTGTTCCGCATTTACCCCTCGTGCCGTTGCTTAGCTTCGATATCACAAAACTTTCACGGGCCCACACCAAAAGCATCAGCTTTAAGACCTCCTCCAACTTGCGACGCACCGAATCCGGCGTGGAATTAGACGCTATTAATTCTGTGGCACAGACAACAAAAGGGGGGGCTTATCAAATCATGGCCTTAAACATGCGCCACGCCAGCTGCTCTGTTTACCCACCAATCATTTCAGCTAATATTTCTGTGTAAATATCGACTCTAGCCTTGGTAATCTCTCACAATTTTCGCACTTTTTTCACATTTGGGCGGGCGGGCAGCGTTTTACGGTCGGCACACAACAAAGCACGCACCTCAACTAACCAAAAAAACTGAATACTACGGGAATAGTTTATTTTTTACGGTTCGGTCTAATGGCTCTGTCTCTATGCCAAGTGCCGGTCATGAAAATTCGGAGCGCCATCGACCGGCCGACCGACCCGCCGACCATTCATTATCTTTGAAAAGTTCTCCCGCTCTGACCGCCGCCAATGGCTCTCTCTCATTCTCAGCCAAACAGTGCGCACGTTGTGCCAAAATTAGAATATTGTTTGGCTGTAAAAAAACAGGGTGTTCAAGGAGTGTGTGGGTACCAAACTTGGTGTCTAAAGTGGAATTTAATAAAGACCAGGGTGCATGGTGGTTCATAATGGATGTTGTCATCCGCTGTGGTGAGGACTATCCATGCTCTCGCAGCTCTCAGAGAAACAAGCGCGAGGTTGAGTTAGAAATCGTTTACGTTCCTCACGTTTTCATGTATACTGGTAAATGTGCCTTAACTTACGGAAATTATTGTTCTTCTGGCGATGATACATCTCCAGTGTGCATCGACGTTGAACGAGACGATGGAGAATCACCTGGTACTTGGCATGGAAACCCTTCTCGGACTCTGTGGAGGCACGGCGCTCTCTCGAGCGATCTGTGGGCAAGGAAGAAGAACCATCTATATCTGTAGCTAATGGATAGTCTAGGATATTCCCTCACCGAAACACTGATGATCCAGCTGCGTCCACAGATCATCGTCCGTGAGGCGAGTGTATCGCCCCTCATCGTAGTGGCCCTTGTAGATGATATGATGATTCTGTTCCGTGTTGATATCGGGCAGGACACAGGGACTGGACCCTGCAGGACGTAGAACAGGAGTATTGGGCAAACTGGGAGCTCGACCGCGCTCCTCGCTCTTGGCTCTGATGTTCTCCTGGCGGGTCTTGTAGTGCCTGCCCCTCTCCCCAGCGTGATACCGCTCTTCGGACCGGAAACGTTTGTCCATTTTCTTGTAGAGCCGCTGAGTGGTCTTCGTGGTCACGGGCGAGTCGGCAAAGTCCGACGGTGGCTTCACAATGTCCGCCTCCTGTTCGATGTAGGGTATCGACTCCACAGAGTCTCCTGCGAGCTCCTGCTGCTTGCCCTCCATCTCCTTGCCGCAGTGGTGGCAGTGCCCCTGATCGGTGGCACTGGCCGCCGTGCCATCGGCCTCACTGTAGAAAACAGAGTCCGAGCCGGGCGACACCGAACGCAACGACTCGATGGACTTGGCTTTCAGCTGAAACGTCGTCTCCGATGTGGACTTGGAATGGGTGCTGCTTATCGTGGGCAGTTTCGGTGACAGCAGAGATGTGGGCGTGGCACAGCTGTGTGGCTTTCGCACCTGTTCCGGCTCCTGCTCCTGCGACGGCGGTGGTGGGGCCACTCCAATGATCGTTGTGGTGGTGGTCTCCGTTGTTATGGCTGCCGTGGTGGGCACAATGATCGACCTGGGACATGGACCCACTGTGGTGGTCATGCTGCCATCCAGCAGCAGTTCCGTATCGCCACTGGCACTGCTCAGGCCATAGATGGTGGGCCTTGGAGCCCTCCGAGCCACTGCCGCCGCCAGGACATCCTCTCGGGAGCTCTTGCGTAGCTGTCGTCGTACCTTGGGACGGAAACGTTTTATCTTGCTGGGACTGCCGTTCTCCAGTGCCCCAGCAGCGCTGTGCTGCTCCGGGGACTGCAGCGACTGCTTGCCCGCCACGGCCTTCTTGATGGGACTGGTGAGGGCTCGCATGTTCTCCTTCTCGATGTCCAGCTTCATGCTGGTCTTGCGCCTCTTGTTGTCCTCGTGCCTCAGGCGGCGTGCCTTGCACGTGGTCGTCACCTGCTCCTCGTCGTCCTCGTCGTGGGGACTCTCGTAGTAGCCGGAAGAGGAATAGCGCACCTCACTGCGCTCATCCTCGGATATGGATTCGGGCTTGGGCTTGACCACCGCCGCGGTGGGGGCCTCTGTGGCCTCTACCTTGATTGGCTGGGTACTGGCGGAGGAGCTGGTGGCCACCGCCTGCGGCTGCTGGGATTCTTTAGCAGGAGATTTGATGACCTGACAACTGCCCGAGGAGGTGGTGCTGCTGATCGAATGCGAAGGCGACTTTTTGGTCAGCTCTGCCACCGAACCACCCATGGGGGACTTAAGGGAAGACTGCGACACTTTCATCGGCTTTTCAGATGTTCCATCGTGGAGCAGGTCCTCCCGCATGGAGTACAAAGAACTGGCGCTCTCGAAGGAGCTGCCCGCATGGGTCTTTTCCAGCTGTGAGCTTTGAGTGGAAACTGTCGGAAAAAGAAGAAAAGATAGTTTCAAATGTATCTACAGTTCTGAAAGATGGATGTGGGTTTCACAGCTAAAGCATTGCGAGCAAGGCATTTATCAGGCAACAACAACAAACTAGAGGGAGAGAGAGTTTTATAGAGAGAGAGAGAGTTATAGAGAGAGAGAGAGTTAGAGAGAAGGCTGATGATACGCTAATAGGCTGGTTAACACTAGGTCTAGGGCTGTAAGCATGAAAGTGGTGAGTGGTGTCCACAAAATACGTTTCATTTGGTTGATTGATTGGTTGGTTGGTTGGTTGGTCGATTGATTGATTGATTGACTGGCTGCTGATGGAACAAGGCACAAGGCTGCACACAAACAACAACATTGATGGATTAACACTTAGGTTAGAGGACAATTACGATTACGATAACGAGTACTAGTACGAGTACACACACACAGAATACACACAGAGTATGTCAGTTTTTGGGGCCCAAACCTGGCACTTGTGTGGCGGACGATGAACTGGTCGTTGTCGGCGGTGTCTTAATACCTGGTGTGCGCTTCGAGTTGTCCGTGCAGGTGGCATACTCATCTGTATTTGTGTTCGTGCTGCACTCTGAGATATCCGCACTCCTGGCATAGTCCGCCCCAGCCCCAGCCCCAGCCATGGGCAGAAAGGAGGCATCCGAGTGTCTGCAGGCAAAAGTATATTTAAGATAGAGACTCTATGATCTGAGATCTAGTCCTACCTTTGTTTGCCGCCTGCCCCACTGGGATACATGAGCTGCTGACGAGCATCCGGCACGGATCCCCTTGGCATCATGCCACGCTTGGGCAGTGGCAGTGGCGAGGTTACGGAAGTGTCCAGCGAGGGGGTCACAGCAATAGCTGGCGGCGGTACAAGAGGCAGCGTGGAGGCTGGCCTGGAAGTGGTTGGTGTCGGGGTCTTGATGATCTTTGGCAGTGTTTGTAGGCCATAGGTGGGACTCTGCAAAGTAGAACGAGGATCAGTGATTGCTCTAAGAGGTATATGTTTCCATCACACCTGTTCTTCGAAATCCAATGCATCCGTGTCCACAGAGCTACGCTGCTGATGCTGGAGCAGGAGATTCTTTCGCTTCGACGAGGGAGTCAGCAGCAGATTGGAGCTGTACGAGCCATCGGAGATGTGCTGATCGGCGGTCAGGACGGTGACCTGCGACTCGTTCCAGATGCCATCGGAGTGATCGCGTGTGGTGTCGTTGGCCAGCGAGTCTGAGGATGGATAAGTTGAGACGTTGGCCAGCAGCAGCTCCTCCCGGCACGGACTGGCCGGAGTGGAGGGCAGACGGAGTCCGGCCGCGGGTCCGGCAGCTTGAAAGATGCCCGCTGCAGCGGCATAGTCATCGTCCAGGCTGACGGATCGCTTGCGGAACTGCGAACGCTTGTCCTGAATGTCCTCCAGGATAAGTGGTGGCTCCATCTTGCACCCACACGGGATAATGTTCTCATAGATGGGTTCCTCGTCATCGGGATGATCCGTCTCCGTTCTGTTGCGCTCCGATTCGGCCTCTTCTTCGTCGACCTCCTCCTGGTCCTGATCCTGGTCCTGTGTATCGTCCTCATCATCATCCTCGTCGCTGGGCACAAGTTCAACTTTTCTAGCCTCAACATCGACTGGCTTCGGCTTCGGGAGGGTGTGGGCAGCGGCCTGGGCCATCCGCTGCTGCTGCATCTTCCGCATGGCGATCTCCGCCTTGTGCTGCTTTCGGTGCTTCAGCTGCAGCTTGGGACTCGGCTTCGGCGACACATGCGGCTTGAAGTCAATGAAAATCTCCTGCTCATCCCGCCTCATGCCGTTCCCCATCCCCGCCTGGGATTCATCCGGAAAGCAGCTCACCTTGTCGCGTCGCCGGAAAGATGTGCGCGGCCCAAAGCCATCGATGAGCTTCTCGGTCTGGCCGTAGACCGGCATCGACTGACGCCGCAGGTCGTCCCGTCGGAAGGGCGAGTCCATCATCTGGGGCAGCATGGACATGCGCCGGGCCGCCTGCTCCATGCACACCTCCGAGCTGTAGCTCTCCGTCTCATGGGGATGCGAGGGACCGTCCTCCTCCTCTTCATCGTCGTAGTACTCCTCCACATCCTCCACGTCGTCGTCGTTCTTGCAGTACTCACTCGGCGGCGGCAGCAAGTGGGGACGCGTAAAGTCCAGGGCCACCCCATTGTCCGGGACGAGGTCCACACAGTCTGTGATGTGCTTGCACATATCAAGGCTGTGCAGGGTATCCGCTCGCCGGGGCAAACTGTTCGAGTAGAAGTCCGTCTCCGTGCGCGCATGCGAGGTGCACGCCCGTCGAGGCAGGCTGTTGCTCTCGTAGTCGAAGCTCTCGTTGAGGGCCACCGCGGCGGCATTCACATTCACATACTCCACGTTCTGTTCCGCCGTACAGGGTCGTCCCCTGCTCAAGTGCTCCATGCCCAGGCCGTAGCTGTGGGGATCCAGGAGCGGTGGCGGCGGCTTGTAGTACATGATATTGTTCTGCGCATCCGAGAGGGTTTGCAGCGGAGTCACATCCTGGGATTGAGTTCGGTAGATCATTTCATGGGGGTACATCACTCTGTGGGGGAAATATAGACGGTAAAGTCGATGGAGTTTTCATCCCTGATGTATCTCACCCCTGTTGATAGTGATACGGTTGCACATCCTTGCCATTGGGAATCTCCGAAAGACTCTTCGTCAACTTCTTGCCGTTCTGCAGGCCATTGGTCTGGGCGCCCTGTGAGACCACCTTGATACGATGTGGAGGTCTTGGACTCAACGACAGGACCTGGGTGCTGTAGCCCGACGCCTGACGACGGGCCGCGGCCACATCCGTTTGGGTGGCCTGAGTTTTCATGGCGTTCCGGAACTTTTTCTCCACAATAAGCACCTCAGGACTGGGCGGCGGCAAGGCTAAAGGCAGAGGTTGGGGTATGATCAGACCTACCATGTTGTCTAGGGAAAGATATGATTGGCAATAGGTATAGAAAGGTCAGTGGATGGTTTAGTTCTTACCCGGCAAGGGCTGATGCAGATGAATGGGTGCATGATGATGCTGACATGTGGCGAGTTGCACGGGCGGTGGCAGCCAGGTCTTGGGCAGCGTGGAGCTCTGTGGCCCTGTGGGCTGCAGTGTCTCGTACATGGAGCCAGAGGCAATGATGGGCTTCTTGCCGCCAATCAAACGCTCCTGACTGCTGGCCGTCTTCAGGCGGCCCGAAGACCGGAATCCCGCATTCACATTCATGTCGAAGCTGGTGAGGGTATGCGAGCGAGCGAAGCTCACATGTTTGGTTCTGCAACAAAAGATGGGGAATAGATTAAAGAGGGTACTCTATATGTCTATGTCCTTACCTTCCAGCCTGCTGCTGCTGCTGATGATGATGGGTGTTTGGCATCGTGGCGTATGTGGGGCAGTGATACGAGCTGTGGAGTAAGTAAATCACACAGGACTATTAGCTGAAATCTCTCTCTCGAGACTATTATCTTGGACTGTCTATTATTTACATTCAATTTTGCAACTTTATTTCAACTATATTTTGCTTTTCTTTTTGGTTTTTTGGTTCGTTTGCTTTTCGGTCACGTGCAGACACATAACATAAATAAAACAGTTTTAGCGCACTTTTTTGGTTAATAGAGTTTTTGTTTGTTCTTTTTTTTTGGTTTAAGTTTTAGTTTAAGATTTGTTCTTTAGATTTTAGATCACTTTACATACCAAACATTTAGATTAGCGATTTGATTGGTGTGTGATGTTGGTGGTGTAGGATTTGGTGGAGCGCAAAGCTCGACATAATAATTCCGTAGCAAAACATCCTGGTAAAAGGATTCAAGTGGTGCTGTACAACAAGTTGCCCTTTACACATTTTGTTCATTTTTCATTTTTTATTTTTCATTTTGGTTTTGTTTTTTTTAGTATTTGTGGGATATTTTTTCATGGTTCAATTTTTGTTTTTTTTTGTTGGTTTTTTACAGTCGTTTTTTGATTGATTTTTGAGGAGAGAAGGATAGGTGAATGAATAACGAAAGAGTATACGAAAAAAGGTATTTTTTATACAGCATTTCCAGTTCTCATTTCGGGCAGAAGATATTCAATATTGTTGTTGTTTTTTGTTGGATAGTTAGAACTTTGAAAGCAAAAGCGTTATGGCATTATGCATATGGATAGGGATACGAATACGGATGCGTGATAGAGGAAAGCGCTGAGTGTGGTCTGTTGGATTCAGGCAAGCATTGCAGAACACTATACTATACAGTATTTACGTACGATATAGGTAGGTAGGTAGGTAGGGTGGAGCTATAGACAGTACGAGTACAGGAACAGTAGAGAGTTAGAGACTACAGATAGTGCGACAGTTTCAAGTTTTAAGCATGATCTAGCGACAGTTGGCATAGCAGTTTTTAAGTTTTAAAGTTTTGATTTTAATTTTTGGGTTCTTCTTTTGTGTTTTTTCTTTTGGGTTCAGGTATTACCACTTCAGAGGACATACCTATGGTTCGTTTGGTACTCGGTGTTGTTGTTGGTTTGCTGCGCCGCCTGCTGTCCCATCCAGGTGTAGCGTCCACCCAGATCCGGTTCACTGGACTTGCCCGTGCTTAGAATCGAGGCTGGTTGTCGTCGAAAATAGGAACTATCCAATTCGTGTGTGTCCGTATAGTTGTTTTGATATCTAAGAACACGATTTGACTATCTTACTTTACTCATCAGTTAGTGTCTGCTACTCACCGTGGATACTTCTCGAATGGGGCATAGGCTGCCAGGTTCTCGTCGGAGGGCACTCGACGGCCCACACAGCCGCCCAGAAAGCTGCCCGACTGCGTCTGTCCGCGACGCGAAAGGCACCCAAAGAAGCGTTCTCTACGCGGACGCTGCTCTATGCTGTGCAGCTGTCGATCTGTGAGGCAGTACTGCGAACAAACAATATATACATTCAGAGGTTAATTCCCTAGATATAGGGTACAGTACACTCACCTGTTCCCTGATATCCCCGCGCGAGTAGACGGAGGCGCGTGGCTGTAGCTCGGTGGAAAGCGTGTGACGGAGTCGTCGGCGGCCCGTGTTTTCATCTTCGGAGTCGTAGCTGCGATCCATATGGCTGGAGTAGGTGGCCTACGATGGTTACAAATAGTTTTAATCACTTACTTTCGATGACTAACTTGCTATAGCGACTTTTTGGCATATCACTCATACGCCAAGTGGTACTTAAATTTTGAAATCCTTCATTGAACACGTTTAATTTGTTCTTAATCAATCAATCTAGTCAATCAAGAAAAGTTCTTCTTCTGTTAACTTTCCTCTGCCTTTTTGCTGCCCTTTCATCTTTTTTTACCCACTTTTCCACTTCTTGTGACCTCTGAGCTCTTCATTTCCTCTTGCATCCACCATGACATTCGTTTTATAATCGCTTTTAATGACTCTACTACCCCTTCAACTTCTTAACTGCCATCTATGCCTTCCTAATCCTTTCTAATTCTAATCTATTTCTTTTTTTATGATTTCTCATTAGCGTTTGAAATGCTTGCTTGATTCCCGAACCGAGATTTCCATGGAAATAATTGTGTCAATCATCCGCCAGTGGCAGTGGCAGTGACAGTACCTCCTGCCAACTGCCACTTGCCACTTGCCACTTGAGATTCCTTCTAGTCACATCTCTGGCGGAACAAATTAATAGTCTGCCTGTCTGCCCCGTGCCACACGCTTTGCGGTGGTGTACGAACCTTGGCGGAGACCTCAATGTTGCCCAATGACACAGCATGGTGTAGACCTGTAAATGAAATGTATTTCGTTTCATTTTTGCCATTTGCCATTTACCATTTGCGAGAGGAGAAGTACATAAAACATGGGGCACATAAAATATGTGATTATGTGTCTTGGAACTGCCATGTTTTAGTCAGGACTCAAGGACTTACCACTGCCGGCAGTGCCGCTGCCGCTGCGAGGACCAAAGCCCGTGCCAGTGCCAGTGCCAGTTCCAGTCGTTGATGCTGTGCCTGTGCCTGTGCCCGTGCCCGTGCCACGCAAGGCAATATCCATTTTCAGCGAAACAAACAAAAAGTAAGAGAAATAAAAGTGGAAATGGAAAAGAAAAGGAAAAGGAAAACGAAAAGCGAAACAAGGGCAGACACACTGACACGCACACACACACGGACACACGGACACGCGGAGGAGCAGAGCGTAGAGCGTAGAGATATCCTTCTGAAATCTATATGTATATAGATATATCTGGAGGCGGGTGGGGGGAAGAGAGAATATCTTCGTTGTTTTCGCTGTCAATTGTCTGAAATCGTTCGCTTGAACTGCTGTTCCTGCATCTCCTCCTGCATCATCATCATCATCAACGGAATCAACATCATCAGCATCGTGGCATCAATATTGATAATTAAAAGAACTTAATGCCTCCTGCGAGTTCTTCTCCGAGAATAGAGCTTCGTTGTTTCGACTTGAATGGTTTCATTTGAGTAATCCTTTTTGTATCCTCCGTTGCCCCCAAAAAAACACACACTTTCTGCTGCTGATGCTGCTGCTGCCTTTGTATACTAATCTCTCTTTGTGGACTTATGCAAGGCAGTCGTCAGCAATCGATATTCGCGCTGCCCAAAAAAAGGGGCACCGTTTTGCCGTCGCCGTCGTTGAAAAAGCCGTAGGAAAAACGCACCGACACGGACACGGAGTTTTCCGGGAGACTTTCCCTGCAGCTGTTGTCGTTCCTTGCCAAAAAGTGCGTTCCCATTAGTAGTTTTTCGGTTAAATATTCCTTATATGCTGGGCTATTTCCATATCGCAGTCCTTTCGTAGTCCTTTTCTGCGTGTAAAGGTTTTTCTCAATGTGTGTGCGTGTGTGTGTGTGTGTGTGTGCGGGGCGCTGCGTGTGACTTTAGGTAACCCGACAACAGACGACAGCGTTACGGAATGGAATGGTATCCAAAGAACACGCTCCGTGCGCCGTGGCGTTGATGCTGGAACTGAAACGAAATGCGAAACTCAGGCAGGACTCACTCGCAGGACGTCTCCGCACACATCCGAGACGCACACGAGAGTAGCAGAGTGCCAGAGTGCGAGAGTGGAGCTCTGCCACAAAAGAGAGTAGTCTCTGCTCTCGCTAAGAGAGCGAGAGAGAGCAGCGGCAGAGACAGACTCCTCCTGGAAGCAAGGCAAACATTAAACAGATGTTCGGCATCTGTGGCATGGCGTGGTGTGGCGTGGTGCGTGGCAGCGACTGCAAAAGCGCAACAATGGACATTTTTTGTGGGATGCTGTGGGGGGTGTTGGATCCGGACGCCTGGAAGTAGGCAACAGAGCGTGCGTATGCGCATGACAGCGCAGCGGCGACGTCGACTGAGGCGGCATGAGGCTGCTGCTGCTGCTGCAGCAGTGGCAGTGGCAGCCACTGAAACGGCAGCAGCAGCAATTGAAGCAGAAGTGGCAGCAATTGTACCAACAGCAGCAGTGCGGCAGCGTGACAGCTTCAGCTTGGAGGCGACTCCACGCGGCACGTATTCCGAAAGCCAGCCAGCGGCTAAATTTCACTTAAAACGCGTGTTGGACGCGTCGACTAAAGTTGACTTCACACGACGCTGGCCTGGCCTGGCCCCTGGCCATCCCTCCAGCTTTAAGGCGCAACATCATCACTTCACCCTGCTCCATTTCATCCCCCTCGCAATCCACCGTGTCTTGCTCTGGCAAGCTTTAATCGAAGCAACGAAGCTTTTATGCCCTTGCCTTGCGGAAGAATTTAATTGGTTTTCGTGTGTCTGTTCTGGGGGCAGGGGCAGGGGCAGGGTGCAGCTCGCGTCGGCATTAGCAGTAGTTAGGTTAATTTACTTGAGATATCTGCCACAAATGAAAGAACAAAGCCACGCACAGAACGGAAGCTGCAGCTACTGCTGGAGGCATTTCCCAGAATATACAAAAGGTATTTTCGCCCAAAATAAAAGCAAACATTTCGTGTGGTGTGGCATACTTTTAGGGGGCAATATTAAATGTGTCTCTGGCCAGGGCCCGTCGTCGTCGTCTGCCTTATAGTGTTATTACAAGCAGTAGCATAAAATTTTAGAAGATTTACCATTTGGGGAAAGGCAGAGAATGCCTGAGAATGTTGGCCATAAAGCTGCTAATGGGGTGACATTTTGGAAAGCCTTTATGGATAGTTTTGTGGGGTATTGGTGGGATTTTATTCCTAAGAGATTTCAGCTCTTAAAAATTAATACTTTGTGGTTTTGTTTCCAGGAGTTTTTATGGAAATATTACACAGATAAATCATACTTTATGTAATATTACTATTTCATCTATTTGTAAACGATTCACTGGATATAAATGTCTTTTAATCAACGCACAGCACAGCAAAAAGAGGTCATAAAAAGAGCATATAAATTGTCATTATTCCACAAAGTTCTGTTGCTGGCATAGAAAGGATTTGGCGCCATTCGTCAGCCAGGATCAATGTCAAATTGAAGACCGCAGTTCACTCAACAAAGAGTTGACCCTCACTTTTTGGTAGATAAAGCGATACATAAGTATATCCATAGGATTATATTCATATGAGTGATGGCTAACCAAAGACAATGGGCAAATCATAATTTCTCAGGGCAAAAACCTTTGCTGAGTCAACAAGTTGAGGGATCACGACCTCCCACATGACCGCTCACATTTGATCCCTTGAGCTATGACAATCTTTAATCAGTTATATAGCCGAAATGCCCCAAACGCTGCCCTAACCATTTCCGCAATATAGATGACAATAGTTTCCGTTTCGGGCCTGTGTGTTTGCTTAACCAAAACCAGCCCCTTGCTTGGGGGAAGGGTCTACATGGCCTGGATAAACCCTCACTTCGTGTGTGTAAACCATCTCCGTGTGTGTGTGTTTTTATATGTATAATAAAGCATATCTTGGTGTATGTTTGTGTAGCATGCATATGTATGAGGCAGAGTGGAGTCTATGTAAGCTTGCAGCAAATTGTCTTATGGCTTTTCGGCCATGTGCCCCGAGACGGGACGATGCGAGACGAGACGAGACGAGGCTGTGGCTCAGTGAAGTTTCTCGCCCTGCGAGCCGCTTACTACGCAAATATTCAGAGGCTTAAATGTGCTGTGCGCCGACTACGACTACGACTACGGCTACGGCTACGGCCCCAAGTCAATACAAGGCAAATATCAAGCATACGCAATGTGTGCCGAAGCCGTAGCCGAAGCCCCGGCATAATGCATGAAAAATTGAGCATGTCATTGACGTTGTGTGGAATTGTTATATGTGCTCTGTGGCGATGGCGGCCTCTCGTCGCCTGTTTACAGTCTAGGCACGTACCATAATGGGGGCCTCGGGGCTGTGTGTACAATATATGCAACATTAAGAGGAGGTCTTGACTTTGGCAGCGGCTAGGGTAAACTTTTTAATCGGCCTGGCTTTACAGTGTACAGTGCACAGTGTACTGGGTACAGAGTGGTGCTCCCCTCTTTTTGGGGCATGCCCCATGGTGTGTTGCGGCGTGTTTGCCCCACACACAATACACAAATTGACGCTTTATGTTAATGCCATTAATTAATAAATGAAATATGACATTGGCAGTGCTGTTGAACTTGTTTATTAAATTTTAGCACGTAATAAATGAAAACTTTACCCTGGCCAATGGCAAATCCTTCGTCCGTCGGCCCTTTTGTCATCGTTTGGGGTTAAAATGGGGTTCATCCTGGGGCTGTCATTTATTGTGAAGACCCTAATTGAATGGAATTGAATATAGTTTCCGGTTCTCGGAACTAGACACTCGGCTTTCCATTTAGGTGTTTCCTTTATTAACATTTATCACACTAAACTACTAATGATAAAGAGTTACAAAGTTCTTGTTTGAGTTTATTGTTTTTTAGGTTCGCTCCGAAAAATTCCCATATCTAAATTCTGGCACAGATAAAAATTGTTTTAGCTACAAGTTGTACCTTAAAATTGGTTAGTTTTCATGTTTGTGGTTTTCTTCTCATTTTTCATTGGCACATAGATATGCTGTATGTATATTTAATGTATGTTTATTTGATGCAAATTTTCATTCGAACACAAAATGGCGAACTTTTGTAGGTTTGCAGTGTGTGTGTCGGTTTTTCTTAGTGGAAAATTTATATCTAATTTATTTTAATGACCTTGGAAAGAGTGAAAAATTTGTTTTGGTAGGACTTTAGTTTGCTTCATCATAATATATGCTAATGTTTTTCTTTTATTGCATTTTCTGGCAGTTTATTTTGTTTCGATTTCACGATATTTTCGTGTGTGGAAATTTATAAGGAAAACATTTTTGTGTGGGCCGATTGGAATACATTTTCCTTGGGTTTTCCAATTGGTGGTAAACATTTTATAGCCAAATATTCTGCACGCATTCATCTACAAATTTTTTATGCATTTTTTAGCCAAATATTCTGCTCACATTCATCTACAATTTTTATGCATATTTTTCTCCCAATTTCGTTTGGTTTTTCAATGACTTTTTGGATTATGCATTCGTTGAACATATGGTTCGAAATGTTTTAGATTTTTATCTTTTACTTGCTTTTAAAAGCATTTTTTGTTTCAATTTTTATTGCAAAAACAACAAACCAACAATATATTGACACTTTTATGTTGTTTTCCTTTGATATTCTGTTTATTTGCCATTTCATTAAGCTTTTCAAATATTTTTTATAAAATATTCTGTTTATTCAAGCTGCTGCTACTGTTAAACGATGCGTTTTCTGTGCCGTCTTTTGGCCCATTCCCAGCGGGTTAACATGTAAATCCTGTCGGCTTTTTGTTGTCACCCAGCATGACATACTACCCGAAAACCCCCAGAATAGCAACAAAAGAGTCACGAGAACGGCTTTATATTTACGATGGGATATAGACAGAATCGGTCGTCATAAAACGCATCGTGAAACAGCTGCCATCGGCCATATGCTATCCGCCATTTGCCATTCGCCATTCGCCATTCGCCCTTTGGTCTTTTTACTTTATTCTATTTTTAAATGCTTCATGCTATCGTTTTACTGGCGCACGAAACCTTTGTTTTTTTTCTGTAGAATATTTTTCTTTTGTTTCCAACTAATTATATGTACACCTATGTATTTGTACAGAGCATACATTTCTATTTATTTAGTTGTTTAGTTTTGCTGCACTTGTTTTAATGAATTCTAAATGGCTTGCCAATTGCTACCAATCTGTGGTTGCTGCTGTTGTTTTTTTTTACTACAAAGAATACAATTCATTTTCCAATATTGGCTGGCGGCCATTGTTTTTGTAATTTATGGTGGATTACCGCACTGTTCCTGTGATAATTTGCAGCCTCAATTAATTATGGTTATCATAATGGTAATCATTATTATTTCATATGCCTCGTTTCGGTTTCACTTCGCTTCGCCTCGGTTCGATTCGGTTCGGAAAATAAGGCTCATTTCACTCACTCACTCACTCACTCAATCAGCGTATCCGTGGAAAAGTAATTTTCATATTCATTTTATTGCGTTACGCTCTCTTGTGTCTGTGTCCGATGTTGCACGCATCTTAATTATGCAATATACATGTATATATTATTGAAAAATAAAGTACTTTTGCTGCTGACACGACAAACTCTACGGCAATCAGCACTCCGCATTCGGCACTCGGCACTTGGCACTGGATCTGGTCTCTGGATCTCTCACTGGGTCTCTCTCTGGGTCCCGCCTCAGGGGAGACATCTGTAATGGGTCTGTTTCGACTTCACATATACGAGTATATGTATGTATGCCTGTTCCGTAGTATGTATGTATATATATAGATTGGTAATCGGTATTCGGTGGTTAAATTGTATGCACGTTTATAAAATGGACCATTTAAGAAGTTTCCTTTATGTTTTTTGCGTTTTTTTCGTTTCGATTCGTTTCGATTCTCCATTTGAAGTGCCTCATAAATATTTATGTTCTTGCCATAATTTGAATACTTGTTGTTTTCTGTTATTGTTTTTCCCGTTTGTTCTTGCTGCTTGAGACACCCGATAAAGCTTTTCCGTCTGTCTGTCTGTCTGTAATCTCTATAATATATTCATATGCTAATGAGTAAAAATTTTCATCCTAGTTTAATGAATGTGTGTGTGTGTCTTGTTGTTGTGTGGGTTTTTTTCTTAATGTGGAAAATTCATTGAGTTGCTTTTCTTTGTTTAAGGTGCGGAGCGGGGAAGTGGGCTTTCCACTCATTTCCAACACTCCGTTCGAGTTCCTCTGGAGGCTGGAGGAGTATTAGTTTACATTTCTAATAGAGCTACTACATACGACAAAAGACTAGAAGAGATCTGACAAAATTCTGAATTCGATTCACGTAACATGTATGTGGTGTGTGTGTGTGTGTATGTGTGGGTGTGGGGGGTGGACTATAATACCAAAATATAAGTTTTATAGGACCCAATTGGGGGAAGCATCCTACACCGAGGTGGTGATTTGCTCCACAAACTGCACTCCGGGTCCGGGTCGAGAAAGTGACTGGGAACGCTTCAGACGGCATTGTGGATTATTTCGCATCGTCTGGCATCCTCCTCCTCCCGTTGCTCCCGTTCCCGCTCCCGCTCCTTGGCTATGACGATGTGGCGTTCTTTGAAGCGAGGCATAGGCATGCGGCACGTAGATGAACTCACGGGTGGGACCTGGACCCAGACCCGGACCTAGACCTGATCCAGTGGCCGCCTGGCCATGCCGGCAGTTACACTGCTGCGACATGGTGGATAGACCCTCTGGAACGCTGCGGCTGCGAGTGGAGTTCGCTCCACCCATGTGTCCGCCTCCTCCTCCATAGAGGGTGGCTGTGGTGGTGGTGGTGCTGGGACTGCAGGTGCATATCAATGCCTGCCTGTCCTGGGATCTGGAAAGAGCAGAACGGAAAATGGAAAATGGCAGTGAAGCAAAATAAAGTGAAGGTTTTAGGCAAAGTGTCAACACACAGCGGGCTGTCGTCGTCGTCTATCGAGGGGTCTTTGGTCCTTGGCTAGTGCCTCATAAGGCCACGAAGCCGTGTTGCTAAATTGATTGTGTTTCTCTATGGTTTCTCTCGCTCGCCCTGATTGCTCTCGATTGTCTTGCTCAACGGGAAATCTTTTAATTGGTTTTTGATTGTTCTGCTTCGTTTTGCCACGATTCGAGATTGAATGCCACATTTTTGGGTACTTCCACCCATGGAGTATCGATTATTTCAAGAGGTTGTATACGAGTATACCATATAAAACATATACTATGTTTATGCTGGGAATTCCATGAATTCTTGAATTCGTGAAATTAAAATAGCCCCTGTTTCTACTTTAAATAGCCTTCTCTACCACATTATATACATATGACATTCTGATTGCTATATGAATATGATTAAACATGCACCCACTCAACACCCTTTTCTATCTTACACCCACTCTAACAAGGGCCCACAACTACAAACGTTCGCTCTTTATTTTCGCAGTAGCAGCGGCTGTATGGCAACCAAAAGGCAGCGGAGGAAAAGTGAATGAATATGGGGAAGTGTGGAGAGTGAGTTCCAGCAAACTGATGCGAGTTTGTGCATGCTAAAAATTCGGCAGGTGATCTCCCCTTCCCAATCCATGAAGTAATAGTGGAGAAGAAGAAAAGAAGAGGCCAATTCTTGTCCCTCTCCCACCCCACGAGAGTAGAAGGAATCAAAGAATGAAGTGAAGTGAGATCCAGCTATATTCCATGGTGTAAAGTGCAGAGTGAAAAGAAGAAGAGCGATCGTAAATGCTTTCACTTGTGTTGTGTGTTTACACGAACTTCCGCCCACTAGTGCCACGCCTTAGATTAATAAGCTTAGTGTTTGTGCGCCTTTTGGTAATTATTTTTTGCGTTTCGTTTGCGTTTTCGGAGCGGTTTCAGTGCGGTTTCGGTGCGTTTTCGTCGTAGTTGTCGCGTGGTGTTTCTCTTCGTTAAAAATTTCAGAATTTTAAATGCGAATCAAACCAACAAAGAGGGAACAAGATTATGGGTAAGCGAGAGCAAACAATTTCTAAATCGAGCCCTCTTTTACACAATTTTCAGTTTTCAATTTATTTGTACCTCATTTCTAAAATATTCCTGAAAAATTATTATTTCTTTCGTTCGTTATGCCTTTTGTTCCTATAGATAAGCCAATTTGGGAATGTGGTGGGGTCCTGGGGGAAGGAGGTTCAATGAAATGAGCCTAGCATAAACGCAGTAGATATGCAGTCCCGAGTTCACTCTATGGAGAAACTAAATTCCTTTTCCTATTTCCGTACAATTCCTATTCCCGTATCTAATGGCCAGCGCTGGCCATGGATGGTAATCATTTACCTAAAACCGTTTCCCTACCAGCTTAATGTGCACTTTGATTTACCAGTGGGATGTACCCCCCCAACGGACAAACAGAGCCAAGACCCAAGGCAAAGGTTCAGCGCACACGGACAACCGACCCCCGACAGCCGCCAGCCGGCAGCCAACCACTCAATGCATGGGATGCGATGCTCATTGCTCTCCAGTGACCGGGACCGATTAGGGAGCCCATTCGTCAGACTACTAGTGCGACTAATACTAGCAGCAGTAGTAGTAGTGCTAGTGGCAGTCGTAATGTGTGTACTTACTTGTTGCTCTTGTGGCAGCCCAGCTCGTAGGTGCTGTGGAAGCTGCAGTAGAGGCCATCGCAGCAGTTGTGCTGCTGAATGAAGGAGAGGCTGCGCTGCAGACGCTTGCCCATGCGGGCCCCAATGCTGCCCTGGCCCGCCTGATAGGCGCCGACCCCGCCACCGCCGCCGCCACCACCGCCGCGCACCTGCTGCATGTCCAGATTGTGGCAGGCCAACTGCTGTGGATGCTGCTGAGGGGCATGCAAATAGGAATGCGAATGGGAGTGGGAGAGATGGTGCTGTGGCTGTTGCTGCTGCTGCTGATGCTGCTGATGCTGCATGTGACGTTGGCAGTAGTTGGCGCTGGGCTGCAGATACGGATCCATTTGATTGAGACTAATGCAGCTGCGACTGAGGAGATCCGGGGCCGGATACTCCCCGTAGCCATAGTCCATGTGCATGTGCGGTGGGGGCCGGTGCTGCCTCGCCGAGGAGTGCCGCATCAGCATGGGAGTAGCGTGGGGCAGGTGTCCATTCAAATGCGGCTGTCCACCGCGATGCTGGTGCTGGTGCGAGTGGTGGGGGTGCTGCTGGCTCTGCTGGTGCTGCGGTTCGCTGATAAAGAAGATTATGATGCCAGAGATGGCAGCGGCAGCGGAGCAAATGTAGTAACCGGCACGGCCGTATTTCAGGGAGTAATCGTTGAGGAAGGAAGTCAGTGGCACACTGATCAGAACCGGAACCGATTCGACGCCTCGAATGAAGCCTGAAAGCGACGGTAATCGTTAGGCCAATGGAACTGGGAGAGGTTTAGTCTTGTACCCACCCCAAGCCTTAGAGAAATGTTTCAGTTTTATTCGCTCCAGGGCCAATATCTTCAGAGAGTACTGAAAGCCACCCAGACCAATGCCGTATAACCAGCTGAGGATGCACAGGCCTTTATAGCCCATTACGAAGGACAGAAAGAGTATGGCCAGGGCCACAATTGATATGAAGAGCTAAGGAAAAGAGGAATTTACTTTAAGGTTCGTATAATTTCTGTTAAAACTCACCTGTGTGACAATTTTCGTATTGATTACAAAGTGTCTAATCACAAAAACGCGACGCAGCAGGGCTCCGGCTATCACCACACCCAAAGCCATGGAAATGCCAAGGAAAGTCTGCAGCAGCACCAATTCCTGGACATCGGAGCCCTCCTTGGCGGCATTGAGAGCCTGCAACGATATGATTTACCACTGTATTATCTGTAATGTGATATGGATAGCTTACCATTAGGAACATGGGTGTGTAGATGCCAAAGGAGGCCACACTGGCGGTCATTAATAAGATCTTAACTGTCACCGATTTCAGTGATGATATGTCCAAAAAAAGATACCGCGTCGGGGACTCCACTTCCTGGCTCAAAATCGGTTTCTTCTCCCTCATCTAAATTGGTGGAAAATTGATTTAGAGAAGAGAGAACTGGCATGGCATCTGGTATCGATGGGTTTTCTTTTTACCTTTTTGCGCTGATTCTTTAAGTGTTGAATGGCCCGTCGCTGGGGATGGTAGAGGGAGGCCGGTCGATACATGAGGCCCATGAAGAAGCTGAGGGCCGTTAGGGCGGCCACAATCTGCAGGCCGAGGCGCCAGCCGGCCTTGCCCACGCCCTCCTTGAGGATGACCGAGAACAATGCGATGCCCACACCCTCGCCGGACATGGCCACCATTTCGACGAATTGACGGCGACGCTTAAAGTAATTGCCGAGCATCACGGTGGATGCCTCACGCACCATGGCGACACCGATGCCAAAGACGATGCCTGCCAGTAGTTGGAGTAGGAGTAGGAGTATCAGTAGAGGGTCCTTCCGGCTCGGGCCGTGCCGTGCCGTGCCAGTGCCAGTGCACCGGGAAAAGTTATTTATTTATACGCACCATAACTGAAAACAACCTGTCCAAATTCCGTGGCAAATGAGGTGAACAGTATGCCCAGGGGCATCACCAGGCCACCCACAATGGAGAGCAGGCGGATGGAGCGCTTGCGACACAGCGACACCACAAACGGTGTGGCCAGCATGGAAATTGACCAGCTCAGGGCGCCCAGGAGTTCTGTGGAAAAGCGGTGCACAAAGAGAGAGAGAGATAGAGTCAAAGAGGAGCAGCAGGAGGAGCAGCAGGAGGAGGGAGCACAGCATGGAAATTAAGCTTTTGAGTGATAATATTTTCAAGCAGAAAAGTCAACTTTGACGAAGGTCATTCTCCCCAGAGAGATGGAGATGAAAACGGAGATATAACCAAGGTAACCAAGGTGAATTAACACATTTTAAGGGCAGAAAAAGTAATCTTTTGAGTCGTAATATTTCAAAATGGAGGCAAGCACCAGGCATCAAGCACCAGGACGACTTTCAAATAAAACAATTTGAGAGTGCGAAAACTGTGGTCACAGTCTTTCAAATTGATTTTAAGCTTTTAATTACTCTCTAGGATGGGATGGGATGGGATGGGATGTGTTTTTAATGTAATTAGAGTGAAAAGGATTGTGTTGTCACAGAAATGGAATCCTTTTGTTAGAGCTGCGTGTGGAGCAGGCAGGATTTGATGGCAATGGGAATACATAGAAAGTCTAAAGCAGGACAGCAGAGCAGTAGGACTGACTACAGGGCGGGAAAGGTAAAGCAAAAGTTTGTACAAATTTAATTTAAACTGCTTTTCCGTATATTTTGGCACTTTTTAATGTCACTTTTTAGTGTGCGAAACGTGTGCCTCCATGGAAAGTATTCCCACTGGTCCTAGCATTAATGTAGAGCTACTTTTTATTGGGTAAAAGCACCACCATGACCTTGGCTTAAATTAAATATGCTATTAAATTTTGTAGGAATAATCTTTGTATTTTTTTGACCTATGGATTTATAAAAGAAAGGAATTTTGGGACCATTTTCATGGTGTTTAAATTTGTATGTATCCTCCTTCGAAGGAAGCCTAAGATTATATATCATTTCAAATACTAATACTGTTACTGCGGCCATTGTTTATCTTGCACTCCATCAGGAAGGCATGAAAGTTTATGTAAAAAGGATGAACTTCCACTCCAAAGGAGTGTCTTCGGAATACGTGCAATATTTCTTGCACTCGTGCTGACAGTGTTCTTACACCTTGTTCAACACTTGGCTTTAAGCCCGGATGTAAACTAAATTCAAACAAACAGCACACACACACGCACACAACACATTGAATATTATTCGAAAAACATTTGAATATTCAATATGCCCACAAACATTTTTGATTGCCACTCGATGGATGGTCGCCCCAACTCCAACTCGAACTCCAGAGAAATGTGGAATGGAAAACAAGAAAATAGCCAGGAAAATACCAGAAAATTCAGGGGAAAACAAGAAAATGACCAGGAAAATACCACAATCAACAACAGTGGGGCCTCTACCACAGTGGGCCACTGATTACACACTCCGATTAGGGGGCAGGGCACACACACACACACACAATTCTTGAACATCGACCCCTGCTCTGTGTGTGCTCTGTCCTGTGACCTCTCTGGGTTGCAGCCCCATGACTTACCTATGCCATTGGTATTATGCAAATATTGTACGGCGTAGTACAATAAAAGGCCGTAGCTCAGCTGCAGTCCGGTGGTCAGGATGTGGACGAGAAAGGACACGCCGCAGATGATCCAGCCCCAGCCTCCGTCGGGGTAAAAGTACTGCAAAAACCGCAAACAGAGCAAAAAAGAGAGAGCGAGCAGTAGACAAATGCCGGCAATTACAGTTTGACATGCGGTGCAAGTGGAAGTAGGAGTGGGAGTGGGAGTGTGGGTGTGGCAGTGGGCGAGCACTCACCTGTCGGATGCGTGTGGTGTCCACTCCCGTGCGCCGCAAGGCCGGTATATTCCGATGGAGCATATGAAACTCCCGATCGGCCAGGGCCGGAAAGGCCGAATCCTCTTCATCGGTGATGTGCGGTGCCGGCAAATGTGTCGTCGTACCATGGATGGGTATGGAGATGGGAGGATGGGGATGCGGGTGAGGGTGAGGATGCGGGTGGTGGCCCTCATAGCCTAAACATTCGGAAAAACAATGGAACCTCTGATTAAATGATGGACAAAATGGAATGCAACGGCCTCCGGGTTGGCCTCATTACTCACCAAAGTAGCAGCCGCCGCCGACGCCGTTCGGTTTGCTTCTCTGTTGCACCTGCTGATGGTGGACCTGCTCCTGCTGGTGCTGCTGCTGCTGCTGCTGCTGTTGATACCAATTATCGCAGAGGCAATATTGTGGGGCATACTGGTGATGCTGGTGGTGGGGGGTGCTGCTGCTGTGTGGATTGTACATATAACAGCAGCCATTCAAATTGGGATTGCCACCCCCGCCATACCAGCGTGGGGGCGGTGGGGCAGGCAATACGCCTCCGGCACCGGCACTGACACCGCCACCATGTCGACTGCAGGCGACAGGATGCTGTCCCTGGCCGAGGCCCTGCCCCTGCCCCTGATGCTGCTGTTCAATGGTGGGCAATGTGGCATAGCTGCCAAAATTGTCACAATGCCTCTTGGCCGTTTGCAGGGGGAAGCGCGGCAGGGCGGCGGAGGCGGCGGCCGTCGCTGTCGCCGTGGCTGGGCAGTGTGACTGCATTTTTGCTGTGTGCTGTTCCTGGAGCTCCTGCAGCTGTTCAGTGGACAGATTCGAGAGCCTGGGACATGAAACCCACCAGGCCAATGGCTGATTATTGAAACGACACTCGGTGCACAAATACCGTGCGGGGGTGTGGATCTCTGTCTCTGTCTGTGTCTGTGTCGCCTCCCTGTTCCGTATCCGTTCTGGGTCTGGGGCTGGGACTGGGTCTGGGTCTTGGGTATCCTGGTCCAGTTTCGGTTTGGGATCCGTGTGCTCTCCAACCTTCGTGGTGTTCGGTGCGGACTTGTGGCCCTGTTTCGGATGCTCACAGCTCAGATTGTATCTTCGTCACAGCGCGCATTTGTTGCACAGAACGGGACTCCTATGCTTGGGCCTCACCAGACTCGAGTACTGTCTGTCCTCCAGCTGTCGCGCCGCCGCTGGATGGTGGGGACAGGGGTGGTGTGGTAGGGCACTAGTGGCGCTAGTGGTGGTGGTGGGCAGCAATTGGGGGCAGCTGCCGTACAGGGCTGATGAGGTATTCGATAAGCGGCGATAGTATGGTGGTATCCTATGCCCCATATCATCGCCACCAGAGGCTGCTGAGGAACCGAAAGGATGATGGCCGCCACCGACGCCGATGCTGCCGCCTCGTTGCTGCTGCTGCTGCTGCTGGCGTGCCGGCACTGTGGCTGGGAGGCAGGAGGAGATCAGGCTCCGGTTATCTCTACTATCACTGCAGTTGCAATCACATGTACACTGGATGACCATTGTACTCCTTCCTCTCCGCTCCTCACAAAAAGCTTTCTCTGTATCTGTGTGTGTGTGTCTCTGTGTGTGTCTGTATCTGTGTGATGTCAACTTCAATGAATGCTGCAACAGCAGGACATTATTTTCGAGGCTGAGGTCTCGGTTTCGGTTTTGATTTGGGTTTGTTTTTCCGGTTTTTCCTAGGCAACAGCCAGCATCCGACTGCAGCGACTGTAGCAACCATTTCGGTCCATCTCAAACATTTTTCAGCGCAAAAACTGAAATGGAATAGAAAACGGCAGAGGGGGAGAGTGGTTAGAGAGGGCGTTAGAGAGCGGGGGGAAGTGGGGGCTTCGGATCCGTAAATAAATCAAATCAAAATCAATTTGTTTACCCTGCACCGAGGCGCACACAAAACAAGAAGCATATGCGATGCATAATTCAATTTGCTGTTCAATTGCGTGTATTCCGTATTCCGTATTCCGTGTTCCATTCCCTGCACACAACCCCAAGACCTGGCCACACCACTCCACAAATAAGGGTAGGGGGAGAGACCAGAGGGAGGGGTGTGTCCTGGCGTGTAGTGTGAAAAATGGAATTAGATGAGTGCAATTCTGCGGTCACTCTGGCAGAAGAATTGGGCCACATTCTGTGTGTGCGCCCCCAAGGGGAGTGTCAATGCAATTTTTAGTTCAATTTGATAAATATTTGAAAACACTTCCTTGATGGGAATGTAAGGAAAAAAGTGGACAGTTTGCGCATATGTTTTTTAAGGGAATTTATTGTTTAAATTTCTTATATTTATATATATTTCTGTTTAAAAGTTAGAGTATAACAAAGGTCCATCTTTAAGCCCGCTTTTGCCCTGAAGCTTCCTCTCTCTCTCTCTTTCCCTCTCTGTGGCTCTTATGAAGGACCCTTATCAAAGTCAACCCAAATGCGAAATAAATGTCAAAATCTGTATGGAAATTATGGGTTCTTAGCCAAATAAATTTGCCAATCATTTTCGCATTAAATATTTTCAATAATTATTTTTATTATTTCCATAAAACTGTGTGATAATAATTGAACCATAATGAATGTTTTTATGACGATAAAGTCATTAAATTTATATGATAACTCGACTTTTGACTTTTTTAAATACCAAAAAATAATTTGGACCATTTAAAATGAATAAAAAAAGGCAATAACGGATACTTGGAATGACCTATTTCACATTTTGACAAGTTTGATATAGAATTGAAAGCACTCATCACTTTCCCGGAATGCAGTCGCTTGTAACTCAATCTAGGAGTTCCCAAGAAAACTCTCTCTCTCGGAAAATCTATCAAAGAAAATTGGCTGCATGTCGACAGATGGAGAAAATGCCTTTACTGTCGGACTGTCGGACACATGAGAGAAAACAGAGAGAAGATTTTTTGGGGCTTCTGGATGAAAATTCATTGCTAAAATGAGGGAAATGCTAAAAAAGAAAATTGCGTTAGTTATCCACTGGTTTCTGCTCTTCTCTTCTCTCCTCCTCTCTTCTTTCTTGTATTTTTTGTGCATTCATAAGCTCCAAAAATCAGGGAATTTTTTGCAAAGCATTTCGTAGCCATTGGAGCCATTCTGTAAGACCTTTGCCATGATTATTCTCGTGAGAGCGTCGACATTTTCAAGAAGTTGCAATGAAACATCAGTTCTGCTCTGTCCTCTCTCTCTCTCTCTCTCTTTCTCTCTCTCTGGTATGTTTGTTTGTGATTCTGTCGGAGTTAACCGAAACTTGATTGATTTATGTCTTTATCGTTTGACTATTTCTCCATTTGGTAGCAGCAATGGATGGGTGGGAGGCGATGCTATCATTTAGATTAGTTCAATGTTCCATTGAGGAGCTATAAAAATACTAAATGATCTCGAAGGTCTCTCTCGCAAAAGCCAAGCGAAAAGCGAAAGCCCAGTCGCAGACCCTGGAAGACTTGCATCATTTTGCATCCGAAGACTTGAAGGGGGAACTTTTGCTGCCTTTTGTAGCCGTGTGGCAGGCAGGCGGGCAGCCAACATGCAGCATGTGGAAAGTGGCAGAGTGCGGCCCAGTTATCCCCCCGTTTTATGGTTGTGCACATAACGATTTAGCCAAAGCGAATTTTACAATGCACAGAGGCGCATTTAAATTGATTGTAAGCAAGTGAGAAGTGAGAGCGGGGAAAGCGGAAGCCAGCAGCAGCAGGAGCAGCAAGGAAGAAAGGAAGAAAGGCGGCCAGGAAGCAGGAGCCAGGAAGGACCACCGAAAGGATGGAACATCAATCAAAAAAACCCTTGCTGCCGCCTTGCTGCTGCATTGGAGCCGCTCAAGCAGGATGTAGGAAAAGGTGAGCGAGCTGATGGTGTGGCAAGAAGCATGAGGCATGGTGGGGCATGGTGGGGCAGTGGTGGCATGACTACTACGAGTATTACCTGTGGAAACATAAAATTTAACAACATTGTTGTACGTATAGCAAGGAGCAAACAAGCAATCCATAACGATATCCTCTCTATCCTCTTGCCTCTCTCTCTCCCACTCCCTCTCTCTCTCTCTCTCTCTCTCTCTCTCTCTCTCTCTCTCTGTGGCTCTCTGGGAAAAACTCAAACGAAAATATTGCAAAAAAAATATATATGTATATATATTTCTCCATCTTTTTTTTTTCATTCTTCAGCATTTTGCGGCGCTTCCCTTTGTTGTGGCTCCTGTGAACCCCTGGACCCTGTAGCCTGTAGCCTGGACACCCTGGCTGCCACATAGCAATAATATCCTTCGGTAGCACACACACACACACACCCACAAATTTCAATGGGCGACGCCACGTCAGCAGTTTTATGTTCTTTAAAATGCAATATTAAAATGTAAATGCCATAGGCGGCGGGTGTCGTCCTTCGCGATGACGAGGACGATTTCAATATGCTCGCCCGCAGTCCAGCCCTCAGTCCAGTCCTCAGTCCATTCCCCAGGCCAGTCCCATCCAGGTTCTTGCCCCAAATCCCGATCCCCCGCCTCCCACTCCTTCCACTGACAGCACGGCTGAGTGTTGACTTAACTGGTCATTGACTTTAGCAACTGCAACTGCAACTGCAACTTTGTGCCGCAGTCAAAATTAAACACTGCGTTTCGGTATTGTAAGACATGCCCCATACAATGCCAATTCATTCGGGAATGTCTCGGAAGCCGAACAGATTGAGACCAGGCCATAAATAGTTATGGTTGCAGATTCTGTGTGCGGAATTCAGGTCAGCATTCCAATTGATTCTTGAATGGAATCGTTTATGTTATGTGCCATTTCATGGCTCCGCCCTCCGTCTTTCGGGCAATCTAGTTTAAGTGGAGACGATGGGTGATAGGGTAATCGTATCTTGGATCCTCCCACATGGTTATGGGATACCCGTTTCAAAGGCTAAACCTTCTGCCAATCCCTCCCTATCATCTCCCAAGATCCACTCATTTCCGCATAGCGAATAGACCTATTTGTTTCCTAGATGTTTCCTAAATGTTTCCTAGATTGAAGAACCAGCTGGAAAAGGACTGCAGTCCCTGTCGTTTTGTTGAATTTATTTAGGTGTTAACGAGTCCTTTTATCCCATTAGTCCCTTTGTAATTAGTTTCAGGAGAACCCACAGCTGAGCGGACCTAAAAGAGCGAAACGCACTGTAGACCCCAGCTGTGTTAGTGTGTGTGTGTGGCTATGTGTGTGTGTGTGTGGTTATGTCAAAAAAAGGCCAACTTTTATTTACAAAAGGGCTGTGCGAGGGGGGGGGAGTAGTGGGCGTGTAGGCAACTCAGAAGGTGAGATTTAACTGGATCCCGGGTCACTCTCTGCCGCTCTCTCCCTCTCTCTCTCTCGGGGCTTACTCTGCTGATTAAACATATGTATGCAACATCACACCAACGCCAACGCCAACGCGCTGCGGCGCCTGCAACAAAAAAGGACTCGAAAAAAGAAGAAGAAGAAGAGCTGTGGTTCAGCCACATAAAATTTATTTAAACTTTTCCCGCTGACGTTTTTCCAACGCCGCCGCTTGCCCCTTACTGGTAGGGGTGTTTGTCTTTCATTCCTCTCCCCACTCCCCCTCTTCGGGCACTGACTGGCAGATAATGGGTATCATATTACCTCGGGGCTCTACATTTTAGTTTTTTGCACTTTTGCATTGTAATAAACACACGACAATATGCGACAACACCCCAGCAGCAGCAGCAGCAACAGCAGCCACAACAGTGGCAGCAAACAGCAGGCAGCAGGCAGGGCCAGCAGGAGAATCAGTGGCATCCACAGGCGGCAGCAGGAGGAGCATCAGCATCAACACCCTTAAATAAAATGCGCGAAGCGAAAGAGATCATAAAACGACAAGAACTTTGTCGCAGTGTTGAAAGGGGGCGTTGGGGGAGGGGTTGGTCCAGAAATGGTATTCCCCCAAGGGAGTTGCAGCTTTAACAGCCACAGCTGATGAACGCCTTGAATTCGAAAGGGTTTGGTAGAAGCAGAACCTCTATGGCCTGGCTACCGAGTGGGGTTCGATATTTCTCTATCAGTGCAATATTCTTGCTGGGATTACACACTTCTTCTTCTTCTGGCCATTGTCCATTCATATTCCCATTTGGGTTATTAACAAGTCCCCAAAGAACAGTTATACATGTTACATGTGTTATGTTCCAAACAAGAGTAGGAACTTTGACAAGTTCCAAGTTCTCGAGCGAAACTTGCAGCGAAAAACGAAAAACTATCCGAACACTAACGAAACTGTTTGTCAGAACTACCGAATCGTTGAAGGAGATGGCTTTTCGTTTTCTTATTCTATCTCTCCCTGTATGGGTGTGTGTGTGTGTATGTAAAACTTTCACAGAAAAAGGATACGAATTTTGATGTCTTTTTGTTGCGCCAGCCAAAGGGGTAGGGGAGAGTGTGGTGGGGTGTGCAGTGTGTGTAGTCCCCAGGGTGAAATCATTTTCAATGCAGCCCCCGGCAAAAAGGATATATTAATACTCCTCCTTTTTTTTCATTTAGTTTTCCCCAGACTTTTGGGCCAAATAAAAAGTTTTCAACTTGACCATTTCTTGGCCACTTTTGCTGGTGCTGTTGCTGGTGTTGGTGTCTTGCCTGAACTGGGCAAGAACTTTGTATATGCATATTTCATGCCAAGTAGCCTTTCGTGAAAGGCTAATGGATTTATGTTTTGCAGCCAAAGACACGGAATTAAAACGTGTCCCCATTAAGCCGGGCCAGCCGGACCAGCCGGCAATTTGAGAGGGTCAATGCTCCATAAATAATAATCCCATACCCAAACCCCGAAACTCCGAAACCCCGAAAGTGTTTTCGGGCTTATCGAAAGCCCAACGAGGCATGCAACCTAGCTCAAAAATCCTATCACAAGCATAATTAGGTTTCTGCGAGTAAAACTCCGATATACATACATTTTTGATGCTAACCTTGCGAAGACCTCAAAAATTAACCACACCGCACAAATTGTGGAAGCCCCCCCCGCCTTCCCCCCCTTAAGCACTGGGAGCTTCCTGTCTCTGAGGCGTGAGCCTCATCGCATCATAAAGGAAAAAGTTAAGCCCTTCTTAGCTGAAAAATGACACTTCCGTATATAAAGTTGTATATGCAAAAACGAGGAAAAGGGCCAAAACGGAACGGAAGGGAAGGGAAGGGCGGAAGTCAAGCATCGTCTCGTCTCGTCTCGTCTTGGCCCGGCCTAAAAACAATGAAAATTACAAGCCGTCGACGGGGACGAGAGAGAGCGGGAGAGCGGGAGAGAGTTTTCCCAACAAATTTCCTGTCTCGTGTGCCCTGTAGGTCCTTTGGGTCTTGCTTTATCAACATCAGCGACAGGACAGACAGCGGGACAGGCAGCGGGACGGAGACGGAGATGGAGAGGAACCCACATAAACAATTTTATTATTGGCTTCTGGGCTTCCGACCGAAATAAAACACAAGAAAGAAATGGGTCTTACCCCAGATTTGGATTTGGGCTTGCACATTCGCTCGTCTGTATGTGTGTGCCTCTGTGTGTGTGTGTAAGTGTTGGTGTGTTAGACCGGAGAGTCGAATTAGCATGCAAAATCTTTTGTTTGACTAACAATGTGTCAAAGTGTGTGACGAGAAAGCGTTAGTCTTTGTCAGGCTCTCGGCTCTTGGCTCTCGCTCTCATCGATGATGTTACCAGGATGCCGGAATCGGAGTCGGAGACGGAGACGCAGTCGCCATTAAGGCCGCCGCCTGATAGAGCTGCTGCTGCTGCGACAATCAATCCCCAGACTCCAAAAACAATTCTTGTTGCCACAGTGCAGGCCACATGAATGGGTACACCACACAGCACAGCCCACACCCCACCCCGAAACCTCATCAATCTTGTGCTGAGAATTCCACAAAATATTCCTACAAATTGATTTCACTTTTGGAAACGTGTGCAAAACGTGTGGAAATGTGTGTGTGTTCCCAAAAAAGTAGGTGGCAAAAAAGTACATTAAAATGTGGCACAAAAGTTCAGTGCTCTGAAAATTATGAATGGCTCTCACATGAATAATAAATGAGAACGTTTTAAGATGCCAACACGACTATGAGATACCCTGAAAAAGATGGGAGGAAAACATAATAGTCTACGAAAGATATTGATAGCAGAAATGGGAGCTTTCTTCCACTAGATAGTAAAAACTACATACATGAAATATTGCTACATGGGATCTACACATGTACATGTCATACATATTTATCTACATCTACATATTGAAGATACCACAGTGGATGGCACATATGTATCTACACTCATGCATAGCTATACCTAATGGTATTCAAACATCCATTTCCCCCCCCATACAATAACCCCCTGTGATCTAGTTCAATCGTTTCAGCACAGTTTATGGCGTTATTATTCGCTTGACCATAGGCGTTTGTCCAATATAATATTTTTCTACATGTGGCTGACATCCTTTTAGTCTCTTAGTCTCGCAGTCTGTGTTCCTCCTTGTCCATCTCCCGTCGCCACATCCTGTCTCCCGTCTTGTGGCATATTTGTCATCCAGCTGGAGCTGCTGCTGGCCTGCTTAATTAATGTTCGTTTGCTTTGGATGTCTCCCCTGTCCCCTGTCCCCTGTCGCCTTCACTCTCAGTCTCTATCACTCTTTTGACCTTTTGGCAAATGCAAGTTGAACCAAGTGTGTGCTATGTGTGGTTGGGTGTGGTGTGGTTGAGTGTGCGGTCGGGCCAAGTAGACTCAAACCGTTTGTGCTAAATTAGCAAATGACATAGTCAACATGGCCAACTTAGAGCAGAGCCAAAAGCAGAGAACAGAACCAGGATGAAAGGCCTGCTAACCCACAAAAGTACGTGCAATGCCGTCAACAGAGTATGTCCTACTCTCGCATCCTCTCTCACTCTCCCTTTCTCCCTGTAGTCTCCTGCCACCTATATCTTTTAGTGCTGACACAAAACATAATGCCGGCGGGCAATGCTCTTTTAAGCACGCAGCTTGAATGGCGCCCACTGGGGAATGGCACGGAGAACGGAATGCGGCTGACAGTGGCACAGTGGTGCACAGCGGAATTGTGGCTCATTGATTCGGAATTGTGGCTCATTGATAGCGGGATGGGTCAGTTATCTGGCAAAGATATGAATTTATTCAACAAAGAAACACAACTAAAGTCATTTGGAAACACTTCGTAATATGTAGTACTATGTTCAGTCTCCCAATCTATGCTTATATTTGCTGAAAGTATTGAAAATCAATTTCCACAACTGGGTGGATGCCACTGTGCCCCACAACAATTCCTAGTCGGGTGGTGTCTAGCGAAAGTGCCTCAAACGGCGCATAACAATGATGATTATGTATATGTATATTTAGAGCTCTGAATTGTATATTGTATACTCTATATAGAGAGAGGAGACCACCTCCCCCTCCCCTGCTGCTGTGTAGGTGCTGGTGGGGCTCATCAAAATTGTGACAAAAAAAAAACGAGAGGAGAGGAGAGAAGACGCAGAAGCAGCGACAAACAAACAGCCAAACAAAAGTTAAACAAAGCGACTGACAGTCCCCGAGTTTTACGCGGCTAATGAAAGGCATCGCATCCAGGGAGGATGAACAGACAGACAGACAGACAGACAGCAGGTTTTAGGCCCCCTATTTAACCACTGTGCTGCTGGTGGTGGTGGGTGGGTGGCTGCTGGGTGGGTGGTGCCACCCATAACCATTTTGGTTGGTGGCACCCCTTGAAGCAGAACCATAAACGCCATGCTGATAACTTCTTTATGTCTGAGGCTAAGTAAAGACATTGCTTCCGTGGCTGACAGACAGACAGACGGACAGGAAGTGGATGGACCCCACACCCCTTACCCCTCCCCATCCCAAAATTATGCCAAGACAGCACAAAAAAAAAGAACCATGAAAATTACCCAAAGAAAATATATAAAATTATTTTAAATTGAAATTCTGTTTATCTGGCGAGGGGAATCGTCGTCGACCTCCTGGTCCTCCTCCGGACAGAGCCCCTAAAATCCAGCACATATTGTGGCCAGGTCCTCCGTTTCCTGCATCCCCCAACATCCTCTCTATGTGGCGTTTTTGGGGGTAATTCAATAAAGTGGAAAATGATGCTGCTCGTCGTCAACGTAATTTGCTTTCGTGGTTTCCCCAAATCTGCCAGCCAGCCAGCAAGGAGACAGCGGAGGCAGCTCCTAATTGAGCGAAAGAGAGGGGCATTCATGTAGAGACAGAGAGAGAGAGAGAGAGAGAGAGAGAGAGAGTGAGATGGTTTCTAATGCAGAAATAGAGATAACTTCTAATGGAGCGATAGCTTTTAATGGAGAAGTACAGACGGCCCCTCAAGGAGCCACAGAGATGGCTTCTGCTGATAAAAGGCACAGAAAGAGACAGACAGCTTCTTAGGCTGACAGAGAGGGAGAGGCAGCTTCTTTTGGGGGAAATAGAAATAAAGAGAAACCCCCATTCGGAGCCACTTGAATGTCGGTTAATCGGTTCTTCATATCACATCAAACAGAAGGAAGAGACCGAGACTGAGACCCGCAGAGTTGGCATCACATCATCGTCGTCATCATCATCTCTAGTGATAAGTGCGGCCAGGCATCGGCATGGGCATCGGCAGAAGGAGGTGGGAGGGGGAGGGGGAGGGGATGGGGATGGGATTCCATATTCCATCACAGTCGCTGTGGCGGCACTCACTTGCCTGTTAGTTTGGGCCTCCTTACGGATCCGCTAAGCCAAAACTCAACTCGACTCGACGACTCGACGTGGCGCTCATCTCATCATCATCATATGGCACACAAGTGGCAAGCGATGAGTTTTTGGAGGACTCCGCACCGCACCGCACCGCTCCGCTCCGTCCCGCCCCTCCCCGCCCAGTCTGTTCCGAAGAAAGCCAGGCGGCATGCAAACAACAACAGCAGCAGCAACAACAGGCGCCACACAAAAGGAAAATGTGGCAAAAAAGGAGGTTGTTGCATGTGTAGGGTGGGTGTGGGGTGGTGTGGTGTGGCAGGGCCGGCTGGGATTGTGGAACGACCCCATTACGTGCCAAAGCACTAAAAACAAGCCACACGAGGAAGCGTCACCACAGCAACGACAACGGCAGCAGCAGCAGCACATGCAAGGGGAGGGAGGCACAGAGAGGATTTGCCTCCAGCCTCCATCCTCCATGAGGGGGGATGCCCGATACCACGAGGGCTTATAGCGTGGAGAAGTGGAGTCCTCTCTCTGGTATGTACAAATATGAGAAGCGAGCGATGCTGCTCGTAAATTTTGTCATATTTTACGTTGTTTTTTCACGTACACCCAATACCCTTACGCCAGGGCTAATAGGATTTTCTATAGCTGCGGCAAATCGAAGAAAGTTCAATATTCTATGCACTTCTCTTTGCGGCTAAGAGCGGGCAAAGGTCAAGCCTCCCAGATCGTAAACAATATCTCAAGTAAAGTGCATAAAGACTTTAATATTTTATTGCTAATAAAGATTCATTAGTATTTAAATGGTTATTTATTACCCAGTAAAACTTTTAGAGGTCTCAGCTACCACAGAAGCCCATGGCTGGTACTTTAAGTGGTATACAAATCACTGCGGATAGATCGTATATGACTTGTCTTCAAGGAAAGCTATTGGAATTATCAATAATTATAAACTCTGCATTTTAGGACAGTTTTCCAACGAAAGTGTATCGAATTAGTCGTTGTAGCTAATCCTTTTTTTTATTTTCTTGTCTCAATTTTTGTTGTTTGTTTTCTGCACTTAAAGTGTTTTTTTTTTCTTTCGCTTTTCATTTTGTTGTTGTTTCATCGCACATTTTCTTGTTAATGCGCCTGAGCTTATTTTTGTCGTTGTTGTTTGTTGTGTATTTTTATTATTTCCTCCTCCTCCTCCTCCTTAGCCACCTCCTCCTCCTCGTTTTGCTTTTTGTTGGTTTTTAGCAGCCCATTAAAAAAATGCGAGCGCACGCACAGTTTGACATGCACTTTTAATCGATTACAGGAGGAGACTGCAAAACACACACACACACACACACTCTACCCCACACACACACACACACACTTAGACTGGCAAAAAGCAACAACAAAAACTTCATCACGAACAACGAAAATTCGGGGGGGGAGGGAGAACAAAAAGCAACAAAAAGCAAAATTGTTGCTGCAATTTTCTTGGCACACGATTTTCCATATTTATTTTTTGTAGATACCCTATATGGATCGAGGAGATGAGAGGGTATGTACGTTTCGAAAAAAGAGTTCCTATAGAAATTTAGTATTGGTATTATCTAAGAAACAAAGAACATCTTTGACTCTCATTACCTTCTTTAGACTTTGTTGGAAATTGTAATAAAATTATCCTAAGGGAAGGTTTTACGGCTTCGGGTTAAGGGGTCGGTTCATTGTAGTTGGATAAACAGATACGTATTTAGTCTGTGACTTTCTTAAACCAGCTGTCAATAGTCTCTTCTTCATCAACTCTTTGAAAAGTCGAATAATTCTTAACCGGCTGTCGGTAGGACGTTAACTCTCGCATGAGCTCTTGAGGAAGCTCTGGAGCTTTTCGGACACTTTAACGTTCCGATTAAAGGTAAACCAAAGTCGAGGAGGATTACCTAACACCTTCATGGGTATTTGTTAGATACCCCTCGGATACTCATATAGCGAGGTATCTTTTAGTCGGGAAATTCCATAAACTATGGCATTCCTTTCTTGGTTTCATTTTCTTCTCTTTGTTTTTTGTTGTTTTATTTTTTTGGCACACTTGTAAGGAGGATAGCGATAAAAAGTCCAATAGAGAGAGAGAGAGACACTCTCTGTGTGCTTGTGTGTGTGTGTGTGTGGTCGTGCCTGAGTGCCTCTGTGCATGTGTGTTTGTGTGTTTGTCTTTTGGGGCCTTTTGCTGATGACTGCACAGCGATTAAAGTTTATTTTTTGCCGCTTTAATTGAATAATAAATTAGGCGAATGGCACCCAGGCTTATGCGAAAATAATCACACAAAAAGTTGCAAATGGAACACCAAAAGTGGTTCGTCGTACCCTAGGATTTTATCAGAGTAAACAGGCAACCTGTATTCGGTAAAGGAGGGTCCTTCCTTAAACAAGAGACAGAGAGACAGAGAGACAGAGAGATTTTTCGTGGAGCATTTGAAGATGTTGTAAGTGGACACCGTTTTACCTTTAAGTGGAGACGGAGACAAAAACTTAAAGGAAAGAAAAAACCTGTAGTACTCTACAGTTCTCCGTGAAGAGCCAACCTCCAATAAGGACTTGAGCTTGTTAAGCTCTTGCGAGCCACAAGCGAACACCTTTTCTAGTTCGATAAATATTTCCTGTCATCGAGAATCCCCCCCTCCGTGGGGTGTTAAGTTTTTGACAAGTTGGTGAAAGTTTGAAGAGGTTGGTCCTAGGTTCTCTTTAAAGAGGAGTGCAACTTAAAGCTGCAACTAGAGATAGTACTGATTTGCCACAAAGATTGACCCCCACTGACCCACATTTCTATTATCCACTAATGCCCCTCTGCTTGGATTGGTGTCTCTGTGTAGCGAAGATTAATAAAAGTTTCGGTATCTTAAGTATTTTTCCTTGTATTTATTATTACCGAGATATATTGATAATAGAATGCGACAGATAGACAGATAGAAAGCTGGGGTGAAACTTCGAGGTTCGCTCAGATTTCACTCAACCCAGTTGACAGTTATCCAATAGTTTTTCTAGCAGTTCCTCCAGTAGTTCAGCTGGTAATTTAAGCTTCAACTTTTCTAATTTCTATGATTTCCATTAAAATGTCTCCTCCTCCACTCGGCTTTTGTTCTCGCTCTCTCGCTCTCTCTCTCTCTGTTCGAGCCTTATAATAAATGTATAATAGCTCCATTATTTTATTATTCTGCTTTAACATTGTGTGCAATTCCGTCAACAACTAAAAGAGAGAACTACTACAGCAGCAGCAGGAGGAGGAGCAGCAGGAGGAGGAGCAGCAGGAAGAGGAGCAGCAGAAGGACCTCCTCCTGCAGAAGGGGTAGTATATGTATAATCTGAAGGTTGGAAGTTTTGAGGAGCTGCCTGGCAGGCCTCAAAGAGCAATGAGGAAAGGAATAATAAACAAATCAGGGAAAGGAAAATCAGGAAAAAGTTGTTCATGTTTATTTTGCCGTGCTTCGGAGCGGAAGAATGGAATATAAAAGTCTGGGGGGAGAGGGGGTGGGCACAAGCCAGAAGAAAAACCATAAGAAGATGCCAAAGAGCAGGAAGGAGCAGGAGCAAGGAGCAGGCGAAGCCATCGAGGCAATGATAATTACAAAAACAGTCAACGAGTGCACTTCGTCATCGTCGAATCAAAGTTAAGCAAGAAATTTGCGTCACTAATGGAAGCATTTGCAGTTATGTTGATCGACCCCCCTCCCCCCTGGGGGTGGCTCCTGGGGGGTCAAAGCTGTTGCTGGAGGAGGCCTGCTTATGGCTGCACATTTGCCAGATACGAGATAGCTGACAGATACAAAATGCATAAGCTGCTCACAGTTTAATCGGTTTATGTGACAGGACAGCATCAGAGGGCAGCAGAGCAGAGGGGGGCATCAGAGGGGGGGCATCAGAGGGAGCAGAGCAGAGGGAGGCGTGTTATGGCGTACAAGTCACACAACGGACACACTACTAAATCATAGAGGATTTGCCAGTTACGTCCAGCCCCTGTCCTGCCAGGAGGACTCTACTCTACTGTGAAAGGAAAAACTAAAAATAAAACAAAGCCAGGAGCATCAGCAGCAGCAGCAGCAGCATCAAGTGGCTGTCAATGCGTTTTGGGATGAGCTCAAGATAAGATGCAGTCCAGCAACCACTGGACCAGGCCATAGGGAAAGCTCTGCCCTGTCAAAGTTTTGCCAGGGCTTAAACCAGAGAGAAACCCATAAAGAAAACGCACCAGAGGACAATTAAGCAAAGGGTCGGAGAGGGGTGGGGGCAGGGGCAGGGCTGGCAAACCCCTTGTGTGGTTTGTGTGGCTTGATTAAGAAGTTTTCGCTTTATAAATGATACAAACGCCAGCAAATTATTCAAACTAATTTGTTTAAAGAACAGCAGCGGGGCTGCCTTTACAGTTAAAGCGGCAGCCAAGAAGGATTATCATGAAATTTAAGGATTGGATATTAGATATGAGAGATGGGAGATGCGAAATGAGATTAGATGCCGAGACGCCATTTATAATGAGGGATTTATAATTACGGAAAGTGCAGCTTTCAAATGAAATTGACTCTCTTTCTCTCCCTATCTCTTTCAGTGTGGCTTACCAGTTGGGGATGAGTTTTCATATCTGAAATGTACTTAAAGCTGGCAACCAAAAGGCTCTCTGGGGTCAAAAGGTGTCCATTTCTGTGCTTTAATCCGCCAAAAAGTTGGTGGAATAAACAGATTTCCGATTTTCATTCACTTCGATCTTCCCTGAAGAAAACCAACCCCAAGCATTACCAGCACAATCAAACAACAAAGCAAAGCAAACGGCAAGCATTTCTTCGCTGAACTTCATTAACATATCTCGGAACAATCTGAAGGAAAGGAAAGTCTGGCGCAAGTTCCTCAAATGAGATGAAAGTCTTAGTCAATGTTTCGTGAATTTTCAAGGGATATGCAAATCGCCTCCACTTTATACTGATGTCTCATCTAATTAGAGTTTCCACGGCGAAAGTTTTTCCCAGGGCGAAGCAAGGCAAAGCTGCTTGCAAATTGCTTCAAATTGGAAAACATTGTCCAAAGGTCAGGAGGGCACCCACTTGACGGGACACTCGGGCCACTCGACAACTTTGACCGGGTCTAAATCATTGTTTGCCCTGCTCTCTGCGCTTGGGTCAAAACCTGGGATATTGATATGGCTTTTGGGCCGCCTTTGAAAGATAAATCTTAATGCCTATCTAATCAATAAATAATTGCCATTTTCTGTTCAGGAAAAATATCCATTTCACTGAAATCCATAGACAAATCCAAGATAAGTCAATTGTAAACAAAAACCGAAAAAGGTTTTCCCCAGAAAACCCAAAATTTGTTAGAAACAGAAAACAGCAAACAGAAAAAAAACCGAAAATAAAATGAAATACTTTCGATTGACATATACGAATTCTCGTGATGGAATCCATTGTCTGTGGGAGTCGTTCCCTTCTCGTTGCGAAATGAACTTGTTATTTAAGGCTCTGTGTGTGTGAGTGTGTGTGTGTGTGTGTGTGTTTGTGCTTGTGTGTGGAGAAAAACGAAAATAATGCATTTGTATTGAGGGGGGGAAAACTCTCTACTGTGCTCTGCTGTTCTGTGCTTTGCGGAGTCGACACGACTTCAGCACAAATTTAATATTGTAAATGGAAATCCCGGACGGAGAGCAGGACAGGAGCAGGAGACGAGGACGAGGAGGAGACGAAACAGAAGCCAGCAGAACAGTAGAACCAGAGGAGCACCAGGAGCTGTGTGTCAGCGTGAGTGCGTGGCCCAGGAGAGTGGAAAATTTCGTGTAAAGTGTCCTGGCACTTAACCGTACAATTGATTTTTGACAAATACGTTGCTGCTGTTGCTCCTGTTTGCTCCTGTTTGCTGCTGCTGATGCGATGCTCACCTTTCGCTGCCGCTGTGCTGTTGCCCCTTGCCCCACCCCTGTTGTTGTTGCCACAGCTGACGACAACGAGTGTCAACAACAACATTGGCAGGGACTGACAAACGCGAAATCAAACTATGCAAATGAAGCCCCTGCCCCTGCACCTGCCCCGCCCCCAACACACAATCAGTCGCCACCAAGGCCTGACCCTTGACCCAGGCGTGACCCAACGCACCAGAGCACAGCAACAACAGAAAAAGATGAGAAAATTAAAGTAGATACAGATATATAGACTAGAAGATACCCGATACTTGGGGAGGAATCTAAGAACCCAATCTGTTAATAGAAAAATGAATTCAATTTGTATATAAAATGCATTTTGAGGGATTGGTATATGGGATCTATGGTATAGGTATGCTATAGGTCTTATGTATACCATCTAACACCGCTTGAATAGCTCGATATCTCTATCTATCGATTTCTCTCTCGATTTCTATAGTCATTCATATTCATTGTCATAAACACCTTTTTTTCTTGCGACTACCAGGTATCTATAATCGCTATAACCTTAATCAAAAGCGACTGCCATCGAGGTGTGTGTGTGTGTGTGTGTGTTTGCTGACTGTCACTAAATGAAATAAATGTAAATTTCATAAATGAAGTAAAGAGACAGACAATTGGCAGATCGCTCGGCTCAGGCTTCTGTCTGTCTGTCTGCTGTCTGTCCGCTCGCAGCTCATTGGCCCGCTCACACATCGGAGGGCCATCAATATATCATCAATATTAAAATGCAATTACAATCCTCCGACTGGCAGAAGGGCAATCGCATAATAAATGAACCATCCGATTGTGCTAAATGATGGCCTGATGGCCTTGTCTGTTCTGTTCTGTTCTGTTCTGGTCTCGAATCTGCAGATACCTTGATTTCCATCCGCATTCAACGCACTTCTCTGTTCTCTCTGTGTTCTCTGTGTTTGTCTCCTGGTTTCGCACCGTTTTTCTCTTGGTTTTCCCACTGCTTTGCTCCTGCTGGGCCCCGCTGCGTCCTCGCCTGAAAGTATGCCACGGATTTGTGCCACGGGAGATGCGTTGCTCGGCTCCGCCGGGGTTTTAGTAGCTTTGCCGTTGGCATTGCTGCGGGACAGGACAGGCAGCAGTGGCAGCAGAGGCAGGACAGAGTTTGCTCAACATTTATTCGGGGCTCAGAGTGGTTTCGGTTAGTGATACCACAATTGTGGGGGTAGTCGTGGTCGCCACCGAAACTAAGAGGAAAAATCTGTTGCTAATTCCATTTTGATATCTGGGGAAATGACAGTGGAAACACTGCACTGCTCTTGCAGAAAAGTAAAGTCAAATTTATTCCGCAATGGTTGAAAATTCACATGTAAAAATTCATATTCTTGGAAGGCCTCCCCTTCCCTTGAAGAAAATTCAATTATCTATGTGTCAGAAACAACTTTTCGCACAATTTACAACCGCTTGACGCTTCCACAACTTCAGACTGAAACTGAAACTGAAACAGAAACTGAGGCTGGGGCTGAAGGGTGAAAATAAATCAACCGAGGGAAACAATATTACACACTTGCAGGCAGCTTTCCGCCTAGAACAGATGTCTGATGTCCGATGTCCGATGTTCGAGGGGTTGTAGGCAGAAGAATAACGGATTGAGAGATTGTCTGCAACGCAATGAGAGCTGCGACTTTAAATAGGAACACTTTTCGATAACAAAACTCGCATATTTCTTTTAGCAAAGATCCGCAAAGAGCTCTGAAAACTATGTATAATTTGTCTCCATTAATGTGGCCATTGAAGATAAAACAAAAGGCTTCTGATCCTTAATGGTTTATACAAATTTATGTGGAAACTAAAGATTATACAGCACTATAAAACTGTTGCACTCTCGAAATGTGTCGCCCCCGCAGCTGGCCAACTGGCCAACTGGCGTAAGGCCACTCTGTTAAGGTAAATTTATGGCCGAAACTTAATATCACAGCATCATAACGAAACCCCAACGAAACCCCTACGAAACGACATTAATTCAAAGTCTTTACGACTTGTGCAATTTAACTATCTTTTGAGTATTATAAATTAAGGTAAAGACTAGGCTATGGGGCGTGGAAATTTCTATACCTATTGGAGGAAAACTAACTGGAAATTGTTATACATTTTCAGGAGGGAAAACTGTGAGCACAGATCTATGGAGGAATATACCAGAATAACTCGTATAACTCTTATGGTAACCTACTCCCCAAATGGGTTTTATTTCATGGAGGAAACGCTCCGAAAAATATATGTAAATTCTTTAGCTGAATGCCCCAGAAGCTATTGCTAGCTTATACTCACTTATTATAAGGTTTAAACCTCATTAAATAATAATAATATATACATATTTGTAAATTTATAAAAAAAAACATATATACTTTCATGTAAATTAATGAATGAACATTCCATACGCCAGAATAACCAAATTCTATAGTTTTCAGAGGGAATTTTAAAAATTCGAATTAAGTTAAAGCAGCGAATGAATGAACAGAAATTCTATATATTTCCATGGCTTCATAACTGAACAAATTGAGGGAAGAATGTAATGCGCTGCAGCCGAAAAATTTGTATAAATTTAAGGAGCTGCCAGATGTAGATGCAGATATACATGCATACATATGTATATCATAGGTATAAGGAGAACAGCACCTGAATTTGTGTAAATTTAAGGAGAGATCCAAAGCTAAAGCTAGAGCCAAACATTTGTATAGCAAAATATGCTAAACCTGCTAAAAATTAGCATAAATTTAAGAATCAGCACAGAAATACATATTTGTTCTCTCTATGTACAGAATCCGTTTTGGATCCGTATAAATTTGGGTTGTATCCCAACACTCGTCGGCCACATCTCATAGTTTGTTTAAATTTCCAAATGAACATCCCACTCGATGCAGATACCGATACATTTGCAGATACATTTGCAGATAGAGATACAGATGTCAAGTGTCGAATGTCGAATGTCGAATGCCCGCAATCGATTCATTAGTTTCGTTCAGCGAAACGTAATGCCAATCGAATGGCCAATGGCATTCACAGTTTCGCATTTCGCATGGGGGGCATGGACCATGGACCAATCCGTGGAGCCATAAAGCCTACCCCAAACCGCAGATGGATACCTCTTAATGAACCGCAGAGTTCCAGTTCCAGTTTCAGTTACAGTTACAATTACCTTTGGCAGGCGTGTTACAATCGCTTCAATATTTGTCAGGGAAAATGGTCATTAATATTGCAGGACAGGACGGGATAGGACGGGTTCAAGTGGAGTAGCGTTAACAGCAGAGCAGAGCAGAGACCACTGGCCGTGGTAAGAGTCGTGGCTAATAATAAAGAGTTCCAAAAATAAAAGCCACAGCTCCAGCAGCTCACACTTAATCTAGTTGGTAGCAGGGGGGCACCCAAAGGCAGAGCAGCAGTTGAAGCTGTAGATGAAGCCACTTCAGCTCTAGCACTTTGTCGACTCCCCACCGCTCTCTCTCCGCTCACCACTCTCTCTCTCTCTCCGTCGAATCTTTCCCCAGACCTCTCACTAGAGCTTATGTATAATGCATGGCATCGGTCCGTGGTCCCTGGTCCCTGGTCCCTGTTCCCTGGTCCATGGTCCATGGCTGAGTTGTAAACGTAACCAGGCAACGCAGCCAACTCCAAGCCACGATGCTAGACTGGTCTTAATCGGAGGAGGAGTACCACTGCGAGTGCGAGTGGCAGTGGAAAACCTGAGCAGCCACGGGGGGCACACAAAAAACTGTCAGCGTCATCGCCATCGCCATCGCCATTGCGGCCCGGCACTTGGCTTTTAATATTCAAAATAGGAAAATTGGCAAAACCCAAGCCAGCGGTCGAGCAAAAAGATACAAAAAAACCAACCTAAAATCGCCGAATGCACAGAAATAACATCATACTGGGGGGAAATGCCGCCGCCGACGCCGCCGCCGCTGTCAGACGTCGTCGCTGAAGCACAAGGAATTTATATTTATATTTTCCTCCGAGAGACGAGATGCGAGTTTTCTTTGTGGATTTTTCTTTCTTTCTTTTGCCTCTTTTGGCCGGATTGATTGACAATTGTCGGCCGAAATTGTCCCAGAAGTCGCAGAGTACGCAAATACACTGAGAGCCGAGTAGCCACGGAATTGACGGAGCCGCCGACGGTTTCCGGAGGAGAAACGGAGGAGACTTACACGTCGCGCAGTCGAAATTCAACTGAAATGCTTGAAAACTCCGGACAGGCAGAAAGGCAGGCAGCATCGGCAGGCAGCATCAAGCAGGCAGCAGGCAGCAAGCAGCAAGCAGGCCGTGGCAGGCAACAGCCAGCAGCAACACCAGGCGGCCGTGGCAGAGGCAAATACAAGAGACCAGAGACCAGAGACCCAGACCAAACCGGCAACACAGAGTAGCATCCCGTACCACCAACTGGAGAGGAGAGGCAGAGAGTGTACGTACCCCCAGAGAGCGGGACTGACTTTCTTTTGCGGAGCAATAGCAATGCAAAATAGCCAAATAGCCACAGAGAAATGTGGCCAAATGGAGAGAAATGGAGAGCCCCGAAACGCACAGTGACAAAGAGAGAGAGAGAGAGAGTGTGTGTGTGGCAGAGAGCAAGCTTCATTGAGGAATTTCAATCGAAGGAGAAAGAGATTGATTGGGAGAGAGAGGCAGACGGAGAGAGAGAGAGAGAGAGAGCTTTTTCCAGCGCCACCACCACCACTCTCACCGCGCAACGAGAAGAAAAACTGGAAAAACTTTGCAAAATTGTCGGCAAAAATGTCTAGTAGTAACGCTTTTTTGTTCCCCCACAACACAACATTCCATTCCAGCCAGAGAGAGGAGAGGAGCGGAGCAGCAGCCGAGAGTCAAGAGCGTTAGATTACAATATAATTGTGCGGCAGGCATGCTGCATGCACCCTAGACATGCCACAGACCTGCAGAAGCCACTGCGGCACTGTCCTCGAGCATAATTTCCTCTGGTCTGGTAATTGAAATTTCATGGATTATTACATTCCCAGACATTCAAGTCGAAAAACTTTTGGGCACCAAAACTATTGAAACATTTTGTGGCAGCAACGAGCCACCCATCCCGTCCCATACCGATGCTCATCCTCCGGGAAACCAACTGTTGATCGGAGTGCCCCAAGGGGGCAACTTTTGGATTGAATGGATGGATTCCCTCAGCTTAGCATTGGAATTTTCTATGTGCTAAGTATGGGTGTGCTTTGAAAGGGCTCTGCATCAGCCTCTGCCTCTGGCTCCGGCTCTGGCTTTGGCTCTTCTGTCTCTGGTTAATGAAGCGCTTTATTGGCCCACAGCCAACGGCCGAAAGAGGTGAATGGAGTCTCGGACTCTCTGTTCGGCTCGGCTCGGCTCGGACCCGCTTCCACTTGGTTGGGCTCTCCCCCATCGGTGTGGGAAGGTCAGGCCCTCGGGGGGCCAGCGTTTCTTTCGCTTTTTGTGTGGTGCCGTCAAGAGATTTGAGACCGGACCGAACCGAACCGTTTGCGCTTGAGTTTGCGTTTGAGTTGTTATTGCAATAGCAAATTTTGGTAATGAAATCGAAACAAATGCCGAAAGTGGTCATAAAGCGGTTCCCCAAACGCCAGCTGGAGTCGAATATTAAGCAGTCCCCACAGCGGAGGAGCTTTAACAATGTAATATAGTACTTTGTGGCAGACTTTGGCAGCAGTTGCTGGAAGATTGTGGCTTAAATGTTTGCAAGGGGAGAGGTTTGTGCGATGAGATGGCAGGTCTTCGATTGCCCCTCAATTGGTGGGTATTTGATCGAGACACTAGCATATCCAAGTTTGGCAATACACTGGCCTTTGAGAGGTCTATAATTTACTTAAGATGTTCAAACATGGACTTCAAACCTTATTGTACTTAAAGAACAAATGTCTTTGCACATTCACGGAGATAAACACGAAATCAATCTATTCTAAGTAGGCTGCTAGGGTGCCAGCAGAGAAATGATCTGTTTCCTCATTGAAAAATTACACATACGACCCGATGTTTCTGAAATAAAGTTAGTATGAATTCAACGCCATGCTATATACATACATACATAAATACATACATAAGTACACCTCTGAGTATTTTCAAGTCTATCAAATGCATCCATTATTTCAGGAAGACTTTTACAATACCCTGTAATGCCATTCTTCACCCATTAAAAACTGAGTTAAATTTGTTTTTGGTGTTCAATAGATTTCTTTATTGCAATTTCTTGTATTTTCTGAAATTCATATATATGTATAGTGTATATATATATATTCAATTATATATATATAAATGTATATATAATTAATTTAATTTGTTTGTTCATGAATTATTGAGAGAACAATTTGGTTTGTTTTTTGTTGTTTTTGTTTAGTTCAAATAGTATACAATTTGCTTAACTATACAATAATTAAAAAACAGTTTTATCGTCGAAATAAAACGCGAGAGAATGGAAACCAAAAACAAAACAAAAACGAGAATAAAAGTCTAATAAACAATGGATTCGTTTGGTTTCCTTTTCCATTGAAATAGCTTGCAATTATTTAATATTAATTTAGTTGTTATTACATATTATTATTAATGCTCTTCATTGTAAAAACTTAACAAATGTTTTGCAAACTTCGTTTATCTGTTGCCCTTTCGATCTTCTGGTTTTGGTTTTTGTGCAAAGCGCGTTTTTCCGTTTTTCTTGTTAGTTTTCTCGTTTTCTTCTCGTTCTTATGCTTATGTGTAGATGTAGATGTAGATGCAGATGCAGATGTGTTTGTAGATGTGGGCCGAGAGAAATATCATCGTAAAAATGTACAAGAGAATTAGCTAATGAATTTACTTGTAAAATCAAAGGAAAAACCCGGGCAAACAATCCTGAAAAGTATTTGTTTTTATTAACCACGCACTACACCCCTGCAGCAATTTGTAAACTTGTTTCCCAAGTGGGAAAAGTGAGAAAAGTGGAAAATTTTTGCATTCTTTGTTTGCTCTTAAACAGTTATTTGCATTTTAGCTCCTTGAAATCCCCAAAAATCCCCCTCAAAGGCTGTAACCTCTTCTTACACTCCTGTTTCCCTTGGGGAATAATTGCAACGATTTTCCACCCCCCCAGGTAATCCCGCATGTTAGTCACTGAGTGGAGTGAATGATGAGCAAAAAAGTGCCAACTTCCAACTGCTGGAAAATTTCGTTTGTTTTTCTCAAGTTTCTCAAGTTCTCTCCTGCCCGAAAAGTTTCTCCTTTCTCCGTTTTTGCCGTTTGTTTTGATTGAAGCCAAAAATGAAGATGAAGACGAATTTCAAGTAAACCCGCTCTATATATTTATATAGTAGTTTTTTTTTGGAGGGGGGCGTGCTGGGGGGTTGGTGGTGGTGTGGAAAAGTTAAAGTTAAACACGTGCCTGAGACTGGAGACTCCTGAGTGAAGCATGAGTGTACTTTTTGATTGGTTTTTGGTTTTCTGTTTAATTAGGCAATGGCTGAAGCGTCGCTAACTGCATGTTAGATGAACTTAAAGCTTTCAAACCACAACACTGCCCTGCCACATGCCACATGCCACATGCCACACCACGCATTTGAGGCAGCAGCAGAGGCAGCAACAGAGTCTTTACACAACGCATAAGGAACTGGCAAACCGAGTTATAAAGCATCTATGTTGTATATATATGTACATTCTTCTCTTTTTTCTTTGGATCTATTATCTCTATGGCTTGTGTAGAAAATAGTTAATCATTAAGCATTTTTTTATTGGGGGTTAAAACATTTCTTTTCGGCCTTGTTGTTGTCTTGTTTTGTCAAGCAATTTGTTGTATTATCTATACTCGTATATAGTTTGTAGTTTAGGGGAGGTTATGCATAGGATCCGATATAAGAACATAAAGGTTTCTAGGAAATACAATTGGAAATCGATATGAGCGAAGTGGAGATGATCTATGATTCATCTGAAGAATTCCTAGAGGAAATAATGACGATCTACGATCATGTATTGCTGCTTAGATTTGATTGGTTCTTTTTGATAGATTTGAGACCTCACATGAAGAAATCAAAGGATGATCTAGGATCATTATACATATATCTCTAATTTCTATGCTCCGAGGGGAGCGCCGATCCTTTGTCTGAAAGCGAAACTAAAGATCGTATTTATATGAGAACCCAAGCGAATAGCCGATATGTCTGGACTGAAACATTATCTTCTTTTGACAGACTGAAACATGATATGATATGGAACCCAAAGATGATCCTTGTGTGTCGATCTCTGAATACTTAGGGAATACTCTGGAATAGGTACTCTGGATACTTAGACAATACGTATGCGAAGGATAGCCTTAGTTTTCGATTAGATATTGCTTAGATGGTGGTGTATAGAGGATCATAGGGAGTGGCCTTTGAGTGGCCCTTGGCTGCCCTGCCCTGCCCTGCTCTGCCTTTAGAGGAAGGCCTTCTTGCTGGTCTCCAGATTGCCTCCAGTGTTGCCTGTGGTCGCTGCTGTGGCTGCTGTGGTGGTGGTGGTAGATATGCCGCTGTCCTTGCCCACACTGGCGGTGGTGGAGACCGCAATGGTGGGCGGCACGAGGGGGCCTACTGCCGTGGCCGCTGCTGTCGCTGCCCCGCCATGGGTGATGGTGCTGGCCATGGGCGACGGTGTGGCCGCCAGTTGGGTGGGGAATCGGGGCTGAAATGTCGGCTTGCCCATGGCCAGGGCCGGATTCAGATCGAGCATCGTGCGCGGACTCATGGCCACGATGCTGGCGCCCAGTGGACCTGCGAAGAGTTGAGCAACTTTTTGTGTTAAGGCCGCCGCAAAAGTTCGATATCAAACGAGTATACGAGTTTGAGGTAGGTAGGAAATAGGTAGGATATAGCCGGAAAAGATAGTTTCAGAAAGAGAGAGAAAGAAGAAAGAAAAGAAAGAGAGAGAGAGAGGAAGAGAGAGAGAAATATATATTATTTTCATTGTATTTTCAAAAGCTGAGAGACCAAATTCGTTTGGGTTTTAATCGCATTTCAAGTGGGGGTTGACACACAACTTTATGTAGTTTTTGATTACTGGGTGCACTTTTTGTTGGTTACTACAATACGAGAGGGTGGGTGTTGTGGGGTTGTGGGGTGATAACATACACATACACATACACATACACAAGAGCACACACAAGAACAGGAACAAGTACAAGTACGGGGAGACATCGACTAAACACTAAGCACTAATCACACACATCCTCGAAAGTTTGGCAAGATTCGGGTCAAGGAACGTTGTAACTTGCAACACATGCAGCATGCAGCTTTTCAAACACTTATATGGTAAGGTACGGTACATATACATATAGATCTCTAGAGCTACACATATCGCAAAGAGGAATTTCCGTTCAAGTTTTGCAGGAGGATTCAGGGGGGAAAACTTTTACAGAATCAATGCTGTTGTTAGGGGGGGGAAGTGATGGTGTGGTGTGGGTGGGGGTTTTTCTCTAGTAGTTTTTCTCTACAAGTACAAGTAGTTTTGGAAGTTTTGTTCAACTATTTGACACTTTTGCAAGGGGATTCGGATTCGGATTCGATACGGGGGGCTATAGAGTTCTAAGAGTTTTAAGACAGAGCGAGAAGGAGAGAGAGAGAGAGAGAGAGTTATGCTTTGGCAGTTAGAATTATTATTAGATTTTCTATACTAGTAGTAGTTGTAGTAGTAGTAGTTGTAGTAGTAGGAGAGAATTATTATTAGATTTTCTATACTAGTAGTAGTTGTAGTAGTAGTAGTTGTAGTAGTAGGAGGAGGGGGAGGAGATTATTAAAAAGGTTTAAACCAACACACCCGCCCAGCAGAGTCCATGGTTTATTGGTTAGCACAAGAGCATGAATGATGAACGAAGGAACGAACGAACGAACGAAGGATCTGTTTTCTGTTTTCTTTTTACATAATTTGAACTGAGTTTTTCTTTTTTTTTTGTTTTTTTGATTTCGTTACGTTTTTGGTTCGATTTTTGTTGTAGAGTTTCGGTCTTTCTTTGTTTTATTATTTGATTGATTTTTGTTTGTGTCTTTTCTTTCGGGTTTTTAATAAATTACAAAATAGCTTTCTTTTTTTCTTTTAGTCGAAACTGAAGGCCATATCTGAAATACAAGAGTTCAAGATAATACAGAGAGTTTTTCGTTTGTTTTTATACCTATAACTACATATGGGGGGGAGATACTGAAGGGGAATTCGCCTTTGGAATAACAAAAATACACGCACACACACACACACAGAGAGAGATATAGAGAGATAGAGAGAGATACATATATAGAGAGAGAAGATACACTTAAAAAGATAATACATATTTGTAGAGCGGAATATAATATTATTATGTATGTATATCGTTTATATTCTATTGTAACCAAGAAACGAACGAGCCAGAACTGAAGAACAACACGTATACGATATTTATGTTTATATAGAATATTTATATGCACGAGTATGATAGATAGAGAGAGAGAGAGAGAGGTAGAGAAGGTAGAAAACACGTAGAAAATTACATATTGTTGATTATATATACGATTATATAGCAGATTGGTGGTGGTGGTAGTAGATAGCAGTAGCAGTGGACAGTAGGCGTAGACGACAGACGACAGACGTCCTCGATATTCACACTATATTCGATATTCAATGTATTATGTACGGCATCCAACGTACCACTCGATTCTCTCTGTTCATCTCTGATTCTGATCTCTATCCTTTGGGGGGTTGTCCTTTGGGGGTGTTCATACTCTTCTTACTCTCTTTTGGTTTTCGGTTTCAATGCGTTTTCTCATAGATCAGTTTGCCAAATTCTTATATAGAATATAGAATATTCTTCATCATCTCTCGATCGTATAGTAGTTTCAAATGGTTTTTGGGTTTTTGGTTTGATTTTGGGTTTGGTTTGGTTCTTCATCTGATTTCTGGTTTCTGATTTCTGGTTCTGTTGGGTGTGTTTCCTGTGGTTTCTTGGGGTTCTTTGATGTGGTGCTCGTGTGGTGGTGGTCTGTGGCCTTAGAGCAGCCTGCTCTTCTTGCCATCTCGCGGTTTGCCAATCATTGTTGTATATTCATCTATTTACACAAGATTTGTAGGGGGGTTTTTGGATTGGATTGTTTATCAATAATAAAAAAAAAACAAGTACATATATTAAATAATACATAAATATTTTGAGCAGAGTTTTCAACTTAAGAGTGGAAATACACACAATAGAGAGAGAGAGTCGGGGCGTATCATAAAACAAGGTAAAAACTGTATTTATATATATGTATGTATGTATTTGTGTATCATATAAATAGATATGAAATAGGGGTATTACGGATCAGAAAGATCCAAACCCTCTATTATATGTATAACATCTTATAAATGTTTTTGTATAAATATTTTGGGATGTCTTTGGGGTAAAACAAAACCCTAAATAGAGAATGACTTGAATTTACACAAAATGCCTTCAAGAAGGAAAACTGAATGTTTGGAATGTGAGAATAAAATGCTTCTGGAGGAAAGTTGAGAGATTCAGGGTTGATAGGAAGTGGAAAACCTACGAAACTAGGGAGCATTATTTACGAATTTAAGACTAATGTTTATTATCAAAGAAGAAGATTATCGAAATACATTTTAGTCTGCAAACTTTATACAATTGCACAGGAATATGTTTGAAATCTAATGGGAATAAGCCCTTGTGCTATCTGTGAAATGCTTTATATAATTGCTGTACATAAAAGAATGTAGAATTAAACTTTAGAACAGAAAATTGCATGTTCTTAGTGCGTTTGTGTGCCCAGAGAACAGACACGAATCAACATGTTTAATTTTCGCTGCCGCTGCGACAGCCGAGCACAATGCCGACGCTACACGAAGTTTACACTGAGCGTATGCCGACTGCGCTGCCCCGTGGCCTTTTCGAATGCACATTGCACAGGTCGCTGCTGGCCTCTGCTTTATAACATCTCGAATTAATCATCAATATATAATTCTTCACATAAATTATAACATCTTTTGCATTAGCTTTCCCTTAGTTAAGATCTCCACACAATTCTTCCCACGACCAACTCAAGAACCTCCCAAGATGAATCTCGAAATGAGTGTTGCGTTAACTAAAAGCAAAGCTCGAATGGAAGAATGAATCAATGAATCAACTTGTGGAATGGGTTGAGAGGAGGGGGGGTATAAAAACAAGCCGATTTTGGTAATTACATAGAGTACATATGTATATACACGTACACGACGGAATGATATGTTATACAATATGGGTAACATAATAGCAACGCCAGAAGCGCAGGGGGAAGCGCACCCAAGATCATGGAAGTCTCAAAGTCTTCTTTAAGATTCATGGAGATGGAGTTACTTGTCCGCTCACTGGATTATTCGGGAGGAGGGACTGTGATTTCTTTGAACAGGTAAGTAATACTATAGCTGATCCATGGATCTACTCAGAGTGCAGCTGTGCGAGAGCCTTTAGGACAGATGTTAAGAACTGTTTGGTTACTGGTCTTTAATGGTAATTAGTTTTTATTTTGGTTTTGGTTTTTAGTTTGGCGGTGTCTTTGAAGCGCAGCTCAGATTTGATATATGCTTGCTTGTGGGGGTAGGTGGGGGTTTTGTGGTTGTTAGGGGTGGTGTGGTGTGTTTGTGGCCGTGGCAAGGACAAACAAAGACTCACCTGATTTCGGACTGACCAGATCCTTGGTTTTATTGTTCATGCGACGCGGTCCAGTGCCGCCAGAGCCCATCGGACCCGAATGTGGACCCGAGCCCGGAGTGCCACAACCACTGACACCGCCAGGGGCACCTACAAATGAGACACAACGAAGTGTTAGTTGTTGGCCAGATATTAGATGGTGGTATATGGTATTACCTGGTATTCGCGCCTGTCGCGGCTGTTCCACGGGAAGCACTCGTCTACGCTTCTTTGGCAGTTTCGCGCGCGCCTGCGTGTGCGAATAGTACATCGCAAAGTTGCTAACTATAACGGGCACTGGCAGTGCAATGGTTAGTACACCGGCCAGGGCGCACAGGGCGCCCACGAACATGCCGATGTAGGTTTTTGGCGCCATATCGCCGTACCCGACGGTGGTCATCGTCACCAGAGCCCACCACAGGCCGAGCGGTATGCTGTTGAAGTCGTTGTGCGGATTCGGCTGTATGCGCTCGGCATAGTACACCAAGCTGGCGAAGATCACGATGCCCAGGACGAGGAAGAAGACCAGCAGGGTCAGCTCCTTGGCGGAGGCGCGGAACGTTTGGATGAGGATCTTCAGGCCGGACGAGTGACGCGTTAGCTTGAACAGACGCATGATGCGAATGATCGAGAAGAACTCCAGGATGTCAGCGTTCTCCAAGTGCGATGCGAATCGCTGAAGCACAAGATCGATATAAAAACTAAGCGTTGCTATATAGTCTATGATGTTAACAGATGACTTGATGAATTCACACTTGTTCGGCGATGAGATAAAGCGTACCTAAAACGACAGGAGAGGATGCCATTACAAGACATGACAAAGGTCCAAGGATCATTCTTACCAATATCTCAAATGTAAACCAGGCATTGCAAACGCATTCGATATAAAAAAAGGCAATATGCGCATTGGTTTGTGCCTTGTCCAGGACCCAGGCCGTGCTACCGTTCGCCGTTCGAACGGTCACCTTGCGCACGATGGGCACCCGCATGTCGGGATGGGTTTTCAGGCAGAATGACAATATCGAAATGCATATAAAAAATACCGAAACAACGCCAATGGTCTGCAAAAACACACACCATTAGGGGGGACTCTTTACAGCACCTCCAAGGACTTACTTTGGCGGCATTGGAACTGTAGGGCTCATCGAACAAGGACCAAATGCGCGGCTTCATCTCCTGCCACCAGGATATGGTGCCTTTGTAGTAGTCCTCTTCGAAGCCAAATTTGCGTGCCAATTCCTCTTCGGACGGTTTTTCCGTATCCAGATCCAGACGATCCAATACGGCTAGGGTTTCCTGTGTGTCGCGATGCTGCAGAGAGGATAATTCAGAGATTATAGCTGAGGAAAGCATTTATATGATGTCTACACTCACCTGTGTATAGGTCATCCAACAGCAGGGCTCTACCTGATTCGAATCCAGACCCCAGAATTCCAATTCCTCCTCAAACAGAGGTCCACACACATCTGTGGGATAATGCAGTTTGCCAGTTCTGCAGTAGAGAGAGAGAGAGAGAAAGACTTTCTTTGAGAGACATTCAAATGATATGCAGTGATTCGTTTACCTGTAATAGTTGAGCACTTGTGCAAATACGCCCGGATGCCGATCGAAGAAGTACTCGTTCAGTATCGGATCATAGTTGGCCAGGGCTTCCGTGAGACGCGACAGCCGCGTCGCCGGAATCTTCTTCAGTGTGGCCTTGTATGTCTCGTGCCGTATCCCGCCGACATTCAGGACCACCCGATTCTCCGAGTCCATGTTGATCAGATTCATGGCTGCTTGCGTATAGTGCATTTTTTTGGGTATGTAAGTCATGATTCAAATTCAAAGATTTCTTTCAACGAAAGTGTTTGTATAGGGGGTATTCTTGGATGTATTGGGTATTCGTGTGTGGCTGCTTTTGTGGGTGTTCGGTGAAGGTTTGTGCCGCGTTTTGTGGTGTCTCAAACCTGAATGTTTCGGTCCTCGGTCCTCTTTCCCCACGATTCAGTTGCAGTTCCTTCCTGACACCCACCACTCGATGGAAGCCTCCTCCCACTCGATGGGAACCAAGGCTCAATCACTCGATCTCCCGCTCTCGATCTACCTCATGTGCACTTGAAAATGTATCAACCAGATGTTAGGAGACCCACAGCATGGCCTCAGACGTTCAAGTACTCACTTGGTTGGGTTTTGGTAGGACGACATGGTGCTGCGAGAAAAGAGGGGAAAATTGTTCTGTATTCATGAGTGTTTTCTGTATTCATATATCAAGCTCAAGGAAAGCCATTCATTGTGGTAACTTTCCATGAATATATGTTATATTTGTGTTAGTTCTCCAATCAATTCTGCTTTCCGCATCCATCACTTGAACCAATTTTCGCAGCAATTCAATAAATATTGAATAAAAATTCCCGAAAATTCTCCGAAAGAAAAACGAGAGCATATTTCACCCATCAATTATCACACGGCCTCGCAGCCAAATGTTAGGCACACAAATCATGGATGCTAAATCAATATTTTGTGTATACAAATCATTAAGACATTCATATTTTATATCTCTCGTTTCAGGTGAGTGGCCAACTTTCACACCCCACAAATTCAATCCAAACATTGTTTATGATATCCAAAATGGGATAGGAAGTTCAATATGTATGTATGTATGGTATGCCCTTCTACTTCCTATATATATGTATGAGCATTGATTGATGTTTTACACTCGATATCCGCCTCCTGATTCAATCGATTTTCGAGTTGTTTCTACAACATAATCCGACAGTACTGATAGATGGTGCCCCTCCCTATCTCCTCCCGATGATTCACTTGACTTTCGATTGTTTTCGAAGATCATTTGGGATCAACAAATCCAGAAATAAGTATGGATGGGGTATTATCTTAATGAATCAGCTGTAGATAATCGCGGGGGAAGTTTCAGACACTTTTAGTTCTTGGAATCAGCACTGATCGATGTTTCCCTCAATTAATAATTAAGATCAACAATTCCAGCGATATTAAGTTGAGTGCAGAATGGATCCGGGGGAAGTTCTAGCCACATATCATTCCACGAATCAATAGCATTGATAGATGCTTCCTAGGGATATGGTATGCCAGTAGAAGATCTTAGATATAGCTGGGTGCTATGATCACAATTATATATAACCTTTTATCCCATTCCCCGAATAAACAGCAGCATTGATATTGATCCTCCTCCCCTCCGGGTGATTCAGTGCGTGGGGAAACACTCATTCTACGCCGCATAAATATTCAAAATCAACAAATCGAGCTATGGAACAACTGCAATTTGTACAGATTCATACATATATATATATCTGTATAGGATGTACAAATGTCGAAAATTGGGATATAATATTCTCCCCGCCTCGATTCGATTCGATTGAAATGACCCATTAGCAGCTCGTAGAGCGCATCCCACAAACATATCCAATCCATTCCAATCCGATCCGATCCGATCGAACCTTTTCTTCTAGATCGCACTAAATATAGCTCCAATCATCGATAGCGTCATCAGTTTTTTTCCGATTTAAGTATTCCTCGGAAAGTGGTACCCAAAGAAAAAAACAACAAACAAAAAAACAAAAAAACAAAAAAAAAGACGAAAAAAATAGTCTAATACTACGAACAAAAATAGAGCCTGAAATCGCCTTCGTGATTTGCACAAAAAGCAAATATTTGTTCTTAAACAATATTTAGTTTTGGCGCTGCATTGTTTACACCACTCGCACGGTGCCACACCAATACACACACACGCACCAACACACACACAGGCGAAACGCCTACAAGTGAGCAACAGAGTGTCGAGTCCGTGTATGTCCGTGTGTGTGTGTCTGTCTGTCTTACTGTCTCTCTGTCCGAATGTCTGCCTGTCCCTGTCTTTCTCTCTGTCTGTCTGTCTGTTCGGGGGCGCTGCTGCTGCTGCTGCCTGCCTTTCGTTTGTCCATTTCGATGCGATGTTTACTTGCAACTGCCTGCCGGCTGCTGCCCCCCTCCCGACCCCTCGACACAACTCTCCAGTTTCGGCCGAGAATCAACGCCATAAAAACCACAATCCCAAAAGAAATCATCATCATGGAGGCTTTATAAACAAAACAAACACACACGCTGAGGGCACCAGACTTTTCCTTTTCCTTCTCCATCCATGAGGGAGGATGAGGGTCTGGGTGCGGGGGTGTCTGCATGCTAAATGCTAAATACTCGAAACACTCGGTACTCATGCTGCAATATCTTTTCTGCTGCTCGATTCATAATCATAAAACTCATTTCGATCGGGCATATGGGGCTGATATGATATATGGTTTGTCTGTGCTTATTTTTAGCCACAGGCCCTCGTTATTTATTCACTTTTAATGAGCATAGAAAACTTCAAAGCTCCTGGAATATGGTAGTATATGGCCTCTGCCTCCCCTGGGGGGAAGTACTACCCGTACGCTACGAAGTATTTAAAATGAGGTGTTCTTTTTTTTATACCAAATTTCCTTTTCCCAAACATCCTGTGTGGCACGCAAGTAAAGTAGTTAGCGCGGGGGGGGGTGTGGGGGTGGTGCCTTAACTGCTCCGCTTTTGGATCGTTCACATTTTTTTGGTGGTGGGGTGTGTGTGTGTGGGGGTGTAATGGGGCAAAGTGGGTGGCACGGAGTCCACAGTAGGTCAGGAGAGTGTTTTGTAAGTGGCGTGTACTGTAACACTGCTGCTCCTCTGTTTTGTTGTGGCATGAAGTCTCCGTTAACTTTGGCGTGTACATGACATATACACACTCACACAGAGAACCGACACACACACACACACACACACACACACACACACACACACACACACACACACACAGATACTCCATGCAAAACGCCTTTACACGTGTGTGTCGCCGAGGCAGAGGCAGTCAGCCAGGCGCACGCATCGATTTTTCCGTTTTTCGGTGTATCACAAACTTCCTTATTGTTTTCCAGCATTGACTTTAAAATTGACAGAGAGACAGTGGCACTTTCCCCTCACTTGATACACACACACATACACACACACAGCCAGACACACACACACACAGATGGATAGAGGCCATCGCTGTAGACCGTTAGACCCGTACAAACGAACAAGCTAGCGACCTACCGACCGACCGTTCGACCGACTATCATCCATCCAAAAACCCCATCCATCATCATCCCCCCAGCCCGCGCCCGCTCCATCTCTTCTCCTCTCTTCTCTCACCTATTCGCTTGGGCCTGGACCTCCTCGATGCGCTCCGCCGCAAAACATTACTCTGCTGTCCACAATATAACTTCGTTCCGAAACCAAATCAGGGCTTTGTTCAGAAAATGGGAACAACAACTAAAAATTAGGTGAGAGAATTACACTACTACACTACACTACACACACACGCTCCCCGCCGCCCGTCGCACGTCGCCCGTGTCGCACTCCCACTCCCACTTCTCGGGTATTGGGTACTGGGTACTGGGGCTTTCTATTGGGGACTCGCTACTCGGTTCTCACTGCCGTCTCCGACACACCACTGTTTCTGTATTGCCCGATGCCGATGCCCGTTGCCGTTGCCGTTGCCGATCACTGCGCGCGCGTTCCGAGCCGTGCCGAGCCGAGCCGTTCGATGCGATTTTACAAACTGAAAAGGAAACCGAAACAAGCGAAACAACAGACTGATGGAATTTTCACATGGTACACGGTACATCGTACATTGTACGCTGGAGGGATGTTGATGGTTGATGTTGTGCTTCCACACTCTGGAGGCAAACCGAAGTAAATCGGAGGCATGCGCACTGCTCCCATTCGATTCGGTCCGTCTTTGCGAGTTTTCTTTTGCTCCGCCATTTGGCTCCAATGTGGCGCCAAAGTGCAACCCTGCGTATGAGCGATGTAATAAGAAAACGCTTTTCGAATATTTGAAATTAAATTTACATTTATCTTCAATTTAATTTCCATTTCAATTTACTGATAAAAATTTGCAACTTATCAATTTCACTAAGAATTAGAAAGCTCTTGGAATATCTGGATTCCATTCAATCTAAAACTTTAATAGTTTTTTGTTTAAGTTTTGGAGATTCTTGATTCCCAATGTTTTTTGCAAAATATTCATATAAAATTGTAGGCTTTTCTACTTTCAAAATTCGAATTCTTCCTTCTAATTAATAATGTTTCATATACATATCTCTTTTTGAGATTTTAGGAGACAAGTAATCTACTATTATTGATGACTTTTCCTTAACTGTGGAAAAGTTTGAATTTAGATAAAAAAAATAAGTAAAATAAAAATAACAATAAAATAAATAAATACAATAAATTTATTAAAATAAAACACTCCAACTATCATTGGCAATGTGTAGAATTAAAAGTAAAAATCATGTAAAATTGTCTATTGGAGGCATTTCCTGCATATGTAGATAAAAATCCTTCGCTATATAGAAAAATATTTCTCATCAAAATCCTGAATCGTTTAAAAAATAAATAAGGAATTGTAAGAAACATATTTCAGGCTGGGGTAAGCTAATCTAAATCTTAAGCTAATCTTAACTAAAAATATTCGAATTTCATTGGTAAAACTAAAAACAAAATAAACCAAATTATACAAAAGTCCCATTGATATTTTGAATTTTAACTTAGAAGAAATACAGTTTGTTTTATGTGGCGAAAGAACACACAAATCCACAAATCCAAAACAAAAAACAGCCATTATCTTATATTGAAATATGTAAAGTATATTTAATAGACTTTCTTTTTGTTGTGGGAACGTAAAAACTGAAGTACAGAGAGAGTCGCAAATAAATAAACCAAAATTAGTAGTACAATGATCGATAGAAGTATTTGGTTGGGCAGCCTTCCAAATTCCAAATTGTGTATTTAATTGAACTATTTATGTATAAAAAACAAATGCAATTGGCTAAATGAAACGATGGATGCTTGGATGCGATGCAAGAGAGCAGACGGAGCAGAAGCTAGAGGTCCAAAGAGAGTGTGGAGTGCTCCCAGGCATATCTATGGATAGCTATATAGATGAGTATAAAGTAATGGCGCCCTCCATTAGGCACCACCTAGGCCTGCTGTTCCTCGTTGCCATTGGCGGAGGTGTGCCACACGTGCCCCATTTCCAGGGCTTGCAGTTTGAGCATTTCCTTTTGGCTGTCCTTGGCCTGGAGGTGGAAAACGCTTTGCTGCAATGCGAAGAAGAACCATTAGGGATTAGGTATTGGTTACACGGTTTCAGTGGGTGTAGAGAAAACAGAGACTCACCTTCACCTCCTTGGTGGTGAGGACATCCATTTTGTCATAGATGATGGCATGCAGGCCCAGTCCCTTGAGCAGCTTGATGGTGTCCTGGGAGTTGTTGTCATCGCCCCAGCAGAAGAGCACCAGGCCGCGCTCCTTGGCGAGATTCACCTAAAAGTCCGCAGGTGAATGATTTCGAAACATGTCTGTGTGTGGCCCAGTCTCGCAGCATTTTTGCTGTGCGTCCCAGAGAGTGGTGTCATTTTATTACCTGGCTGGGATCACGCAGCAAGTCCTCCGTGTGGGCGACAATCCCGAGCAGCTGCATGGCCACCGCGTGCCAGACGGCCAGCTCCATGGAGTTGCCGCGCGGATCCATATACTGTTCGTACTTGGTGGTCCTGCCGAGAGTCAAAAACATTACTGGATACCGATTCTGTTTGAAGCGCAGCATCGTGCAGATATCGGGATCAAAGCAGCTGAGGACAATCCGCCGACTGCCGCCCTTGCGCAGCACCACATCCAAGATACAGTCGATGTAGAGATTCCTGTCGACCACATGCTCGAACTCCTCCTCCATGCGTCCGTCCTGCAGGCGTTGCGACCACTTAATCTCAATGTTAAAGCCCACATGGACGTCGAGGGCGTCCAGCACATCGGAGAGCTGTGGAAAGGGCTGGTGCTCCAGCAGGTCGTCGTTGTGAAAGGAGCGCGTCTCCCGCGACAAGCCCTCGGCGGTGTGGTACACCTTGAGCTTCTTCAGCTGCTCGAGCGTCAGCTCCCGCATGGGCAGGGACAGGAAGTCGTGCTCCTGCATGCTGCACTTGGACTTGAGCGAGACATAGATCATGAAATCGTGATAGACTACGGGCACCAGGTCCTTGCTGAGCTGCACATCGAACTCGACCATGTCGGCCCCGTGCTCGGCGGCGTTCTTCAGTGAGGTAATTGTGTTCTCTCGGATGACGGCGTCCTTGGCCTTGAAGCTGGTGCCGGAGCCGCGATGGCCCACATCCAGGCCCGTCCACTTGTTGTTCCAGTAGCGGGCGTAGCTGACCCTCATGTCCATGTGGGCGCTCAGGGCGGAGGGGCGCACGATGAGGTAGCCCAGCCGCATCATTCCCAGCGGTCGGTGGCCCTTGGCACACGTGATGGGTATCTCCAGGTTGCCCTCGGAGCGCTTGAACAGATTGGGCAGCACATAGTGGTAGCCCAAGTGGTGCGGCGGACCATCCTCCTTTGCCACCCGGGAGCTGTACGTGTACAGATCGATCAGGTAGGCCGTGCTCTCGAGATCGCCCACGGTTATGTGGAAGATGACCAGGTCGTTGGGGCCACAGGCAGTGCCGAACTGCTCCTGGGCCCGGATCTCGCACTCATCGGCACTCAGCGTGACCACCTCGCTGAAGGCAAAGGCCGTGGACGAGTCCCCGCCATTCTCCCTGGTGTCGTGCGTGTCGTTCGAGAGGGAATCTTCTGGCGGCGACAGTGGACCCATGGACGACTCGCACCCAGCACTAGGTATGCTTAGATTCATGGGTGTCACCTTTACCTGGACATGGCGTCGCTTCATGCGTTGCTTGAAGGTGAACGGTGCGTAGAAGAACTTGAGCTGAACGATCGATTCCCTGGTGAGCCAGCCCCGGTCTACCTTCTCCTGGCCGTTGACGGACCCGAAGATATCCATCCGCTGCTCGGGCGGCTGCTCATCCAGCTCGTCGATGGCTCTGGCCTGCAATGGGTTCATTGTTCATTGTAGTAGGCATTCCACGAAAACAGATCAACAGATTCCCACCTGAAACTGTGTTTCCCAGCGTCTCACCAGCGGCTGTTCGCTGCTGGGCTCCAAGGCACACACCATATATCGGTATTCCGTGGCACAGTGACGTGGAATGTAAACATCCACGCTCCACACATTCTCCTCCTGCGTCATGCGTGCCGCATTCGCCGGCTGCCAGTTTCCCAGGGCCTCACAGTTGCCCACAACGGCCAGCTGTTCGCCGGACATCAGATCCTCGTTCATCAGAACCCGGAATGTCCACAGCCGATTTGTGGTTATGTCGCCAAAGATCCGACGACTCCCATGCTCCGGTTCCGCTCCCGTTCCCGGGGGGCACGTCGAGGGCGCGGCCATGGCATCGTCCTCGCCGTCATGTGAGGCCAGCCAATTGTGCATTCTAATGGTTTTCTGTTTGCTGTTTGCTGTCAAATGACCTTATCAGTGGATGACGTACAACACATGGGACCTCGACTCACCCTTTGATCCACAAATTCACGAAATTCTCGAAGGTCTGTTTAGGGTTTCCTCCTGCACTCTTCTAATCTTTTTCCTTTCACTTAGCGGCGCGTGCGGATGTTGTCTGTGTGTGTGTGTGTGTGTGTGCGCGAAACTGCAACAAAAGAAATATGAGAATGTGTGTATCATGTGGCAGAACCTATATAAATGTATTTTGTTTTCACAATTCGTTCTGCTCAGAATTAAACAATTAAAACTATACTATATTCGATTATTTTAATTAATAATAGAAAACATAAAACACTACTCACGAACAGCTGTTCCTTTCCTCCAACTAGGCAGACATTTTGATGGGATTATGGTTTGATTTGATGATGAGGGATGCAAGGCAAAGCACACAAACTACTACCGGGGGGATTACAATAAATTATGCGCGACTTCAGCGCCTGTCGCGAATGCGACCAGTTGATAGACTATAACTGTGAATTGCATTATTTTCGCTACGATTAAATTTGGGTCGCTTGATAAAAATGAATGTGTGTGGGTGCGAAAGGGAGAGAAACAAGCAGTGCGCTTAACAGCACAGTTTGCCAAAAACATTTTGCAGTAGCCATTTAACAGACGACTACTCTGTAAAAATACATAAATACCGATAAATGCTGCAAAAGCAACAGATGGTATTTCCTGGGTATTTCACCACATGGTATAAAGCCATTTCATACCACAGCATTTCTTGCTACTTATTAATATATTTGTAAATAATATAGTCACATAAACATAAATATATTTGGTCATATATATGTCATATATTATGTACCTTTACATACAAGAACGGCTGATAGATATAATATGATATGAAAATCCCACACATATACGTATGCCTTACCTTTTATTCGAAATGCCTTGACAACGAAAGCGATAGGTAAAATATATTTTGCAGCCCTGTGGCGGGCAACAGCTGTTTGCTGTTTTTGTTTTAGCGGGAATCTCTTGTCTTGGAAATTCTTGAAATAAATTTGAGCATTGGCCTAAAAGAATGAATCAATTACCCGATGAAGACGAAGAGTTTGAGCTGCAATGCCAGGATGAGCTGGAGTTGCTGGAAGATGTGCGGCACGAGTACGATTCGCTTGATGGGCCGAGCACCTCCTGACAAGCGGCGTCCAAGCAGACAAAAGCAATCAACGAGCTGGCTGTTCCAGTTTGATGATTCCATTCGGAGATCAATAATATAAAAATTGCCTGCCTTAGTTTCTTCTTCGCTCCTGGCTCCTGACACACAGCCAGCGATAGTTGCTACCGCGACTAAATTCCGCCTCTGGGTGGACACATGCAAGTCAAGGAAATACATCGGCTTTCTCTCGGATGAATTGACCACCATGATGAAATGACTTCCAAATCTGGTCAAATTGGTCAACGACGATATCCAAGGCAAGGCGAAAGCCAAGGGGGTCAAAACAGAGCACAATGTCCTGCGACGAGTGAGTGGGTGCGCCACAGCATGCCAGATAGACGAACGTCTGACATTTACTCTTTGGCCGGGCCGAAAATTGCATTTCCCACGCGTGGCTTTGAGGTAAGATGAGGCAAAAAGATGATGCATGATGACTGCATGGCCCCGAGCCACATTATTTCTTTTCATCGTTGAATGCACGACGAGTGGCAAGCTGGCAAGCTCTCCTTTGAGGCAGGCTCATGTATTATTTAGGCATCATTAGCTGGGGCAAACATCCCCAGCAAGGACCATGGAAAGTGCATAATCAACACAATCAAGCCATGTAATTTCTTGTCTATTATGTGCCTCAAATGCAATCACAAGATTAATGAGAGTTCTGCATAGATTTCGGACTGTGTACACAAAGCCAAAGCCACCACAAAGTCCACATTTTCTTCTTTGCAGTTCACTCAGAAGAGCACCACAGAGAGTAGCATCTTTCAGGCCTTGCGCTAAGGTGTTACCCCCTCCGCAGTGGGTGTTGCTGTTGCTGGACACCGTGCCCATGCACTCCCAAGTGAGTGTTCTATCTCCTTTGCTAGATCCATATTCCAATTGCTTTAACGCAATTCTTGTTCAGGGGACTGCACGACAAGAATCACATCATTGAGGTGATATTGGATCTCGGCTTGACATTCGTTCAGGTCAAGTCCATGCAAGGACGAGCTGCACCCAACGATAGTAGCAGCATTAGCGGTTAAGAGCTAAGACCGCAGCCACATCGCATCTCATCTACCCAATCATTCGAGAAAATTGAAATTTCCACTTCAAACAGCTGGTGAGTCCAAGGATTCCGATGCACCATCGAGATTTGCATGTCTTGCATTTACTTAGCAGCAATTTACTTGCAAATTTCCCCCGCTAACAAAGAAGCCACCACTCGAATACATTCGCCAAAGAGGAGAGCTCACCTTTATGCCCCTTTAAAGCTACCTTTTCGCACATTTTCTTCTTTGGGCAAATCCCAGAAAAGCTAATAACCCATAAGGGGATTCAGACGGCAGTGTCATTGAAGGGGGGTCGTAATGTGGGATCACGACAAACCAACATTTATTGCCCATCTTAAGCGAAGGCGACTTTGCGGGGTATTTCATGCTGAGAATGCTGCTTGGCATTCGTTCTAATGCCACACAGTTTATACTTTAGCTGGTTTTTATTCAATTTTCAAGTGATATATCCTAATATTAATAATATTTATAACTTTCATTTTTATTTTTCAGCTAACCAAAGACTTTTTTGATCGCATTACCCACAAAACGTCCACCAGCAAAATTAATAGATGAAGGTAAGTCACCGGAGATTTCCTGTGTGTTCTCAGATATTCTTTTTGTTTAATTGATTAATTTTTTGTAGAGAGTCCCAATTGGTATCGCTATAAGGAGGTCTTCAAGAATGCTGCACCCAAAGACGCTTTGGAATATCTTTCTAGGCAACAAATTGAAAATGTAAGCAAGTTTCCTTTAATGATTGGATGGCGATAGAACGCACCATATAACAGATTTAATACCATAGACTTATGAAAAACCAAAACAGTCTTAAGAATGAAAAGTAGCCTAAATGATCTTTCAAAATCGAAACCTAAAATAAGGTTTATGTAAGAGTTTCCAACAATTTTGATCTGCTTGGCAAATCAAAAGTGTACTATTATATACATATGTATATCACCATTGTTAAAACTTGTAAACACTTGAGTTTTAGCTCACTGGAAGGGCTAATGAATAGGTTACTTCCTTTTTCATAGTGTTCCCGTTTTGCTGGGATCGTAATCACTTGCGAGATGACACGCCCACCTGCTGATTGGCTGATATACTGCTGTGCTGTGAATATCTTTCAAATTTTCATCCCGAATTTGCTAGTGAGGATGAATGTTTTGCTTTAGTTGCTTCAGTAAGCAAAGCTTACGCTTTGGCTGGTGCTGGTGGCTGGTGGCTGGGCCCTCGTATAGGGCGGCAGTTTCTTATCGCTGGGAACTCGCGACGGGTTGGGTTGAATCAGCCGACGAGGCATCGCGAGGCGATCCACTCACTCGTTCAGTTGCCAGCGCGTTGTCCAGATGTCTCGAACTAAGCCTGCGTTGGTGTGGCTATCGCTGGTGCTGCTGCTGGTGCTATTGTTGGGTGGCCTCCAACCCACAGAGGCACGTTTCTTGCCCCCCGGCCTGCCCGTGATACCGAGTGAGTAGTGGGAGGAGTAGTGAGAGGGTCGATCCATTTCCGACACATTTTTCTCATGAACTTCTCTCGTGTTTCGTCACAGACATTTGCAAGCAGCCACCACCGCGGTCTGTGGGCATTTGCACCATTCAGATCGAGGGCTTCTACTACGATCCCGCCACCCTGGACTGCCAGATGTACTCGATTGGGGCATGCCACTCGACACCGGGCCAGAGCTTCGGCGATATCCAGGACTGCGTGGCCACTTGTGTCCATGGCGTTAGACGCAATCAGGATTTGTATGTGAACGAAGGTTGAGATGGGTACGAGATTCGGAGAGGAGAGAGTTTCTTCAATAAAAACTATCAGCGTCGCGTCGACGTCTGCGTCGGCGGCTGAACAGCTAACAAATTGCGTCTAATCGGTAATCTATGAATGTTCTGGGAATGCTCTGTTCTGTTCTGTGCTGGTCTGCTCTGCTCTGCCCCCCCATGACCCGTGAGGTAATTGTTTTCATTTAGTAGCACTATCGGATTTATTGGCTATGTGGCATGTACATACATAGCTGACGGTTCACTCAAGTCGCTTGAACATTGAACAATACTAGACACGTTATGTGTACTCTATAATCCAAGGTATCCACAATACTAGACTCATTATGTGTACTCTATAATCCACGGAGGGTGTTCGGTTTGGGAGCAGTTTTAGATCTACAAAGAGTACGGGAATTTATTATGTACATTCTTAAGCTCTACTGTTAAGGTTAGCGATTTCCCAAATCCTTGGGTATACATATGCTTGTACATAGTACATTGAATATTAAGGTAAACATTAAACAAGGCAATAGTTAGTGACTAAAAACTATGATATCTAATGTCTATGAAATGTTGACGAACTATTTTTGAATTCTATACAAATTCTTTCTTAGTTTTTCTTAGTTTAGAATTTTGAAATGAGCTTTCATCACGGCACCTGGAAATTGTTTTATTCTTTGTTTTATATACTCTTTTTTTCTAACTATTGGTTTTTCATATGGAATTCTCGATAAGTTATATGAGCTGTCCTATAAAGAATAGTTAGGGAATTCCCAATTCGACTCTGTCTGTACTTTTCGGCCTAACATTTGAATATATTTTTTTGTCGGGTGTCGGGTGCTCCTCGATTCTGATTTCGGCCTTCTGCAACAGGCACTCGCCAGTTTTAGCCGGAAAGTCAATACTCGTTCCCGTCCTCATCGACGACATCACCATCCCCATCCCCATCCCCATCATCATCATCATCAGTATTGATCACATGCAAAATAAATAAAAAAGGCGCTGGACGCGGCGTAGTGTCATGTCGTTTTGGGCCTTATCAGTTATCAGTGGCAGCAGCAGCAGCTGCGGCAGCGACAGCGGCAGCGGCAGAAGCGGCCTGATTACAAATATGTGTGCCTTGTGGTGGCTTTTGTTCGAGGTTTCGAGTCGAGTTCGCGGCAATCGAAACGCCAGACGATCCAGCTGCCAGCTTCCAGTCAGTGACCAAAAGTGTGGTAAAGAAATTGCGTTTTTTCTTGTGTCTCGGTGTCGAAAAATTTCCAAAATTACCTCAGACAAAGTCCAGAAAGGACCCCGCTACCACTTGGAGAAGGGAAAATATTCCATATTTGCATCAGAAATTGCAACAACAAAGCCGAACGATAATTTTTCGACTTGGGTTCTTGCACTGTAGATGAACTTTGCGGCCTTTTGGGTATAAGAAACCCATAAATTCCATTCAGAAACGCGAAAGATTGCCAGACAGACGTGTACAGATCGGTCGATCATCGGCAATAGCTCTCTGTATAATTGTATTTATACTAGAGAATCCAATCCCAATCATTGTGGAAGCGACAGACATTACGTTCGGTTTCTTATATATGGCGAGGGGCGGCTGCTGCGCATTTGTCTTGAAAAACAACAGAATTGGCAGTGTTTCCGTTACCAGAGAGGGTGAAACAGTTCCAGAAGCAACAATACAGAGCTGACAGGCGGGAAGGTGTTCTATATACGGTAGAAAACGGGTATCAGATCTGATCAGATTCTTCCAGAGGAGAGCTTAAAAGTTCAATACCGGATACGGTTGTACAGCCACTAAAGATCATCGTAGATCTACCAAATCCGCCTTCAAAAGTATTCCCAAAATGAAAGCCAACAGTCAGCTGAGGATAACCGTGTGGCTCTGTGTGATCCTGACAATGATCCAGGACCAACCCATCGATGCACTCCCCCGTGAGTCCCATGTTCATATTTCCCTCTCCATTTTATGTTCCAACTAATTTTGTATAATTTTCTAATCCTTTCAGGTGATCTCTGCACGGTGCAGCCTAGCACGAATGGACTCTGTGTGCCGAGCACTTTGGGAATCTACTTCGATGTGGAGACGCAGCACTGCCGCTACCTGGGCTGCGGCAAGAAGCGGCTCTTCAGAAGCCTCGAGGACTGCGAGAAGATGTGCAACAGTGCCAGACACGTGAAGATACGCGATCGATCTCGGGGCCATGAGACCACAAATTGAATATACGTTAAGGATGTTTTGTTTGAAACAAATCTGGTGTTTGCTGTTTTCTGTTTTGTATCTGATTGTATCGCATCTTAAGTCAAATATCACGGCAGTTAAATTCGCACTCGGCCTTGTTGGTGAAGCGATTCTCGTTGCCGCCACATCCGCCGTAGATGAAGGGCTCGCAGTGTCGCTTCAGGGGATTGTACGCATAGCTCTCCACATAGCCAAAGCACCTTCCACTGATCGTTGGCTGCAGGCACAATTTCACTGTAACAAGTACACACATAGACACACATACATATGTTTATAACCATTAGTTTGATAAATTATATTGTTCTACCTCGCTTGGAGGCTGCATCTGTCTGGGGCAGTGGCAAGATCGCTTGCAGCATAAGCCAGTATCCCAGACCCACAAGGAGCCATCGAGCATCCATCATGTCATCTATAGTATTTGGCATCCACTCTCAGACTCAGACTCCGACTCAGACAATCATTCAGTCAACCGTCACGTTCTTTGGCCAACAACTCACTGAGCTTGAGCCGGGGCTCAGTCTCAGGCTCGGGCAGCGCTGATTTGTGTGTTTACAAATTCCTTCAAATGTTTTTATGCTTTGTTTTTTGCCAAGATTCAACATTGACCAAGTTAATAGCAAACGTGTGGAAAGGTACGGCAATGGCAACCAAGAGGCTACCTACTCGGTTAGACTCTGGAGGTTTTCAAGCCGGGCTTAAAGCCAATAAGTCTGTAAGCTCCTAGAGCACTACAAGAACTTCTCCATAAAGCGAATTTTCGACTATTTACTGAGGCAAGCTTCGTAAAAGGTTCTTCAATCGATCAATTGGATCATTCAGATGGATTAATTTGCAAACTGTATAATTCCATTCGTTTTTGAGCATCTTTAGGTAAGATTAAGTATGCTATTCTCTTATATTTTCCACGTATACGATCTATAGAAATCAGCCTCCTATGGTACATGATATGCTCTACGAAACGTATATACCCTACAATCGCTCTCATAATAAATGCCGCTCGCACAGAGAGATGACGTAAAAAAAGACTTGACGGCAAAAAGGCAACAAAAACATGTTCCGTTCCGCATATCAATGGCAACAACAACAACTCGAATCTCTCAATACAAAATAACAAGTGTATCTGTATACTCATATACATACATATACATACATACGTATATATGTATGTATATATATATATTTACGTACACTAAAGACTGACAATGTTGGTGGACAAGCAGCGAGAAACGAGATTTCAATTTCAGTTTCAATTTGAGTTTCGGTTTCAACCGTTGAGTTGATGTTGGAGCTTCAGAGAGGAATAAGAATTCATAGAGTGTTTTCCTCTCTCCATCTCTCTCTCTTGGGCTCTCCCTCTCTTTCTTTCTCTCAGTGTACCTGTCTTGCACTCATTTTCACTGGATATCCCCAGGGCTATGGTAATCGAGAGACTCTGGGGACTTTGTTTGGGCCTTCACTCGTTTAAGGTCTCGGTAATTGAATCGGGCCATAAATACCGCTTTGGCACAGGGCATTTTCTCTAGTCCAAGTCCCTAATTTAGTAATTAAACGTAGTTCACAGATAGAGAGAGAGAAACAATTAACGTTTGGGCAGCATTTCAATTATTTCAAGCAAATTAAACAGTTAACTGAATTGTCACCTCAGACAGACATTTTCACACACATGGGCGACACATTTTAGCCATTCCATTCCATCACTGGCTCCTCATCCTCACTGTCTTTGAGAGCTAATGAATAAATAGTACTCCCTCTACGGATAAGACCTCATCAACATCATCATACTCGAACTCGAAGGAAAGGGAATGGAAGGCCTCATCATTGGGCGATAATTGAATTTGCGCCATGTATTAGCACCTACTAACGTTTTTGTTGTACGTTGCCGAGTGTTGACCATCTTGTCTTGGCCCTAATATGACTCTAATTATGACTGCTTGCCCTGAGCCCTGATGAGCTGCAGCTGCAGCTGCCGCTGGAGCATGTCTGTCATAGTCCTCTACTATCTGCTCTGTGCAGACAATTGCCAATGCAATTTTAATGAGCCTCTCATAGTACACGTAGTAATATTTGTCTCCAGCCAGCATTAACCATGCCCAACCCACCCCTTACTTGAAATTTGTTATGCAAATTGTTGCAGTTGTGGCAGTTGCAGTTGCAGTTGCATTTGCAGTTAATGTTAATGGCAGAGTTCGGATCACATTACATGACACATCACCACCCAGACCCTGCCCAGACCTACGCCCATCAAACGCATTCGGGATTTACCTGTACTACGTGCCCAAGCATCCAAGTTATCTGCTTTTTTCTCCAAGTGCTAATTGGTTATTCATCTGTCAGTCACTGCTGTGACGGGAATACATATTCGGCAAATAAACACTGCTTTTGATTGTATTCCTTATCTCCAGCTCGGGATCGTATCAACCTTGAACGATTCGGGGAAACTGCGGAGTGTTTATTTAAATATTCTTGGTAAACCTAAAGTAAATCTTGTAGCAGCTACACTTTAAAGCGCAATAAAACATCTGCTTTCAGCTGGAAAACCTCATCAGTTCCATTTGAGAGAACACATTTACCCAGGTATTACTTTGTAAGCTAATAAGAAGAATCCTACATGGTTATGGCCAGAACATTCGTGCTGAGTATTCCTCTAGAACTCTAGAGTTCTTGGGGCCAATAGGGAATATACATATATGTAATATAATATCTTTATTTCTCCTTATTTATCTCTTATGTTAATGTATGCAAGAATAAGAAGGAAGTGCAACCTGGCATTAAACCGGAGCAAATCATATTGCTCGTATAGGTCAAGGGTTGGCTGAGGTTTGGTTACGCTGCTGTCACGTGTTATTGTAATTTAGTATAAATTGTGCAAAAGTTCCCTAGGTTTTGCTCAGTTTACATTTCCCTCAGGCATCCTGAAGTTCTCGGAAATCGCATTGCAATGAAGTTCTTGCTACTGCTGGCTGTCCTGCCTGCCTTTCTGGCTAGTGCCACGATTCTGAAGAACAGTCTGTCCTCTTGAGATTTCATTCTTTCGCTTTACTGAATTTGATCCTTTGATTTCGACAGCTATTTGTGAACTTCCACACTCCCAAAATGGTTTTGGAACAATGACCTGTTTGGCCTACGGTCCTTCTTGGACCTACAATCAAGAGAAAAATGAATGCGTTTACTTTGTTTATGGCGGATGCGGTGGCAATGCTAATCGATTCGGAAATAAGATTCACTGTGAATCAATCTGTGTGAAATAAACACAAGTGATTTACCAAAGTGCTTGGAATCAAGCTCAAAATAAATGAGTGGTAGTTTCCACAAAGAAGAAAGTTATACGATAAAACGCTCCTTAGGTATTTTTAGTTTGTTCCAATTTCGCTACAAACTGGAACGATTAGTTCCATCCAATCCCGTAGATACATACATATATATGAACGTAAAATGTTCCTCTGTCTCTAACCTTAGACTGTACCTGACTTATGGCCTGCACATCATCATATATGTACATTCATATATACATAAATAAATCAGTTAATTAATCTTTCTCGTGCTCAACGCGTTCTATGCTCAATTTGAGTTAAACGCTTCGCTTAGCTTAGCACAGAGCAAAAAAGAGAGACACAGAGAGAGAGAGAGAGAGAGAGAGAGAGAGATCTAATCACCACTGAACACGGCTCATAATCTGAATGTAGAACATTTCGTTCAGTTCAGCTCAGTGCACATTGTCAGCTTTTAACGATCACACAGACAAGGCAGAATCATGCGGATGACCCAGTTTCTGTGGCTCGGGGCGACGCTTCTTCTGCTCAGCCTGATGCAACAGGCACAGGCGGCAGCCACATCCACAGCCAGCAACAACAAACCAGCAATTGTAGTCTCTGGGCTACAGCCAAATCCAGCAGCAAATCAGGCTCCCAATCCGACCACAGTGAAGCCCCAGCAGCAGCGACAGCAGCCAGGTGCGTTTGCGTAAAACACAACATACATACATACATATGTACATAGTTGGAGCTAATATTCCCGATCTCCTCCAAAATAGATGCCAAGTGCCTGCAACCCTTGGACCCGGGTCCCTGTCGCATGAGTCTGGATCGGTACTACTACAACAAGGACACCAACTCCTGTGAGACCTTCAAGTTTGGCGGCTGTCGGGGCAACGACAATCGCTGGGGCTTCCGTCAGACCTGCGAGGATGCTTGCCTCATCAAAAAGTGAACCGAGAATCTGAGTGGAATCTGAAGTAGACTCTAAGGCCACTTTCTTAGTACCAACGAACTACCCTTGCGAATCTGAAAATATTAGAATAGATTTATCAAAAGAATCTAAAGAGCAAAGACATTATTGCAGTTACTAAATGTTATACCAAAAGCTGCTTAAAATTGATCCCAAATTTATGATGTTCTCATGGCCGTATTTATTTATATTGTAGCTGGAAAATCTCTGAGTTTGATTATATCCCAATTTATTTATAAGAACTTAAAGGCTTTCGCCAAGTTTTTTATTTGAATATTTCTATGGCGAGGCAACAAATAAACTCACACTCAGACCCTTAGTTTTCGTAATTGATCAATCACTTAGTGAGACGTGAAAACACCTGATAATCACCTGTTGATCCATTGGTTCACACCACACCCCGTCGTTCCGCCTTCTTTACGTGACTATCGTAGCTATCGAGCTATCGAGCTACCGAGCTGTGCGGAAACTACTACGCGCAAGATCGTATCGGAATATGATTTTATATACTTAGCATATAAAAAGCCGGGCCATTATTAATATGTTGGCTGGATCATTGAACTGCAGCGAAGGTTGGACACTGCGATAGTGTCTCGGAACGGAACGGAGCGGAGTGGAGCGGGCTGACAGAGACGTCAATCTGAGCGACATCATAGCCGTGATTTACATGCGACGTCGAATCAGTTGGGCAAATATTCCAATCCAATCCGAATCCAAAAACCACACAAAAAGAGCAATAGCTATGGAGTACGTGAGCGGGTGTTGGCGGCTCTGGCGGTGACGCACCACGATATGGGTATGGGTATGGCTATGGGATGAGGGGTATTTAAGCCTCGATACGCCACAGTGCCGTTGTCATTCGCAGTCGCCCAACGGAAACGAAATGTGCTACAGATACAGCTTCATTCTGGTCATATCCAGTGCCCTGCTCCTGGTGAGCGCCCTCGCAGCCCCGCCCTCCGATGTGGTCGTCGAGAAGGAGGACTCTGTTTCGGGAGAGAAACCTGTGGATGTGCCCGAGGATTGTCACCAGCCCAAGGAGACGGGACGCTGCTTCGCCCTGTTCTATCGGTACGCCTACAATGTGGATACCCAGGCCTGCGAGGAGTTCGTCTATGGAGGATGTGCTGGCAACAGGAACAACTTCGAGAGCAAGGATCTCTGCGAGCAGGCCTGCCTGGGCCGTGCGGCAGTCACTGAAGTCTCAGCGACCACCGAACCAGAGAGCAGCGACACGGATGTGACTACGGAGAGCAGCGTTAGCGTTAGCAGCAGTGCCTAAACTATAGTTTATTTAGCGCATAGTATATGCCATATACGAATATGTAGGTTTATTTATGGCCGACCGACCGAGCAATTAAATCACTCCCCATCTCCCATCCCCACACAAATATACAACAGTCAAACTATGTATATGTATGTATTTACTTAGTATTTTAACAAGCACTTGTTAATGACCCTCGCGGTTCACGAGCACATCGATAAGCAGCAGCAGCCCAGAGCCGTGTTCCAGTCTGGAAATTCCTATATAGCTCGTTGTTGGACCTTCGATGAGCATTAGTCGTTGTTCCACAGCAGCTGGAAGAGTTTGTTTCACAAAAAAAATTAAAAATCATTTCCATAATGAAGTTCCTTGCGATTGTCGGCCTGATTTTTGCCCTGTTGGGCCTCACCCTGGCCCTGAAGGATCGTAAGTCTATAGAAAGACTTAATCCAATTCGAAATGGATTCTCATTCTCCACTTGAATGTTCTCCCTTTTAGCCGTCTGCGAACTTGAGGCTGGCGCCGACGGCAATGGCCTGATCAAGTGCGCCGCCTTCATGCCCTCGTGGAGCTACCACGCCGACAGCAATGAGTGCTCGGAATTCGTCTACGGCGGCTGCGGTGGCAATGACAATCGGTTTGCCAGCCAAGCGGAGTGCGAGGAAAAGTGCAAGGAATAACTAACTAACCCCCTAACTAACGATCCCCCTCTTTGACTTTGATTTATGATGAACGAAATAAAGTGTTTTATTGAATTGAAGTGCGAGTCGTTATAACTGAACAGAGAAAACCAATTGATCAATATACTCATAGAAAATATATTCAAATGGAAGTGTTTTACTGCGCCATTTTTCTTTCAGTGTAGATGCGAATATTCGTTTCGATCTTCGGAGAAATATTACGAATCGAAAGCTTTTAGAACCAAACAATTTTTCTCCGTTTCGGTACTTGGATCCAATGGGAGGAGAGTGTCTTCTTAGACATAAAGAATCCATTCATAGAGGTAGAAATATAAACAATAATTTGATCAGTCAGGAACACTGTCAGACTCAGATTAGAATGTGATTAGTTTTCCTTACTTATCCCTTATGATAATGTGAAAATAAGAAGGAAATGCGATTTGCCATTAAACCGGAACAAATCATATTGCTCGTATAGGTCAAGGGTTGGCTGAGGTTTGGTTACGCTGCTGTCACGTGTTATTACAACTTAGTATAAATAGTGAAACAGTTCCCTTGGTTTAGATCACTTTAAATTTCTCTTTGGTATCTAGAAGTTCTTGGAAATCGCATTGCAATGAAGTTCTTGCTGCTGCTGGCTGTCCTCGCTGCCTCTGTGGCTAGTTCCTTGGGCCTGAAGAACGGTCTGTCCTCTTGAGATCTCATACTCTCGCCTAACTGAATTTGATCCTTTGATTTCGACAGCCATTTGCGGACTCCCACATTCCAAGAATGGATTTGGAAATTTATCCTGTGCAGCCTACATACGCCTATGGTCCTACAATGCAGTGGAAAAGACATGCCAATTTTTTGTTTATGGCGGATGCGGTGGTAATGATAATCATTTTGGATCCAAGGCTGATTGTGAAGCAAAGTGTTTGGAATAATATGTAAATGAAAAACAAAAATAAATGAGTGGTAGTTTCCAAAATGGGATAAATTATACGATAAAACACCCGCTTGATATTTTTAGCTTGTTGAAACCCAATTTCGCCACAAAACTAGGTTGTTCTCGATGGAGAACAAGATCACTTCCAGATTCAAAGTATTATATTGTTTAGGGGTTTGTTGTTTTACGTTTCACAAAAAATACCATTGTAATATCAATTGCATTATCTTTATGAACAATTCGACGTATTCAGTGTAATTTTGTATAAATTTATCGCCTCTTGTCTCAGCAGAACTCAGTTAACTTTTGTCCTCCCATCATGAAGTTCCTGCTGATCCTGGTTGTGTTTGCTGCTCTAACGGCTGGTTCTTTGGCTATGAAACAGGGTCTGTCTACCTGAGGAGTCCCTTTTTTCCATAACTAAGGATAACCCTTCGATTTCGGCAGATATCTGCGAGCTTCCGCATTCCCAGAGAGGACTTTGCAGGGCCGCGCTGCGCAGATGGTCCTATGATGCCGCGAACAGGGTATGCACGAGGTTCATCTATGGCGGCTGCGGCGGCAACGCCAATCGCTTCGAGTCCCAGCGCGAATGTGAGGCAACATGTATGGAGTAAATGATGTCAATAAATGAGTCAGTAATACTGGATAAATGTATTCAATGTTTTACATTGTCATTCATTATGTGAAAAGAATACAGAACCCCCTCGCAATCAGAAAATTGACTTAATTATGAGTTTCCCAACCTGTTCATCACCTGCCGACTGCCTTTTGTTGTTTCTGGCCTAAACAATTATTAATTATAATCATACAATTATCATTTGTACGAGTGTGTTGCGGCGGCTGCTGGGGGGCTTCCCCTTGTTTGTGGCGAGCCGTAAACAGAGTGAGTTCTCCGGAACAGATTCACTGAAAAATATAAATAACAAGCCGATGAAAACAAACATCCATTAGGGCGCAACACCACAAATATTTACACAAAGTATTACACGTTTCGTTCCGTGGAGATTTCCCATCAATGTTTTGTGTTTTTTTTTTTAGCAGTTTGCTCGACTAATCGCTCCCAAGCGGTGCGGCTCTAATCAATAGAATTCTAAGTATAAATTATTCGACTGTTCGAGTCCCAGCTTCAGTTATCTGTTGGCTCTTCGAACGTGAAGCTCTCCCAAAGACCATCCTCCCACCATGAAGTTCCTTCTGCTGATCGTTGTGCTCGCAGTCTTTGTGGCCAGTTCTTTGGCTCTGAAAAATGGTTGGTGATCTGCAGAATTCATTCCAAAACTCAAACTGAAGTTCATTCCTTTATTTCCTTTATTTCCGCAGATATCTGTGGTCTTCAGCATTCCCGCAATGGGGACGGACGCATTTCCTGTGAGGCGTACATCCCCAGCTGGACCTATGATAGTGCGGCAAGGGAATGCCTGAAGTTCATCTATGGCGGCTGTGGTGGCAATGACAATCGTTTCGGTTCTAAGGAGGAATGCGAAGCAAAGTGTTTGGAATAGATATATGGAATATTGGAATATTTCTTCGACCAATTTAGTTGATACTCCATTAAGTTAAACATCATTAGAGTTAGAGTTCGATTTCTATTTACATTGACATTTAGCTCTGTATCAGGGTCTGGAAAATTGGTTTCCACTCTGTTTGTTTCATGAAATTAAATATGCAAAAGTTCCCTTAAATATTCTAAATATGTATACGAGTTCCTACACAATTTTCTGCTTTGAAATACATATTTTGTATTTTTGTATCTGTGGATCCAAACGCAAACAAAACCGAAGCTAATCGGAGTGACCTTCTAGACGGGTCGGCCGATGTGATAAGGGTTCCGGTTTGTTCCGGCCCGGCCTCCAATAATACTCTAAACATTTGCCATGAATGTTCCAGTTCCGTTTTAGATTTCTAATATATACTTTTATGTTGGTATTCCATGGGTATAGAATTCAATTCCCGATCTTCTTAAAGTATCAGTTGGTATAAAAATACCTCCTGTTCCCCCTAAAGAAAACTGAAGAACCAAAAAGAAATCCAAATACTCAACTCTGTGAGGAAATCTGGTTTTGTTTGCTAAAACAATAAATTTCACTCTTTATTTCATTGAGCAATAATCGCAAAGCGATGTAATCCTCCCCGCACCTGATGTGCGATCCTGATGTGCAATCCGGTTTCGATTTGGGGCTATAAAATGCCACCAGACTCTGCCCTCAATGCACAGTTGTCTTTCGACAGTACTCCCGAGATCTGCAGTCTTATAAAAACATTTAAACATGAAATATTTCGCTGTTCTGCTGCTGCTCTGCTGCCTGATGGCAAGTGCTCTGGCCACTCTCAAGTCGCGTAAGTTATAGAAGACATAGAAAACCCATCTGATTAGGTACTAATTCGATTCGATTATGTATAGCTGTCTGTGGAGAGGAGTCTGGAAAGACTGGTGAGTGCAGGGCTTCGCTCACGAAGTGGACCTATCGCGAGGACAAAAACGAATGCATCGAGTTCTTGTACAGTGGCTGCCATGGCAATAGCAATCTGTTCGATACCAAGAAGATATGTGAGGAGACCTGTAAGGTGTAAAACCTTATCCCATCTCATCTATAAGTAGCTGTAATATGAATAAATATGCAAGTTTTTATTGGAGTAAACAAACAAAGCTAAGAAAATGAATGTTTTTTCAGTTCGACTTTCGTAGAGCATCACTTGCTGGATGTACCGCAAGTTATCAATATATATGTACTTAGGTCTCATTGCATAATCTTTGCTTTGGTTCAAATCATTCGCTGGGTATCTCTGACGACTTTCTAATTGTATTTCGTCAGAGTCCAGTAAACTCTCCGAGATAAGAGCCATGTCCGATCTTTTTCTATAGTATTCGTCTCTATAAAGTGATGATGTGGCCTGAGGCGGGACATCAGACTTGAGTTTGTGTTGCACTCGGAATGAAGTATCTCGGAATTGCAGTCATTGGATTGCTGATCGGCAGCCTATCCAGCGGTGGCCCCCTATTGGTGCAGGCGAAGCCTGGTAAGAATCGTTATAGAATGTGCCATCTGCCATCTGGCTAACGATGTGTATCTGATGATAGAGATGTGCACTCAACCCCATTCGATGTCTGGGATGGCACAGGATGCGGCTGCCTGTATGGCCTATATGCCGGCCTGGACCTATGATGCCAAGGCGAATGCCTGCTCGGAGTTTGTCTTCGGCGGCTGTGGCGGCAATGCGAATCAGTTCTCCTCCCAAACGGAATGCGAAAAGGCGTGCAAGGACTAGCAAACTCCAAATGAAACCAAATATTGTACTCTGAAAAGCAAAACAACCTTTTTTTTGCAAAAAACAATAAAATTCACTATAATTTCAAGGTTTGTTGTTGTTTTTTCTACCGCGCGAACAAACATCGCGAAGCGAAGCGGAGCGGAGCAGCAAGTGACCCTCTGGCGGCCGGCTGATAAGCGATCCGGTTTGAACCTATAAAACGCCCGCCTTGACTGCGTTCGACAAACAGTTGGCTTTCGTCAGTCCCTCAGAGAGATCTCCAGTCTTAAGTTTTGAATCAAATATGAAATATTTCGCCGTTTTGCTGCTGCTCTGCTGCCTGCTGGCCAGTGCTTTGGGCCAACTCAAGTCGCGTAAGTGGTGGAAAGTGCAGGGATTGCCTGGGATTTCCGACTGATTCGATTCGTATTACAGCTGTCTGCGGAGAGGAGTTCGGCAAGCTGGGCAACTGCAAGTCGATCCTCAAGAGGTGGACCTATCGCAGGGACAACAACGAGTGCATTCAGTTCAACTTCAGTGGCTGCCAAGGCAACAGAAATCTGTTCGACACCAAGCAGCAATGTGAGCAGACCTGCAAGAATTAGACCAAACCTCAACCCATCTATGAATAAAGTTGAAAGACCTATATCCTAATATGATCATCTTTATTGCGTTTTCTTTGTGATTCAACTCGTTAAACTTCAATTAATATTGGCTTGGCTTATACACTTATAGTAGTTAGTGTCTGATTCTTTTGTCTGATTAGGCTATATATCTATATAGGCTATATAATATATGTATGTATGTATGTATATTGTGTGGTATATATTGTGTGTGTTTCTGTGTGTTTTTTTATAGGTATATATTTTTGTTTCATATTCATATGCTTGTTAATTGATATTTGTTAATCATTTGAATCGTCTGCTGCTTAGATCAGGGGGTTATCTGAAGAGATTGTTCTCTCTCTCGCTGTCTTTCTTTCAGCAATAACTGTACTCTAACTAAGTATCTTTTAATCATTTGTATAATTATTTTTCAAAGTGCTTTATTATTTGTATTTTTTGTATATATTTTATATTCCTCCATTTTGTTGTTGTTGTTGTGATTTTTTTGTATTGTTTACTTTAACTTATAGTTAAAACTAATGCTTAGATTAATAATTAATATTTAAACTTTAGATTTAAATAATTTGAATTTGAATTGCACAAATTGCACCCACACTCGCCTCTTTATTCATTCTTGGCATTCACTGAACTTCCATTCACAGAAGTGGCTCCCGATCCCGATCCTGATCCTGGGGATCCCGCCCCACCTGCCACCTGCCCCACTGCCCCTCCTGCCTGCTGCTGTTGTGTGGGCGTGGTTGGAGGCGACAGCGTTGCATGCTGCTGCTGTTGGTGGTGCTGCTGCTGTTGCTGTTGCTGCTGCTGCTGCTGCTGTTGATGCTGCTGATATGCCACTGCCGATTCGGCCAGATCCAACAGCGCTGCCGATGAGCTACCTCCTCCTGCAGCTGCTGCTGCTGCCCCACTTGCCACCATGCCATTCATGGTCATGTCCTGGGCCTCGTGCTTCATCCTCAACGTGTTGTTGTTGTTGTGGTTCACGGAATGGGAGTGCGAGTGGGAGTGCGAGTGCTGCGAGTGCTGCCCCAAGGCCGGATGGTGGGCAAACGAGAGCGGCGGCAAATGGAGGCCCGGAAAGGCCAGACCCGCGGCTGCGGCGGCATGCAACGACTGCAGCAGTGCCGCCGAGTGCTCCTGCGCCTTGCGACGCAGCTCGGCCACGGAGTTGGAGCGCGGATCATGGCCCCCCGATCCCTGGCTGGACTTGGGCGACTCCGGGGAGCTGGCCGCCGAGCTGCTGCTCACGGGGACACTCATCGACGGCGCCACCCCCGAGGAGGAGGGCGGCAGCGGTGGCGGCTTCAGAGAGCAGCAAGAGCACAGGCTCTGGAAGGGTGAGCAACCTGGGGAAACGAAAGATGAAAGTTGAGAGATTGACTTTGATTTATCTTCTTGCAGGAGCAGGAGCAGCTGCAGCTGCAGCCCGAAGGCTCGCACCCATCTAATCTGGTTATTCGATTATTCTGATTGACTTTTGATCGATTAGCTAACGTACCTTTGAGGCCCGGGAAGAGCGGCTGATGGGAGAACTGGGCCGCGAGATGGGGCGGCAGGAAGAGCGGGGGATGGTGGTTCGTGTTGCGCTGTGCCGCCGCCGCTGCAGCCGCTGCTGCCACGGCGCTCTGTTCGCTCAGCACCGGACGAAAGCCGCAATTGCTGCAAAGGGGAAAGAGAAAATGTATTTGATAAGAAAATGTATTTTAAAATAGGAAGAAAACCAACTTCTTTCCATCCCCAAACACTTTGATCAGCCCTCGCTGTTCATTGGCACCCATTTACACTGTCCGTCCGTCTGTCTGTCTGTCTGTCTGTCAACTGCTTTGCATTTTGCTTCCACGCGCTTCCACATTAAGCGGAGAAGCAGAGAAAAACACAAAAGCAAACAACGGGAGGGGCGGGCAACAAACAGAGTTTTAATTAACGCTTAATTGAAATAAATTAAAACATTTTTATGCGTAATTGCATTATTATTAATAAACCTAAATACTCGTATATTTGTGTGGAGAGGGGGGGTGTGTGTGGGTGGGGGTTGGACACCCAGTTGTCAATTTTGTTGCTGTTCTGTTAATTGAATGAAATATTACGCTTAGTCAGTCGCATGTCAAGGCAATTCCGAACATAAATATGAATAAAAAACGCGATCCGCTCCCGCTCCCCCTTCCCGGGGCCAGCAATTAATGCAATTTGAGAATTTTAATTGATAAGCGAGCCAAAAAAACATTCTATGGATAAGTTTCTATCATCCCCATTAATAAAATTATGCAATATTATAAATAGAGTTTTTTATTAGAAATAATTGCGTTCAATAAACTCGTTTTTTTCTCTTTTTCTCCTTTGGGTGGCCCTCGCGTCGATTTCGAATGTGAAATTCGAGCTGGAAAATGGGAAAAATTCAATTTTCATTTGTTCAAATTTACATTAAGCCTGCGCGTCCCTGAGCCTGCGAGTCTCCCCGAGGGATTTGGCCAGACAAATGTGTCTGAAATTTAATAATTTCCAGGCTGGCAGGGAAGAACCAGGGAAGGGCAGGCCCTGGTGTGGTTACCAAAAAAAATCTGTGGCTCTGACTCTGGCTCAGCTCTGGCCAAATGCTAATCGAGTTGGTAGGCAAGCGGCATGGACTTGGGGCATGCCTCGCGAGTCGCGACCACAGAGCCACCAGGACCGCAATCGTCGTGGCCGCTGTCGCTTTTAATTCTCCTCGCGCTTGGCCCTGTTTTTTTTCCCCTCCCCAGTTCTAATCTCGTCATGTTCTCCCTTCCTCTTGTCCTCTGACGGTTCGTGATTTTTCGAGGTTTCGCCGCTTTCCCTGATGACTTTTTGGTAGTTGGAGAAGGCCGGCCAAAACGTTTGGCCGCCTGAAACAGAATTTTGAATGCGGCAGCTGCAGATTTTTAGGCTTTTTCCGAGGGACGCTTTGATATGATGAATTAAGTAAAAATTGTTGGGTTTTCCCAGTGAAATATTTGGAATCGTAGAGTATGGCTTATAAAAGCTATAATGTCAGCCCAAAAACTGTCTAAAAATAGATAATATCTCTGTGAATCGATGGAGAAAAGAGGAGCTGCCTTTCAGCTTTGGTAACTTTTTTCCATGAATAGTTGATGGGCTTAAAACCGGTTATACTGCCACACCCATAAAGAGGGATGATATCAACCATAGCCCTACTATACCCGTCCGCCCCCCTCACAAACCCCCATTGATGGCCCCTAATTAAGCTTAAAGCCAAAAAAGCAAAAGTCCAAGCGGCAAAAACGAGATGAGAAAACTCAAACACGAACAACAAGGAGAGCAAACACTCCGACATAGACATAGTACCGACCCTACCCCCTACTCCCTACCCGAATCTCCTCTATGTATCTACCCCCTCACACCCCCTCTCTTTCATCTAGTTGCGAAAAAAGCAGTAAACTTAAATGTTTGCGTATAATTAAGCACTCATCCTTTGGTCGTAATTAAATTTTGCATGTGCACATCCAACAGATGCCTCGGACTGGGAGTGGAACTGGGGGGGGACTGGGGGTACGGGTCTGACTTTGGGGCTCGGGGCTACGTTCTAGAATGTATATGTATGTATGTGCATGTTGATTGCCTGTGGGGGAGTGCGCTCTGACGGGGGTGGCAGTGGGGTGGGGGTATATAAGTCCCACGCCCTCTCGACTGCCGCCGCCTTAATTGCTATACTCAACAAGGCAGGGCAGTCGCTTGCTTCCATCCACCCATCTCGCTCTCTCTTTCTCTGGATTCTATATGCCTCCTTTTCTCAGCCTTTATTTCCCTCTCTTTCTGAGACTTTCATGTGCCTTCCCCCTCTCTTTCTCTCTCTCTCTCTCTCTCTCTCTCTCTAATTAAGACATTCACAAGCTCGAGTGTTGTCGTTGAGCTCGTTAGTTAGTACATAACTTTTCCTCTAGGCTCTGCCAGATGTAGACTAGAGGACGGGGCGGGGGGTGGGGTGGGTCTATGGGGTAATATTGTCAATGTCAACCTGTGAGCTCTCTCTCATACCTTGCAAGATGACAGACTGACTCTCTTTCTGGCAAACGTTTTTCTTAAAATTTTCGCACTTTTCGCACAGATTGCATTTAGCCAAGGATAAAGTTTCCACGACATGCCACATGCCCCCCACTCCCCTATGTTCTGTGTGCGTGTATGTGTGTGTGTGTGTGTGTGTGCTCTGGCGTAATTAGTCGGGCAAACATTTTAATGCTTTACGCAATTCTAACAAATTAAACTCAAGCAATCAACACCTACCCTACCAAGCTTTAGTACGCCCCACTCGTACCACACACACACACACACCACACCACCCTCTACCCCTTTGCCTCTCTGGCTGCCTCTCTCCCTCTCTCTGCCTCTCGTCAAAGTCAAACTTAATTTCCGCAAAATGTATTTTTTTCCACGAAACTTTTTGGGTTTTCTTTCCCCAGAACCCTCTGCCTTCCCTCTGCCTTCCCTTTGCTTTCCCTGCTTATCATATTAGGCTACACCCAAAAAGTTGTTGCCGGGCTGTTGGGCTGCTAGAGCGGGGCGGGGCGGGGCGTGGCGATGTTGGAGCTTATTTTAATTGCATGATGAATATTAAAATATTTGCTTAATTTATTATTCAGGCATTCGCATTCGTGCGCGCAAACATCACGGAATACAGGTGGAATTTTCGACTGGTCTGGGCTGCCATCCCTCCCTCCACCAGGTACATAGCTACCCCCCAGGTGTGGGGGATGTTTTAGGGGCATGTATTTAATATTTTCGGGGGTACAGCACATACATAGATGCTGGCTGGTACATATTTAAGTAGCAGCTTCTGTAATGCATATTTAGTTATTTGTGGGGGATGGTAGTGGGATGGCATGGTAGATATTTTCGGTTGCTGCTGTCAGGCATTCAATTAACATTTTCAACTGAAAAGTTGTGCCAGCAAATGATTTTCTGGTTTTGGTCTGATCATATATAATATGATATGATAATAGTGTTTTTTTGGTTGGAAATTAAGGCTTATGCCTAGGTCTTCCATGTAGCACTTTGGCTGGGAAGGAGACCTCTTACAAGTCTGAGATGCTTTCCCATACAGAAGGTGTTGCCAAAGACAATATAAACATGCAAAATCATTCTATTTGTAGATCCGCGAGCGCAATGAAGTTCATGAGAGCGAGATAGCGCGTGTTTTGTCTCTTACTAAAAAACGTCTCTGCATACAGAACAGAATTGCATGAGCGTTACACATCTTTACATTGTCTTTGGTTCTGCCTTGTATCCTATAGATCTCCTTTTTTAAAAATACTCAAAAACTGTTCAGACTTCCCCCCTTAGCCCTTTGCTTTACTTTGATTATTTATTTTAATTTTTAATTTATTTATTTTGTATTTTTTCAACACTTTCGTTCGCAGCCAAGACAATAAATATTGCATTTAACTGCTTTTGGGTCATTGCATAATTTGGGCTGTGTTTTTACTTTTCTTTGGGCGCCCATTACGTGAAACCTGTTTCTTACATGACTTGCCCCTTGCACGCCCCTCTGACGTCATGCCCCGAGACCTTGGACTGGGTTGGGGCTCTGCCCTGGCCCATCCAGGGCAAGTGCGGATTAGTGCTTGGCATCTGCTGCTGATTGAACTAAAATAATTATTTATTTAGTTGTTCGATTTGCATAAAATATGCGCGCCAGAGCCAAAGTCAGAGCCAGAGATAGCAAAGAAATGAAGAGAAAATAAAAGAAAGCTTTGCCAGCGCACAGATACATATCTTTGGAGTCTGCCGCTGGAGCCGGAGCTGGAGCTGAAGCTGGAGCTGAGTGCCTGACTAATGCGATGATAAATGTTTGCGATGAAACGCTTCACTTGAGATTGAGTCCTGGAAGGACATCCGGCACTGAGCATTTGAATAACAATATCATAGGAGTGAATAATATACTCGTATCACAAATTCTGAGTGAAATCGGAATCGATTTGGTCAACCGTTACAGCAGCAGCAGCAGCAGCAGCAGGAATCATCAGGCAGGAATCGGCAGGCAGGGGGCATGCAATGATTCAGCAATCACAGAATCCTCAGAAGCGTGCCCCTGCCCAGTGGGTTGTCCTTCGTCCTGTCGCATAGAGACTATTATGTCTCTACCGGATCCTGTTCCGTTCTGTTCTTTTTTTTATTGTGGTGTAATATTTGTTGTTTGGGCGCGTTGACATGTGAGTGGTGGAGAGTGGAGAGTGGAGAGAGGACTTCGGGGTCGCATTCGAGTCTTTGTTGGGCCGCCCGTGGCCTCTTTGCTGGCTGATGAGACCGCCCACTGATACAGATGCAGAGATGGCAAATAACGAACCAACGAGAGAGAGAGAGAGAGAGAGGCAGCGCCTTTTGTGCGTCGTTAGGCCCGTGGCATATGGTTACTTTGCCAGCCAGAGCCAACATTTTCGACTCGACTACAACAAAACACCCTCGTTTACGCCCAATTTAATTTTCAAGTAGCTTTTTATGGCCTTGTGGCCAGCAAATTCTGAAAATTCTAAAAATTGTCGAATATTTGATCTGAGTGGCCCGAAAGCCAGAAATAACACAGTTAATATTCATTATGAATAATGAATGGGACTCTCAGAATGGGATTTACTGTGTGTACTCGTGTAGGATGATGAAACGATGATCCTGCTCTTAGATACCCAAAGAAATATTAAGAGTCTCTGATAGAATAGTACATGAAAGTTTCGATGGAATAACAGCAATCCCAGACCAGTAAATAAATGTTAGAAAAACCCCACCCTAATCCCGAATAATAACTACGTATATTTCGTCGCATTACAGTTATAATATATTCAGATCAGCACTTGTGCCAAATTTCTGATGAATTGCATGAATGTTAAGTGAAATATTCAAGCTCATTAGAAGGTAAGCCAATTAGGCTGCTGGAGTTCCCACCACCTCCTGAGGGAGGACTATCCATGTCAGCAGCACCCTCGTACTCGTTCTCATACTCCCCCATTCGTAGTGCCATTCGAAACGATTATAAACCCAACGATCTGCTAATTGCCTGCGTGTCATTAAGCTTCCACTTACAAAGGAATTAGACAAACAAACAATAAAATTTATGGCAAGTGTCGCATTTTGTCATCAAGCAGCGACACAGCGACAGAGCAGAGCGACAAAAACAACTGCCAGGAAAAATAAAGAGACGAAGGACAACAGAAGGACTTCTCATTGCCACCCCTCGGCTACTCGGGTACTGGTACTCCGAGCAAATATTTACAAAAATCCAAGCACTGGATTGCGACAAATGTCACCCCTAAGTGGGCATACCCCCACTCCATCTCTTTCCTGGCACTGCCACTGGCTTTGGCCCTGACTCTGACTCTGACTCTTCCTCTGTTCTGCGTTCTCCGTTCTCCGTTCTCTTGGTTTTTTTCTGGCGACGATGACTAAATTAGCCGTTGATTGCACTAGCAAGAGGATGGTATCGGAGGTCAGACGGTGGGTCCAGCCAGACAACGACCGCAATGAGAGCAGTAATGACATTAGATGTTTGGGTGGGAAGGACGATTCTTGGGCTGTCTTCACATCCCTTCTTGACTCCTGCGGTGCTCTCTCCTCTCTCACGGGTTATTGAACAGGCGTGCGCAACGGAAGGCGGTTCTACTTAATGTTTTGGATGGAAAACGTTTAAATTCCATTGGCGCACTTCCGGTCAGCGGATGTCGTGTGCGCCAGCGGAAACATTAAGAGAGCAACATTCGTCGTACTCTCACTCGTCGCGCACTCCTCGCTGGGCGAAGAAAGAAAGGCAATCCCTGCCCTAATGATGCTGGGCCATTGATATCAACGGCACGTGCAAAAAAGGGCGCCCAGTGTCTAATCACCAACGGAACATCGCCTGAATGACTCGTCCGATTGTCTTTACCATATGTGGGATATGCCACATGGATACTATACTCGTTCTATCTATGGGTTGGTGGGTGGGGACTGAATGGATGGTGTTCGATAATGTTTGGCAATTGTATTTGTGGGTAGTTTCAATCCGTTTCGAATGAGTGACTAAAGCTACTAGAGAACCCTAAAGTTTCTTACAGTGTTCTATATTTAGTATTCGGAATGTTACACTACGGTTTGTTTTGCTATACATTCAATATTCTAAAACTCAAGGGAGGATAAAGGTATCATTCTACATTTTCGAAGGTTTCCAATTGGTTCAAAATATAAGGCTCTAAAGTCGGGAAACATTAGCTCTAGCTTCAAGCCAAGGTACCTGGAGGGAGATGCCTGTATCGATTCAGCTATTGATGCTCATCCGGAATACATAATACTATATGTTCTGTACTGTCGTTCCTTTACCATAATGGGATTATATCTTAAGGGTGTACTCCAGAGCTCAGAAAGTTATTATTTTGTACTTACTTATCGCTGGCGCTTCCAGCACCAAAGCTGCCAAAGATGTGGCTACCAAAGGCCGCCGCCGCTGCAGCCGAGCTGTGAGGCATCTGTGGGGCATGCGGCGTCGTGGGCGTTGGCGTCGACGAGGCCGAGTTGTTGGAGGAGTGGTTGCCCATCCGGGAGCCGGTGGTCAGCGACATGGGCCCGCCCACCTCGATGGGCGAGTCGGTGTTGCGCGAGTTCGAGGGGCTGCTGGGTGCCTGGCCGCTGGCCAGCGGCGTGTGCTCACGCATGCCCCCCGGCGAGGGGGAGCCGGCACTGATGGAGCCCAGCGACTGGGAGGCAGAGTGCGGAGTGGCAGTCAGCTGGTTGGAGGACAGCGGACGCTCGTTGTCGCTGGAGTCCAGATGCAGGCCGCCGCCAGGGCTGTGGGAGTGCGAGTGCGAGTGCTGCTGCTGCTCCATGGGGCCATTGGCCATGGGACTGTGCGAGCGCTGACGCGGCATCTCGTCCATGTCGTCGTCTATTTCGCCGGTGATGTCTGGCGAGGATTCGCGTGAGTCGTGGAGCTGCGAGGAGGTGGAAAAGGTTCACCGATCTATCACTAGTTCTGATATCAATCCTCCCAGCCTTCTCTCCCCCTTACCTTGTCCAATGAACTGCTGCTCTCGCCATTTTCCCGCTTGCGCTGTTCATCCTTTAGCCGCTCCGCCTTGCGCCATTTGGCCCGACGATTCTGGAACCAGACCTGCAACAAAGAGAGAGAGAGAGAGAGAGAGAGAGAATGAGAGAATGAAATTGGTAAAGTTTTTAGAAAATTGCCTTGATATGGCCACATGTCTATTATTTATGCCACGGGGCAAGTTCTCTTGACTTTCGCCTGGCGGCCAATTGAAAATTGAAAAACTTTCCCCACACACACACACACACACAGACACACAGACACAGGGAGAGACCAGAGATGATTGTTCTTGTGGGGTGAGGGGGTTGGGCGTGGAGTGGAAAACAATAAACGAAATTTTCCACCTCACAAACTTTAACAATTTGCTTTTGTAACTCCGTTGCCTGTCCCTCCCTCCCCCCTCTCTGTTCCCAATCTAAGACATAAACAAACAAAATCTGATTTTCAATTTTGGCAACGAAGACAAAACAAATTTGGCCTGTAATCAGCGCCTAAATTTGGGTGGTGGGTCGGTGGGGAGAAGGACGGGCCGGGGCACACATGGCTGCTTCTGCTTCTGCCTTACCCCTAATGAGGCTCAATCAAGACAATGCCCTGGCATCCTCAAGACGTAGACACATCCTTTTGGATCGCTTGCTTATGCGCGCGTGTTTCCACAGTCCTGCCACTGGTGCCACTGGTGCCACTTGTGCCACTGCTGCCACTGCCTCTGCCACTTCCGCTTCCCTTTCGTTTCGTTTGCTTTTAGTTCCGGTTTGCGCTGATTCCCCTTAGAGCTTAGAGCGCCCCCTAATGGGATTTCCGTTAGAGGCGCCATCTTGAATGTTCTCTCTCTCTCCCTCTATCCTGTACGTATGTGTGCGTGTGTGTGTGTAAGTAAATTTCCTAATCAAAATTCAAATTAGACATTGTGCAAAAGTTCGCCTTCATTTTGCCATCATTGTTGTAATCATAACGCAACATAAAACAATTTCAGCATTCTTTGCCCCAAAGGCAAATGGTGCTCTGCCACAGCCACTGCCATCTCATGGCCGCCATGTTGCCCCAGACTTGTGTGGCCCCATCGTCCCACCCTGGCAAACAATAAATTGCGCACAATCCAACCCCCAAAAGGCAGGCAGCAACCTTCCCCCTGCCCTCCTATACCATCCACCACCCACCTTCGCCCTCCCACTCTTCCAGCTCTGAACTTTTCCTTCGTTCGTCTCTCTTCTCTTCTCTTCCTTTTTTTTCGTTGGTGGTGACACCAGTTACTTAATACAATATTTATGCCATAAGCACATTACCAATAAAATATGGCTGGGCAAACTTTTTTTCTTGTGGCCCTTTGGGGGTAGAATAGAGCAACAGAGACGGAGGGATATACAATATACATGCTCGCATAACCAGACAGGGACAACAGGAGTAGCTATAGCTGAAGCTATAGCTGTGTTCTCCTTCCTGTTATTATGACAAAAATTGAATAATGAAAAACAATTGTGTGCTCACTCACTCCGCCTCCACTTCGCCTTAAGGGGACGAGGGTACTCGTGTACATACATATACATTTTTGCCTTCAATAATAATTTCATGCACAATTTTGCCTTGTTTTATTACTGTGTTGCATGCCACTCAGAAGGAAGGAACCAGAAACCCCGAATCCTCCTTAACGTGTTTCTTATTTATTCAATTCCACTTGGTTTAGTTTCTTGATTGCTTGCCAAGGCTTACTTACACTCCGAAAGGAGGAGGAAGTCCTGCTCTCTCCAGAAAGACAACAAGGAATCTGGGATCTTGGCTAGCTTTTTCCGTTTTACATTTTCCATTTTGGAATTTTATTATTTTAAGTCCCATGGGCAATTAATATTTCAAGCAAAAGGGAATGATTGAAATGTGCATTCAATTTGCATTTCAAGAAGTGCAATGCATACTCCTAGGAGGTGTATACAGAATCGATGCATTGTGGGTCACCAAAACCTAGAAATTTATTTATTTCTCTGCATATTTAAAAAATCACAGTATATAAATGAACGAGAAATATTTCGTTACTTTCTTTAATTCTTTAATTTACAAATATCAGCTAGAGGTTGGAAATTTGGTTCAGTTCGGGGTCACCATTTTTGTTGTAAGCAATTGTGGTATTACTAAAAACTATATATCTATCAGCTTTAAATAGTTTTTATACTCCAGCATTGAATTACTCTTCTGAGATGCAAAACTTTTCCCAAAGAAAGATCCCCAGAACCCAGGAACCCTCTACCCCCTACCCTACCCCCAAGAACCTTCAGCAAACAGTATACCCCGCTGCACATGTCTCTCCTTATCAACACATTCGAACGGATCCGCTGAAGAACCCTTCTCCGGTACCGATACCCTCTTCAAGTAATTTATTTACCCAGAGAACACCGCCCAGAGGCGGCAAAAAGTTCTCATAATTCCCGAGAACAATGGCAGCGGGCGAATAATAAGCATAACAATTATTCATATACTCCGCAAACAGAATTTTTGCGGTTACAAGTTACGAAAACCGATTTGCCATGAAAACGAAAACAAATAAGCAAACAACGAGGAAGGCAGGACGAAGGACGGTGTCCTGGGGAGGATACACTCGGCGTATTTATGGCAGCAGCGAGGACCAGTGTAAATAAAACAAAGTTGTTACACACCAAAATTACAGCAAAAAAGGAAACAATGAAGTTGAACAAAAGGTAAACACCACCCAGATCCAGACTCAGATCCAGACTCAGGCCCAGAGTATCTGGAGATAGGGGAGAGGGTGAAGGGCGCAGCAGGCGGACGTCGAGTCCTGGGGTAATTACGGACAAGTGCGCACCATTAGCTTCCGCAAACAGTTTGTCCTGCCCCTGCCACTGCCACAAGGAAACACTCAATGCAAACAACACCCAGGAGCCAGCAGCCAGGAGCCAGGACCAGCAGCCGATCAGGACGATGATGAGGAAGCAGCTCAAGTGGAATGAATGAACAGATGTGTTAATATCAAACGCATTTTGAGGTACGCTACTCGCCACCGAAAACCCTTTGCAACAATAATTGGGCTACCGCAACAGCCAACACCATGCACCACGCACCACGCACCACTCTCTCTCTGAAACTCTCTCTCCCATCCCCTGTGGAACCGCCCATCGCCTGGGGCTAGCCATACGGCCCGGTTCGGTTGAGGCGGCCATCAACTTGGATCAGCATTAAAGGATTACTCGAGCAAATGCAATTATTTGACAGGCTGCCTGGTCAACCCCTTTGGGCGCTTCAGCCCGCAACCACTTCCACACCCACAAAGCGGCTTCCTTTTCTCCTTCCTTCCATCCATCGTCATCATCTTCTGCGGTTTTTTTCTCAGTAGTTTCTCTGGTGCCTGTGATTATAATAAATTATCAATTATTGGCATTATATGTGGTCGCCCACTCTTCCGTCCTTGGCTCGAAGGGGTTCGCGGGTGGGTTGAGAGTGGGCTCAGTGTGGGTGGGTGTTGCTCTTGAGATTGTCATGGACTGGGACTGTCGATGGGCTTGGGCTTGGGTTGAGCACATTAATTCTAATCGAATTAGTTATGTATGAGGTGCATGTAGTCGGAAATACGAGACGAGGTAATCGCAGTGCAGGAGCGTGGGCCAAGGACTTCATTATTTATCGTCTATCTGGGGAAATTGATAACTGGCTGTTGGAGCGAACGAGGGGCTTATCTTGATTAATGTATGGGAAAGTGGCGCATACCTGGAAGCATTTCATAGACAGAAGGTATGTGTTCTCTATAACTATTTAGTAAACATCAATGACTTATCGATTAATCAGCTTTACAGCTGTCAGTACTCTCTGATAACCAGTCAAACAACTGATAGAAACTGGAAGTATACATCTTCTCTTCTCAGTTTTCAATTTTCAGTTTCATTTCATATTATCGATTATTCTTATGTTACAGTATGTAAAATAATCAAAAACTAATCCATAATTATTATGTAAATTCTGTCCAACACATTTTCCGCTTCACCCCCGAAAAAACTCCCTTCGAGAGGGCTTCCCCTCAACGTCTTGCATTCAAAAATCAAATTTCCCACTCATTTATCAATCAATATCACTTATTGGCAAGCTCTTCGGCATTGCCTCGACTTCAAAGTGCTTTGTCCTTGTCAGGTGCACCACCACATTGTCTCCCCTCCAGGTACTCCATGTATCCATGCGGTCCCTGATCCACAGCTGGGTCCCTGGCTTTGCCTATAAGCTCGCTGGGATACATTAAGTAAATGATTTTTGCAATGAACTCAAATGCGTTGCGACAAGCAGGAGCAGGACGAGCACCAGGACCTCTACTGGGGTCGTGGTTGGGCATCAAAAATTGACAGACGAAAAAATCTCGTGGAAAAACGTATCGGGTTACAATCGCTGGGAGTCGCGAGGCGGCAGATCCATCGAGCGGCTAAACTGAAGTCGGCGGAGAGTTCCATTTCAGAGCGGCGAAGGGGGGGAGGGAGGGGAATCAAACGAAGTACACATAATAAATTTTATTATAAAATTTATTTCCACTCTGCCATGGTGTGTCAAAATGTGGTCGAGAGAGACAGAGACAGCAGCAGAGAGAGAGGGAGTGAGGGAGAAAGGTGGTGCCGCACCCGCACCCTCATCAAAATATTTGGCATTCATTCCATTATCGAAATCCCAGACTAAGCTGTCCAGTCCGACCACGGAAATGTTTTCCCGCTTTTTCCACCAATTTTTCCACAAATTTGTGTGTTCTTTTTTCTGTTTTTTTTGTTGGTCTGTCATTTAAAGATCTGCCTCTCCTCTCTCTGTTCTCGCTATAAACTCGGACCAAAGTTGCTAGAATTTGACAGACTGTTGGACAAGGGTTGGGGGGTGGGATACAGACAAGGGTTGGGGTTGGGGTTGGTTGGTGTTGGGATTGGGATTGGGACAATATCTTGGGTAATTTTGTTAGAGCCTGACAAGTACACGTGTTTGCGACAAGTGTCCCATTGTCGGACACTTGACATGCCACATTCTGTGTTTTGTATTCTGTATAACGAGTGTAATTTTTTATCACAAATTGAATTGAAAGTATCTGGTTACGCCTGGGAAAGTCACTCCATTCGGCGGATATAAAGAATACAAGGAACACAACGAGTACGGTACGTATGTACGCATGAGAGTACGGCCTGCTAATTGTGCCGGAAATAGATGGAATGGAGAGGACGTTGTCATTGCCACCAAAGTGTTTTTAATAGCCACCAAAGTGTGTGTGGGCCCCCGACACAACGTGTCTAGTTTGTGCCGCATCCTCATTAAGTTTCGTTTCTGCATCTTTTTCTGTGCATAATTTGCTTTTGGCCTCACACACAACGTGCTCGAGTGCACACGGACGGCACTGTGACTCGTTCCTGCTTGCCGCCCACCCACAACCAGAGAGAACTGTATGATGCTGCCCCTTTTTAAGTGTGGAAGTAGATCCGCTAATTGTCAGCTTTCTCAGCGCTAATCTGACAAATGCACCACACAATTCCATGCAAATTGCCAGCGTCTAATGGTTACCAGAGTCACAGTTACGGGTTACGGGTTACCCCTTTCTTCCTACCCACGCTGGAAGAAAATCTTTTTCTGACTCAATTTGCATCTGCAGTCGTTGCCGCACGAGGCTGTGCCTCCTCGAAAGTGATTCTAATTTTGGAAACAATTGTGCAAAAATTGTGAATGAATGGCACTAATCAGGCACAAAATGAATGAGCGTCTTCGTAATCATGACTGAATGAGAGTCAGCTGTGAAGGCAATTCGAAGGGAAATATGATGAGGTTCAAGAGCGATCTATAAGATATTTAAATCTGTTTAAAGTCGTAAGAATCTTACGATTAGCGAAAACTGATGCACACTTTTGCAATATGTCTGTCAATTCGCAACTTTTTGCGATTTGCGATAACCGGAGCATAGCTGATAGAAAGGTTTTGCTCTTTTCAACGATTATCGAAGATATTTCTTCAAGATACTTGCATCCACCTCCAAACATCTTCTATGGCTACTTGGCCTCCTCTAACTCCGCCCTCAATCATCATTATTCTGATGGCCTATGAGTCCCGTCCCTGAAGCAAAACGAAACTCTCCTCAAATTGTTATATCGAAAAGTAAATTTGATTTGTTTAGGGGCATAGAGAGAGCCTTGATAACCAACCAAGAGAGAAGAGCAATTTGCTGTGCCCTCAGTCCCCAGTCCCCCCCATTGCCCCCATTCTCTTTCATTGCATATTTTCTCTTTCTTTCCTTTTTTAACGCTTAAGAACTTTTCATATTTTGCTGCCTCTTGCCTCTTGGCTCTTGCCTCTTGCCTGGCTTCTCGTGGCACATGCAAAATGTATATGGAATACATTTTTTTCTTGTTTAAGGAAGTTATTGCATTAGGTATGGAACATGCCACCCCGTCCGAAAACCATTCCCCCCTTACGGTCCACTGTAATCCTTGGGCCTTTACAGCGCATGCATATGCATTATTAATAGAGAAGGATTCGAAGGATTCTCGAGAGGAGAGAGAACGAGAGGGCGAACGCTTTGATCAGACTGCGTGACCTGCCGCCTAGGGTTGTCCCACGGATATTCTTATGAAATTTGATCCGATTTTGTAAACTTTTTCATATTTTACATAATTTTCCAAAAACCCCATAAAAAAAAGGGGTCAGCAAATCACAGTTTGAGTCTGATGGGAGTCCTTACCTGAACACGTGCCTCCGTGAGGTTGATTTTCATGGCCAGATCCTCGCGCGTAAACACGTCCGGATAGTGGGTCTGGGCAAAGGCCGTCTCCAGCTCCTCCAGCTGCCAGTCCGAGAAAGAGAAATGATTAAAAATGTAACAACATTCCGTTTTCCTCTTCGGCCATCTTCTGGTGGCTCTCCTTGGTGGTGGCTTACCTGTTGCAGTGTGAAGGTGGTGCGATTCCGTCGCTGCTTCCGCCGGACAAAGGTCTCATCGTGTATGGCAGGATGATACGAGTAGCTGGTGTCTGTTGAAAGGAGAGCCATGTGAGTATCCTGGGTATTAGGCATGGGAGGTGTTGCATTAGCCGGCATAATTCAACTAGTTGCAACTTGGGGGATTTACTAATTGAAAAGCGTAAGAGCATAAGTGCCGATAAGCCTTCCCGACACTATCTCCCAGTAGCAGGCTCTTAGGAGGTGTATTTAAAGTTTTTAGTGGGATTTTGGTTGGATGATTTTGGCTTTGGTATCTTTGAATCTTCCATACTCCTTCTATTTCCTGTTTCCGTAGTTCCTATAAACACATTCCTCTGCGTATTTCTACACTTTTCACTCGGCATTCCCTTAGAGTTCATCTTTCAATAACTGGAAACCCAGCCAAAGTTCTCCTCTAAATATTGTATGACCCAACTATAACTGCCTCAGAAATCATTAATGGCAGAAGAGTTTTCTCTACAGTGCCTCCCCTCCCTGCAACCCCCAACCCTTTCCCCCTGCCCTGCTGCCACATGCCTTTGCTGAAAGCCAGCTGTTGCCAAAAATTGCAGGCTAATTGAATTTTCTAGCAGCAGCGCCATTTTGTATGCTACAAAATATTTTATAACTGCCTTTTGAGCTCCAGAAACAGAGAAAGACACAGAGGGTGAGGAAGAGAAAGAGAGAGAGAGGCGTTGACAGCCCCACTTGACCTCCACACAGAAACCACCCTTCTACCCCCGAAATGAGAAAAAAGGGGTGGCAGCAACGGTGGAAAATGTGAAACCAAAGTCGAAAGGCAAAAGTCGGAAAAGGCGGAAACTTTGTTGGACCTTTTTTGCCGTACCGGACCCGGACACGGACACGGAGTCGGACACGGACACGGACTCCGTTTCGGACTTTCGTTCGTGTTGTAAAATTAATTTTCAATTTGATTTTAAATAAATAATTAGCTGGCAAATTGCAAAATTTAATTTTAATTTTCTTCGTTGCCAAAGCCAAAGCCGAAGCTTCTCTCCTCTCTTTTTCTTTCACTTGTGTGTCAACTTTTTTGTCTCTCTCTCACTCGCTCTCTCTTTGTCTCTGTCTCTCTCTCTCTCTCGGTCGCTTTGGGCTCTAATCCGATTAGCTGAAATGTTGTTACTTTGGCATTCATTTGCGCCATGTTGAAGGTCGTACCATCCCAAACCCATGCCTCCTCCCCCCCCCCAGGGACTCTATGTAATGCGCACTAATGTTGTTTGCTACGTTTTTCTCTCCCTCCCACCCCCCGCCCCCTCTGTGGCCTCCATCTCTTTGGGTCGGAAAAGTGTCGCTATGCTTGCCATCGATTAATATTTAATTATGAAAATAATTAGAAAATGTTTCCACTCTGCTTTGGGCTTCTCTTTGGCATCTCGCCATCTCTCAGGTATATCCTGCTAATGAAGCACGCATTTCAGGCCAACACTCAGGCAATCTGTTCACAGAGGACGCTTTCGATGAGAGAGGAACCGTAGGCTAATCAAATAATCGATGAGTCAGGATACGTGCACTCAGAATATCTTTTTGTGGGGGGCTAAAGTTGGCATATCAACTTTTTGGCAAGATAGGCCATCATTAGAGGTGGGAGAGTGTAGGAGAATGGAGTCCGAGTATTAGGGATACTATAGCTACATTTATCGATTATTTTATCGCAATCTTTATGTCTAAAGATAGCTATCGGACTATAGGTCTGGCTTAAACTAGTCGGTTCTATTGCAAGTAGACTTTTAATTTGGATATTGATGTTGTAAATATTCATAATACAAATATCGACGAAAACTGCTTCCATTTTTTATCGAACATTTATTATTTCGATAACTACATTTGACAATAGCCAAAAGATCGAATATATTGATTCATTGAATGATAATTTATAGAGTTCCTTGTAGTGTTCATCGATATCGCTTCTTCTATATGCTTCCGTCTTCTATCTGATACCTTGGAACACGAGAGATCCGTTCACTCCGTGCTCCGTTCTCATCTCTGCCTAGCAGCTGACTCCACTGCAATTTTCTTGCTAATCAAATTCTTTGCAGCCAATAATTGCCTAAAATGCAAATGGAAATGCCCAGAGAACAGCAGGAGGAACGGCGCAGGCACAGAGCCAGGATGATTTTTGGTCATAAATGCCTCAGGGCCAGTGCCAGGCCAGAGCACAGAAAGAAGAACCGAAAAGCGTTGAACAGGGGCCAACACACACACACACACACACACACACACACACACAGAGCAAGCGGCAATTAGCACAATTAGGTTTCGAGTGCAAATCCCAAAGCGCAGCAAAAGCTTGGCCCAGTCCAGAGCAGTCCACACCAGTCCGGAGACCAGTCCAGAGTCCAGTCGTCTCTCCCAATAAGAATTTCATGCTGAAAGCTTTGCTGTGGCAACAATCCCCAAAAACCCTAAACAGAGGCAGAGCCAGAGCCCGAAACCCAATCCCAGCCCTAAACAACCCCATCCTGTGCTCATATATGACTCTATGAGCCACCCTCGTGTTCCTGCCTCAAACATCAAACGTCAGTGGCTGTGGCAGTGGCATTGGCAGCATCACCAGGAGCAGGAACAGGAGCAGGGGCAGGGCACCAACAAGTCAACTAACCGCACTTGTCAGGAAGACAGGATTAACAAATCCTTGTTGGCAAATTGATTCAAAAAGTACGTACAGACGCCAGCCATCTCTCTAGCCATCCATCCTCTATCCATCTCTCTCTGTCTCTTTCCTTGCCACACACACACACACACACACACACAGATCTGCTCTGTGCGTCCTGTGCTCAGTGTCTGCTCGTTAGCTGCGCCGGTAATGGGAGATAATTCAATTTTTAAACATTTGGCATAACAAGCGAAACCATCATTAAGGGATTTTCGGTCTTTTGCCTTGCCTTGGCTCTTGGCTCTTGCCTCTTGCCCTGTCGAAGGAGAGAGGGGAGGGGAGTCGTCGAAGGAGGAGCATTCCTGGCAATCAGCTACCAACCCATTCTCCTTCGCCCACTCAAGCTCAAGCTTGTGGCATGTCTGCTGCTGCTTCTGCTGCTGCTGATGGTGTGCTGTGTTTTTGTATCTGTAAGATACATGTCTGCAACTTTGTCTGCCATTTTTGTATCTACACCAAACGAAAATCAATTTTCATTCGATTTCTGTTTTCGTTTACTTAATCCAAGAGCCAAAGGAATTAGCATTCATTATGGGACTACCAGAAGAACTGGGATACATATGTAGTTTCTTGAGCAGTGCCCCAGTTTGTGTCCCATCCAGCCACCCCCCCGTTGCAGTAGTATTCCCATTGCATAAGGTTGGGTATCGTACCGTGTCACCCCTTACGAAAGTGTCACCATCGTCACCGTCGTCTCAATTTCAGTTCGTTCTCAAAAGTCCAGGCACGCGTTGGCAAATTTTAAATTAGTTTAGCAATTGAGAAGACTTCAGACCGACCTCTCTCCCTCTCTCCCCCTCCCTCTCTCTCTCTCTCTCTCTATGAGTTCTTTTGGGGTGGCTTGGTAGGTGGGTGGGGGGAAGGCCAGGGAAATCACGAATTGGAATCACGAAAAAACAGAAACTAAATTGAATTAGCCATGCAAATGTTGGTTGAGTGTTTTTTTCTTGGTTTTTTTTTTCTTTTGTGATTTGTGAGCAATATTTATTGGGGTAAGCGTGAAGAGAGACACGCCCTAAATGGATTCGTTGTGGGAACTTTGTGGGAACGATTATATGAGTAATATAATCCATTATGATGTCAATGCATGAATTTCTTGTTCTTAAACTATCAATTACCATTACTGGTTAGTACTTTCTCCGCTGTCCTAGCTATTTACCACACTTAAAGCCTGCTGCCTGCTTTCTGCCATTCAAGATGAACCCTCGACTTAAATTACCCGCTAAATTGCATTAGAGCCACATTTAGTGGGGCCCAAATCAAAAGCGACAGCCAGAGGACAGCCAGCAGAGGTGCCTGACCTGTGAGATGGGCCCTGGGCATACCCGTCATAACTCCCAAATGAAACATAAGTTATCTCATCTTCGTCTCCGAGTCAGAGTACGAGTACGAGTATCTATCTATCTATCTATCTATCTATCTGTCTGTCATATTGAATCAGTCAAGAGTAAATAGAATTTGCACCTGATTAGGATTAGAGCAGAGAGCCACCCAGCGGCAGGCAGGCAGCCACTGAAGGGAGCATTGCCCCGAGGTGGAGAGAGAGGAGAGCAGAGAGCAGCTATCTACGTGCCAAGATGTTTCGTAATGCGTTCCTAAGTCCTCATCTAATCCCATTACCTCGCACACACACACACACATTCCTCCTCCCAGCTAGGGACTAAATGCACTGCAATTTGTGGCAAGTATTTTTTCGGTCTCTATTTTATTTTCATGTGTGCTGGTTTTTTTTTTTCGATTTTTTGAAGATATCTTTTGGCGGTGCCTTTTATGGGTGGTAGTAGAAATCAATAAACTATTTGCGGTGTCGGCGGTTGGCGCTTTGATTTATGATTTTCGATAAATGCCACCTCAAAGCCGAAACCAAGCGATACGAAACGAAACGGAAGGGAAATCGACTCGAAATCTGTCGAAATCTGTTGAAATCTGTCGTCGCGTCGCCGCCGCCGCATTCCGCGAGTCAAGGCAAACAAAAAATTTGCATGGCAAAGCATTAACGCTTTTGCCATGCCGATAATTGCATGAAAATGAAATCCAAAAATTCCCTCACCCAGTTCCAGTCCCAGTCCCAGTCGTACCTTTCCCATCCGCTTGGGCCCCTCCCTCCCCCCCCCCCTTTCCAATTGCAACCAATTCCATTCGAATGGATCGCTTCACTTTTCGACACGTTCGTTCACGTTTGCTTGACTTTGCCTTTGGCCACTCCTTTGGCTCCAAAAACTACCGCTCGCTCTCCTCTCTCCCTCTCCCTCTCTGGCTCTCCCTCTTGCGCTCTTTTGCTCTGTATTCGTATCTGTTCTGATGATTCTGCATTCGCATATCGATTGAGTGTTGCCGCGCTCGTATGCTCCTCCTCATCTCTCTGTTATTTTTCTTTTTATTCAATTATAGTTATACAGTCCCCCCGTCCCAGTCCCCCGTCCCCCGTCCCTCTCCCCGTCTCTGTCTCTGGAGTGCCTCTGGAAAAGTTTCGTGTTTCGTGTGGATTGCGGTGGGGGCGGGCAAAGGGATTGGAGGGGAGCCAAGTCCCTGCAATAGGAAATCAAATTGCTCCTCTGTGGCTTTTCTTTACACGAAATTCATCGAAATGGCGTTTAATGGAATTTTTATGCCCGCCAACATCCCAAAGAATTTTCCATCGTATTTTCTCTTTTTTCCGTTCGTTCCTACGCTAAGTGATAGAGATTCTCAGAGAGGGAGAAGCAGAAGAGACTCGCATTTTTTTTCGCAATAAAAAATAAATATGGAAAATGTTTGAAGAACCGCAAATTGGATGTTTTATTGGGGAATCGAAGTGCGAAATTGAAATGGTGGGTAGAGGGGTATGTAGGGGGACACGTATCTAGTCCTGTAAATGGAATTGGGAAGAGATAGGTGGGACACATAATAATAGGTAGATACTAGCACTGCCAGACGTTTTTTTATATGGTATTTGGTTCCAAAAGGGTTTTTTATCAATCATAAATTAAAATTATTTGGAAAAATATTATGGAAAACATGTATAAATATGATAATATTTAAAGAAGAGGAAATATACGTATCTTCCTACTCTCCTAGAGTAACATTCTGTAAAGAAATAATCCTTCTGGTATTTACTCTTGCACATCTTAAATATCTACAGGATTCTCTCCTCTCAATCTTACAAATCTTGGAAAATAATGCCTTCATCCAAATAGTATAACTTTCTTCTCCAATTAAGAACTTTTCTTACTTTTTGTGCATAATCTTTGTTCTATGCCCTTGCCTTCTATGCCTCTATCTCTCACTCTTCTCTCACTCTATCCGTAGCTGCTCTGCTCTCCCATTAGGCACCACACTTACCCTCTGACCGTGCAACAAACTTTCAACAGGCAAACATCAAACTCTCGACATGTGCGCCCATGAAATCTGATACGCCACATACCACAGAGAGCGAGCGAGCGAGCGAGAGAGAGAGAGAGAAGGTCTACCCTTAGAGCCAACCCCCTGCTCTGGATACGTGCAACGTGCTGCTAATAGAATAATTCGTTAATGTAACTACAAGATACAAAGATACGCAGATAGACAATAATCCATTGACAGCCACGATTATCATTGGCTTTTTATCTAAATTTAATTCGATGCGAGCGAAAAGATTGCCCTTTTGGCAGTCCATCTGTTCCTCCTCTGCCATAAGATGGGATGTGTGGATGGCGGGGTATACTCACATGGATGGGTGGCGGCGAAGGGATAGTCGAGCGTTGGCAGGCGCGGCGGATGCGGTCCGCAGGGATGGAGGGCGGGCGGGCACTGATAGCAAAACATTCCTCTGCCCGCAGCTGCAGGACCGAGCTGTAAACGAGAGACAAGAAACATCGAGTAAATGTAGAATCGGAGAATCGGAATCGGAGAATCAGAGAATCAGAGTGCCTAAATCGATATAAAGAATCTTTAAATTGCATATAATTTTGATAAATTCACTTGCCCGTCACGTCTGCCCGAATCAATGATGCCGATGCCGATGCCGATGCCGAACGAGAAACTTGTAATTTAAATGCACAATTCAATTGAGGATCGGATGGTATAGGACCGTATGGGCCGCCTCCCGACTGAGACTGAGAGACTTTGACTTCGACTTCGACTTGAACCAAATTGAGACTGAGAATGCGGGCATGGCTATGGGGCATGGGCATGGGCATGGCTATGGGGCAAGCAGCGACTCTGCGTCGCCTTTAATGTTGTCATATGCACCTCAAACTCAATTCGATTCAATTAAAGGCAATTACAGACTTCTGACAAATAATCTACAATCGATTTCATCTGCTTTTGCATCTTCTGACTGATGCTCAGCGCTGCTCTTCGCCGCTCTGCTCTGCTCTGTTGCACTGTCGTTGTCGCTGTCGTCGTCTGCATACAATTAAATTGTCCTCAAACGAATCAATTGATTTAAATTAATTGCATTTGCCGCAAAAGACTCGAAGCTGTAAGTATTCGTATTCGTATTCGTATTGCAAGAACATACGATGTGTGCTCTCCGTTCTGTTGATGAACTCACATCAGTTATGAGTCGCCGAATGCAATGCAATTTGGTTTCCATGAAATTTCACTGGCGCCTTTGCCTCAAATGCATTTTACTGCTTAATTAGTTGAGGAATTTCTCCATGCATAACCACCAAGGGGTGGAAAAACCCAGCCATAGATAGGCAGCGGCGGGGCTGAAAGAGGGACAAAAGTCAGCAGCCTCTGAGAAAGTATCTTTCTTTCTTTCTATCTTTTTTGCTAGCTGTAATTGATACGTGTGGGAATGCAGCGAAGATCTTTTTGAAGGAGAGCAAAAGATCACAAAAATATCAAAGGCAGATCATTAATCTATGCATGTTACTTTTCATATATTCTTTATTATTCCGATCTTTCATTTGTAACTCTTCCCACCACATTCCCAAAAGCTCTTTCAAAATTCATTGGCAAACAAGAAAAAACACATACATACATTTCATGTAAAGTAATGTCTGTAGCGCCCATCAATATGTAATAGTTTCTGCATACATTTGGGAATAATATTATGTACCATCCATATCCATAGCCATATCCATATGCCAGCCATGGACACATTCCAATTTCCTGTGTTTGTATTGCCAAAAACAAACGGTTTTCCAGTTGCATTTCAATTGCAATTAAAATTAATTGTAAGCTTTGCCCCGAAAGCCACCCAAAAAGCCAGACCATAAACCACTGGTGCACCACCACTCGCCTGCCAGCAGGTGGGGCATTACCCATTTCCCATTTTCCCTTTCTCCTTTTTTGGCTGGCATTCCTGCTCTCCTCTTTCTCCTCTATCCCCTCTGTTTTTGGTGACATTTTAATTTATTTGAGTAAATTTGTTAAATATTTTTTATGAATTTTATTTATGGCAGAGGCCACACGACAGGCCGCCCACCCATTACACCCACACACCTGCTGGCGAATGGGCGGGCGGTTGGGCGTACTCCCACTGCACCACAAGTGTTAGCATATCATGTTACAGACTATTTCCGCCAAATTTACACACGCAAAATAATTTAACGTGCCGCGCGGTTGCGCCCTGCGCGTGTCCTGGCTGCTGCCTACAATATATCCGCACGTATCCTGCCTGGTTGGTCACAGATGCGGTCCTGGTCCTGGTCCTGGGTCCAGGTCCCCAAAGCACTGGCCGACCCCCGGCAAGTGGCGCCAATAAATTTCCATTTAGCCAGAGAACGAGCCGGGCCATCACCTGTCCCCGGTTGCCGCATCCCCATTCCCCCACCCTCCATGGATCCTGGCTCCTGGGCCGTGGGCATTCCATTAGAATTGTGAGAATTTGTAATTTTGCATAATTGTTATATTTGGAGTCCGTCGGCCGCAAAACTCATTTGCCAAATGGAAAATTGCCATTTCGTGTCTAATGTTGCACATGCGGCCTCTGCCTCGGCCTCGTTGGTTGCTGCTGTTGGTGCGTCCTGCTTCCTGCTTACTGCGTCCTGCTCTAAAGTTTTAGTGCCATCATCCGGTCTAAAGGTACATTGTGGCGGGGAGGGAACGGGTGTGGGGGGGCCCAGAGGTAGGGACGCCGTTACTGGTGTTGTTAGTGAATTAATTTCCACTGAATAATTTATGCTGAATTATTTTGGACGTATTAAATAGGCACACAGGCTTTCCCAGCGATGGAGATAGAGGCGGGCACAGCCATTTCCACCCAGAGGGGGAGAGGCATAGAACGAGAGAGAGCTGGAGAGGTCATAGGTCAGTGGGAAGTTGGGTTTTAGGGGCAGAATAGTTGTAGTGCTTTTGCGGAATAATACTCCCATGTGTGCATCGGACTGTGTGAGAGAGCACTTGGGTGCTTTTGGACCTTCGGGGCGTTACATTTAAATCAAATCAAAATGCTATTTCTGAAATTGATTTTTGAAATTTTAATGCCTATCCCAAAGAGCAGTGGAGATTACGGAATGGAATGGAATATGGAATGGGAGAACACTATGGGTGCATAATGCCCAAGTACAGCCCTAGTTGAAAAGGGAATTAGGGAGTGTGTTATGGGCTATGAATATGCTAAATGAATGAGGCCTATGATGTTCTAGAATGTAGGATATAATTACATGTACTTTGAGTAGTTTCTGAGGTAAATGGGTAGAGATTTTCGATTCTTCCCATGAAAAGTTGCCTAACAAATTTATTTAAAATATAATTATAAATATATCCCTCCTTCTATGCACCTCTTTATCGTTTTAAAGTCTTAAAAAAACCCACCAAAACACTCCCAGAGTTTCTCCACAGTTCCCTCTCCCATTTTGAAGCCTACTTTCGGGCGGCCGCTGCTAATTGTCGAACACCTGCCATTGCACCTGCAATGGAGGTCCAAGTGCCAAAAGTGACAACAGCCAACACGTGGTGTGGCGTGGCGTTGCACAGGTTCAGATGTTTTAGTGTGTTGCGTGGTGCATGTGTGTTGCAACTGCTGCTGGTGTGGCAACTGTCGCCGACTGGCGGCAGCGCCAAGCCAAATGCAATTATCCAATTGCACGAAATGCACTTGGCACAATGTTTGTGGCCTAGACAATGCAACACTCGACACACACTCGAACGGTCTATCTATGTGAGAGAAAGAGAGAGTGTGTGTGTGTATCTATGTGTATGTGCGAATGTCTGGATGGATGGATGGTGGAGCACAGCACACGCGAAATTCAATTAAGTGCGCACTAAACAGCGCAACGATTTCGATTTGGTTGCAACACTCCACAGAGGAGGAGTGGGTGGTGGTGGAGAGTGCTGGAGAGTCCGGGGTCATACGTGGAAATCTGTGTGGTAAGCCTTTGTTGTCCAACCTGTCCTCGGACAGCAGCGGTAGCAGCAGCAGCGGCAGCCGCAGCAGATGGGGGCTTAGTAATGGAGGCTTTCGCTAGTTTCTGCCACGAGCCGACGCCAAAAACGGGGAAATTCAATCAGAGCTGGGGGATTACATAGGGACCACAGCAAGAGAGAGAGAGAGAGAGACAGAGGGAGGCAGGAAGGGACTGTGCACCGTGACAGAGACGGAAACGGATGCAATGCTCACAAAATTGCATTAGCTGGGGCAGCACTGGCTGTGGCAGTGGCAGTGGGGCAGATAAAGGGAGTTTGCTGCAAGTGGAGCCCATTGCTGTGCTCCCACTTGATGGCATTTCAAAATAAACTCTTTTTTTGGAGAGAGTTGGAAGGAATTGTAGTATAATATGGAACGATTATGTACTTAGGAAGAGATTTCGATTATCAAACGAGGATCCACTGGTGAAAGGCGATCTGAAATATTTACAAAGAAGCCACCAAGAAAGCCACTCTTTAAAAACGGAAAGATCCATATTGATTTTAGATCCATGGTTTCTTCGGCAAATCTTCTTAGAACTCGTAGATTACAAAATCGTCTGTTCCTGTCTTGTATCATCTATGTGTTCTATTATCTTGTATTCCAATCAGTGTACAATGTAAATATCATATATAATTTCTTGCTATCATAAATGATCATCATATCTATGGGCATAATGACTTTTATCCGCGATCGGCTGAATAATTATTCCGAATAAATAATACACGGCGCAGAAGCTCTTGCTTGCCCTTTGCATTGCTGCGTTGCCGCTCCGATCGCTCGGCAAACATAGATTACGAAGAGCGAGCTTCACGAAGAGCGAAGCTTAACGAAGAGCGAGGTTCGAGCGAGCGCTTAGCAGGGCAAGCAAGTGCAAGATTAAACATGCATAGAAATAGCAGCCATATGGAAATATGGAACAACAATGGAAACAGCAACTAATCAGTGGGGGGATCTGGCCCGAGCAATATCCCTTCTGAAACCCCTTGGTAAGCCTCAGAAGAGAGCTTTCTCTGATGGTGAATCATTCGTACTCGACTTTCCTCTCTGTCTCTTTCCATTTCCCCCTTTTTTGTCCCCCATTCATCGCCTCGTCTGGCTGCTGCTCTGGGTGTTGCACTCGCTGATTGACTTGTGTTTCCATTTTTAATTTGGTTAATTCAAATTAATCAAGCGACAGTTGATAATTTCTGCATGCTGCAAAATGCATTTGTTGCATGGAAAAAGTGCATTGCCATTGGAGTCATCAACTCATACATATTCATGCACTCACAGTCGCGTATTCACACATTCACAGACATTCATATTCATGTTCCGACATTCAGTGTTTCTGTGTTTCAGTGTTTCAGTGTTCTCGTCTGTCGTCCGTCGTCCGTCGTCCAGACGCATTTCCCCACTTTGTTGTTTGCTCAATTAATGCAATTGCTCGTTTTGTCTCTCTTTCGCTTCGTCTGGTTGTTGTTCCTGTTTCTCTTGCTGTTGCTGTTTTTTTTTGTTATTCGTGACATTATTAATTTATATTTTTATTACTTTTTGTACGAGCATCGCGCGGCAGCTGTTGCATAATGCTCTCTGCTGCTGTTGCTGTTGCTGCCGCTGCCGTTGCATCAAATTGCATTATATTCAGATGCGTTTTAATTAATTTTGAGTTAATTTTGTATTCATTTTTTTTTGGGCTTGTTTCAGGCACTCAAAAGATTCCTCGTCCAGGGGGAGGGACTCCCGTTTGATGGTAGCTAAAAAAAAGAGTCTGGTCTGTGATTCAATGGGTAAGCCATGGGCTTTTGAACTTTGATTTGGGAATGGGAGGCAGATAAACCAAAGACGAAAGTATGGGGATGTCCCTATGTATATGTTATGTCCCTAAAGATGGGATAAATTTAGGGATACTTAGATAGTAAGATTGTAAAGATTCCATCACCAGATTTCATACCATTCTCATCTTTTACCATAGACCATAGAAATACATATGTATGATAGTACATCTCTTTGGGAATTCTAAAGGGAACTTTATAAAGTAAAGTCTACATGATCCATTCTTCTATATAGCTTAAAAACCTTTTTCTGATCTTCTACAAGAAACTTCGTTGATTTATTGAGTATTTTATTATCTAGTCATACTGATAGATCCCTTCGGAAAGACTCACCTAAGATCTGCCACTGATCATAAATTTCTTCTTTGAAATTAATTGCGAAATCTTTCTGACGATTGTTTGGTTCTCTATAGTTTCATAGGACATTTGATTAGTACCTTTTTTTGTAATTTTTCATAAAGACAGAGATACAATACATAAGTGCATAGGCAGAAACAGAGTATTATTTCGGGTATCCTGAGATTTCGACCTGTTCTGGCATGTTTTTTCTTGTACTACCCTTATTCTAAGAACGAGGAATGAGGTGGATAGCAATAAACTTACTCTCCAACAAAAACAAAGCCCTGATTAGCATATTCGTTTACAATTTGTTCATGGCTTCCCCACTTTGCCAACAATTATCCAACTAACCCACTTTCAAACCAAAAACTCTCCGCTCTTTCTCTCATTTCTCCTCCTCCCAAGCCTGTCCAAGGTCACACTGACATGACCACTGACTGACCGACCGACCGACCTCCTTCTCTGCGACCTTCTGGTCGGGCAGCACAAAAACAAAAGCGCTTCATAATGGACTTATCGGTCGGCTGAATGCTGAATCTCAGTTTGCCAAAACGCGACTAAACGAGAAGAGCACACACAGACACACACACATACACTCACACGCGGATGCACATTTGTATCTATGCATATTGCATTTGTATCTGTATCTGTATCTGTAGAGTGCTAACTAGAAAATGGCATAATTCGCATGCAGATAGCGTCATCATCACCATCATCGGCCTCAATGCAGCCATCCAACCATCCATCCATCCATCCATCCATCCAACTATGCGTATGCGTATCGTATCTCTACGCGGGTATCCATGTATCCACGTGCGCATCGCATAGAGGAATCCCTGTGCCTTTCCGCCGACTGCCTACTGCCGACTGTTACCCCATCCCGCTGGCATTAGAGCCACTTAAACGCATTTGGAAAATTGCCTTCCCGCCCACCCACACAGACTCCCACACACACACAAACACACACACACACATGCAAACAGTGTTCTCTCTGTCTTTTTTTGTTTGTGGAAAAACTAAACGCGCGATAATTTCCATCTGAGGTGAGATGATATGGTATAGGATGCGGAGAGGGGGGATCGGAGATTGGGGGCATGCCTCATGCTAGTGATGAGGTTATCACTTGCCACAAAAGTAAAGTGCATCCGTTTTTAGACCCCCGTCCATCCCACTGTCCATTCTGGCTGTAATCAAACTACTCGCCAACTGGCGCACAGTCTCTGACGCTGACGCTCTCTCTGATGATGATCCAACTTGGACGTGGGCTTACCGACATGTCTATGTGTGTATGAGGAGTGCATAGCAGACAGTGGAGACTCCTATGGATGAACCACAAACCAGAGACTCACTCGGACCATTACTAGAAGATTTGGTATCCAAAATATATCTTGAAACTCTTCAATCTCTTCTTTTACCAATCATCATTTGATTCTATGATGGAATCATCCTTTCCAGCTAATGCCCCCTGTATGACCAATGTATCTGCATAACTGTCCGTCCCTCCCCCCGCCCCCATCTCGGTGTCTGTCTCTTGGTGTTGATTGCAGTTTGGGTTTCGTTTTGGTTTTTTTTGCTGGTTTTGTTTTTGTCTCGCGGCGCATTAAGCGAATTTGCGAGGTTCGAATTTGATTGTGTCAATTGGCTCGCGCCTAGAATGAGACCCCAGACCCGTAGACCCACAGCCATAGCCCAGACCCACAGCGCAGACCCGGAGATCAGACCAGACCGGAATGATGCCACGAATCTGTGTGTAGTCGGTGGCCAGTGGCTGTGCCACCCACCCAGAAAATCAGCGCATGGAAATTGCAGTACAAATTTTTCTGTAAATTGAATTATGCACCAACGTGCAGTGTCGCCACCCGCCACCACCCCTCTCCTCTCTGCATGGATGTGTCCGTGTCCGTGTCCAAGTGTCACCAGCGCCTTGATTGTCCCGAAACCCAAACCCAAACCCAAAACAGAACCCGAACAGAACCCAATGCGAATGCGATCCGCAGCCGTAGGCAACCCTTCAGTGGCATACAACATCTTCGGGGCGCCCGCATAGGGGAGGCAGTCCACTCCCCCTTTTGCGTTGATTCCCACTTTGGTTCTCTCTTTGTTTTCTTGTTGTATTATAAATATTTTGATTGAATTTTCTGTTTAATTAAAGCAAATTGTTTTGTGCATTTGTTCTGCTCATGACAGTGGGGGCTGCCTGCAGTGAATACCAGTTGATATTCATTCATTCATTCATTCACGCCTTGATGGGGGGTCGTTAACTGATTGAGGAGGAGGAGGAGAGGGAGGTGGAGGGTGGGAATGTCAGGGAATTGTCATGTGAACGATGATAAAGTTTTATGGAAATGATCTTAAGCTGGTTGGGAAATCTGAGCTGAAAATTATGTAAGATGCCAGTCTTCAAGAAAGACTTATGTCATAGAAAAACTAAATCATAATAATCATAGTATAGATATTGAATGAATCTACACTTTATAGGATATATGTATGTATATTTTCCGATATATGTATAAGCTATAAGCTATGAGGTTTTAGGCGGTTCAAAAATGTTTGTTTAAGATTTATTTTAGATGATAAAAAATCGAAATACTTTAGTGATCCTTAAATATCTATTTACTGAAAAAGGGTGAGCATAACTCTGCCCAAAAGCTTTGAGAGAAGTCATAAATCTCAATCATAGATGGTCATAAATCATAGATCATAGATCTAGAATAATGTGACATTTTGTATGTATAAAAGTCGTTAATATTAGGCTCTATAAAACATGAAATTCTCTATAAATTATATGGAAATTAGAACCCCAAACTTGGCCTGAATTATACATTTCCATATTCCACTAAATCTGTATGATTCCCAACTGAAATTCCATTTCAAACTTCTCCCCAAAAACCTGCTCTTTGACATTTATAATTTGTATATTGAATTGCCCCTACGTATATAGCACATTCATCCATCTATCTATCCATTGCCCAATCAATTTGGCCCATTTTCCATTTCCATTCCATTTCCAAATTCAATTCAATCAAGCAATCAATAAATCAATAAACATGGGCAAAAACCTAACCTCCAATGGGAGTAACGGGAGAGAGAGCCAATAACCAATAACCAATAACCGTTTTGTATGATAATTCTATTTGCTAATTTAAATATGCCAAATTGTATTTTATTTCTGCGATGCTGCGATGCGATGTCATCATCATCATCGTCATCCTCATCGCGGACGAGTGCCAGTGGCAGTCCCTCTTCTGCTGCGACCAGTGGTGCCCCTCTTCGGCAGCCAGTGTGTCCCCCTCCCTGCCTGCCTGCCTGCTCCGACTCCCAGACACCAGTGTTCCCCTAATTGAGTTGAACGAATCGAACGAACTTTGGCGACGAATGCCATGGAACGAAACGGGGGAAAACATTGGCCAACTCCAATTGACTCCTATGGATCCCCCACAGAACCCATAGCCTAGAGGGGACAGGGACTGTGTGGGGGGGGCTGGGGGCTGGGTGTGGCGTCCAGTGGAGCGTTGAACGTTTGCATGGCTGCCAATTAATTTGCGGTTGATCAATTTAATTTGAAACTTCGTTTCGGTCTCTCTTCCTCACTCCCTCTCCCTCTCTCTCTCTCTGTCTCTGTCTCTGACTTCTCTTCTTTCCCTCTTAATTTGTTGGCGCGCTTCGGATTCGCTTTGGCAAATAATTTGCCATTGATTTTGTATTCGTTACCCTTTCGCCATCTCTTTCCAACAGTCATCAATCCGTCTCCCTCTCTCACCCTGACTTGGGGGTAGCTTCTCTTTTTTTCTCTTTTAATTATCATCAATTATTCAAACTGCATTTGGGGGAATGATCAACTTTTGGTCTGTCTTCAATTAGCCAAGAGGAGCAGAAGGAGCACGAGCAGGGGCTCCACTGCAGTCAGACGTTCCCTTGGTATTCCCCCATTCCCCCAAAGCTTCCTTTGAATCCTTGCTGCTCGAATCCTTTATTCATATCCCAATTTTCGGTTTTAATTCTTTTCTCGCCTGCTGGCTTCCTCGTTGGCTTCCTTATTGTCCCTTTGGCACTTCAAGTGTTCACAACATTCTGTGCGATTTCTCACAGGAAAGGCATCAACCCAAACACTCTTGCCAGACACTTCAGCACTCCACCTCCACACACACACACTCACACACACACACACACACACAGAGACCCATAAGGATATGGGAGGGGGATAGGGGAGGATACTTGTAGACACTCGAGCAATGAGATTTTTATCACATTTGGAACTCATTAGGAAATTTCCTTAATTCAAATTAAAAGCATCTAAATAAATTATAAGCAAAATGTTTTTTCTGTCTCGAGTTTGAAGGGAAAGATTTTGAGGATTGAGAGAAATATTTCTACGAGAATTATGGTTATTCCGAAAGGTTCTGAGTTTTACTGAGTATTTTAGGAATATATTTTTCTATTTATTGTTAATCTATTTATGGTTTTATATGTCATATGAATGAAGCACTTCTCTTGACGAAAGGTAATCATTACTTTGAGAAAAACAGATGGAAAACTTTCCATAATACACATATAGAAATATTTAATATTTTTCCTACATTTTTTAACAATCAATTCCATAGCTTTCCAATTAAATAGAAATCTTTCCCATTTTTCATTCAATGATTTTTCAGAAAAATATTCAGAAATATTTTATTTATTTTTTAGAGCAATGAAATATTTATGAATATATTCAAATAGTTTTAAGGCAGTAGAAATGGAGAAATTTTAGGATGAATTCCCTGAGTTCATAGATGGAGAACCTGCAGATCTCTAAAGTTTGATCCCTAGTTTTCTAGGACTTTGCTAGATTTTTCTTAGACCTACAGAAAACATCTTTCTCAGCTGAGAGAAGGATTCCCTAATGCTTCTAAAAAGTATCTGCAAATGATTAAAATATTCCTTATATTTATACGAATTGCCCTACAATCCAAAAAGAAAACGTAGCACATTAAAATCATTCTTTGTAAAAATGGAAACAAAACTAGTCGAAAAGTATTGCCTATAAATCTGAGATCTACATTCCACAAACGAGCTCTCATTTATATGTAAGGAAAATCTAGAAATCTAAGATCTGTATTCTACTCTCATCTTAGATGCTTCCAAACAGTTTTTCTTTTAAAATGTTCCTAGAGAAATTCTTAATGAGCTTAACCATCCTTAACCATTAACTCACCTTATTACCGTCCGTGAAAATTTTGGCAGTAATTCTTCAAGCGTGTCACAGAAGAAAATCCCTTTCCTGGCGCTTTCCCTTCCTTTCCGGATTCGTTTCGCTTTGGCTTGGGCCTTGTCTTGGCTCTCGTTTCGATCAAGTTTTTCCACACTTTTCACAGCACAAGGAACACACGTGAAACTTTTGCTGGGGCTGTAGCTGGAGCGTCTAAACACTTTGAAGAAGTTTTTGGAAAGTTCTTGAGCACAGGAATCACAAAAGGAGTGCCAGGAGCCTGTTGCCAGTTGTCAGGAGCTGAAGGTATTTCACAGTCAATCAAAGGTCTAATAGGCCGCCAAGGAAGTTTGAGTTTTTGATTTCCAGAAGGGTTTCAGGGTGGGAACACACACGTGGTTTAATTTGATTAGATGATGTTTTTCGGGGGTGCACACACTTTTGGGCAGAAGTTTTTCGAACTACACGAGTAATCCACTTGATTTTTCGGCTCTCGGTTTCGTCTTTCACACAGAATCCCAGAGATACGAGTGCATGTGTGTATATCTGGGGGGTCTACAGATTGGATGTGGGATGTCAACCGAACGCGTGGAACGTCAGAATGTGAATGATCTAACGGCGCTTGCCACTGCCGCAACGTCAACGTCGCTGTCGCGCTGATGTCGCTGCTCCTGCCGCTGCTGCGGCGACGGCTGCTGCTGTTGTTGCAAATTAGATCTGCGCTGGCGTCGCAGTCGCCGCCTCTGAAAGATGGCTGCAGCATGGCTGGAGAGGGGAGTGGTTTGGGCGGAGGGGGTGGGTTTGCGATGTGCCCCTAAGCGCCGCCTTTGCTTTTGTCGGACATTTCCCCTTATTTTGTTGCTGGCTGGCGTTGAAAGCGCAGGCGCTCTTTGAGCAGCAAACCAAAGCACAGCCATCTATCCATCTCTCTCTCTCTCGCTCTCCGACACTTGCCCTCTCTTTCACTCTCTCTCTGTCTCTGTGTTGCAGGCAAGACAATTTTCTCGCGCATTTTCATTGTGGAAATTGAATTTTCGGCATGGCTGAAGGAAACAACAAAAAAAACAAAAAGGGGACCCGACAGAAGAAATGAAGGCAGAGCTTTGGAAGCTTTAACCCTCCACAAGCTTTATTTATATTTGGCCATATCATTCTTACACCCACCCCTTACTCCAACCCCTCTGCCACCCACTCGTATCCTCTTTCCTCTCTCTCTCCCTCTCGCTGTCTCTCTTTCTTTTGCTCTTCTGACAACTCAATTTATTTTTATTAATTTCTGCCAACAATAAGCTGCGCAAATTCTAAGTGAATTTCATTGAATTTATTATAGGGCATTCCCATACAGCCCCACCCCCGCCCCCACCGCTCACTGTATGATTATTTCTACCCCAACCCCCACCCCCCAAATCCCTATATAATCCTGCAATTCCCAATCCCAGAGATCCGCCATCTTGGAACCCATTTATTATTGTTTGCCTGAATGGTTTCGCTCTCCTCCTCTCCTGCCCCCGTTGGGGGCACCTCTTGGGTCGTTGGCCACAATTACGAAATGAATTTGTTGCCTGCCACACACAGTCCCTATCTCTATACCCCACCCTCCCAACATCCCTCCATCTCCATCCCCTATGCGTCTTTTTGGGCGCTTTCTGGCCAAAACTATTCTTCTTCCAGCACTCACTCAGACTCCCCCCACCCCACCCCATCCTTAGGGGGGTGGTTGGCTGTCAGGCCCTCAAATTGGCGCCCTGATTTATGACTTTGTCTATTGTGGCACCCCCTAACCTATCCACTAATCCCTCCCACCATCCCCCACCCCCCTCTATCCATCCCCCTGCTGCCTGCCCTATCATTAGTTTGTGTTTTAGTTCCATTTCGAATTTCATTTCATTTTACGCTTAAATTCTGTTTTGTCGGCTTTGATTGTGTTTGGACATTTCTCCTCGCGTTTTCCTTTGGCTTTTCTTTTTCGTTTTCTTTTCCTTTTCTTCTCTTTTGGGGGTTTTTCCCGCTTCGGTTCGTTTTAGTGGAATTACTTGGTCCATAATAGATGAGTCTGGGATTCGTTTGCGACGCCAGCGGCCAACACCGCAATGGAAGGCGTGGCAGCTGCAGCGGCAGCGGCAGCACGCCGGCAGCCAGGGAGGCACGCCGGCTGATAGGCATCCAGGACGAAAGGGGGGGGAAGGCAGGTGAGTGGCAAGTTCGGTGAAGAGATTTTTCTCCTCATGCACTTGCTGGATGGAAGGAGAGATGGAGAGGGGAGAGTATTGCTGAGTATTTTTCTTGGTATTCCAGAGTTCGTTTTAAGCCAATAAAAGCATTTATCAGCCATCAAATGGACATCGATTTGTTATCGAACATTTTCGATATTCGATATCAACATTCGATGAAATTAGTTCAGTTATCAAGTTATGGAAAATTAGGATATTAAAAGCCAAATCATAGGTAGGCCCTGACTTTCTTGATTGATATAATACATACATATGTACCTATATAATTCTTATAGTTTTGTTCAATAATTTCTTCGTCACTTCTATTTTGATTATTCGATGTTTATCTTATGTTTTCCATGATCCCATCATCACAAAATATGGTAATATAGTCCACACATTTTTCCAGAATTAAACCTTCTGATTAAACCTGTTATTCTTACCATTTGAAGGCTCTTTCCTCTCATTGGAGAGGTTTTTAGAAGAGTAAACGGAATCCATGCATTGATAATGGCAAAAAATGGAAATTTCTAACAATAGAAAGGTCTGTGTTGATTATACTATATCTACATATGTATACCTATAACATCTTTACTATTTCCGCTCCTTTAATGTCCCAATAATCCATAGTATTTTTGTGAATTTTATATCTTTCTAGTGTATATGTGGATTATATACAGTTTATAAATCATGAGACGTTGCAGATGCAGATAAATATTTCACATTCTTCTTTTTTACCAGGTTTTATTGGGTATCTGGATGTTGAGGCATGTTCGACTGGTTTTTTATACTAAACTTTTTCTTTGTTTTCCTTTTGTTCTACCTCTTCCTCCGTCATTCCTTTCCTATCGTTCTTTCGCTGCCTTTTGTTTCACATCTTCCTCTTCTTATATTTCTTCCCTCTTCTTCCTTCAATTCTCCCCTCCCTCGACATTTTGTTCTGTTGCAGGGTGCTGGGTGAAATTTATGTAATTTATATGGGCACTTGACGTCTAAATTGCCTGCAGAAGTCAGAGCTCCACCCCCTCTAACTACCGCCTGCTCCTCCTCCGCCTCCCAGCCATCATACCCCCCCTTCCACTATCTTGGAGCACGCTTTGCTGCCACTTTTTATATCATCTACTTAGCCTTAATGGCAAATAATTAATTTCCAGCTTCCGCTCTTGCCGCTGGTTCTAGACTTGTTCTACGCGGAAAACCCCCTCACCAACCCCCCAACCCCCATCCACTCCTCCCACGTAGCAAATGGCCGACTGCAACGTCCCCCTTCTCCATCCCCATGCCACTCCTCTTTGCTGGCCCTGGAACGACCATTTTCAATTTACAAATTGCTTATTTTTCGAAAACCAAATTGCGAGTGCCTTGGACTTGGACCAGCGAAACCAGGAAGAGCACCAGAACCAGGACGAGAGAGAAGCCTGTAACTGGATACAGGACGAAGAGGAGGAAGCAGCAGTTAATGCATTTTACGTGCGGCCAGTCCGCAGCAGGAAAGGTGGCAGGTAGGGGGGTGGAGAAAGTGGTGTGGCTGTGGCAGTGGCAGTTATGTGCTGCGGCGAAGGCTTCTCAATTACGTTTATAAATTTTCCAGGCCCCCAAAAATGGCGCAGCCACCGAAAATGAATAGCCTGAAAGAGACAGCAAGATATCTAGAGAAAGAGAGCGAGAGAGGGAGATGGCACTCTCCCCATTAGGGGGGTGGGGGACCCACCCAGGGACCCACCCAAAAGTCCATCCACCAAAAGTGAAATTTTATTAACTTCTTTTAGGCCAAATTGCATTGCGGTTTATTTGAAGGCCAGGCCCAGTCGCAGTCCCCGTCCCCCACCCAATAATTCACCCAACTTCACTTCCCCCTCTGCTTCCTTTTCCCACCCCTCTTCCACAGCCATTGAACGATTCCCTTTTATTTATGATGCGACATTTGAACTGAAATTCGTAGGCATGAAAAGAGGCCCCAGAATTTATTGGCGCCATCAAAAACTGTTTTATATACACTGAAAGAAATTTATTAAAATTATACAAAATTGCCAAAGAAAGCAAAAATTTGATTAAGCACTGATATCCCTCGAAAAATCTAAAAGAATATGCATAGATCCTATATTTCAGGTATTTGTTTCCTGTCCTCAAAATATTTCAGTGTAGAAACAGGTGCCACGCCCACTGACTGTAGCACTGGCTAACCAAATGGCTAAGCCTGGCCAAGACGCGTTCTGCGTTTTTATGGCCTACGCATCATTTGGCTGAGAGCTCGAGGACTCCAGGACTCCAGGACGGACTCCATTTCCAGGGGCGGCCTCTGCAATTGGCCGTAATCGAGGGGTAATGGGCGGTGGGGATAAATGGTAATCGCTCTATGAAATGCCTAAATAAAATAAATGGCTAAACAGAATTAGAGTGAAAGGAGCCAAAGGACCAAAGGATGTAAGGATATACGGAAAATGGGAATGGGAATGAGAATGGAGCGCATTCAAAGTTATTTATTTTTTCGGTCAGCAAAAGTCAGTGGGGAATTTTTTATTTATGATGCGCTTACTTTTACTTAAGTACGCTGAGCGATAACTGGTGAATATTTGATTTATGATGGGTATTTCGTATCTCGTATTATTTGTATTTCGTATTAAATGAAAAGCATTGACAAGGGACTTCATTTTCCAAAGACTTTTCTTTACTTTAGATTATATAAAGTCTTTAAACTAAAAACCTGATAATTTAGACTCTTTTGTAAACACCGAATTCTGGTTATAATATTTATCTGATCCGAATGATTTTTCGAAAATAGATAAACAATGTCTTTGGATATAAGATTACCAAATAAAAGTCGAATAATTTTACAAATTTACTGAAAATATTCCAGTTTCTTAAGTTAAAGAACGTATCAAAAACCTCACGGATACACTTATAGGGATATAGAAACATTAAGGGTTAGGTTTGTATCCTTGACAAAGAGTAAAGTCTCTGCCGATCCTTCAACCACATCCACAGCATTATATTATTCGCATATATTCTTCTATATTCCCCTCGCTACCCTTTAATACCAAATGTTTGCATCCTCCATCGGAATTCCCCTTCGATCTGTGGATCGCCGTGACCCGCCTCCACCCTCTCCCAGCCACCCACAAACACCATTAACTAGCCATAATTCCGTTAAATTACTCGCTTGCTCTCTCACTCTCTCTCTCGCTGCTGCTCTCTGGCTCTCTTTCGCTCTCACCGAAAAGCCAACAAAATCAATTAAAAGCGCAATTAATTTGTTTGACAGCTGAAGAAAAGAGACGCCAAGCTTTTTGGCTAGATAACGGGAGAGGTGGGGGGGAGGGAGACGGCAACAAGAGTGTGAGGGTGGGTGGGAGGAAGGGAGGGGTGTGCCAGGGAAAGCTCTCTTCATCTCTTTCTCTGTTGTTGTTTGCATGTTTCTGTCGGAATAATAAAAGTAATTTAATTTTAATGAAATTGTTAATACGAAAACGATTTCATTTTGTAAAAAGTTTTTGCGCAGTCGGTTCTGGCAGAGGGCAGACGGGGGGGCGGGCGTGGGCAGCGAGGATGATAGAGAGAGAGAGAGAAAGAGAGAGGGAGAGGCAGCTCAAATTGCTCGTGACAATACGCACAGACACAGACACAAACACACACACACGCAAACACACAGTCACACACATGGTAGGCAACCAGATGGAGGAAGGAAGAGCAGCTTTTCTATGCCGAATACCGAATGCCCTTGCAGAGATCTAGCATTCCTCTGGGGAGGGGTACGATATGACAATAGCATTTAGAATTTATGCTAGAAATTGGGAACGGAATTTCCCAACTTTTATTGAATTATCTGCAGATTTAACAGGAGGTTTCTTGCAGACATAATTTATGAAGAAACAAAAGATAAGAACAGTAGGAGAAAGAATATTTATACATATAGCATATATGTATACTCGTAGTGTTCAGATCAGTCTCGTAATACCCTCTCCCAAGGAGTATACCCCACGTAACAACAGCAAAGATGCAGAAGTCAAATCCGCCGTCGGTAGAGCAAAAGGTACAAAAAGTAGTAGAGGGAGACAGAAAACACCAACAGCCACACAAACGAATGGCTGGAGGAAATGGCATAGAGAGTGAGAGAGAGAGAGAGGGAAAGAGAGGGAGAAGGTAAAAAGAGCCAGAGAAAATACGAAAAATGAAATGCTGATGCGAAGATTTAATAAATGAAATTGGTGTGTGATTAAAAACACAAAAACCAAACGAAATCCATCTAATCAACTTTTCCTGCCGCCTTGCTCACACCACACCCCCCTTCACGTCACTCCCCCTCGCAGAGGACGACTTCGACTGCAGCAGAGCAGAGCAGAGGCAGCGACGCAGCAGAGGAGGGGGTGGTTGCTTGGAGTGGGTGGGGTTTTGGGCGCCTATTTCTTGGAACGCCTTCTTGAGAGAAACGCGCATTTCGTTGAAAGAAGTTCGCTTGGGATCGCTTTTACTCAGGGGAATTGATCAGGAAAACTATATATACTATTTTCCTATATATTTCATTAGATTAATATATATTTTTAATGAAATATTTTCTTTAACCAAAATATATAAATATTAAAAATCAAATCGGTGCACATATTTCCCCTTTTTTTTGGTACTTTTTCTCTCTGACTCCGCCCCATTTTCGCCCGTTAAATGACTGTGCTAAGATTCCACTTTTGGTACTCTTTCCCATTGGCTCCGCCCCTATTTGTGTCCGTAAAATGGCTCTTTTTTGAAACTAAATCGCCCCAGACTCAACGCGGCAATAAATGGAACCTGAAATAAGGGGAATTTATATGACGCCATCTGCATGTCAGCACAGATTTTAATCCTTTTTTCAAGCATTTCAGCTTTTGTCGAGTGACAAACCGATCATCTAAATGTGGCAGCGAGCTTTTTTCAGATGTCGATAGTATAGTTGACATGTTACATGTAGCTAATATGTCACATTACACATACTGACTGTATCGGGTATTCCCGCGTAACTTTTGGAAAGTGCATCCTATTGGAAAAGAAATACATAATTATTTCATTGCTTTTGCAACTTTTAGCATCTTCTGTAACGGGCGCCCTTCGGTCCGTTGAGATCAAGAATAAATTTAAATTTCCCTCGCAATTCAGTTGCGATAATTTATAGTCGCTGCGATAGTCTGCACGGGACGGGAACAGAAGGCCAAATTTAAAAAAATCCGAGCACTCTCGAAAACCTGCACTGCAGCCAGCACAGTGGCGCTCCACAAACAAAACGGGAAGTTACCGCACTAAGCGATTCTGCAATGGCGCTCCACAAACAAAACGGCCAATTGCTTCTCCCTAGATGGTTACACTGCATAACCCCTATATGGAATCAATATCAATCGATTTGTAATCCCGCTATGAACGATCGAACCGAAAAGTTCAGTAAAATTGACTTAAATTTACTTAATTTGTGAAAAATTCAACAACATTGGCAAAATGCATTCAATCAAAAGATTTCCACTTAAAAACAAAGTCTCAATATTGTGGAAAATAAATCCAGTAATAGGAGGATTTCATAGTTTTAAGATTAATATTAATTGGCCGGGGGAATTATGTAGTAGAGCCGATCGCGACCTGATTCTGACCGACTCTCAAGGTAATCCGCGGACATACAGTAGCAGCCAAGAGTAAACGAGCATCCAAAAACCACCCAATGATTGATAGAATCGATTTGTTCCACCTGATTTGCAAGAAGAATCAAAAACTCCACGTTCCACTGGCTCTGCCCACGTCCTGCTCAGCGTCGCAGTCGCTGTCGGCGCCGGCTTAGTTAGAGGCAAGAAGCATTTAAACAAGGTGAGGCATGCCAAAAACACGCTCTCATATCTAATGATATCATAAGAGCATTTCAGATTAGAGCCTGACCCTACCTTTATGTACCTTTGCTACTAGTGATGGCAAAATTAATCATATGATACACAATAATCGATTATTTTGTTTCAATTTGCGATTAAATATAATCGATTATTCGATCAAATAATCGCTTAGGTGAGACAATTTCAGCGCCAATTTTACAGCCAAGCTATACAGCAAACTATTTCATTACAAATTAAAAGCGAAAGAAATGGCGCCGACGCAAAGTAAAGTGTGGAAGTACTACAACTAAGTCAATAACAAAGAAGTGAAATGCAATTTGTGTGGGAAGCAATTAAAATACTGCCAAAATACAACAAATATGTTGCAGCATTTAAAACTGAAACACGCCAAAGAGTTTGCGCACCTCAAGGTTAGTATTTCAGCTTTTATTTATAATAAACATAAATATTTTAATTTGATTATTTCTAGACACCGATCACACGTATTGAAGATACTGAAGATGAAGAGGAGGTGGTTGCGTCTACGTCAACAGCGCAAGATCCAAGATCCAAAGCCTGTGCAAACGCAACCAAAAATCCAAACAACATTTGCAAATGTAAATAGCTTTGCATTAGGGGGCTCTAAGCACGACGAAATAACTAAGATTATAATGGAATTTATTGTTACGGATAATTATCCATTTTCTATGGTTGAAGGTAATATCATAACTAATATTGTAAATTCAGTAATACTAAATTTAATTTTAGGATCAGGATTTTTAAAAATGATGAAAAAGATTTTTCCCCTCTATAAAGTTCCTGGACGCAACACCATTAAATCGGAAATAATTAAAATGTATGACGTAGAGGTTGCCAAGTTTAAAAAAATGGTGGGTCAAATGTCAGGATTGTCATTAACCACAGACATATGGACTGATAAAAATTTGACCAGCGTAATTGGAATTACTCTACATGGCTTATTTGAAAATAAGCAAATCAGTGCCACAGTTGGAGTTTTTAAATTACCAGAAGCCCACACCGCAGATCACATCTCTAACGTGGCTTCGTTGGAGAGCTTTTCCATTGGAAAAGACCAAATTACGGCAGTGGTAACAGATAATGGTGCAAATGTTGTTAAATCAATGCATGACAGCTTTGGACGATCGCGCCACATCCCTTGCTTCGCGCACACTTTAAACTTAGTGTGTGTGAACGCACTGGAGTTTCCACAAGCAGCGGAGGTGATTGCCAAGTGCCGGAGTATTGTAGTTTGGTTCAAACGCAGTACAAAATCGAAGGAGAATTTGCTAAAGCTACAACAATCTGCTGGCGTCCCAGAAGGAAAAGCATTAAAAGTAATTTTAGATGTCAAAACTAGATGGAACTCAACATTTTATATGCTGGAGCGTTTTTTAAAATTAATACACTACATTGGCCAAGTAGTATTAAACTTTGCGGAATCTCCAGAAATGATTTCAACCAAGGAAAAAAACGAAATAGTTGAAATGATTTCATTGCTTAAGCCAGTAGAGGCTATGACCACTCAAATAAGTGGTGAAAAATATGCTACATTGAGCCTGGTCATACCGATTGCTCATTGTGGACGCCAACAAATAATGAAGGTGATCTGCAATACAACCACTGGCAATAAACTGAAAACAAATTTACTGGCTCAATTTGATCGTCGTTTTGGAGCAATGGAACAGTCGTTTTTGTTGGCTGCATCAACTTTGCTGGACCCCCGCTTCAAGAGAATCCATTTTCAAGATGCTCTTGCCTTGGCTTCAGTAATGAAAAATATACGGAGATAAATGGCGACTATAGCCCATGTAAATGAAAGCCAAGACAGTGTTAGTGATGGCTCAGTTAGTGGTGAAATGGAGTTCGACTTATGGGCCCACCATAAATCGTTGGCACATAAACGCCGCAAAAAAGAAGCGGAGTATTCCGATGTCCAAGACGAGCTGAGCTTTTTCCTCAACTCTCCTGTTTTGGAGCTGAAGCGCAACATCATTGACGCCTGGGAGGAAATGAGATCGGTATACCCAAAATTGCATACAGTTGCACAGCGCTACTGTTTTCTGCTTGGCACATCTGTACCAGCTGAGCGCCTGTTTTCAAAAGCGGGAAATACGGCAACAGAAAAACGGAACAGATTAACTATGGAACATCTAAATAAACTTCTGTTCTTAAATTCTGTTTTAAATAAATAAAAATTATAATATTTTACTACTTCCAAAAAAAGATTTGAGTATATATGAATAACATTTTCTGTTTTCTTTACTATTTTAGCCATAAAATATCTAAGAAAATGTAAAAATCATAAAAAAGTAAAACTAATAATCGTTAAAATAATCGATTATTTTCATTTTTTGCGATTAATCGCGATTAATAATCGCAAGGAAAAAAATAATCATATGATACAATAATCGATTAATTTTTGCCATCCCTATTTGCTACCTGCTGTTGTTTCTCTCCCACTCTCACTCTATCTGCTCTCTGTTTTTCTGTTTTTGTTGTTGCGGGGTTTCGTAGTGCTCCATCGGCTCCAACGACTCGGTCCACTTATTGTGTTTTTTTCATTCGCCTCGTTCGCTCGCTTCTGTCCCGCGAAAAACGGTGTGCGCGTGTGTGTGTGCGTTTCTGTGCTCTCTTCTAGTTGCTGCGCGTTGTTTTGTTCTACGGGCCAGGCCAGCTACCAGCTAGTCCTACGATCTATCTAGGCTCCAACTCTCGCAGAGTGAGCGAGAGCATGTGTGCTCGATTCTCAGTGCTATTCCATATGTGCAACTATTTACCGTAAAATGTAAAGTCTAACGAAAGAAATATAAAAATGTTAATTTAAACAAATGAAAAAAGCCTAATGACCGAACAAAGTTCATAGAAAATCATGTGAATGCAGTTTTTTTTATAGTGACAGGCAGTTAATGGGAGAGCATCGACATAGAGAGAGAGAGCAGCGCGCACGCTCTCATCCGTTTGACATTTTAGTCAACGTTTTAGTGGAAATTTAATAAGTTAAAGAGCTTTTGGCTTGCATTGAATTAAACATTCGTTCCCCCCTCACTCTAAGCTGCAGCGTGACGCATTTTATAGGAGATTTTCCACTTGACAATGGAAAACTCCAGTGATCCTCTTCGTCGTGGCGTTTGGCCCCAACTCGTGCGCTCTCTGTCTCTCTTACTCTCTGTCGCCCTTCGGAACAACTGCATTTTTGCGTCGCATTTCCTTCTTTTGCTGTTGCTGTTGTTTCTCCTGCTGCCTGGCATTCCTTCCTGCTCCCCTCCTCCTTCTGTTCGCTTTTGTGGCTGTTGTTTGGCACACAATTTTTTTCCAATTTGTGCTGTTTCTGTCTCTTTCTGTCTCGCCGCCACCGCCGCCGCGGATCTATTTTTAGCAACAGTACTGTTGTTGCTGAACTGTAGCATTGTTGTTGTTGGTTAACTACGCTACGCTGGCAGCAGCAGCCGCAACAGCAAACTATGCAGAGCGAGAGAGAAAACAATCGAGAAAAGAGCGCAAGATTGAACACCACAGTTGGGCCTCGAAAGAAGGAAAATCTGATACAATAAATAAATGTTGGCAAATAAAATCATATAACTTAAACAGTTTGAATCATTTGAGACGTTTTTAATAGCTACAGTAAATTTCACGCGATGTGAAACAGTGTGTATACAAACGTCGAGTCTCCACTGTACTTCTGACTCGAACGATAACAAAAACAGGCAGAGAGTGAGAGAGAACGTGTCGAGATACTCTCAGAGCGCGCGAGTGGGTCACGTCACACAGTTAGACCTCGAATGAAGGATTTGACTTGTAAAGTTTTTTAGGCGAATTTTCTGTAGTGGTGCCGGATATCTGAAAACTTATTCCAAGCAAAATGCAATCTTAATATAGTTTGTGTCCCAAAGAGTCCCATAATACGTGTCGCCACTGTAGCTTTGACTCAGGTGATAACAATAACACAACGAGTGCGAGCGAGAGAAGACACTAATACACTTGTTTGATCGCGCTCGCTCTCTCAATGTCTTTCGTGCTCTCTCCCTCTCTGTCCCTCTCTCATCTGTCATTCGCGCGGTCTCTGTCTCTGTCTAATAACATTTACATTTTAATGCCCAATTTCATAGAAAATCAAGTGGAAAAGACACGCGAGAAAAGTGAAACAAGAAAACAAAAGTGCAGCAATTGATGACGCTCCGCTCTCTGGCATGCACTCGCCTTAATTTTGTGCTTCCTGTGGAATTAACGGAGAAGCAGACCAAAAGCAAAAGCAAAGCGTAACACAGAGACGAGAGTGAGCGCGAGCGCGGCAGCAACAAGTGGAGGCAGGCCAGACCAGACGCAACTTTCTTCAGTTCAGGCAAAAGCCGGCTGAGCGGGAGCCAACCAGCCGCCCCCCAATCATCCATCAAAAGCAGGCGTAGAAGAAGAAAAACGTGCAAAGAGGAAGCTGATCAGGAGAGAGAGAGAGAGATCATACTGCACGTTCTTCTTGTTTTTGGCTCTGTCTGGAATTTCTTCAAAATGTAAGTGCTTCCTATACTACATATGTATATGCATACCTTGTATTTGTAGGGTATATCCACGAATCGAATGGTGGATCGGAGAGTACTGATGTCATCGCAATGAAAAAAATTCCGTAAAATATCCCAAGTTTAAAGGATTATTGTGCTCATATACAGCAAAGTCATAGCCGTATCTGATAATAGGTATCCACTAGTCGTTACCACGCAATATTTTCCTTAATACTCGCTTTAATATGCAATTATTGTCCGTTGCCTGGTATTTGCTCAACGGCGGCGTTATTTATTTATGGATTTATACCGCCTACAAATTTCCGATTGCACAATCGACAACAGATCGGGTCGGCCTTTGCATACTCGTGTGTGTTTGGATGAGCGCCCTTCTCCCTTTTGCTAGTATGCCCCATCTCGCTTACGCATGCACATTCCTCATTCCTGGTGGCTTGCATTGAATAGTCAAGTAGAGTAGAAGAGGGTCGGCTCAGGGCCCAAAGCCCTTGTTTTTGTTGTCGTATGAGTAGCATACCCTTGAGTATTTGCGTGGGTGGGAGTATGTATGTACATGTGTATATGGGGTTGAGTCATTGGGTCTGTCGAATCGTAATCATTCCAACCAGAATTCTGACCAGATCTCCTACAAAAATTATAGAGTCCGTTGTGCTAAACAATCGTATATCAAGGGTATCTAAGGGACTCCATACTTCACAACAGAACAGAACCGCAAGGATATCCAGGGAAATCTCCATGTGATTTTAGCCCTTGGGCCACGTACTGCGGTTTTATAGCTCTTCCATTACATGGCATATTCGAAGCGATCCAATGGTCGAACAAAGCACGTTGTTGATTTGTTTTCCGCTTTGTTTGCTTCGGTTTTATTTATAGAATTTTTGTCATAAAGTTTAGCAAACAAATGAACAAACCAAGCAGTGAAAAATCGCTGACTATTTCAATTCAATTTGTTTTCATTGGACTTTCGGAGTGGGGTTTCTGTGGGGTGGGGTGGGGTGGGGTCGGTTATGGTGTGCCTTACAACTGCGCAGATTTCAAGTGTAAAATTATTTATGGGGGGCTTGTACTCGTACTATTTGCCAGCAACAAAAACAAAACAGAAAACCTTATCTAAGGAAATGCTGGGAGTTGCACAACAGCTGTCACCGAAATGAAAAGAAATTACAGACTTTATTTGAGTAAATAAATTGCCTTTTGGCTTTGAAATTCTACATGTTTTCCCATACAATCGTACTCGTATATTTTTAAAGTTAAGTCGCAATTGGAAAATTTCTTCCCCAGGGTTCGGAATTCCATATTATCTTTGCTTCTTCAATATATAATAGTGGAGTGATATGATGGGCATTGCAATTTGGAATGGGAGAATGGGATACAAGGAAGTGTTTTGCCGTGTGATGACAAAACAATAAAGTTCTTTGTGCAAAAAGAATCAAGCTAAATCAAGGTTTTCTGTGACAAAGTTAGTTTTAGTATCTGTAGATCGTTCGAGATTGTTTACTTTAAGAAAAGGTTAGGCTTAGATCTGATATACTCGCATGTAGGTATATGTGATACCCAGCAATTTTAATCAAATTTTGAAGATTTATGATGTTGAACATCACAAAAAATAGCAATCTAATCTAATCTTGTATCTAAGAAAGATATCTCCCAATGGTGGGACATCTAGAAAAAGTTTATATAATAATAAGAAGGAAATTATAAATGTGGATCTAATATATCATCCATTTACCTTGCTATCTATACATAGTTTCTACATATGTCAGGAAAACTATATAGGGATAAGATTGTGATAAAATTTCGATGGGTTTTGATGTAGAATTATTCGATAGAATTTGTTGGAATATAATTAGATATCTATTAGATTTTGTAGAGAGTTTTGATTTAAGAAAACTCTCAAAATCTTTTTCTGTGAATGGAGTCTCCTATAAGCAAATAAATCATTCGATTCGATCCTTCCCCATATCATGAATTTCATATTATTTGTATTTATCTTAATTTGTCGTAAACAACGTTTCGGATTTGGATTCGAATTCGTTTCTGTTTATCGCCTCATGTCATTTGGCACTGGCGTTCCCTGCTCTGCCATTTCCATTCCGAATAATAAATAAACAGAGTGTCAGATCTTCACTTTTCGCAGATCTTAGATTTCCCCCCTACTCTTCCCTCTGAGTACCCCCCTCCTACCCTCTCCATAGAACACAGTTTTTACCGCTAAGCAGTTTGTTTTGGAATCTCGTTTTTCGTTTCTTCTTCGCTTGTTCTTTATTGTGGGCCCCAAGACGTGCCCCTTTTTCAGGTCGAGTTTCGAGAAAAAAATGCTTAAGCTGCGTATCAAATTTATGTCCAATATGCAATATTAACAAGAGAAAAACCCGAGCCACATAAAAAGCCAATCAGTTCTGAGAAAATAAAACATCTAAAATCGGGTTTTTCATTAATAAAAGTTCGTCTATTAAATGGCTCTCAAAAGAGCGTAACACTTAAGAGAACCGTCTTACGTTTGCTTACGTTGCATGACATTTTACTCTCTTTCGTCTCGTTTCGACTCTCTTTCCGTATCTCTCTCTTCGCTCTCTTTGATATGATCTTTGAAATATGCTCTAATTTTTACTCTTAAAAACTTTCAATTATTTTACTCTTCAACTAATGAAAATGTTGTTGGCAAATTTGTAGAGCTTTCCAGAAAATGTTGCAGCCTGAATGTTGCGAAAACATGTTGCTAAGCATTCTGTAAGCTCTTTCTGACCGAACAGTGCTGCCGGACTGATTTCGTATACCCAACAGATTTATTGGCGGTTGATTTAAATTTTAAATCATTTTTTCAAATATTTATAATATTTCTCGGAGAGGGAGAATATAATTAAAGAGAATTTTATATGGGGAATGGGATAGAGCATTTCTGGGGATATTAATAGTATTCGTGGAGAGAAATGTGTCATTAGGACGATTATATCTATATACACATAATGCATCTACTAGAACCTATGTACATAGATACATACATACATGTATGTATTGCTATGCTCTCTACGAATTGCTAGATATAATAGTTATAAAAAATAAAATGCTACAACGATTTTTAGCATAAAATTGTTGCTTTTGTTAGGGTTCTGTTATTTAATTGTTAATTTAATTTATTAATTCCTTTTTAGCTTAACTTTGTTTTAGTTATCTTTTCCGCATATCAATAATTTCCACTGCCCCACCCACACCCACAGCGTGGTGGTTGAGTGTGTGTTTTTCCTGTCACTCAATTGTGTGCGGCTGTTGCCGCCCAAATAACCTTTCGATTGAGCCAATTAAATATTAAATATATTGTATAATTATAACCCATACGGGGAGCGCTCCACTCCACTCGCAAAGCGAGACACGACGCCTTATCAAAAAGCGCCAATGTCGCCGAATGCAAACAGAGAAACAACCTGCTATCGATGGATCCCCAGGGGCGTAGGGACGAAAATGATGGGGGGAATTTTGCGAGTCACCCCCCCACAGTGAAGCCCCTGTCTGTGGCTCTCTGTCCGTGTGCACGCAACGAACCATTTCGACACAGATGTAAATGTATCTGTGCATCTGTATCTTTTGTGAGAGTTTCCATTGGATTTTCCACTACGATTTGCATGCGAAATAGTTTAATAATATTTTGATATTTACATGAAATCACGTCCCACGTGAAATTACTATTTGCATGTCTGTCTACCCTCTCTTTCTCTCTGCCCCTCTGTAGAGCTCTCCCCCTTTTGCTGTGCCTCTTTTGTTGACAATATTTCCAGTTGCAGTCGTAATATTGTTTATAATAAATAAATCAGTTGCCGCTAAACGCTTTTCGCATGACTGCAGAGCCGTGAAGCAGCAATCGATGGCAGGGAACAGGCTTTTATGATTATGACATGAAAGAAAAGAGCGAATAGGGACATAGGGAGATAGGGAGATAGAGAATATCGAGGGAGAGAAGAGGGAATAAAGCGTGATTTATAGAGTTCGATCACTGCAATAAATAATACACTGAGTGTGGACACCCGAAGGAATGAATGCATGTTGCTGTTGGTCCTACAGTCTTGGTCTTGTTGAAATTGGTGTCGATTTCCAGCAGTCTGTTAACACTGCGTATGCGTGATATATTCTTTGAAAACCAGATTCAATGCGAGAATGCCATGAAATATGAGAATAAAGGTCATGGGTCTTAAATAGAGATATTAAATGCAATTAAGGTAAATAGTTGAAGGATTGCAAATAAATCTCTTGCAATTAAATCTTTAACTTTAGTTAGTGTTGATAGTTTTTTGTTTAGTTTCGAAGATATGTATCGAAAATCAAAGCTAAGAAAATTATTCCTTTAACAAGTATACGCCCTGTAAACCATACTATTCTGTAGACTTACTTATTATTACTTGTGCACTATGTTTTAATATTTATTTTTTATTAGATTTATTTTAAATCAAGTAAATGAATATCTTGAATACTTTTGGAAAATTTTATTTCCATGGTATTCGCATTTTATTGAAATGCAAAACCCTGTAAATCGTGGCAGCAATTAAGATGTCAACTGGCATATCCTTTAAATCGCCAACGAAGTTAAATGGTGGCCCCTGGGTGCTGCATCGATCTGCATCGATCTCATAAATATGCAAGTAGGGTATCCATAGGACACCCCATGCCGATCCCTGCTGATCTATGCGTGTGCCACCGTTGCATAGAGGTTCTCTAACTTTGAGGCTGCTGCTGCCGTTGCATGCTGTCGAGCAATTAGATTGTCAATGGAAATTCACTTTTAGCCAGCACTGTGTGTGTCTGTCTGTATGTGTGTGTGTGTGTACTGTGTGTGTGGCTACTATTATTATTTGGATTTGAACGCACTCTTGACAGCCGCAACGCACGAATCAGAGCCCACCAGCCGCTAGACGTAGACACCCATAATTCCAGCACATACGAGTATATCCAAAGATCGAATATGTATCTGTCGGAGAGTGCGTACGAGAGTATCTGTATCTGAGTATCTTTTGTGTGTATTTCAACTGGTTTTTTTTCGTTTTTGCGAGTTTTAATTTAAACGACAACCACACAACGACAATCGAGACGTCAGACGAAAACGCTTCTGGGGTTCACTTCGATAACAAACAACGTTTGCAGCGGCAGCAGCAGCGGCAGCAGCAGTCGAGTCGCTGTCAACGCTGTCTCTCTCTCTCACTCACTCTCGCTCTTGCTCTCTCTGCCACAAACTACTATCGATAGCCGCCACTTACGATCGTCGTCCGAACAACCAACACACGCCAATCCATCGATTCATTTCTCGAGCGACGCTCAAACGGTGTACAACGGATCGGAGAGTAGAGCTTCCCCTCCCCGCCGCAACCCAACGGATCGCATCGACTGTGTATCACCAATTAATTAAAGATACTCCGTATCCGTATCCAACAGATCGTTTCGTATCCAACACAGAATCGCGTCTCGTGCGTCCCTGTGTGCGTCCGTGTGCGTGTGTGTGTGTGTCTGTGTGCAATCCTCTGGTGCTTTTTGTGGTGTGTTCATTAAAAGTGCAAATTGTTTACGAGAATTTTGCTGCCTCTCGAAAGGTAATTTCCTTTTACGTTTCCATCAGCGTCGCGTCCCGTCCCAGGCGTGCAATTTTCCTTAATCGAGTCTACATATACTCCCATCTGTGTATCTGCGCATCTGTGTGTGTAACGTTTTAATTAATGCCTGAAAGAAGAGAAGAGTGGAGGTGAAGAAAGAGTAAAGGAAAAGCGAAGAGTGAGTGACGGCTCCTGCTGCAGATGACAGTCATGTGACAGGCAGGCAGGCCACCAGGCATTCGAATCGAATGTATCTGCAAGATATTCCAGTAGCCGCCAACTGTCATAACGGATGATGAGGGGGGGGCTGGGGCGCCTTCTGTGGGGTCCCACCAGCCATTACTCCAATTGGTTTGATGCCCAGTCCCAGGAATGGCTCCGCCAGTGGGTTTCCTATAAAGAGTTACAAATGTGGCAGGCGAGTCGCGTCGAAGAGGTTTCATTAGATGGATGATCATCGTCAGCGGAGGATCATTAAGGAATGCCTTAACAACTCTATAAAGCGGGGAGCCACATGAATGATCATCGTAGAAATTCGAAGGAAACTCAATGATTGAGGAATGCTTTGGCAGCTCTATAGCAATATGCAGATCTACCGATGAAATTTAGATATTATTCTTCTGAATAGAAGTTCTTTTGTGAGATTTTGAGATCCTTAAGGATTATTTAGGAATGCAAACGGGGAACGGAAAGATCCTCTGTAGAATCATTTGAAACCAAACGGAACTCTAGATTATTCTCTTTCTTTTACACTGAAACACACCCGACGAAATCCATGAGGGAACATTCGTAAAGCTAAGAATCCTCTTTTAAATGCTGCCCGCTCTAGTCTTATATAAAAAACCCTGAACATCTATTGAGGATTCTTCTAAACTACGTTTTCTTTATAGTTATTCTTTCGAAATTGTTCTAATCTTTCGCATATGCACTCATTATTTAACCATTTTTCATCAGAATACGTTTTCATGACTGGCAAAAGTCAGAGCCACAACAAATTATGCGATTAGAACTTGTTTTGGGTCATAGGCGGCTTTTTCAGATGGCTTTTTCTTGGCCAAGAGTGTTTATGGTTTTATAATTGTCTTGTGAAAGAATCTTGAAATGTTAGCCGTTTGATGGATCTCCAGATAAAAGAGGAGAATGTTATAGGCACTGCAGAACAGATCGTGCGAATATCACAGAGATTTCATGGAGTAAGTTTTTTGTGTTTTTTCTTGAATTAAGGGAATGTTAGGAAACTATTAGTCAGGGTTTGTTTTTTCCACTTTTATTATATGTAACGGCTCATTTGGAACCATGAATAATCATGTTATTCAAACATTCCTTTCTTTTTGACATTTTTCTGTTCTTTTTTTTGTGCTCTCCTTGAATAAATACATTCAAGGCGTCCCCATTCACCTGCTGCCTTAACCCTTCCACAATCTCTGTACAAATCACTTTAAATTCAAGTTAATTTCGAGACTGTCTCCAAAAGCCAAAAAGAAACCCGAAAAGCATTCCCGTTTCGTTTGGTTCCCGCTGTGCAAAGGTTTTAATTGATCGAACGAGCGTTTCATGCCCAATTGCTTTGCGCATTCGCCAATTTTCGCCATAGAAACTGGCGTCAGAGTCGAGTATCGAATGTCTCCATGTGGTGGGTATCCCATAGATAGAGATACTCGTGGAGGTACGAGCACAGAATGAGTACACCTAATGCCTGAAACTAAACCAAAAGACCAACTAAACTTAACTGAAAGACCAACCAAAATCCAACCTACGAAACGATCGAATGACTGTTTACCGTTTGCTGTTCTCTGTGTTTTCTGTCGCGTATCTGAATGTCTAAATGTCTTTTTCGTGTTATCAGGCGATCAATTGCCTTCGACGGAAACAGGGACGAGGGACCAGGGGTAGTCGCAGTCTCAGTCGCAGGCATAGCGATCGATCGATCAACGGACGTGTCGCCGGGACTAATGAACGTTTGTAAACCAACAAAAATAAACGATAAATAAAACTAAAAAAAGAAAACTAAACTAAACTAAAGCAACAAATTACACAGATAGAAAAGATAACACATGTAGGAATGGCTTTAATGGTCTTTAATGTTCGAGCTATGGAATACCTTAAAGTTATATCAGAGATGCAAATGGATAGGGGGTACGCACTGAATTTAGAGTTCTGTTGGTGGAAAAAGAGTGGAAGGAATAGGAAAATATAGAGATATACTGTATATCAGTATAGAGATCTCCCTCTCGGTGATAACAACTTTTCTCCTTGCACGCATTGCACTTCTCTCTCTCTCTCTCTCTCTCTCTCGGTCTCTGTCTCCATCTCTGCAATTGCTTCTATTCTTTATTGCTGTTGCTGGGAGAGCAATTTCCACTCTCGTTCTCAGGCCAATCACTCCCGGATAGGGATATACGATTTCTTGCTTATCTCGACTCGATAAATGCCCTTTTTTTAAGAAAAGATATATATGGCACTTCTAATATTGATCTGCAGTAGACTTTTCTTAGATGTGGAGAGAATGGCGAAAGAGAAATCCCTATTACACTTAGTACCTAATAGGCCTACTGTTTACTAATTGGTACTACTATCAAGCTACTATAAAGCTCTGAGGCCTATCTATACTCCAAATCTGCAATCAGCTGGACAGTACTATGCCCTCAATATATGTCAATGGGTTTTTCCACAACTCCAAGGACCCCCATCCCATCTACCCTTCCTCACCTTTCGCTACAGGGTATCGTTACACTGTAACAAAACTACTAATGAGCGATGATCTTAGGCCTCGACTTGAAGTTGATTTTGCGTAAATCATTCGCTAATTTGCGTGCGGGGGTCACCACCAGCGGTGGCGTCGGCGGCGGCAACAACAACAGGGGGTCACCTCGGGTCACGACGGGGTTTCGTCGTGGCGTTGTCAACGCCTGATATTCCTATGAGAATTTACGACCCGAGAATCAAGATGCAACGATGAATTTTTATTACAGTTTTATTGATTACAAAACACAACTCAGAAATGTTGAAAACAAACACAAAACCCGCGCATTGAAAATAACTCACGAGCAAATAATTGCACGGAATCGAATCGATGGAAATGGAATGGAAAATGGAATGAAATTCCCCTGACAATCAATTTGTGTGTGTTTTTGTAGGGGAGTGTAGGCTCTGCTCTGGCTCTGAATGAAAAATCCGGACAATTCTTGTTTCAATTTCGACTTCGAGGAAGCAAGTAGTAGATGTATCTGTATCTGTTTCTGGATGCCCCCCAATATGGCTGACATAACTCTCTCAAATTGATGTCTCAATTCTCGGGTGTGCGTGGAGCGGAAAACGCTGACTAAACGCTTAATTATGCTTTAAATGATTCGAATGCGAATGGCATTTTTGGCATGCCCCCATGCCCCATGCCCAAATGCCTGCCCCATTATGTTGTTTGTTTAACATGATGTCTCTCTCTCTCTCTTTTCCTGCTGCTCCTCCTCTGAGACTCTCGGATTGACAGCTGGGACACTTGCCATGTGCCTGGGCTCCTCCGAAACGATCGTGAATGTCAGTTTTGATTAGCAAACGACGAACGGAATGACGATGATGATGATGATTGCAATTTGCTGAAAAGCGAAAGAAATGTTGCCTCAAAGATTTAAATATTTGCCTTTGGGAATTGATTTTGATGGATGAATCGATGGGATGTCAAAGACGATCAGCGATCAGTGGTTTCCCAATGCCTTTTAGAGATTTAAGTGATTAAAAAGTGAATTTTTGGATAGGATTTAATGGGGATAAACATATGTAGTTAGGCATATCGTTTATTTGCAAGCATCATTGATGATACACAAGAGCCTTAAGAATAACTTCAGATCACACACATCTATATGGATGGAAGATTACAGCGATTTTTGAGTCTCTTAATGATCTCCTAATGACTGATTTTGATCCTCTCTAAAAACCAGGGAATCAGGAAAGCTAAATTCTATTCGAAATTCATTGCACAACCACCTTGAGAATGTATCTACAGCGGGTATCTACAACCTGTTGTATCTATCGCTATCAGCGATCATAATGACACACTAATTGCGCGTATCTTTCAATCTTAAACGCCTTCGTGAGCTGCCTGTCAGGGATTTCTACGAGAAGTCACGCCGCACTCCACCGAGAACTTCCCTAAATGGTCAAAGTTTCAGATACAATATATACATATATATACAGTATACAGTATATACGATTCTCTGGTATGAGTTTTGGGGGCTGTTATCAGTGGCATGAATGAACTCAGCTCACGATCGATCCGATGTTAATACCCTCTCTCCTGCAGCGGCCAAAAACCGAGTTGACATTCAGCAAAAAATGTAGTCGTTTATAAATGTTTTCATAATACTAATTAAAGAAGAAGTGAACCTGTTTGCCAGCCAGCCAGCCAGAGTTGCCAGCCGATCCGATCCGACGGGATCCGATCCGATCATTTAAATGACAATAAAAATATAAAATCATTTAAAATATTACGAAAGTCGACTGGGTCTGTCTTTCGTTTCGTTTGGTTTCCTTTTTATTTATGGCCACGAGATGGAAACAAATTGCACTCGTAATTGCGCTTAAGTGGCAGCCCCCCGATCACGAGAGCCAGCCATCCAGCCAGCCAGCCATCCAGCCAGCCAGCCAGCCAGCAAATTCATTGACAGCCAGATACCAAGATACCAAGATACAGATACACTTAAAGGGGCTACCCGTCAATTGTATCTATAAATAAAACCGAAGCGTCTCTCTCTATTCTCGGGGGTTCTTTCATCAATTGTTTCAATTTTTGTTTCTGTGTGTTTCTGGAGGAAAAAGTGTCACTATTTTTTGTTGGTTCGGTATGCGGATGGCGGGAATTGCATTTAGACAAATTTGCGGGTAATTACCCATCGATAATTGCCCGCATTTTGTGGGGTGGCACTCACTCGTATCTCTCGTATCTTGCATCCGTTTTCCAGCACTCTCAATGTCGATATTCCGGCCCGCCATTGTTTATGGAGTGGAGTGCCCGGGCGCATACGAATCGCACATTAATCCCCTGTGCAAACATTAACAATGCTAATGTGCGTCTAAAACGATCGTTTGAAGATCTATTGCGGGTGGGGGGGTTCTCTCTCTCTCCCTCTCTCGAGAAACGTTTCACTGACACGCATCGATAAGCCCTAGCCCTCAAGGTGAGTGCTGATCTCCACTGAGAACTTCAGCCGTGATCTTGGACAGGTTTCTAAACGGATCTTTATGCTCAAGCTGTGCTTTTTTTTATGGCTAGAAGGTGATCTTTATTTAGACGTTTTTTGTTTTACTTTAACGAGCTTCTTGAAGCGTTTTTGTTCGATTTTTATCGATTTTGGGATCTGATAAATAAATTTAGATCAAATTCCGAAATGAAAAAATTGGGTTTGATATTTAAGAGATATGTAGTTCTTGAAGACAAGCGATCATCTTTGAAAAAAGTTTGGTTGAAACAATTTATGTCTTCAATAGAGAGCTTTGGCTGTAATTTCCCATTATACGATCGTATTTAAGATCTCTCAAACTGATCTTCCTCAACAGTGCCTTCCTCTCGTTCGTGCTTCGTGCTGTGTACTTCGGGGGCACTCCCCAGAAAGATCTTCACCTTCGGAATTGAACTTGAAATATCTGAAGACTAATCTTCAACATCTTCTACATCCTCGAATCATCGTATCACTCTTTGGCTGCCATCCACTCATGACCCGCCCACTCGTGAATGTTTTTTGCTTATTATTCTATCCGCCTGTTCTGCCTTCCAAAAACCTGCCACACTTGTTTATATACGGGGGGGTTTTATTCATTCTTTTTCTATAAGTAGTTTTTGTTTACAATTTACCCACCCCAGACCCAGACCGAGACCATGTTTAGTTTTTAGACGGGTTTATTTTTGGCCACTAAACTTGGCCATTCCAATTGAATTATTGTCTGTCTTGAAACGTGAAGTCTGGGAAGGAAAGGCATAAGCAAACAAAACAAACTATAAGAACTGTGCCACTTTATCACTTTATCTATTTGATATTTTTGTGAAATTATTTCCCTGAAACACAACTCTCTTGGAGATACAAACTACGAGTCGACTCGAAGGTGTTATCTCAATGGACTTAGGGAGTGTCTCGTCCCCCAAAAAGGGTTGTCAAATCATGCAAGAGGTTGTATATCCAACAGATATGATAAGCAAATGTGTGTCTGATATCAGAATTCGATGGGAAATTGAAGACCCACTTCCGCCCAAGAGAAGGTTCCCCCGCCCTGTGGATGGTTTTCATTCATTCTTTGATTGTTAAATCAGTTTAGGCAGCTATAGATTAGAGATTAGCTGTAGATTATAAAGTTTAGCTGTAGATTAGAGTTGATAAGAGACTTACCGATTATCGCCTCATAGCATATTCAATATTTCTGGAAATATCGATACGTACATATCTATCGATATTACAAATTAGAAACCGATTAGAGACTCTACCTTGTGTTTCGGTAAATGTATATATCCAAATGTGTTCTAGGAGAATTTGATTATACGCTCCTTGGTCTACAATTTATTGACCTTTATCGATATGGTATCGAACTTTGGTTGGTTATCGTTTTTGATCGACATGATGTACATTTTATCGAAGTCTTGTTATCGAAGAGCAACCAAATGATTATCCATTGAAAGGAGATCGATGGTTTTGTTTTGATATCGATTGAATATCGCTTTTATATGGCTTTAATGCACTACAGGCGCTACTTTATCATATTATAATATGAAATATCATCTGATAATCATTCTGTCTATTAAAGAATTATCTAAAATTTATTGTCTCCTTTTGGCTTTTTACAGGGCTTCGTCTGCTCCATTGAGCATCATTTCCGTGGCGGCTGTTGTTCCTGCAAGCCGCCTGGAGGATGCGTTTCTGCTTTGATAGGCTGTGCTTCGCCACCAAGCGGCCAGCCACAAACAACAATCGCCAAGGCAGCAGCAGCCACAGCACCAATGAGCCCCAGTGCACCAGCACCACCAGCACCGCCGCCGAGAGCCACAGCCATAGCCCACATAGCACCACAGATGCAGCAGCAGCAGCAGCAGGAGCAACTCCCGCAACAGCACAACCGCAGAAACTACAGAAACAGCAACCGATTGGAGGCGGAGGAGGAGACCTCTTCTATGCGGAATATCAGAAATTGAAGCCAGCGATAATCCACAGGGATTACAGGGATAAACCACCGGATCTACCGGATATACAGCCAAAAATACAGGAGGAGAAGCTTCCCCAAAAAGAGACCCCGCCACAATCTGCCAAAGAATCGCAGACACCTTCCCCCGCACAGATACAGATACAGACAGAGATACAGCGGACAGAGCTGCAGATACAACAGCTACAGTCAGAGATACAGACACATATACAGCTGCGTGGCTATCGCCGTCACAGCAGCGCCGAAGATCGTAGGAAGCACCCGACGAAGCACCCGAAGATACTATCACCAGATTCCGATTCCTATACCGATTCCGAACCGAAGATCCGTAAAGCAGCCAGCATGCAGCAGGAGCCGAACGCCAACTATCAGTTCCAAACCGACTTGGGTCTGGTGAGCATCGTCCAGAACGTCGCCAGCAACGCCGCGAACACCGACAACGCGTACGCCGCCGCGCAGCACAACAGCAACAACAACCACAACCACAACAATAATAATAATCTGCTGGGCGGAGGCGGCATCGGCGGCATCGGCGGCATCGTGACATTGCCCTCCGCTGGTAATAACCTTGGACTTCTGGGCCTCGAACAGACGGCATCGGGTCTACGGCTGATACAAGCCCCACCGCCGCACTCCGATGTCCTCACGCACACGCTGATCTACGGCACACCGCCGTCGGGGGCACAGCAGCTGCACACGGATCCCAGGAGTCTGTTGCACCAGCAGGAGCTGCAGCTGCAGCAGCGCTACCAGCAGCTGCAACAGCTCCAGGCCCAGACGCAGGGACTCTACGCGAACCACAGCAGCAATCCGGTGCTCTACCACCAGCCTAGTCCGAGTGGCAACCAGGGATCGAGTCAGCCGGTGGCCATACCCGGAGCCGCAAACGTTGCTGCCTGCAACTCGCCCACCCAGCAGCACCCGCTGACACTGCCCCATCCCACGTCGCTGAACTTGGCGCAGGTGCAGCAACAGATGCAGGGTCTCCGGATATCCGGAGGCTGTGGCGCCCCCAGTCCCGGCTCGGCCACACCCTCGCCGGTGGGCATGGGCGAGCCGACGCTGATGATGAGCAACACGGCCGCCTATGTGGCGGCCACGCCGCAGGAGGAGCGCTTCATCCAGATCATCCAGGCCAAGGATCTCAAGATCCAGGAAATGCAGCGTGCCCTCCAGTTCAAGGACAACGAAATAGCGGAACTCAAATCGCATCTGGACAAATTCCAGAGCGTCTTCCCCTTCAGCCGCAGCAGTGCCGCCGGCGCGGGCGGCTCCTCGGGCGGTGGCAGTGGTCCCAGCACGGCCACCGGTGCCACCCGCAAGTCCGGACAGACCTTCCAGCGACAGCGTGCCCAGGGCATATCCGCAGAGCCACAGAGCGAATCCTCGGTGCTGCTGGAGCACGTCACATTTCGCAAATACGACAAGAATGAGCGGTAAGTTTCCTTTACGTTTCCGGGAGTTATTTTCCAAGTATTTTTCCGGGATATCGCGTATTGTTTTGTATGTTTTACCTCCCATAGTGGGAGTGCCCCAGTTCAGTGCTGTAAAGGCTGGAATAGATCATGAAATGGTCTGTATTTTCGTAAAAAAAAGCTGAGAGTTCACTGTACTCCTGCCGTAATCTCTCCGCCAAGAGATTATGGCTCTTGATTCTTCGAATTATGAATATGAAATCTTGTATTCAATTGCATCATTCATTATTCAAACTGATCTTTGGAGGATTAATTAGGTTACATTCCGAAAGTCTAAGAAATGCTTTAAACAAAAGAAGAACTGAGTGAGTTTTCCATACATATAGTTATGAGTACTCTTCTAGTATCTTGTCCATTTCCTATAAAGTATTTCAATCTGATTCCATCAAGAAATGATTGTAGAACATAAAGTGCTGCTAATGGATAATTGAATACAATTCCATTGCAATTCCATTGTTATTCACACTTTGATGCCACAAATTGATTGTGTTTGATGTCCCTAGATTGATGCCGTATGGAATGCAGAACTTTTTGATCAATTTTGATTAATTTTCCATCAATATTGCTGCCTAGAACATGTTAAAATCAATTGGAGTGTTGTAATCCATCAATAACCCACATTTGTTTACATTTGAAAACATTTAAGAGATTTATTGTTCAATCTTTAATAATAAGCCATATGTATCTTCCCTTTGAATGTATCCACAGTTTTCGAATAGATTTCCACTGTTCTTTATTCATATATTTCTCCCTCTGATTCACTTGTTATTCATTCGCTTTGAGGCTGGCAATTCTGAGTTCTGAAATCAGTTGAACCTCTAATCGCTCCCTCGCCACATAGATTAGCCATGGCCCTACAGTATTTATAGTATTCAGAATTTAGAGTATATGTATTTATAAATATATTGTATATATTGTATATACGGATGTGGGGCGATACGATAATGATCGGCCATGGTCGAATGGATGACGCCCATGGCGATGATCTTAATCAAATATTGGGAGCAGCGCCCTGTCGCCTGTCGCCAGTCGGCCAGTCGGCCAGTCGCTTGTCGCCTGCCACAAAATGCGTTTATTAAAATTGAGTTTTGCTGACAGTCGCAAGTCGCAGCATTCGCAAGTTCACAAGATTTCCCCACAGATTTCCCCAATCCCAAAGATAGGTATAGCTGTAGCTGTAGCTGTAGCTGTGCCTGTGCCGTGCCTGTGGCCTTGGCCAGTGTCATCTTGCGCCATCTTCTTAACCCACAGAATATCCACACAGTATATATCCACGAATATTCATGATATGATATATTCTTTATGAATACATAGATGTAAATGAATTGTGGGTCCATAGAGACGGAGACGATGCCAATTGGCAACCAGATCACACGCCACATTGCGTCATGTTCATCGTTTTGTGTACCCCTTGTATTTGAAGGGGTACAAGGGGTATATTGACGAGTATTTCTGTATGCAACAGGCAGAAAAAAGTGTCATAAATCATCTACTTAACAAAGATAAAGCCATGTACGTGTGTCCTCTTTTATGACAAATTGGTTCTTGGCAACAATAACTGGTAATGCAGTCGAATGTGACACTTTAAGCGGGAGTACAGTGAATTATTGCCAAAGGAACATCCCTATTATATGACACAGGCCATTCAATTGGTTGGGCAACATACCTTTAGGGGGTGAACGCCACTAGCCACGACTAAGTCTGGTATTTTTGAATAAAATTAACCAGAGAATAACTAGGGAAAGGTTTTTCTAACGAATTACACTCTCCAAGAGTGGGAAGAGCTCATTTAATGGGCGGAAAATATAAAAGAAGGATTTCTTAAAGGAAATTGTACTTTTGTGATATAGAATATCCAAGGACTTTTCTGCAATCTTTTCAATACTTCATGATTGTAGTGATTGTGAAAACTGAATAGAAGGAGCTTTGATTGCTGGGTATATCATAGTCTGAACATGTTCCATGAACCAAAGACAATGGAAATAGTAAGACGAATAATGCCCATTTAAGGCTGTCTCCTTTTCTGCTTGGAATATGTTTTCAATGGTATATGGTATAGGGTATTTTCTAGCCTCAATACTTCCACTTTTTGAGGTATCTCTGGGAGATATCTCCCTTTTTTTAGGACACTTTTTTTCTTGCATGAAATTCGTTCCAAATCTGCTGCCTGCCTGCAATCTGCTGCTGCTCGAAATATACCAACAAATTTATAAAAAAAATTCCCGATATATAAAATTAAATCTGTGAAAATGTGAAAATGCGTGGGCCGTCGAGTCTGCAGCTTTTTTTCACACATTTCGGCTAATGTCTGTCCTCAGGTCGCTCTCGCGTTCTCCCGCTTTTGGCTGGAAGTCGTTGCTCTTGGCCAGAATTCGTTTCTTCTTCGCCTAAGAGATTTCCTCTATTTGTTTTTTTCGCTTGCCAAAACATAAAACACAACATAAATATTTGTTCTTCTTCTGGGGGATCTTCCGGGGGCAGTGCTAGAAAATTGCTTCCTGGGGATGGGCGACACGCGCTTCCAAGTGGCTGCCCCTCGCTCCCCTCTCTGTGTATAATCCACCTTCAGATCGGACTTTAAGTAATGCCGCAAATTTGTTTAAATCGGCCATTTTTATGGTCAAAACTGTTGACACAATCACAGATAAAATCGACCCGCAAATGCATGAAATTGCAATTCAAAGTTTGGAGTGGAGGAATGGTGGCATGTGTTCCATGTGTTGCATAGGTGGGGGAGTGGTTTGGTTTGGTTTGGTTGGGAGTGTGGTGTGGTGTGGTGTGGCCCCTGGCCACTGGCCACTCTATCTCTGACCAAAATCTATGCCGACGCCGTCGACGCATGCAACAGGACATTTTTTGACACTTGCGTGGCATAAATCACAAGCGCCGCAGGCCTGAGACTTTGGCTTTTTGTGGCACAGTGTGTGCCGCAGTGTGTGCGTATGTGTGTCGCTTTCAACGGGGCCATCTAATAAATAATGCCACAAAATTGCATGAAAATTGCATTTGAATCGGAGTTGGAGTCGCGTAGCGCGTAGAGACGCCAAATGGCTGGCCAGGGGGTCGACGGGATAACTTGCTACATGCCCCAATATACATGTATGTATGTGGCACTAAAGATGAAAGATGACCAGACAACAGAGAGTTTGCAGATTTGTAAAAGTCGTCGCTTAGATAGAAATCTGTTGGATTAAACTTGGATTTCTAATGATTATTCTCCCATCAAAAGGTGTGATTCGTTATTTCCCATACAAATTTGTCATCCAATTAGCAGCTTATTACTTCACACAGAAAGACTCTAATAGCCCCATTTAACACACAACACTCCTCGATTGGTGTCTCCATCCAACGCTGTATCTCAATGTACGTCTATTCTTGGAAAAACTATTGATTTTGGTGAGCAATGTCAGATTATATCAGAAGTTTATAGAACGGGGGAAAACGGAAAGGCATCAGGAGAATGAGAGTGTAAGCTTCATGTAGATAGATAGATAGATAGATGGATCTCCTAAATTGATCTTAATTCATTAATCTTCGCTAACAAACCGTCACTTTCAGCTATCAATTTACTTATCAACTAATTTCTTGAACCAATTTGTCAACCATTTTCCTTTTGATTGCTGCCAAGTTGTCGTCTGTCTATAAGTCTCGAGTCGCGAGTCTAAGTCTCCTCCCAGAGACATGGCTTACAAGCCTTGATTGCCGTGCAATCTGGAAACACCTCACACATTGCATAGATTATACGAACGGGTGGCCATGCCCCACCCAGAACCAGTCACAGACACAGCCGCAGCCACAGCCACAGCCACAGCCTGATCTGATCTCTGGTTGGATACTACATTACACTACAATGTCTGTGCAGTGTCTGAATTTCCATTTACTCAATTCCCATAGCGAGACGCCACTTCATTTTATTGTCAACTGCTTTTAGCCGTGCCGTCAAGTATTTGCAGTTTTAATTCGATTGTCGCTAAAAGATCGAACGCACCCGCAACCTCTCACAGTTCTCTCTCTCTCTCTCTCTCTCTTGGGACTTTTTTGTATCTTTTCTAAGGTGCAGCCTCCGTGCCTTGGCACACATTTCACAGATCAAATTTACGCACAAATATAGCCATATATATAAATGGTTATAGCTTCCGACAATGGAACGCCTCAGCCGCAGCCGCAGCCACAGCTGGAACTTGAACTGGAACTCAAACTGGAACGCCGATCCGGCCTGTAGGTCTAATTGAAGCTATTAATTGTTTAGGCTCGTACTCGTACTCCTCTACGCACTCCACATGAAGCTGTTGGTAATTGTGGTGCCTCTGGTGGTGCGTGGTGCGTGGTGCTGCACACGGAAAGCCAATCCAATGATAATTTACGCATATAAAGTGCCCCATGGGGGCACAGCAGCTAGCAGCCCAGCGGCGCGACCCACTACCTCTCTTCCTTCTACTGTTTTGGGGCGATAAAACCCGTTTCTGGTGGGTTTTCTGTGCGTTGAAATCGAATACTTTTCCATGGATTTTCCTCTCTTTTGCAACAAGAAACGCCACGCCGCTTGTTGTCGCTTCCTAGACGCCGCACCGCCGCACTGCCCTGCACCACCGCTGCACTCGCCGCTCGTGACTTGCGTATCGATTAGACACGATCTGCTGTACACGATATTTTTTATATATTTTATGATATTTTATTAAATTTTAATTGTAAGTCTCATGGAGTGGAGTGGCGCACAAAAAAAGAAACAGCGTTTGAATACCCGCCAAACAGGCGCCACAGGTGTCGTTTGGCTGTGCAACATTTTCGGGCAACTCATCATCACATTTCGGTGCAATCTGGCGGTGGCTGGGTGCTGGTTCTCTGTGGTGTAGCCGTTTTCTCCTGCCCCAAAACTGTCGCCTTTGGAACTCCCCAAAATTCGGGTCGTTGCCAAAAACGAAGCTTACAAATTGGCCCCCAACCCCAGCCTCGACGACAGGCTGTGCAACGCCTTCATCATTAACTCTCTGGTGGCACTCACTGGTCGCTGGTCAACGCTTGCAACGTGTGGCAACATGGTGTTTTGTGCAGTGAACTTTTGGTGGTGATGGATCTGTACAGGTAATGGCTCGAAGCAGGGGACTTTAGGCCAGAATTACTGACAAATGCTTGACCATTTTTATCAAGTAAATACTGCAAAAGTATATCCTGAAATCCATGGATATTCTTTTAGTATTTTAGATACATAAAGAGTTAGTATTATCGTTTAATAAAGATTAAATGATTTTCAGCACTTTACTCAAGTATTTATTTCGTATTTCTAGTATTTTGTTTGGCATCTTATTTCGGTATTTAGTTTTGGTATTTTCTAGCGGATTCAAAATATTGAACTTTGGCATCGATGCCTACGTTCCAAAGCATTAAATTTCAGTATTTTTCCCAGGCATTGTTCACTATGGTCACACTGTCTTGGCCTTAATTAATCACGCAGCTCAGATCGCTAGTCCTAGCTCTGTCTCTGCCTCCGTTTACAGTATTACTCTTTGCTGTGGCCTGGCATGGCCCGCAAGTTGTCAAATGCGCTGACAGATAAAGTCATTTGACATTTACAGGCATTGGGAACATGGCATGGCATGGCATGGTCCATGATTCCATGAGTCCACGAGTGCCCAAGATACCCCACTCCCTCACTGTCCTCTGTCCCCCCTCCCGCCACCAGCCTGCTAACTCCTGACTCTAACCGAAGCATACAATTTTCAAATTTGTATTAATTTCATATCGGTCGATTGCGCGCATGCCAATATCCATCTACAATTTTTTGGTGGTACAACGGCGGCAACTTGTTGCATGGCCTGCTGGCAACTTGTAAGCTGGCAGATAAAACGATTTATATGTGTCGGTCTGAAAATTAATTGGACTTTTGCTCGTGCTGCTCATTTTTGTGACAGTTTGTGCCATTTTAATAATCATAACTAATTGAGTTTCGCCAATCTATCGCCTCTAATTGCAGCTCCCGTGAACTTATCAAGTCTGCCATTTTGGATAATGATTTCATGAAGAATCTGGATCTGTCCCAAATACGTGAAATCGTGGACTGCATGTATCCCGTCAAGTATCCAGCGAAGAATCTAATTATCAAAGAGGGAGATGTCGGCAGCATTGTTTATGTTATGGAAGGTGAGTGCAAAAGAAAACTATTGTGGGATTGGGAAATATGCAAAAGAAAAGGTGGTTTTTCCTTTGATAATGTATATTAATTCTACATGGTTATCTTCATGCGTTCTACATGGGTGTGTAGTACTTTGACGCTCAAAAGTATGCACTGTGAAATATTACACGTAAATATGACGTGAGCCCTAAAAGCAGGCAATGATTTTTTGGTTGAAGTGCAGCTGCAAGATGCGCAACATGTGTAGATTTTCAGCAACATTTTCAGGCAACATAAGGAACGTTTCAGCAACATTTTAGGGCGTTTTGGAAATGCACGACCTTGCACAAGTAATAACAGAAATAATTTAGAATTTCGTTCTTAATCTAGAAAAGTATTTGATATGTATTACATATGTATTTCCCCCAACTAAATTATCCTTGTTGGTATTTACGATATTGTACATGCATATATTCAACATCAAGTGGTACATTCCGTTTTTGCATACTCAACAAAGATCGTGCAACTCGTTGTGGCAGATAAGCCAACAGGCAGCTCCACACACGTGTGCCCAGGCCCAGTTCTGGCCTCTCGACGGCTCTGTGGCACACCCACACACCCGCGCCGCAGCTCGAGAGAAGTTCAGCAAAATGTCAGTCTGTGACTCTTGAACAATGCCCGACGATGCCTTTCCTTTCATTTTTTTTTCTAGTTTAAATAGTTTTTTTTCTGTTTTTTGCCCGTTTCTGCCCCTCTCTTTCGGTGCACGAGTATTTCTGGGTGTGCTCTTGGGTCTACGACTCCACTCCGCCAATAACTTCAACACCGGAGTCGTAGCTAATTGTTGTTTTAAATATTTGCACGTTGTTAGGCTTTTCGACTGGGTCGGGTCTTTGGCTATGGGCCAGGGCGGGGCGGGGCGGCGGCTTCCATCGGGGGGGCTTCTAGATTTACGAGTACATTTCGTGTTAATTTAGTGGAAGACTTCATTTACGTTCGGCACTAACATTTGCATTTTAATTGCAACAGCCACAGCCACGATAGCAGTATACACAAAATTATGCACAAATAATTATAATCTGCAGGCATTCCATCTTGCAGAAATGAAGATGGAGTTGCAGATGCATCTGCAGAAGCGGATGCTTCCTCAAAATCATGCAACAATCTTCACAGATTTTGCGCTTCCTTAACCTGAGCTGTGAGCATCGATGTCCGCACTTGGATGCCGGCTGTCGTTCGTTCCTGTAACCCGATGGATGGTGGATTGGGGGAGCAGATGTCACGGCATCCGTCTGGTCATACATGTATATCGTATGAGAGGAAAAGAGAAAGGTATAGCTATAGGCAGTGACACAGCTACAATATGGAGAGTGTCGATCTCATTACACATGACCGAAAAAATCCAGATGGGAAAAGATTCGCTAAAGTCGGCCTTGAGGACTGTACAGATGCCCTGTAACAGGAAATGGAACGCCTACGTAGGAGATAGCACTGGGAATGGGTGTCGGCTACCTGATTAAAATAGTCCAAACAGAAGTCTATACTCGGCCATGATGCTTTGATTTTTGATTTCTGATTTAAATTTAAACTAAAATGCTGATAAGCAGTGAAAACAAAACAATTTTAATGGCGAGTGTGCCGTCTGTGATTAGACCACCGTTTGTGCTAATCTATAACTAAAAGGTCACTGGACTTGAGTGTGTGTGCCCGTAAATACATACATACATACATAGGTGATTGTTCAGCATTTTATTTGGAAATGTGTTACGTCTGACAGAAGATAAAGCGTATGCAGGCAGCGTATATTTGTGTCGATCATAGCCAACCAGTTCGGCCTTTACCCTACACCTCCGATTCCACACTTGTTTTTGCTCGTACCTGTGCGTCTGTGTGTGTGTGTGATCGTACACGTTTTGTTGCGCTCTCTTTTGATCGCTCTCGCTCTCTCACCCACAAACAAAACAAAGCAGTGGTGACTGCAGGTAATATTAAACAGAAGGTAGGGCGGATCTCGCTTTTCCACGAACAGATTTATTGAGAATTCGTTCCCTGTGTCTCTCATTGCCCTACCTTCTGCTGAATATAACTTGACGCCAGCTGTGCTCCTATTGGGGCTGCTGCGTTATCTCTCTCTGTCTCTCTCTTTTTCTTTCCCCATCTGTGGCTGTTGGAGCTCCCCCTTTTAACAGTTAACAGTTGGAAACCCACAAACAACGAGAGCGCATGCGCGCTCGGCTGCAATTGCATTTCTGTACTTCGTGTTCGTGTTCGCGTTCGTGTCGGGTCGTGTTGTGTTTTGTGATCGTGTTTCGTGCTGCAGCAGCAGCTGCATTTTTTTGCATACACGCTTCGCCGCGCGTCGAGCGTTGAGTATTACAACAAAAGAAACAAAAATAATCCACAAGAGTGCGGAGTGCGATAGGGAGAGGCAAGGAAGAGGAGCCTTAAGCAGAGTAAAATACATAATAATACACATAATAATAGGCCGGCCGAGTGGCGAAGTGTAATTCTCGAGATATTTCAAACAATTACGTAAACATTTCCGAAGTAAACAATAATCTCCATTCCATGTGTGAACCCGGGACCGACCGCAGCCGAAGATTCAGATTCCAAGAAATTCTCGACCCAAAGCGAATGGAAAATAAAGACTGAAAGAGAGAGACGGGACGGCACGGGACGGGACGGGACGGGACGGGGAATAAAGCAACACAAATTAAAAGTGAAAGTGAATAGTTAACAATCGTACGAACGCCAAGTGCCAAAGCATTAAGAAATCGACTAAGCGTTTAGTCCGGCTAGAGCTAGCTTCTGTGTGTCTGACGCCCCCGTGGGCGTGGTGATCAGAGACAGAGTCACAGTCAGAGACGGAAAGAGAGACATATGTACATTTGTAACTGTGGAACAGTGGAAATCTTGGGGCGATTTTGCTCGATTGAACAACAACAAACCGAAACCGAAAAGATCACTTGAAGAATTCCGGTTTGTGTGGGTTTCCATTGTTGTTGTTGTCTGTAGTTATTGTTGTTGTTCTTGTTGCTGCTGCTGCTGCTGCTGCCCCGCTCCGTTGATTTGTGTATTTTTGTCGGTCATTGGTCTGAACAAAATCTCAAAAAATGGTGTAGAAATACAGAAAATTATAAAGGTTTTTGGCCAAACCGAATGCCAAATGTCGCACTGACACCGCACCATGGCCAACGAAACGAAACGAAATGAAACCCCCCCCCAAAAAGTATTATATTGTACTCTTCTGGAAGATCGTGCAAGAATGTGGAGAATTGTGTGGAGATTTGAGCCTCGGATAGCGTTCATAGAAGAGAGAGATGGGCAGGGAGGGGGAGAGAGAAATTTAATTGAAATGCGGAATAGAATTTCAAAAGAAATGCGTCCGCGGAATGACTGTTGGAATTGCTATCAAAAATTAAAACAAACATTAAATTAGAAATCGTGTGAAATCTGAGACCGAGCCATGAAGATCATGCCCCCATCGCCATCATCATCACCATCACCATCAGTAGCAGCCAGAAGTCAGAAGCCAAAAAGCCAAAAGACGATGACAAAGAGTTAATGAAGAAGAAGAGAAGATGGGGAGGGAGGAGAGGATGGAAGCATCTGTGCTAATGTTACGCCGCCACCTAGATAGATACATAGATGCCTCATGGTATGCCCCCATTCGACTTCTTCCGTCTGTGGGTCGCCCGAAGCACAGCTCATTTGTTTCTGCATCTAGATAGTTAGTAGAGGAACTAGACCGGTCTACTGGCTGTCCCGGGGGCACTCTCACTTTTAAGTATCTCGCAAAAGGCCAAGAGGCAAAGCCACACAGCCAGCTGCTCTCGGACAAGTTTTAAGCCAGAAAGAGGTCTGGTCTGGTCTCCACTTTTGACATGCAAAATGCTTTGGTGCTGCTTTGGTGCTCCGCTTCGGTGACTGGATTGGGTAATAGATGGAAAAGTGGAAAATGATGATCGCTTGGCTTGGGGCTTGAGGCTTGATCGAAATTACACCAAATGATCATATTACCAAGAGTCATTACTAATTGGAAGATTCCCAGTGGGTTTGCGGTAGCTATTTATGGGTAAAATTTATTTAATAATGACATTTTACAAGATCCCTCGGGTATTTCCCATCTTATCAGCACGAAATTGTGCTCATATGTAGATCACTGATCTTTCCCCGACTTTCATTGTAGATCAGTGATCTTTTTCTGTGGATTCTGTTTACGGATTCTGGGGAATCAGTAACGTCAAGTCAACGTCAAGTCGAGCGGTTTGACAGCTGTTTTACTGCTGATATTTAATTAGAAATAAAAATGAACAAAGAGCATCGCTTGGAGATCTGTTTGCGAAATCGATCTTTGGCAAAGTTTATTCAAATTCAAATTAAAATTCTCATTCTCTTTTAGCTTCCATCTTGTTTGACTACAATCTACAGATTGTCGTGTCACAATAGATCTACAGATCTTTCGGAAACATCTCCCCCAATAACTTTCTTTATAAGCCCTGCCATCTGACTTTCATTAGCTGAGCCATAAATATTGTATTGTATTGTATATATTATAATTTCAAAGCAAAAAGCAACAATTTCGTGTGTGGAAATGTGGGGTTGAAATGTGACCAAGTCTGTGGAATGTTTTGTGTTTTGCTGGCCTCAAAATGGAAGTCAAAAAGGGCGAAGCAGAAACATTAATTTCATGTAGATCGTATAATTACAGGCTTCCATTCCATGAAACAAAACCACGAACGGAATGGAATGGAATCTCTGTGTCTGGTTGTGCTGTGCCCTTGGCCCACAAGCCACAAGTGTGTGACTAACTCTCTGACCTGGCTTTAATTGCAACACCGACAGCACACAGAGATGCCAAGGAGAGCCCTGCTCTGGGAGCTCTGAGATCGGAGCACCGTTAACTCTATTTATAGCCAAATGTTAAAGCCATGTCGCGGTGGGTCTGTTGCTTGCGCGAATTCTTGTTTCCGAAACCCCAACACAACGATTTATTCGAACGATTGTATTCAAATTAGCGAATCCGCGACTCTGGCGACTCTGGCGACTGGCTGACCTTCAAAGCCTTCACAGCAAACACTCGGGCAACATTCATTATTCATTCGTACGCGGAGCGAACTGTGGCCGCCGCAGACAGAGTCTGGTCTGTGCGGTGCGTGGTGTTGCAAAACCCTCCGCTCCGCTCCGCTCCGTCCGTCTGTCTGCAGTTTCCATTGTGGCTCGCTCTCGCTGTTGCTCTGTTGTTGCATGACCGAACTTCCGCATTCGAAAAATGCCAGCGACCTCTGTGAACTTTGCACTTGAGGATATTTTTGGGGAGAAAATATTTGCTTGCTGTCCGCTGTCCGCTGTCCGCTGCCTGTGCCTATGCCTGCCACCTGGTCGTTAAAACATTCCATTGATTTGAAAGTTTTCTCCAATTTACGGAAATTGTTTGGCTGTCGCTGCCTCAAAGTCATCTATACAATATACCATATACCTTATATATTTTTGTATTCATAAATCTCTTATCTTGAGAGCCAAAGCACGCGTTTGATAAGACACCTCAGCGTTCACTCAGAGTTCTCTGGTTTCTCCCATTCCTCGCTATCTGTCTGTGTGTTTTATGAATGTCTCTGATGTCACAGTTAGGAACACATTCAGCAGATAAATATCTAATATTTGCGTTCGTTCCCGAGAGAACACCTCTGCCATAACACGATCGTCAGTTGGTCGGTCTTTTGTTTGCCCCCTCTGATTGATCATAATAGTAATGGTTGGCAAATGTTGTGGCGGCTCCCAGAGTCAAGGTGAATCGGTGTTTACGTTGTATGTGTTCGCTGCTACATTGTTTGGGTTTCTTGTTGTTTTTTGGTCTTGTTGTTGGTCTTGTCGGAGCATAACAATTAAACGCTGAAATTGGTCTGGGTTTTTTGGCATTACGAATACGACTCGATTGTGGATAGTTAGTATCTTTTCTTGCATGAGACTTTGTTGTAGATGTTTTAGCATTTGATTGAAATTTCATTTCTACTTTATTTTTCTCCTACCAAGAGAACGCTCCAAAGATGCAGACTGAAAAATCATAAAAGTAAAAATGATTCAAAGTTCCTGTATTCTATATTCATCTGCAAAATACAGCAGTGCCCTTCGGTCACTTACCATCCTCTAACGCTCTCTGTGACTGATTCATCTCTCATTAGAAAGCGACTCGAATCTTTGACAGATCGCCCGCATAACTTGAGATCAGCTCTCATCTAAAACTGTGAAACACACCCTCCTGCTGCACTCATGAATGACTCATAATTGTGTTCATATTCAGCCCACATACATTCATACGTATTACGTACATTCATGCATAGTTTTCAAGATCAGTTACGTCTGTTTCTCCCATCAATTAGCGTACGAAACGAGTACATCCATTGATCAACGATCGTTTAAGCAATCTCCCACCCATTCCCTTCCCTTCCCATTTCGAAGGGTGCTCCACTTTCCTGGCCCAACGATTACGAATATTTGTATTCGCATTCGTCTGTAGGTCGCGGACTACGTCACTTTTTGTCGGTTTGTCGATTGTCTGTTTATTTTGTCACTTCCTCTCCTCTCCTCTCCTCTGCTCACTCGATTCGCGCACTTTCATTCATTCGTTGGCTAATTTGTCGATGATTAAGCATTGAATGCATTCGCAGTGGCATTCGCAGAAAAATCAGTGGTGTGGTGAATACTTTTGCACGATTCACTCATTCGCACGCTGATTCGAATTGGCCGAAATTAATTTGCACTTGATAATTGCTATTATTTTCTTTGGCGGCTCTGTGTGGCTCCGTGGCCCCACTTTGATCGACGGGAAATCCTATGCAAAAACCGGTCAAGAGAGTTGGTTTTTTTTAGTTGTTTCCAAGTACAGTGGTGACTCTTTTTTGGTGGATTTGTTTTCGGCATATTCTCGAGAGTATTTTTACCCTTTTTTGAAAGGAATTTCACTCAAAATGTATCTCGCGTCATGCAACAGTGCCCCTCGGCCTGGTTTTGAGGTTTTTCCTGGCAAAAATTGGTGAGGTTTGAGGACTGGTCTATAGTGGGGTGGATCTGTCCATATGGAAAACTTTTGGATCTTTTATTTATTATAATTTAGTAGCGGGTTTTCTCTGACTTTCAGTGTTATTTTGATGGAAAATATTTATTGGCGGACAGCTCCCTTGTTATTGACATTTTTCCTCTAATTGGAGACAAATTTCAATCCGCCCCAGACAGAGAGAGAGAGACTATACACAGTAGCCGATCGTCATATACAGTAGTACCTGTCTTTAAGCGATGGTCATGCAGATCTGGAACTTGGCTTTTTGGCTATGGCCAAAACCCAAATCAATCCACAAAAAACGTGAGGCAACTGCCACAAAATAGGAAAAAAAACTTGGAAAGTTGTACAACACAAAACAAGAAAAGCAACAAAAGCAAAGAGCAGAAAAAAAGCAACAAATGACAACAACAAATAAATAAACTATTTGGCAATAAAAATAAAAGAAAAGCAAATACAATTAGTGGTGTGTCTGTCCCCCTCCCCTTTAGGCCTCTGGAATCCATCCATCCATCGTCCGACTCGTCAAGTATTCCATGCGCGAAATATCTTTTGGATTGTGCTGTGGGTTATGCAAAAGATACAAATACACGCCCCAAAACATAAGCTAAACTAAAAGACAGAAAAAATAAACACAAAGCACGTCCATCATCGTAGCCGTCGTCGTCGTCGTCGTCGTCGACGTCGTCATCATCATCGCTGGACAGTGAAATCGGTTTTGTTTGGAGTCCGTGGAGCGTTTCGTAATGAAAATCAAACATTATCCGGGAAAAGCGGTGGATGCCAGCCTCTCGCTGGAGGGCAGCAGTGCCATGGGGGCCATCTACGAGGCGAATTGGCTGCAGGCAGCGGCACCTCTTCCACATCATCCCGCAGGTGGAGGCACAACGACGACCCTCAGCCGACACGGGAGCAGTGCGGGTAGCAGCAGCTTTCTCTTGGATGGAATCTCGGCGTTGAGCAAATACCAAATGGCCCTGGAGAACATCCGGAAATTGGAGCAGCAGTCAAAGGACAGGCGGAGGACCTTGAGAATCAAGGAGCTAAATGGCTATCGGCCATCGGCGCTGCAGCATCACCAGCAACAGCAATTGGAGAACAATTGGGTGACAGAGGATCTGGAAGAGGATCCTCCTCAGAAGGAGCAGAGTCCCAGTCCCAAGAAAAAGATCCCGGAACACGTAGAAGAAGAGCCTGCTGTCAATCATTACGTCCTCGATCCCACAGAGCGGCCGCGGGTGCCACGCCCACGGCAGCAATTGTCGGTGAAGCCTCCTTCGCTGCGTCGATCCCAGACCATGGCCATGCCTCCGAGCTACGCTACGATGAGATCCCCACGGAAGCAGCCCAAAGGTGCAACCACAGGCAGCAATAGCAACAGCAGTTCCTCCGCGTACTCTACGTTCTCCTCCGCTGCGGAGGATCTCAAGGATCCTGCAGAGCAGGTGGTGATATGCCAGCAGCCACAGCGTGGAATGCAGCCCGCTCCGCGCGTGATGCAGCCTCACAGAGAACCTGCGCCGAGGCTGATGCAACCTCCTAGAGAGCCGCCGCCAGAGCCGCCTATACGCCAAGCATTGCCGGCACAACGTACCTTCAAGGAGCAGCCATCAATGCCACTGCCACTGCCACGTGTCGCCAAGCCACTGAGCAGATCACAGACCAGTGTCCAGCGCTATGCCACTATTCGCATGCCCCATCACTCGACGTCCTTCTGCCGAGCGGCAGCCCGATCCACAGATCAATCGGCAGTGCGGAGGCACAGCCTGGAGCAGGCCCTGCAGGGACTCCAGCTTCAGGAGGAGCAACAGCCCCGTCCGAGGGTGGCGGAGCCGTCGCGACAAATCTCACCCACTGCCTCGAGTAATGGCAGCTCCAAGGATCTCAATGGGGAGGGTTTCTGCATACCCCGACCCCGTCTCATCGTTCCCGTTCACACATATGCACGTCGTCGTCGCACAGGGAATCTCAAGGAGCAGTCGAATGGTGGGCAAGAGGAGGAACCAGCGAAGGGTAAGGGTTGAATGAAGGTTACACGTGCACAGAAGATCATTTTGGGGTGTATGAAGAGATGATTTTGGGAATCTATTGGGGGTGGGATCTATTCTGGGTGGGATACATTATTTTCTTTTATTTCACTAACAATTTCCCTCTCGCATTCCCTGTTCCAGATGGACGCGTGGAGGTCTCCCGCGAGGGCAAATACCTCTCGACACTCTCCGGAGCGAAGGTCCTTGGGGAGCTGGCGATCCTGTACAACTGCCAGAGAACTGCCACGATTACGGCCATCAGCGAATGCAATCTGTGGGCCATTGAGCGGCAGTGCTTCCAGACCATCATGATGCGCACGGGTCTCATCCGTCAGGCGGAATACACGGATTTCCTCAAGAGGTAATACCCTTTTCCACATACCCGTACAGGAGACACTGCACATTTCCTCAAATGTGGAAAATGGGAAATTTTTATGCGCATTTTTAATGAGACTCGACTGGTTTTGTGGTGTTTGTTTTGCGTGCATTTTTCGGCCTTAATTAATGTTCATTTTGCACTTAATTATATCAATTCCGCAAATGCACAGCACAGCAGAGCAGCAGAGCAGCAGAGCAGCATAGCAGCACAGCAGCACTTCGTGTCTGCCCCATTATGGGGGCACAACAAAATCGCTTCAGCTTAAGGATTTGTTCACTTTTTTGCGCTTTTATTTTTTGAAGTAAAGTAACTTTCTCCAGACAAGACAGAGCAGAGAGCCATCATCGACAGGCATCTCCATCTCCACATCGTCTGCAAATCGTCTCGTCTCGTCATCGTCATCGTCATGGTCATGGGCGTCGCATATGACGTGCGGCCAACGACTCCAACCAGTTTTTGGCCTTCAGCTTCAGTTCCAGATGCAAGTCCAGTAGATCGCGTAGTAGATCTTTCAAGTGACCAATGAATTAATTGGTGGCATACTCGTACGTACCCGTTAGGTGCCCGGCCCGTAAAACCATAATTGAGGTTCGCCATGCACTTGTTTCGAGACCAAGACCATGAAATGGCGGAAAAGCAAACTGCATTAACTTTGAAAATGAAAGTGCATACAGGGGATGCATTTGCGATGCAAAAGATACAGATACACTCGTACTCGTACTCGTACTGCAATTGCTAGCGCCCGAGGGATCCGAGACTTTCTTTGGAATCTCTCATATCGAGATTTGAGCACTAATTGCAGTACTTTCTCTGTGACTTGTATTTGGGAACATACATATAACAATCCTTTAATTTGGGATTGAGATCGATTAAAAAATGAAATAGACAGCGGTTTGTCGAGGGAGAGACCTAAAATCAAGTCTGACGAAGAGAATGAGAGATAGTAAGCTGTTCGGTGTTTGCTTTTCTTCGTTGATATTCCTAAATATTCCTGAAACGTTAGATACAAATACGCATAGATGGCAGACTTTCTTTGTAATTTCTTGTTGAAATTGCAAATCTTTCTTTTACCTGGAATTGAACTGTTATGTATCTCTTTTTACAGTGTTCCCATTTTCAAAGATCTTGCGGATGATACTCTCATAAAAATCTCCGATGTCCTGGAGGAGACCCACTATCAGCGTGGCGACTACATTGTGCGCCAGGGGGCACGCGGCGACACCTTCTTCATCATCTCAAAGGGCAAAGTGCGGGTGACGATCAAGCAACAGGATACGCAGGAGGAGAAATTCATTCGAATGTTGGGGAAGGGCGACTTCTTTGGCGAGAAGGCACTTCAGGGGTAAGAAAACTATAGAATCCAAAGGAATCCTTCAATCCTAACTAACGCATGTACATTTTTTTCATAATAGCGATGATCTACGCACAGCCAACATTATTTGTGATTCCCCCGAGGGCGTTAGTTGTCTGGTGATTGATCGCGAGACCTTCAATCAGTTGATCTCCAACTTGGAGGAAATCAAGCATCGCTATGACGATGAAGCAGCCATGGAACGCGTCAAGTAAGAGAAAGAGCGTGAGACTTCCTAGAGAAATCCGAAAGTAATGCCTTGTTCTATTTCAGAATCAATGAGGAATTCCGGGACATAAATCTCACAGATTTGCGTGTTATTGCCACTTTAGGAGTGGGTGGTTTTGGACGCGTCGAGCTCGTGCAGACCAATGGCGATGCCTCTCGCTCGTTTGCCCTCAAACAGATGAAGAAATCACAGATTGTGGAGACACGCCAGCAGCAGCACATCATGTCCGAGAAGGAGATCATGGGCGAGGCCAATTGCCAGTTTATTGTGAAGCTTTTCAAGACCTTCAAGGACAAAAAGTATCTGTACATGCTGATGGAGAGCTGTCTCGGGGGCGAGCTCTGGACTATACTGCGCGACAAGGGAAACTTTGATGACAGCACGACGAGATTCTACACCGCCTGTGTGGTGGAAGCCTTCGACTATCTGCACTCGCGAAATATTATCTACAGGGACCTGAAGCCGGAGAATCTGCTGCTCAACGATCGCGGCTATGTGAAGCTGGTGGACTTTGGTTTTGCCAAGAAGCTGCAGACGGGCCGCAAGACCTGGACGTTCTGCGGAACTCCCGAATATGTGGCTCCCGAGGTGATACTGAATCGTGGCCATGACATTAGTGCGGACTATTGGTCGTTGGGTGTCCTTATGTTCGAGCTGTTGACGGGTGAGTGTCGTAGAGAGATCTCTCGTGAAGAATTACGCAATAATTTTGTTTGCTTTTTCTTCAGGTACCCCTCCGTTTACGGGCTCCGACCCCATGCGCACTTACAACATCATACTTAAGGGCATCGATGCTATCGAATTCCCCAGGAATATCACACGAAACGCCAGCGCTCTGATCAAGAAGCTCTGTCGTGATAATCCCGCCGAACGTTTGGGCTATCAGCGTGGCGGCATCAGCGAGATACAGAAGCACAAGTACGGGTCTTACAGATTAAAACTAAAGTTCCACTGGGTCGTTTGTCATACCATAAATCGAATTACATTTTAGTTCCTTTAATATTGGATTAATTCCGATCTGTATTCAATTATAGGCAAATAATTTGGTTACTTTTTCAAAATTTGTACAAAATTTGTACTGCCATACCTATTAGGAAGGATTTCATTGTAAAATGTAAAATTAATGTCTCCTTTTACTTAGAGAAAATTAGTACACCGAATATACATATGTCCTACCACGAATGTACCCTAATGGAACAGAAGCCTTTTCTTCTCTTACAAATGCCATTCCCCTACTAATATGAACATTGTCCTTATAGATGGTTCGATGGCTTCGACTGGAGGGGTCTTCAAAATTGCACACTGGACCCACCGATCATACCAACAGTCAAGAGTGTGGTGGATACCACAAACTTTGATGACTATCCACCCGATCCGGAGGGTCCACCCGCAGATGATGTCAGTGGATGGGATAAGGATTTCTAGATTTTGGAATATTTTTCGTGTTTCCTAGACGATGCTCTCTCTAAGCGTCTGCTACAATCATTAATAAACAGGAGAAAAACAGGAAAATAAGGAGGAAATGGAGAATACAGAAGAATTGATCTTAAGTGCGCCATATGTACGCCAAAGCCAACAGTCAGCAGCTTGAATCCCAAAGCTGCCAGTCCCAAGAGTCCCCAATAGTAGCAGTCGCACAAAGGCACACACACACATCGGCTCATCGTCTTAGCATATATTTATGTATCCTTATCCTTATAATGTGCAACAGAATGAATTTATTAACGAGTTTATAACTATTATTTTGTAATGAGAAGAAGAATGAGAATGAGAGGAAATGTGTCTAGTTTTCGTTTTTGGAATTGATGTAAATTGTAAGTAGGTGGGAGCTCTGCTCTGTCATTGTATAAATTCTTTTCTATCTGTATATCTACTCTACGAGCATATATTATTAACATAACGACATACATATTATTATTATTCATTGTTAATGTATCACAAACACACACACAAACACATACAAATCGGGTTGCCTTATAGTCTGTAAGAGTATATTTTAATGCAACATATGACCAAGAAGCACTTTTTACTTTCATGTCTCCCCCTGTCCCATAACACCTGTTACTTTTTCCCCGTAAAATTTCTTCAATCTCTTCTAGCTTTCATTTAGTTCTAGCGATCATTTCTGTTATTTGTACGATAATAATGCCTTTTAAATTGTCTTTTTTAAGTAAAACAGTTAGAAATTGAATAAACAAATTTATGCGACAAATAATGGATGTCTTGAAAGGATGATTGGGGGGATAAAAATGGTTTCGTTTTAATATTTTAATAGTTCAGTCTATCTTTTAGTCCAGCGCATCGGTTGCTTGCGTTTCCATGCATCAAAAGCTTCCGCTTGATGTCGCTTAGGTCACTCCTATGACACCTCATATGGTCTCATTCAAAAGTTAGTAATTATATTAAGAGGAAAAGCTTGTCGAGTTCAAAGATATCTTTTCATACTATATAGCAATATCTATAGAGTATTTCATAAGAAATATTCACTCAAAGTTCGACCCCATTCAAGGTACTTCCTGCTTTTAAGGTACTTCTCTATTTTGTAAGCCCCTCGGCTGCAAGCTCACGTTTTCACTCGAGTGTAAGAAAATATGCAAAAAGACGAAGAAAAGTCTGAAAATGGAAGCGAATTTGGACAAAAAGCAAGACACGGCTACGTGCCAAGCAAAAGAAAACCCGAGAATTACCCATAGAGAAAGCTGAGAAAAATCTGTCAAAGTGCCGGACAGTTCATATGTTCCTATATGGGAACATTCTACGCCAGACGCTCGACCGGATCAGAACGGGGCACCCAAAACGGAAGAGTTATAAATGCAATATTAAATGAATTAAGAATTATGCTGTTGATTCTGATGCGGAGACTACTTTGGCTGCTGCTGGCGTTGGGTTTAAGCCAAACGCATGGTCTTCCCAGTTTGGAGAACAAAAGCCATGCCGAAATCCAACAATTGATTGGTGAGTAGACGAAACCTCTGCAAATCTCAAGCTAATGGTTGCATCCTTTAGCTTGCCGACAGCCCAAGGCTCCGGGCCTGTGTCGTGGACGTCAGCTGCGTTATGCCTACAACAAGAAAACCCGTAACTGTGAGAGCTTCTACTACACTGGCTGTGCCTCTACGGAGAACAATTTCCTTACCTTCGAAGAGTGTCGCAGGGACTGCATGCAAAAGTTGCGCTACTGAAGGAAAAACCAGGCAAAATTGTACACCGTTGCACTTTTCTAAATAATTATATATTATATATTTATTGCTATAACAAAAGTCATGGTTTGCTCTAAGATCTCTTTGACTTCCTGCGTCGATTGCCATTGAAAGATTTTGATGGCCTATCACTAGAAAAGAGGTGCAGGCTGTACACCAGAGCCATCAGCACCACGAAGATTAGGCATACACTATCCAGCGAGTGATAGACGAACCAATTGAGCTCTATGCCTGGGGATTGAAGCATTTCGGCAGAAAGAAGACCATGTTGGATCACATGCTCCACACACCAGACGGCGGATTCCAGCGGGCTGTTTTCACGTTGATTAAAGATCTTGGAGATGCCCAGAGATCGTGTGGCATAGCTTCAATATAGATAATAGTGTTATACCCTACCGCTGTTACCAAAATATCAATGATGTGTACCTCGTGTTACTCAGTTTGCTAAGGGCCCGCGTTACGCTCTCCACGCTAATGTCTTCATAGTCCAGTTTCAACCCCATTCCTCGATTCTGCACTGAAAAGGCATTCAAGAACTGGTCGCCATAGATGGGTGTAACAAGCATTGGCTTTCCGCAATGTACCGATTCTGTAGTGCCAAGAAGACCGCCATGAGCCCAGAATAATTCCACTTTGGGGTGACCTGAAAAAGGAATCCATTTCAATGAGCTATGCAGTGCACAGGAATTTAAACTTGATCACTCACAAAGAAGTGCCAACTGTGGAGCCCATTTGACTAACAGGAATTTAGTAGAGTCCACTTTAGGCTTTTCATCCGCCTCCCATTTCCAGATCACGCGCAAGGGCTGCCGTTCAAGAGCCTCCACAATGGCTGCAAGCTTATCCCCATCGATGCTGGAGATACGAACCATGGACCCCCAACTGAAGAAGATTATGGGGACCTCCGACTGGTCGATGAAATGTGCTATGCTTGGGGGCAGCTCCTGCTCCGCTTGGCTGGTAAGATGCACACCGCCCAACTCTATGAATTGACGCGACTGCGGACGACTGCCCATCAGGGAGTAGTGCTGGTTACCAAAGACAAAGGCGGTCTGGGTGCGTGCAACTTCATCCACATCCACATCGATGCCAACATACTTCCTGACTAAGGCGTTGTCAGCCTGATTGGAGTGATATCTGTAAAGGAGCTTCAGCATTTTCGCTTGGATAAAGTTCACCAAACGCTCGTCCCAGCTGAGGACACCGGCAAAGCCCACAAACTCAGACTGGATGAAGGAGGGTGTGTCTGGAAGATCGATGCGATCGTAGTAGTAGGGCATTAGCGCACACGTGCTCAAGCCAATAATAGGCAGATCCATTAATTTCGCTAAAGCCAGCTGGCAATCAGAATTGAAGTACTCCGTGAGCAGGAGATCGTAGGGCTTCGTCTGGTGGCGCTTGAGGACCGTCTCCACATGGCCACTGCCGTAGAGGCGCTCACAGGTCTCCTGGCCCTCCGAATGAAGGGCAATGTATTCATTAAAAAGATTCCACAATGATCGGGTTGGTGTGTGCTCCGACAATGGCACTAAATTGATGGTGGTGCTTAACTGATCCTCCCCTGCCTGGGAGATCAACAGCTGCTCGTAGTTGGGCCACTCCGCCGCCTGGGGATGCTTCACATACGAGATCACAGTGAGATGATGGCCACGCCTCGCCAGTTCATTGAGTATTGGCATCACCACCTTAAAGTGGCTGAAACCAAAGTGCGGATACACAGCCAACACATTTCCCCCAATTACTGCTGGTGATAGCCCCGTCACGAGGATAAGCCACAATGTAATTAAAGCGCCTCTGCTGATCCGCCACCACGTTGTCATCGTTGCTTTGTTCTCGCGCGACGGCACTCATCTTGATTATCTAACTTTATATGGTTGATAAGAACGCTGTTCTGTCCTGTTCTGATACGATTAATTTTTGTTTATCAATGTTTGTTGTTGTTCACTGCAAGAGGAGAGGGATTGCATTGCATTTGTCGGACTTCACTTGTCATCAGTGATGCCAAATTAGCTCTTTTATACATGGCTATTTTTAAAGTAGATGGAAAGAAAAATTTTAAAATTGATATTAGCCGTTGAGCGTTGTTAGTTACTAAAAAAAAAACCTATTAAAACTTAATTATATTTGTAGCTTAAAATACCGACATTTATTTATTTTCATACATATACACTGTGCGTCATCAGGTTAGCGCCCCCCCTCTCTCTACATGTTTTTTCTAATTTTTACTTTCCCATTCCACTGTTTTTCGTAAAATTTTGTTGTTGTTGTTACAATACTCATTTATGATCTTTATGACAAGAGAAGAAAGCTTCTTAGAAGAACCGTTATATATTTTTTCGCGTTTTGCTTCATTCTCGACGAAAAAGCTTGCCCTTATTATGCGTCATCAGATTAGCGCCCCCAAATGCAATTTTAGTTATCTCGCTTAATTTGGCAATTGCAGTCACCAAATTTTTTGTGATTTTTCGTGAAATCAATATCTTTCGAAAAAAGTACACTATGGCTAAAGGAACAGTTTTATCATTGGTTGAAAAATCAAAGATTGAGGCATACTTTGAATCTGGACTATCCTACCATAAAATTGCTGAAAAGACGGGAAGACACAGAAAAACAATTGCCAATTATCTTAAAAATAAGGAAAGCTATGGAAAAAACTACAAAGGTGGCAATAATCAAGTGATTACACAAGCAGATAGAAGAGCAATACTTCGAGAAGCTTCCAATTCGCACGAATCGACCACCAAAATCAAGGAAAAAACTGGTGTTAAGGCAAGCTTATCAACTGTCCAACGAGTAATAAGGAAAGCTGATCATCTAAAGAGACTGAAATTAAAAAAAAAACCACCACTCAATATGCTGAGAAAAGAAATGCGCCTAAATTTTGCACAAGTGCACATGACGTGGTCTACCCAATGGCGATATGTTGTCTTTTCAGATGAAAAAAAATTTAATTTGGAAGGACCTGATGGCTACAATTATTATTTCCATGACCTACGTAAAGAAGAACATCACTTGGACCGGTTGCACAGCCGGGTGGGGGGGGTTATGGTGTGGGGAGCAATATCGTACTACGGCACTTGCGAGCTTCAATTTTTGACATCGCGCATGAACGCACAGGACTACAACACCGTGTTGAAAACGGCTTTTCCGCATTTTCAAAACGTTTTTCAAAACCTACAGTGGACTTTCCAGCATGATAATGCGCCAATTCACACCGCCCGATCCGTGAAGTCATGGATTCAGGGCCAAAAAGTTGATCTCATGGAGTGGCCACCATACTCACCCGACCTTAACATCATTGAAAACGTCTGGGGATGGTTGGTCAGGAAAGTGTATGAGTCCGGAAAGCAGTATACTACAAAGACAGAGTTGATCGAAGGTATTAAAGACGCTTGGTCAACCATATCATTGAATTTTATCGAACAACTGTATAATTCAATTCCCAATCGAATTTTCGAAGTAATTTCAAACAAAGGCGGGACTACGCACTACTAATATTACTTAAAAATTATAGAAATTTTATGTACAGGTGTCATAAACTAATATTATCGGTCATCAACTTAATTAAATTGAATTTAACGCGGGGGGCGCTAACCTGATGACCAAATTTTTGTTACATTTTTTTTGTACCTTTCTCAAAAACATTCATTAAAAAAAATTCCTTATTGCTACAATTGCCATTGTTGTTTTATTTTAAAAGGAAATGATTGTAGCACAATATAAAAAAATCTTAAAGCTGGAACTCTGATGGTTTCGATTTAATTGAACATTGTCAGTGAGCTTAAAGGGGGGCGCTAACCTGATGACGCGCAGTGTATGTATGTATGAACATACGCGCTGCGCAGGCATGATACATTTTGCCATAACTATAAAGTGACAGTGTAAAGTAGCTACATTAAATTGGTAATTGGCCCGATTCTCATGAAAAATGTGTCAATATATGCAAATATATGGACGTTGTGTTAATATATCACAAACTACAGTTATTTTTAAACAAAAACAGCCATTTGTTCTTTTAAAAACTTGACAGCACTACTTGTGTTGGAGAGTTTTAATATCGAAAACACATCTCTAAATGTAGCGGATTTTTGATGAGCGGATCTCCGCATGCATCTTACAATTTGAACTTCAGCCGAACTTCCAAGATATAGCAGACCGAAAGGTTTCTGTGTCTGTTATTCAAGCTTCAAAGTCAGATAATCCCAATTTCTCTTCGCTTCGCATATTCAGGAGTGTCTTTAAGTTGAATAATATCTTCTTAATAAAGACTTCTGATATTTTGATGCATGTATGTATGTATGTATGTGTGGATACGTATTCATTTTAATCTCTCAGTCTCTTCGTGCTAAGAGGAATATCTTACTTAAATCATCAGCACAGCATGAGTACATACATGGATTAAATGAATTATCACAGAATAGTTTCTCTCGGTTGTTTAGTCGATTAATTGCAGAAGTTCTTTTTAATGTCAGCTTATGGCTTAATACTAATTTGTTCGCTTTAATCTGTAGTTTGGGTGATAAAATGTCCAAGGAAAGGTGATCTTAATTGTGCTAAAAAAAATTGTGCATAAAATTCCAAAAGAGAAGTAGTATTTAGGTTATACAAATTATAGCTAAATGTATGTATCTAAAGTCGAGTGCCCTCCTCCCTCCTATTCAGCTAATTGAAACTAATGGTTTGTTCATCAGACTCTTTTTGATCTTGGCAAAAGCACTGTTTGTATCGCCTTGGCGCTTGTCCTTGTTCTTGGGTCCCAGTGGTATCATTGTGGTGTCCATGAGGCGTCGCCGGAAGCCCTTGTAGAACTGCAGCACCTGAGGATTGGCCCACACCTGTTTTGCATCGAAATCTAGGATACGTATGGATTGCAGGGACTTGGCTCGAGACAGGGCCACATAGGCCTGACCCGCTTCAAAGACCTTCGAGAGCGACATCTCCACGCAGTCGAGGGTCAGGCCCTGGCTCTTGTGGATGGAGAAGGCCCAGGCGAGCTTCAGTGGCACCTGACGACGGGTGATCACCCCACCGGTGGCTGTCTTGATGATCCACTTTTCGTGCTTGCAGACGTACTCTTGATTGTTCTTGAACCGCACCACAGGGAGATCCTTTTCTATTCGCACTACCACGCCACGAGCTCCGTTGACCAGTCCATTGGATATATTGATATTCTTGAGCAGCATGACTTGGGCATTAACCTTGAGATATAGTTGGGATGGGGCCTGGACCTGCTGATCCAGCTGTTTGGTCATTGCCGCATCGGAGTCGTCTGCGCGAAAGAGCACCTTGTCGCCTTGCAGGTTCTCCAGCTTAGATTCATTGATAGAATTGGCGTCATTCGTGTGGGAGCAAAGCTGCGTGGCCAAAATGCCATTGCCCTCGATCTTCTGCCTGGATGTGGCCGCCAGTCGTGTGGTAATCGATTCATTCACATGCCCAATGCGCAGATGATTCAGGATCTTGACGAATTCGGGATCCGACTGACGATGAACCTGCTTCAGCTCGTACACGCACTGAATGCAGGTTTCCCAGGCGCTCGACTGAAAGCAGAAGCGCTGCTGTGGTGAGGCGCTGGGTGCCGCACCAAAATCCCCTCGAATCACGGGCGGCAACTGCAGGAAGTCGCCGCAAAGGATCAGCTGAATGCCTCCAAACGGACGCTCATTGCGTCGAATATGTCGGGCCACTGCCTCGATTTTCTGCAAGGAAAACAGAGATTCCAATAAAGGAGACGATTTAGAGGATAGCGATTCCACATACCTCAAAGAACTGTCCATCCACCATAGAGATCTCATCGATGATCAGTCGCTTGCATTTACGCCACGTCTGAGCGCTGACCGGACGCGAGGCCAGCTCCAAGCACCGCTGCATTGTGGCATCTCCGCCGCCAATCCCCGCAAAGGCATGCAGCGTGGTGCCACCGATGAGGCACGCAGCCACTCCCGTGGAAGCTGTGGCTATGGTTCCATCGGGGGGAAGGGCAGAGATAATCCTACGCAAGAGGAAACTCTTGCCGGTGCCGGCGGATCCCGTGAAGAAGACATTCTTACCGGTGGTGCAGGCACGAAGCACTTCCATCTGCTCTTCGCTGAGGCGCAACGATTCGTCTGTGCCGGCCAGAGGCGAGGATTGATACAGCTTCTTGGCCGCCGGCACGGTGCCTTTCTCTCGATCCTGATCCTTTATCTCGTCAAAGCGCCGCTTCTTGGCGCCCTGCGGCGAGGGTGTAGTGCTGGTTGCTTTGGGCAAAAGTCCCGCCTTCTTGCGCGCCAAAATCATCTCCGCGGTGGTCACGGGCGACACGTCCTCGAAGCTGCTTGGCTTCCCCGAAAGCAGATGCTCCCTCAGTTTCTTCTGCATCGAGGCGTCGTCCGGCTGGCTGCCGTTGCCATTCATTTTAATGAAAATTGTGCGCAGGAAGAACATCAGCGTGCCGGGCGGTGCATTGGAAAGGTAGAGAGTACAGTTCTCCGCTTTGAAGTTGAACGTGGCCTTGCCCTCGGCCATGAACTTCTTGTGAACCATCAAATCCTTCAACTTGAACTTCAGGGGCTTAAGTTTCTCGGGCGTCACCTCCACAAACAGCTCCCGGATATCGTTGCGAACCAAGCGCAGGGTGGCCGTCTTATAGGCCAGCTTGCGGCCCGTGATCCCCACTGCATTGCTCCAATGTATGTTTACTGCACAGGTGAGGACAGCATCATTCAGGTCCATGCTGCGAGTCGGAGCACTTAAAATGTATCTGGTGGAGCGAATTGAATGGTCGCACGGAAATTAACGTGCTCAGTTATTTTTTTTTTTTTGGGACAGACGGACAAAAAATGCGGTAAAAAACAATGCAATCGGCCAGAGTAACCGCGAAATTATCGATCAAATATACCGTCCGATCATCAGAAATATACCGAAAATTGCGGTTTAGTTCTAAAAATATACCGTAAAAATACTGACCAAAATCGTATTCCTCGATTTTGATATTCTGTTTAATATTAATAGCTGAATAGAACCCTCATGCCAGAACACATAATTTTTTACGATTGATGAATCAATTTTCTACAAGACTGACCAATTTTAAAAAACTCAATTTTTGGGATTCTGTTTAAAGTAAGGTTTAATCACTAACCATACAATATATTGCAATAGTATATACAGCACTACTATCGATACAATTATTGGTGATTTATTTACCTTGATAGCTGCGTTCATAAAAAAAAGAAAGTAGGCCGAGACAAAACATTTACAGACTACGCTAAATTCCGAGTTTGTGTAATCCAAAAACTGTGCTTCTCATAAGTAAAATAAACATTCTCCGAAGATATTTGTATACTATATATCGATATACGATCATTCGAAATTCGCTACTCGCGGTTGCTCTCGCCGCTAGTACCACAAACACGCAATAGAGAGCGCTAGCATGAATATCAATATGGATTTGAAAAATATGGTGGCGCTGCTCCTAGTCATTATAACGGTTTCGCTGATCTCAACCATACTAATGGGCAAGAGCATACACACACAAAGCTTTGACACAACCGTCGCTGGTGAGGAAACCGAGACAACTGTGGAGGGCCAAATATTTCTGGTTGCGTTTGAGCTAGACCGAATGAAGTTCGGCTTACCTTTGCAGGAAGGCCCGCGCAGGGACTGGCATGATCGCGCGGCCATGAAGGCGGATAGCTCAAAAACTGGCCTGGGCGAGCAAGGATTGCCCGCCGTCATCGAAGTTACCAAAGAGAACGATCCAATGATTGCGATGAGCATTACACATGGCTTCAATGCTCTGCTTTCCGATAAGATATCCGTGAATCGCACAATCGCGGATACGCGACCGTTCGAGTAAGTAGTAACAGATCAGATGTTTCGATGGGCTAAGCTAACAACTCCGACAGGTGCAATTCCCGCAAGTACTTGGTCAAATTGCCCAATGTATCCGTCATCATTGTGTTCTACAATACGCTTTTGAGTGTCCTGCTACGGGCAGTCCATAGCATCATCAATCGCACTCCACACGAACTGCTGCATGAGATTATTCTCGTAGATGATGGAAGTACCGCTCAGGACTTACAGAAACAGCTGGATGAATACGTAAGCCAGCACTTTGGGAAGAAAGTATCCATTATAAGACAAAAAATGCGGACTGGCGTGCCTGCAGCACGCGTGGCGGGATCCAAGTCGGCCTCTGGCGGCGTCTTTGTCTTCTGCGACGCCTTCATTGAGGTCATCTACAATTGGGTATGGGAATTGCTCTGATGCGAAATCTCCTGGAGGTATTTATAGTTTCTACCCCTCCCTCAGCTTCCTCCCTTGCTGGAACCCATGACTACCCATTACAAGATCGTCACCAGTCCCACTCTGGATGAAATCGATATTACGGACTTTTCGTTCAAAAAGAGTGGTCCGATGCTAATGCGCGGTGGCTTCGACTGGCACTTTACCTTTAATAAGCTGCCCGTCCTGGGGGAGGAATACAAGGGCGATTCACAGCCCTATCGCAATCCCGTGATGGACGGCCCGGTCTTTGCCATCAACAGAAAGTACTTCTTAGAGCTGTGCGGCTACGATGAGGGGCTGGACGGATCGGGTGGCGAGAACTACGAAATGAGCTTCAAGATTTGGATGTGCGGTGGCATACTGTTGCAAGTTCCCTGCTCCCGAGTGGCGCACATTGTCATACTTCCCAAGGAAGCCGAAGGACACTATCGACAAGGTCAACTCATACAATCGACAGGAGAGGAGTCTGTTAATGTGACGCGGGTAAGGTTCCACATCTTTCTCTAAATTCAATAATAACCTTGATCTCTTAATCTGTCTTCTGTAGAACTACAAGCGTGTTGCCGAGGTCTGGATGGATGGGTACAGGCATTATTTGTACTTGCGTGATCCCTCCAAGTACCACATCAGTGCTGGTAATTTGACGCATCAGAAGCAAATTCGCGAAAATCTCAATTGCAAGAGTTTTGAATGGTACATGAATGAAGTGGCACCCGACTTCCTGATGCGGTTCCCACTGGTGGAGCCACGCGGCTACGCATCGGGGGCGATCCAGAATGTGGCCTTTCCCGGCTTCTGTGTTGACGCCTTGGCCGAGGGCATCAGAGACCCGGTGGGCATGCGAAAGTGTAGTGCCAATCTTACCTATCCACAGCCCACACAGTTCTGGAGGCTAACGCATGATCTAGAGATTGTGTCCGCGATTAACTTGTACTGCTTGCAGGTGCTTGGCTCGGCGCCAAACGCCACTGTGTGGCTGAAACGCTGCCATAAGGGGGACAACCAGATTTGGAATTACAGCAATAACAGAAAGTGGATTCAGCACAGCAGCAGGTTGGATCTCTGCCTGGAGGCCTTTATGATTGGTCAAAAAGCGTTCGTTCGCGTCAATCACTGCTATCCGGAGAGCACGAGCCAGCGCTGGCTAATCGGTTGGACTAATCCGTATATGAATGCTAGTTTTCGTACAAATAGTACTAGCACGATGAAACGAAAGTTTGGGTTCCTATTTTAAGATTTAAAAATGATAACAAATAAACTGCCAATCGATACTTATCGACAACAGATGGCGACACCATGACGCGCGCTTATCTAGTTTGAATTCCAATGCAATTTTTTTGTTTTTATCGCGACTTGAGGTGAGTGAAACGCCCTACACGTCATCCAGCCAGCGGCCCTGTGCGATGGCAGTCCATTAGAAATTAATACTGATTGATAGTGAAGAAGCATGTTGCTTTTTACCAAAATCGAATTTGCCTTTCGTCTTATCACGATATCTGCACTTCCCATGTCGACCTGGCAATTACACTAATGGACGCGATTCGCCACGCACTGCCAGGTAGCCGCTCCGCAAGACGTGGGCTGCGATCATGACAGCAGTCTCCAAAAAATACTGCCACCGGCACGACGTCGTTGCATCGATGGCTATGAAGAAGCGCTATGTGAAACGCCTGGTGCGCAAAGTGGTGTTCTGGCTGCTCTCTATCGCCGCCATCTCGCTGGTAACAACGATGATTGTGGAGAAGCGCATGGGTCCCGACAGTGTCGATGACTCGGAGGAGAATCTCGATCCCAATGGGGATCCCATAACTCCCGTCTTCCGGGCAAGCAACCTTCAACCCACGCGTCGGGCTGCTCGGCCCCCCTTCCAGGATCGCAGCCTGGCCAGGGAGCCACCGCCAGTAGTGAAACCGCAGCTAACAGGCTTCCGGCTACCCGAGGTGGAGGGTGAGCGCCGGGACTGGCACGACTATGCCGCCATGGAAGCGGACAAGCTGCGATCGGGTGTTGGGGAGCATGGTCTGCCTGCAGAGATCGAGAATCCCGATGAGAAAGAGATGGAACAGCAGATGTACAGAAAGAATGGGTTCAATGGCCTGCTCTCTGATAGAATTTCCGTCAATCGATCCGTGCCGGATGTGCGATTGGAGCAGTAAGTGCTATTGATCGAAGGATTGACATCTATCTATATGACAATATGCTCGCTGGCTCCTCTTTACAGATGCAAGACCCGCAAGTACCTGTCGAAGCTCCCGAACATCAGCGTGGTCTTCATATTTTACAACGAGCACTTCAGTGCCTTGCTTCGGTCCATCTACAGTGTCATAAACCGAACTCCAGAGGAGCTGCTGAAGCAAATTGTCCTCGTGGATGATGGCAGTGACTGGGACACGCTGAAGCAGCAGCTGGATGATTATGTTTCATCCCACTTTCCCCATATCGTTACGGTGGTAAGGAACGTCGAGCGAAAGGGTCTGATTGGTGCTCGCATTGAAGGCGCCAAGGTGGCCACCGGAGAGGTCTTGGTCTTCTTCGACTCCCACATTGAAGTCAACTACAATTGGGTAGGTTTTGCCAATGGATCGTTCCTGCAATGTGCAATAATTTCCTATTTTTCTTTGCAGCTTCCCCCCTTGATCGAGCCCATAGCCATTAACCCCAAGATCTCCACATGTCCCATTGTTGACATTATAGATCACAGCAACTTTGCCTACAATGGGGGCTATCAAGAGGGATCCCGTGGTGGCTTCGATTGGCGCTTCTTTTACAAGCAACTGCCCGTCCTGGCCGAGGACAGTGTGGACAAGTCACAGCCTTTTCGCAATCCTGTGATGATGGGCGGCCTGTTTGCCATCAGAACCGATTTCTTCTGGGATCTGGGTGGCTACGATGATGAGCTCGACATCTGGGGCGGGGAGCAGTACGAACTGAGCTTCAAGATCTGGATGTGCGGTGGCATGTTACTGGATGTTCCCTGCTCCCGAGTGGCGCACATATTCCGCGGTCCCATGGACCCACGACCAAATCCAAGGAATTACAATTTTGTGGGGAGGGTGAGTGCAACATCTTTTCTCCAATCCAATAGTTTGCTGATATGTATAAATCCCTCTTATCTTTAGAACCACAAACGTGTGGCCGAGGTCTGGATGGATGAGTACAAGCAATATGTCTACACTCGGGATCCACAGACCTATGACAACATTGATGCTGGTGACCTCACCCGGCAGCGGGCAATTCGCGAGCGACTTCAGTGCAAGTCCTTCGACTGGTACATGAAGGAGGTGGCCCCGGACTTTCTCAAGAAGTTCCCGCCCGTGGAGCCGCCCAACTACGCCTCGGGCGCCATTCAAAATGTGGCCTTTGCTTCGTACTGCATCGACACCATGAATTTGGGTGCTCACAATGCCGTGGGGATGTACAGCTGTGCGGAGAACCGCACCAATCCGCAGTTCAATCAATTTTGGGTTCTGACTCCGGATCGCGAGCTTCGACACAATGGGGCCTCGAACTGTCTGGATGTCCAGGATCAGCATGCGAATGCCACTGTCTGGATGTGGAGCTGTCACAATCAGGGGGGAAATCAGTTTTGGTACTACGATCGTGTTCATAAGTGGCTGGTCCATGCCCCAAAGGGCAGCCGCTGCATGGAAGGCATCGTAGAGGATGGCAAGGCATCGGTGTACACCAATGAGTGCGATCCCTTGAACGATCGTCAGAAATGGGAGATCGGCTACGTCAACAACGAACTGCTGGACAAGTTCTTCGAGGGAGTGTAGCTCACAGACCAGACCCATCCCCCACACCTTTAGCTATATTGTCACAGCAACATGTGGTATAATAGTACGTATACGTATATTCAACGATCGTTTACAAGTTCGTGGAACTCGTGCACGAGGAGCCTAGTTCATTGTTCGCTGCGAAGGTTTCCTCGTCTCCAGTCTGTTAAATAAATTCCATTTTTCCATTATTTTATTCAGTTGCCAACTCTTTACCCCATGCATTATTGATATATGGCAGCGGAAAGTGAAAGATCTCAATGAAGAGATCATCGAATCGGAAATGATCGGCAGTCTACGCAATTCTGTCTCTTTATGAGCGCTATAAATTTGTTGGATACCCTTGCAAAAAAGGCAAGGGTTTCAAAGAAAAAATTCCGAAAATCAATCGTATATCACACGAAAGGCAACGTTTTTAATTTAGTTACAAATATTCCCATATTTAATCCGACGTATACTGCTCGTATCTTATATACATATATATCTTCATTGTCTGTCTGTCTCTCCCACAGAGTGGCTTAGTAGTTGTGCTGCATGTGTCCAAGTACTTGGCCATCCATAAGTGTATTTTCGGTGGCGACTTTCTTTTCTATCACAAACTTTTCTGTCTGTCTCTCTGTCCGAAACCTTATCACAGGCTGTTGAACTTTTTTTTGGCAGTAAAGAAAGATCGATGAGGAGGGGGCCGGCTGGGAGGACACCCCGCCCAATGGAAGATCCCAGCAGCAATCGGGAATCGGGTGTTTTTTAGCTGATGTAATGTAAGACGCAAATTACGCTATACGACCCGATCCGATTCGATTGCGAGGGTACAAGGATGAACCACCTCCCTTAATGGCAACTGGCAATGACTTAGCGTCAAGCAGTCTCGAACCGATCTTCTGTAGGATTATCCCTATCGCTGCAGTCGGCGGACTTGCACCCTTATCTCCCGATAGCAGACCATGTGCTCGGGGCACATGCTAATTTATAGACTTAGTGCTCGTTTATTTTTCTGTTTTGGTATACGATTCCCTCCTCCTGTGTGTATTTTTCATATTTTGCAAAACAAAGTCAAATGAATGATTTGATTTTTTGGCCACCGGCTCGACAGCGTCGGCGGCGGCGCCTTCATGTGTATTTCTTGAATGTGGGTCATCGACGTCAACAAAATTGGGGGATGTGATGCTTGTTGTTCTTTGTATAAATATATACACTTTCTTATCAAGGGCTTATGAGCTAATGAAAGTGTTTGATGGATGGGATCTAATGGAAATAATGTAGAATTTTGTATGGATTTACAAAGCATATGACTTGATAGGCATGTATAAAAAATACTGAACATCTGCCGGGATATTGCAATTATAAACCAATCTCGTACTATCAGATAATTTTTCAGAGTATCCACACTTCGTCCTAAAGCAGGTGGCCTTTTCATTCGGTTTCGTTTTTCTTGGTATTCGCATTGAATTAATTTCGTCTCGTCTCCCATTCAGAACTATCTTTGACTCGTTTAGAAATAGATCCGAGATGCGGGTGTCCCACGTAACCGCATGGTGCAATTTCATCAGCAGTTTCCACCCCGAGAATAATCCCCATAGCCGTAAACAACAATACAAAATTTCGATGTTTGGCCGGTATACCGGTCCGCACCCAACAAAAATTTCCTAAAGACGCATTTTCACTTGGCTGCAACGCAATAGGAAAACTTCCTACCATACCATCTAATGCCTCTACCTCTCCCTCAGTGGATATCTCTCTCTCTCTCTTTCTCTGGTGGATGCGCAGGTACTAGTGAAACCGAAAGCGAAATCATAACGAAGAACCGGTTGTCATTAGCCCACTAGGGGGGTTGATAAGACCCTAATGGGAGAGCAGAGTACCGTGTACCTTCCTCTCTGGCTATGTGTCAGTGTCTCTATTTTCCTCTCTCGAAACATAGACCGGCACCCGCACGTAGGGCAGGTTCTATGCTGTGGACTACGTGCGGGATGACACATCATAATTCCATCAGAATCGCGTGAGTTCTGGTTCCCATGTGCGTAATGTTGTTTACGGTTAGGTTCCTTGGGGGTCAGCCAGCACTCAGCTTACACATGTAGATATGTACATATTTAGATATGGGGGCCTCCCTCATTGCCGCCCACTACCCAGGCGCCTATAGCCAGAAATGAATGAATGTGGGTCATGATATAATCTCATAGAAAGTGGGCTGCACTTGGCACTTGATTCTATACTAATTACCGATTAGGTATCCCGTATTATTTTCCCATCAAAAGGTGTTTCTAGGAGTGGACCGTAATAAAATACTCTTCCAGAAATATTACTCTAGTGTGGCTCTCATGGGAGATAACCTTTGACTTATTAAATCTCATGTTTGATCAGAAAGATACATATATTTCTATTTTATTCTCCCAGGGGATCTGCATCCATATCTACCTCAAATTTTGACTAGATTAAGATACATTTTCCTCAAAATAACCCAAAAGCATCTCTTGATCGCGTGGCCACAAAAACCACAACCTAATAATGATCACACAGTGTTTCCCAGCGTGTTTTTCCATTCAAGGTCTTTCTCCAAATTTTAGCAGAATTTGTTGGAGAGATCATAAATATCCGCACGCTCCGTTCCTGACCTTGAATCCTATGTGGGCGCCAAGCATTGTCCCACATTGTGGCCTGGGCAAGATTCGTAACGGACACGTGGCACCTTTACATTGCCCTCTGTTACGGGCCATGGACGTTAGCCAAAAATTCGAATTACGTCGAATCGTTGGCTCCTACGTAAGCACCAGAGATCGTTTCTTTGACGCTATGTTTCTTACATGCGTCCAACATTTCGATTTTGTCAACAGCCCCAACGCCCCCGCCGCTCGTGCCACTAAGTAATTAAATTTATTGATATGCTCTACACGTCAGCGATCGCCGCGTCGGCAACGTGCCATTATGGTAATTAGTTATAGATTGTCAGAGGAGGCGAGAGTCAGCGCACTGCAAAACACACGCAAGAGACTATCACTTCCCGAAATTCTGAGGAATCACCCAACAAACCATCCATGTGGGGGGCATCACCTATGCATAGCTATAGATGATGAAATCTGAGTCATAGTCTTTCCCTGCAACAGATCTGCTTGTAGATAACTGAGTTTTTTGAGGAACCTCATACTATGCATGAAGTGTGGAATCGATTCGAATCTGCAAAGCTGTTTGCTCATTTAAGTATTTCTTACTAACTTGTTTACCAATAATATTGCCGTGCATTAAACAATAACAAATGCCTAAAGATAAACAAAAGCCCAAGGTAAAAGTCGGAGAGGAGGAAACCCCGCAGCAGGCCCCCTCCCCCCACACTTAATCGCTCTCTCCCTCTCTATCTTGCTTTTGCCAGAACCGTCTGAGGTGTGCAGCAGACGATAACAAAAACAACACCAAGAGAGGAAGACTATTTTTTTGGGGATCCGAAACTAAAGATACCCTTGTAGAAACTTTTCTATACTATGGAATCTACAAATTATATAATATGGGGTTCATACTGAACGAACTCGTTTAAACATCTATTTTTCTGCAAAATCAATTGCATAATAGATACATACCCTAAGATCTCTTTCCTTGTGATACTTTTTCCATTCTCTATATGCCACAGTCAATCGGTTCAATCCAATTTGAAGGTGATATGTAGAAACATCATCATCTTCTCGAATTTCCTTGGATTATGATATTAAACAATAAACTTTTTCCAACAAAGAGTTGCTTATCGAATGGTTGTTCCTACATGTTTTCCGGCAGATGTTTACTAAGAAAGCCTTTTTTTTGTAGAGTGTTCCATGGCGAATCCTACCTGTATACAGCTGGAAGAAGTATATGGAGATGCTTCCTTATCTGGTGGGTGAATGCCGCCTCCAAATCGTACTACCCTCTGCCCAGGGTATCAAAACGGTTCATTAGAATAAGCAACACCAACTCGGAATAAATATTGTCATAATACGCAGAAATGCGGTGGTAGACAAAAACATCACGCGAGCGGGAGAGCAGTGCGCGGCGGAGAGAGAGAGAGAGAGCTATCAGGGTGCTAGAGAGAGCGCCGCAGTATAAATAGCTGCGACAACATCGGTTGGACAAGCATTCGCCAGCCCCAAGCAAACGGAGAAGCATCAAGCAGGGAGGAACAGCTGATAAGCCCCACAAACAAAAGCAAAGCGCAGAACAACGCAATTTGTGTAAACAATAATCAAGAGTCGTAGTAGAAGCGGTCGACGATAAAAAGCAATAGTCAAAAGTGGTTACAAGCCAGCGGAAAGTTTTTCAAATACCAAACAACCAACAATCAAAGAATCAATCAAAGATGTCTGCATCACCCACTGCCCGTCAAGCCGTTACCCACGCCCTGCCCATGATGTCCATTGCCAAGACCAAGAAGATCGTCATCACGGATCCCATCCAGATGCCGGAGGTGTACTCCTCGACACCCGGCGGTACCCTGTACTCCACCACGCCCGGAGGTGAGTGTCACCTTTAGTGCATATTTTTGGGTTTCGCGGCTGATGAAACTTTGCCTCTAAAGTGAATCAGTCAGCAGCCAGCAGTCTGGCAGATAAGACGGAGAAGAGTCAGCCCGCGCACATGTTGGGCACTCTGACTGACTCACTATCAGAATTGCCCGCCAGAAATGTTTGCTCAGCCGTTGTTATCGTCCGGAACTGGAACTTTGAAACGAATATGCTGATGCAATGGGTGCAGAGAACACCTTGACTAATCAATGGATTTCCACTCTCTACCTTCTTCCAGGCACCAAACTGATCTATGAGCGAGCATTCATGAAGAATCTGCGTGCCTCCCCCTTGAGCCAGACGCCGCCGAGCAATATTCCCAGCTGCCTGATGCGTGGAACACCGCGTACGCCATTCAGGAAGTGTGTGCCAGTGCCCACGGAGCTGGAGAAGAAGACACAATCGCTGAAGATCGAGGATCAGGAGCAGTTCCAACTGGAGCTGTAACCGTCGGGGGCTCAATTCCAACCAAGCAGCAACTGCCAAATTCATCTAGTTTTTATGTGTGCCCAGACACTGATCTTATAATCTTAGAGACCCTCATTCTGTTAACAAAACTACTACCTGAATCCATCACCCATATCCATCTTAGTCCTTAAGCTAGTAGCTCTTTGCGATCGTTCAGTTTCGTTTTGTTCATTCAGTCATATTGACTTTGTATCTTGTAAATCTCTAGCTCCTAAGTGAAATGCAATAAAAAGATATGTGTTAATAATTCAAATCAAAAATCATTGTATAAGCCAAATAATTACTTTCTTTATCAGCGAATGAACCTTGAGAGGGGGTGACGCGTGCGATTGGGTTTGCTACTATCCACTTCACCTTGGAGGGCCTGTTCCAGATATGTACTTTCCGATTCACCTTGAGTCTGCGTTCAAATTTTGGCAGTTTGTTGAACTGTTTGTTGTTTTTACTTAGAGAAAGAGCAAAATTGAGAGAAGAACACTCGCATGGAAAAACCGGCCGGCATTTTGGACCCATCTGGGGGGTAGAGCGCGTGGCCCAGTTCTAGACTATTCAAACAACACAACAACTTAAATAATATACTCAAACGTCTACATGTGAATATAATATATATACATATGTATATGTATATGTATATATGTATAAGCCAAACCGGCAAACAGTCGCACAAAAAATAGATCTTATAGAACTGCGCAGTTGGAAAAAACGTCGGGGAGCCCTGCCCTGCCCTGCCTTGCCTTGCCTTGCCGGTCACACATGTTCCGAACAGAACCCGATCCGGAGATCGCAAAGCTCTCCAAACTAGCCGGCACGTTCCAATCGCATTATAAAATTGCGCATGAATAATTATGGAGCCAACACACAAATTGTTTGTTTTTCAATTTAGCAAACAAATGCAAATCTGTTGAAATAACATGATTATACCCTTACGGAACTACAGTTCAAGACCAATCTAGTCAGAAAGTGAAAGATTTCATGAGAAAGAAGAGATAGTATTATGGAAATCGTAGATTATATTTTTTTCAAATTTATTTTGCGTTGGCCAACATTCAAATTGAAGTTTACCGCGTTTTTTATTAGAACAACCATTAACACCCCAAAACCAAAAATACACTGTAATTTTGTTAAATTTTATGTTATTTTTGTTTTAAATAAAAACTATTAGAAATATTTTAAATGTTTTTTTTATTGATTTTAAAAGCTATGTGTTTCAAGCCCCGTTACACGAAATCTACATCCCAAGTACATCACATGCAGCGCGACTACAGTTAAAAGCGAGAAATTTTCGAACTAAGATGTTTACACTCAGTCGAAAGCTAACTGCTATGGAATTTCTGAAACCGCCAAATATTCAAATTCAACCAAATTGTGAATAAGAGCTTTAATGATAGAATGGAAATAATAAACACCCGCGTATCTCATTATTAACCATAGATGTGTTTTATTTGATCAAGTTTCGATGTTTTGCATAGGAAAAATGTACAAGAATCTCAAATAACTTCGGCAATCTTATATTCTAAGCAAGAAAGGAGAACTTTTATTAAATATTTACAATAAAATATATATAATTATACATGTGCGTGTGCGTGTGTGTGTGTGTTGTATTGTACAGCGAAAAGGGAATAAGGAAGCGAGTCCTTGGACCCGCAGCAGCCTCTACTTGAACCTCAGAAAGTTCTCCGCTCCCCCCAATGGACCATGGCCAAAGTGCACGGCATCGGGCGTGGAATCGGATCGAGTGCGGGCATCCAGGACAGAGGCCACACGCTGCTGGCCGCTGATGTAAGCCAAGGATCCAGATCCCAGATAGACATTGCCGTTGGCCAGGCGCACGAAGCCCAGACCTCCGGATCCCAGAGCAATCGCATCTCCCTGGCCTCCCTGGCCGCCTGGCCCAGAACGTGGCTGGATGGAGAGGGACTGCTGCTCGAGGAGCAAGGAATTGGCCCGCGAATCCAGCTGAATGCCGTTGCTGGAGCCAGAGGACGACCCCAAATGTGCTCCGTAGCGGTCAAAGAAGCTGGAGCTCGATAGGAACGGAGCCGGCGACTCGTCGATGTCGTTGTCGATGATCTCGATGACGGCGTACTGCTTGAGCTGCCTGCCATTGGCCACGTAGGATTCTCCGGGCGAAATCAGAGCCTGCTTGCCGAAGGGAATGCGCAGAGGTCCTCCTGCAGGCACTGGTCCCGGTCCACTGGGCACCACGATGGGAGTGGAGGCAGTGGGTGCCAGGGGCTGGGAGAAACCGAATCCGGGCGGACCGTACACGGGCCTCAGAGTGGGTGCCTGGCCGTGGAAGCTGATGGAGGAGATGGGCGATGCCACAGGCGGCGGCAGGTAAGTGGACACAATGGGTCCCGATGGCTTCGGTGGCAGATAGTGGCTCACGATGCTGGCAGCGGGAGCAGTGGGACGAATCCTGGGTATCGGCACTCGAGCGGTGGGCAGTGGCGGCAGCGACGGAATCGGTGGCAGCGGATGAATCGTGGGCAGGGCACTAAACTGATGGCCGGAGTAGATGGAGGCGGGTGCCGACGGAGCCGAGGGTCGCGACGGTCTGTCGTAGTGGTAGCCGGCATCCGCTCGGACCGACTGCAGCTGCAGGAGCAGGAGGGAGAGCAGCAGCAGGCCCAGGGTAGACAGTCGATGGTGTGGCATCTGGAATGGAGGGAACAAACGGAGAGGGTGGGGGTTTGGTTTGTGTGGTAATTGCTCGTGTGACATCATATAACAGCTCAATCAATTCGATAAATGTTTAATGAGAAGCCAAAGTCGTAAACATAATTGATCAAAAATCACTCAACGTTAGCGGTTGTCTGCTTTTTGTCTGTGTCTGGGGCGATATACTCTGCGGATTCGAGGTATAGCGATTCGGGGTATAGCTATTTGTAAAGGAAATTAATTGTCTTTGTTGGTCTAAGAATTATAGTTTCCTTAGAGTACTCTAAATCTCTTCCCCTTCTTCCCTCAAAAGAGTATCCCTCAGTCAGGCTATACCGAAGTCTCGTCCAACGCTGTTTCTTATTTAATTGATTTAATTTGCGGTGCCACAACTGGTTGCCGCTTGCTGGCTGTTGTGTGCTGGTGGATCGCTGGAGCTGCAGCTACTGTAATTGGCGTGATATTTCATGCATCGATCATTGCCCAAGGCGGTGGTCATAATGGCAGGTAGAGTCACAGCCTAATTACCCGACCCGATCGAAAAGCAAACATCTCCAGCCACAGGAGGTCTATCTGCGAATACGAGGGAGTAGCTCCGCTATCTTTAAGCCAATTAAATTATATCGTTCCGTTTAATTGGATATTTATATTCATTCGTCCCATTAACACTTCGCGACGGGACAGCCCTCCTCCTCCTTCTCCGTCAGGCATTATCAATCTTCTTGGGCGCACTCGCACTCGCACCACTAAACAAAAGCCAGACCTAGGCGGGCGGCGGCCTAATGATACTTATCAACTTTTGGAGTCGCCACCAGCACAGAGCCACAACAGCAGCAAAAGCCACCGCAAAGCGTGAAAATAGGTCTAGCTTCGGAGGTGGAAATTGTATATACACTTCCATGTGTGGACATGCTAGTTGTTCTAGTGATATAGTGGTATGATCCAGCAGACCCTCACTCTGTCACAAATAGGTAGATTTCTCTTGGAGTTCTTGTAGTGTTCCTTCTATTGTGTTCTGCCCCCAAATCGTACTACCCCCTTGAAGGGTATCCGCAAACTCCGCTGCAGACAGCAGGTTCAAGCAAGGGGCCATGGCTAAAACGGTGTATGGGATGTAGTTGGTGGCCAAGTGGCGTGTGGTCATTGTTGTGGCTGTTGCCCCGTCCCGTTCCCGTGCCCGTGCCCGTGCGCGTGGTTGCTGCTGCGCGTGGGCGTTGCATTGGTGGCAGTTCATGCCCAGACTTTTTGTGGTTCACTTTTTTTGTTTTTGTTGGTTCCACTTGCCTTTGTTGTTTACATAAAAGGCATTTAATTAAGTCATTAACCACGGCAGATAATAATAATACATGTACTTACTACAATGCAGGGTGATCTATGGGCTCAGTGGGCAAAGGATTTCCGGGGCGGGGGGGGCGACTAGCAAAGTGTGGGAACGTATTAAGAATGAATCCTCTGCCCCACTCGAAGGTTGTCTTTGTTTTCTTCTTACTCTGCTGCTCTGATAAACCCCTTTCATTTTCGTATCCCGTTTGTTGCTTAAGTCTTTTGTTTAGTGTTCCCCCAACGCATAAATCTGTTGGCACGCACAAACCTTTCCCTCCCTCTCCCTCTCCCACTCCCTCCTCTTGTATCTGGGTCCCTGAACACAAATAGATTTGTAATAAATTATGCGCCATACATATGCTCCATAATAAATCAATAAACTCTTGCCATACGCAACTTTTTCTGTGGGTCTGCGATGTTTTTGTGTGTGGATTTTTTGCATACAGGAAAACGCATTTTTTCAGTGTTGCAGCAGCGTGTGCCAAGCAGGGGGTTTTTCCGTTGGGTAAATGGAAAAACACATGCCTCCAAGCAAAGGTAGAGGGGCAGAGAGACAGAGAGACAGAGAGCCAGAGGTCTTTGAGGTGACAGTTGGCACAGACACGCAAGGAGGGGGCTGATGTTTCCTTGGTCCCCTCTCGGGCTTTGACTATGCCACTGCCTTGAAAGGCACTTGGCCGGCGGCAGGCAACCGTCAACTGTAGCTGCTGTTGTTGTTGCGTGCTTTTGGCCACTTCGGACTCAATGAATGAATTGCATTGATTGAACGACTCACGCACCTCGCTTTGGACCTGGTCGCTGGTTGGGGTCTGAGTCCGGGGCTTGGTCCACATCCACATCCAGTTCTAGCTACGCGCTCTATAAATTTTCCTTTGGAAAAGTAGACGCGGGATGGAGAGGGGGTGTGGGTGGTGCTGCGAAAACTGTGTCAATGCATTTTGGCCAGGCTCAAAGTCTGACTCGACTTCGATGATGAAGATTGTTGCGTCAGAGACTGCCCAGAAATCGAATTAAATGGAAAGATTGTTTCTTTTTTTGTGGCGGGGGGAACGGAAATTAGATTTTTGTGTTTTTGATTTTGTCTAATCAAAATCCTTTGTGGAAAATGGTTTTCCCACTCACTTTTTGTGGACCAAAAGCCAAAGGCTAGGGAGTTGCTGGCCATAAAACGCAATCACTTGACTGAATATTAAGTTACTCCATTCCGATCGAGACGCAGTGCCAGTGCCAGTAGCCAGTAGCCAGTGCCAGTGCCAGGATGTCACGTCATAGCCTCCTCCCTGGCTGGAACTGTGCAAGGAGGTTGTGCAATCTGTTTCCAATCTTCAAAGTGCGTTCGCTTTTGGGCCCAGACTCTTAAATTTCTGCGTGTGTGTGTGTGTGCGTGTGCGTGTGTGTGTGTAGATGCTTGGATTAAAGCTGCAGTCGTGGGTTAGCCAAGGGGCGTTTTGTTTTTTTTGCGCTTAAACCAGTTTAATAAACTGGAATCATTTGCCATCGCTACTTAAAATCTCCCTCTCCATCTGCATCGATGATGGGGAACAGGGCCACGAATGCGGAGCTAACAAAGTTGCTAAGCCGCCGAATGCATTGCCCACACATTAATCACTCGGCTGCACATCCTCCTCTGGCCACGCGCATAGATACTCAGACTCGGACTCGGACTCGTACTCGGACTCGGAAAATGAGGTTGTCTCCCCCAACCCTCTCCCCCCCATTCGGACATTTCGTGACAAATGTTGCGTATGCGCCGCGTTGACCGACTAAGAAACGCAATGTGAAAGGAATGGTGTTCGGACCTGATTGAAGGTGGAATACTCTTACGAGTTAACGAAGCTAACGATTCCTGATTGATAGCAAACCAGCACGATATTGTCGGGACTTTCAGAGGTGAAAACTTCAGAGTTTGCATTTGATTAAGCAAAATTCATGCTTCTTCAGAGGGAACTTGGGGGAAAGTGCATCAAACACAAAAAATAGTACACAAAAGTGTACATTAAATTTACATCAAGCGAAGTAAGAATTCATTTTGTTAAATTAGCATCTCAAAATTGTTGAATTAGCGTGTTGTCAATTAATATGAACTCTAGAAATTGAATCAGAGACATTTAGCATGCACCTACGTGAAACGTATATCAAGAGGTCAAAGCCCTCAAGAACCCAAAATTTGCAAACTAATTCCTAAGATGATTTTAAGTATGAATCGGAAATATTGTGAAATCAAATATTTAGTCTATATTAGTATAATTTCCATAATTGTATGCTTAAATAGTAGAGCACTTTGATTACAGAAATATTCATAGCCAAAGCATTGCATTACTGCATTGCCGCTCCGATCCGATCGCTGAGCGCAGCTTCGGTCGAAAACAGAGATAAACAAAGAACATGGAAAACGAAGAGCGAGCTTCGAGAGAGCGCCTAGCAGGGCAAGCAAGTGCAGATTAAACATGCATAGGAAGAACAGCAATATGTAACAATGGATATAAATATGTGGCTGCTATTTGACAAGCAACTAATCGGTTAGGATCTGCCCCGAACAGAATGCCCATATGCCATACATGTGTGGTACATCCATGCAATAAGAAACCCAATTATATCATCAAATATATATGTAGATCGCATAGAGAGGACTTGCTTTCAATAACCAATAGGATTCCCGTTTTTACCTAACCATTCCCTCACTGAAGTCATCGTACCCTCTGTGCTCGCATGTTTCTAGAGAATTCGAAAAAAAGTTATCAAATCAAATCGAACGACAAGTTTTTAATTACCAGGCAAAAAGGCAGCGCAGTAGCGGCAGCAGCGGCAGTAGCCAGCACTTTCAAATGCGTAAACTAGTTGGCAGCCAAAGACTCAGACCAGACCATTGCAGATTTCAATTAAAAATCTTGGAAACTCCAGACATCAGACTCGAATCGAAGTCGAAGTCGTAGTCTCTGTCGCAGTCGCAGTTGCAGTCGCAGTCCCAGAGTCCAAGTCCGAGGCAGAGGCAGAGGCAGAGCCAGAGCCAGATTAGGGTGTGTCGTTGGGTATCTCCCTCTGATGAGGCGTCGGTTAGTGGCTAGTGGCTTGGACATTCATGCCTTAGGGGAGCTGCGGGATCTGCAGCTAACAGAAATTTGCGTAAGCTGCCGCGCTGCCCCGATCTGTGGCGGCCTTTCCAAATGGCTTCCAATCTGGCCACGCAATCTGCTGTGGAGTCGAGTCGAGTCTCGAGATCGAGTCCAGGCCTCCTTGTTGCCTTGCTGCCTTGCTGCCATGCTGCCTTGCTGCCTTGTAACAGCAACAAAATTGATTGACTCGAGGCGTTTCGCGACGCATTTTCCTTTGCTCTTTTCAGCTTTTTTCACGCCAAATGTGGAACGCACTTAAAATGCCGCTAATTGATGTCGTTCGCAAGCCGCCTCGCCACACCACGCCACACCACGCCACACCAGGTTGCAGGTTGCTCTATCTACCGCGTTGCAACATCCATTCAAGATCTGCTTTTGCTAACATCTGATCTGTGTGTGTGTGTGTTTGTGTGTGTGGGTGGGTGGGGGTCTCGGTCTCTATCTTGTTCTGGCGAATGATAATTTGCTTAATCACTTGCTGTGTTCGGCTTAAATTTTATATTTGGCAATTAAGGCGGGTGTTCGAGTGTCCGAGTATTCGAGTGGGCTTAATTATTAAGACAAAATATTATTGGCAACTGAAAAAGTGTCAAATGCGACAGGTGGCTGAATATATATGGCACTGAGTCGGCAAATTCATACGGAATTTAATTGAGTTTTTTATGGCAAAGATTATGGTGATTGCAAAGAGAAATAGGATACTCGAGTAGGCAATAAATAGGAAACAATCTTCACATAACTAAATATAGTACACTAAAGTTTACCCCGATTTCAAGGCCTGTAATATTTATATATGTTATTGAGGACTTAAATATTTGGATCTTTTAAAAGTTGAAAGCTTTTTTTTAAACTAGAGGCCTCAATGAGGCTCATAAAAAATTCTGTCGATTGGGGCAATCTCATAAATTCGTTATGTACATAGCAAATATTTTTAAATATTTAATTAAATTTGCTTACGATTACCATCGGAATATAAATAGAATAAATTAACGATAATTCGACTTGGAATTAGCAGCTTTTTTTCTTATAATTTTGGTAATTGTTAAAATTCTTTAACATTTAGATATATGTATATGTAGATATGTAGAAGACAGATGTAAAAAACATATAATACGTCAACAAGAATGCAAACAGATAACATCAAATATATACAAATCTCCCAAGGGGTTCGACCTTTTGAGAACAATAAAGAACTAAACAATATACTACTTTGAGTCTGGAAGTGTTCTGCATCGAGAATAATCTAAAAAGGGGCGTTTTATCGTATAACTTTGCCCATTGTGGGAACTACCAATCGTTGACTTTGGATTCACTAAAAACTTGATTACAAAAACTTTGGTAAGTCACTTGTATTTATTCCAAACACATTTTTTCACACTCAGCCCTAGATTTGAATTGGTTTTCATTGCCATTGCATCCGCCATAATTAAAGGACACGCATATCTTTCCATTGTAGCTCCATCTGGGATTCAAGGCCTTACAGATATTGCCATCTTTTCCATTTTGGGAATGTGGGAGTCCACAAATGGCTGTCGAAATCAAAGGATGTACTCCAGTTAAACAAAAGTGTGAGATCTCAAGAGGACAGACCGTTCTTCAGGCCCAAGGAACTAGCCACAGAGGCAGCGAGGACAGCCAGCAGCAGCAAGAACTTCATTGCAATGCGATTTCCAAGAACTTCAGGATGCCAGAGGGAAACGTTAAGTGAGCTAAACCAAGGGAACTGTTGCACTATTTATACTAAATTGCAATAACACGTGACAGCAGCGTAACCAAACCTCAGCCAACCCTTGACCTATACGAGCAATATGATTTGTTCCGGTTTAATGGCAAATCGCATTTCCTTCTTATTTTCACATTATTATAAGGGATAAATGAGGAGAACTAATCACATTCTAATCGCAGGCCGACAATGTTCCTCAGAGGGCTAATCTATCTTTTGAGTAGACTTGATGTGTCTTCTGCTTAAAGAGAATTAGCGCTGGGGAGAGATCCTCTTTTTTTCGCGATGCGAAGTCGGGAGAATAGCAAACAGATCGGATCCCAGCAGAGAAAATATCAGGCCGAAAATTACAAGGAAGGTATCTGAGTATTAGTAATTTAAGAAGAGGCGGGGTAGAGGTAGTAGATATGATATGGTTGAGGGAATTATACCCCGAGCATAGGACCCAAAACGGTTCCCGCTGTATACTTTCTAGTTTCTCTAATAGGAATCGTGAAGCTCTTGCGACTCAATAAGTTCCTCTGCGTCTCGTTGGCTGTTTCAAATGGATTCGTGCCAGGTCCTAGGAAGGAGCGATTAAATGTCATTAATTAACATTTCGAGGCATTAAGCTGTTACAAATTTGCACTGTACCACGACTGGAAACCTATTAAGATCGGAAGAAACAAAGTTTCAGTACTAGGATCATAATCCCAACTTCTCTCAATTTCATTTTGTCGGACCCCCGCCAGGGCTTCTCCTAGCGGTTTCAACGAAAAGCGAGACCCCAGGTCAAGGCAAACTTCATTACGCAGTCGCACAATTTTCCAGCATTTTTCCGTTGAACAGAAAAATGTTAATCAAAAGCTGAGGCCACGCCCACATGTGCGTTAACTTAAACTAAACTGAAAGCAAAACGCAATTTGTAGCTGAACGAGTGGAGACTTGGATGCTTGGATGCTTGGATGCTGGGAGGCTTGGGGGAGACACTGTGGAGAGAACCACCGTGGGCCAATATACTCGTAATTTGCATTAAATGACAGCAGCAGCGGCAGCCGACTTGACCTGGATACCGAGAGAAGTCCGAGGAGAAATACATACGAAGACAAGAAGAAACATGTGTATGCCATACATATAAATGTTTCCATACATCAGACAGGCGCTAACCGAATCCGCGCCATGCAAATGCAATAACAGCAACAGCAGCAACAGCAGCATCGATGTACACACACATAGACAAAGTTAAACAAAAATTAAGATTCGTAGATACCCGTATGACATTCATTCAAGCAGTGAGCAAAAAAAACCCAAACTATCTATGAGCTTTGATGAGGATTTCGCGATGGAAGGCAGATCCGACAAGATCCAACTTGTTTTCAAATCAAGTTCGTTGCCTAAGTGATTCGCGTTTTTGGGCGCTGGAAGCAGAGCATTAACATTGCTTGGCATTTGATGAAAGCAATTAAAACGGAATTAAACAGAGGAACACAAAATCAGAAAGAAAATAACTTGGAATGTTTTGTTCGATGTTGCGACTTGGGGATACCCAATACTTGCATAGGGAAAGAAATTATCCAAAGAACTCTTTTAAAGTAAAGCCTATTATTTGGCTATATATACACGCCTTGAGAGATCTGTTGATAATGGTATGCACTATTTTGTCACATTATATTCTTCTGCATTACAGAACCATCTACAAGCACCTCCTTATCCACAAGTATATGGCCCCACTGCTTCTTCTGTTCATTCGGAGCAGGAAATTCATAGCTTCAGATGTGCTTCCACCGAAACAGAACATACCCTCGCCTACCCTGTTTAATGGGTACAAAAAACCAAGCCGAAATTTATCAGAAATGTCAGCGCAAACCGTTTGTCGTTTGATTTATTTATTTTTGGCAGTTTTCGGCTAATTGCCAAGTTCCTGCAAAAAGTGTCAATTTACCAAAAAAAAAAAACTAAAACACACACACACACACCCCCGTTAGAGAGAGGGGAGGGTGGCAGGGGTTGTGGGGCCATGACGACCTCCAAAGGAAGGTGCTGCCCCGACAAGCACATTCTAACGCCCGTTGACATATCACGAACTTTGCCTGAGAAATGCAAATTTCGATTTCGGTTGGCGATCAATTTGCATGGGCATGGGCATAGGCATAGGCATAGGCAGTGCTCGCAGTGCTCAAATTGAGTAATCGAAGCGAGGAAAGAGATTCAGATTCGAATGAAATCGAAAGGGGCATGCCGCATGCGTGACTGTGCCACAGTGCCCCACTGGCTGACCGACCGACTTGAACTCGCCCCACAAGCCATAATTTTGGCTGGAAATTTGAACTTTTTCGAGTGACCAACAATGGGAGTCTCAGGGCGGCCTCAGGGCGAAAGTGGAAGAATAACAAAAGATTGGATCGGATCGAGGTCTCCTCAGGAATTGGTGGAATTTTGCACAATTTATTGGTGGTTTTCGGGGTCTCATTGAAAGGCCACTTTGGGTTAGGAAATGTTGCGATCTTTAAATGCTTTTTGGGGGAAATATTACAAAATTCCTTATAGGAATCGCTGCTGTGGTGGCAAGAAGCATTGAATAAGAGATTGACTTAAATTTTGATATAAAATATGTTCTAAGAATCTCCAATGCATCCTTCAACCTACGAAATTGGGTTACACGAACTTTGAAGACCCCCCTTAAGCTTCATTACAATTATGTACATGCCATTCATGAGTTATTAAGAAAATGTTTCCATTAAGAAAGATCTTCAATGAAATTACAATACAAATTTCCATCAAATGCAAAATCATTTTGGGAAAACGTTCAATCAAATTCCCAATTAGCCAGAGGTCAATGGATGAACAGCCTTTCAACAGCCCGAAGATTTCCACAGTCTCCGATCTGCAGCCTCCCGCTGGGGCTCAACAGATTTTGAGATCAAACGATTGGCAGGGGGAGAGGGGAGGTCTGCGGCAGAAGTCTGCCTTTCGTCTTCAGTTTTTCCTTTCGGTGGTCTTCAATGCATTCGATTTTTTGTATTGTTGGCTAAGTTTAAATGCTAGCGCGTTGTAAATACTTTCAATTAATTCGTTGAGTTGCCCTTGTTATTGTTTATTTGGGTTTTAGATTCCGATTTCGATATTCAATTCATTTTCAGGGGGATTTCGAAACCCTACCGAACCGATCAAACGTACTGTGTGGCTGCTGTTGTACTCGTAATTGAACTTTTGAACCGAAATGTTTGCTTTGGTTAATTTGTAAATTGAACATTTAGCCAGCGAAGATTCGGGGCTCAAGTCATTTGCTTACACAACCCCAGAGGTGGGTCTTGTCTTGGGTCTGGTACGCCCTACCGAATCTTTTCTCTTAATGAACTTTAAGCCAAGATCTGGCCACAGCCTCAGCTGCAGCTACAGCTACAGCTACAGCTACACTCGGGAGTAATTAATGGAACCTCTGGGCAGAGGGGAAACTCAATTAGTACTTGTCTGTCCCAGGGCCTGTCTCGTGTCTCCCTGTCTCCGTTTCTGGGGTGTCTTGTAATGTTGTGTCTGGCAAAATGTCAACGGATTTGTACGCATTTCTGGGTGCAGCCCCAGACTTTGGCTTTGGCTTTGGCTTGTGCCTCACCCTGGTTCTGCTGCCCTGCTCCCTACTCCCTGCCTCCGTTCCCCGAGGCTCCACTCAACCACTCCACCACTCAAACTCTTTCATTTAATTTCATTTGTGCCACATACCAGTTGTTGTGGTTCACCTGCCTCGCTTATACCCGAGGGAAGTGTCAGGGTTCTGACTTAATTATGACAGAACTTACAAGGGTTTTTATGGATTGAATTCGCATAAAAATCGCATTCGGCGAATGTCAATTTAATTCGCTTCATTAGTTAGCCAAAGTCGAATGGCTTTGTATCGCTAATAGTGTTAATTAAAACGACCCAAAGATGTGCAAAAAGTAGAAACTATAAAAGAGCGAGTGTTCGATTTAGATGAGACAAAGTTTGAATACTCTTTCAAGTGAAGCTGAATAGCAGGGGAAAGATAAAACAATGATTCTTTACTGTATTCTCTATTGTACTCCAATAGTAGATTCAATCATTCCGTCTATTATATTCTTTGTGTAGATACCAGCTCCAATGAATATGCATATTTATTGGAAAGGCTAGACAGGATTCGCAAACTGGTTTTAGAATCTATAATCTATTTCTCAGTATTGGTTTTCCACTTATTATGTTCCAGCATTTGAAACAGGATAGGGGATACATTCGGAGGAATAGGAAATAAATGTGGATCTTGTTGTTAGCAGCACGAAAGCCATTGCCAATTAGACCATATAGAGAGGGCTCGTACCCATCGCAAATCACCCCGAAATGAGCCTTGATCGGTGGTAAATTTATCAGCTGATAACGTCACGCCCTCGACCCTGGCCTTGACGGCCTCCCCCCAGAGGCAGTCCACACTTCAGAATTATATCATTCGGCTGTCTTCTTTCGAGCATTTTCATTTCCTCTGCTTGTTCACAGTTTTTTGTCTCCAATTAAAAATCGTGGGAATGAAATTTGCATATGCAAATATCTTATATCTGCTGATGGAATACAGTTAACGATTTTGCGAATATTTTTGTTGTGGGTTGTGCCTTGGTTTTTGGTGTTTTTTTTTGCCGATGACATTGGACTCGAGGCGGCGGCGGCGGCGGGGGCTTGTAACAATTTGCCAAGCCTGTCACTCGCCAGACGGAAGCCTTTGATGGGATGGGTGGTGATGGGATGGTTTATGGCCGAAAAGTGGGCAGAAAGATTGGCCAAAGATGATGGTATAAACAGCAATTTTATGGTCTAGCCATGGCAAAACGAAAGACTTGGGCAACGAACTTGCATTCAGGGCGAGCAAACACTTTGCTGCAACCACCGCCACATTTGTTTGAACAAAACTGTTGCCGAATTGTATTTAAATTTATTCTGTTGGACCTTTTTCTTTCATTGTTGTTGTTGTTGTTGTTGCTGTTGTTGTGTATCTTGTGTGTCTTGTGTGGACCCACCACGTAGTCAGAGCGGCAGCTGTAATGCCAATGGCTTTATTTTGGATTTGAATTCGATTTGCAGCCTGACATTTTCCATTTCCATTTCAATTTCAATTGCAAGTGAACTTTTATCGATGGATGTCTCCTGGGGCTCCGCTGCTCACTCAATTAAAATTAATATGCAAATTAGTCTGTCTGCCACCGTCTGACGTCTGTCAGACTGATTAAAGTGCAGTTTCAATTTCCCATTCAATTCGAATCGAATCAGCAATCGAGAGCACTCCAATCCGATCCATAATAATACATACACACATACATACAACACAACAGACATTTGTAATTGTCAAACGAGCAACAATGTACGGACAGATTTCCCCTGCTAGAGGCTTGAAGTTTGTGGTTCCAGAATTCTCCTTGGATTCTGCTTTTTATTTCGCACAATTTATGATCTGATGTTTAGCATATTTCCGCAAAAACAAAAAAACTCGGCAAACTGGTACACAATGCTCATAAATATCCAATGATTCAACACCGCCTTAATGAACGATGGAGAACCTCTTTCGAATATGAGTATTATGCAATTCTTGACATTTGACTTATAGAAACATTCGATCGGAACAAAAACATAAGCATGCATTGCCAATTATATTCAATAATCCGTTTTATTTATTGCACATTTCTGTGGGGTTCCTTTCGAAAGAACTTTCGCTTCGAGAGATCCACTTAATGTATGCCACAAACTGGCTTTGACACTCACTCATACCGCAGTACCGCTCCTTACCTTCACTTTTGTTTGAAATTCAATTTGATGTGTGATGTATCCAAATCTGTGTGAAATCTGGTATTCCAATTATTTGGTAAACGCTACAGCTGCAAATACGGATATATATATATATTTTGTTGAAGGGTTATACATATATCTGTCGAACGAAGCAACAACGAAGCACAACACGCACCATGTAAAGGATATATGTATGTAGGTATGCAAATACAGACGATCCTTTCTCTAATAGCACTTCCACTTCCGCGCGCTGATCGTGGGGATCGTAGGGTATCCTCTTTTTTGGGGGGACGCGTTCGCGACGCTTGCGGTCTGAAGCGGTTTGCTCCACTGAACCACATTTTATGCAACGCCAAGTAGAAGTAGCCGCCGCCGCCGACTCTGACGAGTGCACGAGTGCACGAAGGCAGAGCCGAAGTCACAGCCGAAGCAGGCAGTCGGTTACAGGCTGCGCTTCGCCTCGGCTTTTGGTTCGAGTCTCGGCTGAAGCGAGACTTTGATTCGATGCCGATGCTGATGGGGTGCAAATCGTCTGAAAAAAGAATTCAAAACAGTATGCAAATACCCCCATGAGATTACCATCTGGAAGCACTTGCCCATGGCCTTTGTTTCTGGCTAATTAAATTTCGGCCAGCAATCAATTAAAGTCTTGTCTGGTGTTTCGTTGCGCTCCCCTGTGGCCGGGCACTCCCCGTTTCCGTCCCGCCCCGTCCCATCCACGTAATCGTGGTTATTATTTATGGGCATTTGGATAAATCATGATTAAATTGCACTATAAATCTGTTGGCCACTAAACTAAATCGAAACCTGAAAATTGTGTGTTGCCAGTGGCACTTTGGAATTGGTCCAAGATCTCCAGCACATTGCGAATCATACCCGATCCGATCCATACAAATAGTAAATTCAATTTGTGTCTTTGCCTTTCTTGTTTATATCTTTATTTGGACAATGGGTTCGACGGTGCGAGGGTCTATCATGTCATAAACTATATCAAGTGTCAGCCGCGTGCATGTGCTGTTTCATAATCATCAGGCTCTGCCTTTGCCCGAGGCACAGCCTCCGCCTAGGAGCCTCCAGAGTGGATTGTCGGTGTCTGTCGGTGGGGCATGCGTCCATATGTCCATGCGGACACTGTTGTGTGCTGTTGTTGTTTCCACCTCTAAACCGTCAAATACCATCGACAAGGTACCCCCAAAAGTGAGTGTGAATTATTGCACTTTGTCTTGACACGACTTTTTCGACTTCTGCTCCTGTCTCTCCTCTCCTCTCCGCTCCTCACCCTCTGTCTCTCTGTCCACTCCTCAATTCTCTGGTCTCAAGTACTCCCCATATCTGTTCCACGTCTCGCCAAATGTTATCTAAATGTCTTACATTTCCCTATTACATAAATTATAGCTCTTGTGTTTCCTTTGCTTTTATTTTGCATGCCCAAGCCAGAAAAAATATTACGATATGTAGGTTGGGTTGTCTCATTGCCTAAAGATCAAAGTTATTATTGACTGGCCATTGAGGATGGTCGATTGTTTAGGCATAAAGCGGGGTAGGGTATGGGGTAGGGGTATGTCCAATATGTGCTGGAGTTTCACACAGAAAAGAGGTGAACGAATGTGAACGAACTTGAACGAGTTTGTATGCTATTGGTTTAGTGAAGAGATTCTATAGGGATTTAAGATTAAATTTAGTATGGAATTCTGGCTCAGCAGCGACATCCAGGCTTTTCAACACTCCGCTCTTCTGTGAGGGCGTGGAACAGTACATCTAATCAGTACGCTAATCATCAGTATGCCTCTCATAACTTCTAGTACTTCCCTGAGAGAGTATCTGGAAATCTTAGAGGCCACTTTCCTGCACCTCTAGACTGTCTTTCTCTTCTTTCTCAGTGGGCCTCCGTGTTGACAACTATTTGTGGGACTATTTTTGCAAGTCGGATAATAGCATAATATGTAGCATTGTGTACGTATTGTATACGTATTGATATACTATAAATTATAGCAACCTGTTGTCTGGTTGCCTGGTTGCCTGGTTGCTTGTTGCCAAAGTAGTTTCTTGTTGTGGTCGTGGCCATTTCTGAACTTGAACTCAACTTTCAAATGAACAAGTTTCGCTATTCGCTGTTCGTATTCGCGATTTGCGGGCTCATTGTGCTATATTTAATCTGTAGCTTCTTTGTATTTCTCTTTTACTTTCAAATCGGAGACACTTTGATTTCCTGTTCGATTTGCATTTCAGCCAAAATCTTTTCGGCTTCTTCGGCCGCTTTTGATTCGCAGCTATTAGCACCCTGGGTTCGGGTTTCCAGAGACGGGATGGGACGGGACGGGACGGCCACCCTGAGTAATGGGTTTTGTCACTTTTGTCTCGTTTCTGACTTCTGGCTCTCTGACAACTCAATTGACGAGTGACGACGGCGTCGGCGGCCTGTCAAAGGTGCCTAATGTGCCTCAGACACGCAATCTCCCAAGACTCCAAGACTACGAGTCGGACTCGGACTCGGACTGTGGTGTCTCCGCAAAGCCATCGAACAATTCCCACACAGAGCATTCGAGAACCATAGCGAGGGGGCCCAAATAATAGATCTAAAGACGGAGGCGCACGTTTACAGCAAATAAAATTAGCTGCTTGTCTTGGTAATTGCACTGAGGCCGCCGCCGGAGGATGGAGGAGCTTGGAGGCGAGCAGACATGGAGTTTGGCCCGTCACCAATGGCCAGAAACCAACAACAATGGAGGGAGAATGCAGTCGACTGCAGTGTTTGGTCTTAGAAGAAGCAATAGAGACCAGGGCTGGGCAATGATAGGAACTTTTGGAACCAGAACATATGCAGAACCAAGAATTCGAAACCAGAACAGAAGTAGAACGTAAATAAAGGAATCGGAGGAATATGGTTTAATCAGAGGGTAGTTAAATAAAAAGATCTCCATTTATAGTTTTCTTTGAAATGAAAGCATAAAACATTTATTGATGATTTCTTTGTATGTACTACTAATTTATTAAAAGCTAAATGATGGCTTGGAATAAATGCCTAATGCTCGAACCTTGTGTAGAACTCGGCGATGAGGAAATAAACAAAGTAAAACGGAACTCAAGCACGGCCCAAATATGACTTTGATTTCCGAACTGGTTCCGTGCGATTCGATCCGATCCGCAGTGAATCACTTACCTTCCAAAACCACTCGACGAGCATGCGATTGAGTTAAGAACTGCAGCGATCGTGGTGGCCATCGAGAGTGGAGACCAATACGGAATATGGCTGAGGCTGTGGTTGGGGCTGGGGCTGGGACTGGGACTGTCGTCTGGGCCATGTTGCAATTAACTGGCCAACTAAGCAGCAATTGGCCACAATTATTATTATTATTTCTTGTACGACTACGACTACGAGTATGCTTATGCTTATGCCTTATGCCTTATGCCTAGGCCGATTGTTGTAGACGGGCGCATTTTGGTAATTGTTTTAGCCATGTTTTGCCATTTATGTTTGGCCTGCAAGACCGAATATGTGACTGGCCTGGCACTGGTACTGGTACTGTGGGGGGGGGACTGGCACTGTGCCGAGTAGTAGATTTTTGTTATTTATAATATTTTTTTGTTCTGTCTGCTACCGTTTTGGTGAGCGCCATGCGTGGAGTTTCCTCGGCCTCTGCCCAACCTCCACACGATCCCCACACGATCCCCACACGATCCTTAGCGCAAAGTCAAGCAATGACCTTAATTCGCTTTGGCCACAGCTCGTTTATCTTTTGGCTCCGCCAATTTGCTGCACATTATTCACATTTGGCTTGGGATTCGGATTTAGATTTCGATTTCGGTTCGGAACATGTAAGAGTCACCGTCAGAGACGAAGACAGAGATTTGTAGCTTTTAGAGCAAAAAAAGCTTTATTAGTGGAACAACATCTCTAAGTATATAATTTATGATGGTTATACACACACACACACACACATCTACACATGGTTACAATATGTTCATGTTGGTTACAGTAGTATATGCATATATAGTATGTATTATAAATATGGGGTGGGTGCACTTCTTAACGGATAACATTTAGAGATGTGCTTGTTGTAAATAGATTATTCTGAGTGGCTTGTATATTTGAACTATTCAACCAGGAACTGCCCATCTACATATATGTATGTATAGGTAGGTATAGGTATAGGTATAGGAGGTATAGGTATATACGGTATATAGTAGTAGGTAAGTGTACGTTTACGGAATACAATGCGGAACTAAGAACTAATCCTAAAACTTAGATTAAACATAATTTATGCTGTAAAAGAATCGTTGGGCCTCCACCATCTCCACCTCCACCATTTCAGTGTTTAGACTTTTCTTTGACTTTTCATAATGCACTTTGTGTCATCATATTTGATTGATCAGGTATATCATTCTTGGCATAGGTATTACCTTCCATAGCTGATTGTTCAGGTATTGCAGTTCCCATATGTATGTTTTTGTGTTGCTTCGACAAACTCCTCTCTCTCTCTCTCTCTCTCTCTCTGTCTGTAAATATCTCTCTGTATTTGAGTATAGTATATGAGTTATAGATTTGTGTTTTCTGTTTTTTCAGGTTTAAGATTGGCTCGATATTTAGGTACAGTTCAGTACTCCCTTCCCTTGCGCTTTGTTCTCCTCTCTCCACGAGAGATCGCTTTCAATGATCGTTTTCAATGATATGCACGGGGCACACGGAACTCGTGTTTCTCCTCCACATCGCTCTCATGCACTCGCGTCCCATCGGAAGCCACCGCCGAGTCAGTGGCGCTGCAATAATCATGAGAAAATCATGAGAATCAATCTTCAGTTTTCACAAGAACCCAAACGAACGAAAAATAAGACCCAGCCCAAAATCGAAGCATAATTTGCATCAAAAAAAAAGTTCCAACCAAATCTCGAAACGAAATCTTAAGCTTAGATAAATCTTTTTGGAGTTGCCTCCCATTTTTGGTTTCAAATGGCTGAAATTGAATAATTGCTTGCCATAAATTTATGTGAGACACTGTTTAGATATGTGGTCTGGCATCCCAGACATTTAAGTATTGACAGTCCGACAGTCCCGTCCCGTCCCGCCAGTCGGACATTCTGTCAATGGCGGCCCGGGCCTGGCATTTTTGCGCAATCTGTCCAATTGTCAATTAGCTGATCGCGAACTCCTGGGCCCGGCTCTAACTCAGTGGCTCTAACTCTGTGGCTCTAACTCTTACTCGTACCATTGATTGGAGGAGGGGTTCTGTTTCTGTTTCTGTTTCGGTTTTCAGTTTCACTTTTTGGTTTTCTGCTCGCTTTCGTAGTGCAACTCACTCGACTGTCTCTTTTTTTTTGAAGGCATCCGCCACGATGGCGCTGTATTGCGCCTCCAGGCGACTGGCCCGTTCGAAGTAGTCGCCCTTGAGGTCCAGCTTCTCGAAGGATAGCTTTATGGCCGCATCCTCCTCCACATCGCCACGCATTATGGCCCCCAACGCGGAGGAGGTCATCAGGACGCCCAGTGCCTGGGAGTAGACGGTACCGCCGCAGCCCGAGCTGTTGCTGTTCTCGCTGTGCGGTCCCATGATGCTGTGGATGCGGGGCATGATGTTCAATGTGTTCAACGGATGTATGGCATTCATGGGCGGCATCGGAGTCATTGCCACCACCTTTCCTGTCTGGTACATGGTGGGGCACAGGGGTCTGTCCAACTTGCTCTCGTCGTGGCCCTTCAAGAATGCTGCACTTGACAAGCTGCAAAGGGATACAAGAAAAGTTATGTCGATTAGTAAAATATAGTGTATACAGTGTGTTCCCCTCCCCCCCCCCCAAAAGCCATCACAGATCGTTGCCCAATTAACCCTTTGGTACTCCATGCCACATATTCTCACACTTTCAACTTCAAGTAGCAGTCGAGGCTCCAGTGACTCAGCGAGTCTCCTCCATTGCTGAAGTGCTGAAGTGCTGAAGTTTTTGTTTTTGGAACTTGTTTATTTAATAATTAAACTGATTTATGAGACTGATTGATGGAGCTGCAGTGCCACTCCACACTGCAATCCACAGCACACTGCACACAACACTGCACTCCACTCTCTGCCACTCCACTCTCTGCCAGAAAGCAATAGGTGTCCATGTTGCACTTATTACTTTGTAGCTGCCACAACAACAGCAGCAGCAGCAGCAACAGCAACAGCAACAGCGATCGTGGCAATAATGCAAAATGTTAGCAATATTCAGCAGAGCGGAGCCAAACCCAAAATCGGTGGCTCAAACCCAAAAGAAGGTCGAGAACTGGGAGTCAAGCTGGGAAAACCGAAGCGAAACATGCCTCGCAAGTAGTCATCTGCCCCATGCCACGCTACTGCTGCACTTGGTGTTGCGTTGCCACCGCCGGCAACCGACTGACAGACACTTTGCAGAGTCCAAAACACAGCCCACGGGCCACGGGCCAGGGGGCAGGGGCCACAGCTTAAAGTGCAGCCCGTCGCTGACTGAGTTTTGACTTTGGCTTCCTTGTGGGTTGAACGACAACAAATAAGAAACGAAAACGATGGAAAGCCAGCAAAGAGCATGCAGCAAAAAAATAAGAAAAATGTCAAATTCAATTTTCGCCAGGCGTCAAAGTAAATTACTCTGGAAAATTGCCTTTTGTCAACGCCCATGCCTCTAAGGCGACAGGCAGAAAAAAATAATGGACTTGCCTCGTGCCCACTTGCGTGTTAATTTGCCTAAGCTTTTGAAAATAGTTGTGCAATTATAATGCATATATGTATGTATGTATAAATGGAGTGTTTGATTGAGATACATTTAATCTTCTATGAGAATTTACTGAATCAAGGGGAATGTATTTATTGGACTGTAGGAAGGACTGTAGTATATAGCCATTGGTTAACGCAGGGCTCTAATATATTATATGTACATATTAAATGAAGCACAGATTCTGCTATATTGCTATATATATGCATATATAAGAGAAGCCGGCAGCGCAGTCGACACACGCAGTGTAAAAACTTCGTGTAGCGTCGGCCCTGTGCGCACCTTGCTTCGGTATTCTGCTCGGATGTCGCTGCGGCAGAGAAAAGGAATCGTGTGGCTTCTGGTATATAATATATTCATTTAAATATCTGCATATGTATGTCGATTTGGATGCTGGTGGCTATTCTAGAGTATTCTTACTTCGGCTGAGATGTTCCAAGAATCACTTTCACTCCTGGCCAACACCATCGAGGAATTCCAAGCTATGTTTTGCTCATTCTCTAAATAATGGCCAGTGATCTAACCAAACTGTTGAGTCAGCTTTCCAGTCAAGTGGTTTTTTCATACTATACTACTACTCGTATGTCTCTGAGCTAATAAAAAGAACTTGTTTGCCCCATTTCCCATATCAACTGGGGAACTCACGCACTGCACTGCGCTGCACTGCACTGCCTGCCTGCCATTGCGGGACTCCCTGTGGAGGCCTCTGACCGTAGTTGGGTATTGGGGATCGGGGATCGCATAACATTTGACTTTTACTTTCCATATAAAAAGCAGTTACAAAACTGTAGTAGGTAGGCAGTGTAGTAGGCACAAGAAACTCGTTTGACAATGAGACAAAGAGGCTGCGTCTAAGGCACAGAATGCACCACCAGACAATAAATAAAATATCAGCAAAAATATTTCCCAGAACGCAGAGCCCGACGACAGAGCCAGAGCCAGCGACAGACATACAAAAAAAATGTAAATTTTAGTCTTAAACTGGTTCGGATCGTTCGTAATTCGTAATTCTCATGGGGTCGAAGAACCGAAACCGAAACCGAACCGGCTGCTGCCTCTTCTAAGGATGCAATCGTCAGAGATGAGAGTGTAACCTCAGCTAAATGTCAATTTCAGACGACAATTGTTTTTGTCGGCTCGGGGTTCTCTCGGGGTTCTCTCGGTGTTCTCTCGGTGTTCTGTCGGTGTTCTCTCGGTGTGTGATTAATGGCCAAGCTCAGATTTCTAATTAGTGCACCAACAATGGGCAATTTTCGGTCGATTATTCGCTGAGATTATTAAAGTTAATGTGCCCTATAAGCTTAATGAATTGATTGATTTACACACCACTCCACTCCACTCTCTTGGAGTTCCAGCAGCTGCAGCAGCAGCAGCAGTAACAACAGCAGCTCTGGAGATTATCGTACCGACAATTTATGCATGTAGGGTGCGAGCTACAGCCGACTCTACTCTATATGTGGTATTTATCAGATACAACAGCTATAGCTATAGCTATAGCCATAGCTGTGACTGTGTCTCTGGCTGCGCGTGCTAATCGCGATGACTTCATTTCGTGTTGCTGCTGCTGCTGCTGCTGCTGTTGCTGGGTGCGCTGACAGAGGTCAGGCCCATGTATCTCATGGATAGCATTGGATAGATTGTTGGATAGCTGTTCGCCGGTTATGTTTTTGCGCCTGCGCCACAGACACCACAAAGCTTGTCCAAGGTGTAAATGATTCTTACAGAAACACGGACAACTTTGAGTGGTTCCAAAATGTGGGATACTCGAGAGACTGGGAATACCCATGGATAAGCAAACAGGCCAATGGTTAGGCGGGACTCTACTGAGTTTTGAGTACTTATTACTGATCCTTCAGTAATGAATCTTGATGCTTTTTTCTTTACTGTAAGATATTCTTTCCATCTCCTGTTCGGACCCTACTCTGCCTCCTATTGCCATGCATGTACCAGACCCAATATCCCTTCCACCATTATCCTGTAATCGGTGTGTCCGGCTATTAATCGGCAATCTAAAACTTTGGTGTAACAACAAAATGCCATACACAAAAAGTCATAAAACCCAAATGCAAAATGCTGTTCAACATGAGCAGCAGCAGCGGCGCAGTGGCAGCGGCAGCCGTGGCAGGAGCAGCGGGTGATCGTGTGGGGTCCACCAAGGCGGATGAGGTAAATGTACATATGGCCACATACTACATATAAATGTACATATCTAGATAGATGTCTGGCCGGATCAGGGCAGGGGTGGCAAGGGAGGGTGGATGGGAGGGGGGTGTTCTAAGAGCCAGACAATGGCCAAAACGGAGCTGACATTTAGTGCGCAACTGGCGACAACAACTGTCAACACACGAAAGTAAATGTACGAGCGGATTTGGGAGACCAGGCCAGACCCCGAACGGGGCTTAAAGTTCATAAATTTTCAGTTTTGGCCAGAGACAGTCAGACGGACAGACGGACACACAGACAGATAGACCCCAAAAGAGAGAGAGAGTCGCATGCGGCTCATGTTAACAATATGTTTTTGGAGAGCCTTATAGCAGCTGCCGTGTGTGTGCCATAAATCTGACGATTTTCCAGCATTGTTTTTGCTTAAATTTAGGTGGGGTTATGGGTGCTTTGTGTACTCACCAATCATTGATCTCTCCAGTGGGAGCTGGGCGTTGATTCCGTTTGCTTCGCATGACCAACTGCAGCCAATTGGGGACTGGAGGAGGCGTGGAATCGGCTGCATATCTGCAAAGAACAAGAACAACAATTTAAGTAACAGTTTAGGGACATATGGTATTCAGATAAATTCTTACCTAAACATTGAATTGGCTGCCTTCATCCTGGGCACCGCAAAGAACTCATTATTCGAGCTGGAGCTGCTGTCCACGGCATGGGCCTTCTCCACAGCTGTATCCACTTCCGGGATGAGGGGTAAGTCACCCTCTGCATCCGCCATGTCTACCTCCAGGCTGCTCTGAGAGCTGAGGGAATTGCGGGCTCCTGTGCTTTGAGGGGAGCGCATGGACGCAGCTGCAGCCGCAGCAGCAGCGGCAGCGGCTGCGATTTCTTCCAATTCGGTGGCATCGAACTTGAGGGCCTCTATAAGATCGAGATGGAGAGAGAGGAGAGAGGCACAGAGCATATCGAGATACACGCACAAACCACAGAGACACAATGAGAGAGTGAGGCAGGTAGGTGTGTAGGAAGGCAGGGGGCAGGTTGGGACGCCTGAGGAAGTCTCAGGCTCGGGATTCCCATGATCAAAATGTTTGGCTTATAAGCCAAATACATTACTTGATAACACGGTCTATGCCAGCACCTCAACAACATTTAAGTTTAAGATTGGACTTGGGCTCGGAGGCGGGAGGAGGGATCTGTGGGACTGAAACTCACGTTTATTCACGTCTCCCAGCTTCTTGGCCAGCCCGTACATCTGGGCCGGGGACCAGTAGTCGGGTATCCTGGCAAAGATCGAGCCCGCATCCCCAGGCAGCTGGATGCCCAGCTTATGGAGGAGCAGCACGAAGGGCTGATGCATCATCGCGGTCGACTGGTCGTTGTTCCACTGCACCACAGGGATGGCCTTGTTCTGCATGATGTAGTGATAGGCCACCGGCTCCATGATGTATGGCATCTTCCTGCCTGACTTGAGGTTCAATTTCACGTAGCAGCATTCCAGGAGCACCTTTTGCACCCATTCCAATTGCTCGCTCTTCTTATCTTTGATGACTAGATCCAGTAGAAGCTGAATATGGAAAGATATGCATCAGGTATACCTCTCTTTGGGGGGAAATCTTCTATGTACCTGTATGTCATCTGATGGCTTGCCAAAGTTACCGTCTCTCATGTCTATTCCCGATTCGGTGGTCAGCGATGTGGGGGTGCTCAATAGAGTCCTCTGATACTCAGCATCCTCGTACCTCATCAGATCATCGTACTCCAAAAGGGTAATGAAATCCTGTTGCAGTAGATGCTGGATAATGGACATGCGAGATTTTTCCTTGCCGTTGTTTCTGAAGAGTCGCACGATTCTGCCAACCACATCTGTGGAGCTCTTGGTCTGCACGAAATACCAATAAAGGCAGTCCGTCTCATCGGCATTCCAGGTGCTGAAAGAGCAATAGTTAACAAATGTGAAAGCTTTAGGAAAAGTCCCATTCGAATCCTACCATATAGCATGCTCCAGATTATGCTCTTTGGTCATTGCTGTCAGCGATGTTGTGGGCACAGTCATGGGTGCCTTGGGTGGAGTGTTCATGAACTTGTGTATGACATACTCGATAAGATCGGACCATTCGTCACACACGGTGTAGTCCATCTCCCAAATGCGTGAGAACGTCTTCAGAATGATCGGTTGAAACAATATACCAATCTGTCCCAGATCGCCAGCCACGTGATGCATCATGTTGAAGATGCAGTCGTTGACGAACTCCGTGTTGTTGGTAAAGTCCTCCAGGAGGATGCCATAGTAATGCATTATCTCCAAAGTGGCAAACCTATACAGAAGATGGTGAACCGTTTTACTATGTGGTCTACCAGGAAAAAGGAGAGAGAGCGTCTTACTGTGCAACGTGTTGTGTGAGGTTTTCGGTCTTTCTGCCATCCAGGTTTGGTCTATCGTCCAGAATTAGGAGGAGTATGTGATTGGTCACGATCAGGTCCTGCAGATACTGCTTCGAGTGGATGGTGGGATTGAAGCGTCGCAGCAGCAGCACAAACAGACAGTGTAGATCGGACGTGTCCGCTATTTGGACTTGCAGCTGTCGCAGATGGTCCCGATCATCGTCCGAGAGGTGCGTAATCTTTTTGTATGCCTCGATGGACTGCAGGAACTCCCTGATGGCTGTCACCAGGAGATGCATGCGTCGGAGATGGGGCTTCAAGTCACTGCCCCGCTGCCTCGCACACTGCTCCAATAGCTCGCACTGCAGGACACCCTCGTAGGTGAGGTAGCTGAGGACATCGTAGCTGAGTATCGTGTCAATGTGCTCCATGTCCAGCTCCAGTTGGGCGGCAAACTTCAGGAAGTACGTAATCAGCCAGAAGAAGTGCGACGTATCAATGGGTAGCTATTTCAAAAATAGAGAATTAAAGGATGGTTTGGCATGGCCTTGATGGTGGCTTAATGGCGCTTCCACTTACCGTATTGGTGAGCAATTGGGCAAGCAGCTCCTCCACCAAAAAATTGTAGCCCTTGAGAAGAAAGTCGACTGTGAACTCCTTGAGTAGATTCGAAATATCATCGTCGCTGGGTATGTGCTGGACGAGTCCCTTCATATTGATGCTGGATTGGGAGTACGGAATTCATTATAGATTATACTTTCCCAACAGCCCACAGAAAGTTCTTTGAATACTCACAGACTGCTCTTGCTGCGCTTGACTAGCTTCTTGCGGCGCAGCTCCTTCTTGTCCAGGGGCGGCAGAACGGGACGCTGCTTGTTCCTGGGCTTTGTGTTGCACGGCGGCTTGTGGTGCAACGGCTTGCCCTGCGGCATGTCGTCGTCGTTGCTGGAGTTGGATATGGACTCCTGGTTCTCGACCTGCGTGGCATAGCCGCAGTCCGAGAGCTCCGACTGCGAGGAGGGGCACTCTCGCTTCTGGGGACAGCACTTGCCCTTCGTCAGCTGCAGCTTGCCGGCATGCGGAGACTTTTGGCTCAGTTTGATGGCTGCCACATAGGCCGCATAGCTCTGGTGCTGCGGCGGGGCGTTCGAGTAGGATGGCCGACTGCCGACCGGCAGGGGCGTCCTGAACCGTATGATGCTCGTGCTCGATGGGCTCGTGGTTGTGGTAGTGTCGTTGACATTGTCAGCTGGTTGTGTTCGTGTGCTAAGATTCAAGGCTTTCGAGGACGCGGCCGCCACCTCGTTGTCGCACTCCTCGTCCTCGTCCTCCTCCTCTTCCTGCCTGGCTCGCTGGAGCTGGCGATGTATAAACACGGAGTCCTCGTAATCCTCCCCATCATCCATCGACATGGCAGATCCCATGCGCTCCTTGGCCTCGATGGCATCCTGATACTCCTGACCCTTGCGGCTCACCTCCTGGAGGGTGGCTTCGGTGCCCTTCCTTAGGGCCTGCTGCCGCTCCTCGGGGGTCTCCTTCTTGCTACAGAGACTGGTCATGCTGACGCTCATGCTCATGCTCATGCTCGGGCTCATGCTCATGCCGACGCTCATGCTCCGTCCGTGGCTGCCGTTGTCCGAGCAGTCCGATCCGGTGGGATCCGAGGTCAGCATGGGACTGGACTCGCCGCTGCCCTGCTTCAGGGGCGTGGTGTTGCTCTCGTTGTCCTCGGAGCTCTCCGACAGCGAAGCGTCGAACCAGATGTCGAGCAGCTTCTGGAGAGTGCTCACGTGCTGGTCCTTGTAGATGAGGGCAATCAGCTGCATCATGGTGACGCCCCAGAAGGCGCGCTGCGGACAGGTCAACAGGTAGATGAGCAGCTTGTCGATGCTCTGGATGAAGAGGTTCCAGAGAATGGTGTTCTGCATGGTGATGCCGTGCAGATTGCTGTGCAGATTGCCGTGCGACTGCATCATGGGCATCACACACATGCCATGCGTCTCCGGTATGTGCAGGATGTTGCGCAGCAGCAGCAGACAGTTGTTGATCTGGTCGCACTTCTGCGGCGACAGCTTCGGATCGGACTCGAGGATGTGCTGCATGTACTCCACCACGCTCTTGGTGCTCTTCGCCTCGGTGAAGGCCTCCTTGCTGGCGTACAGCAGCTTGTTCAGCTCGAAGATGGTCTGGCGCCCCACATCGGTGCGGTACATCACGTCCACGGAGAACAGACACTCCACCGGCACCGTGAGGTTAACCAGTATCCGGATAACCGACTCCAGCACCGCATCGTCCTTGGCGTTCTCCAGCAACGGTATCAAATCGGATCGTACATTCTGGCCAAAGCAGATGGCGCGACGGAAGGTGCGCAGCGTTTGGTCCTCGTACGTGAGCTTGCGGTTGATCTCCTCCAGAATAGCTAAAGAAGGAGTAAAATCCATCTTATTGAAATCGTTCGATGCATGCGATGTCATTGGTCATTGGTCATTCGGATACTTACACAATGCATTCGGGCTGACAACGTACGTGTCGCCCTCCAGGGACCCCAGCGAAGCGAATGCGCTGTGCAACTGTGGTGCCGCTAGTAACCAGTCCATAATCCTGTCTCTTTACTGTCTATATAAAATTGTAGTCGTGTTTAATCTTGAGCTGATCCTGTATGATCCCAGTGCTCATTGTCAGCCTTGACCCTAAAATATGATCCTTTGGAGATACTCTGTAACTGCTAAGGAAAGAAAATTTATTTGATTAAATCTCTAATCTCTTTGGTTTTTGTTTAAATTATTTTATAAATTAAATTTTGAAAAAAATGTTAAAATTTTCCCAACTTCCCCATTAAATCTGTTTAGTTTGATAATATTCTTAGTTTCACCCACTACAATATCAAGAGAATCAATCACAAATAAACCGAAATCATTAGTCCAGAAGCAAATTACAATCGAAAGCCATTAAAAGGTACACCATTCATAACGATCCAAGCAGGAAGTTCCCACACTTCAGCCTCGGATAAGTGGCTGGCGTCTGGTTATAAAACCAGAAGGTCAAGCTCCTCTTCAGCCCCCGAAACCGAAACCGGAGCCGAGAGTCCAAAGCCCAATGCCCCTTAAGAGTCGACTGCATGTGACCATCGAATGCTCGCGGCACATTGCAATATGCAACAGTGGCAATAACCACTGGCAGGCAGGCAGGCAGGCAGGCAGGCAGTCAGGCAGGCAGTCGTTGTGTCGTTGCAGGATTTTCATTTGGATCGAAATATGAACCGAAGTCTCATACACGTGCCCAGGTGCGTGCCGCCCATTTACCACCCGTCGTGCTGGGAGCACATCGGCTGAAGGAAATTCCCAGAAACAACACTTTTCCAGCTAGAAAATTCCCGAAGCCCACCTTCAGCCAGTCGGAGGCTGTGGCTGGGGAGGGGGCGATGCATATATAACCAGAGAAAAGCTTCCAGAGGAGAGGCATGTAGCCGCATGTGACTCACATAGACATTCAAATTGATTGTGTAAACAATTCTCAACTGAAGGGTTGGGGCAACAGTGGTAGGGGTGGGATGGGGTTGGGTGGGCGTGGCTGTGGCAGTATCAGAACCTAGCACAAGAGACGGAAAACAATTGAGGCGCTGTCGAAGACCCCCCGTTGAGGTATTTTTAGCGCCTGAATTGGCAACAGGAAAATGTCACACAGCTCCAGTGGCTGTGGCTGTGGCTATGGCTATGGCTATGGCTGCTTTGTTTGCCCCCCGTTTTTGTGGCTTCCGAGAGGAAGAAACTGACTTTGAAAAGGTTTTGTTTCGACTTGTTCTGATGGTACAGGGGTCGATTTCCCTGGCTAACTTGCAGCAATATGCTCTTCTGAGTGGCAGTGAAATGGGGGCACTCATGTTAACTGCCTTTAAGCCGATGGCACGTACTCAAAATCTTAAGTCAATAGGGAAATGAACATTAGCTGTTAATTTGGTTTTGGCACCAAACCTGGGATGCATAAAACACAAAAAAAATACAACATTTCACCCTAAAAATTCTCCAGAAAAGACTAAACATTCGAGAAACAGTGCAATTGTGTGGCAAGCTTTTAGGCGATCACATTAAGTGGCACGCAATTGAAAATCCATTGGGGAAATTACTGTTTAGAAATACCCTTCCATAGGCGAAGTTAATATATCTTTAATTAAGAGTACCAAGTTATATTAAATATATTACAATTTTGCAACTAATCTTCTGCAAAAATTATCATTTTATATATTATATTTCCTTTATCGATATTCTCCCACACTCCACTGTAACTTGCTAATATGCTTTCAAACCACATATGTATTTCCATACATTCCCCAATTTCCGTCACATTTCCCCAATTTTTCAAAACTTTATCCATAACCACATTTAAACGATTTAAGTCGTCTATCAATCTCCATATTGAATCTTTATAGAGCAACTCCAGATGCCATTTCCGCCGATGGGTTATCTAATCTCAGAAGGAAACTTACATAAAAATCGCAGCGAAACCAAGAACAAGAGAAAAAACTACAAATGATATGCGCATTGGCTTCATGACTGAATTTCTGACTGAGAAAAAGTTGAGAGAAAGGAAATACATATATTCAACATTTCATTGAAGCAATTCCGCGAATGACCTAGCTCGTATTTAGCATTTTAGGCGGAAAGCGAAATAAATATTTTGAAAATCAAATGAGGCTTCGGAAGGTGGGATGCTCAGAGCCCGGGGGTAAGTGGATCGATGGATGGTGCCCCAGAATCTGTGCGTGTCAGTGGGACAGCAAAACAGAGCCACAAGCAAGGTAATTCCCATAATTTGTATGAGGTTCGTAGAACTGCTTTTGACAGTCCACCAATTGAAGGCCAGGCCTACAGGCCTGTCAGTATTCTGCAACTTGCATAAGATATTGCGGTACTCGGGGTGAATTTTGTTGAGAATTTGACAATTTTTTCTTGGAAAGAATGCGGATGTCTGTCTGCAATGTCTGTACGTGAAACACCCTTTAATATTTTCAAATTTACTGCCTTTAGTACTCTGTGTATCCTGTGTTCTCTATGGGGTTTGAGTAGGTCTCTTACCGGATTGTATTCTCTTCTGCCTCTGTCTGGGTATATTTCTGGTTTTCCACCGTGGTTTGAGAGCAATTTGAGTTCTGCGAAATATGTCTGGTGGGTTTTGTTGAGCTTTTCCATACACTTGGATAGGTTTCTCTGGTTGTGATTGTTCTAATATGGGTCTTTTGTGTACTCTTCTTGCAGTAAAAATCACACTTATTATTCGGAAAATTCTGGTTTTCAGTGAAGCTCTGAAAATAGTTTGCAAACAATTTGAAATTTAGATTTGATTTTCTATTTGTTTCATTTTTAGTTTCTTGATCTGCTGCTCATTCCTCACTTATTATATTTGTCTTTCTAGTCTGTCTTATATAAAATCCACCAACTACGTGTAGTACTCGTTACGAATTCAAATCCACTTTTCTCCATTGCTGTCTCTCTTCAGAAAGGGACAGAGACACATGCAGTCTGTTCAGTTGCACCACTACCAAAACACGAATATATTCACACACTTTTACAAAAACGTAAATACTTTGGCTGCGCACTTTCCGAATGCATTGGAGATGTTTTTACTTTTATAATTTACTATGTGAAACTTACTATCGGGCCAGTCTCAAATATAGTCTCAGATACTTTGTTGAAGTTTATGAATATTTGTTATTATATTTCTGGGAGTGGAGTGAAGTGTGTTTGCTGTGGCGCGAGTCGAACCGCTTTGATGGAACTCTGAGAGTTGTCTGCTGCTTATATTCTTTTTCCGAATGTTGTAGCCTCTGCCGCTGCTGCAGCGGACCGAGCAGCCGAGCAGCCGAACAGCCGAGCACACGGCAGATACACCCACACGAACACGCAGTATTCTCTGCTCACATTGCAGCCGCATGAGATGCCAAAGCCGAAGCCACCCCCCAGAGCCACAAGTTGTCGCCGGCCCCAGCCCCCAACCCATTCGGATGTGTTGTTCGGGAACCGTGAGTCGCATTCGTGAGAGCAGCGAACAGCTCTGCCGCGGCCCTCTCGCTCTGGCTCAGTGCTCCGGCTGTGCCCCCACTCACGTGTAGCGACAACGTGCGGCACGTTTGTTTGTCTAGTGGATGAGAGTGTTCGATAACCATGAATAACAAGGCAGCAACAGCAACAGCTACAGCTACAGCTACAGCCAGGCAACCAATTCAGATACACTGGCGAAATTCTCACGTTATTGGATCAATGATATAATCTTTAAGCGGGGAACACAACAGGATCTACAGATATGAATATAATATACATGAATGAATTCATTTACAATTAATATTTGGCTCCTTAATTGCAGCATTCAGTATACAATTTCCCATAATAGGTGTCCGTCCACTAAAAGCGCCCTTTCGTAGTTAACATTACGATTAAGAAATTAATTATTTAATATATGTAATAGGTTAATGGATGATTGAAGGTTCTGCTCTGAGCTCGAAAGATTTCACCTAATTAATAATCTTACTCCAATTAAAAAATGCATATCTATATACCATGTTACACCTTAAATTATCGTTTAACCCAAGAGATATCTCTAACAATTCCACATTAATTCACGATACAGCCTCTTGTTGCATTCCCCAAATGTAGCTCCATTCACCGTGTTTTTCCTCAGTGTAAAGGCATTGCAATTCCATAGCTTTAAACGCTTTCCCTTAGCCTCTCGTCTCGACCCAACGGAAGGCGTTTAGACACGACTCGCTTTCGGTTGTGGCTGAATGATTATGACGTTGCTGAATGATGATGATTGCCCTGCTGACTGAGTGACTGACTGACTGCTGACTTCTGTTGCCTAATCCTCTGGCAGGAAATCATCAGTCGGTTCTTATACTCGAGCGCGAGTATGAGTGAGAGGCAGAGTGGGTTGAATGCCTCGGACTTCGGTCTACGGCGCGAGAGCCAACAGAACGCGACGCGTCGTCACCAATTCGCGGCTGTAAATGAACTGTGTGCATCAATGGACTGGGAATGGGGCGGCTCTGTTGTCGGCGCTATGCCTTGCACGTTGGAAGTTCTCCTATTTCCACTCACACGTACACACATATGTATGCATGTGCATAAAAACGACACACGTTGAAAACAAAAACAAAAACAGAACAAGAACTTGACAGCGACTTTGTCCGATTGTTATTCAATAATCTGAATATCTTTTTGGTGTGTAAGTGTTGACAGATCATATGATATATATTATTGGGGAAGAAAAGAAGAACACGAAAAGAAGAATGAAAGTTTGATTGAGTGGATGAAGATTGCGGGGCATTATTTTCTACTTATCTGTAGAATCATCTGTAATATGTCGTGTGTAATCGTCTGTTACTTAACAAAATCTCCGGGAAGCCAAATGGCAAGGACAGATCATTGATGTTTACAGTTTACATCATTGATTGGTAGGTTGTCAGTAAAATATTAATCAGTGCATTCAACTGAGTTTACAAATAGCTCACAAGAACTCAATCTTAGAAGTCCGTATTCTTCTCCTCTATATTTGGCATAGTCGAAAAGAATATCTTCAATATCAATAGCGTTTGTTATATGATCACTCACCTGCCAAGTGTGTCAGGTAAGTATCTGCATCCGAATTATGCAACAGATAATGTTAATTTGTGCAACTAATTTATCAATTAACGATAAGAATGCAGGGAGAAAACAGAGTACTCGTCTCCTCTAGTCCTCTTTTTTACGTATACGTAATACAAATAATCCGCATACGCCACATGTAGCAGATGAATCAGAACTAGAAATAACGAGAACTCTAGAACGTGACCGCCCCCTTTCGAAGCCAAAGCCTGGACGCCAACTACGAAGATGCAACGCAGTTATGTGTCATGCGCCGAAGCATGCGCCTCCCGTGGAGCGACCTCCGCTGCTGGAATGTGATGTGCCCCGTGGAGCTGCGAAGGCAACGCGACCATCGCTGCCAGCGAAGTGTGCAATGAAGGGGAAGACAGTCGCGTGACTGGCAGGCGAAAGGCGTGCTGGGCACGTGTGCACGGAATCCTCTTCAAGGAAATCTTATTATGAAATGCCATCTTTTTGAGTCGGTATAAAATGCGCTTTATTGAGGAACTTGTCATGCTAGATGCCGCTGTGCTCCTTCACCCACTCGCGGGCGAAGGCTACGCGGGAGTAAACGCCTGGATAGTCGGGCTTGGCACAGCCATACCCCCAGCTGACAATGCCCACCAGAACGCCCGACTCACTGACCATTGGGCCGCCGGAGTCACCCTGGCAGGCATCCTTGCCACCCTCCATGAATCCGGCACAGATCATACGCTCGGTCACGCCGCCATACTGCTTGTACTTTTCGCTGCACACCTCCTGGTTGACCAGCGGCACCTCCACCTGCCGCAGCCACTCGCGGGACTCCAGTAGGTTCTGCGTATTCCCCCAGCCACTCACAAAGCAGGTCTCCCCGTCCATGAGCTTCTGTTGAGGCTCCGGCAGCTTGATGGCCTTCTTGGTCTCGTCGAATTTAATAGGATGCTGGAGCTGCAGCAGCGAGAAGTCGTAGTCCACATTCGAAAAGTTGAATTGGGCATGCTGGACAATCTGCTTGACACGGAGGAGCTCTCCACTGCGAGCAAACTCCGAGGTGCCCAAGCGAATCTTTAAACGGTCCGCAGTCTTGCCACTGAAGCAGAAATGAGAGTTAGACCCTTGTCGAAAGAAGAGACTCCACTCACTATGTGCAATGGGCAGCGGTCAGGATCCACTCTTCGGATATCAAGGATCCTCCACAAATGTGACTGGATGTCTGCAGCGACACCTGATGAGGCGCATCGGTGATATTGATCCGATGTCCACCCACAATGCGACCATCTAGACGTGGCTGGGTCTTCAAAAGCGTATCCTTCAGAGAACGCTGCCGCATTATTGGCTGGGGTATAAGGCAAACGCCTCCAAAGACCAGAAGGCTGCAATGCAGCAAGAGAAACACTCGAAGACTCCACATGGTTGCTCTAAACTCAAACTAAACCTTGCTTTTGTTGGATTCGTTTGGTGTTTAAGCTTTATATACTCGTATTCTGTGGATGGGCTCTTGGCTAAGTGATAGCCACCCATTGCGCCCAAAGAACCCGCTGAGACACAGCTGTGGGTCTTATCTGCCAACTGACACACAAAAACCAACAATAGGTGAAGTCCAGCCTGCGGGGTCGAAGGGTCTGATACCCTTTTAGGTCCGTAGTTCATAAGACAGCTATAAGATACAATCATCGGATTTGGATTATGTTTCAGGGCATTTAACGAACCATTGTGTTCCCATCCCGGCGGTTCGAATAGGCAGAATCATAAAAGAGCAGGTGTAGATGCCTCGTTCTTTGCGTTGCAAACATCTGCACAAAATCATCATACCTTCTTCAAGGCTATACTCGTAGTAAGTCAAAGAAGGCAACGTACTTCTGGAGGTGTCTTATGAAATGTGCTCTCTAAAAATAAAATGTCCTGCCCTTGGGGCCGGGGCTCGTAATCAAGACGCTTGCTTCCATTATAAGGTCTATGGCTACTTATAATTGGGTCAAATGCATTTGGCAGTACATTAAGTTAGTTCTTTAATAGCCATCAACTTGTTTTACAAGGTTACAAATTCCCTTTGTGAATAAATTAGTTTAGTATGCCCTCAACCGCATCTATTTACTCCACCACATAGATCAGATTCCGACCAACTTCGGTTAGTTTGCCCCCCTGCTCCAAGCTCACTCGATTGGCGGCGACATCCAGGATGAAGTTTCCCTCGCTGAGCACCGTTTTGCCCTTTTTGTAATCCTCAAAGTGGGGTATTTGACGGGGACCCAGAAGTGGGTCATCAAAACGCCAGATTTTCAGATTAGACAGATCCGTTTTGAGCCCAATTATTTTGGAGATCTTCTCACGCAACGACTGCACTGTATCGCCCTCGGAGACGATGGTGTTGATTTGGAAGAGCGACGAACGCTCTGTGGGATTCACCAGCTCAACGCTGACATTGGGGGCCGCACTGAAGGCGATGTAAGGCGAGCCGGGGCGCACTTCCTCGCGAGTTTTCTCTGGTGCTGAGGGATCATCAGTATACTTTACTTCCAGAGAATCCAGCTATGAAAAAAGAAAACATCAAAGTTAATGGAGAGCTATGTCAACTGTGGGAATAATCTTACATCCAGGGTGTTCTTGAGGTACTCCAGATTACTGATCAGCACTTGTCGCTCATCGAACTCCAGGTTCACAGCCAGGGCAGCCACTCCCTTGCCCGACTCCACTTTTTCGCGTATTGTTTGAGCAAACGGCATCACTCGCTTCATGAACTTTTTGAGTTCTGGCTTCTGCTGGAGGGTGGCAGCAATCACCTTGTTTTCCGGCAAAGCGTTGGACTTGTTGAACAGCTCCCGCATGGTGTCCAGGACACAGCACTGCCAGGGCGGATAAGTTTTGGCCGCCCAAATTAGGCCACGATTGGGTTTCGCTGTCTGCGGATCCTGTGCCTTCTCTTTGCCACCCTTGGCCTTCAGCTGCAGCAGGTTCTTCAGGCTGAGACGGAAGGCGTGGGCCGCCTCCATCAGGTACTCGGAGCACATAATGTCAAGCTCATTGATGGCGCCCACCTCGGGCCAGCGAGCGTGGACAATGGATTCTTTGTTGCCCAACAGTCCCCAAACGTGTTCCGCCATGTGCGGGCAGATGGGAGCCACCAGCAGAGCCTGACGACGTATGAACTCCAGCACCAGCTCCACGTGCATTCCCTGGGTGCCGCACAGCTCGCGGTACTTGTCGCGGGCCAGTTGCAACTCATAGAAACCGCTTCTCAGGGCCTCCTTGAACAGCATCTTCCGGTAGTTGTCGTCCGTCTGCCGTGTCTTGAGGTTCAGCTCGCTGAGGAATACCTGATCGTTAAACGTTCTGGCGGCTCCCTTTCTTAGGGTGCTCTTCGTTTCGAGCATCTCCTTGACCCACTCAATGAAAGTGTACAGTCGCAGGATGCCTGCATCCGCTGTGCTCTCTACAAAGTTGGCATCCTCAATACTGTCACCGGCATCGGCCAGACACAGACGCATGCCATCGGCCGAGAACTTGTCCACGGCATCGGTTAGGGTAAGGAAATTGCCATCCGACTTGGACATCTTTGCGGAATTGAGCAACAGGTGTCCATTCACACGCATACCCTTTGGCCACTTTGTGTCATCTTTGGGCCAAATGGCGGCATGATTGTACAGAGTGAAGGTTAAATGGTTATTGATCAGATCCTTGCCAGAAACGCGCAGATCCATGGGATACCAATACTCGAATTCGCGTCGCAGCACAGCCAAATGCTCCAGCTTAATGTTGGACTTCTTTGGTGGCGGTGTCTCCTGGAAGAAAATGTAGTCCCAGACCTCAGAGGTCATGTCAGCAGGTTTGATGCCTAGGGAAAAAATAGTACAACATTGAGAGGGAATCTCATTAAAATGAACCCGAATGGTACATACCAAAGGGACCGGGCGTCTCGCCGCGAAGGCTGCCGCCCTGTATCAGATGCACAACTGTATAGTATGCCATGTGGATAGTTGAGTCCGACAGGGACTCAATCAGCCACTGCTCGTCCCACGGCAGCTTGGTGCCAAGGCCGTAGGTGCGCGAGCAGGCGTACTCGTGCAGCCAGTTCAGACACGCCTCGAAATTGTTGCGTGCCTCGTCGTGGAAGGTCTCCATGTCCTGCAGTATCTTGACGGTCTGCTCCTTCCAAACGGGTTCGCCGTAGGTGATGTACCACTGATTGCACAGCGCCACTACACACTCATCGGCCGAGCGCGACATAATGGTCTTCTCGGGCTCATAGTAGATTTCCGCCTCGTTGGCATCCACCATTTTCTTTTGCAGATTCTTCTTGACATCCTGGACTTTGCTGCCGGCATATTCTCCAACCAACATGATGCCGTCATAGAAACCTAAAAAGTATCCCAAATTGAATATCAATATGAATTTTCATGAGGCGCGAGTCGCTTACTCTTCAGGTAGCACATTTCCTTGGCTTCGGCGAGCTTGTCCTTGTCGTTTTGCGACTGAATCTTAAGCGTATCGTAGGCATGAACGGCACTGAGCTTGCCCAGCGTAGGCACCTCAATGATGGGGAAGGGTTCATAGGGCAGAACCATCTCATCCTTAAGTCCGTACTTCTGGCGGAACGCCTCCTTCTTCTGCAGATCCACCAGGGCAGCGTAATCGTCGGGCGAATCGGAAGGCACTGAGGTAACCACGCCCGTGCCCTTGTCCGCTTTGATGCTCAACATGGGCAGCGTGTAGATGACTTTGTGTGACGTCAAGGGAGCCGAGAGGGGAGTACCCAACAGATCTTGACCTGTGATCTCGGCCAGGACAACAATATTGCCCTCCTCGGCGGTGAATCCCTGGTAGGCCATGTTGCGCGCAGCACGACGAGTGCTAATCCAAACTTCTTCCCGGGAGGTCTGCCACGCAATGTACTTGATGTCCGGATGCAGCCAGCAGTTGGTCTGGCCGTACATCGTCTCCGGCCGCAGTGTGGCGGCAACCATGTAAATGGGTTGCTTGATAGCGCTGCAGAAGAAACACCACTTAAATCACGTTGGCAGTGGGACTAAAAATTACAATTTCAAACCTCAATACTTTGGGTGCCTTCAGCACTTTCATTTTGATCAGAGTATACTCCTGCGGTCCCACGCCCTCGCCAGTGGAACGGTCGTGGTCCATGCACGGCTGTCCATCCTTGGGAGAGTAGATGGTGTAACGTTTTCCATACATTATCTTGCCGCGCTCCTTCAGATGATTAAACTGCCAGCGGACGAACGAATCAAAGAAGGGATTGGCATCCGTTGTGATGAATTTGCGCCGCCAATCGATGTGGGCGCCAATGCTCCTCAGGTCCTGTATCGCCAGCGGTGGGAAGTAGTTAAGCCAATGTTGGGGATCGGAGAACTCTTTGATTTCCTCATCCTTGAGGCCCAGACTCTGCATAATTTGCCACTGATACTTGGCCGCTCCCGTCTTGGCCACAGCCTTACTCTTCTTGCCCTTGGACTTGTCCTTGGGTATCTCTGACTTGGTCTCCTCAACGGGAGCCTCTTCCACCGCCTCTGGAACCTGGGGTGGATAGCCAAACAGTTCCATTTCGCGCGTCAGCTTGTCGGCACAGGCCTTGATCGGCATTCCAGTGCAATGGAAGCCAAAGGGCCACAGAACACGACGTCCCTTCAGCCGATGATACCGCACGGCAAACTCCGCCTTGGACAGACTGAATGTGTGACCCAAATGCAGACGTCCATTCATGTAGGGAAAGGGAAACGTTACGAAGAATTTCTCCGACTGTTCCTTCTTTGGCGCCGTCGGAGCATCCGTCTGATGGACTTGTTCCTTTTCCCAGCGCTCCTGGACTTCGCGCTCGATCTTCTGCAGGTATTCCACCTTGAAGGTGCCTTTTCGTTCGATATTCGCCTGGTACATAATAGGAAATTTGCATTTTTAAACATGTAGAGAATTTCCCGGGAAATATTGCATCAGCCGGCATGCTTTCGTGGCATTTTGGTTGATTGATGCAACCACAGATAATGGTACTCCGCGGGGATTTCCGTCAACTAGTATTACTCACCATTTTATATTAGTTTAGTGCGCGTTGCAATTGTTTACAACAATTTTTTATACAGATTCCCGCACTTCAAGCGAAAATTAGCAGTGCAACGTGTTTACCAAAAGAAAATCGATAGTCGATGGGCAGAATGTATGTGGAAAAGCATGAAAGGGTGACGCAGGGCTGCATTTACATAATCACCGAAAGATAATTAAATTAATTAATAAAATGTATTACTTAATTATCTGGCACTCCCAGATTTCTAAATTTACTGATTGTTTTAATTGAACATTACTGTAGTTCATTATTGGTCGTATATCACTACACTACAAGACCAATCTAGTCTGAAAAACAGACAATGCTGAGTCTATTTAGGCAGCAACTTCAAACAACTAACCAATCAGCTACTACGACTAAATATCTAAACTAAGCCATATATATCTGTTGCTCACACTGTTTGATTATTCCGACTGGTTATCATGAAGTGCAGTGCAAAATCAATGAAGATATCTGAACATTTTTATTGTTACCTATCTAGGTCACACACCTTGCAACATTTTTAGGAATGTGCTGTGCACTATCGATGTACATAATTTATACATCGATAGTTGACAACTCAAAGTTTATTCGATATTTCTAATTTAACCTAGATTTTTTTCTTAATTAGTGAAAATAGAAAATTAGGTAAATTGTAACATAGTTAAGCACATAAAACGTAACAATTGTGAAAAGTATTTGTTAACAATGCGACCAGTATTTGCCTTTTTGCTGCTGGCGCTCATCTGTGCGTGCCAGGCGCAGTCGGACTTTGAGGAAGGTGACAATGATTTTGCCGAATTCGACGATGAGTTCGTTGGTTCCAACTATTATACGGAACCAGCGGCCAAGAATGCAGAGTCCAATTCGGCAGGTGAAGCTGGTGGGGACAGTGGATCCAGGGAGGAACAAGTGCCGCCACGCAAGCAGCCACAAATCGTCGACGACGATGAGGAGGATGGCCTAGTGGAGGAGGATGACGAGTTCGAGCACTTCCAGGACGAAGAGGAGTTTGAGGGCTACGACGGTGGCGACGCCAAGGACCCACCAATCGACGAGCAGGCCGAGCCCAAGCTCAACATACCCAACATCCCCCTGCATTTTCGCACCCACTGGGATTCTTATTGGATGGAAATGCTGATGGTTGCAGGTCTGCTGGCGTACTTTGCCAATTTCTTTGCGGGAAAGGCGAAAAACGCAAGACTGGCGCAGCTCTGGTTCAGCACGCACAAAGCCCTGCTGGACGAAAACTTTGCCCTTGTGGGGGATGACGGCAAGGCGGAGAATGAGAATCCCGGTCTGATCAAGGAGAGCGAGAGTCTGTACACGCTCTGGTGCTCGGGACGCACCTGCTGCGAGGGCATGCTCGTCGAGCTGAAGATGATTAAGCGCCAGGACTTGGTGTCCCTGGTAGCGGGACTGATGCGTCCCCAGCTCGATACGGTCCATATCAAAATTGAACTGACGCGCGGCTTAATGGATTCATTCGTATTTGCAGTCGGCACGAAGAAGACAATCACCAAGGTCTTTAAGGAATATACAGATTTGGTAAGAGGATATATACATAGATCCCATTCCTAATTTGAATTCGATTCCAAACACTTGTTGCCATTGCAGAGCAAATTCTGTAGTCTAGTCGGGAAGCCGGAGGATCGCTACAATGTGCCCAACGGCTTCGCAGTGCTCTCAGAGGTGCCAGAGGCCACATCTGCCATACTCGAAACACGCATTATTACCGCACTTAACAAATACCAAAGCTATATCGATTACCTGCACATTTCGGACCAGTTCAGTGGCCCCATCCAGCAGGAGGAGGGCAATACGCTGAAGCAGCTCGAGACCAAGCCCGTCCTCCTAGCCGGATTCAATCTGCCCAAGCATGCAGAAATGGAAACCATTAAGCCGTTGTTATTGTTGATCTTTTATTTAATGGAACGTTTGAAGACTTATCGCATGTCCAAGGAGGTAATGCACCAATCAATCACATCTTCCTTTAAAAATCGCATCCCCTTTAAATATGAATTATTGAATTTTCAGGGCAAATCCAAGTCTGACAAGAATCGCCAGCGCGTTGAGGAGGAGTTCTTGAAGAGCACACATGCTGCACGTGCCGAGGCAGCAGCTCAGCGTCGCGAGGACAAGCGCAAGCAGGAAAAGGAGCGCATTCTGGCCGACGAGGATCCAGAGAAGCAGCGCCGCTGGGAGGCCAAAGAGCAGAAGCGTCAGGCCAAAAAGAATGCCCCCAAAATGAAGCGACTGGCCGTCAAATCTTTGTAGATTTGTTTCGCGAAACAGTTTGCCATTAGTTGTCTCAGGACATCGCTCCTCCTTAAAGTACATACATTGACCATTTGTAGTTGTTCCTCAAATGCCACAGAATAAAGCAATATATTATATTTGTTTCCTATGGAGCGCCAAAAACGAAATTACGAAATTACACAATCCTATCCAACCCACCTGCCATACCTATCAGATAAGCTGTTTACACCGATAAGATAAGCTAAATAACCCTCTATATCTAAGAGACGTAAGGTTTCATATCTTCATAGACAGAGAGAGGGTTACATGCCCAGAGTCTCCCTTTAGACTCCCTAGAAGTAAGGGAGTACGAGCGCTCGTATTTAGGACCGAAAAATTGCATTATATTTACTAGAACTTGGTCTCGAATGTATGGGTTAACAGAACAAATTTTGACCATGAATCATCTCCTACTTCATTGCACTCAGCTTTGCTCCTTGTGATCTAACACTTGTCTGGACACACAGGTAATGTGAGTGCGTAGGATCTTGGTCTGCTTATGGGCGGCATCGAAGCTGAACGAGAGGATATTGGGTTGTCCCTGCATCTCCCGGATGACGGCCTCGTGATCGTTGACCGACAGAAAAGCAATGGCGCGGCACTAGGCCAGATCCTTCTCCAGGCGGTTGACCGAAGGAATGGTTCCTTGTGATCTAACACTTGACTGGGAAACAGTTCTCATTGGACACATACGCAATGTGATTGCGTAGGGTCTTGATCTGCTTCTGGGCAGCATCGAAGCTGTACGAGAGAGTATTGAGTTGTCCCTGCATCTCCCGGATGACGGCCTCGCGGTCGTTCACCGACAGGGAAGCAGTGGCGCGGCACTGGGCCAGCTCCTTTTCCAGGCGGTCGATCCGCTCCTGCTGCTGGGATTTTATCAGTTCGGCGCGCTCCTTGGTGCCGGCTATGATCTTAGCGGACTCCGTGCGCAAGGTGTCGAGATCATCCTGGGTGGCCTTGAGCTGCTCGCAGAATAGATCTCGCTGGCGCAGGAGCTCCTCCAGTTCGTTGCGAGCCTGGGTCAGCTCCATCTGGCACTGGGCCAGCTGGGGGCGCACGTCCACCGAGGTCGGGGAGCTCATCTGGGCTTTGCAGGACTTGAGCTCCTTGCAGACGACCACCAGTTTGCTCTGCATCTCGTCCTTCTCCTTGCAGATCTGGGCCAACTTCAGCTGCTCGTTCTCCAGCAGCTTGGGGAAGTGGAGCAGCTCGTTGAGCTTCTCCTGGAACTTTGCCCGGATCTCCTTCACCTCGGTGTTGATCTGCTGCTCAATGCGCTTGTTGTTCATGTTGAGCTTCTCCAGCGAGACGCACTGCTCCTCGACCTTTTGCTGGGCCAGCAGGTACTTGTTGCGATAGTCCTCCAGCTGCTGCGACTGCTCCTTCATGATGCACTTGAACTCCTGCTGCTCTTCTTTCATCTCATTGACGCGAGCACGCAAAAGATTCAGCTCGGCGGCATCGGCATCTCCGTCGACGCCTTTGAGCGGACCGCCACCGCCACAAATACCCTTCATTCTAGTTGGAGAAATATGGGAGATCATGTAGAGGGAATGTGGTCTCCTTTTGGGGACACTTACCGCTTCTGCATTTCCTTCATCTGGCAGTCCTTACGCTGAAACTCTGTCAGCAAACGTGTGTAGTTCTCCTTCATCTTCTCGTACTTGTCCGCCTTGGTGTTGCGCTTCCCGCCGCAGATGACCAGAGGATCGGGTTTCTCAGGGCAGGGCGGGCGTGACGGACATGGTCGGGAGCAGGGCTCCTCCTCGTCACTGCCCGCATCATCGCACGGATCCGCAGCTTCACGACGGTTGACTTCGTTCAGCAGCTTCTTTACCGAACACTGCATTCTGACGATGCGTTCCTTCATCTTGTCAAAGGAGGTTACAGAGGGCCCTGAGGAGTTTTGGTCACATGGGGCGCCATGGGAATGCGAACGCTTGGACGAACGACAAGGCGGTGCGGCGGGGCACACGCTGCTGCTGCTCTCCTGACCGGGCTTCGCTCCACAGGGTCCGGGACTGCACACGGGCCCTTTCTCGCCCTTACTGGCCATGATCGCAGCAGCGATCTCTTGCATCATCTTCTTGTCCTCCGGACAGGCGCCCTTCATCTTCTGCATGGCCTTCTGCAGGGCCATGACCAGACGCTCATCCATGCCACCACCACTGGCTCCACCACCTGGTGACTCACCGCAGACACTAGAACTAGCCTCCTCGGTGCAGGGTTCGGTGGCGCCGCTGTTCTGACCACCGTTACCTGCACCACCCATGCACATGTAGGGCGAGAGGTGGTCCTCGTCCACGGTGGTGGTGAGGTTCACCTCCCTGTAGTGACGGTGCGATCCGAAGTTCTGCAGCTCGATGGCCCGCCGCATCATGGTGTGGAGCTTGAGGTTCTCCTGCTCCATGCACACGCGCAGGCGCTTAATCTCGTTCATTTCGTTGCGCGAAAGGCAGGGCTTCGAGCACATGTCCATCACATTACTCTTGATGTCCTGGATGATCTTGTTCTGGCAGTCGATCTCCTTGATGAGAGCCAGATACTCCATGTACATGCGCTTCTGTTCGGGATCGTCGGAGGACTCACCCAAATGCGAGAACAGATCATCATCGTTCCCCTCCTCGTCCAACTCATCCATGAGCCTCTGCTCATCCTCGTACTCGGTATGCTCCGTCATCGTGTAGTTTTCTTACGATCCGCTCGCAATGAAACCGAATTCTAGAAATATATGCTCTCAATTTTACACGTTTTTCTGAGTGCTTACTCTACTACTCTCTTTTTCTAATTTTTTTTTTCGTAAATTTCGAATTGTCGAATATAAAATGGACGAAATACACTAAAAAATTTATCTGCGAGGCTGTTGTGTTATTCCTAAATGTGTAAAAGCAACTGAAATATCTGAGTCGAAATGATACCATCTTGGCGAAGGCCTGCTGAGATTCGAATTTTTTCCAACACAAAACAGTTGCCTCTCAACTGGCCCCCCAACATCTTTTTTAGACAGTAGCATTCTAGTAGTCTGGAGTGGAACGTCATTAATTCATGAATTTTAGTAAACTAACGTTATAGTATATGTAAAAATTTTCTGTTAGCAAAAACAGCGTTAAAATTTAACTAGTGCGAATTCTATGGAATTCGATCGCAACACTAAATTTAAGTAGGTCTTAAACGCTAAATTTTAGTAGACGTCAAACGTCCACCCATCCACCCCGCACACAAAAACCACGACAAACTAGAAGCCACCGCCCACAGCCGACAGTCTGCAGAGCAGCGCACTCTTCCAGAGCCTTGGAACAGATTCTAAGAGTAGTAATAAATGGAGTCTACGATGGGGAACGACTTGGAGGTGGATGCCACCGAGGCTAGGAGAGAGGAGCTGGGTAAGAAGAGCAGCTTCTCCAGTGTGCAGCGAAAGGCATCCGTCCTAATGGGACCAGCCAGCAAGAGTCCGAAGATCGAGGGGCAGGATGCCCGCATAGGTACCGCGTCCAGCATGATGGCCCGTGACGAGCATCACGGGGACGGACAAGGAGACGCAGATCTGGCACTCAACGAGGTGGACGAGGCCGATCCGAAGCTTAACGAGGACGAGGATGAGTATGAGTGCGAGGGCAGGAATCGGATACTGAAGCCTGTGAGGCAGAGATCCGTCTCCTATCGCACCTCCGATCGCGCTCGGGATGCGCGACTGCAGACGCCCGAAAACTCCAACGAGATTGGGGCGAAGTTGAAGGAGGAGCTGTGCAAGTACAAGCAGGAGCTGCAGGAGTACAACGAGACCACCAAGGATCTGGAGGAGAAGTACATGAAGATCAACTACGAACTGAGTGGCCTGCAGCAGAAGCACGAACATTTTGTGGCCTCGCGGGGTAGCAGCTCCGACCAGGAGGAGGAAATGGAAGGTGAAATAGACGCCGATGGTGATGGTGTCTACAGCTACAGGTCCGCGACCAGTATCACCTCCGATGCATCCCTGGATAGAAGTAGCAGTAAGATCTTTCGGAGCAGCAGCAGCTTCATGACCGTGCTAGAAGGTCCCAACTCGTACGAGGATCTGTCCGAGAAGTACCCCAGGAAGAAGCACGGCTCGAAGCACATGGCCAAGCAGTCGCCCACCAAGCTGAGCAAGATGACCCTGTCCGATCAGGTGGGTGACGACTACAGCAGCCGTATTGTGGAGTCTCTGGCCAGTCGCCAATCCAGACGACGTCATCGCTCGATGATGAACCACCATCACGACGAGGACGACGACGACGACGACGAGATGGAGAATCAGAAGAACCACCACCCGGCCTCGATGAAGAATGTCTACAAGGTGCTCAAAGACGTGATGAACACACCACAGGATCATCACAAGTACAATCATCACAAGAACGAACGAGCGCGTACGCGGGAGCGTGAACGGGAGCGTGAACGTGAACGGGAGCCTAGTAGCTCCACCCGAGAGCTATACTCGACAATTAACAATCTGAAGAACGAACAGGGGGAGTACAAGACCATCATTCGACAGCAGAAGGATCGACTCTCCGACTACCATTCGCGCTGTGTCAAAGCCCAGGAGATCATGAAGACGCAGAAGCACGAGATCGAAAAGCTGCACATCAACAACAAGCAGCTGGAGTCGAGCATCTACCACGACATCGACACCCTGCGCTCGAAGATCGACATGAAGCTGAAGAACATCTCCCACCTGCCGCAGCTGATGCGGGAAGAGCACAGCAAGTATGAGAAAGCGATGAGAGAGAACTGCATGCTGGGCGACAAGCTCCGTGTGCTCCACCAGGAGGCCAACCAGCTGAAGCTGAAGATCGATGAGCTGGGGCGCCGCAAGCTGGTGACCATCAATCGCCTGAAGGCCGCCGAGCGAGACCTCAAGATCTTCAAGAACTACAATGCGGCCCTCAAGACAGAGAAGCGACGCCTCTCTGACGAGCTGACCAGCGTGAAAGAGCAGCTAGAGTCCCTGCAGTCGGCCAGCAAGCGGCAGATGTGCCGCCATCGGGAGCAGAGCGAGAAGCAGCGCCGTGAGCTCCAGAAGCGCATCTTCGATCTGGAGCTGAAGCTCAGTCGCAGCCAGAACTCTACCTCGAGCCTCATCCAGGAACGCGACAGCCTCATCGCCGAGCTGCAGGCACAGCTCCACACGCTGGTACACAACTTCGAGGTCTCCCAGAAGCACATTCGTGTGCTGCGACGACACATTTACTCTATGACAACAGGTGGCAGCGGCATAAGCGGTGGCGGAGGAGTTGGTGGTGCCAGTTCTGGCATCGGATCTGCCCAGTCCCAGCGGCCTAGCGAGTCATCGGGCATTGGCCGGTTCAATCACAGTTTCCAGGGATCCAGCGCCGGACGCAGTAATCCACGCATGATGGTGATGAAGGCCAAGGCATAGAATCAGCCTAGATCAGCGGCCCAGACAACTTGAAGATATGGCTCACATCCCCCTAGGAAACGCGATGGAAAGAGAGACGGATGGGTGCGATCCATATGATCAAGTTGCATGTTATGTTGCTGATAGTACTACATGCCCTTAACCGCCTGGATTCTCTGAATAAAACTGATGTGTTTTTTATCTCTCTGTTTCCTTTCTTGTGCTTTAATGGTGCTTTCAGCTCCTGGGTAGATTTTTTGGTTCAGCCATCACACGGAACTGCCTTATCAACTGTACTCCGAGATCAAGGAACTGGCGAACCTGTCGTTCGCGGAGGAAGGGAGGCAGGGAATGGAACCATTCTGTTGCTTTCTTGATTGTTATTTTGTTGGTTTTATATTGGTGTGTATTTAATGACTAAATTTGTGTCTAGATGTAAGGTCTAATTATTGTTTTTTGAGAAATGTGACGCCGTCACTTCTTAGGCTGCCTGGAGCCAATGACAATGCGTCTGATGATATTCGGGCCCTTAATCGTCGGCTTAATGTCTTCGCCACCAGCGGCAATGGTCTTGGGCTTCTCATTCTCCTTGGCGTCGGGCGCTAGCTTCTCCACGGGACTCAGATTGTGTACCACAGGTGAGCTGCCGCTGAACTGGACCATCTTGTGACTGTCCTCCGCGAATATCTCCCGCTTCTTGCTTAGGATGGAGCGTACATTCCTGTTGGTTGTGTCCTGCATGGCAGGCTGTACCGACGGCTGTGTGTTACTCCTAACCGGAGTTCCCTTACGCAGTGGTTTGGCCGGGGTCATGGTGCTGTCTTCAATCTCGATTTTGTTGGGTGTGGAAGAGTCGATGCACTCGACATCACTGTCATAATCCTGATCCATGAGCTGTTTTTGTTTCATTGGAGTTCCCATGCGGCCCTTGCACTTGGCTGTCCCACCTTTCGGCTCTTGCTTGGCCATCAACATTTCGTTGGATTTAACCTTGATTTTGCCTAAACGAGGCTTGATTGGAGTGCCCTTCATCACTGGCTTTACTGCATTGTCAAATGATTGGTCATTATCTTCCGCTTCCGCCTCTTCGCTGGAGTTTTGCTCTTTTAGCGGAGTTTGATCTTCGCATTCCGTTTTGAGGCGACCCTTGATGGGAGTTCCTTTCATCTGGGGCTTGGTTGCTTCCACAGATTGCTCTTCACGTTTGACTGCACGCGCCTTGACTGGAGTGCCCTTCTGGACGGGATTCAGTGTCTCTATTGCCGGGGATTCATCTTTACCTTCTTGCTTTGCATTAACTGGTGTGTCCTTCGTGACCAACATTTCTTCAAATACAGGATTGGGAAGCAACTGTGTGGGTGTCTGCACCTCACGTGAAGCAGCCGCCTCCTGCTTGCCGCACGGTATGTCTGTAATCTCGGCTGATTGATCCTCTCTCTTCTTCATCTCAGCTTCATTGACTGCAGTCTCCATGGATCTGCCAGTGGCTGGGCTTTCTGTGGCTGTAGCCACACTGACAATGCGTGGCAGGGCGGCCTTCAGTTCGGCCTCCTTGATGTTGAACTCCATGGCCTGGACGTGCTTAAAGGCAATCTTGTGCTCTGTCAGCAGATTCTCACGATCAATCAGTACGCAGCGAGATTTCAGGGACTCAAAGCGCCAACTAGAAATGATGGGAGGCAGAGACTAAAATATAAACCGCTTTCGAGGTGTACTCTATTGCTTACCGCGCCATCTCCTTCTGCACGGAGCGCATTTGCTCGTCCAGGGCCGCTTTTTGGATTCGCATGCTATGCAGTTGCGCCTTCTGCTCGTCTGTTTCGCGTCTAAATGGATGAATGGGGGATGTGATGATAATTACCTAACTAGAGAAGAGAGCCTCACAGCAAGAGGCTTAGCAAGTGATTGCTAAGCGATGCTAGCACACTGTCGATACGATTGGGCAACTCATACTTGCAGAATTCCAGCATGGAGTCCAGCCAGGTCACGTTCTTCTCGCTGGCTACCTCACGCAGCCGCTTCTGGGACACATTCAGCTGCTGTTCCAGGGTCTCGTTCTGCTTCATCAGCTGGCGGATCCGTTCGTTCAGCTTATCTGAGGGAGATAATAAAGGGTTTGTATTTATTCCGGGGAATCTCCTGGGTAATGCTCACTCTGATAGGTCTTGTCGGCACTGCAGAAGATGGTGCTGCATGCCTGTAGCTCTGTGTGCATCGCCACGTTCTCCCGCTTGAGGCGACGTATCTCGAACTCGCTCTCCGTGAAGGTCTTCTTCATGTCCAGATAGCTCTTCTTCTGGGCAGCTAACAGCTGCTTCATTACCTGCCGCTGGTCGTCCACCTCCGCAAACAAAGAGTTGCCCTTGGGCTCTGGAAGACATCAATATTAGGGGCCATCCTCAAAGAGGAACGTCTTGTAGCTACCATTGGTTTGGGGGGCACTGGTTAGCTGGAAGATCTTGGCATTGGCATCCACCACCTCCTCCTGGGCGACATACAGCTGCTGCTCTTTCTCTTCCAGTTCGCTGCGCTTGCACTGCAAGTTCTGCTCCAGGCAGCTTACCTGATCCTGCAGACATTCGATGGTTTTCTAAGGGGAACTCCAATCTATCAAAGGCTGTCTTCTATATAGCTTAAAGGTCTGAGACCTACCTCCTTTTCAGCCACTTCCAAGATGTGTTTCACACTGAACTCTTCATGCTCCGCAAGCTTCTGCAGCAGCTCAGAGTTCTCGTTCTCCAAGGCATGTAAGCGCAAGTGGCATTCTTCATGGGCATCTTTCGATGTCAAGTTGGCCGCCAGTCCACGCTCCGCAGCCGCCAGTTGGTTTCGCAGTGTACTCGCTTCCTCCGCTTTGCTGTCATATTCCTGCTGGAGAGCGTCGTGATCGACTTGCAGGCTCCTGAACTTACGACGCAGCTCCTCCAACTCCTGCACCTCCACTACGGGACGAACTTCCGGCGTTTGTGAACCCAGTTGTTCGAGTTCTTGGGTCAAGTAGGCCTCGGCCGCCAGCGCCGTGTCCAGATTTCGTTTCAGTTCGTGTATGCGCTGGGCATCGTTTTCGGTCTGATTTTTCAGCTTCTGATGACGCTCGTGCAGGATCTTGTACTCCTCTACAATATCGTCTACGCTTAAAGCGTGCAAATCCAAATTAATGCTCATATTTTTGGCATACAAATTTTTGAAAAAAAGTGGCAGATGATGCTAACAATCAGTGTGACCGCGAAATTATCGATAAAATATACTGTCAGACCATCAGAAATATACCGAAAATTACGGTTTCATTCTAAAAATATTTTACGGTAAATACCACCGAAAAACATATTCTTCGATTTTGATATTCCGTCGAATGTTAATAGCTAGCAAGGACCCTAAGCACTGACCAAATAATTTAAACTGTTAGATGAAACAATTGTCTACAAGATTGTCAAGTTTTCTTTCTTGGCAAACATCGAACACATTTAAGCGCCGGTTAGGTTCTTCAGAAATACCAGTATATACTATGGCAAATTAAAACATTTTTTGCTCAATTTTGGCATCAAAAAATACCATAAAGTATTAAAAGTACAATAAATGGTCATGCTGCAGAATGATGCTCACAATCAGTGTGATCGTGGATATAGATAAAATATACTATCGGAGCCTCAAAAACATACCGAAATATACCGTCCCATTTTCAAAATATAAAAAAATATTCCGATGAAAAAATTAACTTAGCCCACTGAACACCCCTATATTTAAACAGGTGAACAGCTTAAATTTAACCGCGGAAATTAATGACTAAACTTGTCCTAAAAATATTGCGTTCGAAACCTAATGAATAATGCATTTTTCTCATATTGGCATTCTTTGACCTTCTCATGCACTTGATTAATTTTCTGTACATACGAATCGATCCTTATATATATTCTGCTAGGTAAAAAAACCGTGAAACTGAAACATTTTCTTGAATTAGCTTTAAAACAAAAATAATAGTATCTATAGTTCGTTTCGTTTTGCTGGGCTGGATTCGGAGATTTGAGTCTGGCGGGGTGTCGATGAATGACGATGATTATGTTAAAAGTACGACCGTGTACTCCGAAAAATACCAAAAAATTGTATCTTTTGGGGAATTTTTTCTCTATTTTTTAAAACCAAATTTCAAATATGGCGCCAATATTTGAAATTTGGTTTTAAAAAATAGAGAATTCATCCGCAATATAAAGTTAGTTCTTATCAGTGTTAAATGTTTTTTAAAACATTTAAACTTTTGAAAATTTCTGTTAAGCCACACGGCAACGCACATGCGTCTTCATTTTGTTTGCCTCTTTGGTTGCCATAGAAACTTTCGTACATATCTAAACAAATATTTTTCATTCCCATTACATTATTACTCAGGACAAGTTTTATAGCACATTTGACACAGCACAGCCAAAATGCAGCAAGATGATGGACCGGAGAAAACCCAACAACTTCAGAGCTTTCAATCGGATGACTTGTTGGAAAAACTGAAATTACTCAGCTATGAAAAACATTTGCTCAAAGAGTTCAAGCTGAAGCCACTGTCGCGGTTCTACTTTGTGAAGGCCACCAATCCGGGGGAGCAGTTCTACATGTTCACTCTGATCTGCTGGTGGCTCTGCAAGAAGCTGGGCAAGGACATGCAGCGACCCCAGGAATACGATGATCCGAACACGGTGGCTGCTAACATCATTCAAATGCTGGAAGAGATTGTAAGTGGATGGATGGAAAACGGGGAAAGGCGAAGAAATATCCATTCCCTAATATTTTCAGGATGTTCCTGTGGACTTTCCACCCAATAAGCTGATTCGTGGTGCAGGACCCATCTGTCTCAATGTCCTGGACATTCTCTCCACGCAGGCCTGCAAAGTGGCCAAAGTGGGATATCAGAGGGTACAGAAAATGCAGGAGGAGGAATTCCTGGGCGACTATCTGGAGGACAATGCCGAAATCATACTGGAAAAGCTGGAGGACGAACAGAACGCCGCCGGCCTCAGTGACGACAGCGACCTGGAACTGGAGGCCCACAATTTCAGACAACTAAACTGGCTCAATCGCCCCCAGAAGAGGTCCATCGGCGATGTGACCCTCGACGAGCAGGCCCAAGAGCTCGACGCCCGCCTCAGCGACCATCAGGAGTGGCGCCTCGAACTCGAGCGAGTGCTGCCGCATCTGAAGGTCTTTGTGAAGGCGGATGCTCGCGACTGGCGCACCCACATCACCCAGATGGATGGATTCAAGACCAGCATAAACGAGTCCTCGGAGACCACACAGGCGCAGCTGAAGAAGCTGCACAGCGAGTTCACCTTCAGCCTGGAGAAGGTGGAGAGCCGCGAGAAGCATCTCAACAACGAGCTCCAGCCCCTGATCCAGCAGTTCAAGGAGCTCTCCATTGAGCTCTCCACCATCCAGTATGCCCAGAACCAGGTGCAGGCGGACTCCGAGAAGCAGTCTGCCCAGTTGAATGAGGTTATGCTGGAGCAGGAGCTCAAGAAGGAGGAAATGGAGCGACGCGGCCAGGTCATGTCCGATGGAAGTAAGTATTGAATAGATTTTGAGTTCGTATGGGGTATATATACAATATGAGGTATCGTAGAGAAGTAAGAGCAGGTGAAATATCTTAGATATTGATATTCGATACTGATTGGGAATGGGTTCGCTTGACTTTTGATGCCAAAAATCTTATACAAAATGCCATGAAAAACGAATCTTGTAACGAATTGCATAAATGTTACATACATTTGTATATCAAAGGGTACCATACTATGTATCGAAGTGAATCTGTTCTTATTTCACACCTTTACTTTTCACACTCAATCTGTTCCGATCTCCTGCTCGATAAGAGCTCTAATATTTGCGATCCATGATTCCATGATGAATCACAGCTCTAATCCTCATCCCCCGTCCCCATCCCTCTCCTTGTAAGCCACCCACGATGCAAGAGGCATACTAATCCCTCTATCGTTCTAGGTTCCGTGCAGCAGATCAAGAAATCGATCGTCAAGCTGAAGGAGGACATTGCTCAACTGAATCTGGAGGTGGCCCTCCTGGTGCATGCCCACGATCAGGAAACAGTGGTGCGCCAGACCCAGAGCCAGGCCGGTGACCAGACAAACAACTGATAAAATGATAATGCGGCTGCTTAGCATACAATCCATACGATCCATACTTTCCTTACACAAAAACCCCGTCATGGAGCCTGGAATTGGGTATATTTCACACCTTGGGAATGGGTGTGTGCGGCGCTGCTCTCGTTTACGTTCGATCCTGGCAACCGATTAGTGATCCATTGTGCGAGAGACAGAGAGAGAGAGACAGTAGGATTGTGGGAGAGTGGGAGTGGGACCACCGACGTTGCACCACCGCCCGAGAATTGTTCGGGGACTGTGTTTAATTTGATTGCCGGTCGCTGATAAGTATCGTAATTGGTTGCAAAGGCCAATAGGGCGGTCAATTATCACCTCTTTGTTATCTGCTCCTTCAACAAATATACGCATGCGCATGCGCGCGATCCTTTACGATCAAAGATAACGGTGAGGTGAGGTGAGAGTGAGAGCGAGAGCGAGGGAGAGCTAGCTGTTGCACTATCGTCCATTGCGCACGTACTACTTGACAGAGAACCGCCGCCACCGCCACCGCCACCGCCGTCGCAAGAGCCCTGGAAACCCGGAATCCATCCATCCATCCATCCATCCATCCATCCAGAAGGGAAGGTGTTGCCTGCCCCGCACGCGCATCCTTTGTTTGCCCACTCGCACTGATAAGCCGCCTGTGTACGGACACAGGGTGTACAGTGGGACTGTTCGAACGGTGTGTGCAGTGGGATGCTCTCAGAGAGAGTGCGGTTTTGGCCAGCAACTTGTGTTGTGTGGTGTTTTTCGCTGCGGCCTGCCAGAGGTAGGTGCTAAAAGGTTTTTCCCTAAACGGCAACACACAAATGGGAAAACAAGCGGAGTGCACAGGATTTTCCCAGCCAAAACAAAATTGTGTTTCGATGCAGTGGAAGCTTCCCTGGACATAGGATCCTGGCTAAAACGATCAGATCAGGATTTAATGCCTGACAGCCACTCCTCATAGGAAACCAATTGATATTCTTCCTCACTCAACTCTCTGTAGCTCTGTCTCCTTCTCTCGTCAAAATAGAGCAGACTATCCCGCTTCCTCTTCTTTCTCTCTTTTACATAAATTGCATTATTATTAGGCCTATTTGATATGCGCCGACGACGAGGCCAAAAACAAAACGCTGCAGAGAAATTGCGAAAAGCTCAAACACAGCCACAAACAAAACAGCCACAGCAACAGAAGAAGAGAAAGAGGAAGAGGAAGAAGGGAGAGGCGGAAGGGGAGTAAGAGGAGGTGGAACGTCAGCAAACTGGCTGCTGCTGCTGCCGCTGCTGCTGCTGCTGCTGCTGGCAAAAAGCCTCAGCAAACCGACTACTGTTCATTTCCCACGGTAGGATTCGGATGCCATTCCACTGAGTGGAACGAGTGGCTGGCTGGCTGGCTGCCCCTCTCTTCGTGTGGTGGTGGTGGGATGGCTTTGACTTGAGCTCGAGATTGTGGCTTCGGCTCCAAGCTTCGGCTCGGCTGTGGCTGCGAGCTCTGAGCTTCGGGAGCACTTGGTGGGAGGCAGGCAGGCAGGCAGCTGATGCTCTCGTGCTTTGCTTTGCTCTGCTCGTGCGAGTGCTTTGCCGAAGAGTTTCATTTGCTCATTGTTAACGGGTGGGGAGGGGGGTAGTGTAGGCGATGGGGTATTGGGTATGGGGAACAAAAAGATAAACCTGTTGCCCGATTTCGACTTTACTTTGAATGAACAGAAATATGTTGTGCCCTAAAGCATTTTGTGCGCATAAATCGTGAGGGGGATCGATCTCTTTCTCTCTCTCTCTGGATGTGCGCCAGTCGTCTCCCTCTCTCACTCCGATTCTTTCTCCTTTCCTCTTCGGCGCTCTCTCACTCCTTCAGCCTCTTTGTGCGAGTGAGTAAGCGCTTGTCTCTAATCCTCTAAAGCCAGGCGCCACCTACTCCCCAGAGATTCCTTACTTCCTTCTTCTCGGTCCCCCCCCCCCCCCCCCCCCCCCCTCCACCGACTCTTTGTAATTTCTCAATAAAAATGAAAAAACCAATAAATTTTGCCTAAGCAGAGGGGAAGGGCAGGGGCGGTATGGGTTGCACAGCGGGGTGGCTACTGGAAGCACGACATACCATACCCAAAACAAAACAAAAAACCAAATATTATTTGTTTTGTCATATATTGTATGCAAAAGATCCAATAATTTATGATCTAATGTACAAAGAGAAAAAGTTTCGGCTTGAAAGGATAGAAACTTCGACGCGTTCATTCATGATGGAGTAAGAATGAGCATGGAATGAGAAAAAGCATTAGAAATCAAAGAAGCAGCAGAGGAGAGACGATATAGTAAGAAGAGCAGAAGATCATACTAAAGAAGAACCAACACAAGAGACGAAGAACCAGAAAGAAACAGAAAAATTCATTGAAAACTTGCAAGTTTTTGGATTTTTTGGGATTGGGTCCCAAGTCCAAGTCCGATTCCGATTCCGACTTCAATCGGATCTTGGTGTGGGATATATGGGATCATTGTCAACATTTTGACCGCTCGCTGGGCCCGTAATCATCGGTCTATCCCCCCCCAGTCCCAACCCCAATCCCTATCCCTATCCCAATCCCCACTCGAACGAACAGAATGAATGACGCCGCCGCCAACATCGATTTAAATGCAAATCAATGTAATAAAACATTTTTCGGTCTCGTATTCGGTGTCTCATGGGATACCCTCTACTATTAATTCCGAATTGAATTCGAATTTCGATTTTTCTGTTTCTGTTTCTGGTTTGACAGAGAGACACCCACGCCGGCGACACCTCTCTAGCTCTCTCTCTCTCTCTACATTTCTCTCGAATGGAACGGAAGTTCATGTGGCGCTTAGGACACCATCAAAGAACCAAATCGATCGTAAATCACTTGGAATCAAAGTGAAAACTCTTACAAAAGATGTGGGCTGGTAATTTGTATGGAAGGGCGATTGTCTTCCCATGAAAATAGGACAATTTACAGGTTTTTAAACACAAAAGAGAGGGAGGGGGATGGGGACAGCCATATAGTAATCTAGGAGACATGGGTTGACACCTTTTGAGATAAATGGTTCAGCGATAAGTGTTTTGGGAGCCGAGTTACGATGGTCAGTTTGTGATGGGGATGCTCAAGAATGAATGAAAACAAGTGCAAATGGGGATTATGTGTTAAATGAGATGTTCAAAGTACTCCGTATCCAAGAACTTCGACTTGAGTGCTTGCATTGACACAAAATAAGAGAAATCTGCACTAAAAACCACTCCACACGGTCGTATTGTATATCGTAACTCTGCTCCCAATAGAGTTATCATTCCAAAAATACACCCAATGAACAGCTACGGCTCCTACCTTGTCATTCGACTCTAAAAGCTTTTGCCACACACTTTGCCTACTTCTTTATGGCGAATTAATGACCGAAAAAAACGAACAAGAATTCCAAATAAACCATAAATTTTATTAATTTCTATGGCTGCTGCCGCACAAAAAGAGCTGTGTCTGTGTCTGTGTGTGTCTGGCCCGAACAATAGCCGTCGATTCATAGAGTTCTGCAGAAACACTACCGAACCGCACCCAATTATAATAAAAAAAATACAAAATAAAAAACCAGCAACAGCCATCGAAAGGCAGTCGTCAGTCGGTGGAGAGTGGAGAGTGGAAAAACCTTTTCTGCTCCCACAGAAGTGACAACAAATTTAAAATTTACGAAATAAAAATTAAAATTAAATAAAAAATACAAACAAAAGAAAAAAAGCGAACCAAACACAATGGACGGACATCTAAAACATCTGAAACTGAAAACCGAACAGGCAGGAAATTAGCATACGAACTGAAGATCGAAACTGCATATCAAATGAGGGATTCGATTCGATTCGATCAATCGAATGCGAATACGAATACGATTACGAATGCGAGTGGTGTTCAGGTTCAGGTTCAGGTTTCGTGGCAGTTCATTCAGCTGCGAGTTCATTGATAGATCGTTCAGTCGGTCGGTTCCTACCTCCGACTAACTGTTAAAATAGAAACATCATCCAACGAATTTATGAGCCAGCGTGCCATAACTCAAATTTATGTATAACCCCAGTCCCAAAGCCCCTGCTCTGGGCCCAAGTGTGGGCCAAAATAAATCAAGTCACGACACTGCGACACCGAGACACCGAGAAAGAGCTCCTCTGTTCGCCTCGCTTTGCAGCGCCTCGAATGGTTGCCTTGAATGAGAGCTCCACCTAAATGACAACTGAGACAACTACCGTGTGCCAAATGAAGATGGAGACCAGATCCGAGATCCGAGATCCAAGATCCAAGATCCGAGGGCCAGGTCTCGTCATCAGCCTCCTCCTCCTCATCATCATCATCGGGCATCATCATCTCCAACTGTTGACAACGCCTTGCTGCGGTCTTACTGCGGTGGCTGCGGTCCAGTTTCATTATTATTAACCAAAAAAACAAAACAAAAAACACACACAAAAAACCCCAAACAAAAAGAACGCCCACGTTTTTAGCGTTTGCTTGGTGCTTCTTCAACAGATTCACCTTTTATATACAGAGAGAAAAATGATGATATTAACTGAGGGAGGGAATGCTGTATTAAGAAAGGGCAGGGTCTATGTGCTCTAAGAATTATCCGCGCATATCCGAAAATATGAATCAATTTCAAGTTTTACGGATAATAATTTTAAATTGAAATCTTAACTTTGTTCAATGGAATTGTGTGTAATATAAATATATCCGATATTCAACGCCAAATTTCCCTTCAATATCGAGTGAAATTTCTTGCCGTGTATTCGCACATATATTTATTATAATTTGTTTGCTTTCTGCTTTCGGTTTGCTGGCTGCTCCTCTAAAATTTATGTGACCGCATCGCTGCCGTATGAATTTTTAATTTTTCACCAATCTTTTTGTACTTTTGTTGCTGTTGTTGTGTCTTTGCTGTTGCCTGATTTTGTTAGCCTTTTTAATTTTGGCAATTAATGAAATTTAATACTTTTTGTGCACTGTCTGTTGTTGCTCTGCCTGCTGGGGCAGTGGTTGGTGCCTGGTCTTGGGAGATTGCCTTCTTGGAGGTTGATTCGGTCATTGAGAAAGTTGTGGCAAGTCATTTGAATCGTTCGGGCTGGAAGGGTAGTCCATTTGAATGGGTTTGAAGGGTCTTCGAGAGGGCAGATGATAGACGGATGATGGATGGCAGTTCAAATGGGTTAACAGAACATTCGAAAGGCCATTGAGATGACTCAAAGTGAACAGAAAAGTGATGGCAGGGCCTTGAAGAGCTACAAATGCTGAATATTTCAGATAATATTCACCATTTTATTAATAATTTTTTCAAGTTGATTTCTCATTTTTTGATGTTGTTTTTTTTGTAAGCTTCTTCTGTGGCCGTTTCATAATTAGTTTCGCCTCCATAAGGAAGCTCCTCGCAATTGTCGGAGCGTCTCCTTTCCGAGACTCGTGATTGCCCATTTAAAATATGCAAATTTGACACAAAAACAAAAGCAAAAGCAAAAGCAAAATGAAAAAATGCAAAAATGAAGCCATCAAAATCAAATGGAGTTGGAGCTCCATTGGAACAGCTCCGCCAACAGATTGCACTTAAAAATGCCCAAAAACAGAGAGTGCGAGAGAGAGAGAGAGAGAGAGAAAGAGTGACGGAGAGACAGAGAGATAATTTGTTAAACTTTATTGATGCTTGGATGTCGAAAGGCGAAAACTTAATTAAAAAATTGGCCAGCAAATCCTTTTTTGGCGAAACACTTGATTAAAAAACGCAAAGAGCCCCGAAAAACAAACAGATGTAAAAAATTAATGAAATATTTTTCTGAATGAGAGATTCCATTGAGAAATCGCTGCGAAGGAGGAGGCAGAGGCAGAGGCAGAGCCGGGGGAGAATCTATATCTATGGAAAGATAAAGACAAACAGACAATCTACAAAAGAGGCCACACACACGGCCAAGGCAGAGGCAGAGGCAAAGGCAGAGGCAGAGGCAACAGGCAAAAGGCGGCAAAAGCCAAAAGGAAATGTCTCGAAAAGTTTCCCACACACATGAACAAAATGGAGCTGAAAGCAGAAGAAGAACACCAAAAGAGAGACAGACAGAGACCGAGACAGAGTGAGAGTGAGAAAGAGAAAGAAGCTGCGTAATACGGTTGCGCTGCTCTCTTGACAGGCTTCAGAGCGCCGCCCAAAGCGCCACAGAATAGGACACGCCCACCTGGCACCAGGTGAAAGAAAGTTTGCAGAGAGAAAGAGAGCGGCGTCGTGCTTCCGTTGCGAATTGCAAGGAGAGAGCTTAAGCGAGCTTAAGCCATGAAAAGCTCTCACCTTTCTCTCATTAAGCACAGCGCCTAATTGAAATGTTGCCTTACTTAAGCCTAATTAACAGTCAAATCATGTAACGCCCCAGAAAACACTCAACGGCGATGAGAGCGCGGCGTGCTTCTCACTCGTTTGGCACTCGCTCTTGCGCTCAATCGCCGCACGACCACCAATCAGCAGTCGCACTCAAAACTTGTTTTGCGCTCACAGGCGGCAAGGCCAGAGCGGGACAGACCCACTGCGCACACGGCCGACAGAGCGGGAGGGAGAGTGAGAGTGAGCAGCAAAAGGAAAAATAAGGTAAAAAAAACACACACGAAAAGCTACAACCCATCAAGCCTGAAGTTTCGATCGTAACTTTGCAGTTGACTCTCGCGCACAGAAGCGTTCGGAAGTGAAATATATTTTATTAATAATATTACCGTCGAGGCAACAGAGGTACATATCTCAGTATATCAGAGGCTATATGGTATATGCGATCTGTGGAATATATACACATGTATGTGCGTAGTACACCTGGAGAGAACAACGCAGAGCAAAAGCTGTACAGAACGTCGTACCGTAGGTAAGCGCACCGCCATTTTGTTGCTCTTAGAAGTGTGGCCATTTTGTGGCTACCGTTTTGTGACCGTTACCCCTTTTTTTCGAAAGAGAGCTTCCTCTCTTACGCCCGCACACAACTACAAATACAACTACAACTACAGCACTAAAAGCCGAAGAGTGGTGGAGCCCTGGGCCAGAGCGAGACGGCTTAAGTGTTGCGCATGCGCAGTAGCACGAAGTTTTTTTTTCTTCTTTTCTTCTTTTACCCGAACCCGCTTCGGGACTACTGGTATTTTATGCTCTGACTCACTCGCTCAGACGGAGACAGAGACAGAGCGATTGTTGCTGCTGCTGCTGCTTCTGCGTCGCCTTCCTCACTTGCCAGCTGCGACGCTGGCAGCGACGCCAGCAGACAGCAGCAGGCAGCAGCAGCAAGCAGCAGCAACAGCGTTGACTACTATTTCTTTCAGTTATTCATTCATTCATTCAACTTTGTGCCGCGCAGTGCGTAGTTCCCTCAGTTCCTTCGCGAGTACGAGTACGAGCACCTCCGAAAGAGATCAGCCATTAGCCAGCGATCTATCTATCCCCAGACCAGACCAGACCAGATCAGATCCAGATCAGATCCAGATCAGATCCCATAGAAATACCACATCGTTAAGTACGTGACTCTCGCGTGAAGCAGCACAGCACAGACGGATTTCAGCAACCAACAGCCAACCGTCGCGTAATTCCAGTTTCCAGTTTCCACAACAGGCAGCAGGCAGCATCGTAACATTTCCGCTCTCTCCCATTGGGTAAGTTTTATTCTCGAATTTCAATTCCAGTAGCAATGGCGCTCGTTCTTGTTCTGCCACTTGCTTGCCTCTGCCTCTGCCCTTGCCCCTTCCTTGCCGCCTGCCCCGTCCCGTCGCGTCTTCACTTGTTGCTTCGGCTTCGGCTACCAGTTTTACGCTCTTTCATTGGACAACCACGTAATGTGGGTGCGTGTGACTCTCTCTCTCTCTCTCTCTCTTGCCCTGTCTCTCGCTCTCTCTCTCTCTTTTTGGGAGTGTGTGTGTGCGTGTGCTGGTCGGTCTAATGCTAATCTGGCGTGCGTGTGGCAAATGGAGCTTTTTTCGGTGCCTCATGCCTGTGTGCGTGTGTGTGTGTGAGAAAGTGTCGCCATTGCCAAAATGGCGGACAGCAAATCGAAAATATCCCTATTGGATTCTATGAGATTACAAATATATCACAAATATTACAAGTCGAAAGATAAATTTTTACGAAAAATTAAACAAAATTTCATCATCATCGAGGATCATCTTTAAAAATATACATTATAGAGTATCTATTGGAATTGATTATTTTTCTTTAATTATTCCCCATTATTCCATTCATTTGACTTATTGGATCAAGATTATAAACCTAGAACTTTTGAAAGAATATATAGGGAAATTATCTTTAAATAAAATAAAAATAGAAAGATTCCCATAGCTTTCCAAAAGATAATCATTTTTTTTCTACAATTTAATATCAGAAATATTACATAAGGATTCCCCGAAAGTCAAATAAATAAATTAAAAATTTTATCAGTTTGGGAAAGTAGATTTTGATTTATGATCATCACAGATACGTCCAACAATCTGATCTGTGTCCGCTTCCAAGCAAAGAAACGTTCCCGATCTATAAGAATTCTTCACACAAAAAATTGTTTCATAGGTCATAGGAAAATTTCATAGTCTTAGTTTTATCTATCAGAAACACTTAAAGATACAATGTTCCTATAAGTATATGTAATTCGAGCTGTTGCCTAACCCTTCAACATTATTCCACCCCCACAAAAAAACAAACCATCAAAAGCCGTCGGCAAGTTGGTCAAGTTGAAAGCTTCCTCTTTGAAAGCTTGGCCAACGGATGAGTCAGCAGACTTCTGGTGGCTTAAAACAAGGTCTAGCCTAGAGAAGAAGGTTAATCACACAACGCACCGCCAAGCTAAGAAAAGCAAAGCGAATCATCGCCAGGAATGTTGAGCGATGATCTGTTCATCATCAGCCACAGATTTGGCCAAATTTCCAGATGGTGAGTCATATTTTTGATAGCCATGAAGTTTTCGCCTTTCGTTGGGTTATGAAATAGCAATGAGTGTGGAGATGAATTCCACAATTAAGTGGAAAACGTTTTGCGACTTTAAGAGTACTTATATTTCAGGTATTCCCGAAGAGTTCAGTTCCTTCATCTTTCATTATTTTGCCATTTCTTTCTTGACTTTCGACCTTCTGGTTTTCGGTTTTTCTGTTTTCCTGGTCGTCTGTGACCTCGTCTAGACCACACGCTGGGACTCTGCTCATCAATTAGAGTCTAATTAGCTAAACGATTACTGTAAATGGACTTCAGCTGGCACCTAATCTCCCCTGACTTTGACCGACTGTCATATCGTCCCAGATATGAGATGTGAGATGCATAAGAAATCAACATTCTTTCCCATTATTTTCCGTTTTTTTGTTTGGCAGCAGATGAGTGAGAACCAGAGATCCATACAGAGATCCTTCTTCTGTCTTCCTTTTGTCTGCTGCGGTATGTTGTTTGGGGTCACCTTTTCTTGTGTATTGCATTCACCTTTTGTTCGACTTGAAGTGGCACTGCCCTGCACATATCCTAATTGTTTCCACTGGGCAACATATTGGTTCTGCTCTCCATCCCCATCCAATCCCATTCCATACCATTCCATCCCATCCATGACGGTGTGGTGTGGGTGTTTTTCTCGAGAATTCTGTGCCATTAGCACAATTAGATTCGTATCAAATGTGTGTTCGGTGCCCTTTGTCCCTTTATTGTCATCTTTTTTTTAGTTTTTTTCACTTTTCGGTTGTAATTTTTAATGGCACCTTGCCAACTCACTGTCCGCCTCCAAAAAAGAGAGAAGTGTCTTGTGAAAGGGATCACACGAGAGAGAGAGAAGTGTGGTAATCGCTTTTGACCATGTCCCTCGGTCGGTCCTTCGACGTGTGTGTCACTCTGTTTATCTGGTTCGTACCGCTACGTTCCGTTCCTACATTTATCTCATCTCTGCCCTGGTCCTGTTTCTGTTTCTGTTTCTGTCGGGGTGTTAAACTGTAACTCTGTCTGTGGGTTCGTGGAAGGCGCTGTTCCAGTCGCACTTACTTTGCACTTCTTCCCATCACAGATGTGGAATAATCTCTCTCTCTGTCTCTCCGCCTATCTCCTTCGCTGGCATGCCATTTTTATTTGGTTCTCCTGCTCTTTCCCTGCTGCAAATCTAATTTCACGCAGCATTAACGCCTTTCGCATGCCCTTCACTGGGACTCTGGGACTGCGACTGCGACTGCGACTCCGACTCCGACTCGGGATGTGTCGAGGAGGCAGAGTCAGGATCACGCTGTGTGAACCATCTTTTGAGCAAAGGTCTCTCTCCTATCACTCCATCTCACTCTCTCTCTCTCTCTGCGAGTGTATGTGTGTGTGTGTGTACACAACACTAATTATTTTCAGTGCGGATTAATGGGATTATCTTTGCGTTGGACAACAGTTTATTATACAATATTTGGGCAGTTGCTTTTGGCCCGATCCGATCTGTGGGTGTTCGTTCTGCGGCTCTGTGGCTAAGCGGATTCGCAGTTGCCAAATACTAACAGTTGGAGATCGGCTCGTCGTCAGCTGCTGACGGCCGAAGGTGCCAAGAAACGCCCATTGGGATTTGAGATGGTTTTGGCAAGATTGTGTGATGGATTTGCCATGATTGTTTGGACGGATTTTCAACAGATTATGCTGATCTGTTAAGTGGATCGGTTAGCACTTCTTTTTTGAGACAAAGTTCCCAAGTAACTGCAACTTGGAAATGTGTAAGGTTAGTCCAACCCACATATGATAGATTCTTTGGTTTGCTTTCTGCTTATAAAGCTTTCGTTGGTTGTTTTTGAGGTCATGTTCATGAGTTACTTGAGTTGGAATTTTTATATGGATAGTCAAATGTGCACATGATGTTTTCCTACATTCTATTGAGGTAATTTAAGCATTTATTGATTTAATCTAAGGTATAGTTCCCGAGTTACTTCGGTTAAATGGATCATTAAATGTAAATGAGTTCGTATCGAAGATGGATTGATGGATTATATGAGGCCAGCCGTTGTTCAAGTGGTCAGTTTTTGGCATTTCTTATAAAACTGAGTCATATACATAATTCACCCCATTGGAGCTACTCCCCCCCGTCGCGTTATAGCCAAGTACAGTTGCCAAATACTGTTGCCCTGTTGTCCTGCTGCCCTGTTCTTGGCCACTTCATTAAGGTGGCGCTGTAACAAGTTTATTTTTAATTGGCGCCTTGCGAAACCGAACGAACCCAATGATATTTATGCCCAACGAAGGCTTCTTGGGACTTGGGACTCCTCCCTGCCTCGATCCAGCGTCCGCGTCCTCGCGGTAGTTAACAACTGTTATTTTTTATGTAATTTTATTTTTGTCATTTCGGCGCCGCTGGATGGCAGTTTTTGTTCTTTTTCGGATATATATTTCCCAGATTTAGTGTGTCTCTGGGGGCTTGGGATTCGGATTCGGGAATTCCTGTGCGAAACAAAAGCCAGCGCTGACTGGTAGCGACAAGCGTCTCGGCAAGACCCGATTTCGATATTTATTTATATGCTATGGTGCTTTCAGCTCGCAGCTGGAGCACTTTTTGGGTCTGGGTATGGGAACGGGTTCCCGATTCGGCTGGATTGGGACTGGGACTGGGCTTGGGATCGGGTTCGGGATCGGTTACGGGGAGCTAACGTTGACAACAAAAGCCAAACGTCACAGCGGGTGCTGCACCGGCCACAGACGGTACGTAGTTATTGTCATTATAACATTAATGCCCACTAAACATATTCAAATTATAACACTGACTCTCCTGACTCTCTGACGCTCCGACGCTCTGACTCTCTGGATCTTTGTTTGTGTTGGTGGAAGAGGTCCAGGTCCAAGTCCCCATCGCCATCCCCGCCCCCATGGCTGCTGGGTCGCTGCTGATCGCATTGGTCATGTCTGTCTCCAGTCTCCATCTCCAGCTCCGTTTCGGTGCACAGTCTCTCGGGGGACTCTCTGCGACTCCTCCAATGTTAATTTGTGTACACAATGTGGCGTCACATTGGCATTTTAACGCCGTTAATCATGCGACACAGGGCGCCTGCATAAGGCCATCCATTCGATATGGATTCTTTGACTTTGACTCTGTCTCTGTCTCTTACTTTGTCCCTGCCTCTGCCTCTGCCCCTGCCTCGCTTTGGTCTCGGATTCGGATTTGGATTTGGATGTGGCTTCGACTTCTTTGGCTATGCTTTACTTTGGCTCCGATCCGACTCTCCGACTCTCCGGCTGGTGGCTGGTGGCTGGTGGGGCTGGGGCTTTCAGCGAGCGTGGGCTTAAGTGGAGCACCATTAGCCACGGGTTACGGCTGGGGGTTAAGCACTCTATTTGGTCATTTGCTGGATGAGTCGCAGATGACGATGGAATTATGTATCTGCAGTTGAAGATGACAGCGAATCGGAGGTGGAGGTGGGGTGGGGGTTGACAGGGTTGTAGAAAGTCAACTGAGCGAAATTTGAGCTCACAATTGAAGGTTAATTGAGTTTGGATTAGGGTACAGATAGTCATTAAAACTGGTATACCTGCCTCCTATGATATTATTCTTATGTGAGAATCATACGTTGACATTCTCTTGGGGAAACTCTCTGTAAATTGCTTGTGGCGTAAAGTTGTGATATTTAACTTCTCATGGCTCATGGTATCTAATAGTTTCAGCCTCTGACATCTGATTACTCTGCAGTTAATTGAAGAATTGTGTTTGCGGAAGTAAAGTACAGTACCCCAACCGAGTCGAGCCGAGTCGAGCCGAGCCGAGCAGAGCCGAAAGGCGGCAGTGCATAAAGCGCTGCTCACTCGAACACTGAGACAACGGGGAACAATCGATGGTGTCGTTGAAGACAAATTATTATAAGGCCCGTCGAAGGTTACCATCCGAGGCTCTGGGGCATGGATGGGGGGGAATGAGAGTGTGGGGGGGCATCTGTGGTGATTTGTAAATGTCAACACCGAGTTTAAGCCACGGATTTGGTTGCCGCTTCGTTGGTTAATGACTCATTTTCAATCTCATGTTGCGTGAGCAGCGCACCGCACCGCACCGCACCGCCGAAGCGGACACAGACAACTTGTCGGATGGAATATACAATATATTTTGCATATATGAGTATATATTTTTTGCCGACTGAATTTATTGGCACATAAAAGCTGTCGCAGGCGTTGCTAACTTTATATTTTTGTCTCTGTTTCGTTTTAGGTGTTTGCCTTAAAGTGCGCCATAAACCAAAAAGTCAACAGCAGCAGCAGCCGTAAGGCCCACCCAAAACGCCCACAATACCGTAGGGAGAAATCACAGATAGAGCCAGCAGCGGCAGCAGCACCACCACCAGCAGCGGCAGCACCACCAGCAGAGGCAGCAGCAGCAGCAGCAGAAAAAAAAGATAGTTGGACGGAAGCAACGTTGGCGCATTTCACCAGGAAAAAAGCAACCAACTGGCAACACTCACCGCAATTAACGGTGTTATCTGGCGCGAGATAGCGATTAGACGAAAGAGAGAGCAAAAGCTCCCCACACGGCAACTCCCCCACTGACACACAGAGAGCGGGAGCGAGAGAGAGAGAGAGAACGAGCAAGCCAGCAAGCAAGTAGTCCCTCCATTTGTTGGTTGGGAGAGAGAGCGAGTCGGAGAGCAAGAGAGCCCAGCACACAGTGAGTGAGTGAGTGAGAGAGAGAGAGAGCAGTGAGCACACTCTCCGCCGCCGAAAAAGCCACCGAAAAGCCCCCGAGGGAGAAGCCACCAGCCGCACACACCGCCCGTCAAAATGTTTGCTGTAATGCGAATCGACAACGATGACTGCCGGTCGGACTTCCGTCGCAAGATGCGTCCGAAGTGCGAGTTCATTTGCAAGTACTGCCAGCGGCGTTTCACCAAGCCATACAACCTGATGATCCACGAGCGCACCCACAAATCGCCGGAGATCACATACTCGTGCGAGGTCTGCGGCAAGTACTTCAAGCAGCGTGATAATCTTCGCCAGCACAGGTGAGTCTTGACATCCATCCTACCCCCTATGACCTGATCCGGACCCAGAACAGACCCCCCCTTAGACCTTCAATTCCAACGCTACTGAGTCAGGGTTGTACCCCTGTGCCATGTGGGGTTGTACATACACACATATGGACATATAGTACATCTAAGGTTAAAGTGCATGGATCAGAAATCCCTCTATTCGGTGTTGGTCAAACAAGCAGAACTGCATTCGTAACTTAGCTTTTGGATATACATAGATATATGTATATCACAGATATAGATGGAATACCACACTCATCTATTCATTGCCAGTGGGGGAATCACATTCATGGGAAAACGTCTTGCTTTAGCAGATTATTCATATATCAAGTTCTATTACCAGATATGAAAAAACGCCTTAAATGGCATAAATTCCCTGTAAAAATAACAAACTTTGAGAGCGAGATCTAAATATAGAATATAATGCATATATCACAGACTTACCAGATACATATAGCAGGTAGAGGTATTTATAGCCAGGGGAAAACACTTTGATAAAGGAACGTTTTGCACGGGTAGATTATTCATAGATCAAGTTCTATTGTTAGATATAGCAATCACCTTTCAATGACCTCTCCTTCTAATTGAGAGATAGCTAAATATGGAAGAAATATAAAGAACGAGGATTTATTTAAAAATATATGTAGAAATGTAAATGGCATAAGGAAAGAATCTCATTAATTTATTTAGTAAAACTAAAACTTCGGGAAACAGTTCAAAAGTCTTCAGATATTTCCATCAAAATGTGTAGTTGTTAGTGTAAACATAGTATAAGCACCTTATGGTGTCTGTTTAATGGAAAATTTCAACCCTTAAACCCACATATTTCTCTATCAAACGCCTCCAATGGGAAATACCAGTTTTGGTAGAACTCTAATCTAACAATTCGATAAATTATTGAGGACATTGGCCATCAAATTGATATAGTTTCCGGACAAAAGCTCTCGAATTGGACAAAAAGCTTACACTCATACATATATACACACCCACAAAAGCACCCACAAACACACACACACACATACACGCAACCAACCATTAAAGAAGCGCAATCGCAATACCATTTCCCACCGAATCGCTTTGTTAATATATCATTAATATTGTAATTTGTTCTCTTCACTGAATTATCGCTCAACACAACCACAACCACAACCTTCTGACACATCACGAAATATTCTCTATATTTTTCTCGTTTTCTCTCTTTCTCTTCTATTTGTAGATGTAGTCAGTGTGTTTGGCGATAAGCTTAACTACCATATATACATACAATATATATATAAATATATATATAAAAAAACAACCGCACACACAGAGCAATATATAAAGTAAAACCGATATCTAAGCACCGCAGCACCAACAACAGCACGCAATATCACAGCTATATCTTATATATATATAAACTACATATGTATATCCATTTGAATGGGATCTGAACAGCAAAACGAAGCCGCAAAATAGCCGCAAAAGAAAAAGCAACAGCTACAGCTGCAACAAGCACACAAACACACACACCACACCGCCATCTTCATGCACCACCACTCAGAAAACAACAAAAATATTAAAAATAAATATAAAACAAGTTAAGAATAAGTCCAACAGCCAGAACATCGTGTACTATAATGAATGAATGGATGGCTAGATCGGGTGTTGGTTTTATCTTTTTCGACTTTTTTTTTGGTTTCTTTGGTCTCCTCAATGCACTTGCCACGCCCCCCATCCATCAACAACAAAACAAAACATTCACAAAATGTTGCGCAGGCGCAGCACCACCAACAGCAAATAGCAACAACAACAACAACAACAGAAACAGAAACAACAACAGAAACAGAAGCAACAAAATTCTCTACAAAATATTTGCAGAAATCTACACAAGGACACCTGTGGGCGTGGTGGTTATGGGAGGTAGAAGAAACCGCTAAAGGAAAAACATCAGCGGAACATTTATTCCTAGCAACAATAACCGATAGAGCTTTCGCTTAAGCAACATTAAACAAACCATATAATCACTCGATCCAGCAGTATTCGGGGATGATCCAACACCCCCTAAAGGATCCAACAGGACCCAAGGGATATGTCTACCCAGCAGGATATTCCTATACAGCATCATTAACCGCTAGAGCAACAACAATAACCGATACAGCCGAACCGGAAGGAAGCAACACTTAACCGCTTGATCAGAACTACATGCACCCCCGCAACGCTCCAGTGTTGCCAGAAGCTTTTCTCCAGTGTGACCCACGATGCCGGCGAAAGTGCAATTAAGCTTAAGCTTCTTGCGCTTTCCAAACTAACGGTAACAAAAGCCACACCCACACACAGAGGGCTTAACATCCCTTAGCAACATTTAGACATAGTAACGAAAATCAGCTGCAATTCTCTTGCCTTAAAAATTGAACCTACCCCTACCCCTACCCCTCCCCCCTCGCTATATTTTTATGAATAATGAAATTAATTACAATTTAATAATAATACAACAAAAAACGCATACACACACACACACACACACCCCCTAAGGCATAAGTATTTTTATTTTAAAATCAAAAATGAAAATAAAACACGTTGAAAATGTATTACATAAAATTAATAATAATATTAATAATAAACAATACAAAAGAACATCAAATAAATATTACGATATGCGATTGTTTTGTTTAAGTTTAAATTTTAAATAAATAAAAAAAAAAAGACAAAATTTGCAAAAAAAAAAAATCACAAAAAAACAAACAAAAATTTTAAAACAAAAAATTACCCCGAAATTGTTTTTGTTCTTTTTATTTCTTTTTGTAAGTGCCCGGCAATAAGATTGTACATGTTTTTTCCGCTATTTATACAATTTAAATATACTATAAAGAATTAAAATAATTATAAAGCGCAGACAGTGTAAAATTCTAGAAATTTTCTGTTTTATTTCCCAATAAATCAGCTAAAAAATAAACGCAATTAATGTACTTATATGCATAAAGAGAGAGACAGCAAAACAATAAGTTAATAAATAAACATATTTATACAATTAAAAGACAACAACAAAAGCCTTAAACGATGTGTGTTTTTCTTGGATTTAATGATTAATGGGTAATAAGATTCTAGAGTTAAAGATCGATCAGGTTTCTCTTCGCCTTGGGGTACCCCTTCTGCTGTCATGAGATGCTCGTTGGAGGGGAGGCTTCCGTTCTAAGGTCCAGGAATGGCCTACATTGCAGAAATGTTTATTAAATTATTAAATTTACTTCTTAAAAAACTAGTTTCAAATCGATGCTCCAGCTCAAGCCAAAGCACTCTCTGCAGGCACGAAGTGACCTCACGCAGCACCTTTCACAGCCTCGACTTGGGGTTGCGCCTGCTTCTAGATGTGCACCATGCGTCGAGCATTTATGAGCAATGCATCACCTTGCATCTCTCTGCACCTCTTATTATTCTTCGTATCGTCTCTCTGCTTTTGGTTTTGCTTTTGCATAGGCAATCGTTGGATGCACCGAGCAAGTGCGTGCGCTGGGTGGAGAGTGGGGAGCTGAAGCAGGTTGTGGTTCTCTCTCTATCTCTCCACTCTTTTGCATTTACAGCTAATTGTTGGTTTTGTAATACGATGCGCAGGTGATTGATGGTTGGATAAAATATAAGCAATTACAGCGTCCACTCGACAAAGCGAAAAACTTAGGAGTCTTAGGAGCCCATTTACATGCACTCTTGGGATCATCTTTTAAGAGTATATCACATGTTGATGCACTCACTCAGGGTTTTACCTTATGTGGTGGCGGGTGGGTGGGTGGTTTGTATTCATTGTATGTTTAGGATATGTATGTCCCTGGCCCTACCCTACGAGTGTTTGCTGTGCGGGATGCGATAATCAATTCATTTGCTCAGCATTTAGGGAGGGTATTTACCAACAATTAAGTACACTATTTAGAACAACTGTTCCTTTGTCGGCTCGCACATTGATTCGTGGTGAGCGCAATTCGGTAAACAGAGAGAAAAAAGGAGGTACAGATACGGAGATACAGAGCTAGAGAGCTGCAGGCAGAGAGAGATGGAGAGTGAGAATTTCACATGGAGAGATCATAAATCATTCGGGCCTTCGTCCCGTGCATGACTCAAGTCCGAAGCGAAACGAAGCGGAGCGGAGCGTCCCCCTGGGTTCGTGTTAATTAAATATTGACTATGTTTTGATAAGCCGTAACATTGCCCGGGTAGCTGTAGGACAAGGAGAAGGAGGAGGCGGAGTAGGACCCTCTCTGAGGTTCATTTTCCACAAATTTAAATGTTAGCGCGTCTCACGGCAGGATCCCTGAAGACAGAACACAGAGCCCAGAACCCAGAACCCAGAACTTCGAGAACCCACTTCGACTTGGCTATAATGAAAGCGTTTCCAAATGCGAAACGAATGCCAGAGCAGCTACTGTGGCGAGTGTGTCCCATCCCAGGATGTGGCTGCTGGGATCCGTATTCTGTATGTGTTGCAGTGTTGCTGTGGCCATGTAGGCTGTGGCCTGCATGTGGTCGCCTTTTGAGGCACGTGTGGTTTTCCAGTTAACCGCTGCTGCTGCTGCCACTGCCGCTGCCGTTGGTTTTCGGCCTGCTGCTGCTTATGGCATTAACCTAAACTGTTTCCACCTTCCAAAAGGACGACATCCACGCAGTTTGACTTCGGCCGAGACTCCGTCTCCCATCCAGAGACCCAGAGACGCACAAATCCGACCTGAAGGAGGCGGCCCGCTGTGTGCGCCGCGCCGTCACCCGCTGCTTTTGTTGGCCGCACATTGGCTTAGGATCTGCGGATCGTCGATCGCAGCCGATCGGCTCAAGACTCTATTGCACTCCAGGCCAGGGGGCGTACCGTGCCACTCACTGCCCACCCACTGCACCCACTCGCTGCCGAACTCTCCCGTCCGCACTCTCCCGTCTCTGCCGACTTATCAATTGCGGCCATCTTCCCGGGGACTGGGCACCAGGCACTGATTCAACACTTCGGTAGCCCAATCATCATTTCCGTCTTCGGGAAGGTGACAACTTTTGGGTTGGTTGGTGGCGTTTTTTCCCCATCCGCAGATGCACATGCAGATGCGGCGGATTTCTCAACTGATTCATCAAAACTGAGTCGCTTCTCACTCATCCAGCCTTGAGTCATCCAAATTTCTTTCTAAGCCTTGCACGGGCATAAATCTCACTGAATCTACGAGATATTTGGCAACAGGTTCCAGATAGATGCCTTCTCCTCCCCCATCTTCCGAGTGAGTCGTACTTCAAGGTGCGCTGAGCCGCAGAAGCAGCCGCAGGTCGGGACTGGAACGCTCTGGAACCCGCTAAGCGACAATGTCTAACTCATTAGATGTCATTCGATGATAAACTCCTGAAGTACCCTGCAAAAGGTGGGGTATAGTTCATTTTATAAGAAGCTTAAGAATGTTTGATGATGGCTAAATGATGGGTTTTTGTATGCAAACCAAAAAAATATCACAGTATTTACTGGGTTTGCAGATTCTCCCAATTACTAAATTATCAATAAAATATTCCAAATAAATTCCGAAAAAATTCTAAATTACTTCAGTTTTATTAAAGAGAGCATCTAATATTCGTTAGTATAATATTCTCCCCTAATTTATACGTAATTGCCGACAGTGGGCTGGCCGCAGGCCACAGACATATCCCCATGGATCTGATAGCATCTGGGAGACGTATTGGAATGCTCCACCTGGTTGTCATCACGTAGCATCGCATAATTTTGCGTTTTACTGTTAACGGGGCGACGCGTCTGACGATGGCTACATGTGGCCGCTCCTGTGGCTGCTGCTGCGGCTGCAATTAAAAAAGCTCAACTACCATAAAATGTACAGAGAGCAAGGCAACAGATATAGGTACATACATATATACGGATATACTATGTATACATCCAAACAGATTCCAAAGCGGCACGTACAACGTGCGGCTATTTGTCTGCTGACTTGTCTGCCTGCTTCTTTACTTATTTTATTTTACTTTGTTGCAATCGGTACTTTGGGCTCTACAAGGGTATATTGTGTTTGATGAGGTGTTTGCAACAGGCAGGAGGAATTCCATCTAGGGAACACACAAGTTAGAGTCTTCCGGGAGAGCTGTGCTTTTGGATGATGTAATTACTTAAGGGTTCTCCATCCCTCCCTCCCATCATATACGATATTTTGAATATAAGATTATAATTAGGGGGTATCCCTAAGTCCAAATATCAAGCACACATATGGACTTCTTCCTTGTTTTCCTCTGGCATTGTGATTGTTGGTGGGACCGCAAAAGATTTGTGGGCCAGGCAGCCAACAGTCGCCTCGTTTCAGCTCCAGCTCCAGCTTCAAGTCCACATCGATGTCCGAGTCCAGTTCGGGGCCGAGGGCGAGTCTGAGTCCGAGTCCAAGTCCGAGTCCAAGTCCAGGTCCCGTCCTGGCTGCCTGTCGCTTTTAATCTAGCAAAGCAATCGTTGAATGCCACTAAACTTTTCACCACAACTTATATCAATTGTCGTCCAATGTACAACGTCAACGCGCCTCTGATATATTGGATCTAAAAGTGATCGTAATCGCAAAGCGGAGCACACCACACCACGCCACACCACACACTCGAGGCGGCTCCAGACCGAGTGTCTCGAGAGTCGAGTCTCCTTCGCCACAGAGAGATCTGTTTCTGTGGCTTGCTGGCTTGGTTTTGGCCAGGCCAAAACACACACACACACACTCGCACTCGCACACAGCTAAAGGGACCAATTTGTCGGCACAAATTTGAGACTGAAGGCAAGGCCAGGGGGGAGGATAGAGGTAGATAGATATATGATTCGAAAATGTCCACCCCAAACTCTGGGTGTACAACTTCTGTTTCTGTTCTGTTCTGTTTCTGATCTTGACCCTCTTTGTGCCCTCAAACAGATGGCCCAAAGGAGGATGGACCGGGTCCGTCGTGGCTCTGTGGCTACCTTCTTGGTTTTAGCATTAATTTATGAAGTGATGATGACAAGTGGGATAACGGGGTCATTTCGCGCTTAATGTCGCCAACACGTAAAATGATTTGCATCGAAAGTCGACAAAACCTAAAACCCAATGCCGCGTAACTTTAGAGCCTGTCGCAAGGCTGCAACTTGCAACTGAGATTGCATCCCAGTCGCAGTCGCAGTCGCAGTTCCAGTCGCAGTTCCAGTCTCCGTTTCTGAAACTTAACTTATCGTTGCCGCCCGATCATAACAACACATTTTAAAGGGCTTAAAGGAGAGAGAGAGTGAGAGAGACTGGAGCTGAAGCTGCGACTGAGACTGAGACCGCAGACGGTTGCAGCTGAATCTGACATAAGCAGACCGCAAACGTGACAGCTCACTTCATCCAGTGACAGTCAGTTTGGGGGCTTTCTACAGAGAGCTCCGCGTCAGCCCCAGAGAGCTGCTCCCTCCTGGCTACCCTCCTGGCAATTGTGCTTCAATATTGTTCCTAATTTGGCACTTAAATTCAATGAGGCTGAGCGGCGGCATTGGGATTGGGCCCCCAGAATGCGAATGCGAATGCGAACTGGAATGAGAATCTTAGGCGGTATCGTATCTGGAGTTCTTCTTCTGGCCAAGTCCCTCTGGGCTCTGGGTACTGGGTTCTGGTGTGTGCGTTGACATAAATCAAGCGACTTCCAACTTTTATCACGATCTCCTAAATAAGGCGACGCGGTCTGCACAAATCCGCTTCATACATTACACACACACACACACACTCAGCCGAGGGAGAGGACTTGAGACTCCACAGTCCCCTCTCCAGTCGCTAAGTAAGCTATCATCAGGCTCAGGCTTCAGTCTTCAGGAGGCTCAGGCTTCAGTCTTCAGGAGGAGGCTCTGGCTACGCTTTGTCACAGTGGGCCAAGATGTGCTCTGTGGAGGTGGGGGGAGGGGCGGGTAAGAGGAGGAACGCCCAGATCTCGCGGATTGCCTCTGCCTCGTAAAATGCGTGTGCGAGTCGCGCGCGTTCGCGATCCTCTCTTTTAATGACAGTCGTAGACGGAGGAGCTTCAGCTCCAGCTCCAGCTCTGTCCATGGGCAGGGTATGGTGACTATATGATCAGATTGGGGTGGCAAATGAGTGCTCCGTAGAGCAATTTTATCTTTATTACCTGCAAGGCGAGATTAAGGTGGCAACTGGCAAGCCGAAGCTGTGAAAAAGCCAGAATTCGAAATGGTTTATTCAGAATAATCCAAGAGAAACCTAGGTTATCTATAATTAAGTCCTTTCTCGAAGGAATTCTCAATTAACATTCCAATTGGGTACTGAATGAGTTTCTATAGTTATCATTAAGCTTTCCTTCTGTTTATAGACTTAGAGCTCCTCTACCCTTCATGGCTTGTAGTGTGTCTAAATATTCTTCTATTTTAGCACTGAAAAGATCGCTGTTTTTGTATACCTTTGCCTTGGCTGGCAGGGGGTGGGGGAATTGTTCACTGAGTTTTAGCAAATGCGATTAAAATGTCACAGCAACGCAGAAAGAGAGGGAGGGAGAGCGAAAGAGAGGAGGACTTTGGAGACGACGACGACGGCCGCCGTGTGAAGTAAATGTGGCGCAAATGTTGTTGGCCGTCTGTCACAGCCGAGACTCGAAGACTAGAAGAGGTGGCACCACCAATGCCTGCCCCCCATGTAATTGTAAATGTCTGCAGAAAGCAGCAAGCGGCTAGCGGCAAGCTCTTTGCATGTCTCCAAAGAGAGGAGGCTCCCTGGATGCCTGGATGCCTGGATGCCTGGAAGCCTGGCTGCCTACCTACCTTCCAGAGTGCCTCTTTTGCATAATGATGACATTCCGCTGCGTATTTGATTAAGAATTTTGACAGGCGACATAGTGTCGCTTTGATGGCCACCCAGGCCATGGATATCCGATGTCCGATCCAATGCGATCCCTTCCCTTCTCCTTCTCGAAAGGTAACTCCCGTCGATGTCGGGGCTGGGGTTGGGGTTGGGGTCGGGGAGTCGGGGTCCCGTCGCGTTAATCAGCATCGCTGATCAATAACAATCAACATGTTTGCTGATAATTTCGCCAGTCGTCGGAAGAACGAGCGATCTCCACGAGCGATCTCCTCAAACCCTCAAAAAGGGTCAGGACCCCTGCTCCACCCTCCTCCTCCTCCTCCTTGTTGTTGGTGGAGGGTAAGCGTACATTCTTGTAGGTGGCGTTCCTTGAGTCATTTGTGCGGTGCATTCTTTTTAATGGCTTGATTGATGGCTGGCAGCTTTTGTGGCTCTGGCCCTGGCTCTGGCTGTCGTTGCCTTGAATTTGTCAGCAAATTTGTCAGCCCCGAAAGTCGCAGTCCCTCCAGCTCCGGCTCCAGCTCCAGCTCCAGCCCTCGGCTGGGAACTGGTTTTCCCTTTGGCGAATAAGTTTTGGTTACTTTTTGTTTTATGGTCAACTGAATCATTAGTCAATGGCTGTCGACGGCGCGGGGAAAGTGAACCGTGAAGACAGGTAATTCGGGAAAGTAGTCGTTATTATGTCCGAGTGTCGAATGTGTCATGCATTTTGGCAGGGAAACTAGTGCAAATGGAATCTGGGTCGACGAACGAAGCGGAAGTGGGAAAACCGATGAGTACTCATGAGAAAACTATGATAAATCCGATCCAAACATCTAAAAATACACCTATAAATACCTGTGTGTCGCTTTTGAAGACCTGGCATTATATGAACCATATCTCCTTTTACGGTTACACCCCACCCACATCCCACATGCCCACCATTTGTCTAATGACACGTTTGGGCAGCCTTCGGCTTCCCTTTCGACCACACATCACATCACATCAAAGTGACTCCAAATTGTGGCTTAAATCGATCTACAAACTGCAAATGGCTGTAGACTGTAGACTGCGGCTCGGATCTCAGGTTGGGATCACGTTCCATATAGCCAAACTTAGAACAAGGCCAGAAATAATTTGCCAACAATTTGCAGCGTCGTCCCCAAATCAAAACCTGGCCAAACCCCAACCCAAAGCCAAAGACAGAGCCAGAACCGGAGCCGGAGCCAGAGCCAAACGATCGGTAAAAGGCAACGGAAAAAAATGTTGTTTAATAATTTAATTTGCCACAATTTAGCAGCGTTTATCAAAATCAAAAGCCATAGACGGAATCACTCACTGAGCATCCAATAGAATGGGTCTCTCGAAGCCCCGATCACCGGTTAAATGTGAGAGAGAATTTCATCTAACGCCGACGCGACGCGACCCTATGGATGGATGAATGGATGGATGGATGGATGGATGATGCATTGAGGAACCGCAGATACGAACAACTGTGGGATTCTTGGATTCTTGAGGAGTTATGGGACTGGGACTGGGACTGGGTTGGGGTTGTGGGACTGAAACCTCGGATTACAGGCAGATATAAACGGCTACCTAAAGTGAACGGCGTGCAGGAACGTGATCAGCCCAATTTTAACGCCCATCGAAAACGAAAGGGAGCTACTACTCGTACCATGCCACAGAGGAGATGGACATGCTGCATGCTACATGCTACATGCTATAGGGATTCCAGGGGCAGCAGGGTTTCGCTTCGACCAGAGGTCGCCATGGATTTCTACGAAACGTGGTGGGCGCACACCGAAACGCAGCCACAGCGGCCACAGCAGCCACATTGTAGTCCGTCATTTGGTCAGCGAGTACAACACGGGGGAGAAAACCTATTATTAAATTGTCAAAAGGTCGAAAAATATATAATACTAAAGGGAACACAAAGAGAGAGCGAGAGAGCGCGAGAGAGCGCGAGAGTCTTTGGCGGAGTTTTGAACTTGGAGATGAGTGCGTGACGGGGGTCATGGTCATGAGATTCTGAATTGAATGCAGTTTACATATATTTCATAATATCATTATCATTCTACATGGATCGAGATTACTTAACCTTAGTTTTCGCCATGAATATTCAGGAGCCAACAATGATCTGATCCTCAATGATCGAATCCCGAGTCTACATTCTTTGGAGACTTTTGAAAGTTGCCCATGGTAGATATTTGCCATCTTTTCCTATCTATGATGTATCCCATAGATGCTTCAATCTTCAAGTATCGCATCCAAGGTTTACTCGAGATCTTTTCATATCACGATTTCTTACGATTAAAATCGATCTGCGCTCCCATCTCTAGGCTGAACCCTTTTGGGCCAGGGTCAGGCGGAGTTTCGGCGCGCGTATCAGAAGCAGATCGGACTAATTGGGGCAACAACGGTTGGGGCACAGCCAACGGACAGCGTACAACGTACAGCACAGGGGGCGGTAACAGGGCACGGCGCATTAAGACAATATGGCTTTGGGTACGGGTACGGGTTAGGGTACGGGCTCGGGATGATCCTGACTGCTGCTGCTGCTGCTGCCCCTGCTGCTGCTGCTGCTGTTGCTGTGGCAGCCACAACATTTTGTTTATTTTGTGTTTAGGCCCGTGTGAATTTTCAAAGGCTCAGGGCTAAAAAACTGTCGAAAATTCCAAAATGTCTGTCCCGGGTCAGCCTCCAACCATCTCCCGAACTCGAACTTCTCCTTCTGTCTCACTCTCGATTAGCGTCGCCTTGTGGCTGCTGCTGCTGTTGCTGCTGCTACTTCTGTCTGCCACAGAGGGACTGGAATGGACTTCTGCCACAGACCGCCGTCCGATGGCCTGGGCAAATGGTGGGCGGATCGCGGCATTTATTACAGCCAATGTTACAATTTGTGGTTTTCAGATTTATGCGTTTATTCAGCGGGGCAGCGCCCCGAAAAAGCAGACAGAACAACAGACAGACGGCCCCTTCGCTTAGTTACTGGCAGGGGGCAGGGGGCAGGGGGGAACCGTTGGCTATGCTACCGAAAGCCCCAGACGCGACTACACCGCCGCCGCCTTCTGTCTGATTGATTTCTGGGAATCGGACTGGATACTGGACCTCCAGTATCTCTGCTCTGCTCAGATCTCTCTTCTCTGCCTTCAGTTCCACTTCACAACAAAGTTATGATTAAGATTAAATGTGTCTGTATCTGTGTCTCGCTCTGTGCCTCTCCTGTGTTCCCTCCACCCATACCCACAACCATACCCATACCCTCCCATGCCCCATACTACCCATACTTTTCCCCCGAATTCTCATTCCGATAAACTTCTCACTTTGCGCGGTGGCAAGTGCTATGCTATCGCTTTTGTGTCTGCTCTATTATTAATTAGATGGGGGAATACCCCTCCCCTGGATGGGAGATGGTAGATGGGAGGGTATCCATGAAATGTGTGTGGGAATTACTGTGGGAACTTTTCTATTTATTGAACTTTCGACGGGGTGCTACCGTTACGATTCGTTTTTTTTGTTTGGGGTTTCTGGTAATGAATGAATTGTACTTTAAGAAATTAACCTACTTATCTGTTAGAATATTGAAACATTTTTTTTTATTTTAATTATGTTTGTGGGGATAATGGTTTTTATCCTCGATCGGCCGAGTAATTATTTCGAATAAATAATACATGTCGCAGAAATAAAATTGCGATTCGTTGTCGATCGGGTGATACCCAAAGAGCGAGAGAGTATTGCTTGCCCTTTGCATTACTGCTTGACAATAACATTTGCTGGATTATCCCTGAGTAAATTAAAAAATAAAGTCGTTTAAGCCCATATTTTATATATCTTTGCCTCAAGACAAGCCCCTCCAAATTTAACTAATTTTGAATTATGGCATAGATGATCTCCAAAAGATTACTTAATATCAAGTCCCCAATATCATTACCCCCAGCTGATCGGAAAACCAGCAGCCAAGCAGCCAATCAGCCCAATTTCGACCCATTTAGGCCTATTAGTCACGCTCCCCGGACACAAATGATACAAATTTCCATATTTAAGTTTGAGAATCAAACAAATCAAACGCTAATTAAGCACCCAGACGCACACACAGACGCAGATACAGATACATTCCCAGTTTCAGTTTCAGTTGGAGCCCGACAGTAGCCTCTCTGCCTCCTGACTGCCGACTGCTGACTGCTGCCTGCTGAATGGATGATCTTTGGGGGGAAAGACCGCAATTAAAATGCGATCAGCAGGCGAGGAGCCAACGGAGGGGCGTGGAGACTCTGACTAACTAAATGAATAAAACAAACCAAATTAGCATAAAACTAAGACCAGACACTGAGAGACACTGGGCTTAACTTTACGACAGCCATTGACACACATTTCCCCTCTTGGAAGCGAGAGAGAGAGAGAGATAGCAGCTAATCGATTATAAATGCGTCTAGCTAAGTGCGATTAAAATAAATTGCAAGCGGCAGCAGCGACTCTGCTTAAGTTTCATAATTAATTCAGCCTCAACCGCAAGAGCCAGCAGCTAGCAGCCAGCAGCCATCAGCCAGCAGCTCTTTGGCAGTGATTCACTAACCGGACCTACAGTATCTCCAATCCCGAAAACCCAAGCCCCAAACCCCAAACCCCAATCCGCAATCTACAGCAATCCGCAGCAATCCCCAGTTGCTTGTCAACTTACGGCCCATATAAAACCAGGCGACGACTGTGGCTCGTTTCATAAACTCTTGTCAAGAGTCGAGTCGATAGCCCAGGCAGGCAGGCAGGCAGTAAGGCAGGCCAGGCCAGGCCCTCGACATCATCGGCGGTGCTGGCTGGCTGGCTGGCTGGATGGATGGAGAGTAGAGTCGTAAAATCGCAACCAACACCTAGAGAGTCGCAGAGTCGCAGAGTCGGAGTGGCAGAGTGCCAGAGTGGCAGAGCCAGAGTCCAGCCTGGGACGACTGCTTATGAGTGTATTTTCCTGCAGCAGAGGTGTCAGGAAACAACTTGTCGGAATGCATCTAACAAGGAATTCGATTTTGCCAGGCGTTCAGTTAAGTTCCACTCGCAAGTCGCCAGTCCATGCTCCCCAGGCACCCTCCTGGCTCCCACCTGGTTGGGTTCCCCCGTTTTGGGTTCCGTTCCCCATGTTGTCTGTCGCATCGCCCAGGCTAATGGCACGTTGCATGTTTTACCACGCTTGATGACATGAATGGGCGCGGGCCCCAGACACAAACACAGCCACAGCCACAGCCACAGAGAAAGAGACAGGGACAGACAGAGGGACAGGGACAGACAGTGAGGCAGTAAAAGAGGGCGGGAAAGAGACAGCCAGTTGAGCTTCAGCTCCAGCTCCAGCTTCAGATTCACTTCCCTGTCCAGTCCCTGGTCGATTGGTTCATTCGTTCGTTGGTCAAGCTTGACCGGGTTCCTCGATCACTCTTTGCACTACACAAATTTTGTGCGATATTATCGTTGGGATCGGTGAGGTTCGGATTGGGAGACTTTTAAGTCACCTATAGATCCTCTTAATACTTCTTCCAACACTAAGAAGTAATGGACTTCTCTAAGGGGAGTTTGTTTCTGCTAGAGCTACCTCCCATTATCTATGAAATCTACAGTTATCTCTTTCGTAGATTATATTTAAGTTTTCGTCGACTTCCCACACTGTATGATGATCTCCTGTGATATCTATCCCACTTTGGCAGATCATTCAACAAATCGCCTATGCCCCAATCGAATTGGAATGCGTTTGCCTTTAGAGCGGGACAGAGACCAGACTGAGAGGAGAGTGAGATAGTGCATATAATGTCTTGTTGATAGCATCCCCAAAATGATTGAATCAGTGTGGCAGGAAACTTTCATGCCCCCGCCACACATACATATGTGCTTGTGTGTGTGTGTGTGACAGAGAGAAGAGGGAGTCGTTTTTGCAGACTTGAAAAATTGTTGGAATTTTTGTTAATTTGTAGGACGACATTTTGGTGCCCCTGTTGGATGGAGAAGGGATAAGCCACACGGCTATTGGTATTTTGGAATTTGAAAGTACCCTACAAAAGAGAGGGCATCATGGAATCTACAGAGAAGATGGCTTTTGGAGGAGATATCTTCAGGGAAGGTATCTTATTAGTTAAAAGTTAAAATATTGATATATAATACATCTTTAGGAATACATATTGGTTTTAGCTGATCTAAATTCTTAAGGGGGAAGAGAAACCAAGTATGAACCCTCTTAAATCGATTAAAATCAATCGCGAACATGTTCATGCATGCATGCTCTCCAAAAATACTCTCATTTATTTCTTCCTGTAGCTCATCTACCGATTACTGTGATCCTCCAGTGGTCCTGCTTCCAGCATTCATTCATCCATTCTACTTTGCATCACATTTTGGCCGCTGTTGTTGGAATTTTTTGCTTACTTTTTGGATACTTTTGTCGCCGCGGATCGGTGGAGGGCAGAGAGCTTGTCACCACTTTCCTGGGCAATTTGTACGCATTTTCAACGCATTCGCGACTTGGAAACAGCAAAACTTGTGGCAGCAGCAACAGGCAACAGCAACAGCAACAGAAATTCTCGTAGGTGTTTATAATGTACACTTTCTTGGGACGATCGATCGGAACGGAACCGAACGAACCGAACGATTTTTAAGTTGTTGCTGTTGCTCTTGGTGTTGGTGTTTTTTTTGTTTTTTCGCAGTTTACTTTTTGGACATTAAAACATCCGTTTACATACTATTCCCATTAGCACGACTCTTGTCTTGCGAGGCGACGCGTCTCTTGTTGTCGCTCGTCGCTCGAGATCCACTTCCACATCCACTGCCACTCGGAGACGGAGACCCACTTGGGGAGCTCTGAAGCTCTCTCCACCGAGCACCGAGCACCGAGCACCGATCTCCAAGCACCGAACACCAAGATGCTGCTGCTGCTGCTGTCGTCGTCTTGTCTTGGACACGCGACAATCTTTTTCGCTGGATAAGCAGCCTGGCTACAACGTTGTAGCCTCGTTGTCATTGTTGTTCTTGGATTGTGCTCGGATTTCTGTGGTCTGGTTCCCCCCAACCCGACCCCCATCCCCATCCCGACCCTCTTGTTGTTTCTGGTGTGGAAACAAAAGCAAAATTAAATTGTTATGAACACAAGTTTTCGATATAAGGCCATACTTAACACATATTTATGGCGCGTGCAGCGGTAGCGGAGATTTTTCAGATACTTTCTGTGATTCCAATACAATCCCAATGCCAATCCCCCGATCTGGTGCCGCTCTTGAGGTATAGGCTTATAAATTATTCAGTTTATAGCCTTTGCTGAATCAGACCAAGTGGAATGTGAATTGGGAGTAGAAATGGGAGTCTGTTGGTGGAAGACACCAGAGGGAATATATCTATATGTGTATATATACGCTCAAGAAGAGCCATCCAGGTATTTAAATGGATCTGCAGACAAGGAGAATCTCTCCTGCGAGAAACAGCCCCTATCTATCTATTAGCTATAGATACTATTCAAATCTGCTGAAATGGGAAAGAGACAATGGGATCTTAGAGATATGTACCTCTCTAGTTCTTAGAGTAGGTCAGTGTTTTATACGACAGACAAGTGCTGTTTCTTAAGGATGATACTTAAGGAAGTAGGAATATGATCCATGGCCAATGAAAGCGGGAATCTATGACGAGGAATGCTAATTATACTTCTGTTATTCCTATCACTTCTCCCTTAGTCAGACTTCCCCTCATATACCATATACATACATACACATACTGTACACGGATGTATATGTCCGCCCACGAAAGCTTTCAATCTCCGTTAATATATGAGCATCCATCTAAACTTCGTTTAAAGGGTATTGTATTTAAGTCTGAGACAACTTAGCGGCAATAAAATGTTTGTATAAAAAGGAAATAAAACTTTTGGCATGGCATTGTTTCAGTTAACGATTGATTGGATTGGATTGGATTGTCCGAAATAGCCATATAAATACGAATGAGTATACGGGTAGGCATCGTGGCTATAAGTCAAGACACATATCATTTATGCGTTCTCCCCACCCCTTTTAGGGGGGACCAGAGAGACTCCTGGTCGAGACCAGACTTAATTAAATATCAGTGACATTTATCGGGTCTCGTGTAGCTTTTGTGGCACGCCACTTTAACGATAACCGATGGAGTGGGATGGAGTGGCAGTGGTAGTGGTACAGGTAGTGGGAGTGGGGCAAGGAGAACCCCAAAGGCCCGAAACCCGCCCTGTCATGTATAAATCACCCGAAAAAGAGCTTGCGCCAACCACCACCGCCAGCCCCTCCTCTGGAGGGGCTCTCCGCTCTCTCTCCAACATGAAGGTCCTGAAGCTGGGGGAAGAGGTGGTCGGCGGTCGCCGGTTGGCGGTTGGCGGTTGGGCACCCAATAAAAAGAGCGACGACTGTGCAGGAATGTTTAATGATGTATAAAGCATGTTAGAGTTTATCTTTATGGTGGCGTTCTTTTTGCCAAAAAAAACCAACAAAAACTCAAAGAAGAATGACAAGATGGAGCTAAATATTCGAATAAGTCGAATATTAAATGATCTAACAATAGATCCATTGAGGAATCATCAAGGGAATCATAGTTCAAAAGAAGAGAGGGAATGTCTCTCGGATGGGATATTTAACTTATAGAAGTTTCAGAATGAACTGTTTCCTACGAGTCCTATCTTTGAGTTACGCCTCTGCATAACTAGAAAGAATTTCTCCAAAAAGAAGATGTATAATCTTCAACAGATCGTCATAGCCCTTACCTTCTGGTAAGGGTATTTCCTCCCTAAAAAAGCTGCAACAAGTATTTCGAAAATTTGTCTCCATACAACGCGTTTTGAATTTATGGCGATCGATGCTATCGAAATATATAAAAGTTAACGCTGACTCTCTGAAAAGTAAACCAAGGAACCCAAGCCCGAGTAGCCGCAATCTCTATGGCACCCATCCCCCCACCTACCCCAAGGCACCTTCCCTTATCCAATCGTATCTTCTTCTGTTTGGGGCCTGGCCCAGCCCGCTTCTAGACTCTGTTTCGCCGCATTCCTTTTGCAATTGGCAACGGCATCGGCATCGGCAATGGCTAATTAAAAAACCATTATCGTTGAGAGATCGTAAGTGTGCCAAGTGTTTGGTGACGTGTTATCGGCGGCTATTCGATAAGATATATGTACACCACCTATCGATACGCTTTTCGTGGGCGGACAACATCTAACAAAATCTAATTTTCTCAGTACCTCCGAACCATAAACCGTTTATCGGCAGAACCCCGGCACAAGCTTTATATATACAGAATATAGTATATGATATGTAGAAGGTGTATGGAAAAACTACTGGAATTGCAATTTCGATCCGATGCCTATCGAAATTACTTTATGGCATCCACTCGAACGATTGGACATGACGAAAGGGGTATTTCTCATGTCGTATTTCGAGGCTTCCCATTAAAATGATTGATAAGAACTTTCTTCTGCAGGAAATATAATGAGTGTATCCCATTTCTGGTCATGATGATAAGAGGAAATCAAACGTATGACTCGTCTCAATGAATAGCGAATTCTTGGCATTGTATTTATCTCAATTATTCATCGTTTTATTCTTATCTTTACTGGTGCTGATTCTAATGTTCCAATCTCTCCAATTAGCAAGTTCTTCAGATACTCTCATACTCAAGATTAGTGCTTTACATCATCGTCTGGTGACACTTTCTCCATCTCATAGATGGCCTCCCACATCATCGTTGTTGTTGTGCTCACGCGCTTTGGCCATCGATGGAGGAGGCTTCATCATGTCGCATAAATAATAATCAAAAGTAACATTTTCTATAAGCCACCCACCCACATGCACAGGGGCACTCCAAAGCACACACACACACACACACATTCCCTACTATATATATGTATGTATGTATGTGTATATATGTAGATATCGTAAATAAATATCCAGCCCGCATGTTAGGCAATCGAATCGGATTGAAAATTGTGTCCAACAAAGTAGCCGAATGGAGGAGCCCCTCCCTAGCCCCCTCGCCTGCCCTCGACTGCCGACCCCGCACTTCGGAGAGCGAGAAACAGTTGGGAAATTTATGGCGCAAAGTACAGTGCCCGATTGTCAACCAGGCAACAAAAAAAATCGAAATCGAAATATAAATAAAATAAAATAAGGCCAAAAAGAAGGCCAGAAGGAAAGACAAGTCGGGGTAGTCGCAACCAGTTCCTGAACGCACTGCAGTCTCTTCGGTGCAGATTAGTCACATGTCAGTTTCAATTATCGTCGAGTCAATTTGTTGAAAGCAGCAGCAGCACCCAAAGAGACTCCAACTCCAAGTCGAAGTCAAACTCTCTCTCTCTCTCTCTCTCTCTCTGTGGCGCGTCAATCGATACCGCGCGTTGCGCATGCGCAGATTTGCGAAGCCAGGGCGATTTTCGCTTGAAATGTTCCAACTGCGTTGCATGCAGCAGAGCCGCAGAGCCTCTACCAGGAGTCGGAGTCAGAGTCAGAGCTCAGAATCAGAACCCCAGAGCCACCAAGCGCGTCTGATTATCGGCAGGACAACGACAACTGCGACGACGACGAGCGACGACGATGAGACGGCATAGGGCATAACTCAGATGCTCTGCTATGATAATTTCCAATAAGAGACTCTGCTGCTCTCCGCTCTGGATCTGGATCTGTGCTCTGTGCTCTGGAAATTGATGATGTTGAGTATGTTTGGAGTCAGCTTGTTTACACAATTCAGCGCACATTGAGGTCGGGCCACGGCATGGTGTCGTGTAGCCAAAGCTCGAAAGGAATTTGTTTGGAACGGCCATCAAAGAGGCGCCGAACTGAAATCAAGATCAAGATTGATATCAGACGAGACTCTTTTCTTCTGGGAGGGGAGGGGGCTAAGGAGGGTAAGCGGTGTCCCTCTGTGTGTCTGTGGATTCTGTGGTCTTGTTTGGTGGTCACAACAAATCGATGAAATTCCTAGACAAATGTTTGGGGGATTGCATAAGATTGTCAATAGACAGCAAATCTCTCGGATGCGATGGAGATCGAAGATCGAAGATCTCGTCACTCTGCTTGTCTGTCTGTCACCCAATTCACGTACGAGTTGCTCGCTCACGTACATTAGCTATTTGTTGTGCTGACAAATTGTGTCCCAATGGAGGAGGCAGGAGGCAGGAGGAAGGAGAAGAAGATCTCACCGCACCGCACCGCACTGATCCGCTCTCCGCACACCGATCTCTCGGCCAAAAGCGTGTCAACACATTGTCTGAGTGCCCCAAGCCACTGCCTCATTTGTCTTGGCCGCTGACTCTGACTCTGACGCTGACTGTGCCTTTGCCTGGAGCTTTGCTTTGCTTTGCTTTGTTTGCCTGCGTTTTGCTTTGAATGCTAACCCATTTGTCTTAATGGCTCAATGCAGTCCCAAGTCGCAAGTCGCAGTCGCAGTCTCAGTCCCCCAATGTTGGCCAGAGTTTCGGCGTTGGGGTTCATTGAGCCGCGCGTTTCCCAGGGCCTAAATGCAACTGCAATCCCTGAAAATCCCACGCACCTGGTCGGCCTGACTTTGACACCTTTTCATTGTCACTGCTGCTCTAGCTCTACCTCTAGCTATTGGTGTTGGTGTTGGTGTTGCTGTTGTTGCCGCTAATGCGAAATATCAATTTTCCCACATGTGTGTGTGTGTGTGTGTGTGTGTGTGTGTGCCTCTGAAGAGCTTATTGACATTCAAACAAATCGTAGTTCCGGCCATACTACCATCGTCTGCGGTTAAGCATTTTGTAATGACTTGTGGACTGTGGCCTGTGGCCTGGGATTTGTGGTTGACACTACGGAAATGGTTATTACTTAGGGGAGGAAGAGGGACCGAACCTGCATATGACTAATGGAGGTGTCATTCCTCAAACAGATGATCCCAAAGTTGAACTAGTTTGGAGATGGGGAAACTGTTTGTTCTAGTTTTGAGTTGATGTTTTATGTGGAAATGGAGTACTAAGAAAAGTTTTTGCAACCAAAGAGAAAAATTCTTGGATTTTAGCCTTTCAGAAGCCAACTTCTGCTGTCTGTACGTCCAACAGAATGACAGCTGACGATTCCATCAGAATCCAGTGAAATCCCTCTGTAGATGGCGCCTTTGAAGCGGGGATTAGCCTCAAATGCTGCTCCTTGATTGTGGCAGAGAGGGGCATTAACACAGCAGCAGGCCGCTGCGGCTGCGGCTGCCGCTGCTGTCTTGGCCGCCTGTCGCCGCTGTCATGGCTTACACTCGGCAAATGATTACCAATTTCTTCACACAATTCATGCATAAAAATAATTCCCAATTAGCTGCAAAGCCATAACCGAAAGGCTGAGAGCCAGCCCGAGATTGAGAAGGCGCCGCCTGCCGCCTGCCGCCTGGCCTCTCTTCGTGTGTGAATCCCGTCGATGTCGAAGTCGATGCCGCCGCAGCGGTAAAAATAATAATAATCGTAAAAAAGGCAACGTGATGGGCAGGCTGTGGGGACTGGGGAGGGGCAGGATTGTGTATATATCAGAGAAACTGAACAAACGAGAGTGCGACATGATGTTGATATGTTAACAAGACGCCCCGAGAGTGCCAAGTGGTGACGATGATCCTCAGATCTTTGAGCACACAACCGTAGGTGGAGGCAGAGGCAGGAACAGGGACGGGTACAGGGACAGCCGTCACAGTTGGCATTATATTCCTCATATATATAATCCGGTAGCGATGTTGGCATATGTGAATGAATGTTTGTTTTCGCAAAACGCTGTGCCAAGGACTTTGCCCCAAGCCCTCAAGAGATGTGTGACTGAAGAAGGTTCCTGGCCAGGCCACTCTTGTTAATTTCCATATACACCAAAATATAGCCTCGCATTTCTTTGTCCCAAACATCTTTTGTAATACCCTTGACAAGGGTATTCCTGGGTATATTCCTGATCCTATTATATAGTAAGGATTGCTTGCCAGCTTCACATAAAAGGGTATACTTTCCTTCTATTCGCCAAAGTAAATTTCGGTTCACGTTTCTTGTTTTGTTTTTTCGAATGGTTTCTAAAAATGCGCTTTGATTTATTTTTATTGATGACCATATAAATGCTGAATCTTCCATGGGTCCATGATTGAGATTGGGTCTGGTCTGTCCCGAGCAACGGACTTTGTTCGGTTGCCTTTTTCCATTCCACTCCATTTTTCGGGGGAGCCACAGTAGTAGTTGGCCTGGTAGTAGTCATCACCCAACAGCAGGGGGGATTCCAGGGGACCTTCCTCTGGAGCATCTCTTTGGATCTGGATGTGGCTGTGGCTGTGGATTTCAGCCTCTGGTGATGGCATTTTGAAAAACATTTCACGCTGTGTGAACGACATTTTCTCGGGCTCTTCGGGGGGGTGGGGCTGTGGCTGGGGCTCTTCGTTAAGGATCATCCACCTACCATTCTACATTTCATAATTCACGGAATATTATTCTCCGTTTCAGAACAATGTCCAGAACAAACTCCCCCTCTGGTTCTCCCCCTCCATCTGGGGGCCCTGTCATTTGACCACTTCACAAAATATATTCTCATTAAAATTGTGCTTTTTGGTGCTTCTTGTTGTCAGCCCAATGTCTGTGGAGCATCGGGAAAGGTGTCTCCTCCTCTTCCAGGGAGTGGGGCAGAGAGACGGATGCCGCCGCCGCCACCACGCCCACCCCCTGTGGTTTTGCTTCCGTTGGAGACGCCACTGACACTGACACTGGCGCAATGGCAATTCCCTGCGATCGCTGCGATCACTGCGATCCCTGCAGACTGCGGATCGGATCGGAAAGGATTGGTTCTGTTTGGTTTGGTTTGGTTGCTTCGGTTCTTTCAAAAAGTTTTTTACGCTGTTTATGTGCAAATGTCGAAACAAAGATATTTCTTTAAATTGATAAAGATTAACCATAAACAATGCTCACTGGGGAGGCAGTTATGTGGTAGTCCGAAGAGGGCTATACTCGAAGGGGGGTGATAGCTGCAGATCCTTAATGGGTTGCGATCATGAAGAGATCTTCGGAATGCACAGATGCAGATGCGCATAGGTTGAGTTTACTTTAGAGATCATGTTACCCACGATTAATTTCGTTAACCTCTGAACCCAAGAGTGGGAGATATCTTCTTACAGAACTTCAACTAGAACTTCCTCCTATAAGCAGATCATCGGAAATCTTTCTGGGTCACCAAATCTGCACCACTTCTCCACCATTTGGTAGCCTGCTCTTCTGCTCCTCCCTAGAGGGTCCTTCACTGCAATCCACCCGACCATTTTTCAGCCACACTCCAGGTCCCAGTCGAGTGTGTGAATTATGTTCATTCACAGTCTTAACTGCTGGCCCTGGTCTAACATTCATTCAACACTTCTTTATCAGGGGCTCAGGGGCTGAGCTCTGACCAAGACCCCGGACCGGATGTGGGCGTTGGCAGGCAGGCAGGCATGTAATCTGATCCCTGACAAATCGGTCTATTAGAATCGAGCGGAGACTGTGTTGAAATATTTGTCGCATGCACCGATCCACGAGCTCCATCTCCATCGCTCCATCTCCATCTCCATCTCGCTGACGATGCCGCCAAATGGATGCGGATGTGGAGCCGTTGATTCCTCTTTCTCTCTCTCTCTCTGGCCATGAATCGAGGAGCGTAGGTGGCTTGGGCTTAACCCCATGGAGCATGGAGCATGGAGCATGGAGCATGGAGCATCGAGCATGGTGCATGCAGCAGTGGTGCATGCAGGCGCAGTCTGCACTGCAGACCCAAAAGGGAAAAGTCTTCGATGGCGCGTGTGCCTAGCCCTTATTTTCCCTGCTTCATTCTTTCTTTCTTTGCTTTTTTTGTTTTTTTCTTTCGACTTTTATGAGGCGCAAGTGGCGACGTTTTGTGGTTGCAAGGCATACGGCTGCGACCCAGGCTGCGGCAAGGGGGCTGGGGGCATGGTGGACAACTAAAATGTTGCACGTTGCTGGTGGCGGCGGTCCCTTCCCCATCGACTTGTTCGGTTTCGGCGCCGCAGCAATTCATAAACGTGGGCGATTGATTCTCGTACCTCTCGTGGCCTCATCTGTTCCTCAGCTTTTGGCTTCAGCTTCAGCTGCGACGACGACTTCTTCTTCTTCATCTTCTTGTGGCTCTTTTGGCTGTTTTGGCTCTTTGGGCTCTTTGGGCTCTGGGTTTTCTGCTGCTTTTGGGCTTTGGCTTTGGCACTAAGGCTCGGCAAATGGCCCGCGGCATTGCGATTGAACTTCAAGTTATGATCGTCGTCGGAGTCGCAACGGCGCAACAGCGCAACAGCAACAGCAACATAAGCAACAGTATTGCCACATTGATGGACGTTCCGCTCACGAATGAACCCCGGCCTGGGTACGCGCCACCACTAGCAAAAACAACAACAACAGCAGCAATAAGAAGGCTAGGAGAGATCTGTGGCGAATGAACTGGGGAATACCTCTCTTCTGCCCATGGGTATCTGATGGACATTGAAAGGAATCGAAAGTGAAGAGTGAAGAAGGAAGATACCGATAATATCAGTAAAATTCTTACTAAGAAGATCCATTATTTCAAATATGATATTAAGAATCAATGTGCATATGTCTTACACAAGATATTTGATATGATTGGACTTTCCGCCGAACCTTGTACAACCTTTGCCGAAAGCATAATATACCCCATAATATATCCCCCTTGTGAGGGGTATCTGTGGCCACAACACACGCTGTTACCACTTATTGATGGCACATTGTGATGGTGATGCGTTTTGCCTTCTCTACCAAAAAAAACCAAAAAAAGAACGAGCGAACGAAAAAAAAATTGGACCCAGCAAGCGGCCCAGAGACCGACCCCGACCCCGTCTCCCCATCCTCGGCTCCGTCCTCCACCCCCCATCTGCGACTCACTTCACTCTCATGAGCACGTCGGAGATAGAGAGGCGTTCTGCTCAAATGTATGATACCCACCCACGAGCAGTCGGTCGGTCGCTCGGATCGGCCAAACTATGATGATGACTGCTTCGCGTCGAGAGCCACTCCCACTCCCACTCCCCCTCCTCGACTTTAGCTTTAGCTTCGACTTGGCTAAGGTGCATCCATCCATTCCATTTGACTTGACTTGACTTTGGTTCGGTTTCGGTTTCGGTTCGGTTCGGTTTAGTCTGCTTTCGAGCCGCAGTCAGTCGTCCCAGCAGATCCCAGATCCCAGAGTCCCCCCGAAAGACAATGCAGAATTAAGCGTTTCCTTTATTGTTGTTGCCGGCTGTTGCTATTGCTGTTGTTGTTGCTTTTCTGGTGGTTTTCTTTTCTGCTGGTGGTGGTGGTGGTGGTGGTGGTGGTGCCTTTTGTATTACTTTAAGGTGTGCTCCAGGTAATAATTTAGTTAAATCATATTTTCGGCAAAAGACCAAACAGCAACAACAACTGCAAAACCGATGGGGGAACATTTTGCACTGCACTCCAAAAATTATTCGCCTTTAACACTCACTCACCAACTCAGCGCCGCCTATTGAATGAATGAATGTATTCGATTCAGTACTCGATAGCGTGTAGATCCCATGAAGATCGATTGGTAAACATTATTTTATTGCTATGAGATCTGAGGATCTCTGAAAGGTGGATGCACATTTGGAGGAAATCTTTTTTTCTCTCAAACTTACTGAATATTCACTCATCAGGGAAAAATCTGTAGAACTGATGCCCCTGTAAAATGACAGAAAACTTATTGTGCATAAATGAATAAGTAATAATCGTAAAAAAAGAATTATTATTTCCTGATAGATTCAATGATCTCTTCTGATGATTGAAATGTAATAGCTTTTCGTTCCACAAGCTATCTGGGGTCACTCAGTGTAATCTGCCTCAGGTTTCTGAGCAGCAGGGAACGAGCGCGCCTTCAGTTAGCAATCATTTCTTACACAAACAAGAGGCAAAATAGTTTCGCAGAGCAGCATGAATATCATCTATAAGCTAATACTACTCGTTGGGATATGTTTCGCAGTCCTGAAAACGTCGTATGGAGCATTAGACTGGGATTCGGGCTGGAGTCTCAACTCGATTTCAGCTGGAAACGGTTGTCGAAGGACGAATTCTCTCGGCAAATGCCTGAGAATCGGCTAAGGTTGTGATGTTTTTGAAATTTGAGATCTACCACAACATTTTTCAATAAATATATTATACATAAATGTGGCTCTGATGGGCATCATGTGTTTTATAAAGTAAAAGCAAAATATTTAGTGATTGTTCAAATATTTTAATAGGAAAACATATTTCAGGAAATATGTGATTGAATATGAAATTTATTCATTAAGTAAATCCATTCACTTATAATCTACAGAACTCTTGAATGAATGAGTGAACCTTTATTGTTTCTTTGCCTTGGAAATGTATATAAATATATATATATATATATATAGGTATTGCTCGCGACATGTGAGTTATTGCAAATGCATTTGCGAAGGCTACAGCTATCGTTGTCGGTGGCTGTAATCTTTTGAGTGAGTGAACGCATTGGAAGCATAATCGCAGTATTTTTTCAATCAATAATATTTCAATTCCGTATAGTTTTCATTCAGTTGCAAATCGATTGTAGAGCTGCCAAGAATAAAGCAGAAACCTCCCCGTCAAATGCATATTTTTTGGAAATTTGTTTTGCTTTCATTAGTTATTCTTCTACAATTTGATGAGAATTTGGACAAAGTATTTGGCAATGGTTGTCGGCGCAGAAATGGGCAAGGAAAATGTCTAAGATATAAGAGTAGATAATCGACAAAGAAGAAGTGCGAGACGATATCAAAGATGTATGTATACAAAATCGAGCTTAATCGAAATCTCTTCTTGTTCCATAAAGGTTTTGCGGGATTAATGACTCTCTGAAAGGCTATCTCTGGGGTCGCCTGCAATCGGAATCGTCTCATTGAGGAAGTATGACGGAGAAGTGATCTGTCAGTGGATCAATCAGTTCATTTTTAATCGCCGATCGGCCAGGCAGTCTGTGCTGCGTCTCATCATGAATCAGTTCTGGAAATTAACAGTGTTCTTCTGCCACTTCTTTTCGATATTGCTATTATCATGCGAACATCCAGTCGACATCTCTGCGAACTGCGTAAATCCAAGTAATGAACACCACAGATATGGTAGTTGTTTTGCCCCACGAGTTTCATCGATCGGGGATTTGGATCCTAGTGAAATGAAGTGCATAATGGATCTCATGGATCCATAGATAATAAGGAATAAATTCCAAATTAAATAAAGATGTCAAGTCATAAATGTCTTACTCATTTTGAAGCTCTGAATCCGGAGACTTTCTGGAGCCTTTACAATCTTTCTTTTCGATTAAAAAAGACAGGAAATTATCAAAATATATTATAGATTCGTTGTAGAAGTGAACTTGAATCTTCTTCAAAGCCAGTAACTGTTCTTAAATCGCCATGAATGTTGTGATTTATGCGCTTTCGAGCGGGGCTTTGGTAATACAGATATAACTCATGTTCAAGTCCGACTCTGGACTAACGGCAAACGACTCTATAAGTCAGCCAACATCAGCTCACACCACCTCTTATAAATCTCAATTCCAGTGCAATATTCTCCATTCACCTACGGTATTGAAATATTGTTAAATTTTGCTGATTTTAGATACCCTTTTGAGGGGGTACCACAAACAAGCTCATCACTCTGTCACCCTTAATGCCACCTTATCGATTTGTTATCCAAAAATTCTTCTTATCGAAGAATATAGATTATTTCTTCAGAGGCAAATTTCTGAGTTTGTTTTGAAAGGGTATTAAAAGCTTCGGGGGCGTCTTCCGACGCGTCTGCCTTTGTGGCTTTTTGTTAAAATTTTGGTTATAGCCTCGTCACAGACAAAAACCAACTTTGTCTGGCCATAAATATTCGATATAAATATCACAGAAATATCGTTGTCTCAGCGGCAGATGATGCTGGGGTGGGGTGTGGTGTGGGATGCAGAGAGGGGCCACGCCACTCGAAAACAGCGGCAGCTTGCCGCTTGTCTTGTCTAACGATAAATAACAGTTAGAGCTGTACCTACCGTATACGCCAGAAGAAGATCTCAGCCAGCCCAAAAACAAAAAATAAGAGAAAAATACCAAGTCAGAGCCTCGGACCCGTACCCATACCCGTACCCGTACCCGGGGACTGTATCTGTATCTGTATCTGAGACTCAGCTCAGCTCAACTCAAATCAAGTTTGCTCGTTGCTGGCTGGTTGTCTCTGCTGCTCACATTTTTAAGGTGTGACCAAAAGCGAACGAAACTCATAATTTTTTAAATTAGCATTTCTGTGTGTTTCCTCTCTTCTGGGTTTTCGGATTTGGTTTGGGTTTGGGGGCGACGGGCGACACATGGACTCGAAGATGGTTTTATTTTACGTGGCGCGCGTTGTCATAAAACGAAATTTACAAATTGTACGCCAGTCCCCCCTCCCCCAGTCCACTCGGTCTGCAGACCAGACTCCATTCTCTCCAAGATACCAGCACAAAGAATCAACTGACGATGATGATGATGCCCAGATGCTGAGATGCTGATGGGCAAGCGACGACATAGACATCAGAGGAGAGGATGGGAGATATCTCGACCCTACCCTCCGTTCCGTTCTCCGTTCCGTCCATCCTCCTCCGTCGAGTGGTGGTTGCAATAAACTCATCAATAAATTGCCGTCTGTTTCGCATTGGTTATACGAGTATGACGCCAGCCGAACCACCAACGCACCAATGCACCACGCACCACCATGCCCCCTCCCCCTCTCACTCTCACTCTTCTCCAGTCATGTGGAATTCTGTGCTACCCTGTGATTGTAGAAGCGAATGGTATGCACCAGGAAAGAGAGAGACTATAACATTTAGAGGAACTAGATATTGATATTCGAAATATTTACAATATATAGCGTACACTTAGTAGAGCTAAGAGATAGAGCCTCTATAAAATCTAATAAAACGTATCTTTACCCCAGGGTATCCCCCTGGTCGACATATATCTCTGAATCGTTATTCTTTCGCTTGGGTTTCGGGTGGTCTCTTCTTCGGAGGCTTTCTTTCTAGGGACGCGCGCGTGGCTAAGTGGATTTGTGTGTTTTGTTGTGCGAGAAAAATGTTTATTGTTTCAACTTTGTTATCATCTGTAAAGTAAACACACTCACACACACTCTCCTCGCCCCTCCCCTCCCCTACACTCCCGCACCCACAGATACCCGATCTGTGGTCAATTTTTCGTTCGTGTGATTTCTAATTTGTTTATACAAAATCATTGTACGCTTATTTATGGCAGCAACTGTCAAATGTCCAACCGGAAGAGGAGACACAGACGGACGGAGACGGAGACTGAGTGGAGTCCCAGTTCCAGTTCCAGGTTCCAGGTCCCAGCTCCCAGCTCCACAGATTCCCCATTGATGATTATTCTTCGGTTTTTTTTGTCCACACTTCTTCTTTTGTGTGTGATTTTGTGGTGTTTTGTGACCTTATCTCTGGGCCAAGAATTTGTCTCTTTTGTGTCTGAATTTTGCTGGGAATTTATTGGTACAAAGAAGTCGCGTGTCGGGCCCATCAATCTCCGGCGAGAGATCGGGGAATTCGGGACACGACTGGGAGGAAAGGAAGCCCAGTCGCTTGGGATACAACATTTTTCACGCTTCTCTCTTTTTTTTGGCCAAAAAGAACGACGAATCTAACAAATTAATTACGAGAATTCGTGCCATGGAAGCCCAAGCTTATATGCAGTTAGATTTAAGGAAACCTTGGATGTACCCTCTCCATAGGTTTCGCTGATTCTTTGATCAAAGCTGTGCTGCAAAGTACTGTCTGTTTATTCTAAAATTTCCAAGTCAGATTTCCATTTTAGATATGCAAAATCCCGAACAAAACCCAAAGTCATGATTCAAATCGAGCTGCGACGCCCCCGTTGGCCATAGAGATAACGAAGGTATGATATAGATCTCGATACTCTCTGGGAAACCCCCTAACGTGCCTGGATAAACGGCAATCAAAACGAACTTCAAACATTGACGCGCTTCGGCCCGCCTCAATGTTGATTCAATTATCACAGCATGGTGGCCGTAGCATGCCATACCAACCCATAGCATACCATCTTCTCCCATCTTTTGCCATCCCATTCCCAGAGCAATCAACCCCCGAAATATTCACCCATTAGTAGCAACTGTTTCGCTTGTAATCTACACCATGCCACGCCCATCAGAAGTTCATTAAACATCCACCACCACCAGCACCCTGTCCATTCAGGGGATATTCCAAGGCTTAGGCCTGTAGACGGGACGAGGGGGGATAGCTATTCGAGGGTTTAGACCTGCAAATGGGGTGCGAAGTGGGTACAAATTATTAAGCTAATAAACAACAAAAATACGGATACGAATACGGATACGGGGATAGGATTCCCGAAAGGGAAGCAGCAATTTGTAGCCCTGTCTCTGGGGCAGTAGGTAGTAGGGTCTGGTCTGGTATGAAAACTTGTCAGAATGCTGATAAGCGTGAAATATATCGTATCTATAGCCTGAGAGCACTTTAAAGGCCGCCCCTTGGAACTGTCAACGGCAGCCAGACCAGGCCAGAAGGGATCTCATCTCTTCTCCGATGGGATGGGTACCGGTTGCCGGGTGCCGGATATATTGTCGTTTTCCTGGTTATATGCATCGATGATCTTTGAACACAAAACGGCTTACATAACCATAATTGTGGATGTGGCTGTTGCATCTGTTGGGTTTTGAAAACTGGTAAGGGAACCATTCATCTCTCTCTCTCTCTCTCTCTCTATCTTTGGGATTATCGCAGGTCTGCCATCGGCTTAGAGGCTGGGAAAAGGGGACTCTAACTCTTCTTTCGCTTACAGATTTATCTGTTCGATTGGACTCTGTTACTCGTATTAGGTGTGGTAATCGTTGACACAGACACACAGCAAGAGAGAGAGAGAGAGAGAGAGAGAGAGACAGAGACCTAATTAACCATTAAGTGAGCGCCAATAATGTCACAAATGTCGGATTACAACTGAATGAATGAATGGGTGGGGAGGGGGGGGGAATCCATTCCAATAGAATGGAAGGCAATTCTGATTGACATATAATCAAGGAGTATGTGAAAGGTATTTCTTCTTAGATTTCTTCATACTTTCCACTTGAAAGATCCATGCCGCCGCTCTATATGCAAATACTCTGAAAACCCGAAAGATTTCACTAATGGCACATTAATCACTTCTTCAAATAGAAGATCAGAACTACAGTCTTTCTACTCGCTTCGTATAGGGAAAAATCCCACACATTGCTAATCCCTATACACACACAGATCACAGATCATACCTCAGAAACACTCGAGAAGCAAGAACAACAAATACCTGAAAATATGTCACATTTTTCGTTAAAACGGAAATTTATAATCGCCCCAGCGAGGGGGCAGGGGGGGGGCCGAGAGTAAGTAACAGTATTACAACACCTTGACAGACGTTAAACTCTATATTTGTCGACAAATACCCCGCACCGCCCCGTCCCGCTCCGCTCCGCCCGTAGAAGGGGTGCAAGGGGTTGACACGTTAGCCGGTCGACCATATCCGTGCAAAGCAATCTTGTCAGTATATTACGTTAATGACAAATTGACGGCACCGGGCCCCCGGTGCTCTTTGATGTGTTTTGTGTTTGATTGTTTTGGTTCTAATCATCGCCGACTGCCGCCTAGGTAGTACCCTCTTACTGGGGGGGGACACCGTACTGGTACTGGCACTGGTGCTCTTTTTTTTGGAATGGGGAGGAGCTATACGGGTGGTTGGGTGTTGTGCTTGCAAATGATTTCGTTTTAATTTAACCGCGTCGTCAATTAGCTTCGAAGCTTGGGGAGTACTACGAGTGCAGAGAGTACTGGCTATCCCAGCCATGGAGCACGGAGCTTATCGGGTTTCCGAAAAGTCATATAACCCTCCTCCAGTTATGGGATGATGTTTGGGCTTGTGTTGGGGTTGGGTTGGGGTTGGGTTGGGGAGGGAGATAAGCCCATGCCATACCATTATCTGGTGCGAACACTCGCTCTCTCTCTCTCCCGCTCTCTGAGTTCTGCTGGGTTATACGTATGTTCTGCTGCGTTTTGGATGGGTTTCTGTATGGGTTCTGTTGCTGTTTCTGTTTCTGTTTGATGATTATGTGTAGTACACAACTCGATGCGGCGACTGCTCCGTGCTACGTGCCGCGAACTTGTCAAACAAGCCCTGTGCAAACACAGAGAGAGAGAGAGAGAGAGAGAGAGCGAGTGTGTGGAGAGTGACAGACTAGAGAGAGACAGTGCGAGTCGAGTGCAGACGAACGGATGATTGCACTCATGATTGTCAATTAAGCGAGTACTCTAGGGCGTTACAACCAACGATTATAACTCGTATATACATATAGTATAGGTATAGCTATAGGTATACGGATAGGTACAGAGTATAGCATTCTGTTTACATTTGCGCCTGCCCTGCAATAAAATCCAACGACCGACAAACGGTGCAACATCAAGGCGCAAGAGTTGCACGAGTATGTAGGGAATATGTGTATGGGGCTGTGGCTGGGGCTGGGTCGGGGTCGGGGTATGGATATGCATGCGTCAGTACTCTGCCGCAACGTGAGAGCCGACTCCCAACTCTGTTTGGGGCCTGCCGTCGGCAAAAGTGTCCCATCCAATAAAATCTAATAACCACTTGGGACACAATTCCTCAGTCCTCGTCGGCTGTCCGCTCCGTCCGCCATGGAGAGTGCGAGTGCGGCTTCCCCATAGACGAGAGACGACAGAAGACAGACGGTTCGATGCTATGCGAGAGATAAGCAAGCTCTATCTATTCACTTGCACGATTTTCGGCAGCTTTTCTTCTGTATGATGACATTGGCACAAAGACAGGCAGGCGGCAGTCGGCAGTTGGCAGGCGGCAGTCGGCAGTCTTCGCGTTTCCAGAAATTCAGTTTCAGTTTTCCATGGTTTATGATCTTGTGGCGGCTGACGAGGGCTTTGAAGCGTGACGGAGCTAGGAATTGGTGTTGGGGACACTGCATTCCAGAGACAGCTGTGATGACAGAGAATGAGTGTTTTTTTTAGGGGAGAATTCGAATAATTGTGGGAGGTAGTAGGGGGTTAAAGATAGAGAAATAGAAATTGCCAAGGCTAAGAATACTTTCCATGTTTTTTCGTTCCAATATACATATACCATAAACCTTTCCCCCATTTCAACTCCCACCCACCCGTGAATACCTCGCACATTCCAATTGTCTCTCTAGAAATATGCCAACACCTTGTCGTTTGGCACTCAACCTCCCACTTCTCCCAGAAAACCTCTCAATGGCTCCTCCAAGAGGCACCAAATACGAGGCAAGGCCTGTCTGCCAAACCTTTGCGATATGTGGCACCTAATTAGGCAGAAGAACGCCACAGAAATTTACGCTCCTCCAGAGGATGGCTCCGACCCAGAACTTTGGGACGCCGGCGGCTGCATGGATGGATGGGATGGGATGGATCGTATACGTGGCATGGATCAGCGCTGTGCAAACATGGGGACTCGTTCCCATTGAGGTGCCGATAGCCCGCTCCGAGTTATTGGTGGGGCATACATCAAATCATAAAGCAAATGGTGCCGCCGACAACTAACTGGCCGGAGAGTGCCGAAATGGCCAAATAACCCCGAAGGCAGCAACCGACAGCCATGCCACATGACATTTACATTCACATTCACCCCAAAAAAAGCCCCAAAGACGAAGACTGAAAATAAAGAAAAGAAAATCAACGACCAAACACAACCGGCGAGGCGACAACGAGAACGTTCCGGTTTTTTGCTTTGCTCGGAGTTGGTTCCGGGAAACGCAACAAAATATCTCTCTCTCTCTCTCTCTCTCGCTCTCTTCGGCCAACAAACACCTTGACCAAAGATCCCCAATGGGGCTCCGACTTCAAAGAATCTCCAGAGCTCCAGCTCTCAGTGCCACGCCTCGACACTAGACAACTACATTGTTGGCTCTTGGCTGTTGGCTGTTCTCCTTCCTGTAAGTGTTGCAGATCGAAGCGACTGTCGACCGTCGACTGTCGACCGTCGACCGTCGGGTGTTGTTGCTGCTGATGGGCTTATTAGAGTTAGTCAGCTTTTCGGTGCCTCAAAGCGAAATTTAGTGGGGTACCCCCATCCGCCCCGACGAAAACGAACAAACCCCCCGCCATACCGAAAGCCGAAAACCGAAAACCGTACCCCGGAGACCATCTACGGTTTGTCCCTTTGGTTTTATGACGACAATGCGTTTGCTGTCATAATTATTAGTCAAACACAAACAATGAATTTCATAATTTTCCCATCAATACGAGTCCGGTGCGGCTGAAAATGGCTTTGCCTCGAGAGCGTTTAAACATCCGCCTCGCCCGCACGCGCCGCCTGCCAGCCAGTGGAAAGGAGCAGGAGCAAGGCAGGAAGAAAGAGGGGGACAGAGGACAGACGACGGAGGACGGAGGACGTCGGACTAGCCTCAAGAGTGGACGCACTGTGGAAATGAAGCCGTCGCGCATAAAGTGTGAAATTGCTGGCAATTCGCAGAGACGCTCCATTCTGGAGACTCCGCTCTGCTCTGCACTGAAACTCAGTTTAAGGCCTAAACCTAATGGGTGGATGTAGTAGATGTAGATGTCTCTCCTGCACGCTTGTTCCTCCTACTCCTCCTCCTCCTCCTCCATTGAATAGAACAATATCCGCGCAAATATTTGCAGAGAGCAGCAGGCAGATCGTGTTGAAAATGTTTAACCCATTGAAAACCTCTCTTCGGGCAGACCCGAACGTGTACTATGGGCTCTGCTCTTGGGTCTTGCTCTTGGGCTTTGGTCTTGGTCGCTGGGCTCTTCGCTTACCATAATTGTTGTTTGATCGTTGTAATTGGTTTGGCTGTAGCTGGAGCACAGGAAATGCAGTGCAGTGCAGCAGAGAAGAGACAACATTGCAGGCGGCTTTACATTGATCCGTTTAACGATTGACAAACGTGGCCTTAAAACGAAGAACGGAAAGGGGCTGGACTCTGGGGAAGTGGAACTGGACCTGCGACTGCGACTGGACCCCGGGTCGGCGGTTTTGCTTTTGAACTGTTGTATGTGTCGTTATGGCCGCATCTTTTTGTAGTCGATAATAAAAATTGTAAACTTTGTGGCAGTCATTCCGAACGGATGGCCAGACGACCGACCATCTGTCTCGATGGCTGGTGCTAGTGCCAGTGCCAGTGCTGTTGCTGTTGCTGGAGCTCCACCCTTGTTCTTGGCCGGACAGCCCACTTTTTGCTATAAAATTTCCAAAGACTTTTAACGGACACACCTAACAGCAGAGGGATATACGAGTACTGGATGGGAAATTGTGCTCTCTCCTCCAGATAGGATCGAATCTCCATCGCTAGGGATAGGAGTAGGAATCGTGGGTGGTCAAATCGGTTGATAGCGCCTGCCCTACATGCTTGTCGTTCGCCTTGTTCAACATTGTTTGACTTAAGGGCGAGATAATGAATGGAGGAAAAGGAAGGTAACCCCGAGCCCTGAGCTGTGCGAGTGTATCCTCCCACACCAATAGACACACATTACTGGTACTCCTCCATCCTCAGCTGGGGGAGAACTGGTGGGAAAAGTAGTCATTGACGGAGCGTCGCATTGTCTCGCCCTGGTTGTTGGCTGTCATTCTTGTTTGATGTCGATTGTCGTTCGACATTCGTCGTTTGTTGTCAAAGGCTTGTTGTGTGGAGATCGGTATACGGTGTTCCGTGTTCGGTGTACACCTTTAATGGTACATTAATTGCCCTTGTTGGCACTTGAGTGATAAACATCGGTACAAATATTTGATTTTAGTTTTTCTACAAGTGGGTAAATAATGTAACTACAACAGAGGAATCACGAGAGAGTCCGTCCCATGAAGTGGGTTCGGAGTTGGGTAAACGATGAGAATTTTCCAACTACAATTCAAGGAATTTTTCAACTTCATTTCAGGGAACTTTCCAGATTGAAGTGAAAAGAGAACTAGAAAAGAGAAAATGATTTGAACAGACCGAAGGGAAGTTTTCGCATATCGCATATTGGGAGATTGTAATGATTAAACTTCATGCAATGCAATCTCTAAGAAAATAAGTCCTTATAAATCATGCCATTCAACCTGTAGGTCCGGGCCATGATGAAATTACTTACAGGTGGTGTCATCTGCTGTGGTAAGGACCATCCACGCCTTCGCGGCTCTCAGAAAGAAAAACGCTAGAAAGAGAAAACGAATTACGATATGCACGTTTTTTCATGAATACTGACAAACGGACGGTCCCCGAAAGAGAGCAGATGTACTGATGACACCACTTAATAAGCAAATTCACCTTAGTCCAGGCTTTCATAGAGTCTAACATAAGATCTTTGCATCCTTAGACCACGACTATGTTAAGCGTTCTGTCATGCACAGGCCAGAATTATCCCCTGTTCCTTGTTTATCCCAGAAATAAATCATTCTTTGTTATTTTGTCTTTAATCTATTATCATTTATTCGATTGTACAATAAGAGTTCACAATTTCGCTTAATCACTAGACATAGTAATAGTATCGATATCGAGAGTAGTTCCTTATAAAGTCAAACTTTGCTGCTAAGCTTACGTCACAAATATCCGTGGCTTAAACCTGTCTTACGTCTAATCTAACTGTAAGTTAAATGCTGTTAGCTGCTAGCTGTTGGGGGACTGATTCGTGGAGGGATTCGTGTGTCATGAGAGAGCTGCAAATGAGATTACTTATCTTAGGAGTGAGTGAGTGGGATGGTATCTGTTCTGTGAGTGGGATCTGTTCAATCGCTGACGGCCACCAGGTCCCTTGAGGAGGAGGAGGAGGAAGTGGCTGAGGAGCCACCGCCTGCTGCGCCAACCAAAGGTAGAGCCAGACCCAGACCCAGGTCGGAACTTGGGCTCGAGCCGGGGAGGGGGCCGGGGCCGAATAGATCACTCAGATTGCCACCCACACCGCCCGTGGCGGAGAGATTGTGGGTGAGACTGTGCCGCCGGAGATCGCAGTTGCGGCGAAAGACCTTGCCGCAGGAGGCGCAGTTGTAGGGCTTGATGTCCGTGTGGGTGAGGAGGTGGGTCTTCAGGTTGGAGCGCTGGTTGAACGATCTGTTGCACACGGGGCACTTGTGCGGCGACTCCTCCATGTGCAGGATCTTGTGGACGGCCAAAGTGCGGGACTGGCAGAAACCCTTGCCGCATTCGGCGCACTTGAAGGGCTTCTCCTTGGAGTGGATGTATCTGTGAGGGGGCGAAAGATGGATTCAAAGATGGAAATAGATGCTAAAGTTGGATATTTTTCCATAGGGAGTATGGAAGTATAGACTTGTGTACTCTCATTCTAGCAGTGGAAATGATGTACCTACCTATGGTCCCTTAGATGATCTTGCCGCCTGAAGGCCTTGCCGCAGATATCACACGAATAGGGTCGCTCGTCTGTGTGGGTCCGTTCGTGGATCAGCAGATTGTAGGACTTGGTGAACTGTCGATTGCAGAACTTGCAGATGAACTGCTTCTTGGATCGCTGTGCGGCCGCTGCAGCCGCTGCCGTGGAGCTGGCCCCCTCCTCCAAGCCCCCTCCTGCGCCCATCGATCCTGCCCCCATCACACTCATCTTGTCCTGGTACATGGTGGCCTGCAGGGAGTGCAGCGAGGTGTCCGCTTCCGCCTGGCCAAAGGTCGAGGGATTGAAGATGAAGCTGCCATAGCTGCTGTCCAGATCCCCGGCCTCGAAGGACAGCGCATCCTCCCCATCGAGCAGGGGCAGATCGCACTCGGCGGCCAGCTCTGCGGCTGTTGCACAGTCGAGGGCCGCCTGTTGATTGGCCGCAGCCGCAGCGGCGGCAGCAGCAGCTGCCACAGCAGCACTCACAGTTCCAATCGAAGGCAGTGGCAGGCACTTGCTGGAGGATGAAGTGTGGCTGTTGCAGCCGCTGTTGTTGTTGCTGCCGCTGTTGTTGTTGTTGTGGTTGGAGGTGCTGTTGTTGCCACTGCTGGGGGAGGAGGATGAGGGGTTGCTGCAGGTTGCTGTGGCCGCATTGCTGGGCGGAACAACAGACCCCACCGAGGAGCTCGATGAGCTGCTCGACTTGAGCTCAATGCTGGCGATATCTATGAGACTCGGAAGGGTGCCAGTGCTGCTGCTGGTCTCTGCCTCGTTGTGGCAGCTGCTGCTGCCGATGCTGCTGCTGTTGCTGCTCCCAGCCCCAGTGTTGCTGTTCTGATTGTTCGAGTTGTTGTTGAATCGAAAGACATCCGATTTGCCGGTGAGGCGCTGCAGGGCCAAGTAGGATTCGAGGGCCTGGAGATTGAGGGCTGCCGCCGCCGCGGAATTGGCCGGAAGGAGGGCCGCCTGCTGCAGGCTGCTCACCATCGTGCCCTGTAGAGAGAGTACCACTGCAGCCGCTGCTGCAAGGTCATTGGTGGCCGCAGCAGCTGTGGCAGCGGTGGCAGCCGCCATTGCGGCGTTGCTGGCTTTTGTGGCAGGCGCAGATTTGTTGGGGCTGGAATTGCTGTGGCTCTTGTCATGCTTTTGTTTGTTGGCATCTTTCCCAGACGTGGGGGATTCCTTGGGGCAGCCACCGTGTCCCTTCGATGTGGCTGTGGCTGTGGCAGTGCCCTCTAGCTCGGCCAATTCATTGACTGCCGCCTCCACAGTTGATGCACTCCTCTCCTGCTGCATATCGCTGTTGCAGCTTTTCTCTGATGCTGCAGCGGCAGCAGCAGCACTCAAATGCTTAACTGCATCCATAAAAAAGTCGAATCCACGCACACACACAGCTGGATATCGGCGGAGTCTGTGCCCCGTGGGCTTCTTGCTGTTGCTGCAAAAAGATGCAACCCTTTTTTTATTGTTTGGCGCACCTACGCAGGTTCCTGGCTGCAGATGGAGATCGGATCGGTGCTGTAGCTGTAGCTGTAGCTGAAGCTGGAGCGCGCGTCCACATGAATATTAAAAACCACACGCCATCATAAATCACGTCTTAGTCACGCTTTCAAAAGTCATAAAAATCGAATTTGACGTTGGCCAACCACAGCAACAAAAACAAAAACAGCCCAAAATGTACAGAGTCTGTCTGTCTGTCTGTTGGGGCCAGTTTTTTAGCCGGGCCAAGAGCATGCAGGTCCCCGACGACGACGACGACGACGACGAGGAGGAGGCGGCAGCAACAAATTGGCGGTAGACACAGGCACGCTTTCGGACTGATGGACTGATGGAATGATGCTTGAATGCTTGAATGCTGGAGACTGGCACACGCGTTAATTCAGAGGTGATTTACCACCAGATCAGAGGCTGCTATTGTCAGAGAGAGACAGAGCGAGAGATAGTGGTAGGTGGTAGGTGGTAGGTGGGTGGGGGTTGGGTGTTCTGTTATCGTTTTCTAGCCGGCTTCCGTTTCCGCTTTTTGCGCACTACACTTCCGCAATTTCCGACACACACACACACACGTGGATCTAACTCGATTTTTGTTTGCTTTGATTTGTCGGTTCTCTTCTTTATCCGCTCCCTCTTCTTCTTCTGCTGCGTCTTCTTTATCTGTTTCTGTTTCTTCTTTTTCTTTTCCTGCTGCTGCTTCTGTTTCTTTCTGGCCGTCTGATCAACCGTCGCTGCACACAATATTGGTAAAAGATCTCGGAATAACTAAAAGTCCATTGCTCTGCGGACGGTGCGCGGACCTGCGCTCACTTGTTGATCCCCACGGCTCTCACCAACACTGAGGCAGCAGCAGAGAGCAGAGCGACTGAGAGAGTTCTGGAGAGGATCGAGCCGGAGAGAGACGCGTCCCAGCTGCGATTGCGGCGTGGAAAGAGCACAGCGACCACTCGGAGAGCAGGAGAGAGCCGACAGCCAGGTGCAAACACGTTTCGTCTGTGTGTATGTTCGATCTCTTGAGCACCTTTAACACATGCACATATATTCTCAAAGAGAGAGAGAGAGAGAGAGAGAGAGAGAGCGAGAGAGATCGTTTGCAGAACCGGTTTCATGGCGCCTTTGCGGTTAATATTTTGAGTGGGTGTTCTTTCCCAATTGCCATGGGAGGGAGTTGTCGTCTGCGCTCTCTCTTTCTCTCCCTCTCACTGTACAGCTCTCCCTTTCGCTCTGCCTGTAGCTATCTCGCTCAATCTAGTTTGAATATTTACCTACCTTAATGTTTATTATTTTTTGCAGCACTTGTTTATGATTTTTCCTATGAATTTAACACGTTTTTTCTTATTGCGAATTTTTCTTGGTTAAAAATATTATTTTAGTGCCAAAATTCGGGAAAATTACTATTCAGTCCTTGACTTGGATATATGTATCTATGTATGTATCTTCGATTTAGAGGGTCACTGGGCGAATTTTCCATTAAAAGCAAAGATTTTCCTTTAAAATTGTACAAAAAATGATCATCTCTAATTCCAACGAAAAAATAAATGTTCGGCGATTATGAAAGAGTATCCAAAGGATTGCCATCGACAGATAAAAGTGAAACCAGCTGTTTTCCATACAATCATTGAGGTAAATAAATTCTAGGAAATAAAAATGGAACAATAAAATAATAATCTCTTCGAAATTGAAGATCCTAACAGGTGTTCTTGAATCTTTACCGATCTTCAACTCTTGGACATTAATCCTCCACTCTCCAGCGATCTTCAACTCTTCAAAGTTATCCAAATTCTTTATCTAGCGATCTTCAACTGCCCGGAAAATTCCCGTCAGTGTACTATGAACCTGCGGTGCACTTGCAAATTGTGGCCATTAGTCAACGCGTTGATTTCTGTTGCCCCAAGCCGAGCCCCTTCCACCATGCCACCATAACAATTTTGACTGCTGCACCATCTCCATCTGCAGTTGATTGAAATGATTTCGCTCGCACGCCATCGCCGTCCCATGGAGATGGAGGAGAACACACGCCCCACTGAATGGCAATCCCCAATCCAATCCAATCCAATCCAAGTCCCAACAATCCCAATCGCAATTCGAATCACAATCCTCGGCGGTGCAATCCGCGTACCAGCTGCAATCATAGGCCACAAGTGCAGTCTGTGGACCGACATTTCAACTGTCAATTATTTCTTTATGCATAAAACTTGAGACAGAACGGAACGGAACGGAATGGAGCGAAGGTAAGGAGCGGGGCGGGACGGGACGGGACAGGCTGCATTTTAATGCGCTAAACGGCGCAAGTAAATGACCAATAATCATGGGAGCTGCCAGCTTCGGCTGCCGGTTGGTCAGTATCCAGCATCCAGCATTCAGCAACAGCTCCGACTCCAACTCCAACTCCATCTCATGGACAGGACCGAGTGCAGTCCAGGCCGAGTGCAATTTATTTCTACATTAAATTGCAATTTGGCCAAGACTCCAACTCCAACTCCGACTTTGACTGCGACTCAGACACTGGCGGCGCTGTGTGCACAGTTTTTCTACCATTTATACAGATATTATCATGATTAATAATGCTCGAACATGTCATATGCTCGTTTCGTGTGTGTTTGATTGGAGCGCATTAGGATCGCAGTTCATAATGATCCGAATCAGAGTCCGGTGTCGGTGTCTGGCTCGGCTCGGCTCGTCTCGGCTCTCTCTCTGGAATCTCACGGTAGCAATTATGTCGCTTAGTGCCCATCAAAACGATGATGATCTTCATGAGCTTCATGACCTGATCTCTACCCCTCTCCGTTGGTCCTGGCGCATCGGCATCGTCATCGCCATCGTCGTCTTCGTCTTCGTCGGCGGCGCCATCAAAAGATCTTGCCATCGCGATTGCACATTCCAAGGTAAACTCCATCGTATTGACACAAGCTTCCTTTAAATTCGTCGTTATATTTCGATAGTCTCGCGCTTTTAAATGCTCGTTTCCTGTGCCGCCTTGAGTCCCAAGATCCAAGATCCCAGACCCAAGACCCATGCCACAAGCCACAAGCCTCGTCAGGGACACGATCAATGATTGCCAGGAAAGCCAGGTCCCAATCCCAGTCGCAGTCGCAGTCGAACGATCCGCGTAGTCTGTCTCTCAAGGCAAATGGTACATGATTTCAAATTTCAAGTACCAGTTTACATAAAGATCGCATAGGGCTAAGGCTAGCTCCAAAACCAGTCCCCGTCCCACCCTACCGTCCTACCTTCTGGGCCGTTCTGGGCGAGGCGAGGGAATGCCTTAAGGCCACTACAACCATCTGTCACAAGGTCCACATCCACATCCAGCAGATCCCAGCGGATCCAAGCAGATTCAAGCAGATCCCAGCGAGCATCGAGATCGGCAATAAGAATGCGCTAAACTTGATTCCTTCGCCTTCGCGAGTGAAGCCGCGAAGTGAGCGCCGAGTGCGCGCATGCGTGGGCTGGAATTACATGATCACGATCAGCGATAAAACTTGATGTTGTACATAGCCTGCAACATGGGTGCAAGAGACACACAGAGCGAGAGAGAGAGCGAGAGAGAGAGAGACAGAGACAGACAGGGAGAGACAGAGAGAGAGAGAGAGACCTATCCCATCCCAATCGCAGAGCTTCATATGGCTTTGGCCCCCAAACAAAATGTCGCAAAAGTTGTACAAATCTCCCCGAACCGATCCGAACCGATCCGATCCTCTATCCTCTTCTGCTGGAACAACGGGACACCGACAAACGATCGCAGCTGAGGATCGGATCTTGGTGCCTCGATCATGGTCTTGGTCTTGGTCTTGCCTCCAAGTCGTGTCAAATTATTGATTGCTGTCTTTTAATTTGATTTTGATTTTTCCACCGACTCTACCATACCACACCACACCACGCTCTCGTTCTCGTTCCTGTCATCTTTCCGATCGACAGTGCGGACGAGGGAAATATTATTAATCTGCTGCTTTGATTTGAAGCGACACACCACACGATCGTGACAAAGAAAAGTAAAAGTCATAACACACATCTATGGCCAGCGATAAGAGATCTCCAAGATCACCCGCTTAACACTGATCATCTGGCAGTGGCGGGGGCAGGGGCAGGGGCAAGGGCAGGAGGCAGGTCAGGGGCTCTGCGTCCATTGTTTTCGAATGACTTTTTATAGGAACTCGGGAGGTACACGGAGTAATTATCAGGGGCGTACGTTCGGTGGTTTCTTTGGACTTCTCTTTTGGATTGGATTCCAGGGAACAGCAGACGGCAGCAGAGCCGTGGACAGAGGCAGAGTGCCGCTCATTAGCCGCAGGCGTTGCCGCTGATTGGACCAACTAATCCCTGACGCCGGCCGTCAAGATTAGGCGTTCGTTTTCGATTTCTGTTGAAAAAAAGTCAGGCGGCAGCCTACGAATAGTAGTTCCCCTCGATATTTGTGGCCCGACCAACAATTAGATGCTGGGGACGGGACGGGACGGGACTGCTGCTTTTTATTCCACTTTTTTGACGCAGATCTCTTATCGTTTTTCGTGTTCAATTCCTGGGGAGGAATTGACATATCTTTTTTTGGTAATTTGATCTATTGAAAAGACCTCTGACGCTGACGCTGACGTTGATGCTGCTGCTGCTGTCCCGAAGGTTGACAAACAATGGCAGAGAAATCATAATTACAATGGATTAGGAAATATTAATATTTCTCTTTCATCTTTGCCGTAGGTCAAGACTCCGAATATACATATTTTTGTGTGTATTTTTTCTTGTTTTTCGGGGTACTTGAAGCATTCGATACTTCGATATTTGTGTGCTGTTTCTGAGGTTGTCTTATATGTACATATATTGACAAAGTTCTTGAGAGGTGATCTCGAGGCAAACAACAAATGAGTTGGCGCATGGACAAAGATCATCTGCAAATAAGTGTGGCCTGGGCCAGAGAAAAGGAACAAAAAGGAACAGATTGTAAGGAGAGAACAGAATAGCACAGAACCGAAGAGAGAATGTGGCATAAACTGGGATAATCATTTGGGAGGGTCGTTAATTAGGGTTTCCTTTGAGGCTATTTCAGAGATTGTCTGTTTGAGAAGCAAACGTTTATTTGTCGTTGTAAGAGTGCCATATTCTATGGAGTATTTTATAGTAACCTTGATACGAGTACCCAGAAATGTTCATGCTCAATGGCGCCACACATCTTTCTCTGTTCACGAACCCCAAATCGATGCCAATTTCGGGACTGTGCATCAGCCACGTCCAAAGTGATTATGCATCACACTCTATCACGCCCGGATCCGAATCCGAGTCCAGAGCCATTCCCACACCCAATGCCGCATCCAATCCCAGAACAGTGTGAATGGGAAATGTTTCTCCCCCGAAACACACACATTCCATGAATGATTTGCATGCCTCGCAAGCGATGCCATGCGATGCGATGCGATCCGACCCAATCCGAACCAAGCCGAACCGAGGAACGGACGACAATCAACTCGAAACCATCTGGTGGTCGAAGGCCTGCCTCCGTGGGAATCAGTTCAATATAATTTGCAGTCGAGAGTGTGGTTCGGCTCGGTTCGGTTCGGGGTTCGACTCTCGATTGGGTCGAGGGTCGATGGGGCTCTGTTTGTCAATTAATTGCAACAAACGGAGTAAAACTCGTAATGCAGCCGAATACCAAATTGTTGCAATTTTCTCGCGGCCTGTCCACGTCCCTCAGAAGTCCAAAGGAAGTCAAAGAAGTAGTAAAGGACAGACAGACGGACGACTGCCGAATTATTGAGTGACTGTCCGAGTACGAGTTCGAGTCTGAAACCGAGTGACTGTCCATTGAATGGACTCCCCCGAAACCCAAGCCCAAACCCAAACCCAAAACCGAAACCGAAACCTGAGTGACGGCCGATGCCTTTCCGTCTTGCATCGCTGAATTGGTCATGAGGCATGGGGCATGAGGCATGTGTCTGATGAACAACAAACGGTTTAGTTCGGTTCAGTTCAGTTCTCTCCTCCCTTTTCGGCCAAATGCACGGCCAAAGGCCCCTCTAAATGGCCAAATTGATGCGCGATGCGATTTAACGTTTCTTTGATTGAGCTAATGACAGGCGACTACGTGAGAAAGAAATGTATTTCAATTTCGCATTCGCATTCGCATTGGGTCACCTCAAATTGCTCGAATCTCTAGAGTGGTGCAGGGGGGGGAGTCTACTCATATAGGGAGTGTCTATCAGAAAGTACTCCTATTGTAGGAGGCGGGAGGGGAAGCACCTGCTCAGGAAGCAATTTTCTGACACAATTTTCAAGAATGTAGCACACCAGAGTTTTTCTTATAAAGATCAGATTATCAAATGGTTTTTCTTCTCAATATCATCAGAGATTAACCTGCACTGAATCTGTTGGGGAGTTCATAAACCAATTCCTACCGGATATGATATAATAAGTTCCAGACTCCAGTCTCCTCCTACAGGAGGATTGTATTATTTCCCCAAACAAATCGTCACCCCCTATGGTGTCTTATGATTGTTCTATTGGCAACTCATTTCCTGCTGCCGTCTGCCTCCATCCCCCTGGCACCCTACCCCCGACCCCCTGTCTACCCCTCAGAGAGCGCCAAAAAGCATTCACTTTCAATTTCTCAATCCTCTGAAGGAGTCTCTGAGTCGCAGAGGAATCCCAGAGAATCCGTGGAAGATAATACACAAATTAATATAAACCGCTGTCCGACTGTTGGTGGAGGCTTTTAATCATTTTTATCTGTGCGCTCCTGACCAAAGTAGAGCACGGTCGGCCCTCAAGTTGCAAGGAAAGCTGTAAAGCGTGGCAAATATACGCTTAATTGGCTGCATTCGCAGGTTGGGACTTGGGAGTCGAGACTGGAGGACTGCGAGGACTGCGAGCACTGGGATTCTGGCGGAGGTCTCCATGGAGGCAGAGGAGACTCTGCAATAAAATGCAAATTAAACGAAAGAACCAGCGAAATGCCCAGACGTCGACGTCGACGTGGATGTGGACGTGGACCCAAGGCACAGGCTCAGTCTCAGTCTCTCGAGCGAGAGCGAGCCCACATTTATTTACTTAGAACCTCCTGCTGTGCTTCCGAATTAAGTTTAAGCCCAGAGGCTAAAAATGCAAAATGAGTTTTACTAATTTCTTAACCTCGTGATGGACACACGGCAAAGAGAGAGAGAGAGAGAGAGAGAGAGGGAGAGAGAGAAATGAGAGCTGGAGGGGTATGAGATGTGTGGCAGAAAGGGTTGCCTTGGCTAAACTGAATTTTAATTCCTGCATAAATCGATTTTAAATGAGATTTCGAAACGAAAGAAACCATAATCAAAGTGTTCACGGTCCATGCAAATTTCTGGCCAAAGAGATCGCTCTCTGTTCCAGTAGCCCAGCCTCCGCTGTGGGTTCCTCCCACCTGATGACTGCCGAAAAAAAAAGGGAAAAAAGGGCAGCCCCAATGCCCGAAGGACGTGTGTGTTGAAAGTGGGGCGTGAGCCGTTTAGCAGCGCCTTCAGTGTGTATGCAAAGTGGTTCCACCTGGAGAACAGAACAGAACGTAACCCTCGTGCCTCGTTCCCCCGTTCTGGATGTGGATGTGGATGTGGAGGGTGGGGTAGGGTTCCTCTGAAATGAGTTATGAGTCGGACCTCTGCCGACTCCGGCCGTCCGTCCGTCCGTCTGTCCGGCTGGCTGCCTCTTGCAACTCCATCTTCAACTCGTTTGCATATTTTAGGCCACCGTTTAATTAAAGGTTCCACAATTCTTCTTTCTCCCGAAACATTTGAAAGAGGGCACGAGCACGAGGGTCTCTCGAGAGCGAGACTCGCCCCATTCCGTGGCACTTGAGGCACACATCAAGCACCACCTTGAAGTGTGGAGTGTGTTCGGCATTCGGCGGCTTTTGAGAACACGGGCCTGACAGGGCCCCAAAGGCAGGGGGCAGGAGGCAGGAGGCAGAAGGCCTTTGCTCGATGATCTGGCCTGTTATTTCAACGCATACTTGCGTTGCGTTGCGTTGCGCTGCGTTGCGCTGCGTTACGTTCTTCTGATATTTCAAATCAATAATGTTTCAGCTCTAAATAACTCTATTGTGTGTGTGCCCAAGTTTTCTCGAAAATGGAAACTCTTTTCAGGCTGCTGCTGAGGCTCCGGCTGATGCTGCGGGTGTTCTGGGTGGCTCTCAATACAGTCTATCGAAAGAAAGCGCTGCGCCCCAACAGGCAGTATCTATCGGCTATTAGCGCTGCTGCCTGGTGTGCATTTTATTGTCTTTGGCTCATAATTTATATGCCCAGCGACACCTACCAACGCGAACGCTGTACGGCCCGGCCCGAACCACTGCCTGAACCTGTTTATCACACACATTAGATCGGTGGTCGGTCGGCGGTGGGCACCCAAGACCCTAGCCATACCTGGGCCAGGGCCCATCAATTTTCAGCTGTTGCAGCTGCAACACCAATTCCAAGACGACTGCGACGACGACGCCACCCGATCAACAAAGATACACCTTTTATCCAGAGACACACAGAGAGAGAGAGAGAGAGAGTGGGAGAGAGGTAGGGGTAGGGGTAGGGGTAGGGATACCTCTTTTGTTCGCTGCTCTATAAATTCAAGTGGATATCAATAATAAATTTCACTAATTTCTGTCATTCCACTCAAGTGCCAGAAGACCAGGTCTTGGTATCTCCTCTATGAGGTCTCCAACTCCACTCCCCTCTGCTCACCGTTCGGTTCGTTATGCTTCTCGATAGACCCAGACGCAGACGCAGACCCTTAAGATCGTATAACCCCCTCCCATTGTTGCCGCCTGTATGTCTGTGTGTTAATGTCTTGCTTTTAACCACTTCATTGTTCGGGCGTCAAAGGTTAAGAGTCTCTGTCTCTCTTCTCTTCTCTCGGTTCGGATCGGATCGGTGTTCGAGTCGTTGTTCGAGTCGGTTGTTCGGTTGTTCGTTGTCTGCTCTGCAGCGCCGCCAGCAACAACCTCATCCTCATCCTCACCCTCACCTCAACAGAGATCCCAAGATCCCGAACACACAACAACAACATCAGCAACAGCATCAGCATCTCCTCTCAGATGCTCAGATGCCCAGATGCCCAGATACTCAGATACTTTGCGCTTTTGTAGTTACTTTTCTTGATTTTTTATTATATGGTTTTGTTTCCAGTTGTGTTCGTTCGTTGTATTTGTATGTTGCGCACATTTTCTCCACTCTTTATCATTGTATTATTTTCATTTTTATACACATCATTTGATTTGATTTCATTTCTTTGATTCGGATTCGGATTCCTGTTTCCCTACCCCTTCCTCTTTTTTCTTAGTTATTGTTGTTATACCTAAAACGCCCCAATGGGATTGTCCCCCCAAGTTCCCATTGAGTTTTGATTTCTGTATAGTATTCGAGGGTTCTCCTCCTCCTCATCCAGAGATCTTTCATTGGTCTGTATGAATGGTGAATGCCATTTGAAAGGTGCTTGATAGATTGAGATGAAATGGTAAATGAAATGGTAATGGTAATGGAGGTGGTTTCTGGGTAAACAACAGTTTTGGTCAAGTGTTATATTTGCTTGGAAAGGGATCGGGATCGGGATCTGCACGGGGACGATCGGTGATGGGAATGTCTTTTGGGTATGATGGATGGGTAATGTTATTCCATCAATGAGTGGGGACGGGGCTGTTTTTCCAACAGAAGTTCTCTTAAAGATTTGTTCGACTTTTGTTGTGAATTGATTTTCTAGATCAATTATTCCTTCGATATCAATTAATCAAACAAATAAGTCAATAATATATAATATGTATATTCCATTCGAATCAGTACTCCTAGGGTGATCCCAAAACAGATCAAACAGATTGAACATTGAAAAATAAAACATTGTAAATTTCAAATGTTTATTCTAGCGTTTAGTATGCTTCCTCCCCCACTGCCGATGGCCGATGGCCAATGGCCAATGGCCGCTGCCTGTTTGTCTGCCAAGGCTGTCTGCAATTATAACAAAAAAATCAACGTGAGACGAATCTTAATCCCAACTGGAGTTTTTCGAATGAATCCCGCTGCCAAAATGACCAAACGGTTTTTTGGACATCAGTTCCAGTGGGTACTTCTTGAGGATGAGGATGACGATGATGATGATGATGATCATCACCCTTAGCCTTGCTACAGTAAGACCCCGTAAACAATGGATTATCTAACCACTTCACAATGTGCGTGAAAATACACGGGAAAAAGAAGAGCAGCAGAGCTAAGAGAAGTCTGGGAGACTGAGATGCAGAGAGACAGAGAGACACTTGTGGCGGAGTCATTGGAATCGCATGGATCTTCTGGCCGCGTCAGCATTTCCATTGTCCAGCGATGAAGGTGGGGTAGGAGGAGCGGGAGGGAGAGATCTGAGATGAGAGCCCTTACAATGGCAAACAATTAATGTGGCTCATTGTTGTCGATCCGATGTCCATTTTAGTGCATTACGTGAAAGTATTTTCCCTCTTTCTCTGCCGAACGACACGACACGACACGACACTCGACAGAAGTCAATTCTAATCGAATTGTTTTCCAAATAAAGGAATCCAAGGATTCGATTCTTCGGAATCGAATGAATAGCGCAGGGAGCGACAACAAATTGTGTTGTGGGAACTTCAAAAGATCTCGGGATCGGTTCGGATCGGATCAGTCGATCGTTCCCCTCACTCTCGATCTCCGTCCGTCCGTCCGTCCGTCTGTCCCGTTCTATGGGGCTATAATGCCGTAATAAACTCAAGTGGAAAAATTGCGGCAAAAGTCTTAAGCGCAGCCACTAAAACGTTTAAATCTTTTGCGTTGCGTTCTTTCTGGCCAAGACTAATGGCCAAGCCAATTTGTATATGGCCAAAGAGTTCTCTCTCCTGGAGTTCTGTGCCTGACTCTGGACGAGGGGTGCAATTTTTCATCAAAGCAAAGCATTTTTCGGGTTCTCGCATAACACAACCATAAAATGTTGTTGGCCATGCAATTTTGGTGGTAGCTCTCCATCGCTGTGTCCCATGTGAAGCGTTTACGTGTTGGCATCTGTCGGAAAGCCAGCCAGCCAGTCAGCCAGACAGACAGACAAACAGACAGACGATGGACGACGTATCCCAGGGATTGGTCCGGGGTCTCAGTTCAAAGAAAGCTGGCTTTTACGCATTCTTTCGACCCTCCAAATTACAATATTATTATGTATTATTGTGGCTTATGGTATCTCCCTCCCCCCTCCTCTCTCTCTCTTTCTTTCGTTGAGCCAAATCCTGAGAAATTTGATTGAAGTTTAAAAGGTTTAAAAGCTCATCCAACTACCAGTTTGTGCGATTTCAGTTGCCATTCGCTTTATTGCCGGCATTATCATCATTGGCTGAGAGGAGGCTCCTCTCCCCCCTTCCCGCCCCAAAAATTGGTTGTGTTTCACATCAGACTGTGAATTTGAATACTTAATCGCGTATTTATGGCGGGAGGAAGGCAAGGAGCCAGAGCCAGAGCCAGGGCCAGAGTCAGAGCCAGGAGCAGGCCCAGAAAGGTCGCAGTTCAAGCGCGTGCAACGGTCGCAATGTGAATGGATTTAGTTTGGAGTTCCTTAAGAGAGAGAGAGAGAGAAAAAAAGGCTTACAACAGTGGGAACTGGCCATCTTTTTATTGGCCATTTGCATGCTTCGTTAATGGAAAATCAGAAGCTTCAGTTCTCATACATCTTTTACATACTTTTAAAAGTATACAAAAAATATATATAAATGTAGAAAATGTTTAATAAAAGAAGTGGTAAAATCGGTCGGTAATGAGGCTTTGATGGATTCATTGACAAGTCCTCTACCACCACCAACATCTTTTCCCATTGTCCTATCAATAATATTTTGGTTTTTCCTTTTGGGGGGGCACCCGCTCCCCCGCTTCCCATATTAATGGGAAACTTTGAGGGCCTGATTTATGTTTACCACCGCATGAGTCTATATATCACACCATCCCGTATTGTACTTCGATATATAATATGTATCTCTCATCCATCAGCCGTGAAATATTGCTCCTCCTCTGCCGCCGCCGCCGCCTTGATATCGGAGCTCCCCCGCCGCCGCCGCCGCCGCCACCGCCACCTGGCACGATAAATTCCACGCCCGAACCCGATGATATTATCGTTGGGCCACACAATGGCAAAAAATACACAAAAAATCCAACTAAAAACCAAAAAAAAAGAAGAGAAATATGCCGATAGAGAAATTTATAGCCGCCCATAGACATCGACATCGATGTGGATGTGGATGTGAATGTGAATGTGGATATGGACCCGTTGAAATGATATGAGAGTTGTGGCCATTATCCATAATCTCATCTACGTGAGTGAGCCCCAATAGTTTCGGTTGGTTCTGTTGCAGTGGGTTTTGTTGTAGTGGGTTTTGTGGCTTTGATGGCCAATTAAATCGGGCTATTAGCGGCCGCCAGAAGTGCGAAGCCCCCGAGGAAGAGAGCCCTGATTGTGTGGCGTTTGGAAATCTGTTTTGGTTTTTTTTTATTTTTCATTTTTTACCATTTTTTTGTGTCGTTTTCAATCATATAAAACTAAAAGAATATCACCCGACATTTACCGTTGGCTTTACGACCATTGCATATCGTATCGAAGACCCCGCCCCGCCCCGATCTCGAGCCCGATCCTCTAGGCTCTAGGCTCTGGGCTCTGGGCTATAAAAACCATAAAAGAACTTCTGCATTTCGATTCGGGGGGCGCCATTGTGGTTCGATCTTCACAAGTGTATGCGATATGGAAGGAGCTATAAAGTAGTTAAGTGCCCGAATACCCGAATGCCCGAACGCCCGAAAGGTTCCATGCTCGACTTGAGGAACCTTCATTCCATAATGTTATGGTAGCCAAAACGCTCCAAATGGCAGTTGCGTGATGCCAGCCAGAAAACAGAGGTACCATTCCCGTTCCCGTTCCCGTTCCCATTCCCATTCCCTTTACCAATATAAAATCCAGAATCTGAATCCCACCAAAATGCCGTCCATCAGCAGCAGTGGCGGGAGTCGGATCATCAGTTAAATGAAATGATTGAAGCCCGAATTGAAGTCTTTAGTCAACGGAACACGCAAAGCAACAATTGGCTGAAAGGAAGGAGTCTTTGGAGAGCCACAGAGAGAGAGCGAGGGAGAGTCTCCCCCCAACTCCATCAGCTGCCGTCGCGAATCTCCGCCAGACGGACAGACAGACAGACAGGCAGACAGACGGACACTGATAGGCTGTCAATAGTTGTGCCCCGGCTATGCTTCATTAATCACAACATGATGCAAAAATTTCTTTGGAAGCCAAACCCCAGTGCGGTGCTTAAATGTGGGAGGGTATATTGGACAGCTGCCACAGGATGTCACGAAAACTGTTCTCCAGGATAGTTAAAACACAATGTGAACACAGGATTTATAAAACAATTCCCACAGAAGTTCCATTAAATTACTGAAAATGTGAGCTAAAGTTGTAGTTTTGTCGGGTCGAAATGTTTACTCTTTCTATGATACGAGTTTATAGTATACACTGGGATTCTCCTCACAATGATCCCAAGGTATCCCCTAGATCATCAGAGCTCCCTGCTCCGTGTTCCAGCTGGTTGCATGCAAAAATTGCGCATACGCCGCATTGACCTCGCCCTGCCCGGGCCTCTCCCAGGCTCATAATAATGCAATATCACTAATTTATGAAGCCCTGGATGGGGACGGAGACGGAGCATGATCATGGTCTGGGGCTCCCTTGCTGTGTGGCTGTCGATGAGCACCCAAAAAAGCTCATCATCTGCAGAAGAAGCAGCCAGCCAGCCAGCCAGCCAGCAGCTGACGCGATGGAGGAGGCCTACGAGGGAGTTGGATGTTTGGATCCATCGATCCAAAGCCTTCGATCTGCGCGGATCTCTCCACAACTCTCAGTCGTCGGCGTATCTCATGTGCGGCTCTGTGGCTGAGGCTGTGTCTTCGAATGCGGCTGCTGCTCTTGGAATGTGCAACGTCATTATTTTCATGATTGTTCAGGTATTGAAAAATGCTCTCGGGGTGCCTGGTGCCTGATGCTGGTGCTCCATTCGTACGGTTGGTGGATCGCTGGATCGGTGTTCGATCTGTGGATCTGTGGCGGATCCGACGATGTGTTCAGTGTTCCATCGCCATGTACAATATTTTCTTTAGTCAATCGAAGTTGTCGATGTGACTTTTATATGCCACTCAAGTGTTTCTCTTCCCCATGTTGCTCTCCTCCCCCCTCTGCACCCTATGGATGTTGATGTTGCTGTTGCTGTTGCGTGTCTATCAGCGGTGCGGGTGTTAAAGACCACTGAAGACAATTGTTATTTTTAATATCATTGTTGGCATGCTGTTGCTCGCTGGAGAGCACCCGGCCGTCCAAGCCATGATTATTCCACTGTAAAACTTCCCTCTCCATCAGCCTCCATCGGCCTCAGCCTCCACTCCACTCTCCACCTTCTGCACTCAGTCAAAGTTGGACTCTGTTATTGTAAGCCATGTCTAGTGATATGATTTTGCATTGTGTATTGTGTAGTATTTTTCGGTCGATTGTCGGTTTTCAGAGAAGGCCGCCACCGCCGCAGCCACAACCACAGCCGCCTCCAACGATGTCATGGTTTGTGTGTCTGAAGATTGGTTTTGATGGTTCCTTGAGAGAAAACTTTTGGGCCATGAGTAATAGGAAAACGATGTGGGTTGGAGTGGGGAGTAAGAAAACTTGGTAGGTGTTTCGCTTGGCAATAACATATATAACAAAAACAATAACAGAAGATGTTTAAGGAAATCGTATTTTGTATTCAATTTTATCCAAAACGATACAATTTTACTATACTTACATATAAAATAATGTTTGTTTTGGGAAGATCCCACCGATTAGTTGTTTGCCTAATAACAGCTACATATTTACTGCCCTTCTGCTGCATATTTCCATTGTTACATATTGCTGTAATTTCTATGCATGTTTAATCTTGCACTTGCTTGCTCTGCTAAGCGCTCTCTCGAAGCTCGCTCTTCGTTTTCTATGTTCGTTTGCCGAGCGAAGCTGCGCTCAGCGATCGGATCGGAGCGGCAATGCAGTAATGCAAAGGGCAAGCAATACTATCTCGCTCTTTGGGTACCACCCAATGGACAACGAATCGCAGTTTTATCTCTGCGCCTTGTATTATTTATTCGAAATAATTACTCGGCCGATCGGGGATAAAAACCATTATCCCCACAATGTTAAATACTTCAAAAATGTTAGCCATCGATTATTATAATTTTAAAGAGGCATCCGGACATTTCAAAGATTCAATTTAGCTCTCCCAAAAACAATGAGATATACATATAACCGCTTTTCCGTAATACCACCTCGAACCCCCTTCCATCTAATCTTCCCAGCGATTGAATCTTAGGAAACGTGTTAGCTAACACGACACCTCATTGTCATTGTCATTCGCCCCCCCCCGTACCACTTACCCCTCGGCAGACCTCAATGAGCCACGAAACACCTCACCCAAATTGAGAGGAGACTCTTTGTCTGGGCCAAAAGAAACTTAACGATGAGCCTCCCCTCCCCCAAACCGTAGTCCTCAATCCAAACCCAAGTCGGGGCTTATCTTCCGAAGAACAAAACCCGAGATCTGCTATGCTAATCGGGTCGTACATTTGGGTTTTTGTTGAGGGACCACCCAACCAAAAGCAATTTGCATTTGCATCGTCAAACATAACAGATCATGATTTCAATTCCAATTCCATTTCGATTTCAATTCCAATTCCAATTCCGTTTCCAGTTTGAAACGTTTTGAGTTTCGAATTGAATTCATTGTCAAGTCTCGCATCGCGTCGTTGAATCGTTGAATCGTTGATTCGTTCTGGGGCCCCCAGTCGAATGTCTAATTAATTGTCTGTTGATTTAGTTGGCCATTAAAACGCGATGCTAAAACGCCTCCGACTTTAGAGACTTGTCTCCCTGGCCGACTTGTGGCTGTGGCTGTGACTGTGGCTGTGGCCGTGTTGCTTGTTTTATTTGTGCATACGCATTAAATCGCTAAAGTTCCAACAATTCCAACAATCAAAGAAACCCCAAAAACAACAAGAGATTATAGAAGGCTGCCGACGTTTTGATACCCTCAATAATCACTCGTTCCTAGGTGAGTTATACATTTGATATAGTCATACAAAATCTTCTAGACTTTGGCGAATACTAAAAAACAGAAGGACGGTTGCTGGTGTACTTTGTAGGGACCGAAGATCCTGGCAAACATCTGCTCATAATCGTAGCACCTCTAACAGCTTAAGGGTATCACCACGAGAGGTTGGAAAAAGAGAAGAAAAAAAATTTAGACATTCCCCCGGAGACTTGGAGACTTGGCGACTGATAAACTGAAGTCATTGCAGGCGCAACAACATCAACAACGGCAATGAAACTGCCCACACAGAGAGCCACCACTAACCACCAGAGCACCACAAAACCAGCACCACCAGAACCACCACAAAGTGGTCAATGATGATGATGATGATGATGATGCTGGTACCTGGTGGAGGGAGAGGGACTGCGAGAGGGATCGCCAGCCGCTGCCACAATTATCAAGTGTGAAAACCAGCGAATAACAAATTAAGCGAGTGATACGATGTCTCCCAGAACCAGAACCAGAATCGAACTCGGCTCGAACCTGACACTGCAAATGTATTGAATGTATATGGACAAGATTGTCCCAAACCCAAACGTAAACCCAAACTCACAGAAAGCCAGAGACAGAGGCAGTTCCAGAGCCAGAGCCAGAGCCACAGCCAGAACCAGATGTAGACGGAGACGGAGATGGAGACCCAAATCCAATGCCCAGACCCAGACCCAGACCCAGACCAAGGATAGGGACTGACTGGCAACAGGGGACAGTCAGCGCGACAGGCACTACTCCGATATCAGTTTTATGGGTGGCCCACATGTCGAGGGCCATAAAGTAGAAAATTATCACCTTTTAAATTGAAGAATCCAAACAAATTGAAACGGATATCGTGTTTAAGTGCTATCGACATCACTTCTATTAGCCCTGCGACCAGGGGAAGATGTGTGTCTGACACCCAGCCACGGGACCATACCATCCCCGGGCCCAGGCCCAGTCCCAGACGAAGACGAAGACGAAGACTCGGACCATTGGGTTACATGACTCCTCATCCATGTCCGCATCCTTCTTCTCCACCTCCTTCGGCTCCTACTCCAACCCCATGCGACAAGCCAATTAAAAACATAAAAAAAAGTCCAACAGAAGTAGAAATGTTCGTTTGGTGGTAAGTGAATGGACTTGGAGGTACTTCTTTCAATAAACTTTTTTCAGGTTCTTAGACTGAATCTATCATTGATCTATCTAGGTCTCCAGATCAGCTTTGCCGATCATAAGGAAAGCTACTTAACGTTCGGAATGATCCAGCAAATCCCTGGAAAAAGAGTGTCATTGATTTCACAAGAAATCCAACTAAATCTATCTAAGAAAAACATCTAACAATTAGTTATCTTTAAGTATCATTGATTTATAGAGCGCTAAGCAGATATTGGATACGGATATACGATATAAAACCTACTTGAAGATGATAATCTTGGGTTTCACTATACATATCTCCTTTCTCTTCTTTTAGTTGCTGTAGTCCGATGTTCTATAACCCAATGTACCCCACAGATACCCCACAGAGTTCCAGACATCACCGAAAGCCAAGTGCAAAATGCGTGGGTTTATTCTCTAGCCGGAGATCGCAGCCAAGATCCACTTGGGAATGAGAGCTGAATGAGAGCTTATTCCGCTTCTTCTTGGCCAGCCATCCCGGCCAGCCCCATTAGCCACAAATGGTGTAGGCCGAAAATGCTCTCAGATGGAGCATGGGGCATGGGCATGGGGCATCGAATTCGCAGCAGGAGAGGACAGATGCAGATGCAGAGGAGCAGCAATATTTGATTTGCTGGACAGTTGGCAACTGCAGCAGTTGGCAATTATTGCATATTACGTGGACAGTTGACAGTTGGGAGAGACGACAGAGAGAGAGAGACAGAGAGAGGGGGAGATGGAGAGCGGATTGGGATTTGATTACGCATTGAACTCTGAGGCCTAGGCCTAATTGAACAACCTACCACCTGCCCTGCTCTGAGGTTTACTTTGCGCATAACTTGAGCCTCCAAAAGCTTCCCTGATCAGCGATCAACGGCAGCTACGAAAAGCAAGGGGGGAGGGGATCTGGCAGCCGGGATCTGGGATCAGGCAGTGAAGACGGGGGCGGACGCTGACGATGGCCAGACTGGCAGCAGTCGTCTCCCTCTCCCTCTGCCCCTACAGCTCCCAGCCCTCCACCATAAAAGCACTCCGTGGGAAATGGCGTGTGCCCTCGAGCGTGTGCCGACCAATTTGACTCCTCGCGAACTGGAAAAATACGAAGGTAATAATTCACAAAAAAATATTTGTAGAAACTTGCATGGGAACAATCGCGTTGGACGTTGATTTCTCGAAAAGCGTTCGTTCGCGTTCGGGTTCGGGTCTGGTTGGGTCTTGCCTTCTGCCTCCTGCCTCCTGCCTGGTGCCTGCTGCCTGGTGCATGGCCATGCCCCATGCCTCTGTATGCTGCTCATTTTATAAGGCTCAGAGACACGGGGCCAGGGCTGCACAAGCTGCATCTTAAATGCCGAACGCCGAACGCTGAATGCTGAATGCCGAATACCGATTGCCGAAGGTGGAGCCAGGCTTTGGGGCGTGGGCATGGAAGAAGCTTCGCTCCGGAGTCAAATTATCGAGCACCGAACATTATTTAGACACAATATCTGCGTATTGAGAGCTCTTCAGGTTTTGCATTTAAATTCTCGATTATATTTTCGCCCAAAATTCGTAATTCCAATCCCTGTTCGGGCCACACTTGACTCGCGTTTCGAGCGACTACCAAAGCTCATTGCCACGCCATGTCTGTGCCCCAACACGCCCCCGTTTATGTCCCAAAACAGTCTGCCCTCTGTCCTTGCAGCTACCCCTCCCTCCCCTTCCCCTCCCCCCGCTCTACACGAGACTCGGAGAGCAGTCAGCCACTGACTAAGTGCGAATCTGTGGCGCAATCAGTTGACTGGGGACTCGGGACTCGGATTCGGACTCTTGGGGCTGGCATAGTTTCTGAATTTATTTCACCAGTTCCCCAGCTTTGAGCCCCGACTCGACTCGACCTGAACCGAACCCCCTCGACTCTCGATATAGTCCGACCCCCAGACGACCAGTCAACCATTGGAGGGAGGCTCTCGGGTCAGGCCACGACCACGTCCGCACTGATGTTGATGATGATGATGGCGGTGCTGCCACAGTTGCAGCAGCCACAGTTGCTGCTGCTGCTGCCACAGATGCTGCTGCTGCTGCTGCGGTTGCTGCCGTTAAAGAAGGCGAGTAGGTGGATCGTACGTTTGCTTACTAACTGCCGTGGTCAAAATGTTTATCAACTTTAATATTAAATTGTATGCCCGGTCCAAGGCGGGCGAATCCCCCTCTCAAGACAGGAGCGGACTTTGTAGCCTCAAAGGGAGGCAAAGTGGTTTTCCACTTATGTTGCTGGAATATGCTGTTGAAAGTTAACCTGATATATCCCAGAAAATTATAAAGTTCTTAGTTGCGTTCTATACATTTGTTTAGTTCCCTTTATTTATTATTATTAATAAAGCTTCTATTTTCATCTGACTTAAAACACAATATGTATTCTGGAAGGTTTTTTTGGGTGTGTGGAATCTATATCTATTGTTAATTCAGAGATATATTCTTAAGAAGGGAAGTGTATTAAAGTATTATAATTACAGCTGCTGCTTGATATTTCCAGATAATTATTAATTTATAGAATCGAGCATGGAGCTTTATTTATTTAAAATATTAGTAGTTTTTGGATTAGAATATATATGTATTTCAGAGGTTTTTCTCAAGATCCAAACCCCTTTCTAAGCAAAGTGGTTCTTTATAAAAAATTTCAATTAGTGAAATCTGTAGACCCTCTCCAGGTCATGGCTGATCCGCTCCTGTCTTGCAGCCTTGCAGTTGCTGGTGGCGTACACTCTGACCGGTCGAGAGGATCGCAGGCAAATGAGGAAGGATGAGGGGGGTGTCCTGCCATAAAGCACGCCGCTGCCTCGACTGCCTACCGCACCGCCCGCAACGCGCCAGAGCAATCAGAGATGTGTTGTGCTGTGGCCCGTTTGCTGTTTGCCATGGCCTGGCCTGTCCAGCCCCTCCTCAGCTTCAGCTTCAGCTTTAGTTGCAGCCACAGCCGGTCGGTCGGTCGGTCGGTCAGCAGCCATGCAGCAACTCCCCCAGTACCCCCTGAATGACCCGCCTCCACACCACACCACTCCACTCCACTGCACTCTACTGGACTCCAATCCACTCGAATCCGAGACTCGCGCGTCTCCGCGTGCAGCTTTCGTGCTGCATTTGGCCGGCGGCGAAATTTGTCGCACGTTGAGTATTTTTAAACCATGAGAAAATCCTTTGGCGCTAATAGCCCGAATTCCTTGTGCTTAACATAAAAATCGCCTCTTGTACCCACTACATCATGCAATATGGTCTTGAAATTAGTTGGGAATTGGCAATGGAGTAAAAGGGGACTGTGCTTAAGGAGAGAGAACCCCAACCTCAGTCCCAACCCCAGCCCCAACCCCAACCCCCCACTTTAAGCATATGCAAGTGTGGGGCTTTTATTGCCTTTTGTTGCCTATTCCCATAATCATGTGAAAATGGCTGAAACGGTTCTTCCAGTTGAGAGTCGGAATCTATTCTTGCCTGGAGGATCCTTTCATATTTATAAGAAAGATCAATGGGATTTCAACTCGAGCATATTGAAAACTTCATGGGAATGAGATTCATTCATAATTAAAGAGATTAATTCAATATAAATTGAATTCTAATATCTTTGAATAAATAAATCTATGCAGATATATGATCTATGCATATAATGTGTGTTTACAAGTGTATGCCTGTATATTTAATTATCTGCTTAGACAGTGTTTAACTTTTTAGGCACAAGCTCTTATCAGCTCAGGTTTTTGTAACTGTACAGCAGTAGGGCTTTGTTTTTGTCTTTTTTTAATTCTGCTTTGGACTTTTGTTTGTTTGTGCCTTGAGTTATAGAGCTGCACTAGTCGTAAGAGATTATTAGTTTCAGGTCTTCGCTCTTGGAGATCCGATTTGCGATAAGAAGTGCTTAACGCAGCATCGTTCATCTGTTGGTATGCTTTGTTCCGGTATAATTTTGTAAGTGGTTGCATGGATGGATGTAGTACTTAACCTTCTAAAGAACACTCAATAAAAATGGATGAGAGTAAATGCTGTTTCTCCTATGTATATCGGATGGAGATTCCAGCAGAATTATTAAGACTAGGGATTCATTCATTCATAGCAATGTTATATTGAAATGAATTGAACTTTTATTTTAAGAAAAGATCAATAAATTATCAATTCTTCGCTGGAGATCTTTTCAAAAAAATAAGAAAGAAAAAAAGAAGGAACCTCCAACTCTGAAGCACTTAATACGAAATTTGCCAAATTTTCAACGCTCTTCCATCAATCGATCGGTAATTACCATATCATAATGATCTCACATCTCTGCCGATTGCCGATTGCCGATCGTCGATTGCGACACCGTATTGCCGTATTGCCGCATTGAGTATTGTTGTTAACAAATTAACGTAGAAAGCTCAACGAACCCGATGAGCACACAGCGGGGTGAACAGAAATGAAATGAAAGAGAACCTAACTAAAAATCGAAGACTGTCGATGGGATGGATGACGAGGCATCGATCGGGGCCTGATGAGGTCTGACGTTGATGCCCAGGGACACCCCGGTGAGAGCCAGAGAGAGCGCAATGGACTCGACTCGACTCGACTCGAATGCATCCCCCCAGCAGATCCCAGCCAGAGTCTCAGGCCCAAACCCAATCCCAATCCCGCCTGGGAGTGCATGTCAGAGGCATGTAAACGTGAAGAAACATAATTTGTAGGCACGTACTGTAGGCAAACGCCAACGCCAATAAGATTCAGGTTGAAGTTGAAGATCGAGGTGGAGGTGGCATGGGAGGTATCGGAGGCAGAGGTTGAGGCTGGGCTGCGGCTGCGGCTGGGGCTGAGGTCTGTGGCTGGGTGAGGGACATACATATGTAAATGTCGGGGCGTTAAATCGGTGCATAGACGATGATCGGGGTCTAGCTGCAGCTCTCTTTCCCTCTGCCTAACCGTTTATGGATATGAAATATTGTTTCGTCCAGGCCCCAGCACCAGCCCCAGCCCCAGCCCCGAAGATCATTGTGTTGGTTCGGGAACTCGGAAGATCTTGTGTGCCATGTGAACTGTGCTGTTGATGTAGGTGTTCTCTCTCTCTCCCTTTCTGTATCTCCAGACCCCCAACTCCCCTTGGAAAAAGATTCACATTCTTATGATTAATGATGGTAACTGCGACGGCGGCCCAAGGAATTTCAACATAACTACTTTGTGCCCAGATACAAATCGTTATTACACATTAAATGTTCCCAGTGAGTGGTTAATCAACAGCAGAGGGAACGCTGTTCAGGGTCAGGGCTTGGTCGAGGGCGAGGGCGAGGGCTTGTGGTTGGGTTTGGGCCTGGGCCTGGGCTTGGGCTTGGGCTTCATGGGGTTCAGTGCGCGGGTGTATGCTTTTGAACTGCTGAACTGCCAGCGTGTAAATCAATTGAAAATAATTTGTTACTTTTAATAATAAGTGAAAGAAGCTGTGCGCATGCGCATGCCCATGGCGAGGAGCAGATCTCCCCGAGCGTGGGCCCGAAGCTCTTGCCGCTTGCCGCTTGGGAACCTGCCCCAGCCAGGTTGTAATTGATCATGTGTTTTGTGTCTCTCTCTCTCTCTCTCTCTCTGTCTCTGTCTCTGTCTCTCTGTGGGAGTGTGTCGGTGTATCGTACGATATGTGAGAGACAAACAAATAAACAAATAAACATTGGAACTCAGAGACAGCGTTGACTGTTGGGCCATAATCGATGAAATCAATCGATCATGGCGAGAAGTACAGAGCAGGAGCGTAGTCCAGGAGGAGGATGAATCCATAAAGAAAGGACACTTACTACACAATACACAGTACGATCGATGAAGGTATCGGAAAATGCGTTCGAAAAAGCAATTCAAAACGATTCAAGAAAGGATCAGAAGAAGCCTTAGCAGAAGTAGCATTCAAGAGGATCCTAAACTACACCTAACTTAAGATCTATTATCAGTATATCCTCTCATTGCTCCCCTCCTAGCTACTCCCATGATTCCTGTCTGGGTGTTCACTTTTCGTAAACGAATTTTGGATGAGAAACTCGAAAATGAATGATGAGAGGATGTGGAGGATATAACGAGCAGAGCTCTAGCCACAAGTTAGGTGGTCCATGACTCAAGCCCCGGTTCGGGCTTACTCATTTTGAGTCTCTCGTCTTTCCTTGGACAAAAGCTTCGCCATTGTGCCTTTGTGCCCAGTGAAGCGCCACATGTCGTCGATTCCTTGTAATCCCCCAATGGGAGAAGAGATATTCCCAGAGCCCACAGCACACAGCCCACAGCCCACGGCCGGAGGGATCCTGCTTAGGGGGGGTGGTGACCCTCTTATAATGTCTTATTTATATCGGATTATGGCTATCACACCATTTTCAAGGGTGTTCGAGTGACCACCATGAGCGTGCCACAATGCCAGCGGGCGCATTAAAATGTCAAAGAACCGAGAATGAAATAATAAAAAATAAAACAGACAGCGGACAACATTGGAACGGTGGAGCGAAGAACAAGTGAAAAGACAGCAATCCCAGGGCATAGCAAACAAAAGAGTTGTCAAGACATCTCTCTCTCTCCCACTCTCTCGTCCATGGAAGATGGAACCACTAACTAAGGTGTTGCCTGTTTGACCATTTCATCTTTATCTTGCTAACAACAGGACAGAGCAGGGCAGGGCATTGGGGAAACACTGTGGTTAACACCAGCCTCTAAGACACTGCTCCTTCTCTCCCTGTCTCTCTCTCTCTCTCTCTCTCTCTGTGTGTGTCTCTCTGGTAATTCAATTAAGTTCTCAATAAGTGATTGGAGGGAGGATGGGATGGGGCATACGACACGGTGTGGACCGGACCTCCCATGCCCAAAGGTGTCGTCTAGTCGCTGCCTGCCGCCAATAAAATTGATCGCTCTCTTAGCCAGGTTAGCATTTGTTTTCCCAAACTGATTTGTGCCCGGTGATAAATTCACCAGCCTAATTGACAGTCCCTTGTCAGGGTCCAGGGCCCAGGCCCTAGAGGGTCGCTCATCGGTCGTCTAGGGTTTCGTCTAGGTGGAAGGAGTACCACCAAAGACCAAAGGGTCTAGGTGTCAATTAATGCACTGACTGGGAGATTGAGCCCAAGCGATAGGACAACTCTGAACCAGCCTGAAGAACCTCAGGCGATTAAATTGTTAGACCAAATCAGAGACAGAACCTGAAACAGAACCCCAAAGCAGTTTCTGGCTTTGTTCTGGCTGATATCGAGAAGACGCGTAAGTAAGTTATATTTAAAACACCTTTTTAGGCAAAACAAAAGTGTCAAAATATTCGATAGATAGTGGAGACGACCATAAAGAAAAAAGAAAACGAAAAACGAACACCCAGCGTGTCTCAACAAGGTGGGGGCTCAAGTGGTTCGTTCTGTCGTGTCTGTCTCTCTGTCCGTTAGTTAGTTCTGTTGTCAAGTACGTATCTCTCTCTCTCTCTCCCTCCCTCTCGCGGAATGGGTATCTCTCGCCCCCTCCTAGATACGGGTATGTGTCTCGTTCATCGCTCGGCTTGTCATCTGGCAAGTGGAAGTAGGTGTCGTCCGGGGCTCTAAGTAACTACGCGTGTAGTGCAATTAGGCTACGACATTGTGACACATGCGACTACTGTGTGTGCCACAACGCAGCCATCAGCCACAGCTAACAGCTAACAGCCAACAGCCAACAGCAAGTGGGGAGCGATCAGAGGCGGCTCTGAAAAGGGGCTGGCAGTTGTGGGGAGGCCAATGTGGAGTAGAACATTCTCAAACTGTGATGAGTTGTGATTTTGTAGAGTCTTTCATTTGAGGTATACTAAAACTTATGCCTATTCATTCAGACTCCATCAAAAATGAAGCATTTGCATTCGTAGAATAAATGGTAAACTTTAGTGGGAGATGTTATGGTATTTCCATTGTACATTATTCAGATATATTGTATATTTATTCAAATGAAAGCTCAGGGATGCTTGATGCGTCAGAACTTATATAACAAACTTCCCTAAAGACTCCCTAACTACTCTACCCTTCCATCATTTAATCTCGAACCCTTCCCTAATTCGAGTATCGTTTGACTTGTGATCAAATCACAGTATTTGAATCGTAATGAAAGCAGTGAAGTGGCACGCAGTGCTGTGGTGCTGTGGTGCTGTAGTGCTGTAGTACTATAGTACTGGAGTGCTATGGGGCAAAAGGCGTAGCGTCGTCGGCATATCAAACCACCTTCAAAAGCTGACAATCTAGACAATGTACAATTACGAGAGACAAGTCTTGTATCTGTGTGTTTTTGGGCTTGGCTCACTTGACAACTTGGAAATGGCAGACAGGCAGAGTTATGTGTAGGGTAATGCTGTCATCATCGCCATCAGCGGCTATGAGGGTTTCGTTTCTGTCAACGGCCATTTAAAGAGTGTCCTCGTTCCGCTGGCACTCGAACTGCCTCTCCAGCTCTCCAGATCCGCCCGATAGATCTCCATTGAATGGAACGGACTTTGGTACTCCCTGCTAAATCTATTGAATGGCGAAAAATCGATTTGCAACGTTTTAATTGGCGAACAGGCGAGAGGCAACTTCATCGCAGACACCGGACACATCTACTGGGTGGTCGGTGGCCAAGGCCGCAAGTGGAGTGCGAACGTGCCCCGAGCAGAGCAAGAGTATGTCCTGCCGTCGAGATCCTGCAGCTCATTAAAATTGCATGCTCGGTAGGCAGACATCAGCCGTCAGCCATCAGCCACCACGGGTGCCAAAAAGGGCAAAGCTACACACACAAAGGGAAGGAAAGAGAAGGAAAGAGCCAAGAGGGACCAGAGAGCCCAGAGAGCCTAGAGAGCCAAGGGGTGCTTCTGTGGCAGTAAATGGCTCACTTTTGGCAGACGTCGTACTGCAGCACGTCCTGCCACTACAATTTACAACGCACCGTACTCTCTATAGGCTAGGAGAAGGATACGTACGATACACAGATCCGAAATTGCCAACAGTACGGGGCTAGGGCCACCCTAGTTGCGGAACCGATCCTTTTAATTGTGGCCTAAAAAAGGCACAAACTGACAGCGATAGGGCAGGGGCAGACAAAAGGGACAAAACCCCATACGGGGACACACATCAATCTGGCCAATTCCTTCTGCTCGCAGGATAACATCCTCTGCCCCTGCCCCTGCCCCTGCCCTGTGCACGCCATCCCTCTCTGGCGCACAGGAATCTCAGTCTCCGGTCTTCGGATGTCCCGCTGTGACTTTCACAAAATATTTTGGTTGTACGCAGTGCGGATTCGTGCAATTATGGCCTGTTCTGTGGACAGTGTGTGTCGAATGGCAGGACATGACCTGGCCCAGACTCAGGCCCAGGCCAAGGCTCCTGGTGCTCGTGGTGCTCGTGGTGCTCTGGCACTGGGGACGGGACTTCCTGCAGCGAAGTGTTGCAAAACACGGGATGGGATGGCTAGGACAAGTCAAACGGTTGACCAAGATAAGACCCATAGCAACGGTCTGGATCTTGCTGCGATTTTGGCCAACCCACACTGGCCAAATGCCAGCGCGTAGCCGCAGGACATCTTCGAGACATTGAAATGTCTCCTGGGCGTTGCAGGAGGGCGCGTCCAGGATACTTGTCAAGGCATCGATCCACACCACACCACACCACACTATGGCACACCTGAGGAGGGTTGACTTCAATGTAGACATCAATTGGCGAATACGTTTACATTTTGGATGCCAATGGCAATGGTGATGGTAATGGCAATGGCAATCGGAAACAATGCGAAACGGAATCAATTGTACATGGCCATAATGCCAGAGCGAATGTCCCGAGTATGTCATCAAAGTGTAATGGAAATTGAGCAGCAAATGAGGCAGCTGTTGGTGCAACGCAGCCAGCACGAAGATCCTTAGTGCTTGGCATGCGGGCCCAGACAGCCAGCCACAGACAGTCAGACAGTCAGACAGAAATGACCTCAGGCCTCAATTAAAGACAATCTTATGCTCGATTTGGGACAAAGATCACAATCGATATATTGACAGTTCCTGGTAAGGAGCGTGCTAAGAGAAATGCAGTTCCAGGCGGGAAAAGAATGAGCTGGAAACCTCAGAGGATTGCAATTGTTTTCCCAAGACTTAGATGCCATTTGGCACGTTCGCTTCCTTTTTTGGGACCATTTCAATGGAAGCCACAATGAAAACTACACCAAAACCAACACTGAAACAAATGCCATAAATATTTGGACCACACCTCAAAAATATAACAAAAGCAAAACCACAGCAAACCCGAAATCAAATTCAATTCGTTTCGATTTCATAAATTAAGTTTTGCGACAGTTTTAACATTGATTGTGTTGCTCCCTTTTATAAGGCGAAACTTCTGCTTACTTAATCGGAATCTCGGAAATTAATAGAGCTGCTTAAAATGCTTAAAATTCGAATGCAAATCGAAATCAAAACAGAGTTGAGTTGTGCCAATGGCTAATAAACTTTGACAGCTGCTGTTTGATGTTCTCCCCTAGATGGTCATCCAAATTGAATCAAATGAGTTATCGTCGCAGCATGGGAACAAGGCGTGGGAGTGACACCAAAAAAGAGTTGCAGATAATATAGATACAGATATGATACATCTTCGATTTAGAAGATGCAGATACTTATGCAGACAATAATTGGTTGGGTTGGTTGAATGCAATGCGGAACACACAGATCTGCAAGGCTTTCAAAGACTATTATGATTGAATGAAGATTGATTCATTGCTGGATGTTTGAAATATAAAGAAATATATAAAATAAAATCGGAAACTTCGAGTACACAAACCCTCTTCTATAACCAACAGATTTCTAAGGTTGTTGTCGCAAGAATGACTCAATGGTGTTCAAGGGATTATGATTAGATTCATTCCATTCCCAAGAACATACACATAAAATACATTCCACCTTTATCATTTGGCAACCTTTCTAAAATCAATTCCATGATGTGTACTTTCTTCTGCCGAATAATAAACCACTTTATAGAACCCTGTAGATTAACTTATCTTTCAAATGCCATCGCGACTTCCAGACTTCCATAAAGTGGAAGCAGAACTTAGGTTTTGGCTAAGAAAATCCCAGAAATTCCCTCCGATATTCTCTGAAAATGTGCCGCGATAAAGAAAAGGCCTTGTAAATTTCAGTTGAAATTATTTTCCATTTTTAATCGTATAATTCTTGTGATAGCTTCATATCATTTTAGGCGCATGCAATGCTAAATAGTACAAATGCAGACTATATATGCGATAATGAGATCGTTGTGTCTTTGTGTCAAGTCACGTTTGATAGGGAATCATTGTTATGTATAAGAAATAATCATGAGACTTGGCTTGGTTTAACGCATTGAACAATCCACGGATTGATTTATTCAAATTTACACAATAATAATAATAATAATAATAATAAAAGCTATTACGAAAACAGTCTTTCAATAACCAAGAACGGGCTTGAGGTTTGTCTGGGATTGATTCAAATGATTGATAGATTGATTGGTTGATTGATCTATTGTAACATAACATTTGGTTTACTTAATTGGCTATAAGGTACCATACATTAACTTTAATTAAACTATAGTTACGTCATAATATGTATAATTAAATAATAGTTTACAGCATTGACAGCGAACATCGATTCGACTGCCTAATATTTTGGAATTGTTTTGTAGGAGGCGTGTGTGTTTGCAATACTTTTCGTATCTGTATCTTCCCTTATCTGTATCTGTATCTGTATCTTTGCTTTGGCTTTGGCTAGGACAATGCCGGCATCTATATCTATTGCGTATAGAGCCGATTGCACTAATTCTGACTGATAGCATCTCCACTGCTACTGCTACTACGACTTCGACTTCGACTTCTACTCCTCTCACTGGGTGCGGTTGCGGCGGGGTGTGCTGGCGAGGACGGGGCTTCCCTTTGGCCAGGATTCGAGCTGGACTCCGTGCGAGGTCCGGGCCAGGCACTTCCCATGCCTGGCCGGGGCCAGCTCTGGATGAGTGGATGACTCTGAACACAAACCAAGAATTGATTAACTTTCGGTTCGGTCTCCGTGCATCTCTCTATCTGCTCATGATCTCGTCGATGGTGAAGCCCAGGGTGCGCTTGGGCTTCTCCGTGGCGGAGGAGGAGGCGGATGAGGACGAGGACAGGTCCAGGACGGGCATGTGGTGGTGCTGATGGTGGTGGTGATGGTGGACCAACTGTTCAGGTTGAGGCGAGCTCAATGCCTGGGTTGGTGCCCCACCACTGGGAGGGGATGTGGCTGAGGTGGGTGTGGTGGGCGACGTGGCCTCCTTGCTGCTCTGCTCGCTGTGGCTCTGCAGATGGCTCTTGAGGTTCGCCCGCTGGTTGAAGCTGCGCTGGCAGATGGGGCACTTGTGGGGGCCCTCCTCCAAGTGCGTGACCTTGTGGACGGCCAGGGTGCGGGACTGGCAGAAGCCCTTGCCGCAGTCGCTGCACTTGAAGGGCTTGTCCTTGGAGTGGATGTAGCGGTGGTCCCGCAGATGATCCTGCCGCCGGAAGGCCTTGCCGCAAATGTCGCACGAGTACGGACGCTCGTCCGTGTGGGTGCGCTCGTGGATGAGGAGGTTGTATGATTTGGTGAACTGCCGGTTGCAGTACTTGCAGATGAACTGCTTCTTTGGTCGGCTGCTGCCGGAGCCAGTGGCTCCTCCCGCTCCCGGGGCTCCGCTCAGCTTCATGGTGGGCAGGGCGCCGAAGTGGCGCCCAGCGGCGATGTGGAGGCCGTGCAGTCCCGCGGGGTATGGCCGCACACCATGGGGGTGATGATGCGGGTGCGGATGCTGGTGTGGGTGGCGTGGGGCGTGGGCGTGGGCGTGGTGCGCGTGGTGGTGTGGGTGGGCATGGGCGTGGTGCGGATGGTGGTGTGCCTGGGCCTGGGCCTGTGCCGCCTGCTGCTGTTGCTGCTGCTGGTAGAGGGCTGCATTGCGGATCCAGTGGTTCATCAGCTGCTGGTGCACGGCCACGGGATCGGCGTTGGCCGCAGCCCCGGCTGCAGCTGCCGCATAGACGGGGTAGTGGGGATGTTGCTGCTGCTGCTGCTGCATCTGCAACCAGAGGCGGTGCTGCTGCTGCTGTTGCTGCTGCTGCTGCTGCTGGTACTGTGCCATGTGCCGCATGTGCAGCTGTGTGGCCACCGCCTCGTCGGCTGTGGCGGAGTGGTGTCCCCTTCGCAGGGGCTCCTCTGTGGGTGTGTGCGGCGGTGTTAGCATTGGGGAGAGACTGCTCTCGCGCTCCTCTTTAATCACAATGAAATCGTCTTCGGCAAAGTCTGGAAAAACGATCGAAAGAAAGGCGTTTGGTTAGACTTGTAATTCCAGATACTTTTTGGGCGGGGTGGGGTGTGGTAGAGTAATCCGTAGAGCGTTTTGCCGTCGCTGTTTTTTTGGCGGTGGATAATTACCTTGTTCTCTGCTGATATTGAGCTCGTCGTCGACGGTTATGTTGCTGATCGGCGAGGCGGATGTGGAAGACATGGTAATCCCCGTTTGTGTTTTGTATTTGGTTTGGAACTGATCTCGAAACTTCACTTGATCTTCACTGTAGAATCAATCTACTGTTTTTTGTTCTCTTTGCTTTGCTTTGCTTTGCTTTGGTTTCCGTATTTCTGTATTTCTGTGTTTTCCGTATCTGTATCTTTACGTAAATGTATCTCGTATCACTTGTATCTGTCGGTTGCTCAGTGCGATCTCTTGAATGCGACGTGCCCTCGACAACGTCTCGGAATAAACTGAATTTCGTTGCGAACGCCGCTCTCCGACTCAAACTCGTGTGAATCGCACGAATGCTATCTCTTTCTATGCCTGCTTATCTCTCTCGTTCCCTCCTACACTCGCACACGATCTCTCTCTCTCTCTCTTTCACTCTGTGTGTGTGCGCGTGTTGAGTGACTTCTGCTGCTGTTGGTGCCTGCCACTGCTGCTGCTGGTACTGCTGCTGCTGCTGCTGTGGATGTATCTGTATCTGAGAGTAGCGCTCGTTAATAACTGAATGCAACTGCGGACTCGTCGACCCGTTTTGAAGGCTCCGCGAGCAGTGGATTGGAATGGAATGGAGTGGTGTGGTGTGGAGTGGAGTGGAGAGAGAGGCGAACGCGAACGCGAACAACCTACCATCTGGGGTTGAATTTATTTGGAAATGGTAGATACGTCCACGCCTACCCTGCTGCCCATTCGAGCTCTGGGATTGGCTGGCTGCCGTTCGCTGCTGTATCTGTATCTTTTGTGCCTTTTGTTGCTGTTGTTGGTGGTGTTGGTGTTGCCTTTGTATCTGCGCGTGCACCCAGTGCCTGGCCCCGACTCTTACTCTCGTGACTCTTACTCTGGGACGACTCTGGGTATCCGTCTCTGCGGCAGTAAACAAGCGGAAACTGTTGGCCTGACGGTCGGACGCCCGTTGTTGCTGCTGCTGCTGCCGCTGCTGCTGCTGTTGCTGCCTCCGTTGCTGCTTCTGCCGACTGGTGGCAGGCGGCAGTCGACAGGCAGCCATTGCTGCCCGCATCCTTATCCCAAGCCCAAGCCCGAACCCAAGCCCAGCCCCGTCCGATCCCACCCAGGCGCATGTGCCATCCGCAGCTGCATCCCCGCCAGGGAGCCCATCCTCATCCTCATCCTCGTGCCCATCCTCAATCCTCGTCTGTTTTCCAACCTTTTTAATGTCGTGCTGGCTCCTCGCCCCAGGATATTGTAATCTATTGTCCCTGTGCTCTGCACTGTTTGTCCGTGTGATTCGTTTTCACTTAAATTTTAATTTGCAATACAAATCAGTTTTTTTTTTTTTGTTTTAACGTTTACACTTTAAAACGGAATTCAATTAGTGGCTTCAAAGGGACCCACTGTGGCCCGAAAATAATGAGGGGATTGATTCCCATTTCCCCACAAATTGAATATGGAAAAGGCATTTGAATTGGCAAAGGGATAAACGGATTTCCCGGAGGATGTTCGGGCAATCAATTGGCCGTATGATAACGATGGGAATTTCGAAGTTTTCCCATCAAAAGTGACTCCCTATCTGGGCGAACTTTCACCCCCAGCTCCGACTGAAATGTATCCCAGGCATTGCCAATCGCCTTTAATGAGTTTCACATTCGAGATGCTTCATGCTACTCAATTGGTGCAAGTATTTTTGTGCCTCCAAATGAGCTGTAATTGAATCGAGGGACAAGCAGGTGCAATTTATGGATACTTCTCCTTAAGTACAAGCATCTGGAAGGGGAACTACATACATGCGTCAGAGCTACGTCAGAGCAGTGAAAGGTGAAAATTTTAAGGGTACTTAAACACGAACACGGATAGAAGAAGATACACTTGATGAAGGTTCAGCGATGAATCCATATTGTAGAGATAAAATCCATTATTCTTAAATGAAATATGTATATGCATATGATATAGTCTCATTCTAAACAGATATCTGGGAAACCAAGTGGCGATCCGATTTAGTCATTTTAAAATATTTATTATTTCCCATTTTGGATTTCCCACACATTAAAAGATATTTCAAAAAGTTTCCAAGCCAACATTTTCGGATATTCTTATCCCATTATCCCCTGCTTCCGTATTCCCATTCCCTTTCCCATTCCCATTCCCATTCCCTGCCGTACATTCCCTCGACTTTGACTTGTCGACTTGTCCTTTCCCACAGCATTTCCGTACTGGATCTCCAAGCAAAACAAGACGAACCATTTGCCATTGATAGGTTTTACCCACTTAAGCAGAGACTCACTAACCGTAGGACCACGATCAGGATCAGGATCAGGATCAGGACTAAGCCCATTGCGACACACTCCGTCACAGACTGTGGACTCTCGGATTGACTTTTCCTAGTCGCGTGATCCTCTGAACGAAAGCCAATTAAACAATATTTTGACAACAGGCTCAATAAACTTTCCCATCATCAAACAGGGCTGAATCAATAGCCGCATCCTGCGGGAGAAGAGAGAAGGATTTCCCCATGGCCAGATCTCTCTCACATATGCACTACGATGTGCGATGTGCGACGTGCGATGGGATGTGTGCCGTCTCTGGTTGGATTCGTGGGCAGCTTTAGCGTTTGGCAATTGTCGCCGCTGTTGACGCGGGGCAAACAGTCGGCGAACTTTTCCATTTCAAAGTGACGGAGACAGAGACAGACGGACGGACGGACGGACAGTGACTCCTCCTCTGTGACGGTGACTCTTCCACCGACTGACTCTCTGGCTCTTTGCGTTTGGAGTCGAGTCGATCCGAGTCGAGTCGCGCGCAGTAATTAACATCATGTCATAAGTGTACAAAGGCAAATAAATAAATAAATAGATAGATAAACACGCAAACAGAGTGGAACCGGAGACACATGAAAGACCCAGACCGAATATTTCCCATATGATATATGGCGTGGCACTGACTTCCTGCTATTGCTATTGCTATTTCAATTGCTATTGCTATTGCTATTGCTGTTTGTTGTTATCAACACATGGCCAAAAAGGATTAGTGCACAGCTAACACACATGTTCCAGTATTTGCATGTAGGAAGGAGACCAGAACCTCACACAGAACCTGAGCCTGAACCTCATCCTGAAATTCATCTTCATACTTCCATCACGGAAACGGAAACAGGCCAGAGATGTACAGAGAGACAGGGAGAGAGTCAGAGAGCCTTAAGGATCATAAAAAAGATGGGAAGGAAGGCGATCGCGAAGGCCAAGGACCTGCACTAATAAAGAAGTCATTGGCTCGGCCATAAAGCCATAAAAAACTATAAAACCGGCCCTCTGCTCGACATTAGTAGCCTGCCATTGTATCCCAGGCCTCGTCCTGCCTGCGAAAAATTGGAGGGAAAAAAATGTAGAGCGTAAAAAATATAACAACGAGAGCATCGAGCAAAAAATCACAAAAATCATCATAAAACCGAGGAAAATGACAACTTACTTACCATAAAAACCGGCAGACACTTCGCTTCGCAGAAGATGCCACAGAAGACCCTCCTCGTCGGGTCTCCATGGCTCTCTGACTCTCTGGACTCTGACCCGGTTTTTAGCAATATTTTGTGCATTTTTTTTTTGTTTTCTTTTTGTGTGTGTTTTTTTTCGTTAGGGCCATGCATATTTTATGATATTTTTTCATGTTTCCACGAAAAAAATTAGATTTTTTAGGCCAAAAATGTCGCTGCATTGTCAACGCTAACATGCAGTGCCAGTCAGAGCCGCCTTTGGGCCATAATTGTAAAATGACTTTTTAGTGGCCATATGGGTCAGGGGTTTCGATTTTCGATTTTCGCTCTTCGCTTTTTTCCACTAAAATCGACTTTTTGTGAGTCAAGGCAACAAATTGGAAAAACTAAGAAAACGCTGAAATTTTTTTGATGACCTTCGTTGCCTAGAATACCATGTTTTTTCCTTTGAATTGGACCTCTTTAAGCTACTGGGTTCTTTGATAGCTCTTCCAAGAAATCATTTCTGCCAAAGTTATTTTCCGATTTCAATTATATGTAAAGCAGACAGAAAGAACTGACGAAATAAATCTCGGAAAATTGTTAATTAATTCCAGAATCTTTTCCACTAAGTACGTAGAATCAGAAATTGCTCTCTAACCCCCTGAAGATCTATGAATTAGCCTATCCTTAAGCTACTGACAATTTTTGTGGCTCTTCCAAGGAACTGGAATCAATGCCATTTCTGGAATCATTTTTTTTATTTCCCTCCCATAATGGATTTCCTCTGGATAGGAGGGGTTAAGTCCGACATAATTTTCTCATATATCAAGTCACCGAGAGGGAGAGAGAGAGAGAGCAAAAGATCTTGTATGAAGGCAAAAACTTGGTTCAAGGCTTAGCCTCGAAAGCAATTTGCAATTTCATGGCAAAAACAGAAAGAGAGAAAGCCTTCGAAGGAGAAGGAGAAGGAGGGCTAAGGGCTAAGGGCAGTCCAATGAGGTAGAAGAAAAAACAATTTCGAGTTATTGAAAATGAACTTCCAATGAACTGCTGAACAACAAGCGATTTCCCAGCAACGCCAAAAAGTTGCAAAAATTGTTCCACGGCAGTCCTTGAGATTCGCATTATAATTAGGTAAATATGGGCATTACTATACGAATATGCGATCAGAAGTCAAGGCCTGTGCCTGGGTGCAGTACGGGTGCATGCTGCATTGTTGCGATTTAAATTGCTTGCGAAAAGTATCTAAACACACCATAAACGCGTCACGCCCGCGACTCTTTTCGGGCCTGGCCGAGGCAGGGCAATGCGAAAAGCATCGCGGATGGGCCATAAACGGTCGGGCGGGCGAATCGGGCCGGCCAAGGACGCAGGCAACCCAACCATAAGATGCCACGACCAAAACCAAAACATTCCTCGACCCCTTCGAAAAAGGGGTGTAATCTTTACCAGCGTAATTAAAGGGGTGTTGATGCCCAACCCAGGTAGCCCTGGCCAGCCTTTGCCAGCCCTTCTCCTGCAATCCTGTCTTCTGTCCCCGGTGCTGTCCTGTCCCTAAGTTATGGTTATGGCCAAATCCTGGAACTAACCCTAAATGTTCTCCTTAGGGTTCGCTCCTTTTGGCTTGCCTTCATTGTGTTTCACCTTGCGGTGGGCGCGACGCACTTTTACTCCTTCCTCGGCTTCTACTTCTACTCCGATCTATTCCTTCTGCACACGGACCAGGCCGGACCGCCGCTCACGCACGACAATAGTACGGGGAAAACGGAGAAACTCTCGCGCGAACAAAAGGAGTAGCCCAAGGATTAGTGAACTTCGCAAAAGGCACTTCTCCTCAGCTCTGTGTATCAGTGAGTATCAGTGTGTGTGTGTGTGTGTGTGTGTGTGTGTGTGTGTGTGGCCTTGCCAAAAGGAGTCACTACGCATATATGCTCAAAGTCTCCTCGATGCTTCGTGTGTAGCGAATCCCAGGAAGCGTTACGGGCTTAGTCCAGGCAAGGGTTGTACTTTATTTGTTAAAATAATTAGATTAATCCTTTGAGAGTTGACTTTTCTGGTCATATTAGTGCTGCGAGAGGCTACTCCCCCACACACACACTGGCATTCCTGTAGCGAATCAAAAGGGTTTTTCATTTTGGTTTTCGTTTTGGTTTGAGTCTCGTTACTCCCCGAAAGGATTGCAGTTTATTTGCTAAAATAATTAGATTAATCCCTTGACTTGGCGGAAAACACTTTAATCCCACAATGAGTGCTCTTCAATGGCACTTTAAGTGGAAGGGTTTCGATTGGGATGGTTACAATGCAGGATGGGCAAGGGAAACTTACTTTACATTGAATCAAGTCAAAATTGTATCTGGGAAAGCCAATCATAATGCCATTTTAAACCTAATTTGTTAATGATTAGCGGCTAAGGACCAAAGTTTCCTTCTTAAATAACTTTACAGACATTTTTTAATGTACTACAGCTACACTTTTAGTACTACTTACACATAGATGCGTTCGATTGAAAATTCCAATCCAAAACAATTGAGTTAGGAACTCCCAAACATGAGTCTACGAATTCTCTTTGGAGTGATGACATTATCTTACCAATTTTCATAGGGCTCTTCAGTATTCTGTATATCTCCGTTCTTTGATCCAAATTATGTGGAATCAGTGCTTTATTTTCCCAACCTAACCTATGTATGTTTTCGCATCGTGATTCGAACACACACAAACATATTTGGATCTCGCCCAAGATCCGACCCTACTGGTGGCTCCTCCCACTTTGATATCTCCTCTTGGGTGGACTGTTGGCTACCTTATGTGTGTGTACACCCCACCCCACATCCAGGGGTGGGGAGGCGGTCGCTTGGGAGCTTATCGAGCAGCCACATCATCAGTCGAGCAGTCGAGCAGTCGAGTTCTGTTTGCTGTCGGATCGTAAACGGAACCAACCCCGTATTTTGATAAGGGCCACGAAAATGTCGCAAAAACAGAATGAGTTGGTAAAAAGCAAATCTAATGATAAAAAAAAAACGGCACACCGTGGCCTGGCCCACTGGCCCCCCAGGTCAAGAGGGGAGGAGGATTGTTTGGGGGGGGAAGGGCGGAGCGATGACAACTGGGCGACAACACCTTTACGACGCCGGAGACAGAGACGGAGACGTAGCCAGAGCCGGAGACCGGAGCGAGCGGGTGGCTTTGATTTTAGCCGCCGCGCTTGTCATAAACATCGTCCGAGAGGGCCGCCGACCGCCGACTTTCATATTTTGCCGTCTGTTTCTCTTTTTTCCCATTTATTTATTCCTTTTATGCTTTATTTGCGTTTGTGATTTAGCAATATGGCGGATGGGAAGGCTGTGCTGTGTGGCAGTGGATGGCATGTGGATGGCTGGCCTGGCTGGCCTGGCTATATGGCCATCTATATGGTGGTTCAGTTCGGTTGGGTTGGGTTGGGTTTTGGTTGGGTCGGAGGAATGGCGGCTGCGGTTGCGGTTGGGTCTGTCGGCAGCCCCCAAAGTAAACCTGCGGCCGCCAATCAAAATGCGTGGCCAGCCTCAACCCATTGATGATAGATTCGATTGAAATCCAAATACAAAATATCAATCCTCCATGAACTGAAATATTCATAGATTATTGGGAGATTATCAAGCAAATGTTTTCTTCGATTTCGAAATGATGGCAGTCTGGGAAGAAAATTTGAATAGAATAAAAGAGTTTTCATTTAAAGATTGGAACACAAATTGGTTTATCTGTCGAATGTGAAGATTATCGAAGGTTTGTCCCTCACCTCACGAAATTCAAAGGAGAAAATTCACTGAAATTATTTGTGCACTAATATTGAATATATATTCTAGTAAAGTGATTGAATTTGCATGACTTCAAAAGATTTTTGATTTATTTATTGGGAAAATAAAATGGTATTGCAGTCCAGTCAAATATCAATTATCTTCAGGGACTTTTGGGAATAGACTGGTTTTACAGTATCTATATTTATGGACTTAGACCATAGAAACCAACAAAATGGTGTCGAAAACTAATCCTCCCCAAATAGTACTCCCCGATCTCTGGGCCCACCAGCAGTTGAAAGTCTTTGCTTTCGAAAAGATTGTAGTTTGATTAATTAATGATGGAATTGTTGTGGATCAGTGCCTTGTGGGGGGCGGTGCTTGGACAGAGCAGAGCAGAGCAGGCTAATTGAAATGGCATGAATGGACACGCAGTTCGGATCGTAGGTATTTTCAATTAGCCCCGAAAAGCACCTGGGGAGAGTGTTCACGCTTTTGCCCAGCCCCAGCCCCAGCCTCACGTCTCATTAAGGGAGTATTAATGAAGGGCCACCTGTGGCCACCCATTGATAGATAACTATCCATATCCATATCGCTGGACTAGAAGGGATATGCCCCCAAATGGCGCGGCGTAATCCAAGACAAGTGTGTAATTAATAATGCTCCATGAGCACTGCCCTCTTGCACCCACTCCAAGCGATCACTTTTCGATGATTTCCAGTGAAGATCGAAGATCTTGTAAAGTATTCAAATTACGGGGCGACGAAAAGTGTGAAAATGCGTTTTGAACGACACGACATGTCGCACCCATAACATTCTGTGATTTATGATGGCAAAACATGTGCGACCCACAAAAAACACACAAAACAGAGAGACAGAGAGATCGAAGATCGAAGATCAGAGGGCAGACTGAAGAGTGAAGATCAGCTGCAGCTCCACTATGACTCGATCCTTCGGACTTCAGCGGATCCTTCAGCGCCACTTTCGGGGAGTGTCAAGTGTTTGTTGCTCCGATTACATGCAATGTTGGTTATCCCAATTTCGGTTGGTTATTAGGGCAGTGTTTACAGTGCGGCGCTATCCATAAATTACTGGAGGCACAAGACACCCAACTACAGAAGAACTCAACCAGAACCGAGCCGAGCCGAACCGAACCGAGACGAAGAGAAAGCCCTTCTCGAGTTCGATATTTGGGGGTTAGGGTAACCCGAGACGGAATCCTTGGTCGATAACAATTTCTTGAAACTCTCCATCTCCACTCGCCATTGAGTTTGTTTACATTTTCCCTGAGACTAATTGTCGACATCGGCCGAATGGCCATAGGCATACTGTACGAGTATCCAAGGATTGTGATGCCAGATTCGTGCGACTTGTGTGTGTGGTCTGGAATCTCTCTTCCTTTTGCATCTCAAGTGCTGAATGTGGAGTGCGGATCGCATAGGAGACATTCTGTTCTGTTTTGCAGTTGCATTTTTATGACTACTTACGGCTAATGCACATTTCGGGGAACTGTTGCAGCAATACGGTAGTAAATAGTTGCACCAACCCAACCACTCAAGTGGCTGCTGGCTGCCCCGTCGAGTACTACCGAAACTCTTATCATCCGCAGCATCCACAGATGTGACAGCAATGCAGTGAAGGAGCAGTGTTATGGTTGTGTGTGGTTGTTACAAAACAAAATCTAATTCGGGCAAGTTTCAAATTTAATATCCTAATATCTCTCTGTTGAATCTTCCTTACTAATCACTCAATTCGATGTGGAAACTAATCGAACTTCGTTTCACGGTTAACCCAAGATTGGCCGCTCCGTCACCTTGGGCCACACACACACACACACACACACACACAGGTCACCAGAATTAGAGCCAGACCCAAAACAGAAACCTAGAAACCTACACCTACCAGGTTGCTCCCCGAGGAGGAGGAATCAGGAATCATTTGCTGCCGCATCCTGCTGCTAAATAGTTATCTGTTTGGCAAATACTCGTAGTCGATTCCGGCGACAACTTCATCGATGCCATGCGATGTGTATCCGGTGTGTGGTGCCAGTGACAGTGCCAAATGCAATTGCCATTATCCATCCACAGCCTTGAGACGCTGTTGGCTGGTCGCTGCTGCTGGGACGCAGAGGGGGCGCGAGGTTAGCCCAAGTTTAGGTTTGGGTTAGGGTTTCGATGGATGGATGGATGGACTGGACTGGACTGGATGGACTTGATGGACTAGGCCAAACGAGCATATCGAATCCCTTTGGAATCCCCTGGTCTCTGTGCTGAAGTGGACTAATGTTGTGATTAGCATCTGCGTTGACAAACACAGTGAGCGGTCTCAAGGCGAAATCTTTCGCTGTGGAAGATTCCTGGCTCTTGCCTTGCCTTTGCCTTGGACTCGTGAGTCTCGGTCCCCACCCAAGATGAATAATTATGGGCGATCTTTATGCTTGCACCGGCTCCTCGCTGGGACCGTTAATGCCTCGCCCAATACCCAATCCTGGGCGAGAGTTCTTGCCCAGAAGATCGTTGTTGTTCCAGGCCATGCCGTGGGTTACCTGCGGTGTTTTGGTGCATTCCGAAAATTCCTGCTTCGGCTACAGCTTCAGCTTCGGCTTCGGCTTCGATTTTGCCTTCAATTGATGCGCTCAGTGAGTCGTCGCATTGTTAGACAAAACGAATTCACGCGTATTCCGCCGAAACTCGCTAATGGTCACAGCGAGTCGTCCACAGCGGCATGTCACGGCACGGAACGGCACAGAACGGCACAGGACGGCACAGGACGGAAAGATCCACGGATATGAGAGCTCGGAGTGCAGATCTGCGTGTGTGCTGTTTTGTTTGCCTTCACCTTGGCCTCCGCCTGTGTTATTAATGATGGAAATTTGAAAATACAGAAGGTTCAATAATTGCAACATCATTGTGCGCGATGAGCGATGCTGAGGATGAGGCTGAGGATGAGAGGCAGTTCTCCGATTTCCCAACCTTCGACAGATACATAGAGAGGGAGAGGAAGAGAGTGAGAGAGAAAGAGATATAGTGACTTTTTCTCAACAACAAAGCTGTTAACAAATTGCCGCTTATACTACTCCCACTCTCGCATGGTTCTTCAAGCCATTTCGCCACACTTCCCGTACTAATACACGCGCGTCCCTGAGAGAACATAAGAGTCCATGTTCCGTGTCCTGAGAGATGGGTTTATTGCCGCATTTATGAGCTTCAGTACCTACTACAGCCAGCCCCTACAAGCCATGTTCGAAGCAGATCCGATCGGCAGCACTGCGTTTATATTGCAGCAATTTCGTATCAATTGAATATTTTCCACGAATGCACAAAGGCCATAAAGCGCGTCGCGTGGAGTGCAACTAGAAGTAGGAGTAGGAGTAGGAGTGGGAGTGGGAGTAGGAATAGGAGTAGATATAGGAGTGAGAAGTACATATGAATATAGGAAAGGAAGGACACATGCCTCGTCTTCTGTTTATGCCAATTTTTATACGCTTTCAGGCCGAGTTCACCTTCACTTTGCATCCCATTTCAATGGCCCATGGCCCATTGCCGTTGCCGTTGCCGTTTTATTGGCCTCGTCCGGCGTCTTTTTGTCATAATTCACGTGTAAAACATGCCCGTTCTGTGCTCTTCCGTTCCCTCAATCCCAATCCCAATACCAATACCAATCCCAATCCCATTTTTGGCCCAAAAGAAGAGGATTGCGCGTGCGCGCCTCTCCATTTGTTTGCTTCGAGCGCGCGCGTGCACGCCCCGAGTCCCAGAGCCACGACCCAAGAAATCAAGTAATGAACAAACACAAAAATGCTACAGGGAGGAAGGAGAGGGAAGAGGAGAAGGAGAAGCAGAAGCAGAAGCAGAAGCAATGTCGATTCCCTTGAATTTTCGGCGCACGAATCAAGTTCTTTTAACACTTGCCAAACGGCAAGTGGATATGGATATGGATATGGCTGCAAGAGTGGATGGTATGGGATGGTGGTGGCAGTGGCAGTGGCCTTGCCCAAAAAGGCCAAGACGCGAATGAAGAATGGACTGCTCACTGGCCAGGAAACACGACTAGAAGGGGGTATAATAGAATATTCAAATGAAATGACCTTACAATATGTAGAACATCAAATGGCCAACTGTCCCTTGGCCACCATATCCCACTCCTCCGAATACTTTTCCCACTCATTGTTTAAATGGTTTTCCAACTCATATTACTCATCTATCTCTATCTATAGCCTCACAATTGACTGATTGTGATGTCCCGAGCTTTGAATAAAGAACTCAGTCAGAGAGATCTGAAGAGGCTATAGCTTACCAGAACAGAACCAGAACCCATTGAAATGCCAAGTTATCTGTTGGAAACAGTGCAATCTTAGCCCTTCAGGGACAGATAGCCAAGTGGCAGCTAAGCTCCCGGCCGTGATTGTAATGCATGTTTGGGGACTTGGAGATACATCGCATCGAGTGGCGAAAATCATAACAAACGCCTCCTCCGATAAGCTATCGACAATTGAAAGTAGAAGCAAGTGTTAGCCAACTGTGTCGAAGCCTTTTATCATGTGCTGCCCTGAGTGTGGAAGCTCTTCCAGCTCTCGCAGCTCCCTGGAATGGTGTGGTGTGGAGTGGAGTGGCGTGGCGTGGCCCAACTGCAGCTACGTGCTTCTTGGCACCCAGACCAGACCAGCCCAGCCCAGACCAGACCGAAATTCAAGTAGCTTGTGCAGTTCAACCTTAATGCGCCCATTGGCACTCGACAGGCAGGAAACTGCAGCTCCAACCTAACCACTGCAGCACTGCAACTGCCGACCAAAAGGCCAAGCAGCATTGCACTCTTGAGATTGGTGCAGTTATCTGCCTCTGCCTCTGCCACTGCCACTGCCACTGCCGACAGTTTGGCAACTGGCAGCCAGCTACCCGTCATTGTCCGGCGGCACGAGTCCCACTGCCGTGCTGGTGTGGGATGGGATGTAAGTGGATGTGGATGAGGATGTGGAAGTGGAAGTGGAAGGAACCCCCTAACGGCTGCGACTGCGACTGCAGACTTTCTGTTTGCCTTTTGTCCAGACGTTAATTGGATCACTGCCGGACTCCCCAGTAGGTCCCTGCCCTGTCCCAGGACTTCTAGGACACAGCTGTCTGTCCGGCCTGACGCCCGCTGGGCACACATGTCCTGCCCTTTGATTGCCTACTAATCCCAGCCATCGATGCTCGGGACAGTCCTTGGTCCAGTCGAGGCGACAATCGAAGTAAACAGCCAGACAAATGAGCAAACAAATGAGCCAACGTATGTGTCCTTAAACGGACAAAATTGGATCATAACTGCGACTGCGATGGCGATGGCGTTGTCGTTGGCGTTGGCGAAATGCTGAAATCTGTGCAAACAGCGCATTAATTAAGTCCTGCAGCGACGGCCAACATAAAAAGGACATCGCTCGAAGGATGCCCACCAAATCGGTGGTCATTAAAGGAGAACAATGTCGAAGCGTGCGGCGTGAATTGCGTCACGACTCTGGAGCCCATTTGAGGGCCACTGACGTCAGCTGCAATGAACATTTTAGTGGTAGTACGGATAGAACCTCTTCAATCCCCTTTATTCAAAGAATCCCCTTCATGGATTTAGTGGAAGTCCACAAACAGAAGAACCAAAAGTTTGCGTAGGACATTGCCACCCACCCATACATCTGCTGGAACTTGAAGAATCTCTTCCGAAAGTCCTCTCCAAATCATAAAACCCTATAAACTTAAATTCTAGATAAACGGAATGTCGAAACACGAGAACCAGAAGTACTTAGAGTATGGGACTGGAACTGGGACTGGGACTTGGATTGGGAGTGCATTCCCATGTGTATTTGACCCCTGATATTGCCCAGAGAGAGAGAGAGAGAGAGAGAGAGATCCTAAAACGAAGCGATTTCATGTGGCAGCCTCTCGAAACAACTCTTTGGCTGCTCGCTGGCTATATATGCATCAGCAATCAGAGTTTATAATGGGGGCGTCAAGTCGCTGCTGGATCCCGATTCCCAATACCGATGCAGAGGGGCCTTCACGGCACAGCCGGCGAAATATAATTATTCCCATGGGCACCTACTTATCGCCCGAATGTTCGTTTTTAATTGCTCTGTTTGCTTCGAATACCATACCACATTTCGCTCGGGCTGTAGCTCTTTTGCTCTTTCTCCTTCTCTTGTTGAATTTTACACACGTTTTTTATCGAGCGAACACTTACCGAGAAAACACTTAACGTTAACTGGCTGTTATCGTATAGGAGGGGAGTGGAGTGGAGTGAGTGTGTGCTAAGAGCCAATCGGCATCAGCATTGGGGCCTGGGAAGTAGGTCGATAGAACGAACGCCCACTGTCACACACTCCCACTCCCACTCCCACTCGCACACCCACTCCACTGGCATGTTTCATATCCAAGCCTAAAGAGCCATACCATGCCATCCATCCATCCATCCAGAGACTCCAATCGAGTTACTTCAGGCCTCTGTATTCCACCCAAAAACCCTCTATTCCTCTCTTTGGGGGCGGGGCAGCCACTTCATATTACAGCCACTAATCTTTGCGGGTATGTCAGCCGGACCCGAAACCCGTACCAGTACACGGTCCCGGTCCCGGTTCAAGCACACAGACCCGAAAACCAGCAACCGGCAACCGCAGCAGCCTCAAAATGCAAGTGCACTTGACAGACAGCCCCAGCTGCTGCAGCTGCTAAATGTATCTGTATCTCTGTATCTCTGCATCTCTGTAGATGTCTGATGCATTTGGACTGCATTTCGAATGCCAATTACATTTATTACCGGCCACATCGCTTGCGGTTCAATTAACGCTTACTACTGTCCATTATCGCTGTGTGTTCTGAGGGTCTGTTTCCTCAATTGGCATCGAAATTCAATTGTCCAGTCGAATATCTTGAGGCTTTTCATAATCGAACGTTGGAGACATTTGACTCAAGTTAACACTTGCATTGATTTCTTAAAGTGTGAAATGTACATATGAATGTAGATAGTCGTTTGTATGTTTTTGAGATAGTTAAAGGTTGTTTAATTGATTGTTGTAATTGATTGTCTACATGCTGCAAGTGGTCAAACACCTTTGTGCTATCCTTTCTGACCGTCCTGTCGGCGAATACTGGGAAGAGATGATCAAACTCATTGAATTATCATTCTATTTTTAATGGTTCTTTCTTTTATCTTTCACATACTACATTTGAATTTTAACAGCAAGCAGAGAAGCCATCAAATTCAAATCTCAACAGTTTAAGTGGCGCCACCTACATCTATTAGAATCAACAGAGTGGCAACGCCACACATTCTACACTTAGTTTGGCCTTACTACATATATATTATACATGTAGTTACGTTTTTTCTCGATTGTAAAGTAAATTCAACGTATCGGGGGCCGTACTGCTCTTCTATAAACCTCGCTCTCTTGAAAACCATGTAAAAATGTTAATACGCCGTCGTACATGGCGTTCCAGAGTAGGGGTTCCAAAACGGAGCCCTGGGGGACTCCGGCTGAGACTTCGTATGTTCTGGAACCCATGGTCGTGTCCATCGTGAGCACCCTGTTGCTGAGATAGTTGGCCGCTATGTTGAGCAGGTAGCCCGGGATGTGTAAGGAAGGTAGTGCTTCCAGCGTACGGCCCCAATCGGGCGAGTTGAATGCATTCCTTATGACCAGTGACACCACCAGACAGTAGGACTTCGTCCCTCCCCTCCAACGGGTCCCTGCAATGGCCTCCCTCGCCGTTTCCACCACTCTGGAGATTGCGTCCACCGTCGACCTGCCCTTCCGGAGCCGTATTGGTTTTCGGAGAGACCGCCAGCAGCATCAATGGCTGCGCTAAGGCTTACTCCAATCACCCTCTCCAGTACCTAGCCTATCGAGTCCAGGAGACATATAGGCCTGTGGGAGGAGGCCTCCCCCGGCGGCTTGCCCGGCTTGGCAAGTAGGAGGAGTCGCTGCCTCTTCCACCTATCTGGGAACGTCCCCTCGTGGAGGCATCTGTTGAAGAGGCCCGCCACCTCACGCGGTAGGAGCGCTAGAGCCAGCCTCGACGCCAGCACTATTCGCCCTCTGGCATTTGTCCGAGTGGATCCCCACTCCGTGGCCCAGGCGTTGAAGTCGCCCCCAACTACCACGTTGCTCCGTCCTCGTAAGTCGCAGCTCAACTCGTCCAAGGTGCGGCTCAAGGCCTCCAGGGAGGGACTTGGCGCCAGGTAGCAGCTGTAGATCCTACGATCCCTCGGACGAACCCATCTGCCGCCATGACGTCTTGGATCTGCATCGAATCAGCTCCACACAGCCACAGGGCCGCCTTGCCAGTGCGGTCCGTGGCCCAGTTGCTGTCGTTGGCCACCTTATGCGGCTCGCTGAGGATTGCCACCTCGGAGCCCAAGTCGCGTACCGTCTGGGACCGTCTGCCTTAGCGCGATAGAGGTGGTATGATTGTGATGTTAGCGATGTTGGTTCGTTGTTGGTGTTGTAAATATATATTAATTTTATTTCAAAAACCGTCCTATCACAATCCGTTTTGTACATGTCTTTTCGAATAAATTAAATTTCTATTACATGTGCACATCTATGTCAAAGTCTATTTCGACAGGGAGTCGTTGCGCATTTTTGTATTTAATTGGAATTGGTTCTTTGGAAGAGGTGGGCCGACAGCTGCGACTCGGGCGCCCACTGGTGCTGCAGCTGGCCCTGGATTTATCTGCATCGCCACTGAGCGCGGCATTGGGACTGAGCTCCTTGGCGAGTTAAGTTCTTCGACTGGACCTGGGTACGCTTCTCTTGTATTTCTGAAACTGCGGAGGAACACGGCGGAATCACTGCCAAATCCAGAGAACAGACGGGCTTGGCGTGGCAATGGACAAGTGCATGGGCGTGGGATTGGGCAAAAGGGCCTGCCGTGGCTTTTGTACGCTCAGCTCCTGACCGCTCTCATTATCGTGGCACGGAGTGGCCAAAGAGCGCCTTTTTTGCTTGTGTTGAGCCTGCCTGTTAGTCGGCGAGAGGCGGATGAAGTGAAGAAAAGGGTCGTAAATGTGCCGTTCCAGATGAGCGGGGTAAAGCTCTCGAATCCCTCTCTAATCACAAGTTAAAGTTTCCATTTGGTATCCCCTATCACATGCCAAGAGCTCATCGATGACATCCGGAAGTTCAAGAAAAAAACGCCCCAGGTGAAGATGAAATAGACAACCAAGTGGCCTAAGTGCTGCCGTCAGACAATTTAGACTATTTTCGGTTTTAGCCACTAGTATCTTTTGCTCATAGAAATATATGGACGAACATGGACTATGGTGTTGTAGATTTAAGTGTCATTGGTGTCATTTTAGTGTCTCTATGTACACATATGTATATTACTTTGCTCAACACAACACAGGTACTCAGGTGTGCTTCCCACATTTGTATATTCACACACAGGAATACGACCACACAACCTGCAACCTGCGTTTCGAGAAGTATTCGAAACTGAGGTTCTCTTGATACAAGATGACAACGGCGGTACATCCGCGATGGAAGCCCCATGCCCAGGTGTACGCTCTGTTTCTGGGATCACTAGTGATGCTAGTCCTGGCGCAGATGACCGATGGAAATGAAGAGCTTGATGGAAGAGGTCCAAGAGCAGCCAACGCGAAGGCTAATGCTGGGGGTAATAAGACAGATGCACCATCGTCGTGGCGCGAGGGCTACGACGGCGATGGCACGACGCACGAGCAAGTTGGACAGGGGCACTGGCCTGTTCCCGATTACACAAAGTACGAGGGTCATCCGAAGTACACCCGGGATCTTACCGCACCAACCAAATCTGTGAACTTTGTTTACAACTTTTCGCATAGTCTCTTCCGGCTGGTGTTAACCGACAATCCGCCCCTGCCGCAGAGTGAGTGTCGCCCACGCACTAATTCAACCATCCGATGTTTCAATTCGGCTCCTGTGCTATAGAATATATTGTGGTGTTGCGCGATGACGTAGTGGCCCTGGGCCCCAAGGTGGAGCGGAACGATTGGACCGACCTGCTGGCTCGCTACTGGTTGCTGCTTTTCTTCGTGATATTCCTCATGGCTGGCATCATTCTCATCCCGTGTGTAGGGTAAGTGAGGACTCCTTTAAGAGTCTAAGAGGAAGATCCAATATTTGCATCCTCCTGGCATTTCCGGCAGCGTATGTTATTGCTGCCTCTGCTGCTGTCGACGATGCAAGCAGGGATGTCCGGCATGTACAGTTGCAATGGACTTCCGGCGGCGCATGTGTTGCGGCATATGCCTAGCGATCCTTGTCGTAGGCCTTTGGTGAGTCTTGGTCTGGGTCTGAGGCAGTGTCAGTGCCTGGCCTAATGATGTGTTCACTCCCAAGCTTTGGCCTCTATATTGCGCATGTGTCGAACAAATTTTTGAATCGGGGATTTCATGATGGCGCAAGGACAATGCGGCGCGGGAGCGAGGACACTTGCGCCTTTTTAAAGGATGTAGCTGATCACATCACGCATCTTTTCGTAAAAAACTATATGGAATTGGAGACTAACACTATCGATGTATTGGAGAGTAAATACATTTAACCTTGTTGAACCTTCCGCACTTAACACCTCCCTTCCCCCTTCTGTAGATGCGGACCAGCACATCTTTCTTGACCTCGCGGATACTTCCGACAGTAATGCGCTAGCTGAATTGGAGCGCATCTTAGACAACATGCCGGAAGCTCTTACCATCATGCGGGAGATGGATAAGTTGGAGAAGGAAATACGCTTATATGGGTCGCAATATCGAGACGGTAATTACTGGACGGCAAATAATACTACGAGTATGCCTAATTAGGACTCGAATATATCCTTTCAGCTCTTCGAGGATTGAGACGAGACATTCACCATGCATGCGCCGTTTTATGTTCAAGATGGGATACCTGGCGATTCCACCGCCACGCTTTTGTTGCAGAAATGGGAGATGTGAGGTGTTTGCACATTGATCAGGTATGGTGTTATCCATCCATTTAGAAATACTCGTACGTGACACACTACCAATACAGACTACGTTTTCTACGTTTAGTTGCCCAATACAACACGCTATGTGGTGGCTATCGAAAAGATTATCAAGGAGAAATATTTTGAAATACCGAAGAAGGGCTTGGTTCGCCTAAAGGTAATTAGCGACAAAATCCGGACACAGATGGAACATATCGTTCCGCCATTGATGCGAGATATCGGCAAGAGTCGCGGTGCCCTTTTCAAATCTGCCAGTAAAATACGCAACATAATTGAGGCAACGATCAGTGATATCCACCTCAATACCATACGCTCGACAAGAACCTACGACGATGTCTACGAAAAGTTTGGCCCAGATAGCGAAGGTACTTTCGAACTCACATGCGTCGCAATCTTCATAGTAAGTAGTAAACAAAAAGCCTTTTCTTGGCTTTATCGGTGTACTCGCACAACCGAGTAAAATGCCTGCTTGCATCGTAGTTAATCATTGTCCTGATATCGGCACTCTTGTGCGGCTGCTTCGGGCCAAGTCGGACGACAGCTGGTGGCTTTGGATGTTGCAGCAAGGCCTCGGGCGCCTCCTGTCTGCTATTGTGAGTGAGCTACTAGGTCTCTATGAGTTTTGGCAAAGATAAAAGAGCACATATGTAGATAGATGATCTTTGGTTATATGTCACTCCATGTTTCAGGGCCATGATTATAATATTTTGTATATACTCGTTCGTTACTCTGGTTGGACTATTCTACTTGCTCATCGGTCTGGTTACTTATGAGGGTGCCTGCGCCCCGACGAGCGTAGGCGATAGGAATACACTCTTTCGAAAGCTGGACGCTGAGCTCGGTCTAAGCAGACACTTGTCGGCGCCCGTAGACGATCAAGATAATGTCATTTTGCCACCCATGCGTATGTCGAATGCCATCAAGCACTGCCATGCAAATGAGTCTATCTTTAACCTGCTGCGAGCCAATAATCTTTTCAATATCGACGACTTGACACGCCTGCAGGTGTCACTCGATAGCCCCTCAGAATCGAAAAGGTTCACCGACGATCTATCTTCGATCTACATCTTGACTGAAGAAGAAAAAAAAAAACTTTTGGAGCTGGCTAATAGCAATCTTACGTCCTTCCACCCCAGCTCATACCTACCACATTTGTGCACTCGTTATTACTACCGGACTTCGCTTCCCGAATTATCGAGAAAACTGCGATATATTGCCGAAGAAGTCCTTGTTAGTAGATTAAATTGGTGGACGTACCACGATTACTATAAGCCAGTATGGTATTTACCGGGTAAATATGGATATAGGACCTATCATTATTACTACTGGAATGCCCACGTGGCTTTTCATAACTGTCGCATTGATTGCGAAAAAATTTACAAAACCTATGACGATATGCTAACTAGGAGAACGGAAAGACTGAAGAGCGCCGTTCAGAAAGTCAGTGAACTTATTTTGTACGAAAACTTAGATTTTGGCACTTCGATTACTGTTCTGCTCGATAAGATATTATGGGCTGAAAGGTTCATCCAAAAGCGGGGCAGGGAATATATCAACAATCTTTCCCACAATCTCACCGACTCCATCAACAGCCAGATCCGCGACTATATAACTATGATAATTGATGAAGCCAACAAGAATGTCGGACATTGCCAGCCACTCGCCTACATCTACAATCGGGGCGTTAGTTTCGTCTGTGGTCGGCTGGTGGATCCCATAGTGAGTACAGATATCACACCACACCCTATGCTCGCTTGGAGCTGATCTTCTGGTTGTCTTGTATTAATCATTGCAGAATGGTGTCTGGCTGGGCATGTTGCTGTGCTCCCTTCTCTTCCTGCCGATACTCTACATATGCCATCGGCTGATGTGCTTGTACCTTAAAATATATCCTGCAAATGCTGGTGGCCACAACTGTCCAAGGTGCGCCCGAGATACTCCAGGGTATATCCCACGGCCGCCTGGTACTGATTTCCCCGTGGGCATTCACCACCTCCCAAGACATTTGGTGCGGCAGGCGAAGGTGCATATGGAGAATAGTAAGCGAAAGAGACAGTAGCAAGATTGAAACTATCAACTATCAACTGGTCGCATTCGCGACAGGCGCTAAAGTCGCGCATAATTTATTGTAATCCCCCCGGTCATAGTTTGTGTGCTTTGCCTTGAATATCCTCATTTTCTATTTAGAAAATCATAAAATGAATTATAAACAATACCCTTCAATGGGATTTTAACATCAGACATTTTTTATATTTTAAAAATATTTTCTAGGTTATTTTATTTATATAAATTATTTAAATATTATTTTCAAAATTACCGCCACATCACCAAATATACTTTGTTATCGATGTTTTGGCCAAATTTGGCGGAAAATTTTGTGCTGGGCGACTGCCCAATATTATGTTATTTTCTGAGGGGCGGCAAACGAACTGTTAAAAATTGTCAATATTATGTTAATTCTCTGTTAAAAGTGTTAAAAGTCTTCTTTCGCCTCAAGATTGTTTGATTCTAAAAAAATGTTGTACATACTGATAAAATTTGATAATTTGTTAATGTTCTCAAAATGTATAAATACAAACATAGTGAAATTAAATATAATTTATTCTGATTTAAATTTAAAATTAAATGTAATCGCTGAGGCGGTGAAATATAATAATTGATATACAATATATGCTGGAAAAGTAATTCATGGTATTTTTTTCAGTCCTTCGGTATATTTGCGCAAATACATATATTCAGTCTGGTCACACTCGTCAATTTTTCGGTTTAACGTTCATTTTCTATTTACCGCAAAGTTCAAGGAGTACCTAAATTTCCAACTGCAATTTGTGTGGGACCTCGTCGGAACAGGGCGAGTGTGTGCCCCACCCAAAACCAATCTCAGATTACATATGTATGTACATAGCTGAAGGCCATTGCGCCTTGGGATCAAGCCACATCAACCCGTAACTGGAGCTGCTGACGATCACTCAGTTGTCCAGGATTTGGGAGAACCAGGCAACTGGCATTGTCGAATGCTTAGTGTATCAATTTAAGTGTAAGTAATAGAAAGTGTAAGTAATACACATAAACCATATGTACATATATGCATTTGTGACTACTAAAACCGTTTTCAGCTAGACCTCCCATCCATATATATGTATATACAACATATACGCAGAGGTTGATATTTTCCGCAGAACAGAGCATAACACTAGAAGCGGAAGCTGCACGCTTCGACGACGATTGCTGGATAGTGGTAATAGGGTACCTGGACGTAGAAGACCAGCTAAAGTTCGCTTCCTCGTGCGTGTGTCTTGGAGAGTTATTGAAGAGATACGCAAGCCATCGATACAGAAAAATTGATGAATCCATCAAGTATCGTTTTAGCGACGAAGATCTGAAGCATCTGCTGCAAATTGTTGGCGGGCATCTTGTTGGCTAAGAGTCCGAATTGCGTCACGACTCGGAGGACGATTTACTTCAGTGGCTCCTGTGGAGCCATTTCAGGAATCCAAAACATTTTTAAATGTCCTTTCGATAAACCACGAGTGGATGAGACGATCTCTAGCCTAAAAATGCTGAAATGAACGCTTGTCTCGGCATGCGGGAAAGCTGATGCTCGGATTTCATATACAATTTCAAGCAATGCACTGCAGCAGCTGGAATTTTCCGAGTCGCGGATCTGCACTATATCTACACTCAAGGAACTCCTCATAGACTGCGCGCCGTTTAGGTAGGTAGGAGGTACTGACGCTAAAGAACCATCAATTTGATTCCAATGTCGGAACACACACCAAAACCAGATCATAGTGTACTCTTTTTGGTGAATACATGCTCTCCATTCAGAGGGCCAGTGGCCAAGAAGCTGTATCAATTCTCACCTCTGGCCGGCACAGATGAATCACTACGCGGCAGCGAGGAGCAGATGGAAGTGGCGGCAAGAATGTTTCCTTCCAACTATATCTCTAAGTGGACAGGCTGTACCAAATCCCTGCAATCCATACGTATCCTAGATTTTTATGCGAAGCAGGTGGGAGCCAATCCTCAGATGTCGAAGACTGACTCAAGAGGTGATCTTTTAAATAAACCAAAATCAAAGATTATTAAAGCCAAATAAAATGCTTGAGAATCAAGTAAAAGATTTTGAGGCGTGCACAAGGGTAGACAAACATCTTTTACGAAGAAATGGAAGAGTAAATGGATACGTATCCAATCCACACATGGATTAAAATGGAATTTGCACACAAAGATCGTACTATAAACAGAATTTTAGATAAGCGGCCATTGGAGCTTGAATAAAGGCTGGATCTGCTGTATCTACTGGATAGTTGATATAATAATACATTCAGTATTCCTAAGACATTAGAAATTTGTATCTTAAATTTTAAAATAAACGAAGCAAAAAGATAAAGAGATTTTATGTAGTACAAGAATAGCTTTCAAGCCAAGGGCAGTCTTTACTGTACTATCATAGAATAACATCTTTTATGTTGGTTTCGCTTAGGAAAACAATGGAACCTTTAAGATTGATGACATTAGTGGAGCCGGTTCGAGTTGGAGCAACATTTACGATTGGCATATCTTTGTGTGGAATTTGCAATGCTTTAAAAGTGCAACTATTCCATTAGGCATACACTTTTAACAAATTTATCACTGAATAGAGGTCAGAGCAGCCTTTAAGAATGATTCTCTTTTGAGGATATACAAGATCGTCGCATATTTTAACCTAAACAATTAACGAACTCCAATTGCGGCGGAACTCCTTGGGTTTACCATTTCAGGATGTGTATATTTTGTAATCACGGAAAATTGAACTAAACAAAACCTCAGTTCCGTCTCTCGGCACGGTTCAAACAAACACGCAGATGGTGAAGGAGAATAAAGAATAAGAGGAAACTCAATGAGCGGCCTGCTCTTCGCCCGTCATGCCGCTGCCAACTGGGCCGTGGCGGCGCTCCCAGATCAAACGATGCTTCTGCTTCATGTAGGCCGTCTTGGCATTGGCATAGCCACCCAAGTCGCCATCTAAAAGAAAGGAGATTTATTCATTTTGGACAAGCAACAGAGGGACGGGCCAGGAATCGCACTGCACTCACATTTGATGAACCAATTCTCGGTTGCCTTCTCGTACTGCTCGAGGATGGGCTTGCACTTGATCATGTGATCGGGGGCCTCGTACAGCGTGCAATCCTCGAACCGCTGCCGCAATATGTTCACAATCTCGTTGTCCACCATGCGATCCCGGCGGAACTGCTGGTCCGCCTCGAAGCGGCAGACGGCATCGTCCGTGTAGCACTGATCGATGGTCGGTACGCGTTGGAAGCGCTGGTGGTACCAGTTGTACTTCTCCTGGTTCGGTTCCACAATGGTTTCTGAAACAAATCGGAGCGTTTAAAGCCGTGTAAACAAAAACACTGGCCTACCGCATTTGAGGTTATGTCATTATGTAATGAAGAAGTGTTTTCCAAGTTTTGCTACTGTGTGCGCGCTATCTAAGGCAACGTAGCTCCTCCTGGGATGTCATGGGATAGCACTGAAGTGTCTCCAAAGTCCCGGACTTACCACGGAACCATGTAATAGGTCCATCGATGACATTCTGCACCGACTGGGCGAAGCTGGCCATGGGGCTGCGCGGCTCCGGCATTTTCTAGCTTCTGGTACTTCTACAAGGGCAGCAAACAAATGTTAGATTGTCAGTTATCGGCACTTGATGCTTTGTTTTATTTCAAATTGTAATTAAAACCTTTTTTCCTTAAAAATACAGTAATCGGGCAACTCAGTAGAGCTGGAGAAACATCGACGTTAACATCGATATAATCGATGTTAGGGTCCTAACTGCAGACATCGATAGTTTTTTTAAACATCGTTTTTTTTTGCCAGACACCCCTAAATTTAAAATTTGTTCAATTTGATATTCCCTTTAAAATTCCTAGCTAACTAGGACCCTCCGGCTTGAGCACATAGTTGAACATGACTTGAGCAGGCTTGACAATTGACTTGAAAAGACTTGACAAATTAACATAAGATTAACAATTTAACATGACGTCCCGTCCTCACGAGCGTGCGCGGGCTTTTTGAATTGGCTTGACGTTTGTCTGGCCACACTTTTTCATTTCATTAATGTTAAAATTGATTTTTCCTAGCTGCTTTCAAACGTAATTAATAGTGCATTTTGCACATATCTACATTTTTTGACCCAATAATGCATTTGATGAATTTATTTTTATTAACAAAGCGATCCCGATACCCATTTTCAGTCTTTATAGAAAGACCAAAAGCTGTAAAATTTTCTGAGATAGAGACTTACTAGTTTCTGCAATAATTGGTGCCCAGTAAAACAAACTTTTCCTAAATTCTATAATATCCAGGTCCTCAGGGGTATGAAAAATGTTGCAAATTCCGTCAAATGTTGTGGGACATGTCGCTCGATTCGCGACACATGTTGTTGGCCCATACAAAAAAATGCTGCCAACGGTAAAATACGTAAGTGAGAGTGAAATGTAAGGGACATTGTTGGGATGAAAAAGGAAATTGTTGGGATGATGTTGCCTCCACAAAATCCCTCAAAAAGTCCCAGAAAAAGTCCCAGCAAGTACGGCAACAAAATTTCGGTATTTTTTGCAATTCAGTTGAGTTTCAAAAAAAATTCAAAAAGATAGGTAAATTAAATTAACAAAAAAATGCTTTTAAGAGTTTTTCAGTAAATTATTGGCAAAAAACCTTGGATTAAAACGAAATGCGTGTATGTGTGTAACCACATGTTTTAATTAGCATGGTTTTATTTGTTTTAAATGCAAAAAAATACCATAAAGTATAAATGGTCACGATGCAAGGGATGGCTGCTGACTATCGATATAGCTATCGTTGCATTTAATTTTACCTATCAATTTGGAATATCAATAGAAACAAAATAAAAAGAATAAACAATTCGTTAACTATTTGGCAGATATTTAAAGATACGTGTTAGCGTTTATCTGTTTAGCATTCACTTACCAGCTTAGTTCCATGGCAGCCAGTCTTTGTCAACTAGCCTGAATAGTTTTCATAAAATCAGCTCATGGTACAAAATCAGAAGGTAGTGGAAATTCTTTTTGAGTTAAGGCCTGTCTCCAGCACCGCGAAATTTTACTGACAGGAATCTGCTCTTTATTTCGGTTGTGTGGGTCCTAAGTGAAATAGTGTGACCAAGAACCAAAAAAAAGGTTGGTCACTCTCATGAATCAGCTGTGTTTTGTAAACAGCGCCAATTTTGAAAATGAAACTAAAATTAAAAAAAGGAAGAAAAGTAATTCTGACAATGAAGTGATTGTGTTGGTAGCGGCACATATTGGTGTAAGAAGAAGTACAGCACAGTCGGAGGCGCCAAAATGTCAAAATTATCAAAATGCTTATTTTCCGTGATCCGCCAAAAGCATGGTCTTGCCTCAACTGCTTTTATTAAAGCAATCATTTCCTCATTTTAAAAATTTAAATATCTCTTTTTGGTTTTGCGCACATATTTTGCCTCCACCTCTCACTTGTACTTCAGTAATAATGTGCAGATATATTTTCCTGGCACCCTCATCAGCTGTTCTCACAGTCCACATTCGTGTGAATATCGATACTATCGATTATAATTCGTGGATCCCGTTTACGTTTGCTGGGTACTGACTCCAGGAAAACACAAACGAAAAATTACTGGCCCAGTTTTTTTTATATGAAGTTTGGCAGTAATTTTTCGTTTCCGCGGTGCTGGGTACCCAGCTTTACCAAAAGTTGTAAGATTCGAGAATTCAACCAGTAAGTGCCTATAAATGGTGCTCGCATTTTTCCATATTTTTCCATAAGCCCACTACTCAGATCAGAAAACACGTTTGCCAGGAAAACGTCCAATATACAAAAACCCGCAGCCGAGTTTGACCAGTTGTACATGTGGTAAGACAGTATAGAAATAAAATCCGTTAAAAATTTAAATTTTACTACTAATTTACTAATTCAAGTTACTACAGTGAACAATTTGGAAAAAAGCTGACATCATAGCAAGAGCACAGGCTGTTGTCCCTACCGGTGTATAGTTATACCCTGATATTTCAGCAGGGACCAAACTCTGTTGAATAACATATGTTAAAAGCTCTCTCTTTTTATACACTTGGAGCGGGTGTATTTGAAAATACTGTCGAATTTATGAATCCAGAATAATGCGCTAGTTAATAATTCTATCTCAAAAAAAGTATCCACATTGATATATTTTCCAAAAAGAAAAAAACGATATCACCTTTACCCATAATACATTTGAAATGACATACAACATATATTCACAATTGAGATACTCAGTTACGCAGATACTCAAATACTGAGTGTCTCTCAGATACTTTTCGGCTTCCGTTACGTTCGGACGTGTAGCGCGAGCGCGTTCGTTTCTCTGTGTGTGTGAGTGTCTGTGCGTATCTGTGTGAGCGCAAAGCAAAGGCCTGCGAAAAGAGAGGAAAGAAATTAAAGTAAAGCAAAAGCAAAAGCGAAGCAAAGCCAAAACAACAAAGCGGGGCGCCGCATGCAAAATAATATTTAAATGCAAATGTAAGCTGCAACAAAAGCGGGAGAAAAGCAACAGCAAAAAGCAAAAGCAAAAGCAAAAGGTTTATAAATAGTATAGTGCACAAAAACAAGGCGGCAAACGGAAAGGAAATTTCGGCGGCACAATAAGAATTTGTCGCCGTCTGGGGTAGCCGCCGCCGCATATCCCCCAAACCCCCTTCCCCTACACGTGCGTTCGCGCGTGTTTGTGTGTGGTGTGTGTCTGCCGACTGTGTCCGTGTCCGTGTCCGTGAGTGTGTGTCCGTCTACGTGTCCGTGTGTGCAAAAATATAAAATTTAATTATTAAGAAATTGCGCCGAAAATTTAATTTACCGCAAAGCATCCCAAAATAAGGGAAAAATACCCAAAGGGGTTCACATATTTTCCCCCCATACGTTTCTCCCGCCTTTCGAAATGCCGTCGGCGAAATGATGAATGCAAAAGAGTTGTTGCAAAAAAGTGAAGTAAATCCCAAAACCAATCAACAAATGTGCCAAATTGTTAACAAAAATTAAGTTAAAGTTTAAAGAGAGAGGGTGCAAAGATGTGGTCCCACTGAGGCCGCCCCACAATCCCCCTGAAGAGATCAGATCAGATCCGATCCGATCCCCCCGTTAACGATCTAGAACATGACCGAATACGTGACGCCGAATATCAGCAGCGTGCTGAAGAAATACCAGACGAGTGCCACAAAGAGTCTCCAAGGACCCGGCCATGCCCTTGCCGTGGCAGCAGCCGCCGCGGTAGCAGCAGCAGGGGTCGGCGGCGGCGGCGGCTGTCCTTCCCTGGAGGTGGTGGCCTCCACCAATGGAGGCGGAGGAGGGATCCGCAGCGAGAGTCCAACCTGCGGGGGCAAGCTGCAGCAGCAGCAGCAGCAGCCGCCATCACCCGGTATTCCACTCATCAAAAAGGAGATACTCAGCTCCCCGGAGCCGCACGAGTTGCAGCACCACCACCACCACCATCGGGAGGCAGCATCGCCACAGATCTATGCCACGCCTGCCACACCCCCGAGGGAGCTCTCGCAGCCGATCCTCTCGGTGGCCGATGCCGGCTGTGGGGAGCTGTACGAGACCCGGCTGGAGGGCAAGACCATTGGCTGCTTCTCGGTGGGCGGAGAGATGCGGCTGTGCCTGCCGCAGTTCCTCAACAATGTCCTGAACGACTTCTCGCTGGAGCAGATCAATCGGATCTTCGATGAACTGGGCATCTATTGCTCCCAGTGCACCCCCGATCAGCTCGTGGAGTTCAAGGCCGCCAAGATACTGCCCTCCGATGTGAAGGCCAGCGGACTGATAACCCGCACCGATGCGGAGCGTCTCTGTGCCGCATTGCTGCACCGCTCCGATCGCAACAGCTACATCCCCATCGAAAGCCTGGCCAAGGGCGCCCTGAGCTTCCACGTGTACCACAAGTGTTTTGGCAAATGCGAGGGGATCTGCACCCCGGAGATGTACTCCTACCAGAAGCCCACGTGCATCAAGTGCCTCGAGTGCGACGGATGGTTCTCGCCCCAGAAGTTTGTGGGGCATGTGCACCGCAAGTTCGAGAACCAGACCTGCCACTGGGGCTTCGATTCCCGCAACTGGCACGACTACCTCCATGTGGCGCTCGACGTGGAGAATCGCGAAAAGTACCAGATCATCCTCGATCAACTCAAGGAAGTGGAACTCAAGGAAATGCACAAGGCGCAACTCGAAATGGATCACAAGAAACGAAAGGTATGTTTTTGTGGGATCTTCTATTGACGGGGGCGGGGGGATCCTTTTCGCGAAGGAACATCCCTAAGAAGTGGGAATTTCCCTTTCGATTAGCTTCCTAAGCTTTTCTCTCTTGCACGGACATTTCCTCAGGGAAAGCATTCGATTCTTCCATTTATTCTGTTTATTAAATTCAAATTTCCCCATTTATGTGTTCTGGTTACCCAAATGTCCCATTTATCACGAATATCACATACTTTACTCAATCTAAGTATTTTTGCTTCCCATCTCTCTCTGGACTCTTGTTCACTAGTTCTCCCTCCCCTGCACAATTTCTGCACGAAAAATGCGTATGAGAATGTTCGACACCACCCCACCCCACCCCACCCAGACCAAACCCATTCCACTCCCATTTCCCTTCTGAATCTCACTCTCAATCTCGCAATCGGAAACGCAAAAGCAGCAGCAACAACAACAACAACAATACTCGTTAGGCCAGCAGAGACAGGCGCCGTCAAAAGTCGCTTCACACCTTCGGCTACCGACTGCAGCCGCAGCCGCAGCAGCAGCAGCAGAGCAGCGCAGCGCCCACTGTGGCCCCATATTTGTCATCGGTGCTTCTGTCTCTGCCATTCCTCCATTCGCAATTCATTCTCATTCAATTCGATCTTTTTTAACGACATTTTGTTGCCGGCCGCCCGTTAAAAGCTCATAAAATGTATAATACAACAAGAAAAAGCGATGGGATGGATACGACGACGAAGTGCTAGTATTTAGTGTGCACTACGTAGTAAATGCTTTAATTGGTATTCAAAAAGGTGGAACTGCCAAATTCATGATACCCTCACTCCCCAGAAGGGTATCAGAAATGCTCACTGAGAGCAGCGGGGCGACATTTTTAGAATTTATTATACATTTACATATATTAAATGTATAATAATTATTATTTCAATGCAGCTGCATTTTATAGCGCACTCTTTCTCTCTCTCTCTCTCTCTCTCGCTCTGTTCCCCTCACTGTCCCACTCTTGTTAAACAATTTTTTGCTGCTTTTTTTTGGTAGGCCAATGATGGGGTTTTTGCTAGTTTTTTTTGTTGGTTGCATTATTTATTTAAACTACTTAATTTTCTGCTTAAACAGCGCTCGCAAAATATTTCCATACAAAAAACAATAAATAATACAATTTCTGAAATTCTTTTACTGTTTTTTTTGTATTTTGTTTTTGCTGCTGCTGAGTGCGCTGCCAAAGCGTCTGCCGGCAGTGGCTGTGGCTGTTGGCGACCGTGGCGGCCCGGCCCGGCCAAAAACGCCGACGACAAGTTGTCTCTGCCGACGTCTGTTTGCTGCTGCCGCAGCGCAGTCGACAATTGGAGCTTATTTTTAGCTTTTCGCTCAATTTATTGCCCGCCCTGCAGTGTACACCCCTCGTACCCCTGCAGGCGAATGTTTTTGAAGCCTTTCGATTTTTTCCTCATTTTGTGTTCATGTCTGTGTTTGCGTGTGTGTGTGTGTGTGTGTGTGTGTGTATGTGTGTGTGTGTGTGTTTGTTGGAAATCCGCTTCAAAAAGCTTTAATGTTAAACAAGAATAAAGGGACAAACAGGAGCTGTAGGGTATCGAAGCTTTAGATACCCTTGAATGAGTCATTGATTCTTTGAGGCTTAATAGAGAGCATAATTTATGATAGTATCGTTATGTTTACAATGTAGTTTTAGAGTACCTGCATTTTATAATCACCTAAGTATTGAGCTCCTATCAGAGTCATAATACTCCTCCTCATCGAAAAGGGTACCAAAAATATTCAGCAAATAATAATAATGAGCACAGGCAAGAGGAGAGGCGATACGGTGCGGTATAGTAGGGTTTCGGGCGGGGAGCGGGAGCGACAGCGGCGGCGGCGGCAGCGACACACAGGCAACAAAAATAAATCGCAAACCGGTTGCCAACATTGTCTGCCGTCTGCTGCTGTTGCTTCCATCCAGGCCCCCCCCACCTCCTCTCCATCATACCTGAAAGGTGGATGGGAGAGCAGGGGAATCGTCTCAAAGTCGTTGCGCAGTCGCTGTCGAAGAGGAGGAGAAGGAGGATGAAGGAAGGGGTAGAACGTACAAACATATTTATATAAAGCAGAAGAAACAACAAATACGAAGATAAAGGGAGGGAAAGGCAGGCAGTCTTGGATCTATGGGTGGGAGAGGCCCGGAATTAATGGGTCTCTCAATTAGTATCGATCGAAGGGAACGAAACGAAAAGCTAGCCAAACCCTTGCTGATGCCCTGTAGAGTACTACATAGGGTATACTGATGAATCTCAAGAACTATGTATGTAGAGAGCAGAACTAAACTGTGTATTCTGTGTATCAGAGGGTATCCTTTAGTCGAAGCCTTAAGTGCTGCCAGGAAAAAAATAAAAGTTTCTGAGAGAGCCAAAGATATCGAGAGTGGATCAGAGAGAAACAAAAAGCACGCGGGGACTGCAAAAGAGCGTCGCACGGGCGCTGCATGCAAAAGCAAAAATGCCAATGAACGGTGATAGACGACGACTTTGACGTTGACGTTGGCGCTGGCGTTGAGCTTTGCGCTGCAGTGGCGCCAGCTGCTTGCAGGCTGCTGCTGCTGCTGCTGCTGCTCGAAATGCGCCAAAGAGGAGACAAAAACAAGAAGCAGAAGGAGAGCTAAAGGTAAAGATAAAGGTAAAAAAAGACAAATGAGTAAATGAATATCTGCTGGTGCCCTTGGCAGAGCGCGTGACTAATCAGATCGCCAGCTGCGCTGCTCACTTTCGCTGCTTCCCCCCTCTGCCACTGACTCGTGGCTCTGCCCAAGTCTGTCCGCAGTCTCTGGGTGTCCCCTCCTCTGGAGGGGATCTATGTATATGTCCCTTACATAATCTGCCCAAAAATGGACTTTGTCACTCTATTTCCAGAATTCAAGTCGCAAAACTTTTGGAATTTCATGTTTTCAAATTTGAGTTTTTTTTTTCGTTTCGTTTCTTTCTTTTTCTTTTTCTGTCTCTGTTTTTGTTTTTGGTGCAGCTTTGTTTTGGCATCAACAGGTTTTGTATTTTGTGTTTTGACTGGATCTGTTATGGGTATGCTCTAGGTGAAGAGGGTACTCATGTTTTTGGATGGGCTGGTAGAAAGATCTGCGAAGGAAGGAAGCATACATATGATCATAGGTATGGATTATCAGTCTATCTTATCTTTAGTATCTTTAGTAACTATCCCCAGTTCCAAATATGTAGATGTTCTATCGAATATATCGTATAATAACTGTAAAACTTTTACAATCCTCTCCGCCAAAAAAAAATAGAAAGAGTATCCAAACTTTGTAACTATTTTGTGGTATTTTTTCCGCTTTGATTTTTGGTCTTTCGACTCGCTTATCGCTCATAAAATTTCCAAATTTATGTTAATCTCTTTCAATATACTTTGGCCACTGGCTTTTTTGGCTGCTGCTGCTGCTGCCATTCATCGTGTTTTTCTGGTTCGAAACCATTGCACAGCACGTTTCTGTCTCTCTCTCTCTCTCTAATAGACTCCGATGGAGAGCTCTCCTGGTAGTAAAAAGTATTATTCTAAAATTTCGACTGCTTATCAACCAATTTGTGGCTCTCGCCGATAAGCATTCCGCTCTGTTGGCCACGTTTTGGGGTTTGCAAAAAGGCAAAAATCAACCCGAAAAATTGAGTCAGGGTTTTGTTTCGGTTTTTCGGTTAATTTCTAATCTGTAAAACGATTAAAGACAAAAGTTCAGCCCTGATAAGAGTGCCCTCTGTGTCCAATTGGGGGGGATTGTAATATTTTATGATCTCTCCTACTACCCCATGGGATGATGGTGGAGGATTGGTTTCTTATATAAAATATGGCAGAAGTATTACCCGAAGTATCGAATCATGAATGAAATTTCGATTCCAGACAGATCTCCGATCTCTCCCTCTGGTCTCGTGGGTCATCTGCTCTGCTAATTGATGCTTCATGATTAATTAACTGACAGAGAAATATGGAAATATCTGGAATGGAATCAATTAGGCAGAGGATATGGTCTCTAATATTGCGTATTCGTATTATTGCTATTTTTCAGTACTGTTGCGAAATAGATCTGTCGGGATGGGGATGGAGATCCCAACAATATTGGTTTCCTGTTCCAAACTACATAATTCCAGACTTATTTGCTATATCTTCTATCGTTGTGGCACCCCTTATAGGATTCTTAACCCCAGAAATGATCTTAAGCAATGGGATCTTAAATCAGCAGAGAAATACGAGAGTCTTTAACCCTGATGGACACATCTGTGTTATCTTTCCATCTCCAAGGAGGGGGCCTTTCTTTTTGTTTTATTTTGCATTTTCCAGTCTGTCGGATCGCCCCCTGCTTATCCTACTCCTTCCCTTCTTTTCCACCTCCGCTACTCCCTGCACCGTCTCTTGTTTTTCTGTCAGTTGCCGATTTGATAAGCGCGATAAGCAAAAGAGCGATCCCATTCCAGTGGGCCTGCCATCCGTCTCTTCTACCTTCAGCCTCCCTCTCCTACTCAGCCTCTTTCTCGCTCACTCTCTCGATTGGCCTGTGGGCAAGTCTCGAGACCGATCTGTGGCCTGCCCCTCGTGTCCCACCCAACATGTCATGTGATGTCCATCCCGTTCTTTCTTTCTCCGCTGCATCTTCTCTTGTTTTTTTTCCTTTTTTATTATTATTAGCAAAAAAAAAACTTAAGACACACGACAAGACACAAGGCAAAAGGCGGGTGGTGGGAGGAGAGGCAGGGGCAGGGACAGGGGCAAAAAAAATAGATTTTTTTTTTTGCGGAAGGTGCGGCCTCGACGAGAGATCTAGCAAGAAGAGGGCCCCCAAAAGGGAGGGGGGGATATTGAGAAAAGGTGTATGGATCTTCTCTTGTGGAGAGGCGGGGTGTGTGTGTGTGTGTGTGTCTGTGTGTGTAGCAGAGTGTACACTGTGCTGTTGTCTGCAATGTTTTTGCTTTTTTGCATACGTCGTACATTCGCGGCGCCTTTCCTCTGCTTGTTCCTCCTTCTTGTAGTGGTTCTCCTCCACCTCTCTCTCGCTCTCTCTCTCTCTCTCTCTCGCAATAGTTTTTGTTGCAATTGTTGTAGAGATTGCTGTAGTTGTTGTTGTTGCCGTGAGACAGGTGTGTGCCATCGTCGTCTGCCTTCCTTCCTTCCTTCCTCTAAAGTCTCTTTCCCCCTACTGTTTTTTTTTATGGCTTGTGTCTATCCGCAGATCTTACATCTAAATAGGCTGGTTCGTTGCTTCTTTGGGGTCTGCTTCCCCCTGCCCCCTGCCTTTTGCTCTCTTTCTCTGCGAAAAAAAAACCCACCTGATCTTCAGTCTTCGTCTCGAGGGATCGTCTGTAGAATCCCCTTTTCATCTCTCATTTAGCACATTTTTAACAGTCATTCCCGTGTTTTTTTTCCCCAGTTATTTAATTTTGATCTCTCGCTTCTCGTATTTATTGTTGGTTTTCGTTGTCTAATCGAATGATTTGAGCAATCAATATGCATATTGATTTTTGTTTGAGTGCAAAGATCAGAAATCCCTGAAAATACTCGAATTTAAATAGCCACAAAACGTGTTTAAACAATTCATATTTGTTGGAGAGCTAATAAGAGAAAGATAAGAGAGAATGAGCAGGAGAGGGCGAGAGGGAGGAGTAGGAGAATACCATGAATGCATACATACATACATAGGTGAAAATTAGAATGTAAATGTTTTTGTTTATGCTTCAATTATGGTATGCGTTACATTTTCTTTACTGTAATACCCTAACGACAGAAAACTGATGATTGGGTTTATTCGAACTTTAATATGATTCGAGATTTTGGGATCTTAATGTATATAGCAGGGATTTTGGGAATTCCATTCGGTGAATAATCTATTAGAATTCTAAAAATATTCGATATATTAATTAATATTAGCAAACATAATAGAAAACAGTATGTGTTTTGTATATTTCTAGGCCTAATCCTAGAAAGCTCCGCACTTCTTAGGGCATTCTTCCATTCGTTTCCTAATCACATTTCGCCCTCTTTTTACGCATTTTGCGCGATCAGCCATTGACCTCGTTTCTGATCTCTCGATCCTCAATTGTAGAGGCAAAAACGAAATGCCTAAGCAACAAAACAACAAGTGCCAATTTCCGATTGGACATTTCATAAGCCTATAAGACGTATACTCAATATTTTATATACCTACATACATATGTATATAATCGGTGGAATCTGCGTTGGTCATAAAAAGAAACGAGGTCGCCACCTTATCAGGGTGGTTCTCTCTCTCTCTCTCTCGTTTGAACTCTTTGTGTTATCTCTCTCTCTCTTAAAGCTAGTCTCTTTCTTTCTTTCTTTCTCACTCTATCGCTCTCAATTATCCATTTATCTAGACCGGAGTCTCCCAGCATTAACCCACGTCTAAGCATCGTCTTCCGTGGTGCCGCCACCAGACGTGACAAAATTTGCATGGCGATTAAATCTCTAGTCAGAGTCTCTATCTAGACCTCAGACCTCTCTTTCTACAGTGGGCTCTCTCTCTCTCTCTCTGCCTTATCTGAAATCTGTGTGAGTTTTGAAGGGGGGGGGCCCAAGCATTTTCCTCAGTGTTTTGCGCATTGTTTACCAGCGATTTCCTAGTGTCATTTCCCCAGATTCTATCTCTGTCTCAGTCTCTATCTCTTGTCCAGCATTTCCGTTGCAGAAGAGAAAAGAAGGGGTTCTGGGGGGAGGGTGCCTCGGCTGTATACATAGTTTACACCTGGCGCACAGGTGACGGAGCAATGACGACTCGCCTCAGTGGTTCCACGGGGGAGAGGCTCTGTGTGAGGGTTTTCCACCATGGTCTGGTTTCTGGTTCTTGTTTATTTCCTTCCTATTTGCTTAACGGCAGTTCCACTATGATGTCCATCTCTTTCTAGTCTCCAGACTAGACTCTCTCTCCCGCTCGCCCGCTCTAACTCAACGAGTGTCTCCTCTTCTCTGCTTATTCAAAACAGGCCCCAAAGCCCCCTTTCATCCACTAACAATCGTTGCTAATTGAATGTAATAACCATTCAAATTTTATTGATAATTGTTGGTAGTTGATGACAAAAGTGTTTTCTATGCTTCAAATTTTGGCAAATTTTTGCTCAACAAGAGACAACTTTTCAATGATTTATTTGCAAAGAATGAAACTGGAGAAAATGTTGAGATTTTTGATTGAAAATAAGAGAGGGCAAGAGGGGATCTTTGTCTGGGAATCTTAAGGAGACAACAAGAGGCAAAACTCATTGAAAGAAACTCAATTTGAATTGAAAATTTGATTAATTAAGTGGGGGGTAATGCGTAAAAGACAACTTTCTTTATATTCAGTAAATTAAATTGTAATTTTAGTATGACTTTAGGAAGCAGATACATATATGAAAATACTTTTTCCTTAATAATAATTTTCCTTAATGTAGGCCCTTCGGTTGGGTTTTGCAATCCCGCAGACGGAGGGACCTTCAGCCATAACAAATTCTTGGACATTCTATTGTTCTTCTAATTGAGTTTCCCACGCTTTTGGATTTCCCTTTCAAAAGTTGATTAAAAATCAAAAATCTAAAGCATATTGTAGTGATTGGCCAAATAATTAATACGATATCATCAGAATGACAGCCTGCCTCGGGGGTCGGGGTCTGGGGTCTGGTGGGGGGGAGGGGCTGTCTATGGGGTCTGGCCTCCATCGAGACGAGACTATGCCACATTTACTCGTAATCGTATACGCCGTAATGCTCGCGGCACCAAAATGATTGACAGTTGCTGTAATTCAAAACTTGACATTCGTTTTATGGGGCATTTTGATAATGCTCCTCGCTCGTCTCTTCTCCCCGAGATGTGTGTGTGTGTGTGTGTGTGTTTGTCTCGAACAACTCAATTGGTGCCACGCCCCCTTCATATGTCTCTCTCCTCTTTCCCTCTCTCTAAACTTTCACACGCGATGACGACAGCATCTACAAACAGCAAAAATTCTTTTACAATTACAATTCTATTGTTTTTGTGGTTGTTGGTGTTGTTGAGCTGTTGTTGTCGTTGTTGTTGGGTTTTGGGGTTTTGAATTACAAACGGCTACTCGTGTTGAGCACTGAGCGAAATCCAAGACGTTTAAATGTCAGTGTTGAATGTTGTCCATGCGCATGAGTGAACATTGAAGTAGCCGGCTACTGGAAACAGCATTACAATGATACAACAATAACATTCCAATGGCAAGATTGCAGCAAGAATGTTACAACAACAACAAGCACTTTTCAACAACAGATTTACACAAAGACAACTTTAAGACTCAGACGTTAGGCCTCCAGCAAAAGCATTTCAATAGAGAGATAATAATAAGAACGCTACAAAAATCGTATTCCAACAAAACTACACCAACACCAACAGAGGAAGCTCAGTCACAGGCGATAGGAAAAAGCGAGACAGAGTAAGCCTGGTCTGGCACTAGTTTATCGGACAAGCAGCGCTATTTTCCTGAGCACACCATCGGAACATCCACCATCCACCTCGCTCCACCCCATTTTCCCACCTATCCACCTATCCCTCCCTCCCGTAACACCTTTCCGCCTGGTGGTAGCCCCAGCCTGTTGTTGTAAATGATATTGTCGTCACACCAATACCCAAGTGAACGAGAGAGAGAGGGAGAGAGAAGCACGGAGGCACTTGTAGGCAAAGACAGCAGCAAACATTTGCATAGTGACTGCCACAATGTTGTGCTGCCTCCGCCTCAGCGTGTACCTCCATGCACAGCGCCCCTGCCACGTGTTCGATTTGCCACAAAGCGCAACGCGCGCCACAGAACAGCAGGAGCTGCACCAACAGTAACAGCGATGTCGCCTGCTAATACACTTTTGAGGCATGAATCGGAAATTGGGGCATCATGATATTGACATTGAACAGAGTCTGCTTTTGAATGGGAAAAACGTGGGGGGAAATGCAACAAGAAATTTCATGATCAGGGATCAGTCGCGACAGAATTTCTTACATCTTAAATTGAAGGGAGTTTGTAAACTGTTTAAAGATATATCACTTCATTTGGAATCTTTTTCATCATTTATGAGATACAAAATTTCTTTATGAATCACTTGCATTCCATTGAAAATATTTCCGGGAGCATTTCTCACTGCTTTTAGTGACGCTCTTGCAATCGGCTTTCCAGATATTTTCTGTTATCGATGTGTAGTCGAGAATGTGCTTCTGCGCTATCGACTTTTAATCGAGGAATATCTCCTCCCTCCTCCAAGAGCATTGGATCTTCGTTAATTTTGTTTCAAATTTTGCAAATCTGTCGCTGACCTGAGACATTTCTCTGTTACCCTGTCCTTCCCCATTCTCTATATCACCCACCTCTTTCTTGCCCTCTCTCTCTCTCTCTGCTGCTGCATTTTGTTGTTGTCGCAGGCAGCGAACTATAAAAAGCTTACATTGTTGCGCCTCAAGCCATGGATGGTGGTCCTCCTTCACCTCTCTCTCTCTCTCTCTCTCTCTCTCTCTCTGTCGCTCTGTCGCTCTCTTTCCCACCTATTTTACTGTTACTGTTGTGTGTTTTGCTTATTTTTCTTGTTTTAATTGGCGCGCACGCAAATTGTGCGCATAACCTCAAAAGTGGCTACGAAGCTCGAAGAACCCTCCAAGAACCCCTCGCCCCTGCTCTCTTTCCCTACCACAAACTTGCACTAAATCATGATGATGATGATGATGATGGGAATGACGTAGACATTACCGCTGACTCGACCCCCTCCCCCGCTCTCTCTCTCTCTCACGCTATCGGTGGGGTCTCTCTCTCTCTCTCTCTGTCTCGTTTGGAACGGGCACGCGACTGGCGACGAGACGACACGCCGGCCGCAGCTTAATGAAATATTAGAAGCCACCCGAGACAGGGCGACGAAGACGACACCCTACTGGAATGGGGGGTTGGAGAGGAGGCGTTCGGGCTTAGAGAGGGGAGGGAGGTAGGCAGATGCACAGACGTGGATGCATCACGTTATTATAACGTATAACGTAAGGTGTAAAGGTAATACACGTAAGAGTGCATACTGTGCACGGCTGCACCAGTATGGGTGTGTGTGTGTGTGTGTAGTGCAGCTGTAAATTAATGAAACGTTGTCTACTGTGGCGCTCTCTCTCTCTATTTTTCGCATTTTCGCACTCACCATTCGAAAAATGATCTATCGCACTTGTGTCTACCTCTGGTAGTACCCTAAGAGTTGTCGATTTATAATCGAGCCATCGATTTTCTATCGAAAAACTCAGATTTCATGCTCATGAAGTGGTTTATGGTAGATAATATTAAAAATCAAAGTCCCTCGATTATAATTCGTTTACAGTCAGGAACTCAGGAAAATCTAGGGTATAGTATGGTTCGCTTCTCTGGTTCTTCCATTTCACTTCTTGTCTTTGGTTTTTACTGTTGTTTACGGAAATGTTGAGACAGCAGGCAGGCAGGCAAGGCAGCGCCGTCGTCGTCGTCGTCGGGCGACCTCTTTATTGGGCCCCTGATACTGCAGCGCTCTCCCATTTCCCCGTTCCCCATTTTACATGCACTTCCTATTCTGCACTTTTGCACCGTCCCACCCTCACCCTCTCCTTTCCCCCTTTACAGTAGTCTACCATCGCCCTGACTCTCTCCACACTATTCCTCTTCTTTCTCTTTCCATTTTTCGAACCTTTGTCTCTCTTTCTCTGACTATTTTTCGAATTACCCCCCTTCTTCGAAACCCACTCCACCCATGTGTCTCTGCTTCTATGCCGCACTTGACGCCGCATTGTGCAATATATTGACTTTTTACACGTGACAGGCAGGCAATTGACGAGCTGCCATTGTACATTGTTGTTGTATTGTTGTTGTTGTTGTACTGTTGTTGTTGAATGTGCAGTAGTTGTTGTTGGTGTTATTACCGGCTTGTGTCTGGGGCCAACGGACATCTAATTGCCACTGCGTCTGCCTCTGCCTCTGTCTCTACTGTCTGTCTGGCATTTGAATGGCCCTTTGGCCTGCAAATGAATAATGAATAATTACAAAATTGATTCAAAGTTGAAGACACCAAAAACGACAGTTTCAATCGTCGTTGGGCTCCCCAGAAAATCAAAGGGCAGGGCATGTGGCAGGTATCAAATTTTGCAGAGAGAATCATGTGTAATTTTGGGTCTTTGAACGCCTAGTGGTTCCGTGTATTTAAATGTATATAGATTGGTCTCTAAATAATGGGCATCCCATTTGCATTAGAAATGACAAGGCGACTGCGTTGGTTTCTTAGAAGAGTCAATCGATGTACAAATTAAGGAGAGCAATACTCGTTTTCGTTTTCGTACATTTGTTTGGCGTCATTCAGAGTGGCTTTAAATCCAGTAATCCATATTCCTCCAGGATTATAGCTTTATAGACATTTATGGATTATCCTATCGATTTTCTCTAATTTCTTTGATTGATAATAATTGTTTGGACATTGCATGCCTTGAAGTTCCAAATTTTGATTAAATTATCGATAATTTTCGATAAAATTATGGAAAATATGCAAAGTATTGCCAAATGCCAGCATCCTGCCGCCTCCTTTTGCTGCTGCTTTCCCTATAATTTCCCCTATAATTTCTGGAAAAGTTGTTAATGCTGCCACACTGCCATTGCCATTGCCACTGCCACTGCCCCAAAATATGGATTGAAACAAGTTCAATTTCGTTGTGGCAGGCAGTCAGGCGATTTTCTTGTTAAACTTCGGCAATTGCAACTTGTTGGCATTGCCACAACGCGTTGCAATGCTGCGTTTCTTTCATTTCTGCTTCTGCCGCTGCCGCTGCTGCCACGCCCAGGCAATCGCCTACCTACTGTGCGCCGCCTCAATTATGCCAATTGCAGCAGCAGAGGCAACAGCAGAGCCGCCGTTGAGTCGTCGAGTCGTCGCGACGAGCCGTCGAGTCTCTGCCTCTGTCTCTGTGTGCGCCATGACCTTAAAAAGGCGGGGAATGGCATGGAAATTGTCTGCCACGGATTTGAGTCAACGCCTTCGCAGTGCAAGCCCCTCTCCCACCACTCCACTCCACTCCTCCCCCTCTATTTTTGTAGAATGTTGCAGCTGTTTGATGTGCGTTCGCTGTCTGGTCTTTCGATGTCTTTCGCTGTCGTCTGTTTCGGGCCATTTGTGTCTGCAGCGCGAGTTATGCAAGCATTATGGCCAACAAAACGGAGAGAAAGAGACAGGAAGAGACAGACACTCAGAGTGACAGAGAGACAGAGAGAGAGAGAGCAAGCGAGAGCGTAGGCCAATGAATTTTTGGTTAAATATTTTAAGTGGTTCTGGCCATGCGCGCCGCCAATTCTTGCTCTAAGGTTGACTCTCGAAACTTAACGCATTTGACCCACTAAGAACAAGAGGCACAACATCAGTAGGGGAGGGGATGGGGTGACAGCCAATGGCCAATAGAGGGAAAAATGTTGGCCAAGGGGAACCAAAGAGTGCGAGAGGGACCCATCCATGGCCAAGCAATTTTCCATTCCGTTTTTCGCATTTTCAAGTTAATTACGCCGCAAATTGTTGTCATTCATAAGAGTTTTCCACACCGAGAGAGGGTCGGTGAAGGCGGGGGAGGGGGTGTGCCGGGGGACAGATGAGTCAGTCACCTTGCCACAGAAAAAACAATCACCTTACCCCCTGCCACACCCCCGCTCCTCGCCAAAGATGCAGAACCCAATTGAAAATCCGTTTCACGACTCATGCAAAATTCTCTTGAAATTTATGGCTGAAAAAATTCTTCCATTTTTTTTCTTGTTTCATTTTTGTTATTGTTTTTTTTTGAAATTTTTTCCAACAAAAAAAAAAGAAAACGAAAAAAAATTCTCTTTTGACGACAAGCGACAAACAAATTTCACTGCGGGGGCACGCCACACAGTTGTTGTTTTTTTGTGTTTAGTTTTCCAAAAATAATTTTATAAAAAATATAGAAAAAATAAATAAATGAAAGTGCAAACAAGTTGAATATTTCTTAATTTATGGGAATCTGTTCTTGTTGTTGCCCCGAAGTCTAGAGGAAATGCTTGTGTAAGAGAAGAGGAGAGGAGAGGATAGGAGGGAATTGTTGGTACAGGAATTGTGATAGTTTTTAGGGGAAAATTTTGTATACTCATTAGTCTTAGTATAGGGGTCATAATGGCTCCTAGATCCTCCCAGAAAGTGGAGAATTCCTTGGAAATTCAGAAAACAAATACATATTTTTGCATATCCATAAACTAAATTTTCTTTTAAGACTTTCACAGAAGATTCGAAGAATCTTTGATACTTTTCCCTAATGAGAACACCATCATTAATTCCAGGGTATCTTTTCACTCATCATTCTCTGCACTTCACACATCATACACACATCATACAAGTACAGTCTGTCACCAGAGTTGCCAGAGTTTTTGGTTCATTCATTCGTTTGTTTCTCTTCTGTTCTCTTCTTTTCTTTTCTTTTCTTTTCTGTCGTTCTGTCAGCGACAATTAGCCGACATCGCTGTCGTCGTCTCTAGTCTCGTCGTTTAAAAATACACAAGACAAAATGATAAATCAAATTTATGCCAGAGGAAATAATCTTTATAGATATAGGAAGATTAGTGTTTGTGTGCGGCCCGAAAGATGCGATAGCGGATAGCGTATGTAAAGATCTAAAGATCTAAAGCTAATTTTTAATGAGCCATGTTACCCTTAAACCAACCCAAGCCAACCGAAACGCCAACCCTTCCTACAGATATCTTTCTTAGGCATCCTTTGACCACAAAAGCCAACCCCAAAGGAACACAAGGACGAACAAAAGTAAAGTAAATTGCGTATAAAAGTGCGTATGGGTATGTTTATGGATATGGGATGGTCCAAAGACAAAGCAACACCTTGGAACAGTCTCCCCATACATATATGTATGTATGTAAAGTCTTCTGTGTGTACTTAAGACTGCCATTATATCATTTTTCTAATAGACAGAGAGCTTCTGCTTTGGAAAATGTGCGTAACCCCTGTGCTTGAACCCCTCTAAAACCTACCCCAATCTGGGGCGCAACCCTTCCCCCAGTTTTTTCTTCAGAGTTCATCAACTTTTCTCCACCATCTCCCATCTCCCATCTCTCGTGTAATTTATTAGATTTTCCCTGTGGCTCTGGCTATCCTCATAAGATCTGTAAATAACTGTTGTGCTCTTCCTGCTCCTCCTCGTTGTGGCAGGGGCAGGAGCAGGGACAGCGGCAGAGGCAGAGGCAGGGGCAGGGGTCTCCCCCATAGTTTGGAAGCTTCTTTAAGTCAATCTTCTTCGATATTAGAGGGGAGCGGGAAAAGGATAGTGCCAGTGGAGGGGGAATGGGACATGGCCTGGCAATGCCTGAAATATCCTTGAAAGGTTAAAGACATTACCAATGCAGGACGTCACCATTGTTGTGGGTCTCCGTCTCCTCACTCCTCGCATTCCTTTCCCCTCGTGCTCTCCCCTCTTCTGTTTTCTCGGTCGTCGTTGAACTCGTTTTCCACACAGCCATGCGGCGGTCGCTGCCCCTGGCCGCCTTCAATATACCGCTGCTGTCCCCTCTCTGTCCTCCTAAGTCCTGTCCTGCTGGTGCCTTCTGCTGCTGCTTCCTTTTGTTGTGCTCCTTCGTGTTGTGTGTGTGTGTGTGTGTGTGTGTGTATGTGACCCTCCCATCCTCCCTCCTTTCAGTCCAGGGGTCGGGTCGGGAATCTGGGGCCATTGTTGTAGTGCTGCTGCTGCTGCTGCTGCTGCTGCTGCTGCGCCCTGCCTCAAGTTCCTTTCAATGACAATGCGTTTCGTAGTCGTCATCGTCGGTGCGTTGTACTCTGGCTTACCGTTCTCCTTTCTCCCTTCCTCCTGGCATCTCTCCTGCTCCTTCTCCTCTCATCTTCTCTAAGAGAAAATCCCTTTTTTTGTATTTTTATAATCAGGGTTGCCAGGCATTACATTGCAGCAATCAGGGTTGCCAGGGTATTAAAATATTCCACTGGATACTGCAAAATATACACAATTGGATATTTAATGCCTTTTGCCTAAGATATTCCAATTTTTAGCGGAGAATCAGGATGGCCTTTCAGAACTAGACAGTAGGGTTGTCCTGACACCATTGGACAGCAGGGTTGCCCTCACACTACTGGCAACCATTGTTGATTCACTTTTCAACAGATTCCCAATTGGTTTTAAGACTTTTGGCATCTCATAAATTTCAATTTATAGAATTTTTCAAATATTTGTTAGAACATTTCATTATTCCCACTCCGATCGGAAGACATTTTGCTGCGTAGATACATACATGTATGTATGTACATATGTGCATATCGTATGTTTATGTACGTACGTGTATGTATATATTTTCTGTATAATTGTATCTGTGAGATACTTTGAATGTGGCAAAGCTGTGAATTAGTCGGAACAGCGACGCAGACAGCGAGCGACGACTACGACGCCTGCGAATTAATGCCGCCGACATAAATTATAATTTAAGACAATTTTAATTAAAGCATTTTACTCTCTGGTTTTTCACTCAGATGCGTAGATAGTACCAGGGGGGAGGAGGCGGGCAGAGACCCTCCCAGAGGCGTTCCGTTAACGTTTTCTCTCTGCTTAGGTTTGGCCTCTGACGTTGGTCGATACATACATACATATGTATCTGTGTGTCTGCTGCTGTCTGCCTGCCCCTGTCTGCTGTCTGCCGAGTGTCTGCTTCTGTTATCTTTTAGCCCTGGTAGCGGATGGCTCTCTCTCTCTCATAACTTGGTCACTACAGACTTCCTATGGATTGATCTTTGTCATCGGTTGTGTTTCACTATCGCATCGTTTTCTTCTAGCCACACTTTATTCATTTTGTGACTTTCTTCTGGGGAAGATGTGTCAGCAATCCGAGAACTTCCCGCGACATACTACACGTCATACCGCAACTGTGCTTTAACTCTGGTCACTCTGGTGCCTGATCTCTGCTTCAAACCTGGTCAGACTATGCCTGATCTCCTCTGACGTTAAGTGGAGACTGTACCAATGTCTGCCAAGCGTCTGCCTTCTTTGGATCTTCTGTTCTGCTACAATTTTGAAATTGTCCCGCTATAAACTCTCTTTCTCTCTCTCTCTAATATCGTCTCACACTATCTATCTCTCTTTCTCTGTTCTCCCATTCATCTTTTACCATCGTGTAATAGTTTTTTTGCTGCTGCTGCTGCTGCTGCTCTTTTATTGCTCCTCTCTTTTGCGCTTTTCGTTGGCTTTGGATTGAAATTGTTGTTATTGTGGTTCCTTCTGCTGCCATTTGCCTACTCTTCGCTCGTTTACCGTTCGTTCAATTCGCGACGACTTCCTCTCGTTGACGCCTCTTGCCTACCGCCTATCGCCTATCGCATATTGTTATTGCTTCTTTGCTGTTGTTGTTGTTGCTGTTGTTGTGGCCGACAATTGGCGAAGCGCCAATAATTTTTATACATTTTTATACTGTCATTGCTTTGGCTTTTATTTGATTTGCACTTGTCCACTGTCGTCGTATCCCCCTCTCAGTCGCAGTCCTCTGTCATTTTCTCTCTCTCCCTGTCCCATTCTCTGCCCATCTTCCGATCTCTCCCTCTCCCTCTCCCACTCCCACTCTGTGTGCGTCTATCTCTTTATTTGCCTTAGTTCGTCGGGATGTTGTTTTTGTGGAAGCTCTATTAAAATATATACTTAAATATGTATGAAAATTAATAAGAGTATGTGTGTATTCAGATACAGTGAACACCCATGTGAATGGACAGCCACAGAACCAGTAATACCAAAAAGGCAAAAGCCTCAGTAATATCTCTATCTCAGAAATTGGAAATAAATCTTAAAAATTTTGAATTGGAACTGAGAAAATCAATGGGTATCGATACCTCCGATAAGCTCTGATAGACGATATACATAAGGTCTTCAGGGATATACGGACATAAAGAGCGTTCTTATACTTCAGTCCCTCAGACTGTGACCAATATACTCCAGATATAATACAGCTTATAGTGGAAATAGTTAGCAGAATCTTCAGTCTCAAGAAGTTAGGCAAACATCTGGAAAACATTAGATCTTCTATACATATAGACGTTGGTGATTTCAAATAAAATTCTATAGTTCGTAGTAAGTGGGCTGCTATCAATAAAATCGATATTTATCGACTATAATCTATGAGTATTTAAGATAAAAGCATTTCGTTAAAATTTCGACCTCTAACCCTGTGGCCTTACTTGTAAGATCGCTGTCCCAAAGAGCCTAAAAAAAGTTGGGAACTCAAAGGAACATTTGAACCTTCATTGCGTTGATAAGACCTTGAGCTCTGCGGATCATTGAAAGAGAGAGAGAGAAAAAGAGAAAGAGAGAGAGATCACTGTATTATACACTCGTCTGCTTAATTATTTGCCCCAGGTCTGGTCTCTCACACTTCTCTCAATTTTTGTTTTATTTTTTCACATTTTTTTTAGTTATTATTGTATTTTTTTTGTTATTTGCTTTGCAAGTGTTTCTTCCTTTTCATTGACTTTGCCGCTTATCGCATGAGTTTTGTGTTTTGTTTCTGGCTTTGCTTTGCTTTTGTTTCTTCTCTGTTGCTGTTGCTTTTGTTTATTCTTTTATTTTCTTGTAGGTATATTTATTTATACTCGTAACAGTTTTTGGTGTCTCGTCTGCAACGTCGCAAAGTCTGTCGCCAGTTGTGAATTTTTCTAAATTTTATTCCGCTGCTGTTGTTGTGGTTGTTTCTGTTGTTTTTTTGTTGATAAGAATATTAGCGCCGTATCTACTGTGTGGCTCCCTCTCCCTCTCTTTGTTCTTGTTGTTGTTGTTGCTGCTGTATTTGTTGGGGGGCCGCTGATAACACTTGTTTTCGCCGTCTGCCTCTCTTTGGGGTCTGGGGCGCACATTTCGCGCTGACGACATCCGCCTAGACCCCTCGCCATCGTCGCTGCCGTCGTCGTCGTCGTCGTCGGCTTCTTCAAGAGCTAATTGTGTTTCCAGGGGGGTCGTATTTTGGGTGTTCAGGGAGGGGAGGGGATGGGGTCTTTGAAAAATACTTTAATCCATATTTCATTGCCCCACTCATTGACAACTGTCGAGCGCCTGCCCCACAACGACCGACTGCCGTTGAGGTCAACGCCAAATGTCAGCATTTGGCTGCCAGAGTTTCCCCTCCATCGACATTCGAAGCACTTGCTGCCAGAGTTTCCCACCCTGCCATTCATACATAGATGTGGGGGTCAGTGGGGGGACAGGGGGGTGTGGGAGTATCGCCTCTCAAATGGGGCGCATTACGATGGTCGCGTCGTCGTCTGGCATCGTTCTCTCTCATTCTCATTCTCGTTCTCGATTTCCATGCCCCGATGATGACAACTCTCGCAGCTCGAACGCATTAAAAACTAATTATGCGTGTCTACTTTTGGGCGCGTGTACTACGAGGGGCGACGGGGTGGGAGGAGGGGATGGGGAAGGGTACCAGCCAAAGGTTAAAGATCAACTGTTGCAATAGGGAATGACAATAAAGGGAAGGGGGGACTTCAAATAAGTTGAAGAATGGGAAGAATCTGTAGAAACAAGTGTGGTAAAAAATAATATACATATGTAAGTGTTGGAAAGAATCTAAAAGAATCAACTCGTATGAATGACAAACTCTCTCATGCTCCATCGATTTCCGTTATATTCCAACGCGTAATTACGATAAGAGTTGGATAACAGTTCGTTAGAAGAGTTGCGTAGTAAATTCCTAATAACAATCGATGTAAACACGGCACTCCAGTATCTGGTACATTTTTTAGATAGACAGAGCTATTGGGGATTTGTTTGAGGGTCTGTCCAAGGGCAATACAATCGAGTACGATAGGTTAGTTATGCGCCTACTAATGGGGGAAACTATCAATGGGTGAGTGGTGGTTCCAAGAGAATATCAGAGGATCGCTCAGTCATCTCTTTCGAGATCCCCTCTCTGCAATCTCTTTTGGGTGCGTTCTTTCGATTAAGACTTCTTTTACAGGTTCTCCCTCTTAGCTCAAGTCGTATGCTAATCCAAACACTCTGCTCCGCAATAAGTAGAGGTCTGAACACCATAATTTGTAGAGCTGCTACATCGAGACATCAGACACCAGACACCAGACATTATAATGTTAATTGTTATTCACTTGTTACGATACAAAAACACAGACACGAAGCAGCAGTAGAACATTATACTAAATCACCTGTATACTAATTCTAGTTCCCCTCTCGATTGCAGGTATGTATTGTACTATGGATAAACAATTGCTGGAAGGAGTAAGGAGTATGGTATGCAACGGACTCCACTCCACTCCACTCCACTGCAGTGCAGCGGCACAGGGGTCTTCTCCAGTCATTCATCTATGCCAGATCGTGTGTGGATTTATTCAGAGGAACTCAGAGAAGAACAGACAGTACAAGTACGAGTACGTGTACGTGTACTCTATGTGTATCTCTATGTCTTCCGCCACTCTGTGGGCCTTTTGCCTGTCGTCTTTTGTGTGTGATTTGCACAAAATGACACTCGGCTGCTACATTTCCGGTTCTAAATGCGTAAGTCTAGTCAAATTAAGGCAAAACCCCAGAGTCAGTGACAGAACCCGAGCCAGAGACACGATAAAAGTCGTAGCTAAAGGAGACTTCAACTGGCAAAACACCTGCTCGCTTGCGGCAATGTTGCTGCAGCAAAATGTTGCAATTAGATAAGCAAAAAGACGGCAACAGGCTGTGCTTGTAGTAGAGACTTTGGGGATACCTGTTGGTGATGCATTTAGAAGGATTACCTCTAAGAAGTAGCTCTAAGACACTCAGACATCCGTAGTGTCGAGGCACGTGTGCCTCCATAGAAATATTACTGACATTTGGATACACCTTAAAGTCACAAGTACGCCTAATAAATATTCGTAATGTAGAATAATATCGGGTAACTCTTTCACACCCTCAGACCCAAGAGATCCTCTATAAAGAAGATCATTGTTACCACACAGAATATGGGGCTCCCAACACACAGACCTCGCTCTGTGCCAGCATACCCTGCGTATACGTATCCCTCGTGCGTTTGAAGGGGTACTAAAAATTGTTATGTTGACATTGCTCTGGGACAAGATAAATGCCTTGGATTAGGCCAAACATTGTTGCTGTTGCTGTTGCTGTTGCGTTGCTTCGCTCGATGCCTGTGGATTTGAATAATTTAATTCATTCTGGCAACATGTTGCACACATATCCCCTCCGTCACGTCCATCCCTGGCTCACTGGATCACTGGATGACTGGATGACCATGTGTCGTGTGCCATTATTTGCGCTCAAGTGCATCGCATCTCTCTCTCCAGGGCAGGGGCACAGACGGGGGCACGGACGGGTGCAGGGGCTGCTGGCTCTGTGTCGACTTGAAGCGCGTTTGCAATTAGTTTTTGCAATTGGGCCGTGAGACAAGCAGCGGGCATATGGGCAAAATATATCTCATTAAGTATGTCTCTCACTCTCTCTCCCTCTCTGTCAGTCTGTCTGTCGTGTCTCTCTCTCGACTAGCTTAAGTAGTAAGAGCGACTAAAGCAAACACCTCTCTGTGGGCAAAAAGCAACGCTCGCTAAACGTGAAATACTCGTACACGAATCGAAATTACAAGTTCCGCTTTTTGGCCATTTCGTTTTGGCCAAGTCGCGCTTTTGCTGTGTGTTTTAGTAACCCAAATTGTTTGTCGCTTTATTCTTCTCTCTCTGTGTGTGTGTGTACTATTTGTATCTATGTATGTATGTATGTATCTGTAGTATTTGGCCCCAGGCTAGCCACATGTGTCTCAAAGTGGTCCCAAAGTGTTGATGATGATGACGGTGTGAATGATGAATCGTGTGGCCAGTTACAGTGGTTAGAAAATCTTCAAAAGCACACAGAAATATATGTGATACATTAATGCTTACAATTGAGAGACAAATCTAGTTCGACTTGGCTTAAGCTCTCTCCAGGAGTGCAAGCTTAGCTTAAACTCATCTTCAAAGTTGGCTTAAGCGCACCTTAATAGCTTACTCACATAGTTGGAGTCGTTAAACTTTCCACAACTCGTTAGCCAAACGGTTTCTGTAGATCTTTTCATTTTGCACACATCCACTAAATGTACGTGTGATCGTAACACTTTTCCCAGTACTTGGAACCACTGTGCGGCACTGGTGGGGGGTGGGAAGGGGCTGGCAGTATTTGGTATTTGGTCAAGCGGGTGTTTGACGGTCTGGGTCTCCGTCTTCGTCTCCCTCTTCGTCTCCGTCGCTGTCTTCATCGTTTGCTATCTCTGTCGCCGTCTCTGTCGCCGTCTCTGTGTGTGGCTCATTCGCCAAAAGCTGCGCTTAAATGTTAATAATTTTTATTGCCGCTTGTCGCCATCGTCTGCTGTCGTCGTCTGCTGGCCGCTTGTCTGTGTGTCGTTTCGTCTGTGCTTCGGTTCGGTTCGGTTCGGTTCGGGCTTTGCTTTGGGTCCGAGCTCAAGCCCGAGTCCGAGCCCCAGAGCGAACGATGATAATGCTAATGGCGTTCGCTTGGTGGTGGGTCATTGTCTGGTCATTGGCCGCGGCAGAGCGTTGAAGTTTTTTTTCGCACACACACACACGTACACACAGAAGAAGCAGAGAAGAAGGTGACGAGGAATAGTGTACGATATACGATTTACCTTTTCCTTGGATTCCTGTCTGCCCCAACCCCACCCCACCCCCTGGTTATCTGATTAGTTATTACTTAAATATATATTTTATTATGCCTGCCACATGTTGCAAGCTGGAATGGGAATGGAATGACACACCTCCTCCAGCGACAATCGAACCAAATCCAAAGTTTTGCCCAGCCTGACAATTGATTTGAATTTCCGCCAAATGGAAAAAACAAATGCATTCGCGGGTTAATTAAAATTACTTATTTTTTGCATTTGCACAAATTGCGAATTACAATTGAAAGTGTCAATCACAATGGGTGGAGGAGGGGAGGGGAGGGGGTTCAAGAACAAATGCAATTAACAAATCAAAGGCAATCGAGAGACACACGATGCACACATGCCCCTCTGGAAAAGATAGAGATACATTAACAGATAGATAGATAGATAGATAGATAGATGGCTGGCTGGATAGATAGAGATACAAATACCATACAAAGTTGGAAATTAGCGTTACAATTTCAAGTCGATAGACAGATAGCCAGACAGACAGACAAACAGCCAGCCAGCTGCCATTAAGACACAAGTCCGCGAGTCATTCATTCATTCAGTCCATCATTCAGTCAGTCAGTCAGGCAGTCAGGCAGTTGGGGGGCAGTCATTCAATCAGTTGAGATGTGGAATGGCCTTCAAGTCTCACTCCACACAATCACAATCACACATTCATCTAATCTGCTCTGCAGTTCCATTCGCGATCTCTTTCGATTCCGATTCCGATCCGATTGCCTGTCCGATTGTCCGTCCGATTGCCCGCAAATGCGATTCGACTTGACTTGTCTCTCTGTGCCGCCTGCCTCACGGTGCACGCTGCCTGTTTGTCTCATTTTGATTTTTCTTTATTCTATTTGTAGAACAACAGTTTCAAGTTCAGTTCTTCATCAATCAAGTTCTCTGACAAACTCAAGCAACAACTGTACGAACTGTATGACGCTCTCTTCTCTCTCTCTCTCTCTCTACCTCTCGGAAATACGCTCTATAATCAATTTTCGATGGATTCTATGCAGATCAGAATGGTTGGGAGAATGGCCACAAGTGATCGTTAGCTTGTGCGACTTTTATGCATCATTGGATGCTGTTTCTGTTACTGGAAAGCCACATGGGATCTGGTTTAGTTTAAAGTAGTTTGAGATGGGTTTTAAAGGTTTAACAAACCCATAAATAAAGTTTGGCTCGCTGCTTAAGGTTAAGGGATTGCAACTGCAAGGAGTTCTATGTGCCATTTTCTGCTGGAGCAACCCATCGATGGTGTTTAGCTATGGGAAAAACTCGTACGATTTGAATGCAACTTGAAAATTAACTTAGGATGAGTTCTAAAGGTAATCAATTTGATACTCGATAAAGAAAGTCCAAGGTCCCAGTCCAAAGATCTGTTTGGGTATTTATTCGAATTTTCCCCACATCAGAATGCTATAAGCAATTGATCATGACTTCTCTTATTTATGGGGCACTGCTCGTCGATTATCAATCAATTTCCAAATGCCCCCATGGAACACAAATCACGTATTGGCCATAAATTGTTGTAGTTTTTTGTTTTTGTTTTTGTTTTGATGAGCAGCAGAGCAGAGAGCAGAGCAGAGCAGAGCACACCGCGTGCCAGACATGAGAAAATGCTTAAATGTTTGCTGAACTTTCGCAATGCTCCCGCCATTCGCCACCCGCCACCCCAAAACCCACCCACCCCCCATGGGGTGGCAGACTCAACAACAAATGAATATCTGCAGACAGATGGAGGAGGGACTTTGGATAAACATTTTTCTCTTTTGGGTGGTTGTGGGTGGGGAGGGTGGGATGTGTGGTAGCAAAGCATCTGTCTGCCGCCTGCCTCAATGTCTGATCAGAAATCACACAATTTTTGATGGTTACACCCCACCCCCACCCCCACCCCCACCCTTGTCTTCCCTTTAACTTTGGGGTTGTTCTGATTCTCTCGAATCAAAGTGCAAAAATAAACAAGAGATCTCGTATCTGATCTGTGATGTTGGTTTTTATCAGAGATGGAGCGAGGGAGAGACCCGACCGGACCGGACCGTAGCCGGACCGAAAGATACAACCGAGAACCGAGAACCGAGAACCGAGAATGGGAATTGTTGAATAAATAAAATGCGCACTGAACTGACTTTCGGCTTTCGGCTTGTTTGCTTTGCTAATTTATTTTCGAATATGATGTAGAGCTTTTAAAATAAACAGCCAGACAGCGGAAAAGAGCGACGAAGCAACGACGAAGCAGCTACGAAAGAAAAAAGGAAAATACTTTGAAAATGGTCTGCGGATGGATGATGGGCGATGGGCGAAGCGGCAAACACACGACTAACAATGGAAGGAAGAGGAGGAGGAACTCTGACTAGCGCCAACAACATAGACACACACAAGGTACAGTGCGTTTCGAAAGTGTAGGGCAGTTTATGAGGGGTATGCAGAAATGGCAGATAGCTTATCGACTTATCGTTGTTATCAACAAATTAAATATGACTGACTATTCCATTGAATGAGTCTCGATTCCCCCTAAAATTGCCATTAATTTGTCAATGAACTTGGGCATTACTATATACCATTTGATCTGACAGCGGTAATCCCTACATAAACCCCTACATACCTATATGACGCACTGTATGGCTAGTTCTCTTTTTTCCATTTGCTTTTGCTTTTGCACTTTCTTTGCATTTGCCTTGAACTGATTAGATGTCACCGAAAAAAAAGAAAAGAAAAGAGTGTAGAGTGTGGAATATAATAAACATCGCTCATACGACTCGTTGACCGATAACTGAATGAGCGACAACGTCCAAGGTCAGTTCATAGTTATTTCCATTCGCAGTTCGCATTCGCATTCGTCGTCGTCGTCGTCGTCGTCGCTGTCCATCGTCTTCTGGCGTCTGTCGGGGGTACTTTTCCGACATTAGCACCCACCGATCGGAGGAATAGAAGAGGTGTCCCAGGTGCTAACCAAGCTGCTAATGAAAGCCACGTTTCCGAGACCAAAGCCAAAGCCAAAGCCAAAGACAAAAGCAAAACAAGCCGCCCAAAGCCTTGCCCCAGACATGCTGCAGGCGGCGTGATCAGCTCGTGGCCAGAAGATTCGCTCATGTGTGTGTGTGTGGAGCCCCGCGTCAACAACGCGATCTCTCTGATCAGCGACTGCCAATCGTTGCCACTGCCGCCGGTGCCACGGGGCGGGGTGACCAGTGGGCGGAGAGGCCCCCTAAAACCATTCACCATCGACGGGCAGGGAGCCAGAGGCGCGGAGTGATTGTCACACGCAGTGATTCGGCCACAGGGCAGGACAGACAGTGAAGCACAGTGGCGCCAAAGAGGGAAAACATTTGTAATTCCCTCAGCTGGGATTTTCATTGACAATTTTTAAGAATTATTGAAGATTTTTCAATGTTTTCAACGTTTCCCGCCACATTTCGACCCACTGTTCGGGGCGCCTCGGGCAGGTCTTAACGAAGTGCGGCAATCAATCAGCAGCAAACGACAAGCAGCAACAGTAACTGCAACAACAACAACAAAGATATAGACATCGGTCAGCAGGTCAAGCCCGCTAGGTGGCGCTACTTGCCATGCGTTTGCTCGTGGCGCTGCGGCTGTCTAGACTTTGTTCTGCTTTAATGCCACAGAAGATGCCACCACTACGTGTACTAGTGTGTATCTCAGCCCACGGATACTACAGAGTGGTGTATCTACTCGTATGCTAATTGATGTCAGCAGCTTGTTTTTCCCCACAACCATTCCCCCCCGATCCCCCCTTCCCCGCACCCGACTGCTGCAAATTCCCATTGTGATTGTGGGATGTTGTTGTCTCTGCTCTGCGGTTGGATGTTGTTTTGGATGTTTTCGTTGGTTTTTCTAATTTGAAAATTGCATTGGCCTCCAACACAGACACAGTCACAGACACAGACACAGGCACTGTTCTCTCTTCTTCTTTTTATAAGCCCGACACCCAAAGAGTACTAGAGGAGGGGTATACATACATCTATCTGTCGTGTAACTGCCAGAAGAACAATCCGCCAACAATCCGTAAAGGCCGAATCACTAGTAGGGATCTTATCCAACCAATTTCCGAAAATGATAGCTTTCGGATCATTTTGAGTATTGAGTATCTAAATGTCGAGGCACGGATCGAGGCAGAAACCATTTCGACTGGTTTTGAAAAGAGTTTCTGAGCAGAAGAAATGATCACATAGCACTTTTGCCACTCATCTTTCGTCTTTCATAAATTTCAATATATTTTCTTCTTTCTTGAACGATCGATCTTCCAGGGTATCGAGAGTTTCGATTCAAAGAAAAAGGTTTAATTTCCCAGATTTGAAAACTCTGCATTGCATTTTTTGCCCCTGGTCCACGCACAATAAGGCTGTGCCCCCAACTGTAAACACGAGACGCGTCGCAATGTCTGCTGCGGTGGCAACTAGTGGGATTGGGGTGTGGCAGTGGCAGTGGCTGCCGGCGGCAGGGGTGTTGCAACGCGGGGGCGTGCCAACGAACTCGCTGCGCGGCTGTCCTCTCGACATGAATATGAAACGTATGTAAAAAACAGAAAACAAAAAACAAAAAAATAAACTGGAAACTAAAGGGAAACGCATTGCAATTTGCAAAGCGCAGCAGAAAGTGCATGGAGAAGAGCGAAAGAGGGGGGGAGGAGGAGGAAAGTGTAAAAAGGGGAGCAAGTACATGGAAGGGGAGGGGCGGCAAGAGGGGATGGCGGTATATGGAGCTCCCCCCAGCTTTCGGAGGGGTTTTTGGTGAATCACTAAGTCTGCGAGGGTCTGGCTTTAGGGTTGTAAAAAAAATGAGGGTCTGTCATGGCATTTGCCTTGTCAAATACTGCGCATCGGTCTTGAATACCCTTTAAAGAGGGGAATTTCGATTTCAGGGGGATCTTTGTGACACAGAAGAGCATGCAGTTTGGTATCTTAACAGCTCTGTGGAGGAAATATGACTAAAACTTTTAACAGATGTTTCTTTCAGCTGAAAATCGGAAGCTCTAAGATGGAGTCTCGACTCCGTAACTTGCGAAAGGTTAACCCGAAGTCGAGAGATCGGCGGTTTTTGAAGAACGTTAGAGAATTTCCTTGTTGATATGCAGATGTAGATATTTCCCTGAACAATCGATCTTCGAGAGTGCATAATGGTGCGTGCTTATGCTGCTGCGGCATCCCCTACTTCAGACACTAATCTTTTCTTCCCTCAACCCCTCACCTGCATCAGAATCCCCTCTCTCGCCACCGCCGTGCAGTTAGTCAGCAGTTAAAAGCTCCAGCGGGGGAAATTAATTGGCAATGTTGCAGATGCAGCATCAGCAGCGAAGCAGGAGCAGCCGCAGCAGCAGCAGCATCAGTGCAACATCTCATTGCCATTAGGGTGTTAGGAGGCGTCTCCGTAGCTGTCATTAGTTGTTGCTGTTGCTGGTAGAATTTTTCCAACAATTTTTCATTATTTAAAAATGGAAGAAAGGGGAGGGATGGGAGGGGTTGGGGTTGGGGTTGGGGTGTTTCCATGCCCGAACTTATTCTATCGCTCCCTGGGACATTATTTCGTTCACTTTGGATTCTTTCGGTTGCTTTCCTTCTGTCTTACGTTTTTGTCTTTAATTTTAGCTTTTTCCTTGTCTTTGCTTCTTGCCATCTTCTCTCGCACTCGTTCTCTCTCTCTCTCTCTCTGTCTCTCTTTATTTATCTATCTATCTATCGTGTAAGAAAATTCCCTGGGGCATTTTTCTTATTTATTTGCGTTATTTATTTCTTGGCGCTGCTTTCGCTTTTGGCAGCGCCAGACGATGTTGCATTCATTGTTGTTGCTGTTGTTGTTGTTGCATTCATTGTTGTTGCTGTTGCTGTTGTTTGCATTTGTGACAAAAATAAATGCGCTTGCATTAATTTGCCGTCTGCAAATTGCCACTGGCCACCACCACACCACCACTGCCACTGCCACCACTGGCCCTTCCCCCTCACCCCTACTTCCGTCCCAGCTGTGCCCCTGCATCGCTCCATCGCTGCTCCCCATCGTTTGCTGCAATTGCACAAATTTCAAGCGAAATGCAAATGTTTGACAACGAACTTTCCCCCTCTCTCTCCCCCCCCCCCCCCCCCCCTCTGCTGAAGCAGGAATACCCTGTATAAAGAGGGGTATGCTAATTTATTTGGAAGTATGAACAGCGGTTCTGACTTGAATAATGTATAGGTTTTTGGGACTGTGAAAATTCCTAAAATTACGATCAATTTAGTGCCTAAAGAAACATAGTTTATCATGTTTATATTTTATATTTTATTCCATTTTTCTATAAACTTATAACTTTTTTATAGCCTGTGTTAAGCATATTTTTGGAAAGATTTCGCTGAAACTTTGGAAACTCTTAGATGCATTTGTTATCATTGATCATTAAGATTGGTTGTTCGGTAGATCTATAGGTCTAAGTATTATCTATTTAATTGGCTGAATATCAGGAGAATCGGATAGCCAGATGGGAAAACACTTTTCGATACATTTTCTTTGCAATTGTAAGAACAATATTTGAGAGATTACTGACGAATCTTCTCTTCTAATCTGAGAGAGTGGTTTGTGGATAGTTCAATCTGGTTCTAGACACCTGGTTCTGGGGATAACCCTTTCTCAAGCAATCCTAGGTGCTGCCAGCAGGAAAAATAAAATTTCCCTAAGCAGCATTGCCATCTCTGCATTTGAATCATGGTAAAAGTGGCACAGGAAAGGGTACATCCTCTGGTCGACTGCTCTTTTCAACTTGGTCCCTTTTCGAATATCAAATTGAGTAAAAGCCATGCTCAAAGCATCATTACTTTTACCAGAAGCAGCAGCAGTGGCAGCAGTGCAGCAGTGGCAGCAGCAGCCAAAGGCAAAGCCAATGGCAAAGCCAAAGGTGGAGCAAAAACAAAAGCACTTACTTTGTGCCGCTTTTGCAGCATCGAAACTCCCTTTCGGCTTGAGACTTCCTTTGGCCAAAGGCTTCCTTTGGCTCAAAGGTGTCAGCGGAGCACAAGCACAAATCCCTCAAAGACCCGCAAAAGTCAGTGCAAACATGTGTAAAGCCAAAGCAACAAGCCGACCGACCGACCGACCGACCGACCGACAAACAAACAAACAAACAAACAATGAAATCAAACAAACATTTCCCAGCCATTTTCACAATAGATAAAGCCTCAAAGTGCTCAAAGGGCGTACTCGCGTACGAGTATTAGCAGGGAAAATGTGGAGTATGGGGAGAGATCATTGAGAGGAGTCATTAGAGGCATCACCTTTCCATAATTATTGACATAATTATGGGTAAGGAGAGATCGTTGATGGCCCAAAGAAGCCTCAGATACATTCAGATGGTACAAAAAGCACAGAGTCTATAATAACATTGTCGTTAGGTCTAGTGGCGGGTAATCAGTGTGTGCTTATCACAGCCTCATACACACACACACACCCATCTTCTGTGCTGTGCTGTGCGGTGCGGTGCGTGTAGGGGCTCTCTGATCACCATGACTAGACATCAAATGGTTTCCTAATGATTCTCATTTGGAGAACCGCAGACAGAGACAGCGAGAGAGATAGAGATGGGTTCTACCTGTGTGTTCGTTCTCTGATGCAAACTAAGCGACTAAGCGGTAGATTAGAATAGGAATTTGCGCTACAAAAGGCAATGGCCACAAGCGCTTGATGCAGAGAAAGTGAGAATGATATGTGGGAAAAAGATGCTTTAGGTTTGGGGTGGGGGGAACTACAATAATACGTATGTAGATGTATGTAGATGGACACAGTATGTAGATGTAGATGCGCGCAGTACGGTCTGTCACATGGGGGGAGGCTCATGCCGCATTTGGGTGTTTGTAATGGCAAGAAAAATGGACCAGAGAGAAATTTAAATGGTCATAGATATATCTGTATCTATAGCTTTTAGATTCGCATTCTCTGAGTAATTTTGCCTGGCAACACGCGATGCCCCTTGGCGGGAGACACGTGGCTTCTATCGCTTCTATTTCTCTGATTTTTATGGGATTTTCACCGATTTGGGCATCCGAAATATATACAAAATATAGTGGATAGTGGGTATATTTGGTGGTGGTGCACATTTGTTTATTTTTCGTGCGGTGCGGTGCCCCTCGACTTGTTGCAATTTTTATTGCGTATACGCCACGAGTGTCACTGAAAATTTATGACATTTTCAAGAACTTTATGTAAAAATCGGGGCGATTTTTGTGTGCGGCGTGCAGCCTGGGCTTTTCCCCACACGGGCACATGGGGCATGCAGCAAGATAGATAGAGACAGAGTGCAACAAAAATTGAAACAGAAAAAAAAATGTTGCCTGTGCGGCGAAAATATTTGTTGTGTTGCCATCGGCAAGAGGCCCCGCCGTCAACACCTGCAGCAGCGGCAGCGGCAGCGGCAGCAGCCTGCAACCATGACGACCACGCCCACAACCTTGCTGAGAGCCTCTACCTTCATTCCACCAAACAGATCCCCCCCTCCCCCTCCCCCTCCCCTCATCGCACTCTGGTTGCTGCCCCAATTTGTTGTGCGCTTGACAAAATGCTTGGGCAAACAGCAAACGAGAGGGGGGCACACACCGAGCAAACTTGCCACAACAGCAGCAGCAGCAGCAACAAAAGCAACAAAAAAGTGGAAAGAAATGGCGGCATTTGTGGTCGGATCTGCAGATACCCTGTATATCGTGCATATCCCTTCTTTCCAAAGGGATCCGAAAAGTATTCCGACATAAATGACATAAACTTTAACTGTCAAACATTAGAGCACACTGCAGAAGTTTGTGGTGTGTACACACTGAATATTTTATTTTCTCTCAACAGACATACACTACTACGAAAAGTGGAGTCTATTTCGAGTCTTTGTTCACAGGGTACAACAGATCGGTCGATGATCAGGGAGGGATTCCCTGGGCTCATGCTGATCAGAGAAATATATCCCACGAATTCCGAAAGACTTGAATACCCTCTGCATAGGGTATTTGAGGGCATATCCAGGTGGCGGTCCAATGCATGCGTTTGAAATTAAAACTGAAGTTTTGCACGCTACATTTAAAGCGGCAAATGCAACACAGAGGCAGCAACAGCAACAGCAACAGCTACAACGTTGCAACAATGTGAAAATGCAAACTGCGATCATAAAAATTGTGGCCCAACTTGCAACCGCAGCCAAAACGGGACGTGAACGTGGACTTGGACATGGTTGTTGCCATGCCTGTGGATTGGGATGGATGGATGGATGGATGGATGGAGGAATGCAGCAGTGTAACAGCAGTGCAGCAGAGGGGGAGGGGCAGAGGGAGCTTCAGCTTGCAACTCATGTGGAATTGATGTGTGGCATGACTCGTCTGTCCGTCTGTCCGTCCGTCCGTCTGCCTTTCTGTCCTCTGTCAGTCAGAAAGTCAGCCATTCAGCGGAGGGAAAAAGAGGAGCAGCCGCACATTGTTGTTGCCGTTTTGTTTGAACTTTGTTTTTCAATGTTGCACGGCCGCGCAGCGATGCAACAATTTCTGCTGCTGCTGCTGCGGCTGCCGCATGCCACCACCCCTTTTCTATTAGATAATTTGCAATTAAAAACTAAACACGTTTTGGCGTCGGCATCGAAATGTCTTTGGGTGCTGCCGCCCACCCACGTTGCCTCGAGGCGTTTTGATAATCGTCGTCTTCGTCGTCGTCGTCGTCGTTCCATGGGAGGAGTATCTGTGTGAGTGTGCACGAGTGTGTGAGTGTGTGAGTGTGTGTGTGTGTGTGGATGAAGTCTATTGGAATCCATCGACGAAGACACTGCCAATGGCCAAGGCCAACAACACGTGCGCCGCCTCGAAGGTGGAGAACGAAAAGCGCTAGCGATGGCCTCGTGTTTCGCGGGGCTTCGAGGGAGATGCCAGAGACTTCTCTCTTATTAGCCATTTCGTGGCACGCGGTACGTTGCATGCACCGTCGCTAGGGTCTGGCCTCCTCTAGCCATCTGTCTGCCTCGATGCCTCGATGCCTCCATGTGTGTCTGCCTCATTGGCATTTGCATTGCCTTTGCCTTTGCCTTTGCCTTTGCCTCGCGTGGAGTTGCACCGTGGAGTTTCGTCGACGTCTGCAGTCGGAATATCGCCTGATTATCCGGGTCTCAATGCCATTACCCATTGTTGCAACAACAACAAATACAACTATGGCTATAGCAGAGCGATTTGTCTTGCATTCAGAATAGAGAGACAGAGAGACAGAGAGAGAGAGAGAGGCTGGGAGGGGCGCAAATGTCATGCGACAGAATGGAAAATCAAACCAGAATCAGAATCAGAATCAGAGGCAGAGGCAGAGACAGAGACAGAGCCAAAGGCACAGACCATAGACCATAGAGCATAGACCAGGCCGAAACGTGAGCTGGCAATTAAGCAAGCGAACCAAATGCCAATCCAAGACATCCATCCATCTATCCATCCTTCCAACTCAACTGGGACTCGTTGGACCATTTGACGGATCCGCTGAGTCGTCCCGCCAGCCACATGTCAACTCGATTCTGATTCTGCAGCTCTTGCTGAAAATTCAAATGCTCAACCATAGACCAACCCCCCATATAAGATCTCACAAATGGGTAATAGATTCCAACCCACTCCCCTCCCCTTTCTCTAGACCGCTGGCTGATTAGTTTTCCCGCCATACTCGTTGTACATATGTATGTATGTATGTATGTACATATATGCGATGCGGCGGCAATTGTGTGGCGAATGCTTCCCATTGGTTTACCATTTCCTCAAAAGAAAATGCGCGCGAAAATTGTGTGAGAATTGAGTTTTTCTTCCAAGAACTCTCGCGATGCATAAATGAATGAGTGATTGAATGAATGATGGCCGTTCGGCCAAATGAATGAATGATGATGGTCTGGTCATCATCATCATCATCATCATTCGCCTGTGGTTTTCTCTGTCTGCGGTTGAGTCTTCTCTCTCCCTCTCGCACTCTCTGCTCTCCCTCTACGCTCTCTTCTCTCTCTCACTCTTGGATTTTAATCATTTAATTAAAAAGTCTGATTTTTAATTAGTTCAACAGAAAAGCCTCCCCTCCTCGCAGCTGGGCGTAGAAGCGGGGGGGTGGGGGTTTCCTCGCAGTGTTTTTTTTTCCTTGCCTCACGCAATTTGTAAATTTTCTTTTATTAGCAGAGTCGTAGGATAGATATCATTCGAGAATGGGTGGAATGGCATTTCCCCCTCACAAAAATATCATTCACACGCAATGAAAACGATGTTCCGATGGAGGATGGTTATCGTATGGGGGGGATAACGTATATAATGCATATAAAAAAGATATAGATAGAGATCTCGATGCAATTACAACTCGTTTTATTGTGTGTGCGGTCAAATTACATCAATAAACCATACCATACACTGCAGTCTGTTTATGCCACTCTGCCACTGCCACTCTGCCACTTCGGCTTCTGTTGCTGTTGCTGCTGTTGCTGCGGCCGCAATTTGCCTGCATCGTGCAACGATGCGCAGTACGCCCCCTTGGGGCACGCCCCCCAAAGTCAACAAACAACATTCAGCATTCAACATTAACCAATTGGCCAGCAATTTAAAGGGAGAAATTTAAAGCGCAAGCCTCTGAATGTGAGACAGATTTTTATGCCCCACAATGAAAGGAAAAATATAAACAATTGGCATAAATTTAAGGAACAATTTGCACAAATTTAAAGAGTATTTAAAACAAATTCAAGGCGTACGAACAATTGTTTTCCTTAAATTCAGTTCAAAGACTTCATTCATCAATGTTTGGTATCAAAAGTTCGTTGAAAGTTCCATACAAATTCCCTAAAATCCTTTCAAATTGCATAATCCATTTTCCATATTCGGAAGTCCGTAAATCCCCCTAAAAAACATTCGATTTCCTGTGTGGATTGTCCACTAATGCTTCTCTGGGTTGCCTGCTGCAAATGGTACGAGCAGATGATGCCACATGCACGATGCACGATGCCAGATGCTTCAGTGTTCCAGTTTCTTGCAACGACAGGAAGAAGGAGTCAGGAGTCAACAGTCGGGAGTCGGGAGTCGGGAGCCATTGCACAACCGAAACAGAGATTTGCCTTAATTCATTGCTGGATTCCAATGGAGAGGAGAGGAGAGGAGAGGAGGAGTCTCTGCAGTGGCCATTCTCTAGGCCATCCGCCAGCGGTCTCCTCCTGTTCTCTGACTTCTCTCGGGATGTTCGTTCTCCTGGTATCTGGGTTGTACCTCCTACTGCTCCTCCTGCTCCTCGTTCTGTGCCTCCTGTTCCTTGTGTATTTTTCATGTTCTCTAGCCAGGATAATTTGCATTCCTCTCCAGCAAGCCATCTCTCCCTTTTGTCTCTTTCTCCCTCTCCCTCTCCCTATGTCTCTCTGTCTGTCTGCTGCTGCTGGCACCCCCTTCTCCCTTGTGCCATTTGCATGATAACGTGTTTATAATTTTGACCCAGTTTTCGAGGCGACGCCGACATCCTGGCTCTTACCTCGATTTTCCACCATTATGCATGTGTATGTGTGTGTGTGTGTGTGGAAGAATTTTCCTCTTATGTATGTGTGTGTGTGTGTGTGGGACATGGTTTTTGGGTTGCATTTATCTTCAGTTTTTCGGGTGTCCTGCCACTGGCATGGCATGGCATCCCTGATGCTGCTGAAGTCCTTAATTGCTGCGGGCTTCAGTTGCTGCGGCTGACACACATTCAAGAGTGCCTGTAGTGCTTTTCCCCCCTTCCCTACCTCTCCCTCATTCCCTCCATCCATCCATCTATTGCATTTTTCATTTGATTTGGCCGCTAATTAATATTTCATTCGCTGCACTTTGCACTTGCCCGAAAAACAAATAAACTTGAGACGAGCGAGCCAGCAATTTTCCTCCATCTTTGCTATGGCTTTTCGCTTTGCTTTGCTTTTCTTTTCCGTCCATTTTCCCCCGTCCCCCCTCCGCTTCCCCGCTGCTGCCACATTAATTGAAAGCTGCCCCGAAAAAGCATTTTTCTGCGAGTATTTTTCAACAAATTTTTCATTAGACATTTGTTTGTTGTTGTTGCTGCTGCTGCTGCTGCTATTTCGTTGCGGGTTTTTCACAATTTGCATTGCTGCCACTCGACGAGGCGACCGGCTGGTGGGGGGAGATGTGGCATGTGGCATGTGGCAAGAGGACAAACCTTGAGCGATGATTTGTCAAAAGAACACACACAAAAAAAGATAGAGGAAAAACAAGGGACAGGCGAATGATGATGCAGATGCAGAGATGATGCTGGATGCTGGATGCAAAATAAATCAACCATAAAAGGTGATTCCGATGGAAAAGCAAGGGAAATAGGAGTAGCCAAAGAAACTCTTCCATTTCTTCTATAAGAAATGCATACAAAATACTCCTTAAGGCTCACTCGTCTTATAGACAAATATCTTGTGTATCTTGTCATTTTCTCTATAATTCCACTAAATATTCCTTTTGTGGATGCCCCAAATGCAGTCATTCTCTTGCTGTTTCCACTCTTCTGCTCCGGGGAGAAGCTCTCTCCACGGCTATCTCTCTCTCTGTGTGTGCCACAGGCCACCGCAACATCTCGTGGTCTCATTACAATAAATTATGCAAACAAGCAACGGACTGAGTCTCTGACTCTTGCCTCCTTCAACTCTAGTCTCTCTCTCTCTCTCTCTCGCTCTTTTCTCTCTCTACTGTTCCATCTCCAATGTCTGTCCCCCAGACAATGTCGTCTTCTTGCACGACGACAACGACGACGACGACGACTAGGAGCAGGAGGAGGGCCATAATTAAAAGCCATTCCGAGGAGCAGAAGTTGTCTTTGATGTGTAGCCTGAGTAACCCCCGAGTACCCTCTCCCTCCCCTTGGCAGCTCTCCTGTCAACCGCAACCTACGTGACACCCAGGCAGCATCTCTCCCTCCCACCGTCTCCCTTCTCGGGATCCTCTCTCTCTCTCTCTCTCTCTCTCGCTGTCTGTGGTGGCAAATGTGTTCCGTAATTAGCGCAGTTTTGCATTAGATAAAGAGAGAGAGAGAGAGAGAGAGAACAACAACAAACTTACACCTGTCCGGTGGTGTTGGGGTTTCCTAGCGGTTTATCCCCACACTCTGTGACCCCGTCAGTGACCCCCCCTGCGAGTGCCGCTCTCACTTTGCGGATGATTTATTGTTTTAACTTCTTTTGGGGAGTAATACGAGATTGTTTCCTTATTTTGTAACAACACCCCACAAGGGCTTCAAGTGGTGTAGGGGTATGGATCTAACGGTTAGAGTATATCCCATGGAAACATACAACAAGATTTTCTCAACTCGTTGACTTAAACAAATATATGGGAGAATATGGGAGATGATACATACATATAGTGAGTGGGGTAGATAGCACCCCGTCTTCCTCTCTTGAACCTCTTCTTACAGTCTCTGCTGTACAGAGATAGCTGTGTTTCCCTTCGAATAGGTAAATATAGAGCGGAAATCCTCGCTGACCGATCTCTTTTGACGGTTCTGTAAGGGTGTAGTAGATATGATGGTTCCCATAATACTTTAATGTACATATGTAAGACAAGTTTTTGTTAGAAAAAGTGGATAATCCCGAGACTTTTTCGCTGAATAAATTATAATTGGTTTCTACCAATTTTATACGAATATGATTGAGAGCGAGATAATGCTCCAGAAGAGTATTTCTCCACGTTTTTATCTCTCCCAGTGTGGCTTAGCAGTGCAGGATGAGTGCACCTGCTTCATCTCTCTCTCTCTCTCTCTCTCTCCCTCCACAGCGATAGCTCTCTTCCAGTGAGACTTGTTTTTGTTTTTTATTTTTATGAATTTGTACTAAATTATGTTGGCACTTTTCTCTCGCTTAATAAATTGTTTTCTCTTTCTCCGCTTGCGCGCGTTTTTCAGCCTTTCAGATTGTAAATCAAAACTGTATTTTTATGGCGATTAAGATGTCCTGGTTAGGATTTTGCACAGTGCTGCTGCTGCTGCTGCCGCTGCTGCTGGGGCTGTTGTTGTTTCTGTGGCAATTAGCTGGCCACCAACCAAGAGAGTGACTAATGCCACAAGCGGCAGTGGCAGAGGCAGTGGCAGGAGACGAGGAGGCAGCAACACAGGCCACAGTTACAGCCACAGCCACAGCCCCTCCCAGCCATGCCTCCTCCTGTTGGCGGCGGGCCTCAGGCGACACGCAATAAATTAGCGTAAATTTACAACATTTTCTAAATTAAAAATGGCAAACCGAAAGAGAGAGAGAGAGAGAGCGTGAGAGAGAGAGAGAGAGACAGCGAGACAAATGATAATGATGATGCTCATATAAATTTAGCAAGGGTATCCACTCCCTCTGCCCCCTGCCCTCCCCACCCCTCCCAAAGATCTGGAGGGAGGGTGGAGTGTAGCGGAGTGTAGGGGAGTGGAGCCTCCCCTTCTTTCGCGCGACGTTTTTTGCAACTGTTTGCTCGTTTATCGTTTGCTGTCAGTCGCCTCAAAGGGGGGCAATTAACGCTGCCCCAACTACCGCTACTTGCAACACAGCAACACATCTATGGGGTGGCGGAGTGGGGTAGGGCTGTACCAGCACGGAGTATAGGGTGCTGTTTTCAGGGGATATCGCGCCAGATTGCACCATGGCGGGGGGTGTGCTGGGGTGGGGTGTGTGGCCAGTATAGACGCTTTCTTTCGCCCGGCGACATATTGGCGACGCCATTTTGACGCCGTCGCACGCAAAAGGACAACAACGCCTGTCGGTCTGTCTGTCGCTTTGTCTCCGTGTATTTCTGTCTCTGTCCGCTCCACTCTCTTCGGTGTGTCTCTCCCTCTCCCCCCTCCTTTTCTCATCTCTCTCTCTCTCTCTCTCTGTCTCGCCACAAAAACTGACGCCGCTGCCAACGTGGAGCTCGTTGGGCTCTTCCCCCTTCATTCTTTCCTTTCCTCTCCCTGTCTATGGTTTTTGCTCCTATTGTTTTCTTTATTTTTATGTAATACCCTAAGTGAAACGGTATACCGAATATTGGGAGAAGATTACTGCCTCTGTCTATAAGGAAAGTTCTCCATTCTCCTATATAAAACCTCATCTTTCAAGAAAGAATCTTTTCTTCGATATATGATACATCCATATATTCATGGTTCTATAAGCTTTAAATCTATGAGATCGAAAAGCCTTCAAATTAAGATTGTAAGCTGTTCTTAAGAGTAATTATTGAAGGAGTGTTTCAATAAGTTTTAGAAAGAACCTTTCTAAATGCCAACCTTGTTTCAGGGTATCTTTACATCGTTGTGTCTACATATTTTACTTTCCTGCCATTTTTTTCTTTTGTTTTTTTCCATTGAATTTATTGTGTTAATTTATTGGGTGCCATAGCCAAAGGCTTTTGATGGTCTCGATTTGCATATTATTGCAACCATTTGGGGGCAATTTATGGGAGGAGACCCCTCAACCCCCAACCACCAACCCCACAAACCAACCCGAAAAAAACCAAGAGTGGGGTTCGCTCCCTCAAGCTGGAAAGGCTCAACGTTGGAGTGGGGCAAAAGTGCGAAATAATAGATAATTTCCTTGGGTATAAACACCCTTCCATGGCACTCTTTACGTTTCTCGGATTTGAAGAGCATCCCCAGAGCATCCCAGGAACTATTCCCCGGGTATTTGTCTGTTCCGTAGTCTTCATTTTTATTTGGCAGCAAACACAATATTTTGTTGGAATTTATTTTTAGTTTTTTTGTGCATTATTCACTCGCGACAGAGAGAGAGAGAGAGAGAGAGCGGGTGGGGGGAGGAGAGGAGTGAGATAGGGCCTAAATCGTATTGGCCTGCTCATAATCTTCTTGTGGCCAGAAAACACTTTTAGAAAAATCAACGCCAACGTCAAAGAGCAGCAGAAACAAAAACAAAAATGAAAAGGGAAAAATTGCAATGAAATTGAAAATAATTGCCACACGAGTCTGCCAGAGAAATGACAGGGCGATTGCGGATTGGACGTGGCAAGGGGCAAGGGGCAAGGGGGAGGGAGAGCGTGTGCACTGTGTGGCATGCAGTAGTGCAACATAAATCTTTGGCATAAAGGCAGCAAGCCCCAGAGATCACAGAAGAAATAGAACGACGCTGCATCCCCTACCGCCACCCCCTCCCCAATCGACCAACCATCTCCCGTCTCTTTCGCTAAAAGCCCAAATGTATTTTATTGACAAATTAATTGCCGAAATTGCAGCAATTAAAATCTCTTTCTTTACAAGATAATTGTTGTTGTTTTTGGTGTTTGCTTGTTTGGCCTTCTCAATAGACAAATTCCTTTGCCAAAAACTATTTCATTGATATCCCCACAGAGACACACACCACACACATATGTATGTACATACATATCTTCTAAGGTATTTATTTTCTTCTCTTTTTTGCTCTCTTCGCAGGTGAGTTCCACATATTTCTTCATCGTCAAAGCGGTTGTCCCTATTGTAGCTTCGGTGGCCTGATGTCGGCTCTCAGAGCCGCTTAACTGTCACAAGTAAGTAGATTGCGGTTTCTTACAAACAATATCCCAATCAAACACGTCACTGACGTGACAGGGCACAAGTGACCACATCATCCATTTGCAGGGAGTTTGTATACTCTTTTTTTTTTTGGGAATTTTATTACGAAAATGAATGATTTTATAGTGAACAGGAACTGAAATACTTTAAGTACATATATCTTCCTTAAAATGTCATATTCTTCATTATGATCACAGGTATTTTCTTTCTTATAATTTTCATTACGACTGGATGAGTACAAGATGAGTACATATCTGTATTTATACTGGATCGGTGTGATTTATGCTTTATACTTAACTATAATATACCAAAATTCATTGCTATTCAATGAATTTACTTGAGGTATTGGTTCCGTCTTTGTGGAATAGGAGAGTGCCCACTGGAATCATCTCAATCTTCGGAGGAACTTAATCTGCAAAAATCAACTTTTAAGACATTTCTTCAACGATAACTCCTTTAATGTCTTACTTGTGCACTCTGATGTATGGACTTTCTTCCACTTCCGTGTCCAGGGGTGTCAGAAAGCAATATTGTCGCGTTTTCCGGTCTAGACCCTCATTGATAAGCATATCAGCTATTGATTTGCTATTGACTTTGTCCTGCAATAGAAAAAACGCTTAGTACCCACCAAAAATTGACAGAAAATACCGCGAGATAACTCACAGTGAAGACGTCGTATTCGTCCAGGAAATAGAACGGATGATCTGAGATGGTCCAGAGACCTTTCAGCAACGAAACTGTCGTGAAAGAGCGTTCTCCACCGGACAGACTTCTGGCGTTTGCGGTTCTGTTGCCGCTGTCCGGAAAGACATTAATGGTCCAGGTCTTTGCTTCTACATCCAAACCAAAGTTCGCCGAAAAATGTCGCTCTTCTAGGGCCCTCTGTGAATCAATATAAAGGATCGTTCGAGTAAAACAGGACAGACGCAAAGGAAAGGAAAGTCTCACCTCAAAGTTACTCTGAACCATTGTTATCCAATGATTTCGAGATATTTTCAAAACTAGCGACCAGACTTTGTACCCATTACACAGGCTCTCGAAGACGTCTTCCGTCAGTTTAAGGCGTTTGGAATCTTCGTCAAGCGCCAGTCGCAGAGCACCCAAACTCTCCGCCACCTCCTGGGGATCGTAATTTAGTTGCTCCACAATGCGGATCTTTGATTCGTATTGACCGATAGCATCTAAAAGTTTCTCCTCCGTATCCTCTTCCGTCTTGATGAATTCGCCCATCAGGTTGGCGGCTTGGCGCGCCGTTGCCAATTCCTTGAGAATATCATGTCTAACTGTTAGCTGCTTTTGCAGCATAACGTCCATTTTCTGGAGATTGAGAACCTTTTGCGAGAATTCGTTCTCCAAGATGTGTTTTTGATTTGACACTTTGTGGGCCTCCGTGTCGAGGCTCTCCATTTCTTCGGTAATTTCCTCGAGGGCCTTCAATTCATCGGATATCTTAGCTTCACATTGACCCTTGAGTTCATCGAGTTCTTCGAGTTTCATCTGCAGCACATAGCGTTCTCCCTTACATTTCTCCATTCTCTTCCAGCAAGCCAAAATGTTGATTTTCTGAGGAAAAAAAACATGTCCATAAATGTACATATATTATTCATGTAGCCTGGTACTTACCAGGCGATGGTCTTGTGGATCGTCTTCCCGGTACTCGGTGCTCCCAATTTCAAGAATCTCTAGGGTAGCCTTTTGCACTTCGGCTAGATACTGATCTATTTCGGATGTGATTTTGGCGACCTCCTGCGCGCGGCGTTCCAGCATTTGCGTCTGTGTCATATAGTCCGCCTGGATAGATGCCGCACGCTCTTGCAGACTGCACTGCTCGTCCTTCAGCTGCCTGATACGAAGATCCACATTTACCTGCACGTATTGCCCTGGGCCTATGCGAATCGAATGGGCGGCATATTCCGGGGATGGTGTGTACTCTAGTCCCAGGCTGGGCACCAGCACACCCGTCAAGTTGGGCGGCACGTTCTTCGTGTCGGAGGTGAGAAATTCAGCGGTCTCCTTGGACTCGGTCACCAGTACGGTCTCGATACGCATCGAATCAATTAGGTAGTTCATCACAACCGGATCATCACAGCTAAAGATTCGGTAGGATAGATTAAATAGTATTTATGTACGTGTCTTGAGCCTCACCTGATTTCATCAATCAGTACTGTGGTGTCAGGTGTAGTGGGTCGCACTTTGAATCTGGACACATTATAAACGCGAGCTGTGAAGGCGGTGGTAACGATGTTGGGCGCATTGCTGCCATAGAACTTCTGGAGCAGAACTCTCAACGATTGACACTCCTTGTGGGAGTTGACGATGTAGGAGCGTAGGCGATGAGCGCCTAGCTGGCTCTCGACTAGATCCCTGTACTTGGGATTGGATACGGATATATATTGGCCCAGAGGACCGCGCGGCATTCGATACTGGTCCAGGCCGCTGTACATTGCGCGCAGGGCATGATGGACATTGATCGCCTGCTCGCCGTATATGTACAGTGGGTTGGCTCTGTTGCGACCAAGCGTGTCAAGTTCCGATTGGATTTTCACTGCACAACAATACAAATTAGAAATATTTACATGTCGCCAAAGCTCGTCGAATAATATTGAAACTCACGCGTGGATTGGAGCATTTTGTTTCGATCGATTCGTTGGGCATTCACCTGTTCGCGGACTGAATTCATTTTTTCCCTTGTCACCAGCTGCTCCTTGCGCAGCTGTTTGACGAGGTCCTCTCTTTTGGCGACCAGCTCCTTAAGCTCCACCGCTCTGGCGGCGTGCTCCTCTCGATTCTGCTTAATCTTGGCATAGTCGACGTTGTAGTATTCGTATTCGTGCTTCTCCTCGCTTAGGCGCTTTTCGGCGTTTTTCATTTTTGTGCTGATGTTGCCGGCTTTTAAAATGGTGCTCATTCTCATGCTGACGGCTTCACGCATCTTCGTCTCGTGCGCTTTGTGGACATTTCGGATGTGCCACATCTTTTCCTCAAGGGTGCTAAAAAATCAAAGATAGTTAGTGGCTATAGTGGGATCGTTTGTAGTGTGATCGTGTGTCCTCTACGAACATCAACTGTTGCGTGAGTGCGGCTTGTATGGTGTCCTTCTGGGTTGTGGCTGGCTGCAGCTTGGCTTTCTGGGCTTCAATCTTGTGAATGTGCCTCTCACAGATGGCCAGCTCCTCCTCCTTTCGCCCCACCGACAGCCATGCGAGCTTGCAGTTGGCCCCTTTTAACTTGAGCTGAAAGGGCATACAAATTGTTAGTAAAAAGATCCCCATCAGTCGTCAGCTTGCCTTGACAGCTTCCTTATCGATGAGTGTGGCTAGCTTTTCCTCCTCCGCGAACACCAGCTCTTCCGATACTTGCTTTTTCTGTGGAAGTGGGAAACGTTTAGAAATTTAAGTACACTAAGATTCGATTTCGATTCAACCATTTTAAGATGTTCCAGCTCTCTCTGCAGCTTCTGACGGTGAACAAGACATTCGGTGAGAGCATTATCACAGATATCCAGATGCGTTGCCCTCATCAGGAGTGTGAAATTTGATTTTGGGGTCAGTCTACAATGTATTTATAGCTACAATCATCATTTCAATCATCTTTTCGTTGAACACTTACTTTTTAAGAAATTCACGGGAAGCCTCCTGGTTTAGCACAAAAATGGGATTATCGACATGTATTTGAAAGCGGCGCAGCATGCGTTTAACATCATCCAATTTTTTCGAGACGATTCTACCGCGTGCATCCTTCAGCTCATACGTAGAGGACGATTGCCGTATGCGCCGCACCACCGTCACATGCGCTCCCATATGTTCCGCTTCGAATGGGTTAAATCCAGCATTACAAAGGGTTATTTCGATTTTGGCTGCGCTTTCGCCGTTTTTGATTAGCTCTGAAAAACAACAATATATTGCAATATATTGAGTGGAGGCCAAGTGGTGTGGTACATACTCGCTATGCTGGCCGCACGGTTAGTGGCACGTGCATTGCCGCCTAGACCTAAGATTAGCGCTGTGATCACCGCACTCTTGCCACTCCCGTTCTTGCCCACAAGGAAGTTGATGTTTGGTCCAAACTCCACGGTAAAACTTTCATGGCACATGAAATTCTCCAAATGCATAGATATAACCTTGCCGCAGCGATTAAAACCACTTGGAACCTCTGGTTCGTACTAAAATTAGATGGAACACACATACATCCAAACACCTGACCATAGCTAAATCTGAACTAAACTTACCGAAAGATTTAACGACGGAAATGATGCCTGAAGCCTGCGTGAACCTGTCGACTGGAGGCTGTTGCTGGCGTTGTTGTTGTTGTCTGGGCCTGGGCTTGGAATTACCAAAACACTCTTTAAATCCTGCTCGACAATATCAATCTTGTAATCTTCAGTGATTGAGGCGTTCTGCTCGACAATATCCATCTTGTAATCTTCTGTGATTGAGGCGTTTTTGCTTTTTTTTATTTCTGTCGACTCTGAGGAATCCGCGTCCGACGGTAACCATTTTCTACGCATTTCACGTTTGTACTCCATTGCATTTATGTATCTCTGAAAACAGAAAGCGCTGGCGAACGTACTTTTACTTTCGTGAACATCAGGACATCAGCATTAACTTACGTGGACCTAGTTATTACTTCCTAGAAACGGGGACATGCAGATTAGCCAGAATTGCAACCAATTGCGCCTTACTGACAGTGTGACCGGAGCATTCGATTTGAGCTGGCCCAACATCCGATATCGATGTTTACGTTGGCGCCAAAGTGGCATTAACGCTTTTTAGTGCAATTCCACTATACTTCAAGATCTTTCTAGTCTGAAAAACACACACAACTATAGCCTTGGTCTTTTTTATTTATCAATTTTACAGACTAAACTTAACCGATAAGCAAAGAAAATACCAAATGTATGTTGCAGGGTCACACCTTTAAGTATCGAATAGAATAGCGTGGTGCTGCCAACCGTTTAGCTAAACAGAGACAGCCCTATGGGGAAGAGCATGCGGTGAGAGCGAGAAAGAAATACGCGTCAGCTTGGCTTTTCAGTTGATCGACTGTTACACTTTTCAAATGAAATTTTACTGTCTGGCTGTTTGTGTACCTCACCAGAAAGTCGTCATAGCTCCATTATGTAGTGTATAGTGTATCGCCTCTTAACAAGCCGGCTACGAACGAGTTTTGACGAGGAGGAGGGATTACAAACAATTAGAGCAGCTTTATGCGTAGTTGAAATTTATCAACCGTCAATTGGCGTCTCGAATGATTTACATTTATTTTATTTGATTTTTTTTGCTGCTGCTGCTGCTGCTGCTGTTGCTGTTGTTGGTTACCTTTTGCGCCTTCATTCGAAAAGCAAACATCATGACCAACAAGTGGCTTGATCTGGTTTATGCCACAGACAGAGGCACAGACCCACAGAGCCACAGAGCCACAGAGGCAGAAACGGTGTGGAGTCTGTCTCTGTCTGTGTCTCTCATTTTTGACACCTGTTTACGCACCTTGTTTTTGAGAGACGCACACACAAAAAACAGTCGATTTTGACAGCAACACGTGTCTGAGTTGTGAGTGGCATGTGGTGAGGGGGCTGCAAAGGGGGTGGGTGGCGATTGTTACGGAGTCTGTGCGCTTATGAATGGTAGGCGGGGTCTGGTCTTGAGGTTTTCGTTACATTATGGCATGGAAATGCCGATTTGGATTTGGTTAAAGAAAGCATGACAAATTTTCGGAGAGTGAGTGGGGAGATATCTGTAAATAAATACATATATCCGAACTGAAAAGGTTTTTTCTTGGAAAATTAACGTTCAATATTTCACATATAAGGAATTTTGAAACCCAACCTCAAAAACCAACTCCGTTTTATGTTACGTGACGTTAAGTCATGTTTTGGCTTAATCTTTAAAACCGTTTATTCGACTGCTGTCATGTTTTTGGTGAATATACATACATAGATATATATATATATATATAGATATATGTATAAATGTTGCACATTTTTGTCGTACGAAGGTACGAACGTAACGCCAGAATTTCACTGCCCATATTAGACCATACTTTACAAATATGGAATGAAATTTCTAGATCGAAAATATCTATGTACATTTTACTTATGTATGTATGTATATAATCTTGGTTAATATATATGGGCCACTCTTGACTCGAAATAAAACTGAATTTCGTTTAACTTTAAAATCAATAAAAACTGAAAAAAAAGAAAGATAGGAACGGAAAGGAAAGGAAACAACCAGAAAGACCAGAGCAAACCGAAGAGGAAGATGTCCTAAACCACCCTTGAGACACATCCCAACAGCAAACAGGAGCAAAAAAGTTTATAAATGAAACAAAAAGTAGAGGAAAAAGTAGAAAAGGAAGAACACAAGCGAGCAGAAGGGAAGCAGAGGCAAAAGTAGAAGCAAAAGTAGAGCAAAAGTAGAAACTAGATGAAGACAACGTTGTCGCTGTTGAGATGCTGCCTGCTGCCTGGACCTGGACCTGGCCCGGGGACGGGACGGGACTCCTCTTCTGCCACCCATGGCTATGGCTATGGCTATGGCGATGGCGATGGCGAGTCGTCGATGTCGTAAGACAAAAGGGCGTCAACGTGGCCGAAACCCAAGGGATTCGAGATGGAAGAAGAACAAGAAAAGAAATGTCGGCTAAGGAAATGGGAAGGAGCAGCAGCCGCAGCAAAAGTAGAAGCAAAAACTTTTCAACGTCTGCTGGTTTTTCTTTTGCTTTCTCTCCCTCGCCTCCTCTGTTGTCTGTTGTCTCTATTCAGTGCCTTGTGGCAGAGAGAGCAGGCAATAGCCGAATGACGGCGACGCCCTCAGACAAATTTTGTTGCTGTAGGTTGTGTGTGGCAGCAACAGCAACAGCAGCAGCAACAACAACAGCCAAAGCCAACGCCAGTGCTCAGGAGTGGGGCTGGGGCTGCCAGTGGGTGGTGGCTGTGGCACTGTGGCGGAGTGGCTGTGGTGGTGGTTGGACTTATGGCTTAATTGGGTGGCTGGGCAGCGTCTGCCGAGCAGCAGCAGCAACAACAAGGTTTGCCATAAATGGGGAAATTGCTTTTTGGGACGACCCACAAAAAAAGGAAATCATCGAAGGGCACACCGAAGCTTGCAATACCCTAAGAAATGGTGCTAGGCCATAGATTTCACTGGAAAAATCCAGTAAAGTGGCAGATACTTTTACCAAAGACAATATAAACACTAATTCTGTTTTTTACGGGGTAGGGTTGTTTTTACAAAGAGCGCTGTCTCGCTCGCACAAACTCCAGTGCGCTCGCACATCTAAAAATAGAATGAGCTCGCTTGTGTCTCTCTCTTTTTCAAGCAGGAATACTTTCAAATTCCTGCCCGTCAGGAATCGAACCGAACTGTTAATATTGTCTTGCTTTTACGTTGAAACCAATAAACGAGTCATAAATAATGGTACATACATACATACATATGTGCATGTACATAAGTATTTTCATAGACAGATCGGATTTTGCATTTCTTCAGAAATTTCATGTGTTTCAGGGAGATCTAATCGGCAGATCCAATCGTACAAGGAAAGGAATTTTGAAGGGATTGAAGAAGATCTATCTATCTATCCATCTAAATTCATCTCGAAATAGAGATCTTCGTACCAAGAAATATATTTCAAGCACATCTTTTTTAGTATCTATCTAGCTATGAGTAGCCATTATCTTTTCAAGATACCCGGATACCCTTTGATAGGGCATCGGAAAACACTTTTGCTTCCATATCGTTATGTCGTTTAGTCGTTCTGTCGTTTAGTCGGTCTTTCGGTTGCTTCGTCTGTTGTTCCGACGGTCTGTGTCCTGTATATGGCGCCTTATCTCTCCCTGTCATTCTCTCTCTCTTTCTGTCTCTATGGCCTTATGTATATGTATGTATATATGTATATATGTATGTATATACTCTGCTGCTGTGGTGTGTGTGCGTACGTCTGCCTGGCACTGTCTGCTGGCTTTACCAGACGACGGCAGCAGTTGTTGCCTCGCCCATAGCTTCCGTTGCTTTTGGCATTTGGTGCCACATGCTGGCCCGCCCTGCCTTCTCCCCTCCCCTCCCCTCCCCACCCCGCCGCTTTGCTCTTGCTTATCCTTTCTTCCGCTGCCTTTTACGACTCTTCTTCTACTCTCTTCGCTTCTCTTCTCCCGCTCTATGGGCTGCTGTCCTTCGATGTCTGCTGTGAGTGCGACACAGTTTTGTGTGTTCTCCTCCTCGTTTGGTGTGCGTGTCCATGTGTGTGTGTGTGTGTGTGTGTGTGTGTGTGTGTGTGTGCTTTTCTGTGCCAAATGTATTGCTCGTTATGTCTGCTGTCTGTGTGTGTGTGTGTCTGTGTGTGTATATGTGTATTGGTGTTTGCTCATGCGTCTGTGTGCGTTTGTGTCTGTGAAAACTGTGGCGCGTGTTTGGCATTAGTGACAGTCATGTCAGCAAAAGTTTGAGGCACATTCAACATTCCAAGTTTATGTCGTCCTTTACCTCCCGTGCCCCACTGCCTAACTGTCTCCCTTTCCTCTTTTCTCTCCACTTTTCCTTCTCTCTCTCTCTCTCTATCGCTTTCTTCCTCATTTTTGTGGGCTCTGCTCTGGGGTCTGGGGCGTGGCAGCAGCTGTGGGTGGCGCATGTTCTGAAAATCACATTAAAGCTCCTTCCTACTTCCTACTTTCTGATTTTCTTAAAGGAAATCTTTTCAGGCGATTTTTTGTGTCTGGTGATTCGAACTCACTCTGTATTGTACTCTGTACTCTGTACGCTATATTATTAGGATTAGAATTATTTACAGACGATTCTGTTTGCGGATGTTCGTCTGTTAAGGTTTCCAGACTCTGACCGAAATCCGCTGGCTGTGCTGTGAGTTAGCCAATGAATCCTCATCTCATCTCGCTGTTCAGTTCTCGAAAGTTGGACAATTGCTTTAAGACTGAAATTTGATGAAATGTTTTACGTTTTTGATAGTTTTTCTTCCAGAAGATAACCCCTAGAATGAAAGTACTACGACTCTCGAGATCCCATTGCTGATTGCAGATTAGAACAATTCATTTGTTAACCCAAAGACACAATTCGGTCGTGGGTTACCTTTCCTTTATGCCAATTCTGTGCGCTTGAATGGTGAATATTGAGTGGAAATTAAGCAGAAAGCTTCGGCTGTGAATTCGGATTGTTCTTTTCTCTCTGTCAAGGTCTTGCCCCATCCTAAATCTGGAGAAACTAACATTGCGATGCGCTGCCTCGATGTTGAAGCATTTCTCCACGTCCTGCAATTATCCAATCAGGCTTCATGCTCCCCCTACTTCCCCCTCTCTGGAGGCGGTCCCCTTGCGATCAATGCCTGTCTATCATTTGACTGAAATCATTTCCGCAGTTTTATTGTGCCTCGTGCCAACATGGGAGGAACGTGGGCGGCAGGCATGCCCCCAGAAAATAAGAGAAATTATACTCGAATTTTCCCCTTTTTTATGGAGCTTTTTTTCAGCTGTGGCAGCTGCTGCTGCCTCTGCTGTTGCTGCTGCCTCTGCTGCTGCTGTTGGGGGCATGTACTCTCGTTGTCGTATCTAAATCCATTCCATGGCCAGGTCAAGTTTGGCCTTTTAACTGGGTTGAACATGAGGCACGAGGCAGGAGGCACGAGGCGGTGCCAGGCCCAAGACTCTGTGTTCATTTTTTTCGTCGCTATCTTGTGGTAATAACTTGTTTCTCGCAATGTTTTTTTTCACCGATACACTTAAAGAAGGTATTGTGATTGCAACAAGAAGGAGGAGGACCCAGAGGAAGAACGAAACAAAGCATAAATCATTAAGAGATGAATAATCGTAGCTTCTATGACATCACATCGTATTTCAGCCACATTTAAGATCGCTTTGGTTAGAGTATCGTCCGATTCGGTCTTTAATTGTGGCCACTGCGATTGGCCAAAATGGTTTTTTGCATTACAATGTCAGATTAATCAAAACGAGCCAGCGAACAGCAGCAGCAACAAAACGTTGACTGGAGAGAAAACCCGACAATTGTTTGGGGGGTCTGTGACGGAAGGGGGGGCGGGGAGTAGTACGGGGAGTACGAGTCGAGCGAGTATTGCTTACTGTTTGCTTCACAAGAAATACGAATGCATAAAATTTTATGTTTTTCTGCTACCACATTTGATGGGACTGCAGTCTGTGGCTATGGCTGTGTCTATGGCAGTGGCAGTGGCAACGTCGTCTATGGGTGGTGGCAACAAGTGGGCCAAGCCACCACCGTCACCGTCACCGTCACCGTCACCGCCATGGCCACAACCACAACCACAGCAGTAGCGGCAAACGGCAGCGGCAAACGGCAGATGATTATCGGCTGCAACAACAACTGACGTTGCCTCTGCATTAGTTTTTATTGAGGCAACTGTTGGCTGAGGCTCTGGAGGCACCAACTGCCAGACAAAGCGGCGGTGCAACAGAAACAGCAGCAGCAGCAGCAACAACTGACAGAGCAACATTTTCATTACCATTCATCACCTGACGACCGACGACGACGACGACGATGACTCCAATGTAAAACCTTGTGCCGTAGACCAAGAGACCTCGACTTCCTTTGGGTCGATGCAACTGTTGCTGCTGTTGCTGTTGCTGTTGCTCTTGCTGTTGCCACTGCCACCGCTCTTTGCGCACCCCTCCCCTCTCTCTTGTGGCACCTCTCAGGCCTCCGTGGCAGTTGCATCCATCCATCCATCCATTGTGTGTGTGGCCCATGGCCATGGAAGTTGCTTGTTCAAGTTATGGCTTTCCATGGTGATCAATGATCTATGAGATGCTACGGCACGGGGCCGCCTCAATGATGATGAAGAATAGGGAACAGCTAAACAGAATAGGGAACGAGAATAGGAAATGGGGTGATAGAATAGGCATGGAATAGGGATAGAAAACTCAAGCCACAGCATTTATGTTATTTTTACGATGATATTTTATATTCAAGAGGCTTATCTTAAGGAGGGCACCCTTGTTTATCTATCCTATCCTTTTTTTTCTAAACACAAAATATCAATACAATTTCGATAGGAGAAGAGTCGGTGATCGATAAACTAAAAATCGTCAACTATAGATAATTATTATATCATATTGTGAGTTTTTGAGACAACTTAGGCCTAGTTTTATTCGTCTATTAGGAGTTCCCCTCCTATCCTTTATCCATGACATCCATCACACATTTCTTTCCTTGAAACAATGGTTGAAACCCTCGTTCGCTAATTACACAACATCATTCATTCGTGTGTGTGTATGTTTCTGTTTCTGTTTGCCTATTCCCAACAATTATCTGATCGGACACATCCATCCATCCATCCATCCATCTACCATTTACCTATCCATCCATCCCACTAATTCGAATCGAACGAACGCACGTGCCGCGTAGTGTTTTTCCACTTAGCACTCGCTCTGGCTCTGGCACTCGCATTCGAATCCGGATTTCATTAGTCGATTTAACAAAATTTGTTTTTCATCATCATCTGCCCACATTTGCATTTAGCAATGGAATGTTAATTTCATAGCGAAATATTTTCGCATAAAATAGACATTTTTGCGCGATTTGTGGTGCCTGTTTTTGGGGGTCAGAGGAGGTTGGCAGGAGTGGAATGGCTGCTGACCTTTGGTCAGGGCAAGGTCCCTCGTCTCATTAGGACAGGTTTTCATGCTGCCAAACTCGACCCCAAATAAGTAGGCAATGAAAAGCCATGCAGTGCGATACAGTGCGGTATGTTAACGTAGGTACCATCTTTCGAGCTGACTTTGTTTTAGAATAGAATGAACAGTGTATCGATTTAGATGGCTATAAGATGAACCAGGGCTTCCTAGACTTAAACTTATGAAACCCACCTTACGTATACTATGTATACTTGTGGCTATGCCATACAAACGGCTATAAATATATATAGACCCACATTTAGACGAAGTGAAAGAATGGAATGGACAATTTTCAGACCCAATCCCGAGGCCCTGACTTGGCTCTGACTTGAGTCATTATTATATCATTTTGGTGCTGCTGCTGTTGTTGTCACACGCTTTTATGACATGTTGCGAAGGACAGACAAGGATCAGGGATCACAGAAGCAGGAGTCCTGAAAAACATTTAGTTTCGGATGGGGGTAAACAGCAAAAAAGGGACAAAAGTTCATAACTGTGACAAGGGGCCGCCATCATCATCATCGTCATCGTCATCATCGTCACCATCCTCCTCCTGACAGTCGTCCTAGTCATCGTCAACGCCAGTCCAGTGCCAGTGCCAGCGCCAGCGCCAGTCCCATCGATAAGAAACGCAAAACGCAAAAAAGCAGGACAATGGGACAGGACAATGGGCCTTCAAGCTACAGCCACACGCACGCACACACGCACACACTCACACTCGCACACTCCTGTGTTTTCATATCCGATTCGTCCTCGTCGTCGGCGACATGCTTTTTCCTGTCTGTGCCTCCATTTTTATTTTTTCCTCGCCCCTGCGCCATTTGCCCTCCTGGGTCCTGCGTCCTGGTTTCGCCTGCCATCTCCTGTCTCCGCCTGTCTTCTTCTTTTTCCTCCTGCCACCGCCTGTGTCGTCTGCCTCCTGCCTTCTGTCTCCGCCTCCGCCACTCGTCCTGCCTGTCTGTGTGAGCTCGTTTCACTTTTGACTCTGTATTGGTGCGCGTGTCTGCCGCCTGGCGTCCGCCGCCGCTGCGCTCCGCTTGGGCCTGTCCTGTCGAAAATGTTTTCCATTTCAGTTAGCAAATTATGTCGGCCAAAAGAGAGAGACAGCCACAGACTGTGCAAAGGAGAGGAAAGGACACAAACACAAAAAAAAATATAAATGAAAATTTCAGACGCGACGCAGTTGGTAATGAATGGAATGTGGCTTGGAGTGTGGCGAGGGACGGCAGGCGGCAGGATGGGGGTCTGGGGAGTGGCAGACATTGTTGGCTGTACAATAGGACGAAGGACACATTGAAAAAATAGGTTCTACCTCCTCCTCCCACTACCGTCCTCCCTCCGTCCGTCCCCTTTTTGGCCTTTTCTGTCGCTGTCGCTGCCGCTGCTGCCGCTTCTTCTTCTTGCTGTCTCGGACTCCTCGAACCATGTACTCTGTTCCCGCTGCTCCCATTCCGGACGGGGCGCCACCATTACCCCGACCATGCCACTTGGGTTTTTATGGGGTCTCGACACTGGCGACGACGACGCTTTCCACTTGAATTACGCGACCAGCGAGGCATGCTCCCAGAAGGCAGGCAGCAGGGTAGGTTAGGGGAGGGGAGGGGAGGGGAGAGGGAAACTGGGGAACTGGGGAATGGACAACATAAAGTTGCAAAATTGTTGCAAAAGAACACACACAACAAGGAAAAAGGCGAATAAGCGAAACAGAACTGGAGCACAGGATAGGGAAAGGCGAAAAGGAAAGAAAATTGAGAGGCATAGAGGAAAGAAAATGGAGAGGTGGAGTGGTGGGGGGGTAGGGAGGGGACCGGACGAGGGACCAGCAAGCAATGGGAGACATTCGCCATTTTGAAAACTATGTACAGAAAAATAGAAAAGAAAATGCTGGGGGAGTACCTTAATAACCCTTAACATTTATCAATTTTTTTGTATCGTAAATTTTTGATATTGAAGCAATACGAATTGATCAATTTATATCGATTATTAGTCTGTATCGATATAAAATCGTTTTGTTAGTTATTCATATGAAAACTGTCTGTATGTATGTGTGATATGCTGATGATATTTCCATTCTTCCTATCTAGTTTCGGATTCTGGATGCTAAATTCTCTGTGGCACAAAGAGTGTGGCTCCAAATTGTACTTTGCTCATTTAGAGGGTATGTGGCAGGAAAATTGTGGAAAAATACTAACAAAAGAACGAAAAAAAAGAGAAAACGAGCAGAAAATGGCTGCCGGCAATCGTTGTGTCATCGATAATAAAGATTAAAAGTGATATGGCAATACGCTGGGATAAAACCAAGAGAGAGCGACAGATATAGAGGGGGGAGGTAGTGCCAGCAGAGGGTGGGGCGGGCCAGTGGGTGGCCGATGCAGTGGCAGTGGCAGATTGTTGTTCGGTTTTTGCCAGCTCTCGCATCGCAAGTGGTTGACTAACAAAAGAAACTGCAATGCCATTGTAAATAGTCGTCGGAGGGACACTCACACACATACACATACACATCCACATACACTCATGCACACACTCATACAGCTTTTAGCTGCTTTATGGTACAGTGGAGATCCTTCGAAAGAGTTGTGGCAACTAACGAAACAACAGGGCTCCCAATGGCGACCCACTTTCCGAAGGAATCTCCCCAGAGAGTGCCGACTGTATTAGCCTGTATTCCCCCCTCATTCGCATTTGGATTCGCATTCGCATTCGCATTTGGATGTGTTTTGTGGATTTGGATGTGGCTCCATTATGCCAGAGCCTCGTCAAGAGTCTGCTTCTCCATTTGCAGGATTGTACTACAAACTACAGATGGAAATGGAAATGGAAATGGTACTCGTATTCCTATTCGTATATGTATGTGTATGTGTGTGTGTGTGGGCGTGTGGTTTACCAAAGTGGTGCACAAAGTGCTGGCGGCGACCAGCAGAGAATGTGTGAGAAATGGAGAACCCTAACAGAGAAATACACCGAGACTGAGGGGGGAAGGGAGAGAGAGAAAAGGCCTCTCTTTCTCGTTCTCTGGCACTGCGACTGCGACTACGACTACGACTGCGAATGCTGCTGGTTGTCGGTTAGTCGGTTGGTGGCTGCGGGTTTTCTCATTTCAAACAGGACGACCTTCAACTCTTGCTGGCAAAAGGAAAAGCCCAGCAGCAAACGAGGAATCAGGTCATGATTCCTCAAAGAGGGTTTGGGCATGGGACTACAAAACCAAAATTGTAACTAACAGAACTATGCCTGCTCGAACTTGGCCCCAACTCAAACGGAGAATTCAGTTTGAGGCACTGTACATTACACAACAAAAGGCAGCCGCAAACGAGAGAGGGATAACAGAGAATTGTGACTGGGAGAAAGACACTCAGATGAGCCTCTGGTGAGTGCTCGGATATCTTGGATCATGGGAAATAGGATAAAGGTTGTGGTTTCTTGGTTGACATGAGCTATCCATGAGGCATCCGAGGCATGAAAACCTTGTGTACTTGTCCGTTTGCGTTTCCAGATCATAGGTATAACGTTTCCCAGGTTTAACGGAGGGAGTGCGTCCTGTTCCACTACCATTTTGGGCCGGCTTTTCTACATATCGCTGCATGGTATTGAAATCATGCCGTTGCCTCGTAATACTCACGATCTTTTCACCCCCTTGACCTTCATTTACCTTGTGCTTTGTTAGATTGGTGCAATCTGTCATTTCCAGATGATGTGGAGCGACTAATCGTGTTAGATTAGTTACAGCCAGGACCTTAAGCCGAAACTGGCTAAATGAACTATTTATTCGTACAAATCATGATTCACGCAGAATATTCAATGGATTATTTCTTGCACGTGGCCTCGCATTCCTCTTTAGTCTTGAAACGATTTGTGGACCCAGGACATCCGCCGTAATCGGCCACTTCGCAATCATTTTCTTCGGGATCATAGGAAAACCTTTTGAGTCCGTACTGGCAAAACCCGGGGTCGATTGGTTCATCACAAGCTGCAAGAGACATTTGGTACAGATATTAGATATATCAGTCATATTTTATTGGGGCTTTTCGATTCTTTTATTATACTCACGAGCGGCCAACGAAAGGCCAGACAGGGCCAGGAAGATGCCTGCGATGAAAATTAACTTCATTTTGGATTGGATTGGCAGATTGGTGGACTGTCCTACCCAGATGATGTGGAGCGACTAATCGGAATTCACCTAGGAAGTAAATCTATAAGAATAATTCGATTAGTACCGGGCAGAAACTTAGCCCGAAACCGAAGCCGTTAACCGAAGAAAACAGATTCCTACTTAATGCCAGAAGCGAATGGATCCGAAATCAACATTTGAAGATCTTCTCTCTATTATATAAATCGCCGAATAGTTTCTACACGTAAATTATAGTTAAATAGCGTTCCATCGATGGTTTCCTTTGGTTGTTGCTCCAGATAGTGAGGTGGGGATTGGCGCACGACGGAAGCGTTATGAGATATACGATACTCTTCGAATCATGACCAGCGAGACATTAATAAGATCAGGGCCATATAGGGCAAAGATTGCTGCAGATGATATGGATTGACCTACGTATGTAATCTGTAATACGAAGTAGATCTTATTGGAGTAAAAATTTGACAAAAATTTGACATTTTCAATGGAATATCCATTTATTGATGAACCGTTTATTCGCACACATTATGATGCACTCAGAATGATCAACAGTGGATTATTTCTTGCACGTGGCCTCGCAATCCTCTTTAGTCCTGAAACGATTTTGGGAAACAGGACATCCGCCTGTAAAGACCTCTGTGCACTCTTTCTTAGCAGGATCATAGGAAAACCTTCTGAGGAGTAACAGGCAATTTACGGGGTTGGCTGGTTCAACACAAGCTGCCAGAGACATTGGTACAGATATCAGAAACATCAGTAAATATTCTATTGGGAACTTTCCAATCTCTCATTTAACTCACAAGCGGCCAGCGAAAGGCCACACAGGGCCAGGATGATGCCTGCGATGAAAATTAACTTCATTTTGGATTGGTAGATTTTTAGATTGGTGGACTGTCCTTTCCAGCTGATGTCGAGTGACTAATCGGAATTCATCTAGGAAGTAATTATATAAGAACAATTCGATTAGTTCCGGGCAGGAACTTAAACAGAAACCGAAACCGGAACCCTTAACCGAAGAAAACTGATTCCTTGGGAAGGAATGCAGTTTGAGTTCATTAGTTGTGGTTCTGGAACATTTCTGGTCAATTTCTGTAAAATATATATTCTTTATTTATTATCATACTCTTATCTTGGGGGTTATTCCTCTTTATTTAGGGAGCTTATGGGACTGGAGTAGGATATTTGTGATTGCAGGCAGAGTTACGTTTACAAGAGGATGTCCTGAATATTATTTATTCTCCTATAGCAGCTATTACATTCTTTTTATGTATTGAAACAATGATATAAACTAAAACAAGCATTTAAATCCATTTTCACCACATTTTATTGAGAATTTCCATTAAATTAAAGATTTAGTTAAAGCAAAGTTTCTTTGAAACTGAGCTGAAGTCAACATCCGATGAAAACGCACTGTCACAAGAGGATAACAGCCACCCACTGTCTATCAGGGCCCCACTATCCATTCACCATTCTCAATTTCCATGGCGGAAAATCATATTTCCGTTGTTGCTGCTGCTGCTGTCATTTACCCTTTGCTGTAGTGTGTGTATATATAAAGGATAGATGGCTGCAACCCTGCTGCATCCACATCATCATCATCATCATCCTCATCATCATCATCATGGGATGGTAGGGCTATAATCGTCAACTGTCAGACTGCGTTTTGCGGTCGCTCGCAAATTGAATGTAGGTCGACCAAAAGCGAGCCAACGAGAGCAGCGTTGGCCCGACGGTCGACGGTCGACAGTCGACAGTCGCGTGACCGCAGAGAGCCATCGATCAGAGACCCAGTAACGAGCGCCAGAGCGAGAGGAGGGGCATGCAACCAGAGTGAGAGAGCGAGAGAGAGGTGAAGAGTCGTAATGAATTGGCCGCCTCCATGTCTGACATGTCTGGACCGGACAGCCCCGGCCTGTTGGGGCGAAGCGTGTGTTGCGGTCAGTCAGTGTCATGAGCTTTTGACATGCACCACCCGCGCTGCATGCCCCACTCTTCTCACCCAATGAGGGCAGTGTCGTCACTGTCACTGTCTGCCGCCTGTTGTCGTAGGTTGCTCTACTTTTTAGCATAGTTCAGCACACGAGTATTTCTATCTTTCAATGTATTTTTTTTACTTTACTTTTTTGCCTGTGGACTTGAGGCGAGGATAACCTATATAAATATCCCCTATCCTGTAGATGGGGAAACAGTGTACAACAAAACAATCTGTAGAACAGATTTGAGTACTACATATAGTCTAGATTTGGTTTAAAATTAACTTTCTTTCGTGTCTCATGGCTGCTCTTTCGATTAATTCAAAATTCAAGGAAGAAAAATCATTTTCCTAGAACAATTTTCAAATAAAAGTATTCATTTCAAATAAAAACACTTAATACACAAAAATCTCTTAAATTACTTAAATATTGCCTCAATTTTCCCAGCTTTCCTTTGGTCAAAGTCGCTTTCACGTTTCAAAGATTTTCCCTAACTTTTAAGTATGAAAAGTGGAGTTTGAAAGGTAGAGGAGATACATATGGTATATATACAATATGTAGAACATAAAAGCACATATTTTTCATTCAAAATGTTGCCTCCTTTCTCTGCTTTTTCCTACATTTTCCCATATATGTTTTATATACTGGCTCCAAAATGTATGCTACATTTTTTGTGTGCGGCGCAGCTGCCGCTGCTTCTGCTGCTGCCTCTGCCTCTGTCGTTACTTTCAGACACTCCTTTTTGCAGTTGTTCACACAAATACACACACACACACACATATATATATATGTAGATATACACACACAGACACACAGACACAAGTACAGAGGCAAACACAGACAGAAGGCGACTAACTGATTTAGGTCGATGGCGTAAACGACAGAACGACTAACGAACGACGGAACGAACGAACGAACGAACGTCAGGCGTGGTCTGGTCGGAACCAGAGGCAGCGCCAGTCCCAGCGCCAGCGTCAGCGCGAGAGTCCGGGTCGGATCGGTGTCGGTGTCGGGATTCCGGGTTTTTTGGGTTGGGCGGAGTACGGGTCTGGTTGTCGTCTGGGGGTTTGGGCGGGTCTGGCACTCATCGTTAGCACACAGACAGCAGCAAAAGGCAAATATATATACACAAACAAGCACACGTACACACACACACACACACACACATACACAGAGATATATATGTATATTCTCGCATATTCAGGCAGACATCATCGTCATCTCTTCTCCGCCAGTGCTTGTCCACTGGTTTGCCTCGTTATAGTATCAGCGAGTTGTGTGGGGCACAAAACCATCCACCAGACCACTGCTACATACCCCCCACCCCCCACCCACACACCTTCCTCTAGAGAGGACTAGAGACTAGAGACCACACCAGACCAGACCTAAACCAACATGAACATCGCTCTCAACGAAACGAAACGAAACGCAACCCAAACCAAACCAAAAACCCCACTCAGAGACCAGTTCTTTTTCTACTTTTTTTTTGTTTGCGACGGTCTCCACAAATTTGGTTAGACATGGAGCAATTTCTACGTTCTTCTAGCAAGGGGTATTACGGTTTCGAAAAAGATCTTGGCAAAACTTACGATGCTGGCTTTTGGAACTACTAAAGTATTTACGATATCACATTGGGATTGTAAGGATCTAGAGTATGGAATGTATCTGTAAATTTGAAAATATATCAGCTTAAATCTTTGAACAAATCTTTCGTTTCATTGAAACCCCAAAACCGGCTTCCTATCAACTGATACTCGCATAGGGATATGGGCATGTATAAACATAGATTATCTATAGGATTTATGGATCTGCAAAGGTAGTACCCACATACATATATGTACATATGTATGTATGTATGTATGGATATATGGATGATTTAAAAATATCTATGGGCATCTTAAATCTATCTATGATACATTTAAAGAGTATCTATAGCAATGTCTAAATTTTTGGTTCCCAAAAACAAACAAAAGACCCGCCAGCCATTCCTTTCTTTTATTTTTGCGCAATTTTAGCGCAATCTCTTTCTCTCTCATTCTCTGCACATTCCACACACACACACACACACACATACCTCTCCTTCACTCACAGTTTCTCCTGCTCTTTCGATCTACCTCCCCCCCACCCCACTAGTGTGTGCTTTGGCTGTCGCCAGATGGCGCCTGGCCCACTCTTTTGGGTTTTCCTTGCTTTATTTTCTTTTTCTTTTTTTTGCCATTTTTTGGCGCGCACTTTTCAGGCTTCTCTTCTCTATATAGCAGAGAGCGGTCTACCCTGTGTCTGTGTCTGTGTGCGTGTGTCTGTGTGTGTATATGTACAGCTGAAGCAGTTTTTCATTCATTTCGTTACTGTCGAGCACAGCAGCCGCCGAGACAGCAGCAGCAGCAGCAAGAGCAGGGGCCCGTGTGGATTTTTGGTTCGTTGAATTTTTGTTTTGTGCTGCTTTGAAGGGTGGTGGGGGGGAGGGGGCCAGAAGCTGGCAGGCGAGGGGTGGAAGGCAGCCAAAGGGGGTTTGGAACTGGCGTTTGGCTGTGGAGGTGTGGATGGGGGGTGGCTCTGTGGGCTGTGGGGTATTTTGGCTGGTTTTTGGTGCTGCTGCCGCTGCCGCTGCTTTTGGTCGTCCTCAATGTGGCCCGCATTGTGCGCAAAGGTTTTTTTCCACCATCCTTCACTCTCTCTGTCGCTCCTCTTGGATTCCGCTTCTCGTCCCAGCTGTTGTTTGGGGCTCGTGTTCTTTCTGCTTTTTATTTTTTTGTTCTTTTTCTCCATTTTCCTTTTTGCAGTTCTTTTTTTGTGTTTCTCTTTTTCTTATTTTATGTATTTTTTGCTGTTGTTGCTTTTGTCTGCTAGACGTGTTCCTCTTTCGCTCCTCTTCTTTCGTTTTATTTTTGGTTTTTCTTTTGCTCCTCTTTGCTTCTTCTTTTTTTATTTATTTTTTCCTTTTGGTTTTCCCATTTGGTTTTTCCTTTTTCCTTGCTTTTCCGTCGATGTCTAAGCTTGGGGAATTTATATGCCATGTGCGTCTCATATTTTTACCCAACGTTGCTATGCGGGTCACTCCTCCTCCACTCCACTCCACTCTCCTCCCTCTCTCTCTCGCTCTCCCTCTTCCTCCATGGGCCTCTCCGTGTGATTCCCCCTGGGGCGTGGGTGTTGCAAGACACATTTCCCCATACATCCTACACATACATATATATCAATATATATTTTCTATATTTGATGCAAGCTTAAAGAAACGGCAGCTGCTTGTGGCAGGACACAATGCAGGACGAATGCTGTGCTGTGTTGTGTTGTGCTGCAATTGGAAATGGAAAATGTTCTATAAATATATGACAATTTTCAATGGAATCAATCATCTAAATCTCCTCAAAAGCTCTCTCTTTCTCTCTCTGTGCAAATTCCATTTCCTGTTCGACTTTCAATTGCAGATCATAAATTAAAGCATACTTATCGGGGGAGCCCATCCTGTCTGCTGCCACTTGAAAGGGGTGGCTCCTGCCGCTGTTCCTGCTCCTGCTGCTGCTGCTGCTGCTTCTGCGGTTGAGGCAGTTTTCTGGGACTTTGTCACGTTTTGCCCAAACCACTAGCAGAATTTTCCCCCAGGGAAATGCCAAGAGAAAGGCAAAGGGAGGCAAAAGGAGCCAGTCGTGAGAACAAGAACAAAAAGTGTCAAAAGTTTGGCTTAACTTCTCGCACGAACTTCTTCTCAAGTGGAAAATGCACACATCCACTCATAGAGAACGGGAGGGGGGGTGGCCGTAACACACATACGTACACATACATACATAGTCAGAGAAAAGGAGGTACAGATAGAGAGAGAGTTAGAGATGGAGAAAGCGACTGATTATGCTGAGCATTAACATTATCCCTTTTGGCTTTCACTTTGCTGCGCTCTGCTCTGCTCAGTGTTCCCCTTGTGTCTGTGGCATGTCTCCTGCCTGCCCCATTAATCCTCCATCCCTTTCTACTGCCACTTTTCGCTACTACTAATCAAGGATGTCGTCCCCGTCCGTCGCCTGTCGCCTGTCGCTGTTCTCGGGCTGCCTGCCTGCCTTGACTGTCTGACATCTGTCTGTCTATCTCTAAGACCTTTTCACTGTCGCTCTCTTTCTCTCTCTCTCTCTATCTCTCTTTCCTTCCTTCCTGTCTGTCTGTCTGTCTGTCTGTGTGTCTGTCAGTCAGCCTCTTCAGGCTGCCTCTTCGTGAGTTCTTGGAAAATTTTTGGCATAATTTGCATATTCAATGAGCTTTTCCATGTTTACTGCTCTACGGCGCTTTGCCCTGGCAGACAATGCCACAAACACACACACGCACCCGCCCACACAGACACAGGCACGTGTTACATAACTTTTGGGTACGTGTCTGGGAAACGACGCGACTTATTCCTGCCACACCTTCAACCTACTCCCCATCCTCCTCCTCCTCCTCCACTCGACTCGACTCTTCTGCTCTGCGCTGCTCAGCTATGCTGCAACTTCCACTCTTCTCTCTCTCTCTCTCTCTCTCTCTGTCTCTCTCCCCTGCTGCTGACTTTTACACGTGGCAGAATTGTTTTGCCGGCAGTAAATTAAATTTGTTTGCCTTTCCATTTGGCAAGGGAGAGGCGTACAACGCAGCAAGGGACAGACAGGGTAGGTTATGTTCCAAGGTACATCAAATAGAAGGTAGATATAAAGAGGACCCCTGTATTATCTTGATTTCGGGCCACGAGTCAAGGCACAAATTCGAGAAATTTCGACAAATATTATTCTGTACTCGTATCGACGCCTTTTTTTCAAGGCCTACCTTCCCTTGGACATACCTTGGTCTGGCAGCAGTACAGGCGTAGGGGCCATAGCGGTGTTGTCTTACCAATTTCGTGAAACCCCCTACACCTCTCCCTGTTCTGGGAACCGCATACCTCCAGGCCTCTCTCTCCGTCTCTCTCTCTCTCTCTCTCTATATCTCGAAAAACTGCCGGCACGTGTTTATCCTTTTTATGCAGTTCCCTACATTTCTTATTCGCTCTTCCTATAGGGGTTCTCCCTCCCTCTCTTTCTGTGTGTGTTTTTGGGATTTTATTGATTAACTATCTATAGCTCCCCTCCCCCCTCCCACTCTCTCTTTCCGTTCGCATATTTATGGATAATTGTTTGCTGAAGTTTAAAGATTTTAAAATCTATCCGAAAATGGAGAAGGATATAGGCCGAAAATAAGAAGGAAATATACCGAAAATGTTAAGGAAAGTAAAGACCAAAAAGGAACAGGAGTATACCCAAACGATGAAGGGAAATATGAGGGGCAAGAAGGCTTTGGGGGGGGGGGGGGGGGAACAGGTGTGTTGCAGGTGACGTGACGCTTCAAGGACACGTGCCTACCTATGTGGGGGCGGGGCGTGTGGCGTGCTTGCCTTTAATATTTACTCAATGGAACACACGGTGGCGTATGCTTAATGTTATCAAGTATTCCCTTTTTCGAAGGCCATTAAGGGGTGGGCCATAGGCTCGGGCTTGGGCATGGCCATGGACATGGAAGTTGGCCTCAGCTTTAATCCCCATCCGCACCCCTACCTCTGAGCTTGTCAAGTGCTTCTTTGGTCACAAATCCAGTGCCCAAGAAGCGACATAGCAACTGAAGTTATGAGCTCGAGGAAAAGGAGGAGACGGAGACGGAGAAGGAGAAGGAGGCCCTAAGCCCCAGACTCCTGTCCTTAAGGCCCTGACTGCAAATTAGTATAAGTGTGTGTATAGGAGGGTGCAAAAGGAAGAAAAACTACATAGTAGGAAAACTCCTTGTCCTGGGGCACGTTTTTCACATTTCATTTCCATTTCACTTCACTGAAACATTTGCACGAAAGGAAAGGAAACCTCAGAGAATCTCAGTGGATGAATGGTGCTCCACCCTACCATTCGAATAATCTCTTGCGGAATCATCTTTGACTACTCCTCCACAGAACCTCCGTCGTCTGCCTCCTGCTGCTTCTGGATTCCCTGGCAACAAAGTCACATTGAAATCCTGATTTTGAGTGGCAGTCTCTGAATCCTCTGCCCCATTGCTGTTGTTCCTGTTGTTCCTGTTGTTCCTGTTGTTGTTGTTTGCTATGACAATGACACGAGAGAACGAGAGCGCGACTCGGAGGCCTGAGGACGACATGTGACTGCATTAATCATCAGGAGGAGCATGGCGAACGTGGCAGGTCTCATCAGGGAAAGGACTCATCAGCAGAAAGAGAAGGAGGGAGAGCGAGAGAGAGAGAGACGTAGAGGCATTAGATCTCTCGACTTCTCGGAGGCTGCCTGGGCTTCTCATTAGCGCCTTAAACACCGAAAACTAGACTCGACTGCAAGTGGAAAATCCTTCACAGGAGTCTAGAAGCCTAGAAGGCCTTCCCTTTCCTTCCCATCCCCTCACCCCCCCTTTCCCCCTTCACTTCTTTTCAAGAGAGGCCTTCGCCTGGCACTTGTAAACATTTCTCACTGACTTTTTCTTTACTTTTCCTTCGTTTTCTTCGTTTTTTGTGAACTTTTGTTTAAACTTAAAATGCATTTGCACAGGCAGTGCATGGGTACACTGGGGGGGCGAGAGTGGAGGGAAAGCAGAGTGAGGGTGGGGCCGAAAAGTAGAGTGAAAGAGTGGTGGGCGGTGTTGGGCGGGTGGAGGGCACGAAAGATAGAGACTGCTGACTGCTACGCCTGTCTGCTTTTCTCTCCTTCTTTCAGCTTTTTCGCACTATTTTTTTCCTTTTTTTGGGGCACGACACACAACAAATACACTCGCAGAGTGGCACAGTCCCTCTTGCCCACCCACAAGCTACCCCTTTCTGTTCCACCCTTCTGTTCCGTCCCTCCAGTTTCTGCCACTCGGCAAAACAAATACCGTCCACGTCTATACACAAAATCAGACGCTCAAGGACTCTTGAGTTACTGCGCGCCATCCATGCCCCAAACCCTTCCGCAGCAAACACACACACACACACACACACACACACACATAGGGGGAGAGAGACAGCACACACACACTCTTGAAAATGCCATGCAATGAAAGTAATTCCACCAAATAGACTCGGGCTCCTCCGCTGCTGCTGTTGCTGTTGCTGCTGCACGGCTCGCTGGTTGTGTCCCATCTTTGCCACCCTGCCACCCACTGGGAAAGGGTATCATGGGGCAGTGGCAGATGCCACTGCTTTAGTTTGCGATAAAATTGCCAGCGAGTCTCCGATTCCCCGAGTGCGATTCCAAGTCCGAGTGCAAAACCATTAGAGGAATAAACGAGTGTAGGGAGAGGCAGAGTGAGAGGGAGAGGAAGGGAGCCACGAGCAGACTAAAGGGATAAGAGATTAATGAGAGAATGCTGGAGGGGAGAACAGAAAAGAGTTGAGAGATCTAGATTTTGGATTTAGATTACAATTTGTAAAGAAAAAACACTGTTTTTCGTGCCTCAGTTCAATTTGCCACAAACTTTAAGCAATTATCATAATCGCCATTGATGATGAAAACTCCCCCATGAATAGACCCTAGCAAAGAGGAAAATGGAAGAAGGAAGGGCCAGGCACGGCTAGGGGGAAAAACAATATTTAAATGTGGAAAGGACGAAGGACCCTTGACAATTTGGCTCCTCTCTAATTGCTTTTCATTGCAATGTCACAACAATGAGGGAAAGCAGCAGCAGAAAACCCAAAGGGAAGTAGGGGATGAGATAGAGAATGAGATGGGGATGGGGATGGGGGACTGTATTGCAAGGCAACCGCATTTCAACATTTTGCTCGCTCTCTCTCTCTCTCTCTGTTCAAGTTTTTCTTTTCTTCAGCGCAAAAGTTTTCCCAAAGCCCCCTGCCGAAAGAGAGAAAAACTTTCCTTCTAACATGCGGCGGTGGCTTTCCTTTTGTTGCTTTTGTGTTTGTTGTTGTTCTGCTTCCTATTCTTCGTATTCTTCTCGATTGCTTCGTCTATTCTTTCACTTGGGTTTTTCTGGTTTCTGTTTCTGTTTCTGGGTTTTCTTTTGGTTGCTTTGGAAACTCATTCGTTTGTGGGTCTGGGGTTGGGGCTGGACTGCCATCCAAATCATTGGAGAATTGTGGCAAAGGAAGGAAAGGTGTCCTTAAAGCAATGCCGGATATCTGTTGCTGGGGGATGTCCTTACAGCGAGAGCTCGATTGCTGAAGGGTCTGGTTGTCCTTTAGGATGGGGCAGGGCTTCTGCTGCTGCTGCTGCTGCTGCTCTTCCTCTGCCTGCCACTGAAACTTCCTTCAACTTCAGTTGTTTCCGTTGTCAGTCAGGCTTTCTTTGGGCTAAAGTTTGCCTTTGCCTTGCCCCGCCCCCAATCGCTTTGCTCCACCCCCTCCTCTCCCCCCTCGTTCTCTGTGGCTTTGGCAATGTATCCACGTCTGCCACAACGTCTGCCACAGCATCTGCTGCTGCTGCTGCTGCTGTTCCCACCTCCTTTTCCCCCCCACTGCTGGCTGTCTTCTTTGCTTAGCTGTTCTCTCCGCGTCTCTCCATTTTTCACTGTAGATGTCTGCCTGTCTATCCTTCTGTCTGTCTGTCTGTCTGTCTGTCTGTCTATCTATCTCCGCTCTCTCTCTCTCTCTCTTAAGCCTGTCTGTCTGTCGTTTCCATTCGGTTTGCTCTACTGCCGCCTCCTTTTTTGTGCTGCTTCTTGGCTTCTGTCGCTGGCACACTCCTTCCTCCTTCGTATTTATACCCTTCCAGTGTGGATAATTGGTATAATTTGTAATAGATTTTGTCATCAAAGATAAGAAAGCACTTGCGATTGCCTAAAGTATCGATATTCCTTTTTAATCAATTCAAAATCAATAAAACTTTGCCTAAAAACTCTTATATTTGCTATAGATTTCGAATTAGAGCACTATATCGTACAACTGTCAGGGGAAATATTGTTCCAAATAAGTCGTTTCTATCGTTCACGCTTGCCATTCGATTGTGCGTATCACACGTTATGCAGCAGCGCCCGTCGGTTGGTCTCTTCACAGATACTTCGCTTCGTCTTCATAGGAAGACAATATCCCTAAGAGCATTCAAACTGGTATGTTCTTGCATTATTCCTGACTTGACTCTGCATTTGCATGCCACTCGTACACTCTGTACAGTGTACACTCCTTCTGCTGCATGCCACTTGCCACTTGCCCCTCTCCTTCTCCATTCGCTTGTTCCTGCTGCTGCTGCTGCTGCTGTTCGTGCTCTCATTTCCATTCCATTTCCATTTGTGGAAACTGTTTTCGCGCTTCCTTTGCTCTGACTCGACTCTGACTCTGACTCTCCTCTCACTGTGGGGCCCGCCCCTGTTCAACGCCCACTTCCGTTCCAATTTCATCTGCTTGAAGATGAATTTTCATTTTGTCTGCGCCTCTGGTTACTCTCTTTCTCTCTCTCTTACTCTCGCTATGTGCTTCTTCCTTCTCTCTTTTTCGCATTCATCAGCATTACCTTTGGGTAATCATCATTTTTCGCTTGTCTTCTCTCTTTCTCTTTTCTGCTCTTTCTCTCCCTCTTTCATTGTGTCTCTCGGCTCTTGGGGAATCTTTGTCTTTAGTTGGGGCTTCTCTTCCCTTTTTTTTGCGTGTGTATTTTGCATTCCTTCTTCCCTTTCTGCTTTCCCTTCGCATTCTCTTTCTCTTAATCTTTTGGCAAATTTTAATTTGTGTCTCCAGGGGGTGGAGGGTGTCTGGGGTGGTTGCTGTTTGGGGGGTGGTTGGAGGTCGATGCTGTTGACAGGATGTCCCCGAGCGGCGGTTTTCTGCATCTTCATTTCCTTCAGAAGAGAGCAAGTGCGGAACGTTTCCTTTGTTCTCATTTTTCTCTCTCTCTCCTCCTGTTTTTCGTTCGATTTTCTCACGGGAATTTGGGGAGAAGAAACTTTTTCTTAGATTTCAAATTATACAAAGAAAGTTTTTGAAGAAGGTTCCTACTATCTCTTTCGGAACTTCTCTCTCCCCTCTCTCTTCTTTTTGTCCAAATTTCCAAAGGAGAATCTTCCACAAAATTTACTTTTCTTTGTAAGACTTTTTTTTCTCTCTGCCTCTGTATTTCCATTTACAAATTTATCGCTCGATCTCTCAGGTGTTCCTGTAAAGTTCTCTGTATGGGTCCTTCGAAAAAGGGCTGTATCCTCTCGCTTAGGGTAAATTTGCACAGAAAGTAAATGTCAATTGCATTATTCGACCCATGAGTCTCAGTGGCCAGAGAACAAGTCTCTCTCTGCCTGTTAGTCTCATTAACCTACCCTCCTCTATCATCTGTCTCTTTCTACCATTCTTTAGTCCGATCTGATATCTCTCTGTCGCACTCTTCCCTATCCATGTCTTATTCCTTCTAATTTCCAAGGCTCCCCATCCCCTTCCATCCTTCTCTATTTCGCCTGTGCCCGATGTCAGCGGCTACTTCAGTAGCATCGGCCACTGGTTACGCCTGTCTCCCAATTCCCTCTCTAGTTCTCCTCCTCCTTCTTCTTCGATTCTCCCATCTGCCATCTCCCCCACCCACCAATCTCTGGCGATTTATCTTAAGTGGCCTCTCAGTGAATTACAACAAATTTCTATAATAAAGCAGACAAAAATCTTCAAATGGCCGAGGGGCAGCTGAAGAGAGCGGAGAGTGGAGAGTGGAGTGAAGAAACCGCTACTTAAAACGTTCAATCAAAGATAACAATGAGCGAAAGACAGAGAGAGAGAGAGAGGGATAAGGAGACAGGAGCCAAAGAGACAGAGAGACAGAGAGGGACGGGAGAGTAACCGACCCAAGGAATCAATAAATTTTGAGGTTCCACTGTTGTATTTTTTTCTAGTTGATAAAGTCTATGCTTGAGAGATAGAGAGAGAGAGTATATGGCAGGGAAGAGAAGAGAAGAACTAGGCGGAGGAGAATGGTAGAAGAGGAGGGCACAAGAGAGCGGGTACCGCCTTATCAGTCACCTAAGCAATTTGCGTGGTGCTGTAAACAAAAACAATCAATCGAAGAGCTCTCCACTGATAAGCCCGCAAAAAAAACAGGCGACCTTTGGATGGCAGAAAGAGTACAGTACAGTACAGCACTCCGCTCCACTCCACTCCATTCCCGCAGACCCCCACTGACCAGGGACCAGAGACCAGAGACCAGAGACCAGACCAGACCAGACACAAGTGGCAGTGGTAGTGGCAGCAACGGACGGCATGATGCCAATGCGTGCTGTTCTGTTGCTGGCGAACGCAGAGAGCGGCGCATGGGGGCACCACAGCAATAAATGTATCGATTGCAGAGTCACCCCCCACCCAGACCCCAGACCCCACAACCCAGAACCCAGAACCCCAGACCCCCAGAAGCCCAGACTGAGGCACACAGGCAGGCACCTGTTCACTTCGTGGTGCCGTGCCCCATCGATGGACAGAAAATAAAACCAGGAAAGATATAAAAAAAAACATAGCAGGAAAAATAGTAAAACAAGAAATGAAAGGAGAGAATCCGGGGGGAACCGAAGACTGGGATACCCTCTGTGATGATATTGTCTAGAAGATACAGAAAGATATGGGTAGAGATGGTATATGTAGGCAGATATAAGATATTTTATAGGGAAATATGTTTAAATTGTATGGAGTTTTATAGATGATTGTTTCACAACATCTTGCTAGAGGTCCCTCCAATCTTAGAGGTTCCGATTGATATACTACCTTCAGCAAATAGAAAGATATTTCATCTGTTTTCGATGGCTGTTGCCTCTGAGTAACAGTCCTATGGGATTGCAAGTGCCTTCTTTTCTCTATTTCCTTCAAAATCATAAGACCTCCTGAAAGAGTAAAAAAATAGTAAAAAGAAAAGATATATACGACAGTAAAAAAAAAAGCTTAGAACCGGCCGAACTTATCAGCATCTCTCTCTCGCTTTGGCTGAGGCTGTGGCTGTGGCTATGGCCTGCCCCAATACAAAGTGAACGAGTGCCTCAATGGACGGGCCGGGCACTGCCCCACCTCAGATGCCACCCCACAGAAGGTGCCCCATGCCGCTGCTGCTGCTGCTGCAGCATCATTGCCTGGTAGCAACGATGTGTCGTTCACTTGCAAACGAGCGTCCAGCAGCGGCATGGGGCAGCTGAAGAATGAGCAGAAGTGGCGGCCACCACCACCGAATCGTCCCCCCACACAGCCCACAGCCCACAACCCAGACCCCACACCCCACACTGCTGCTAAACCACTCCACTGCCCCAGCAGCGCTGTTGCCTCCTGCCTTCATCTTTGGCCTCCGCCTCTTTGGTTTTTATGAACTCATTTCGACGGCAAAGCGGTCTCGGCTACGAGAACTCAGAGACAGTGGGTTGAAACTAAAGGAGAACTGGACAAAAGCTTAGATATTTCTATTCCTTCTTTGATATTTTCTTCAGTTATGTTTCGAAAACTTAAAGATTGGTGGAAATATTCAATGTTTTTCAACGATCCAAAGCAAAGAATGATAAGTTTTCTACTTTTCGTACTATTTCCCCTTTGCCCCACTGTGTTGGTTCTATCAATGTTTTCAAGAGCTCGTGCGTGGCACAACCACCCCATGCCGCAGCAGCATGCCGCATGCCGCATGCCCCATGTCCAGGGCACTCCACTACACACCCCTTCGTTCGTTGTGGCAGGGGCCACGCTTGTTCATAATCAAAATTAATGATTGAAATTATCTGGCGAGCTAAAGTAGGCAGCAGGAGTTGCAGTTGCAAGTTGCAGTTGCCTGTTGCCTGGTCGCCATTCGGTAGTTGCAGTTGCACTAACAGTTGCACTTGCAGTGGCAACAACATCATCGACAGCAGCAGCAGCAGCAGCGGCAGAAGCAGCGGCAGCAGAAGGAGAGGCACAAACCTCCACTGATGGCAGCACTTAGACAAGGCTATCAGCACCCTGAACGAAGCAAAAGAGAGGAGTCTTTGGTCCAGAGGAGTCCACACTCTGGAGTCTCTGCCAAGAGTCTTGGGTCTCAGGTCCAAAGGCGGCCCAAAGTTGGCCGACAATTTCATATTAAATTGCCAAGTATTAAATGGGGGAAAAAGAGCCGACTCTACTCCACTCCACTCCAGACTCCACTCCAGAGAGGAGTGTGTTTTACTTCCTTGTTCATCGTTGGGGCAAGGTGCGGATTAGCGGTCGCCTATCGGCTGGACGGACTGGACTGCCTCCTGCCCCCAAGGGCTAATTTGTAGAACGATCCGAAAGCACTCCACTTCGTTATATTTGCAATGAAAACTAATTACAGAGAGAGAGCCACAACCGCAGCCGGAGTCAGAGACGGAGTCAGAGTGGAGCCGGAGACGGAGCCTTGACCTGATAATCATCGGGGTGCAACCAGTAATGATAGCAATGTCCTGAAATTCAGCCAGAAATAATGAATTATTTTAATTAGAAACCTCGCTTGAGATCTGGCATCGAATACTCGTATGTTTCCATATCTTTCTCTCATTTCTGTTTAATTTTTAATTAATAAAAACAGGAAGTTCTCTGCAGATTTTCACACGATGTTGCAACACAAAAGTGTCAGGCTTAGGAATCCTCAATCGGATCAACAGATCAACAGAAACCCAATTCGCGTTTCCTGCCACAGCCACAGCCACTGCCACTGCCACTGCCACTTGCCACAAGAGTCGCCAGCAGCCAACAGCCAGCCACCAGCCGCCACTAACCTGATCGCAGAGCCACGACAATTCCTTGGTAGAAAACCAAATTGACAGGCGATTTCCGTTCCAAAGAGAAAGAGTAGAGAGAGAAAAGAGAGACAGAGAGAGAGAGAGAGGAGAAGTAGCCACAGAGAGAGGGAGGAGAAAAGGAGGAGTATGCAGCATAGTGTCTCCGTTAAGGCCAATACAAAATTGTCTGTCTACTTAGGAGATTGGCGCCGGGGTTTTTCATCCTCAGCCACGGCCTCAGCATCGGCCTTCCTTCGTTCCTTTGCATTTTCCTAAGCGCCACAGCGCCCAAGCCATGCCACGCCACGCCACGCGCCGCCGCCAGCTTTTCTGGGCGCCAAGGCGGCATTCAAATTTGAACGGCCTCCCCACTCAACCCCCCTAACTCCAGTCTAGTTCCTCAGCCCACTGCACCCTAGTGGAGTCCACGCCTATAGCTTTAATGGGTGGACGACAGGATGCACTAGAAGAAAATTTGTATACATGAAACGGAGTATTAGAATCGATCTATCTTCCAGTCGTTTCTAGTCTCATTTGAACCTAAAACAATCCCAAGCAACAACTAATCCCCAATCTATCTTTATCTGAAAACTTTATCCACCTTTGACGATGAATCGATTCTGTTTCTATCCAATAAAAAATACTTAAAAGTATTTTAATATAAATCAATCATCGATATCTATCAAATCATATCCTATCCTATTCAGACATAGCATTTTTTCGTATATCTCAAGTATATGTTATTTATATTTGGGGAAAACGTATTTATTTCATTTCATATCTCCTAGAAGATGCAAAATACGTCACTGTAAATGTCTTTTGTGTTTTTTGCAGTGTAGCCTTCTTTTCTGTTGCTTCTTTAGAGTTCAACACACGACAATGGCAGTTCATTATAGCAGGGCGATGCATAGGCGATGCATAGGCGCTGCATAGGCGATTCAGGTAAAAAGAAGCGCTACAGAAGATGCCGCAGGCTCAAGGACACGCCCCATCTAATGATGAGAGCAGGTGAATGGTCCAGCTTCCAGCTTGAGGTCTTCAACTCCAGCTCCCATTCCACGACGACCATGTCGCCGTCTCCTTCGTCGTCGTCGTCGTCGTCGTCGTCGCCAGGAAAATTACTGTTCTTTGGCTAATCACAGACGCCGCCGCCACCGCCTGTCGCCCTGCTTGGGGCTGAGATGGGGTGCGGTGGGGTGGGCAGGGGAGGTATTCTTCTTATTTTTCGAATTAGAATGGCTTGCAACTGCAATTCCTGGCCTAAGAGTCGATCGGCTCTTATTATTTACTTTAATTAGCATTTCCGCATGGTCAAATGATTTACTATTGTTCTTGTATCGGAGGGGTGCGGGGGGTGGCCTGCTTTGGGGTGGGGCTGGGACTTGGGCTGCGCAGAGCTGCAGGAGTGCAGAGTGCAGATATTCCGCATCGATAAATAACATTAATTAAGTTGTTCACTTGGGGGCTGCCTTGTTGATGGCTGCCACAGCCACTCCCATCTACAACTCCCCCCCCACCCCTTGTTTATCAGCAGGGAGGGAGAAGCATAGCTGGCAATTTTAATTAGCCATTCATTCATGTTGGCTTCCAAGTTCTAAGCCAACCCCCAACCCTCCACCCCCGCCATTGCCCACTGACCAGCAGCACTTGTCAGGAGCTCCACCCTCTCCCCCCCTTGTAAGCCGCTTAAGAGTCTTTTGTGGCAAGTCCAACAATCAAGTGCCGACACTGCAAGGAACAATGCAATGTATCAACGACGATATCTCTAATCGATTGACAGAAATCTGACGGGGGGAAGTCTTTAAGGAACAATCATAAAGACATGGTTGGGAGGGGGGATATACTGGGGGGCAATGGAGAGATAGAATAATAATTCTATAGCCCAAAGGCTAAAGGTTCCATTCTGTATGATACTTTTGTTCCACTCTGATCGATTTTGATTAATTCCGTGTTAATTTAGTTAGTTGCTTGGTGCGTCATGCAGCACCGCCATTCGGTCGGTATTTATTCTAAACAAAGTTATGGAAAGTACTTTTCTGTATCTCTCTATCTATGTCTCAAGATTAAGGTGTGTGAACACACATGGAGATTTAGTTGTATCTTAAATGGTTATTTCCTTGCTGCTTACAACCCGTTTCAAGTCAGTTTTAAGATCACTTTTCAATCATTTGGAACGTAGCAATGCTAGGATTAACCCTCCCCCAAGGAACCCCTTGGCTTACGTTCCACTTGAGTACAATTTCCATATCTTTCTGTCATCTACAAAGCCCTTTTCCCTTTGCTATCTCTTTTTGATCGCTTAAATGCTAATTTTTCTTGATCATAAAGCAATTTCGCCCTCACGCACTTCTAATTCTCCAGAGGAGGAGTCGAGCAGCAGGAGGTGCAGCAAGAGGAAGTGCATCATCCACAGAGAGCTTTTGACAGCTGCTCCTCATGAAGGGTCAAGCATGGCTTCACTGACTCGGAGGTGAACAGAGCTTAGGCGGCGTCTTGCCTGAGCGCCTCTGCCTTTACCGCCTGGCATTAGAGATAGAGATACCAAGATACCAAGATACAGATACAAAGGAAAGAGTGGAAAGCGTGGGAGGGGGGAGAGAGAGATCTTCAATCGATAAGTGAGTGAATGCGGGGGCGGTGCTGGTGTGTTAGTGTGTCTGTGTGGCGGAGGCGCGACGATCAGATCGTAAATAAGCGTTGAAAACTTTATAAATGCATTGTCGCATAAACTTGGCCACATCTTGGGGTCGCTCCCGGGGTCTACTACTGGCCAGAGGAATGGGGGGTGGGCTGGGGGCTCTCTTGGCGTGTTTACGAGGCGGCAACCACAATGGTGGTCACGATCAAAAGCGGTCAACGTGCAACGTGCAACAGCGACAGACTGCGGCAAAAGCTTATTGTACTCGAGAGTCTTGGAGTCCCTCTCTCTCTCTCTCTCTCTCGCTATCTGCGGTGGTTCGTGGTCGTGTGACAATCGCCAGTGGTGCCACTGCCACTGCCTCACAGTTGCAAACACTGCGGGCTACACTCGTGCAAAATGTGATGGAAATCGTCTGAACTTTGGAGGGTATTCATCAAAATGGGAAGAAATTCCATTGATCCATTACTATATATGTAGTATCCGTCTACTATATTCATCTTCTTTTAGTTAAAAACAGTCTTCTCCTTCTCCTTCTACATCTTTCCATAATTTGAACCTTCCGTAATCTCCCTTGAATTTCTCCCAGTGTGACACGGGGGCAGGCAGCAGGGCCAAAGTGATTTGATCGTGGGCAGTCGTCGCCATTGTGGCTGGTCGTTGCTGCTGCTGCTGTGGTTTGCTGCTGCTGCTGCTGCTGTTGCAGTGACATTCCTGAGAATAGCTGGCTCTCGAAGGCATTGTCATAATTATTAATAAGCCTGCCGTTCGATTTGAATGTGGTCAAGTGTGTTGTCGGTTGTGGTTCGGTTCTGTTCCATGATTGAGATTGCGGCTTGCGGATTGGCGTCGGACAAGTGTCGGCTCCCGCTCCCGCTCCCGCGCGTCTCTCCTTCGGTGGCGGCGTTGCTTTTTTGATGTTTTGCGCGGGCAAAACTGTGAGATTTGTCATTTTCTTGCGGCCGCCAAGGTTATGTGGCAGGTTGGGGGCGTGGCTGCCCCTAATGACGCTCGGGCTGTCCAATTGAAATGAACGTCACGTCACGCACCTGAACAGAAACACACACACACACACAGCCACAGAAGAGAAAAGAAAAGCGGTAAGGCGGGAGGTCGAGAAGGTGGGAAAGCTGGAAAAGTCTCTGCCATCAGCTTTAATGGAGATGTAGGAGCTGAAAGAAAGAAAGAAAGAAAGACTCTTTTTGTGTCTGTGTGTGTGTGTGTGTGTGTGTGTGTGCTTGTGTTTGTGCCTGAGGAAGGCTTCTTCTCTGAAGCAAAACTGATTGCAGTTTGCAGCTAATTGCAACACTCGGAGGCATGCTACTGACTTGATTTCTCTGCAACTCTGCAGCTCTGCCACTCTGCAACTCTCTTTTCTCTTCATTCTCTATGACACATGGCAGCTCTAGGCTCCGTTTGAGGCAAGACTCCTTCCTGCTCCTGCTGCTGCTCCTGTTCCTCATTTAAATCGCACATTTGTACGCGTCATCTTCCATCGTCTCTCTGGCTGTAGCTGTAGCTGTGGCTGTGGCTGTCGCTGTCGCTGTCTCTAGACCCCACCCATAACTCCACCCCACCCGCCCCCGTCCCCGTTCCCTCTGCTTTCATGGCTGCCAGCTTATTTTCCTAGCGGAAAATGAAAAGAAAAATCTACTCTCTAGTAATGGCTTTACAGTCGAGTCTTTGCATACCCTAAAACGCATTTATTACCTATGATTCCGATTGTTCAATCAATACTAACCAATGCTTGGTATCCAAATAGAATGATCCATCATAATATCAATCTTAACTAACATCTTTCAATCGAGTTTCAATGTCCACCTAATGAGATATTCAAGTTGAGGAGTATTTTCCATACAAATATACTCCAGAATATATAGCAAATGTTGTATGGGATCGCAAAAGCTACAAACGTCTCTTCGAAATCGTAAAACCCTTTCAAAAAGTAAATCCAAAAAAAAAAAGGAAAAAAAAAGAAAAAGAAAGAGAAAAAAAACCAGAGCAAAAAATTAACTCTTTGGTATAATTTTTCATTTCTTGGAATGAGTTTTGGAGTAGCCGCCAGTAACACGACTTGTGTCTCACCCTCTGCCCCCTCCCCCCACCCCCCCTCTCTTTGACGCAGAGGGAGGGGAATTGTAGCGCAAATATAAGACAATTTTCTGCCGTTGTTTCCATAAGATCTATGTATCTCTCCATTGCTCAGTTCTTTAGCCTCATCTCATCTCAGTTCTTTCGTTCCTTCGTTCGTTCGTTCTGTGTGTGTGTGTGTGGTGCTCGAGTATATGTAAATATTGGCTCAAGTTCTATCGCTTGCAACAAATCTGTGGCAAGCAGAGCAAACATACACACTCGTACATACATATGTACATATGTATGTATGATGGGGCGGTATGGGGAGGGAGCCGGGTCTTCTGAGGAGAGCCTGACGCTGACGATGGACTTCTTGAATGAGCGCGCCCCCAAAATGCGGAAGTTTATACAAAAACCAGAACAAAATACAATTTCTATATGCGACACGGGGAGAGGCGAGGGAGGGAGGATGGATGGAACATGCAGCATGGAGCATGGAGGCACATGCAACATTTGCAACTGTCAACGGGGAGTTTATTACCGGGTTGGACATAGGCCAATAATGATGCCCCCACCTCCCACTTGCACTCCTGCGAATGAGCAGCAAACTGAAAGATACAAAATGCATAATTACCAAGAGATTTTGGCAGAGGACGGGTGGGAGAAGTGCCGACTAATGCCAGATGTTTTTGAGGGATTCATTGGGAATATTTATGGGAGATAAATTGAAAGGAATTATCACGTGCTAGGCGTCATGCAGCAGTGCCCCTCGGCCGAACAACTTCCATTCGGAACTTCTTGATTCTACCAATCTAATCTCTTTCTTGGAGAGAATCTTTGGCAGACACTTTCTTCAGCTTTGAAGGAAAGCTTTTCTAGTTCAAAGATCATTCCCATTATCCAACACAGTTATCCGTACATCACGTAGCTCTCCTTGATATAAGTACCTCACTTTTCCCCCACTCCTTCTACACAAAGTATTTGAGATATCAAGAATTTCATTACTTCATCTCTCGAATATGTTGCAGCCACCAAAACAACAGCAGAAACCTACACTAAGTAGAACCTTGAAACATAATTCCTTTGCCGCTCCGTATCTGTGTGTCTGTGTGTGTGTGTGCATGCTAGTGTGAGTGTGAGTGTCCAAGTTGCACGAAAACAAACAAATAGTTAAACACTCAAAGATATTTCGGACCGTTCCGACCATTCGGAGCTGTCAATGACATGGATATGCAACCGTCGACGAGAAACAACGGCCACAAAAACAATCGAACGAACGGGCCAGAAACCAAAGCCACAGCAACGACACGTAAAATAAAGTAAAATAAAGTCTAAGCCAAAGACAGAAATCCGCCGAAACCCCTTCCCCACCCCCTCCCACCCCCTCCCCTGGTACCACATGTGCCACTGCCAGTGCCAAATCAAAACGTCAAATTATAATTGTCTACGAGTTCTCGTTTTTCTCGTATTTGATACCCTCTACTTTGCAGAACAGAAGGGAGAGTGTATGCGTTAGTTGCAAAGCATATAAAGAATATATGTATCTATGTCTATATCTGTGATGGGGAGCTCAACTTTATCGATCGGTGATCGAGAGCCTATGGGAAAATGGACTCTACTTCTATGCAGATTCGCTCAACCATCATGTTTAAGATATAAAACTCATATTTAGAGGAAATTACATCAATAAGATGAGTACGACAGATATAAATCTAGCCATGGAATAGATGTGGCATCCCTAATTTTAATGCTATAATTCTTATATTTGGCAGAGTGATATTTCAGGATATTTACTTCTTAAATTCGAAAAATCATCTCAATCGGATGAATAAACATACCCCAAAGTAGGATTTTAAAGTACACCCTGAATGGGAGGGTATCCCCCAGTCGAACACCCACTTTGCACTTATATTTTTGTGCCTTTTTTTGCGGCTAGCATTGCGGCACGAGTAGCGCAAAAACAGTTAGAGAGCACGAAGACCAAACCCAACAAACGACACCCACGCCTCAGAGCTTAGAGGCAGAGCCAGAGCTCATGTGGCAGCCACAGCAGGAAACCCAAAGAAAAACCGAAAGCCAAGAAAAGCGCTCAAGCGCAACGAGGGGCAGATCCCCAATCCACCCGCCCCAAGCCCCCGCGTGTGGCATTGACTGCAGTTCACCACCGCGAAGTCCAAGTCGAAGTCGAAGTCGGAGTGGAAGTCGAAGTCTACGTTGCAGGCGGAATCGGAGTCCAAGTCGAAGTTGCACTCTAAGTGGGCAATGCGACGAGGTCAGGCATTGGAGTCCAAGTGCCTGGCCTGCCACAAGCCGCTGCCCAAGACTCCAATCCGCACATAAATTAGTCAGAGTTGCATGCAAAATGAGCAACTGCCCCATGCCACAGTTCCCCATACCCCGAACCCCATGCTGTGTGTGGCTGCGACTGCGACTGTGGCTGTGGCTGCCTCGTCGTCAAACTGTCTGGGTTAACATTCTGTCGATTGGCAATTAGCTTAGATCTCCTCCAGCCTCCAGTCTCCAGTCTCTAGTCTCCAGCCACCAGCCTCTAAACCCATTGCCCCTACAGTCCCGTGCCCCGTGCCCCGTGTCCCGTGCCCCATGCCCCATTGCTCATTGCTGCTCGATTGTTCAATTTTCGGTTAATTGGTTCTGATTGTTTTTGGGGCGTGTAGTTGATTTTTTACCGCTTTTTTCCTGTGGGGGTTTCATTTATTTTTTTCTTCTGTTGTGTGGCGTGAGGGGAGGTCCAATTTTGACTCAATGTTGAATTATTTTCCGAACAAAATTATGTACTTTAACTTTTAAGAGGGTGCTATCATAATGTTGAAGTGTTTCGTTAGGGAATATGATAGAAGAGGGAGTTCAAAGAGAGAGGGATCTCGAGTGGGAAGTGGAAGATCTCACATTTCTTTGAATCGTATCTGATAGATAAGTACTATATGTATGTAAGATTCGGAGATCTGAATTCTGATTAAATATATATTTATATCTCTTATCATTCTTTTCTTCTTCTACCAGCTCTACAGTATATTTTTTTTATCACTATTTTGCCATTATATTTTTCGTAGTTCTTTATCTGTTGTATCACTTCACAGATTTCTAGTACCATCAAATAAACAATACGATATCTCTACTCAACTTTAGTCCCATTTCCTATCAATCTTTCAGTCTCATCTTTTTGTCAATATTCCTTCTATATCCAAGTATCTATAGATAACCCTTTAATCCTTAATTCCTATCTAATAGTCAAAGAGTACTCCCTATTTGGCGTTACCTCACAGTAAAGCCTCAAGTCTTTAGTTAAGTCCCAAACGAATGCCAATTACGAATGATTGGCAAGTCGCAAATGATGGCTCGATAAGTAGTTTCTAGATCTCAACTCAGTATTTAAGTATTCAAATGCCAATGCCAATTCTTGTGACTAATGTGCAAACCATATCTCCATCTATCTTTCTCATTGCAGGTATGCAAAATCGGTCCATGTCTCTGTCTCTGTCTCTGTGGCAGCACTCGCACTCGCAGCAGTGAAGGTCACTGCAAATGGGCATCACCTGTGGTAGTAGTAAGTTGTAGCATGTAAAACGTTGTCTAATTATCACCAAAGACGGCACAGGGGGGCAGTGCTGGGTGCTGGGTGCTGGGTGTGGGTGGGGGTGTGACCCACGCGTCATCTCCGAGTCACAGTCGCTGTCATAACGAGGCTCCTCCATCTGCGAGTCTGGGGGGTGGGGGCTCCGTTTGTTGTCTCCGACTGACTGCCGACTGACTGCCGTCTGGCAGTGGAACTGGAACTGCAGCTGAAACTGAAATTGAAATTGAAACTGAAACTGATGCCAAGCCGAGTCGAGCTGAGACGAGACGAGAGACTCCCGCGTCCGTATCCGTATCCGTCTCGCGTCTCCGCTAACGACTTGAGGCATTTACATCAAAATGCGGCATCGTGCCGCAAGCAATTATATTTTCATGTGGTTCATGTGGATGATGATGATGTTGTTGCTTTTGTTCTGGCAAAAGTTTTGCTATAAATTAATTAAATGGAAAATAATCGTGTGCAGCCACTGCCGCCAGAGGAGTACCGCCAGTACCCGACGTGTTCTGTTCTTCAGAGAGACACCGACCGACAGACAGACCGACTGACAGACAGACCGACATACCGACCGACAGACAGACAACAAACGAAGCCGAGTCTTAAATGCTTTTGTAATTTTAATTGCTCCGCGCCAAATGCTCTCTGTTGCCAAATATGGCAACTTCAACCTGCAACTGCAACTGCAACAGCGACAGCGACACGGAGGAGGGAGCCCCTTGCGGCACTGCGGAAAAACAAATTAAGTTGGGAAAACCGTATGAAGACTATCAAATATAATATGCAAACATCTGATGGATGGATGGATGATCTTTGGTACGCTGATAGAAAATCCAATAAGAGAGTAAATTCTTCTCTCAGTGTAGTGTCTTCCCAGCACTAACTGAAGACAGCCACTGTGTTGGCTGCTGCTACTTCTTCTTGCCACGATAATGTCTCTGTTTGCTTACCGCAGTGGCAGCACAACTCGTCCTCTCCCCTCCTCGCCACGTCACAAGCGATTTTTGTCAAATTAAATGCTGCCAAAAGCGAGTGCATCACGAAAGGTTTTTCCCTTCCACGAAATCCATTGCCACCCGCAATCGTTGTTGTGCCCCTGCCCCAGTCCCTGCCCCTGCCCCTCTGCTGTCATACTCGTACTCGAACTCGTATCTGTATCTGGTTATCCGTCAACTCTGTTGCAGAGATTGGGGAATAACTTTTCATCTGTGGCGTTGAATAATGCATGTGAACGGATGGATGGTGGCTGGTGCTGGCTTGAGGTGTGATAGGGGCGGGGGCAGGGGCAGGGGCTGGGGCAGGCGGCTGGATGGTTGGATGAACTTGGAGCTGAATGTCAATCGAATCGGTAATGTCCTTGATTGACAAGTCATGAAATAAGCAAAAGTCGAGATGAAATCGAATATCTTTCGAATTGGAAAACCGATTTTGCTCACAAAGATATATAAACGGGCGGTTTTATGGAATGCCTAGAAATATATATTGTCATATTTATTATGAAGATTTTTTAACCTGTTTTCGATTAGTATTCCAATGAGTATTTCATCAAGATATCGATAATCGTAATCGAATTCACCTTTTCATTGAAATTCCACTTGAAGTTATTGATATTGTTTTTTTCCAGGGAGTTCATTGGAAGACTCCTCTAGCAAAACTCTTATCTTTTTTCGATAGATTGTTTCAACACCCAAAAGTCATTGAACTCCAGAACTTTTAATTCAATTTAAATTAATCATTGAATTGGTTACACCACCCCGCAGACCGCAGTCCGCAGTCACTCACTCGCGTCCTCCTCCTCCTCCGAGTCCTTTGAACACAAAACAGATTTTTAAATGCATTCATTAACCCCCAAACCCCCACCCCCACCCCCACCCACTGCCGCCTGCTGAGGAGAGCCGATGCTCAAAAAGGGCTCAAAGTGGAGTTCGACCCCTGGGCCGTTGGTCTTTTGTTTTGGCCACAGCACGTGGTAGGGGGATGGTGGGGGTGGGGGGGGCCATCTCATATTGAATTACCAAAGTACAGTGAGCACTCCTCAAACACTCACACAGTGAAAAGCTCAAAGCTCTTTTGTTTGCCTTTTTGCGCTTTGTGCATGCCAAAATAAAAGCTAAAGAGTGGGGAGGGGGTGAGGGTTGGGATGGGGGGTGGTGGGGGTTGCCTGGGCGTTGACGGAGTTGTAGGCGTGGGGGCAGAGCCATGCTCCCTGGGCAGTGTCCGCTCCACAAGCAAACCTCCGACCGAACGAACGTTGAGTTGAGTGACGGGGACAAACAGACGGACAGAGACGGGATTGGGGGTCTGGCGCGGGGTCTCTGAGTGACTGACAGACGAACGGACTGACGGACTGACGGACTTCATGACTGACGTACTTCATGACTGACATGCCCATTTCGCATGCCTTTGTGTTGTTTTTTCCTTTTTTTTGGCCTGCTTACCACCGCCCCCACATGCCCCTTACCTTACCTTACCCCTCCTCTCCTTTATATCTATAGGCCTTTTCGTATTCCTTTCTTTTTGGCGCACAAAAGTTTTTTTGGTTTATTTTTTTTGCATTTTGTTTATATTACGTGTCGCTCGCGCTTCAAGGCGGCGCGGCACTGCCACAGTGCCTCACGGACTGACAACTTCAATCAGCATCAAAGACATGGAGCCGACTCTGGACAATGCCACGCCCTACCCCGGTCTGGTCCGCTCTTGTCCGCTCTTGTCCGCTCTTGTCCGCTCTTGTCCGTCCGGGTCGCGCGGGCTTCGCTTGAAGTTCGGCTGTGTAATTGGAGCGAAGTTGGGGGTTTTATTCCGTTTAAAAGTTGTGTGTTTTTTTCTCTTATTTCTCATTGTGGGTGTTGACACTCTCCCCCTCTCACTCCACCATACGTATACGTATTGGGGGGTGGGGGGGTTAATTGTGTGCTACTAGGGGGTTAAGTGTACGCGATAGCGAAAGGGAAACAGTGTGTACTCCTGTGGTAGGAGAAAAACTTACAACAGAAGAGATCTGCAATCAAAGATCTTTCAGTTAAGTTTTCACTGTACAACCCCTGCTCCGGCATGCATGGGCATGCCTCAAGCGTGACTTTATATTGACCTCGCGCATACGCCACATATGCGGCATATTCAGCTTACCATCCCCCCTCTTCACTGGCCCCTTCCCCATCCCATCCCCGTTCCCATGCGCACTTCCCATTCCAATCCATTTCCAGCCCACACAAATATGCCGCCAGCTTCCATACGCGAGACAGTTTGTCTGCCTCGCTCGCTCGCTGCGCTCTCCTCTCTCTCGATCCCCTCCAGCACTGTCTCCAGTGCGCGCTCTCCTCTCCTCTCCACCGCTTCCTCTTTGCTTCGATCCACTCTTCCCCACTGCTCCTCAGCGCTGTCGCTGTCGCTTTCAAAGTTATTTTTATTGATGAAGCGTACAAATTGAGAAAGAGAGAGAGAGAGAGAGTGCAAACGAGCGAAAGACGCCAGTGCACACGAAAGAGCGAGAGAGAGAGAGCGGGAGGGAGCATACGAGTGCAACAACAATGTTGCCCAGTGGCCCCCATGGGCGAATTGTATATGAAACATTGCGTGCATTAGTTGGAGGATATTGAATTTATGTTGCGGCAACAAAGTTGCTGTTGATTCAGCTGCTGCAGCTTTTGCTCGTCTCCCCTCCCCTCACTTCCCTCACCATTCACCATTCCGATGACAGTGACAAACGGTCCCAAGATTGATTCGTCGTCGCTGCCCCAGACATTATTGCAACGTGTGTGGTCCGGAATCTGCCGGACTTCCCTCTCTTCTCTACTCTTTTTTTTTGTCGCTATCAGCAGCGGTCCATTTAAGCTTTGAGAGTGCCTTTTCTAATTCACACTTTTTTCCCACTGCTGCTGCTGCTGCTGCTGCTGACTCTTCCATCTGCCTGCTGCTCCTCTGCCGATGCCTCTGCTCATCCTCTGTTCCCAGCATGTGACGACGTCGGCGTTTTTACGTGTCGTCGTTTCTGTCTGCCGTTTGGCAAAGAAGAGACGAAAGCCAGCTTCGGGTTAGACGAAGCTTACAATACCCTACAGAGCATGGGATTTGGGAACACAGCTACTTCCGTCGTTGCCTTGCAAACATGTACTCAACATCAATGTACTCTCCCTCTCTGGAAAGGGTATCCAAAGGCAGCGTCAGAGAGCAGTGACAGAAATACTGAAGTGAGAACGTATCGAAGACCACACACGGCGTACAGTGCAACGAGGGAGGGAGAGAGAGATAGAGAGAGAGGGAGGGAGGGAGAGGGGCGGGCATGGCATTCGTCTAGGTCTAAGCCTCAGTTTTGCGACGTGATGAATGAGCAGCGACAACATCAGAGACGACGACGCACATGCAACAGGCATCAGCAGCACCAGATAGAAGAGGAGAGGATTGGGGGGGGGGGGGGTATTGGGGATATGGTCAATCTGCCCCGCTGTCAGCTTTGTGTGACTCTCTGTCAACGTCGACGCTTTTAGCCAGCGCCTCGTCTGGCCGCCACCTCCTCCCCCTAGACGGCGGCGCTTTTAATTTGCAAATGAGCAAAGTCTCGAGATCCGATACAAGACCCCACCGTGCCCCCCACTCCCCACTCCCCACTCTTTCTCTCTGACAGACGACCCCTGGAATGCCACGTGATATGAAACGGAATATCGTATCCTTAGTTTGTTCATAGTTTTTGTGCACACGTGCGTTCCGGGAAACGCACACAAGCCGAGAATATGAGAACTTTTTCCCAACATTGTATGAGGGGATAATTCTCAACATTGTACAATGTACATGCTACACACTGCACACTATATGTGTATGTGGGAATTACTTGTGGAATTAGGAACAACCGAAGGAAATGATACAATGTCTGTAGTTGTGTTGCGGTGGGGGAATGGATGCGATGCTACAACGCTACAATGTTGAGTGTTATACGAGCACAACTTTTTGTTTGGGAAACTCTTGCCCCAAAATTAAGAATTAGAATTGTGGTTTCTCAAACTTTTATTCAAAATTTGGAATGGATTCCATGAGCATTGGGATCTTATAGAATACATATGTACATATGTATATAAACCACTTATCGTATGAATCATATGAACATAAATTGTATCCGAGATGAGATTCAATGACAACTTGTACGGAATAGATGGATTTAGATAGAGTCTTGGGCTAGGAATGAGTTTTTCTTATAAGTTTGTATAGAAGTAGGTCAAATTTATCAACATCCCATCTTAGTTGGAATACAGTTTCAAGTTATGATTAAATTTCTTCCAGAAACTTCTAATTTTTCGGTGTTAAAATCCATCCATCCCATCCCTTAACATGTATGTCTTCCCCCGCACCATCCAGTGTTCCGAACTCCTCCACAAACCAATCATTTCCGTACCTATCGAGGGGACGTCAACAAAAGAAGTGGAAATAAAACCATTTGGATGTCTTTTGCCTAGGAATTTGTTGTTTTCGCTGTCTCAGCATTCGGCATTCGGCATTCCGCCATCCGACAGACCGACCGACAGATAGACAAACCGACCGACAGATACAAGAAAACATGGCAAAAGGGTTGGCAGAATCAGAGGCGGTTGGGGGAGGGGGACGGGGAGGGGGTGGAGGGTGTGCTTTGTAGTAGAAGTCTATGTCTGGCTTTATTTTTTTGGGATTTGGCTCAATGCCATTCCCGGAATTGTTTGTCTTTTGTTTTTCACAATCCCCGTCTGCGGATGGATGGATAGATCGTCGCGGGTTCGGGAATCGGGTTTGGTTCGCTTTTTTTTTTGGGGTTCGTTCAGATGTTTGTGCTTTGATGATGATGATGATGATGCTGGCACAGCATATAACGAAAGACAACAACGGGCCGCCACGCCACGCACAGTTGTCCAGTCCAGCTTCCAGGAACAGAGTGGAGAACGGAGAGTGGAGTCGAGTCTGCAGTCTCCAGTCTCCAGTCTCCTCCATTCATAGGCCATTTGCTGGATTGTCGATTGAATTACAGCCCAAACCAAGGCAACGAATGAATGCCGCTCCGCTCCGTTCTGTTCCGTTCTGTTCCGTTCGGTTCGTTGTTGAACTTGTTTTGAATGCTATTTGATTTCGTTGGTTTCGCTGGAACCCCAAGGATCGTTAGGCAATCATCATCATCATGAACTATCCCCCATTCACTGGAAGTGGGGCAGACTTCATTTGTTGATGGGTTCGCAAAGGCAAAAGAATGGGTGACCCATTTCGGGGGAAGCCGCATGAGGGCCCTATCCACTTCACTCCAGAGTCCACCCGAAAAAACCGCCTACCCGAGCAAACAAAAAATCCCATAAATTATAAACATAAGAGATATTCGAAAGAAACAAATGTCAACTCCATCGTGTGGGTCAGCAGAGGCCTATTACAAATATAGAAACTATCGAAAATGTGTGGCAATGTAGGCCTTGTGGCACCGAAGCTTCGGATACCCTTGGATATACTTCTCTCTAACTAACCTCAAGCGACAATACCCCCATGTAGAGGGCATTAAAATAATAGAAATCAGAAACCAACATCCAAAATCCACACTCCGTGGCCCTTTAAAGTATACATATGTATGTATGTCTGGCAGATAAAATCTATCTTTTGGATATCGTAAAAATCAAAATTGTGTCAGAAATGCAACCCACCGCAGCAGCCTCCCACATTTCAGTGATTTGTGTCTCTCTCTTGGTTTCGTTTCCAATATAGAAAACAGCATCGACCTGGCCTCGTGGCAATCTATGCTAATCAGTCTCCCACATGGCTGGCGATGCCTGATGATGGCCCCAGACCTGCGCTCCGTCTGGCATAAAAAACTTGTCTAGCCAAAAATACATTTGGTTCGTTTGGTTTCGTTTTGGTTTTGGTTTTGGTCTTTTCTGGTTCCCTGTATTTGGAGGTGTCTTCATTTGCAGCAAATGAATTTATTATTTATTAATAGACACGCGTAATTTAATGTGACACTTTGGCATCTCATTAAAAGCGTATTAGCCATGGTTCGTCCGCCTGTGGGAGACGGGACAGTGAGCGGACATACACCCGTCCGTAAAGGGTTAACGCCGGGCCGTAAACACCAAACACCAGACACCAAAAACACATATCTGAAATTCGTTGAGCCATAAAACTATTTACGATACGATTTGGTATCGGTGTGGGCCTAATATGAGAATGTGGCCGAGTGATAAATGTGCGACAAGAGATTTATTCAATCAATTACATGGCACAACTAGATCAGCGAAGAATCATTAATTAATCAGTAGAAGAACCACTATGGTAGTGCATTTCCAGTAAAAATAGTATCTTTAGAGGAACATCCCCCTTGAAACTCATTGCTTCTCTTGAAGATGTCTTTACTTTCAAGTACAAGAGCCCTTCCCTAATTATAATCCTCAAAATCTAGGAGAAACCTTTCACCCATTCAAACGTACCTACGTGTAATCTTCCAAAGCATCTCTCTGAAAGGAACTCCCCCACCCTCTCTGATAATCATCTCTCTCTTTGCCGCACTGAAAGCTTTCTTTAAACTGCAAACTATCCTTAATTAACGCCTACAAAACTGTGGGCTTCGTTCCGCCCACTTGATGACAGTTAACCACACTTTTGGCCATAATCGTAATTGGGTCCGTCTCCCCCTCGCAGCTGCTGCTCCCTAGAACAGAGAGATCAGGTGCTAGATGCCCGATTAACCGTAAAACGGATGGTGGATAACGGGAAACGTGAAACATTAACAGTAGGCGGTGATGGCGGGCAGGGGCAGCAGCAGCAGCAGCGGCAGCGGCAGCGGGGCCATCGTCAAAGCTAAAGGGCAGCGACGAGACGCCAACGCAGACAGCGACGCAGACAGAGCGAGAGAGAGAGAGAGAGAGAGAGCAGCAGCTGTGCTTAGAGCAGGGTATATTGCACTCAACGGTGCATTCGCTCTCCCACCTGGCTCTCCGTGAGTTACAGTGCGTCACCTTGTCTGTGTAAATATACCCTGCGTTGGAGCATTGCAATCGGCAGAGGGAAAAGAGGAGGATGAGAGACGCAGGATAGAGGATAGACCAAATGCAAGGCAACATAAATAAGCAGAGAGGCAAAAATTGTCTTTTATGATAGCTGTTGGAAAGGGATAGATGTGGCTAGAAAGAGAGCAGCAGGAAGACTGCAAAAGAGTGCAGAACAGAGCGGGAGGAGAGGAGGAGGTCACAGAGATGCGGTGCATTTGAGTTCTGTTATGTTCGGTTTTTTTTTGTATTCCTTTTGCCATTTGCTTTGGCGCTGCTCTGCTCTTCCTTCCTCTGCCATTGCTGCTGCTGCTGCTGCTGCTGCTGCTGCTGCCTCTGGGGCACTTAAAGGTGCAGCGCGTGTGCCAACGCATAAGCGAGTGAAGGAGAGAGTGGAGTGGCTGGGCTGGGGAGGGGTAAGGGGTAAGGGGGAATATGGCGCAAAATAAGCGGAAAGCACAAAACACAATGTTGCGCAAAGAACGTTGAACTCTTGCCTCTGCCGCTGCCGCTGCCGCTGCCCCCAGCCTCCTGATGCATGTTGCAGCAGCTCCAATGCGATGCTTACATCTGTGGCTCTGGATATGTACTCTGTATATGTGTATGTGTGATTTTTTTCATAATTTTTCATTTTCACGCACTGTTGGGACATTTGAAAAAAATATAGCAGCTGGAGAGAGAGAGAGAGAGAGAGAGCGAGAGAGAAATAGAGATTGGTACGTAACCCCAGTTACCCTTCAACTCAGTGCCACCCACGCCCCCGCCTAAGAACTGTGCACTCTCCTTAATTGGGGGAGAGACTGCAGTAGTGGGAGGGGGTAGGGGGATGGGAGTGGGAGTTGAAGCGGGAGCAAATCCTGGGAGAAATTTAAAATGCATTTAAAAGCAGAAAAGCAGGGAAACCCCTGGCTGGAATGGAAATGGAACAGGGAAACCCCAGAAGCAGAAGCAGAAGCAGAGGCACAGATGCAGCAGCAGCAGCAGCAGCAAGGAAATCCCAGAAGGAAACCAGAGGGAGAAGAAAGAGGAAAGCAATCTGACAGCTTGAGAGTAACTGTTAACAGTTTTAGGTTAACTGATCCAAATTAACCTCAGAAAAGAGCATTTGAAGAATCCGAGCAGCAGTCCTTCTAGGGCAAGGACCCATGGGCCAAGCCTGGGCCAAATCTGCCCACATTCCCGCTCTGCGCTTCGGGGCAGGTCCCGTTGCAAACGGGCCTCAGACGGCGGAAGAAGTAGAAGTCGAAGGCACCGCAGAGGAGGCTCTGCACTTGATGGTAGTTCCATCCGTGTTATATTCCTAGTTTTTTGGTTACTGGAGCTCCAGTATAACGCCAACATTTTCGCAGAAATACAATGTATCCTGCTCCAACTGTTCAAAGGGAAAAACTAAGCACTAAAAAGAGGAATATGGCACCCCAGGAACCCCCAGCATCCAATCTTTATATCAGTTTAAAAGCCACTTACCGTGCAGTGTAGTGTATTGTAGTGTAGTGCACTGGTGTTGCAGGTTGCAACTGTCTTTTGCAGACAGATTTCCCGGGTGTCATAGATTTTCTTTCGAGTGCTAGTTTTTGAGCGTTTTTTCCTGGTGTTGTTGTTGCCACATCACATCCATCCACATCCTCCATCCTCGACCCTCTGTGGCTGTCATAATGTTTGAGGATAATGCGGCCTGAAACCATTTTGTTTGTAATTGGCATAAGAGTCTCTAATTCCAAATGCATTTATTATTTCGACATGGCCAAAAGACAAGTTCTTGGCACGCAATGGCAGTGCCAGAGCCAGTGGAGGTTTAAGCTGAAACTCTAAGCTGAAAGCCAGAGACCAGACCCCAAAAGAGACTCCCAGATCCCAGCCCCCAGTCTCCAGTCTCCAGTCTACAGTCTTCAGTCTCCCCGGGAAACAGAGAAACAGATCAGCGGACGAGAGAGAAGAGAACTCGTTTCTCTGTTACTTCTGATATTATTTTGTTTCTTTTTTTTGCAAGTTTTATTTTTCTTTTTTTGAGATTTTTACATTTGCCCGAAGACAGGAGGGGAGGGAGAGGGGGAGACTGCGGCAGAGGACCTTGCCGTACGAAAAAAGAAAAAAAAGAAAACCTGATTTTTGTTTATAGGATGGAGCACCATAAAAAGCAGAGGAAGCAGATATAAAGCGAACCCAATCTGGTTTGCCTTGCAACATGTCTCCGTCTGTGTCTGTGTCTGTGAAAAGAGGCACGTAAGGAGTAGGGGTACGGGGGGTATGGGGGGTAGGCAGCAACTATAGGCCTTACCTTTCAGACATCTGCGGCATTTCAAGGTCTGACTCAGCAAATCGGAGGAAATAAACACGAGGTTGCAGTTGCAGTTGCAGAAAAAGGAAACGCATGCAGCAGAAGACAGAGAAGAGACAGCATCAGCAGCAGGCCACGCTGCGCTGCGCCCTTTTGTGCCAGCCACGCCATGCCCCTCCTGCTCCCCTTCCCCCAACCATTCGACCATACGTTCATCCATCGGGCCACATTCCAGTTATGGCCAGAACCCTCCAGACACACCTAGTTTTGTGGTCGCCTTTTTTTTGGGCATCGTTTGGGGGCTCCTCTGTGTTTGTCTTTGGATGCATGTCTGCTGCTGCGGTTGTGGCATGTCCTCTACCTCTGCCTCCGCCTCCGCCTCAGCCTCAGCCTCTGTCTGTTGGCCAAGTTATTGAACTCTTCCTCCGCTGATCCTCCTGCTGCTCTCCCTTCGTTTCTGGTCAATTGTTTACCTGTAGTTTAATCACACATGGCTGGAACCAGGAACCCAGGGAGCGAGAGAGAGGGGGGTTTCGGGCGCCAGCAGGGAGACATATCAAATATCATTTGAGCGGCGAGGCGAGGCTTCAAACGGTGCCGACCAATGTGACAACCAGCCAAGAACAGCAAATCATTTGTAGTTAGGGTTCTCTTCTTGCCCCAAGAGCAGAGTATTTAAATTATAAACTGACCAAAAGAAAAGGTGGCCAGCGGCAGGCAGAGGGCCGCATAAGCAGCAGAAGAAGTCACATCAAAGCGCTGCTTGACTCCTCCTGCTGTCAATGACCCCAAGAGGGCAGGCGGCAGGAGGCAGGAGGCAAGGGTCTTGAATTACCTTCTCAGCGGCCAACTCTAGGCAAAAACCAGGCAAAAGGGTTAATAGAGGGGAAAGAAAGGGTTAACGGTAGAGAGAGCGAGAGAAAGAGAGAGAGAGAGTCCTTTGTAGTTGCACCGAAAACTTTTGCGAGCGAAAGAACACAGAAAAAAACAGCACACAAGTAGGGTTTCAATTACATAAACAAAGTGCCGCCAACGACAGAATGGGTGGGTGGGCTGAGAAGGGGTGCCAGAGAGACCCCTTTACCCTACCCCCTGTACAAGAGCACCCACCTTGTGGCTGTTCTTCAGATAAACCCTTAACCTATCTTAGCATGTGGTACAGATGCACTCAAAGAAAAGGGTTGCTTCCTTATCACATTAGCTCCAATCTTTTGGGAATGCTATTACCATGAACACAATGGATAAGGCTAAGGATAAAGGCCCTGTTTTCTTCTTCTTTCGGATAAGTTTCTACATATAGAAACATTCCCCCCATTTCCCGCAGTGTAAACGGAAGCCAAATGCGTGGAAAGACACAATGAAATCAACAATTACAAATATCTAAGACTCACTTGGCCATGTCCAGGCTGTTGCCACTGCTGCAACACTGCCTGCCCCTGCCCCTGCCACTGCTTTTGGCTGTCGGCGCCACTTGGGCCATTAAAAATTTGATTGTAATTATGGCCATATAGTCGCCCCCTCCTCCTTCTCCTCCTCCTGCCAGTCGTCGCCACCAAAGGTGCCACATCAATTCACCCACTTTGCATGCCCCTGCCCCTGCCCCTTCCACTCTTTCTATCACCCTCTCCGACGTCCGCTCCTGTGTTTTATGAGGGGCCAAAGTCCAGAGGCGAAAAATGTTGAAATTGCCATTCAATGCAAATGCATTGCTGAAATGGAAAATAGAAAATAGAAAATGCGAATGCGAATGCGAATGCCCCAACCATTGGGTGCTGGGCGACTGGGCGACTGGTGGACTGCGGACTGCCAGAAGCAATCCAAATCCAAATGCGAATAATATTTTCTCTTCCATGCGCCATTTGACACATGGAATGCTAGACGAGGGGGGGGCGAGGGCCACAAAGGGGGTCAAGCTGTGTGGCAAGCCAAGAGGAGGGGAGACAGGACGGCATAGCTCATACGCAGTGTGTGACGACCAAAAGAAATTTCCCTCGAATGAAAAGACAATGAAAATGCTGCTCAAGTGCCGGAGGGGGGGGGGAGAGAGATTGAGTGCGGGGCAAGTGGCAGATACAGAGAGAGTGCAGCAGAATGAATGAGATATTCCATTTGGATTTTGTCGATAGTTTTTCCTAATTGTTGATAGTTTTAAATGTTCAAATAAACATTATTTGAAATATTTATTCGATTATTTATCGACTTCCCCTTCCCGCACCCCGCAATAATCTTCTCCAAAATCCGCAAATAAAGAGGCTGACAATTCTATCTGCCACTGCCCCTGCCACTGCCACTCCACGCGATTGCTATCATGGGGCAGAGTGACAGACAGACCGACCGGCCACCAGGTTTCGAGGTTTCCGTTTTGTTTGGTCACGTGCCACCGCCGCCCCACCTTTGTGCAACATTCTCTCATCTCAATCAACGTTTCGGGAGATCCTCTGAGATCCCCCATCTCGCTCCCGCTCTCTCCCGCTCTCTCTCTCTCTCTCTATCCTGGGAACACAAAACGCTTTTATTTTGGCTCATTTTTCAGTTGTCTGCCCCAAGGGGTTGGGGTTGGGGTTGGGTTCTGCCGCTCAACTACCGTTTTGCAGATGCAGATGTAGGCGCCGAGAGTTACGTTTGCCTTTTGGCCATTTGGCTACTGCAACTGCAACTGGCATTGCCACTGCCACTGAAAGGAAGAAGCGGTGGCAGCAACAACCTTAGGGGCATTGGGGCAACGGGGCATCGGGGGGCAACAATCGTCAGTTGGCGGCAATGTGGCAATTAACTCTTTGATGGATTTACTGCCGCTGCTACGCTGCTGAGCGGAGTTGATGTTGACGTCGCCGGCGGCAATTCTGTCTCCCTCTCTCTATGGCTATATCTGCCCCCTCCCCCTTTCCTCGCTATTCCTTTTTATACCCATTAATCTGAAGGAACACGAAGTATACGTTGTGTTCGCTAGAAGGAATGGTTTCGATACGAATCCCCTTGGAATCTGCCAAAAAGCCAACGACTAGGATACTATTTACATTTCGACTGTGATGTGGAATAGATGTGGCACCCACATTTAAAAAGATAGCATACCTATATTTGCAATAGTGGTAAATACAACTTTTATCGACCCAGTAACCAAATATCACTAGGATTGGATTGTGTTTAGATGTCTACAGAGATCTAGACTAAACTAGACCGAGCTTTAATGGAGCGCAGGGATAAACAATGGCTATGGTTTATCAGAAATCTTTGGAATTGGATCAATTTTGCAGGGTATCCTCTGCCTGAGCCCCTTCTGTTCTTCATTCTATTCCTTTCTTTTTGTTTGACTATTAAAAATGGCCACGAAATGCGTTTTTCGACTGCAGTCTGCAGCGGATGCAATGGCCAAAGAAAAAGAACACAAAAAGAACAGAACCTAACCGAACACTCCACAATTATAAAATAACCATCATTTATAATGGTCGTCGTATTCGTAGCTTCTCCCCGTAGCTCCCCATTTGCCCCATCCCACCTGCCCCCATCCATTGCTATGCCCCTGTCTATGGTCGACGTCTGGGCAAAAATATAGCCGCGGGCGCAATTCTCGATGCGAGCGGAAACGCAGCGAAACTGCAACTGCAACTGCCACCGATGTTAGAGAGAGAGAGAGAGAGAGAGAGAGGGGAAGGGAGTAAGGGAAAACTGCGTGTGGATTTGAAATATTCTTCAGACATTTAGCGGCGCTTTTGGCTAGCAAAGCTGAAATTAAAGCCAAGAGCCAAGCCAAGAGTTGCAGCAGCAGTTTTTCCGAGTCAGAGAAGCGTTTCAAATTACAGACACCAAATAAGCCGCCACTGCCACAGCCACAGCCACAGCCACAGCCGCAGCCACAGCCGCCGTTGCACCGCCACACAGCCGACAATGACTCCCTAAACTTCAGCCAGAGCCACATTTCCCCCTGCCACTGCCCCTGCCACTGGCACTGCTACATTCCCTCCGACAGCTCCCATCCACCCCGCACCTCGTCTCGGTTGCCGCCTCCGAAAACGGCAACTCCAACTGCAACTGCAACTCCACCGCCACCGCCGCCGCCGCCGCTGCCGACAATAAAATGCGTGGCAAAATGCAATTGAGAAATTAATTTCTTCCATTCATTCGGGCTCCTCTCTCACCCCCCTCCCTTTCTCTCTCTCGCATTTAGCTCTATAATTATAACTAATTTGTGTATACGAGGAGATCCACTAGAAGCAGCACTAACAACAAGTGCAACATATGCAACAGAAACGGCAACATCAGGCATCAACCATCAACCGTCAGCACCCAACAAAGTACATCCACACTCGACGGCAAAACGCCCCAAACAAACACTTGGCTCTTGGTGGGAGAAGGGAAGGGATTGGAAGAAATGGGGGGCGAGAAGAGGGCGTACAAAGAGGGTGGGACGCAGACAGAGAAAGATAGATTTATGGAAGTAGATCTGGTGAGAAATACTAAAGCTGAAACTGTACTCAAAAGAGCTTGAACTTTAGATTTCGCTATGGCAAAACAAAATGGAGACCTCTTTTGGGAAAAAATAAGCTATAACTTTTCAAAACCTAGTCTACAAACCTTTATTACAAAAATTATAGCCCGAAAACCAATGTGCTCTCTTTCGAGGACCATCCGTGTGTCAGAACGTACGACGTTTGCTATCAGCGCGCTGCAGCGCTTTCTAGCGCTTGTCTCTCTGAGAGCCGCGAGAGCGTGGATGGTTCTTACCACAGCGGACATGTGGTATCTATTCATAATAAGACTACATGAACAGACACGCTCTAACTGTTGAAGGACTATACACATGTTGATAATAGAAGGAGGGATGGCAAAGGTCATGTTATACATATTTAACTATAGCTCTGTCGTTTATCTATCGCACCTTCGTTAACCGAATCCACACCGTAAACTAACCTTAATCACAGGAAAAAACAAAAACTTCAACCTTCAAGATTAGAGAACCAAACCTCAAGCCGCACTTAACCTGCCACTGCCACACGGCGTATCCTCGCAAGAGATCCATCCCGTGGCAGAGAGTAGAGTAGAGTAGAGTAGAGTAATTCTTTTGTGCATTAATAATTAGAAACTATCCGAACAAACTCTGAACTCTGCCCTCAAATTAAAATAACAGAACCGAAGGGGAGTTTTTCTAGTGGCGAAGGAGGGAGAGAAAAGGGGCACATAGCTTGTGTTTTTTTCATCCAGGTCGATCTACTTCATCCGGGCGTGCTAATGAGCTGCACAACAGCCTAGGACCAGCCCTCGATGGCTGGATGGCTGGATGGATGGATGGATGCCACCCATTGGCAGAGTGGCAGAGAGTCCATTCATATCTGATGATAGGCAGAGGGAGTTGGAGGATGAAGCTGGAGGGAGCTGGAGGGAGGCTGTGGCTGTACTCTCCTCCAGTCACGGCGTAGGCACGGCAGGCACACTGGAGGCATGCAACCAAATGAAGTGCCAGAAATGCGAAGCGAAATTGCATAAACCTCTCGACCAAAACCCAATGTTCAAGTGGCAGACGGAGGGAGGGCAGGGGGTGGATACGAAATATATATTTTTTACAGTCCTCCCACTCCCCACCCTCCGCTGACTGAGTTCATTAACATCCAAACTTAACGGAGAAATAAAAATGAGAGCAAAACCAAGAAGGAGGCCCACCACCCGCCCACCCACTGCAGGCAGGTACACTGCCCAGTCCCTGTAAAACTGTGGACCTCGTTGACTGGGTGGACCTGCTGCTGCTGCTGCTGCTGCTGCTGCTGTGGCATATCTACCCCAAGCGTTGGCAAATCTAAATGACTTTATTACTTTTTTCAACATTTTTTCCTGCTGCTGCTGCTGCTGGTGCTGGTGGTGCTGCAATTTTTTTCCATGGTCTCTTTGCAGCAAGCAACAGTCCTGCCACAGCTCCTGCCACGTCCTCCTGCTGCTGCTTCTTCCACTCCACTGCTACTTTCATTTGAAATTCCCGCAAGGATGCAACAAAATGCGGCAGAAAATCAGCAGAGAGCCACAGCCCGTGCCAGTGCCACAGCCCGTGCCACAACCAGTGCCGGAGGGCGGATGGGCTTGTGGCAGGAGCAATGCAAATACATCCTGCAACGATGAAGGGGTTTTTGGTTCTGCTGCTTTTTTTCTCAAGTGCTCAACGGATTGTTGTTCCCCAAGGATATGGGGGGAGTGCAGGAGGCAGGAGCCAGCAGCCAGCAGCCAGGAGCCAGAGGCCTGCTGCCGCTTGAGTTGCTGTTTAAATGCTGTATGCAACTGCTGCCACACGGCTGCATGCCGTAGCAGTAGAAATTTAATTAGACAACAAAAAATTCTAAACGAGGGGAAACCCCACAAATCCAAAAGGAAAAGTTTCCAATTGTTGGGGTGCGCTGCCCCCAAGGGAGGGTGGAGTATGGATTGTGGAGGGTGGGGGGTGGATGTGCTGGCATGTGTAGGCAGTGCTCGAACATGAACCGGTTCAAGGGTAAGCCTAAGACCGAGAAAACAGTGGTGGAGGGGGGTGGGGTGGGGCAACCGAGTGGAAGTTGTGCCTAAACCTAGGGGATTCTGTTCTGTGCGAAAAATGAATGAAAGAAATGCGATTTCCTAAGAGTTCTCCCCCCTTTCTTGGCCATTGTTGTGTTTGCTCTCTGATGTGTCCCGCTTGGGGGCCTCATATTAATTGCATTGCATACTTTCGGGCGTTGGGACAATGCTCCAGCCTGGACTTTTCCCTCGCTTTTATATACATATATATATGTATGTATATGTACATATATTAATAATGAATTAAACTTGGTTTTCGCCTGGCCTGACAGCCACAAAAGAAGTCAGCTTTTATTTCGACTAGAACCACAACGAAACATTAAATACCCTTACCTTATCCAATGTTTGGAAACTCTCCTCCTAGAAATTGGTAGGACAAATTCATTCAGCTTTCTGTATAGAAAATATAAAGAATTATGAGCTTAAAGAATTTAAAGTCTCTTGAATATGATGAAATATATCATAATATTTTTCCTATATTCAGTATTCAGTATATTCAGTACTTTTAGTGGAAACTTCCGAGATCTTGAAGATCTCAGATTTCTTTGGTAATAGAAAATGCTTTTCAATATTTCATCTAAGAAATATCTTCAAAAGGTTCTCCCTTCAGAGCCTTTTGAAGACTTCCCCCCACTGTTGCTGTAAGTGTAACCTCGTATCAATTGTATCTTAGATCTTGCAGCTCTAACCTTATCATACATCACCCTCAATTGGGGCATGCACCCCCGATAAGCTCTATGCAAGGATAACCCCAAAGAGCTCTCGTTTGGTGACTGCCACAACATTTTCATTATTTTCTTGAATGTTTTTGGCATTCGCCTTTTGTGGAGCGGAGGAGCTTTCTCCTATTCCCCTACTGTTCCCTCCCCCGCACACTCTCCCGACTGCTTCTGATGGTTGGTTCAGATGATGCCGGATGATGCTGGAGGGTTTTCTGTTTTGTGTTCTGCGACAGAACTCCATTCGGTTCAATGACATTTCTCCGGGGCCATAAAATGAAATTCCAGCTGAAGCTGGCGACAAGCGCAAAAACAAACAACAGCAAAAAATTACACCCAAAGCCATGCCACGCCCCAAAAAGAACAAGCAGAGGCAGCACAATCTCCCCATTTGCCCGCAGAATTTGTTGAGAGAAGACTCCTCCTGCTGCTGCTCCTCGTGCTTCTCTCCGAGCTCCTCCTAATTAAAGCCGCCTTATAAATGGACAGAGGAGTTGGAGCTGGAGTTGGAGTTTGTGGCGGAGTAGGAGCCCCCATGATTTGGCCAGCGAATCGTTCAATTGCTGTCATCATCATCATCTGAGGATCTTGGAGAGGAGCAGCCATCATCGCAGTTCTTGGAGCGGAGCGCAGATCAGCTGGCGGTCATAAAGTTTTAGTGGCGACTCCTTCTCTCTCACAACAGATCCATGGATCGATCCATGGGTCTCCATTCCATGGGGTGACCATCTTTGGTCAGATGGAAATGTTGGCAATAAATAAATCGACGCAAAGCGAACCAAAGCGAATCGAATCGAAAAGAAAACAGACATTTTCATAAATCTCTTCTCTCTCTCTCTCTCTCTCTCTATTTCTCGGTCTCGCTGTGTCTTTTCTTTATGGCATTTTTGTGCAAAGTTTTCCTTCGATTCTAACAGTAAACAGTAAACTCTGCTTGGAGGGGGGTGGCGGGAGCAGGGATTGCGGACGGGGTCAAGTGGCAGCCGTGTTTTTGGCCAACCAAACAATGGAGCACTAAATGCCACAGAAACACCTTCAAGAACCGCTGAAATCTTGTTGTTCGGACAGTTTTACAAACATTGCCAAAAGAGAGGTTTTACATACCACTGTATCCCTCCATCTCCCTCTCTCTACTGCTATCTCTATTGCTATTACTATTGCTATTGCTATTTCTCCCCTTTCTAACTGTCAGTCAAAGTTGTATTTAGAGTGTCTGTTAAATATTGCAACTGAAGTTTTGACTTTGTCAAAAGTCAAGTCAGGATTTGACCCCTCCTCTTTCTCTCCCCCCGCGCCTCTGTTGCAACACCCCACCCCCTGTGATACTTTGACTGACATTTCTGGCTGGCTTAGTGGGTAGAGGGAAGGGGCGTGGCACAGTATACGTTGCATATACGCCTTCAAGGGGCGATATATGTACATACATATGTACGTGTAGCATTCTCCACAAGTTCTTGCTTCTTGGTGAAGCTTTTCTCTAATTTTCTTTGGTTAAAGTTTTTAATTTAAATGACATGCACCAGAAAAGAGACAGATAGATGGGAGTAGGGGTAGAGGGGTGTGGCAACACAAGCGACATTTGATGGGCATTCGGGGCGTGGCATGGACATCATGTTCATGTTGATTTTGCTGCCAGGCCCCCAAAAAAAGAGAGAGAGAGAGAAAGAGAGATTTTCATTAGCCCAAGAACAACACATCATCGGATCGGGGAGAAGTAGAGGGCTTTTCCCAGAGCAGGGGCGGGACGGGGGTGGTTTACCGTTTTCTCACAGTTTTCTTGCTGGCAGCAGAAGAAAAGAAAAAAAGCCAAAAAAACAAATCATAAATTTTGTGGGCCAATTGCTCGGGCCAATTATGCAGCAAACAAATGACCCATAATGAAGCAGAGAGGCAGCAGCTCTCCATCTGCTGCTGCTGCTGCTGCTGTTGCTGCTGTTGCAGTTGGGGCAGGCAACCTGACAAAGTCAACATTTATCTTGCCATATACGAAACGGAGGGAAGTCCGAAATGGAAAGAGATTCGATGGCGGCCACAGAGAAGTGGAATTCGGGATACTCTTGACTGGAAATTAAGGAAACAAATTGTACTTTTAAGCAGTCAAAGGATGAAAGATATAAACCTAAAAGAAAATTAGGTAAAAATAGTGACGCAGAGTGACGATCTTGGGTACCTTTTTGAGAGCTATAGAACTCTATCTTCCACAAGTATTCAATGAATTAGTATGATTTAGTCGCAAAATTTCGATTAAATATTGGTCAAATATCAAATGTACTTAGAAAACTACAACCCAAACTTCTTGAAGTATCATCCATAGCTTTATTCCTATCGAAGGTTTTCGGATATTCCCTGACAAACCCCATATGAAATGCAGGCGACCCCCATCCCCATCATCCTGGGCTCTGCCTCGCCGCTTCGGTGGCACAGACAATAAAGCCTTGGCTGGCAACAAATAAATTTCAGCCCCATGATGGCCCAAGCAGGCGGTGGCGGCTCCTGCCAACTGACTTTTCGTATGCCTGCCCCCAACCGGACGGAGTCCCGACCGTTGCAGGCCAGTGTGCCCAGCCTTAATTGCCATGTTGCGGCAACATGTTGCTGATCAATAAGAGAGGAAAGCCAGAGAAGTGGGCTGAACTGGCTGGCCTGGCCTGGTCTGGGAGTGGAGTGTGGTGTGGTGTGGTGGGGCACAGATGATAATAGCAATGTGCAGCATTGAGCAAATTGTCCATGTCCCAAGACCAAGACCAAGACCAAGTCGAAGACCATGGTCAAAGTCAAAGTCAAAGCCAAAGCCAAAAACCCGACTGACTCCAAAGAGTCCCCATGATTAATGACAATAAATTTGATTCTCTAGAAGAGAAATGGCATGGGGATGAATCGAGTTGGGATGGGAACGGCTATGGGGGGAGGGGCACCACAATGGAGTGCTTGATTAGAGGAGCAGAAGCTTCCGAGCAGAAGCAGAAGCTGGGCCAAAGGCTGTGGCCACACTCGTAAATTTCAAAAATATTGCACGGCAGCTGTCATAAAAATGCAATGCAATGTTGCAATTTGTTGTGCCCCTACACCCCTCCAGCTCTATCTATCTCTTTCTGCATAACATTAGCATCCATCTGGCGGGGCAGATACGTTCTAGAGGCTGTTGCTGCCGCTGCTGCTGTTGCGCCTGCGCATTGTCTGACTTTGGGCCATCACTCAAAACGTCGCACGCTAATTGGACAGAGAAATTGCAGAGTAGTGTGTCTGCCCCAGAGCTTGCAGCAGGGAAATACTTAGTCTTCGAGTCGCTCTCAGCCTCTCGTGCAACGGGCAACGTGCAACACTAATTCCCCTCTTAGAGAAGCGACCCCCAACATGATTTAGTAGACAAGACATTTGGCTTTTTTATTTATTTATTTTACGCGCAGTTTCAGTTTCATTTCGCTGTTTCGAATCGGAATTCCGTTCCTTTTTCACATTAATTATGGCAAAAAAACAAAAAAAAAAAACGTAAAGAAAAGCAAAAGAAAAGCGTATGAAAATTCACTAGAGCGGGGACTAGCGTTGGAATTTGTTTTCGACTTCATTAAAGTTGATTTAAATATTTTTCTAAATGCATCTTTTTTGCTTGGCCACGTTTTTTTTTCTTCTGTTTTTCTCTTTGTAATTTATTTTTATATTTATTTTTATTTCCTTTTGTAATTTCTTTGGTGTTTTTTTCTCAGTTTTACTGCTTTTGAGTTCTGCGCTTTTCTGCGTTGCGCTCGAAATGCTGATGATGATTATAGTAGTATACTAGTCGGTAGGCTCTTTAATTAAATTAGTCATTAGTTTAATGGTTTTACATGGATAAACCATGCCAGGCCTAGAGGCACGAAAGAGATTCTGTCCGTCTGCCTGTCCGCAGACTGGAAGGAGGAGACTGTGTGTCAAATGCCTAATCAGGTGAATACTTTCAGGGAGCAATAAAAAGCATCAACAGAGAGCGTGGGGGGAGAGAGGGAGAGCCAGATGCTCCTGCATATTTTATTTTGCCTCGAGAGCGAAAATAGATGCGAATGCATACGATGCGATTAGACGATCGAATATATGTACATACATATGTAAATAATTACATACAAACACATTTATTGAGTCGCAGTTTATGGTTCTTCCTCTCTCTCGCGATTGTTCGATCTTTGCTTCCCTCCCGCACAATACACGTTCCGTTCTCACATGTTTCTTCATTTCATTGCAATTTCTCTCTCTCAGCAATCACTTCCATCGACAGCAACAACAACAACTGCAAAGTGTCACACTCTCGCTCTCAGACCTGAACCACTCTCTCAGCAAAACGCATAAGAAATAATTAACGGGACCTAACATTTGCTGCGTAGATTTTGTTTTCGTTTGCTTATTGCCATGCATTTTGCTGGCTGGGCTGACTCGACAGCTATGAATACCCTCTAATCTAGATCTGCGACAATTAACCAATTAATGTAGGGCTGTGTTTGTGCTTCGATTTAGTTTCCTTGCTTCTCAGACCTATCCAACTTTTATGCAAATACCTTAGCCAAGAGCTATACTTTAAATCAATCAGATACCATTAGAACAGAACCCTTCAAGTACAAGGTATTACTGCCGTCCAAATGGTTGAGGGAACCACCTCAAAATGCACTTTAATTCAAGAAGAAGAAAAACAAGATTAAAACAAACAAAAGTTGAGCAACTCTTTCAAATAATCCGCCGTCTCCGACTGTCTGACTGCATTGCTGCAAAAGTGCTGGAGCTGTAGGAGTCCCAGTCCCAGTCCCGTCCCAGAGACTTGGCCAAGAGATGCCTGGGTATGTCATGGTCATGCTTCGAGGCTCTTGACAATAGTTGGCTCTGTTTTTTTTTTGTTTTTGTTTTTGTTTTTGTTTCCCCGATACTTGGGTCTTATTTTGTTGCTGTTTTTGGCGCTGTCTTTGCCGCTCCTCTCTCTTGCGCGCAGACAACAACACGAATTGAAAATTGTAAAATGTCGCCGACTTGCGGGGGGCTCTGAAGGGGGCAGCGGCAACGGGAGTGCAATGTCGATACGGATTCGGTGGGGCAAACAAGTTTACGGCCCGCGCCAGCAGACACAGACAACGGCAACAACTAAAAGTACAGCAACAAAAACTAAGGAAGATCCCCGCTGGAAGGAGTCGCATCTTTCGATACCCTTTACGCTGCATTATTGCAAGCCACAAGTCAATCGATAAATGCAAAATTGGGCAACTACTTTTTGGTGGTAATATATGTAGCTTATGGCTTCAGAGGAGCACACCATCTTGTAAGCATCATACCCTCTTCAAAGGGTAGCACAAGATGACGCCAAGAAATGCAGATGAAGCTGACAGCGTCGTCGACGTTGGCGACTGCGACTACGACTACGACGGCGATGTCGGTGTCGGTGTTCATTCGCCGCAAGTTGCATATGGGTCGCTGCTCCATTTCCACATGGACGCCAGTGCCAGTGCCACTGCCACAGCCACATCCTCATCAATTGCCGAACATGCAGCGGCAGCAGCAGCAGCAGCAGCAGCAGCAGCAGCAGCAGCAGCAGGACGACTCCGACGATCTTTGGCTGCATAATTGCCAGTCTAAATCAATGGGGCGCAAGTAGTTGCCGCTGTGTTGCATGTTGTTGTTGCTGTTGTTGCTCTTGCACCCATACATGACTCTGTCGGACTTCATTGTCAACGCCGTTGCCGTTGCCGTTGCACAGTTGCCGTCTCCATCGTCATCGTCATCGGCATCGCCATCGCCATCTCCATGTCCATGTCCGTCTCGGTCGTCGTCAATATTTGCCATGATCTTATCGTCAAGCAAAGTCATGTCGCTGCCATGGCTCTGGCTGTAGCCTCCCCACTCTTCTACCCCCCTCTTGCACTGGGATTGAGCTGCAGCAGCAGCAGCAAGCGTCACTTGGGTGCAATTATTTTTAGAGATACTCTAACATCTAATGGGTAATGCTAATATTTATACATATTCTAAATAGATCTAAATCTTTATTGAATATAAATAAATATTTAGTTCTTGAATGGAATCGGAATGATTTCATTCTTGAAATAACAGATATTCGTTTAACAGATCTATATATGGTTTTATTATGGGAGAGTAAGGGTATTCACTTTTCGCTCTTGATCGGCTTTGATCTCTCATTTTTCTTTTTGTTTCGATCTGCCAACGCTGCACCTCCACAGCCCCTCCCCCCTTGGAGACTGCACATCATCTTTGTCGCTGAGTTATGGCAAAAGACCTTGGACTTAAGCACTAGCCGATAGTCGATTCACAACCGAACCGCACGTCTTGCACCCGCACTACTCCAGATCCTCCACTCGGGGGCTCCTGATTCCTCGTGCAGCCTCCTCAGTGGCAGCCTCCTCTGTGGCAGCCTCCTTCGCTTCCAATAGTGCAATTTGTCATTGCACCGTCAGCGACGACGCGTGCGCCAGCATCGGGGGAGATTCGCGAAGCTGGAGGCACAGCTCCTCCCCCTTCTCTGGTGCACTGTTGCACTGTTGCACTTCTGCACTGCCTCGTCATCTATCGCTGGCTGCCATCTGCTTACAGTTAAAGCGACTCTTGGAAGCAGCAACAGCAGCAGCAGCAGGCAGCAGCAGGCAGCATCCACATGCAGCTAACTGGCGACTGGCGACGACTCGGGCCATCTCCTGCTGCGTTTTGTGGCGGACTCCGAGTCGCGAGGCTGGCGCTCCTTCGACGACTTCTTCATGGCTCTTGATTTTTATGATTTTGCTGTTTAATGGTTCATTTGTGTGCCTCGGCCATGTAGAGGAGTACTCCACTGCACTCCGCCAAGCGGTGCGGTGCATGTGTCTGGCTTCCAGTTTTCTTATCGCAGCGTCTATATCTACTTGGCTTTTTTTCGTTGCTAGTTTTAGTTTTAGTAATAGTATTTTTTTATATGTATATTTTGCTTGTTTTTTGCCATTGTCGCGTCGCCAGTTGGCTCTTGCCAGGGGCTTGCGGCTTGCTGCTTGTCTGCGCTGCTTAATCTCTCTCCTCGGAGCACTGCACCACTACTCCTTTTTCTCTCGTCTCTCGGTTTTAGCGTTTCTTCTGTTAGCCGTTTCTGTGCTAGCCAGCAGCAGTAGCAGCAGCGTTTTGGGGCCAACTTGTTTACCCAATGCGCACTGACCAAGTCCAGAGTCCGGAGTTATGGCCCGAAGGAATTTCTGCCGTTTTAGAGGAGCATTAAAACAAAAAACAAACAACCAACAAAAAATAGTGCATTGTGTATTTTGTGGTTCTTGTCGATGGTTAAATTTATGTTGCATACTTTGTGGCGGCCAAGCGGAAAGCAGAAAGGGTGAACAGATATCTGCACTTCCCATATAGTTGTGGCTCTCTGTAGAGCTTCCTTCGTGGGTCGTAACACGATTAAAAGATTACCAAATACAAGCAGTAATTGATTGAAACACTTTCCTTAGGTCTATGCTATCTAGAAATGGATTGTACCTGTCACGCGACATACGGCAGAGCACCTCGGTTGTCAGTTGTGTTCTTCAGCTTTGTGTCTCTGGAGCGAGTACGAGTGTTACTATGCTACAGAGCAAAGCGCATACGAGAGATGTCAAGGCAGTGTTCAAATCGAAACATCCATAATTTTCACTCAAGAAAGCTGATAGAAAGACAGATTGGATCTGTAGCTTCACCAAAGAGAAAGGTTTTGTTAAGGAATCTTGTGATTTTAACGATTAAGTATGTCCAACAATGGAAGGTACATGCCATAAAACCCCTCTGGCAACTACATACATAATTCTATCTATGTGTCTCCTCCCATGAATTCTATCCTCTAAAAGACTGACTGTAGAATTCCACTGTAGTATTGCGGTAGCTGAAACCCATGATTATTGTAATGAGAGGCAACAGTGAGCTGCTGTTGACACGATTTGGGGCTAAGCCCGGCTCCCCATCATCATCATCATTCAGCATTCAGCATTCACCACTAAGCACTGTCCCTCCTATGTTGGGGGAGCAGAAGAGAGACAGAAGAGGGAAGGCAGGAGGCAGGAGGAGTCTACGCATTCCTTCAACTCCAACTGTCTGTTTTTTTGTCTGTCTGTCTGTCTGGTGGGGGCAAATCCCGCAGACATGTTTGCGATCATCGCCCGTCGTTTGCTTTGGCCATTTGCCTAACTGCCGCAGTGACACCTTCTGGTAGCCACAAGTCCACGGCCATGTCCATGTCCATTTTCAAGATGGGGTTGGGGCATGGTGGAGGCGATGACGCGGGCAATGGGGTAATGGATAATGGCGCCGCCTCCATTCAAAAATCACTTTATGGCTGCGCGCGTCTGAGGTTCCGTAGTCTCTTGGTTCGTTCGCTCGTTCGCTCGTTCGGGTTCCTTGTCCATAATTGGACGCGGTGCCAATCATTTTAACAGCTACACAAACACGCAAGGAATAACCGGCTGGCATTCCCTCCTACCTCCTACCTCCTCCCTCATCCCTCCTCCTTGCAACTCCATGATGATAATGCAAAATGAGCAGAAGGAGACGAGCAGACGTACCGCCAGTCGAAGTCCACTCCAAGTCCAAGTCCAAGTCCCAGTCCCAGTCCCAGTCTCAATGACAATTGGCGCCATAGCCCCGGGGTGCGTCGTCGTCGTCGGCGTTGAAGTTGGGGGCCAAAGTCTGGCGAGGATCGGTCTGCGGTTCGTTTGCTTATAATTAGCCATCGCGGATGGTCTGAGGTCTGGGGTCTGGGGCCCGCAATTCAAATTAATGATGGCTACTGGTTTTCAGAGCCAGCTTCTCTCTATTTTTATGGCCGATCAATTTCCAAACATCACTAACCAACCGCACCTCTCCTCTCCCACCTCTCCATTTCGTTGCAGGCGGAAATGCTCATGGATGATGCGTCGCTGCTGGTGCCACTTGGTTTGGGGGCGCCACATGGCTTGGTGGGTGCGCCGGTGGTTGTGCCGCTAGTGGCTGCTGCCCATCATCAGGTGTCCCTCAAGGGGCATCCACAGTTGGACATTCCAGGAAAGAAGATTCTGAAGGTTGCTGGAGCGGGTGTGGCGGGTGGAGCGCCCGCTCTGGATCCCTACCACTACCAAATCATGTACGCCCATTGCGTGCAACAGCAGCAGCAGAGGGAGCGGGAGCACCACCAGCAACAGCAGCAGCATCCACACCAGAGGGGAGTGTTGGTGGGGCAGCCGCAGCCGCCGCCGCCACATCCACATCCGCACCAGCCGCCGCATCCCCACCAGCCGATGAACGCCACGTCGGCATTCCGCCCGTGGGGACCCACCACCACGAAGGCCTTCCTGCACGCCTACAACGCGACCCTCTCCTCGCTGCCGTACGCCTGCCAGGAACCCCCGGAGCTGCAGAATCCCGAGCGCGTCGTCCGGAGCACGGACAAGCGGTACGCGGAGCGCACATACCAGCCGAATGTGGCGCTGGCGCCGCGCAAGAGCATACTCTCCAAGGAGCGGGACAAGGACAGGGACAGGGAGAGGGAGCGCGAGAGATTGGATCGTGAAATGGAGCGCCAGAGGGTGCGCGAGAAGGAGCTGCACCTGCACATCAAGCAGGAGAGAGACGACAACACACCAACTCCCACGCCCACGCCCACGCCCACGACACCGCCAGCAGGCGAGACTGTGGATGTGGTGGAGCCACCGCCTACCTCCTCCTCCAGTGGCAGCAACTCGCCCAAGTCCCCGCCAGCATTAGCAGCAGCAGCCCCCGCACCCGCACCTGCACCACATCCCACACCAGCCACCAGACATGTGCCCTTGCCACGCAGTCCGGAGGAATTCTCCGCCGGCAGCAATGAGATTACCTCCTCCACATCGCCCGTGCCACTGAAGCAGCCACAGCAGCAGCAGCAGCAGCATCCTCACCCACATCCCCAGCAGCAACAGAACCCCCACCCGCAGCAGCAGCAACAGCAGCACATCATTGCCACCGTCAATCAACATGCGAAACTGTTGCCCAGCTCCAGTTCCATTTCCATCTCGAATGGAACCTCATCCGCCAACAGCAACGGAAGCCACAACGAACCAAGTCGAATCAGGATCAACAAGAACCTGATGAGCCAGCCAGCGGACCCGCCACCACCTCTACCACATCACAATCTCCACCACAGCCACCACTATCCTGCCCTGGGACCACACCACATGGGTGGGGCACAGTCCTACTACAAGGCTGCTGTTATAGGTAGGTGTTATAGCTCATTCCCATTTACACTAGAGTTCAGTTATTGACGAAAAAGCCTGCCTGACGACTATCGATAGCCTGAACTTTGGCGATTAATATTCTTTTCACTTATTTGCACCGAAGGAATAACAAATGTACCCAATATTATTACAGGTGGCTCCTCACCTACGCAGTCTTCCAGTGCGGGACTCAACCTGAGCACCCACTCCTCGAATGTGGTAAGCTCGCCGCACCAGCAGGCCACCAAGCAGCAGCAGCAACAGCAGCAGGCGTTGCACCATTCGATGCATCAGCAGCAGGCAGGAGGAGCCCACATGCAGAATGGGAAGCCCCATTTGGGCAGTGAATTCGAGCTCTCGACGGACACGGACGATGACAGTCTCAATGGCGAGCCCGATAGCAGTGCCATGTTGCCGCCCTGGGAGCAGGCCGTAGAGTGTCTGCGCGAGACACGTCCCAGGGATCGGGAGAGGGTGCTGCAGTTGCTCCAGAGGATTTTGCAGGAGAACCAACAGCTCCGCTACAACAATATGCAGCTGAGCGACGTGCTGAACAAGCAGGATGCCCACATAGCCGATCTGACGGAACAGCTGCAGCGGAACCGCAGACAGCGCGAGGACCTGGACTGCAAGGTGGACCTGAGGCGAGTGGTGCCATTCAAGCAGCACACGCAGCTAGTGGAAGAGCACGTGGACGAAGGCAGAGGCCAAGTCGAAGGGGAGGAAGACGAGGATCTAGAGGAGGATCGGGCCAACAACAATAACCAACAGGAGCAGCAGCAGCAGTTGATGAAACCGCAGGCCAACGGCCTCCGAAGGAGTCCCACGCCCCTGAATTGCTGCGGAGCAGAGCCCGAAGAGGAGGCGGAGGCCGAGGCCGAGGCCGAGCCGGAGGAACCTGCCACCAAAAGAGCAAAGATGCAACCAGAAGAAGTGCCAGCCCAGCAGAACGGAGATACCAAGATGAATGGCAGTGCCAAGAGTCCTGCTCTCAGTCAATCCGCCTCCAGCGACGAGGAGGATATGGAGGACGAGGATGATGATGAAGGTGCCGAGGAGGATTTGCAAGCGCCGCATAGCAGTGGCACGCCGCCCACAGCCACCGCGCCACAAACGAAGGAGAGGCATGTAAGCTGCGTAGTAGAGTCCCCGCGTGCCACGGAGTGCTTAGGTGAGTTCCAATCGGGGATTGCCGGTTTTGGCGAATATTTCAGTGAATTCCGGGGTTCGGCAATAACTAAGCTTTTTTTTTTCTTCTCTTTCGCTCACAGACACCACGCCCATTAGCCCCGATTCGGCGGCAACTGCGGGACAGTTGTTCGACAGCAGCAACAGTAGCGACGAGTCCTCGATGAAGAAGGCTCAACTGTCGGCCTGCCATGCCTTGGCCAAGATGAACAACAACCACAAGGATGAGAGCGTGGAGGATCGGCCGCAGGATGAGGAGGACTCCTCGGACGACGAGATGCCATTGCAACAGCGCCAGCAGCAGCAGCAGCAACAAAGACAACGCAAGCGGTGCTTCAGCAAAGGAGGAGAAACAACAGGATCTGGATCGACCTCTGCCTCAGAGGACGATGAGGCAGAGCCTCAAGCCACCTCAACCATCCTTCTCCCAGCGACAGCACCTGCCTCAGCACCTGCCCCAGTTCAGCCTCATCCTCATCCACCGCCGATGGCCACCAAAGCGAGCAAGAAGCAGACGCCTCCATCCCTGGGAGCACTACCCATCATCACAGCTCTTGTTGGAACCGCCACCGCCACAACGAACTGCGAGATACAAATCAAAAAGGAAATAGCCTAGGGATCCCATCCTTTCATCCTCAGCCCCCCACCCCATCCCATCAAAGGATATAGCGCATAGCTTCCTCTCAAAGGATATAGCTCTTTCACGACACACACACAGTACACACAGTAAAATCTATCTTCAAGATTCCCCGCCCTTTTATTTTGAGGCATAACTTCTGCTATGGGAGAAAAGAATCCACAACCAAATTCAAGCTCAAAGCCAAGACGCACATTACCCCCCCACCACTTTGGGGGGTATCTACAGATGACACTTTGGAAGCCCAAAACTCCATTTGAAATGGAGTCACTTTTCAAAATTCTTTCCATTCAGGTTTTTTCGACTTTAAAGTTTTTTACGTACAATCTATGGATCTGTTGAGCGGACGCCACGTTTTTCCCCAACGCTTTGTTGTGTAAGCATTTGGTTAGGAAATACGTTGATTCGCTGCACAAATGTTCCCTCAAAGAAAGACAGGCCTCTGCCGTAATAGCACTTTTTGGGAGAAATATTGTATTGCTTTGACGTGTGAATGGCAAAATGTAACCACAAGAAATTGCTTCTGGGGAAAACGACCTATCGTCCAACAACCAAAACACTTTTTCGATTCGAAATTCTAAATGTTTCATAACTTTTTACGCTTTTACATAGCTTGATTTGATCTCAAAAAAAAAAACAACAATAATTAAAAACAAAATTCGTTAGGCTTTCCTCTAAAGATATTTCGGAATTCTCTTGACTTTGCTTGCAGAAATTATGATTGAAACCAAAGCTTTAAACAAACAAAACAAAAAGTAAATAAAAACAAAAAGAATTTTGTGTACAATTGTTAAAAAAAAGGCAACAAGAAATTGAGACCAATTTATGCGTGTGTTTTTACCATATACTTCTTACTTTTACTTCTTAAACTTAGGTTTTAAATTTAGGCATTAATTTGTATAATTTCTTAAGCTCTGCAAGACATTTAAAACGAGAAAAGAACACAAAAATAAGATATGATATTCAAAGCGAGGCTTCGAAGACAAAATTTAGGAAAAGAACTTTTCAGACAACATAAAACAGACAGAAGGCAGCTGGTTCTCATAAGTGAAAGGATATACGCTACCATATATTATGTACACCGTTGTAATTATATTTAGTTTAATCCTAAACTTAAGTTTAACAACAGACAGCAACAAAGAGATAGAGAGAGAGGAGAAATACACACAAAATGAACCCACCACAAAAGAAAAAGCAAAAATGTAAAAGAAATGCTAAACAATTCTAATATAATTCTTAACGAAAAAACAAACAAAAATATTTTATAAATACGAAGTACTATGAAGTTGCCGCGTTAAACTTTATACCATACAAAATATGAATAATTATGTATCTACTTATGATATCTATGATAATGATAACGATGGATCGATCGGCAGAGGAGAGACGAGTGCAGGATTATTCAATTCAACGGAATAGGAAGCATAACCCAATACGCATACGCATACACATAAAGATTAATATTTATTGTAGCTTCTAGTTCTAAATCGATTACGATTACGAGTAGATCTTTAAACTACATATAGTCTCTTGTTCTGTTCATCTCCGATTGTAAGCTGTAGCTTTGCTCTGTAGGCATTTAGTTTCCTAGATCGTAATACACCCCATTTGCTAGCTAGATTTTAAGGACCCTTTCTCTACTTCTACTTCTATTCTACGCCTTTCTCTTTTTTGTATATATGATTTTCTTTCGATGAATGGATGACATGATATGAGGGATTTTAGTTGCCAACACAAACACTTTGTGAGAAACACATAGATATGATGATGTACTATAGAGATACAATATACTTCTGGATGATGATAACCAACTGGAAACAAACCAACTGGAAACAAACCCCAAACCCGAACCCAAGCCAAGAGCCAAGCAAAAAAGCGCAGAGATTTCAAAAATCTATAAACTTTTGTTATAAAAAAAATACACAAAAAACAAAAACATATTTCATAAATTATTTATGCCTGTGTGTGTTTGAACTTTCTAAAAGAAAACATTTCGTTCTATTTCTAAATTTAAATAACATAAAACATTACAAAGAAAACAACAAATATTTAAACAAAACAAATGCAAACCAAAATTTGTATAGAATTTAAGCTAAACATTGTGTAAAATTGTATAAATTTAAACAACAAAAACGAAACATTTAAAGCATAAAACTTACATTTAAAAATAACGATTTAAATTGTGAGGAATTAAGCAACAAAACGAAATACAAAAAACAAAAGCTGTTATGCATATTTAAAAAGATAAAGAAAAAGTTAAATAAAAAAAAAACAAACAACAAATTACAATTGCTATGCAAAAAATAAAAGAAATAAAAATCGACAAAAAATATATACAAATTATTGTAAATTAATTCTTTTTCAATTTTGTGTTTCATTTTTAGCCCCCAAAAACAAAAACAAAAACATTACAGAACCAGAAGCAGAAACAGAAACAGAATAAATTTCATAAGTTATAGAACAGAAAAGAATGGAGTGGAGTGGAGGATAAAATGGTTAATCAAAAGCGTCAAAAAACGGTTTTCAGCATATTTCGTATTTATGGCCAAATTTTACAAACGATGAAAATAGTTGAGAACAGAACAAAACAAAAGATGAAATGAAATGAAACGATGAGCAAAACCCAACAAACAGATTTTTTGTATCATTTTTGCTAACAACCCAAAGACAAAACAAAACAAAAACAAAACAAACAATCATTTTTATAATTAAACGAGTAAAATATATTGACAAATTTTACATAACCCGAGTGTTTATATACGACGACATATTATATATTTAACATAAAAGATAACGCGATGCCCAACAAAACAAAAAAATCTTTGCCCTGCTTTAAGAAGAAACGACTTGATATTGTTAAAAGAAAACACAAAATAATGGCATAAGTTTATATTAAAAGCAAATGCAGCAGCAACAAATCCGCGTCTTGTCAAACACTCAACATATACATATGTATGTACATACATGCATATCTGTATATGTATGTATGTATTGTATGTATAGTGGATAGTGGATATACAATAATGATTATTATATGTGTGTCCCGAAGACGATTCAGAAGAAGAATAAAATGTAGAATGAAGAATGCAGAAATGAAGAAATAAAATGTACAAATTGTGGAGCAAATAAACGATAGAAAAAGTAGTGAGAATTTTGGGGAGGAACGACAGAAGACGAAAGAAAAAATTGCACACACCACAAAAGGCAAATAAAGTTTAATCCAATTAAACAGTTAAAATAACGAACAACATTTGACTTCAACGTTTCATATTAAGTAGTGCAGAAACAAATAAACAACCACACACACACATTAACACACACAAACAAACAGATTATTACATATGTAAAGAAAACAAAAGAACAACAAATAAAAAACAATAAATTATGCAAAATACATTTTGCTTTTCTTGCCGAATTTTATTTCCTGGCGGAAGGTCGAAAAGGGGGGAAAGCTGCTAATAGCCGATTTAATCCTTGATCGATAAACTCGATGTTCTTAGTGCGTTTGTGTGCAGACAACAGACACGATTAAACACGATTCATTTTCTCTGCCGCTGCGACATCCGAGCAGAATAACAAAGCCGATAACATATCGATCGAACGCGCAGCCTGAAAGTATACAACAACAATACATCTATGCTCCAAACCCTAGATGCCATAATTGTGACTAAATCTCAGATTTTTAGCTGCACTGCTTGAACTGCTTGCACGCTCCCATCCCAAAAGAGAGTAGAGTAGAGAAGAGTAGAGAGAAACAGAGACAGAAAACCAGACGTTTACCTGCGCTCAGGTGAAGAAGGGATCAATCGATCGTCAGGTTGCGCTCTTTCGCTGGTTTCCATCGCGAGCACAACGCGAAGCGGTGCGGTCAAATCAGTGGAGATTCTGAAATGGAATGTGTTAACAGTGATTCAATAATTAATTAAAAATAAAGTGGTCTTAGATGAAACTAAAATAAAGCCTACATTTGTAAAGACAAAAAAAATAGCTTGCTCGTACCTGTTTTTTTGCAGAGCAATTTTGGCTTTGTTTGGAAAGAATTTTCAGGCAGGGCTGTAACCGGTTCTGTGCCTGGCTCTCTTGTTGGCCAACACACAACAATAAAAAGAGTCTTGAAGAGAGTCTGAGGCGTGGAAGATAGTGGAAGATATAAACAAAACATTGGCAGCAACAAACAATCCGAGAGAGGGGGGGAAATGTGAACACGTGATTAACAATTGTTGGAATTCACTAAGGGAATATTTTCAAACACAAGGACAATGAGCCTGCCGCAGCTAATCGATGACTTGCAGCGCCTCTCCGAGGACCAGGATAGCGCCGATCTGGTTTTCATTTGCGGTCGAGACGAGCGCATCTATGCCCACAGGCTGATGCTGATGGCCCGGTGAGTGGTTGATTGAGACTCGATTGAGATGATTGCCTTTTGAGGCACCTTACAAGTTGCGTGTTGGCATGCAACATGGGGGGGGGGGGACAGGGGAACGGCAATTAATTGACCTTGACGATTTTCATTCATTGATTGTAGGTGCAAGAGCTTCAAGACGGCCAAGCGCGGCGAGGTGTGCCGCATACCCGGCTGCACCGTGTCCCCGGCTGCTCCTGGAGCCTCCACATCCACAACTATACGTCTGCCACACGTTAATCCGGACTTATTCCGGCAGTTTATCCTCTATGTGTACACAGCAAAGGTAATAGGAGAAACATCACTATAATCTCAAGTATAGACAGACGTATATCTGCTTTTCCAGTTGGTTCTCCAAGATTCGCAAGTCTTTCAAATGATGATGATGGCCCAAGACATGGGCGTCGTTGAACTGCGCACAGCCTGCGAGGATCATGTTATATCTACACTCTCCGTGGACAACGCCTGCACCTTTTTGACCGCCGTAATGGATATCCATGAGAAAGCAGGTAAGCAAGAAATCCAATCATTAAATACAAAAATTTAAAAAATACCGCGGTAACCGCTCGCGCGAGTGAAAAGTGACCAACAGCACAAAATGTGCACTTTAAGCGCAAATGCCTATCGGTAGGCATGCACGTTGTGCCATCGAAATCACGTAACACTGTTGTAATGCATGTTTTTTGTTTATTGCATTAAAATGTGAATGTTACAACTAATCAATATGTAGCAGATGTAATAGTCCCGTCGCGTTCCGATGTTCTACAAATGCAGGGTACGCCGTTTGCCTAGTATTTCTGTTGCTCGCGTTGTAATCTCTGGCCGTACGCACGCGAGACGAGGTTCCACGAGTCCATGAACCGGTCCATGCACATGGATATGCATTTCTGATGAAAGAAGGTTGGGGAATTATCACAATTAAAGCTCGCACTTATTGATTTATTATGTATGCCAATCTTGCCTGTTCTGAGGAATCCAGCGAGGAACCGGGCTTGTAGATACACTTCCTGAAACACTTTTGCGTCATTTTCGAGAGCAACTCCTGGGCATTGGCTACGGCAATCTGTTGCTTCACCTGATCCATGATCTCGGCCTTATTCACATTAGCCATGGCCATTTTTTGAGTTTATAAAAATTTTTATATTAAAATAAAATGAACAACTTGTCTGCTCTCCCGACAGTTCTGACAGGGTATTATCGATATCTCTTAATCGCTGTTAGCCTACTAGCACCGATGAAAAAATCGAGCTTAACCCACGTTAGCCCCCTCTATTCAAAATATATTTTATCGATGAGTCCACTGATATCATCCCTAGCACAGACGCCGGCAAAAAGAAAGCGAAAATATTTTCAATATTAAATAAGAACGCTTTAAAGTAGCCAAAATGTCCTTCAAAAGCAATCCCAAGGTGCAGAAGGTGATGGTGCAGCCCATCAACCTGATCTTCCGTTACCTGCAGAACCGCTCGCGCGTACAGGTCTGGCTGTACGAAAACATTTCGCTGCGCATCGAGGGCCACATTGTGGGCTTCGACGAGTACATGAACCTGGTGCTGGACGACGCCGAAGAGGTCTACGTGAAGACGCGCCAGCGCAAGAGCCTGGGCCGCATCATGCTGAAGGGGGACAACATCACGCTGATACAGAACGTCAGCCCGTCCAAGGATTAGATTAGTAGCGCTGGATGGAACCCGGCCACGCCACGCGTCCACCTACCTTCCCGATAGATGCACGTCACGCCGTAACTATAAGCTAATTATACCTGTAAAGCCGAAACCTCAAAACAAACGAATGAAAGCTAAATAAATGGAGAACTTTCTTGTAAACTCGAGACTTTTCAATGGGAGCCGCCACCTCCAGGTAAAGGGTTTCAGCATGATTTTGGAGTGAACTTTTGTTGGTTTTTTGCAGGTGCCAAGTGCGCGGCCTCCTTCATGGAGCGGTGCATCATCTACATAGGGGAGAATGCTGGGGAGTGCGTCAAGACGAATGCTTTTCTAACCCTCACCAAGGAGGCCATCATCAAGATCATCTCCTCCGACTATGTAGGCCATCAAACTATAAGCCCACAAGTAGAAATTAATTAAATAACCTTTCCTTACAGTTCTGCTTGGAGGAGGAGGAAGTTTGGCGCTGCGTTTTGGCCTGGGCCAAATACCAGGCTGGTGTCACCCAACCGACTGCCCATTGGACTGAGGAGGAGCGCGCACGTGTCTGCCAGCACTTGAGTGGCGTTATGGGCCATGTGCGCCTGCTGCTGATCGACAGCCAAGTCTTTGCCGAGGAAGTAGAGCCCACTGGCGCCGTGCCCATGGAGTTGTCCCTTGAACGCTATCGCTATGCCGCCCTGCATGCCAACAAAATGATGGAGAACGACAAGCGGCTGCAGCCGCGCCTCACCGTGGCCGTCAACATGTTCCCCGGTTCGCAAATCCTTCGCAACGATAAACTGCCACTGCAGGCAATCCTGAATGGCTGGTATGGGGTGCCCAAACAGTCCTGGCGTCTGGTCTATCGAGCCTCCTCTCACGGCTATGACTCGAGCGCCTTTCATCGGTACTGCGACGGGGTCGCCCCCTGCATGGTCATTGGTTTGGGTGCACATGGCGAGGTTAGCGGCGGCTTCACCGACGTGGCCTGGGCCAAAACAAGTCGCAAGGGTGGCTATGTGCACTCGGAGCGGGCCTTCCTCTTTGCGCTGAATCCATCGAATGGCGAGCAGCCGTCCAAATTTGATATTTTGAAGAAACCCTATGCCATCTGCTATCATCCAGAGTGAGTGGATGGGAGTGAACATACCCATACTCGTACACATTCTAATGCGTTCTCGTTTCAGTTGTGGACCCATTTTTGGAGCTGGTGCCGATCTGCTTATCTCCAGCAACTGCAATGTGAACATGGACTCGTACTCGAATCTTCCGCATTCCTACGACGGCCCCAATGCCGCCCACCTTACGCTCTTTGGGGACTACAACTTCACCATCAGCGACTATGAGGTGTACACCTTGGCCTCGCCAGGAAGTGGTGCCGCCAGCGGTGGCGGACCCAGCCACAGTCACAGCCAGAGCCAGAACTTGTCGAGCAATGGCCAGCAGGCACCAGGTGTGCCCTCAAAGGCAAAGTACGATAGATACTAGGATAGAGAAACAAACACAACACACAAAACTTGTAGTTGCATCAGCTATGCTGGCAATAAAACTATTTCCTCGAACGAAACATTGTAATCCCAGATCCGCCACACGGCTTCAGCTACAGCTAATGGCATTAGGTGTGATGTGTTGTCGAGTTCAAGACTCTGCCCAAGGTAAAAACCAGAAATCGAAAGGTAATTAATGAATTGTTATATAAAGAAAATTGTTGTCTTTTTTTGGCGGCAAGAACCAAATTAATTAACTCGTTTTCTACTTGTATGTAAAGCCAGAGGGCGGATCGGATTGGATTGGATCGAAACTATAGTTTCCTTTGTTGCAGAAAACATTCAACTCTCGCATTGAAAGCTGTGCTCTATATTGTTACAGATCTACATACACATAAGTGTATATACATATGTATATGTATCGCTTGTAGCTTGTTGAATGCCATGTGCACTTGAACCTGGTCCCGGGGTTGGGGTCCAGTCCACACCTCTCGAACAGTGCCAGCAGCCGCCAAGCGCCAATCGCCAACTGCCAGACAATTGACAAAGGAAAACGAATGCGTAAAAGGCGATTTCTGCTGGCTATTTCTATTTCTGTGTGTGTTTAGGTTCAGTTCAGTTTTCAGCTATAACAATAATATTATAATGAAATCCAGCGATCGACTCTGATCGACTCTTTGGACTGTGGCTCTGAAGTTGCTCTCGACTGGTTCTCAACTACTTTTCAAAATGCTTCTGATAAATTGGTCCACGCTCTAAATTGGTTCTAATTAAAGCTCTTTTTATGCTGATCGAATCGATCAATTGGCTTTGGGCTCCGGTGTCCGGGCCCCCACATTTTTGTCATTCGTCTCGAGCCAGAGATTTGGAGATTTGTGGGGGGTTCGCATTCGAGAGAACCCCTCCACAATGACAGCGGGCAGGCAGGCAGCACAGCAACAAACACTTGATGTTTGTGGCGTTTTATTTTACTTTATTTTATTTTATTGTGGCTGCACAAAAGATTGGCAGTTAAAATTTGTTAACGACTTAAGGCCAACGCTAACGCTAACGCTTGAGAGCCACCTTTCGATAAGGTCTACAAATTGTTTTACTTTTGACAGATGACGACAAAAAGGCCCGAGGCGATCCAGTCCACAGTCCAGATCCAATCCAATCCCTGGTCAGGCGCTAGAAGGAATGTCATTTCAGTTCAGTATTCGATTCATTTCGATTTCTTGTCAAATTATTTGATTGTCGAGTGGAGCCATGGACTCGGATTCGATATGCTCTCTGTGGCAGCAATAAACCCAAAACCAAATCCAACCAAGAAGTTTCAATGTCTGTGTCGCATGGAAAAAAGGGAAAGGCAAAAATATATAAAACTAATGCTTAAAGTTGCTGGTGGTCGGTCGGTTGTTGGTCGGGTGCTGGCTGCTGGCTGCTGGTTTGAACTATGAGCTGAAGCAGAGTGCAAACTTGTTCTGGTCTTATGAAATCGGTTCCATATTGCATATGCAACATGCGAGTGGCGAGTGGAGTGGAGCAGCGACTAGGGACGGGCAGGAAGTACAAGTCGGGACTGTATGAATCATTGGTTTCCTCTCATCGCACTCTCATGGGGGCAATGAGGAAACGACATAGCTCATTGAAAATACAAAAAAAGGGAATTATGTAAAAGTCTTCAATCTACTTGGAACCGATGTAGGGGTCCTTAGAATATCTACAATTCCTACACTACAGAGGCAACCAAAGAAGATCCTTAGGATCTTTCCCTTAAAAAAAATAAATAAAATTCTATATAATTAACAGTATTCCCCCTAGGAACCTGTAGAGCATAACCCTACCCCTTTTCCAGTTTCAATCAAATATGGGAAGTATACTATTCATCGTAGAACATTTTCCATTGCACAGTTCCATTCCATCCCTGGCTTTTATGAAAATGTGTGGCATATTTGTTTTGGGCTTGGTCAGCAACAGCCCCCATAGAACAAAGGCCTGCCTGCTATTAGCCATGGCCATGGCTCTTGGCCAACACTCAACAAACGGTGGCAGTGGCGGCAGTGGCGGCAGCAGCTGGCCAAACCCCCAAGTGTTACACTTATTTGTTAAATTGTAACTTATTTGCATGTAAGAATGCGAAAAAGGAAAAGTGCGCCACCATCGCCGCCGTCGCGACTGGCCCTGAAATGAGAGCAGCTCGTAAAATCATCACTGCGCTGCAATTTATTCACGCAAATATTCATACGTACTCATATTCATACTCATACTGTAGGATTTCCTATTGTGTGGAACAGTGTGATTCATTCCTTGAAAGAGAGATCCCTGAAATGGGAGGATTACTCTGGAGCAAAGCTTCTACACTACAAAATTTCTATAAAGTCTACACATTCTGGAAAGATCTGAATACCACCAGATCTACACCAAAAAGGAAAAGTGATTGGCATTGAAAGGGCGAAATATTGAAAACTATAGTATGTAGCCGACTATAGCCTTATTCTTTCTCCAAAGTTTTCAAATGAATATGCAATAGATTAGCCCTGAAGTATCTATCAGTATGTGTATCCTAACTTTTCCAATAATTCCCATTACGAATGGCTTGCATTAATGATTAATTAGCCAACAGGAGACTATACCACTTAAGGGCGTATTTCCCAGACACATTCATGAGAAAGATAAGATCCGATCCGATCTGATCCGAGCCCACCTGTCAGCTGTCGGCTGCTGCATCCGTTTCCGCCATTGGACAGTCGAGACGGGGAGCTCCAGTTAAGAGCTGCTAATATGCAAAGTGGAACCCCAAGAGCTGACTCTTGCCATCGCCATGACGTAGTCATAGACACCCTCGTTCCATCAGCCTCCTCTCCCCTCCCAGTCCAGTCCAGTCTTTTCATCCATCAGTTATTCATTCATAGCCGCATCATCGCCCATCAATTTTCGCCTGGCTCATCGCCCCATGCACTCGGCATTACAAGCGACATGCTTGAGAATTCCCCTCCAGCCAGCCCCCCACCCTGTAACAACTAACCAAACATTCCATTGGCTAAGAGAGGATCCGACTGGGAGCAGAGAGAACCCCAGAGGAAGAGAGCGAGCGAGGGAGAGGTAGCCTCTCTTAAGCACAATCATGTGTGTAACGACGGGCGGCGCTCTGCTCTCGATGCTCTTCAGACAAACGAGTTTTGAAAGCTACCCCCCCACCCCCACCCCACTTAAAAAATACTTTTGCTTTTCATTGCCTTCGACAGAAAATAAAACAGCGCAGACATCGATTTGGTTACTGTGATTAATATGCGTTTTTCGGTAACGAAACGAATCGATCCGGAATACGGAATGTATAACAATCAGCCGACGCCGCCACGAAACGAGGCAGCGAGCCATCCCATCCCATCCCATCCCATCCCGTCATCCCGTTCAGGCATTGACCTAGGTCACAAATTCAGATCTTACAGGCATTCTAATCAATGGGATTCCCCATGGAGTGCCCCTCAAACCATCAACCACAGAATTCTCGAAGCAAAGCGAAGGAACGGGAAGAGTTAAGTAATTCAAGAAGAGATTTTTTAAGCGTTTTTTATCGTAGTTTAAGGAAAAACACCGCTACAAAGCTTTGGAAAATGTATAGAATGTTTGACATTTCATATTTTACATTCTAAAACCATTCAATAGTTCAAACTTTGTCTTAAATCACAAATCTCAACAAATCACTCGCAAATACTTTTAATATTCTCTTTTATTTGAAAATCTATCACAACACTTTAAAAAAATTTTTTAAAAATATAGAAAAACTGATTCGTGTTCTGCTAGATCGAAAGTGTAATTTAGGTAATAAATTTCTTTAAAAAATCATCCTAAAAATGACCTAAAGGTAGACTCTAAAATGATTTTTACCAACCGAAAAATAAGTTACCCCAAAAGGGCATTCACAGTTCGAGCATATGTGGCTCCATTATTTTCCGGTTTTGTTTTATTTTTCGATTTGCCATTCGGCAGCAGCCATTCGAGAGTTTTGCTGAGCAGAGTGTGTGCACGGCACTGGCTCTGGCTCTGGCTGAGGCACTCTGGCACTCGCAAAGCCTCTCACTCTTTCAAGAGTCTCGAGACTCTCGCCCGTAACAGAGAAGCAACTGTTTTGAGCTGCTCGGCGGCGGAGGCAGAGATTTTATTTTTGAGATTTCGATTTCGATACGATTCGAGTCTGGTGCTGGTGCTGGTGCGGGTACTGGGGCTGGGGCTGGGGCTGAAACAGAAACATTTTCCCTCCCATTAAGTTTTTTAAAGGCGCACGGCGAGAACGGCTCAGTCTCGATTGTCAGCTTGTCGTGAATGGTTTTTTGCAGCACCAGAGCACCAGATCCGCGGCATACGAGTGCGAGTTCGAATGCGAGTACGAGTGCGAGTACTAGTGCGATCCGATCCGATCCGATCTGATCCGTCGATCGTCCGACCACGTAGTCCGAGCCAAAGTCGAACCCAAAGCTAAAACTAAAGCTAACGCTGTGGCTGAAGCATCGCTTAAGTTATTAAAACAACAGCTTTTGCACATCTATATATCTATATATCTATAGTATATATACTACATAACTCGCTACTTTGTGTGCGTGTGTATCTGTGTGAGCAGCAGCAGCAGCAGCACTGGGGAGCAGCAGCAGACCGTGTGGAGCGCTGACGGATTTGTTATTTTTGCATAAATCAATTTCGAGAGCGGGCGCGCGCGTACTTTAAGATTGGTTTTCGGTTTCCAATCCGATCCGATCCGATCATCGCTGTTCTGTTCTGATCTGTTCTAGAATCTAGATGATGCCGCATACTCCGCAGCCGGCGGCAGGCGTGAGGCAGCTCCAGTTCGTTGCCTGAGTCTTTCGTATCGCGGAAATCAAATCTATCTGAAACAAAAACCAGAAAGCCAATCGATGGCTCTGACCAACTTCTCACTGCCTTTCGGCGCCCTTGGCCAGCCCTGGGGCGTCACCCTGGCCCCCCTGCACCCCATCCATCAGCTGGCCAGCAACACCAACAATCTGCTGTACTCGCCGGCCGATCATCAGCAGCAGCATCCTCAGCATCCCCAGCAGCAGCAGCAGCAGGACCCCACAGATCCCGAATTCTTTAAGAACAATCCCTATGCTCCACCACAACAGGTAGCACAGCCGCAGGGGGGAGGCGGAGGCTATCAATACCAGGGCAGACGCAAGCAAAACAACGCCTATCTGCCACCCACGGGACCGGCCCGCAATTCTGTCTACCACATCCAGCAACAGCAGACCCAACAACAGCAGCAGCAACATCAGCAGCAGCAGCAGCAGGAGGCCAACAACGAGGCCAACAGTGTCTCCTACCAGAGCTCCTCCAGTTCCAGGTCGAGCAGCGCCGGCCAGAGCACCATCCAGCTGACGCAGACCCACCACTCGACCGGCAGGGGCCCTGGCGAGGGCTCCTACAGCCGCTTTCCCGGCCAGCAGAAGCAGTTCTTCAATGCCCATGGCAGTGCCAGTGCCACATTCAGCAAGAACAGCGGCAGCTTCAGTATTACCAGCTACGGGAGCAGGCAGCAGCCGCAGCCCCAACCCCAACCCCAGCCCCAACCACAGCCACTACCAGCACCTCAGCAGCAACAGCAGCCTTCCCCGCCCTCGCCCCAGCCGCAGCAGCAGCAGCCACGCCCCAGACAGTCGAAGCCCGAGGCACAGCCCGCCTCCACCTACGGCGTGGCACCACCCGAAAATTATCCGGAAAGAGCTCCCGGCTTCACCAGGGTCCAGGCTGGACAGGGTTCCCGCACTCAGGTGCATGCCGTGCTCGACTATGATGTAGAGGAGGGCGATGAGGAGGACGAGGATGAAGACGAGGACGGCCAGTACTACGAGGGGCAAGAGAGGGGTGAGTAGAACGACATTTAAGGCATATTTTAGGGGAGGTTTAAGTTATGGAACTCCAAAGGTTGGTTGGCTAGAATATAGGGGATGTTTTAAAGAACATTCTTCACAGAATCCAAGATCTAAGATACAGATCTCGAAAAGATCTCGAAGATCCCTAAAAGTTCTTCAATTGAAAGGAAGGTTTGGCAAGTATTCCTAAGGGATCAAATTTAGTGGATTTTTTAGTCTTCAATTAGAGTAAAAAAGTAATTTGAAAATTCTCACAGCTTGTAAAATTGATGATCTACGATCGTAAGTGAAGGTTTGAAGTGAGATCTCAAAGTGCGTATCAAGGGTCTTCAAGAGCCACTTCCTATTTCAACTGCTCTCTATTGTATATGTAAATAATCTCTGTTTGTACTTCCTCATTCGATCAAAAGGAATCCCCAAAGAGATGCTCATATCGTTCTCTCGAGTACAGAGGTATTCCATATCGAGCATTTCCTGATTCCGCAGATTATAATCTAAAAAATTAACAAATAAAAACAAATGTTACTCGTACGAGCAGAGTAAAGCGGAGTATTTATTGTATAATTTTAATGGGAGCATGGGACGAGTAGTAGATCGCAGAGTAGATCCGTGGGGAGAGATCCGGAGAGGGAGTCGGAGAGGAGTCGGAGTCATAGTCGAGTCCCACGTCTGCACACGATTCAGAGACGGACCGACAGAGGGACGGACAGAAAGTCATGTTAATTTTTCAAATGCTGCCTCGTACTGGTAGTTGTTGTTTGTCTGCTACTTGTACGATTGTGTGATTATCTGTGTATCTTTCCAATTGGGAGCAACTTCTGCACATCTGTGAGAGCAGAGAGGCACAACAACTGAAGCAACAACTATGGCAGCAGCAGTAACAGCAACAGCCACAGCAACGGCAACAGCAACGGCAAAGGCAGCAACAAAACATGGGGTAAACAAGCGACAAGGTCAAAGGTCTACAAACCGATCGGCAAGGTCACTTTCAAGACAGTAATGGCCAGTGTTTGACTTTTATAGCCGCATTTCTGACTAACACGCATCACGATTTATCCCAGGCCTGGAATTGGACTCGGATTTGGGTTTGGGTGTATCTATGAGTGTATCTACTATCTATAACCATCCATCTATCCATTCATCTAACTGTCTGTCTGTCCATCTGTGAAGTACGCAGTGCCCTTGTTGTCCTCTCACACAAAAAAACTGTCAGCGCCTTACTTTTTAGAGATGTTTCACTTTTGTGGCGCCTCTTTGTTGTATCCAAAAATCCACCTCTGCCGCTGCCTCTGCCCCTGCCTCTGCCCCTGCCTCGTTGAGGCATTAGCAAGCGAGCAACCTGCCTGCCTGCCTGCCTGCCGCCTGCCTGCCAGAGACCTCCTCAAGTACTCAACTCGGTTACGGGGTCTGCTATTATGCAAGAAGAAGTCGCTTTTCAGACGCTCATGAACCAGCTCTCCATACGAGAAGACGTGTGCACACGCAAGATACAAGATACAATATTCATATACAAGTTTTCGTGGGGTTTTGTTGGGGTTTTGTCTTTCGAGTACTCGCAACTGTAGATCACACTTTGTTTTCACCTCTTGTGAGAAGACACAAGAGACACTAGTGACGAGCGATGAAGCTCAGAGATATGATGGTTCTATTTCATCACAAGATCACATCAGACAGAATCTAGGCCAATCCACACAAGTGCTGCTGCTGCTGCTGCTGCCGCTGCTGCCGATTATGCTGCCAAAAGTGCAGTGCAATCTCTTTTCAGTTAACCAAATAACTCCCCCCTCTTCAACTCGTTTTGCATCCTGTGAAGGTAAAAGGGAAAGTTTCTTCTGTGTCTGCCCCAGATCCGGATCTGGGGTTTGGGATTGGGATTGGGTCTGGGTCTGGGTCTGTGTTGTGGGGCATTACAAATGCCAGACCAGACAGACATGAAATTTATACTCGTACTCGTGCATGCATGTGTCAACTGCAACAGCAACTGCAACTGCAGTCGTCCCATTTATATGCAGACTGCAGACACTGCACTTGCAACTCCAACAACTTTTTTATTCGGGTTTAACCAAGAGCGATCACTGATTAATGCAGTGACAACGACACTGTCCCTGTCCCTGTCTCTGTCCCTGTCCTTGCCATGAATCATCCGAAGCAACTCCGATTCCAATTCCCATTTCCATGACCAAAAACCAATTGCCATTCCATTTACATTCCATTCACAGATAAAACGAATAACAATCAGATGCCCACCGTGACACCCATCCAGGGTCCGATCTACTTGAAGAACGGCACGGTGCCGGTGGTGCCGCTGTTCTCCTATCCAAAGCTCAACAATGGATCGTTCCTACAGATTCCGGTAAGTACTCTTTGGGGTCTCTATTCGGACTCTTGATAGTTTTTGGGGCAGGCAGGCAGGCAGGCACGCGCTCACTTTAATTCCATCTCAGGTTCTGATTCGATTCGATTCGACTCGATATCGATCGAGTTTGCTCATTTGCGGAAATAACTTTGACGATTTTGTGTTTTAACTTTATTTATTTTTTGTTGTTTTTGCCTGCTTTTTTTTTGCTTTTTTGCGTGCACGAAGGTCGTGCGAGTTCGTTTCATTAAGAGGTGTGATGATGTTGATGACGACGACGACGGCGACGACGGCGGCGGCGACGAATGAAGAGCGAATGGAGAGAGAAACCTCCCCAGAAACCTCCTCCGTTCTGCCACGCTCGAAGTCGGTTTTCGGATCTCAGATATCCCTGGTCAAGCCGCATATATAAAATGAAATTAATTGTTTTTATGTTTATGACTTACTTGAGTCATTTTCACACCCCGGCCATAATTTTTGTTATGGTCTCCCCCTCCAATCTTCGAGTCTTCGGATCTTCGAATCTCCAGTGCCCAATTTCCTTACCCTCATGGCTATTCGTACCATAATTAAATAATTAAAATATATTCCAAACATCTTTAGATCTGGTGGACGGCCCTGTCGGTGGCTCTGGGCCTGGACGTGAGGGGTGATGTGATCAAGGGAGTGCCATGCATCAAGCGCTATCATCAGCTGTTCTGCCCCACAGCCGGCAACAGCTATCCCATGTGAGTACATACAACACCATTCCATTCCCATTCCATTCCATTGTTCTATAGGATATAGGAAATTCCAAACCAATTCCAAAACGGATACGAATGTTCGTCATGGGTTGGGTGGGTTTTCCCCCGAAATACACGTATTTTCTGAACCACAGATATTCGGATATTCAGACACATTCCCCTGATTGGCCTCAAGGATGTTTGCTTTTCTGTGGTTTTCTTTGGTTCACTCTTAAGTCTCCTCTACAAGAACTGACCTGATTCACATTTCTTAGTTAGTCACTGGCTGGCTACGTGACTTAGCAACTTTCATTAGCATAGGCACGCAAAAAACTAACTAATGCGGATTTCATAACTTCTTGTTATATGCGTCTACATCTATGTCTATATCGAAAGCTAATGAACCTCTCAACTGGAGCTCTGTCATTCCAAGAATCTCATCAGTATTCAAGACGGTCAATCGTTCTTTACCAAATCCCTACAGCCAGAGGAATTTACTTTTATAAAATATTAATCAGTCCCTAGACTCTTTACTTTTTACTACTCTTTATCAATTTTCCATCTAATGGACCAACCAGCCAACATACCAACATTCGAAGTCAGAGTTCCTTGTATACCACGTATCACAGCTCCAATAAGATTCCAATCCAATCATTCCATTCCAATCTCTTCAAAATCATAAGATACTGATACTGATACCTTCACTATTCAAATTCCTGCTTTAATCCGCTTTAATCCTTTCCAGCGACAAAATCGAACGATTCATAGATGACAACAAGGCACTGATGCGTCGAATGTATGGAGACTTTGAGATGAATATGGAGGGACCTGCAGGAGGCGGCAGTGGCGCTGGGGGCGGACGCAACCAGCAGGCGAAAGTGCGGAAAAGACGATTCATAGACGAACCTGACATATTCATCCCACCCGGTGCGTATGCGGCCAATGCCGGGGAGGCCGGGGAGGCCGTGGAGGCGGGAGACAGCTATTTCGGGCAACTTCGGAAGAAGCGCCAGGCGGCAGCCGGTGGCAGTCGCAACCGAGGAGCAGGCGGAGGCACCAGCAATGGTGGTGCTGGCAATGCTGCTGGAAGCAATGGCAACCGGACACCTGGGGGAAGTGGTGGGGGGCAGGCGAACTCGGGCACAGGCAGACTCGATGCCTGCGAATCGAAGATCGAAATCGTGACACCCTATTGGGCATCGAACTCCGCGGGCAAGATCAGGGCCATTGTCAATACACAGCACTTTGAGCAGGCCATCCACCAGGAGGTGTGCAGGTGAGTGAAGCATAGATATCTATAAGAAAATAATCTAACCTATCTGTATCCCCCATTCTCGAATAGCAACACTCAAACACCACGCTGCGAGGGAGAGTGCGGATGCGAGCAGAAGTACAAATGGCATCGACTGCTCGCCTACGATCCCGACAACGATTGCAAGGGCATCTTTATGGATTGGTTCCTGTTTCCTTCGTGCTGTGTCTGTAGATGTAATCCCTAGATTCCGATTCCGTCTGAGCGAATTATAGAATGAAAATGAGTATAATTGTAGGTAGAATGCCACTGAATGTATTTTAGTTGTTGTTAAGTAGATCTTACTATACATACATAAATGTACGATATATCCACTACTTGGTAGCTCTCTAGTTAAGCATCGATTCTATGTAGTTAAGGTTTTATACGAGCCATATCTCTGTACCCCTATCCTCCCCTCCATCTACTCGATATAACTCAACCTCCATTTGTTGTACTGTAATCGTAATCGTAAAATGAATCAAGTGAATAAAGTCTATGCAAATATCAATAAGAATTTCGGGGTTTACGAACTGTACGACTGTCCGTACGAGTATAAGAGCTCAATTAGCATATAGGTGAGGTTTTCGAACTAATTTCAAACTTATTGAAGGTTTCTTGTGAGAACTCGCAGTTTTGATTGTAGGTGAAACTATTTAACTTAACTTTTTTGTCATGGAATGCTGTTTGGAATTATCCATACGGGAATAAGTGCAATTTTTTGAAGAATAATCATGATTACGATTCGAAACAGGTCTGGAATGCTCTATATTTTACTTTGAAAGATGACTTCAACCGTAATTACATAGTGTACCTATGTTGTGATCATACGATCTGTGAATTATGATCTTCAGCAAAATGAAGATGATTTGGTCTAAAAAACTAATTCCTTTTTTCATTATTTTATCTGAACTAAAATACCTAACAAAAAACATAAAATAGTGGGGAATATACTTTACTATAAAGATTCAGTTTACTTCACAAAAAATACATTTATCAGGCATATCATTTTTAGTTCATTTTTGTAACATATGTACGTATGTATATTATTAATTCCTAATAATTATTTTAAATTATAATCTATCAAGCTAGAGATCTATTCAACCCGTAGGAGTAAAGCAGTAAAAGTCAAAACTAGAAAACTGTCTTTAATATTTAAATCTGAAATCCATTGATTTATAGTCATACTGAGAACTGAGGGGAATTCCCAAATATCATATGTTTACCAAATGAAACTGAATCAGAATGATCTAACAGCATGCACCCTAGCAATCCGTCGATATTGTTATACATACATGCCAATCACTAAATTGCTTAAAAAATAACGATTTTGTTAATATTCAAAGCAAATATTTAGATTTAGATTTCACAAGAAAAAGTAAAAAAAAAAAACAAAAAATTTATTTCTGCATCGGCCGGGAATCGAACCCGGGCCGATGCTTCATGAGTGAAGAGCTCATATTCTCATATGCAAGCTCCAGTCGTAGGTTAAAAACTTCAAAAGCTCATTCAAAAGCTCATTCAAAAGCTTTCGAAGCTTTCAATAACATACAAGCGACAAGAGTTCAAATCGCACTCCGGACAGCTTTACTTTTCATTGCTCTTTCTCATTTGAGGAATAATTGTTTTCTATTTCCTTTTTTTTGGGGATTTTTCATATTTTTTGTGACGAAACGCAACGGGCATGAACAATTCCGGGTTGTTCCATAAAGCGTTTATGCCTTGGCCCATAAACAAGCCAAGGAGCAATATGTTGGGGGTGGGGGAGGGGGAGTGAGTGTGTGGAGCAGGGGCCATAAAAACCCTTGCACACACACTGCTTCCCGATGCCCGTCACGTATTCAATCACAGCCAATGGCTACACAAAACTGCGCTATATCAAAAATTTCGGTCTATCGCTCCGTGCGTGGTATACAAATGGTACCATTTTACAGAGACGACACCACTGATACGAGTACTACCCGCAGCAGTCCCAGTCCCAGTACCAGTCCCAGTACCAGAGAAGATGTGCTGCGGGGACTGGACTCGCAGTTAAACGGACCAGCACCGAGCTACGGGCATTATTGACGCGACCGCAATGTCAACAATTGCAGCCATGACGACGACAAGGACGACGAGGACGAAGGAACAACAGATTTAAGCACTCCGAGAGTTAACCATGAAAGTTGGCCAAGCGAAAACATTTCGCCCGATTCCATACTAAGAATGCTGGTTGTGTAGGATAATGGTTGGGCTGTAGTGAAGGTTGGGTTTCGTTTGAGTGTTGTGTTGTGTTGTGCTGGGCGGTATTATGATGATGAAGTCGCCGCCGCCCACCAGACCAGGCAGCAGGACAATAGAAATGCGAGGACACTGAGCAGCTCTCGTGCACACAGACACCCAGAGAAATATACATACATATATTCATGTAATCGAGTGTATGGTGACAATGATATGGTTGCTCTATAACACTCTTACCAGAGGGTATTTAGTGCTTGTTATGGGTGATTCGTAGTGCTCAAGTGAAACTTATTGGGAATGCACTATTCATTAGTCACACGTTATATTACTGGCGTTACGTTAGTGTCGATACTTTATTGTCGTAACGGTAACAGCGTAATCAGAGCGGTCTAAAGGTAAAAAGCTTTCTGCGATTACATTTACTCTCCTAACGATAATGGCCAATGACTGCATCCAACATCTTCTATGGGAATAGGGTATTCCTAGCTTCGCTTCTCCTAATCCTAGGCCTCTCCTCTCCTTCTTGTTGGTTTTGTCGTTGGTATTCCTGACCCTGCGCGCGCACTAAAAGTGAAAAGAATTCGGCTTGGGAGACAGCGGACACCAGAGGGAAATCCCAACTACGATGCGGTCGGGGTCTCCGCTTCGCTCCTCTTTCACTGTTATTGGAGCTCTTTCTGGGGAGTAGCGCATGTGTAGGTCGTGTAGGAAAGTCCTGGCGGCCAGGCAGGCAGGCAGGCAGGCAGGCAGGCGTCCTGGCGGCGTCATCTACGCCAAATCTCAGCCGAGTGCCGCAATTTTTGGCTATAAATACCAATGTCGGCACGCAGCTTCGCTTAAACTTACATTGTTATCCTAGTGCAAAGGACACATCGTATCGTGTCCCCGACGGCGGCGAGCGACAAAACTTATTCAACTTATTCAGGACGTGACGTAGTTAACATCCTGTACGGAATTCCATCTCCCCCATTCCTGCTCCCCCCAAATAAAAGAAACTGTGAGTCAGCGGGTTGCAGGTGCAGTTGTACCAGTTGCTGCCACTGCCACTGCCACTGCCCCTCGTTTTCAGTGTCAGTGTCATAATAATAAATTTTAAGCATTGTGTAATCCCCCCCAAACTCCAAAGCGCCTTCGCTGAATCGCAATTATTGCGCAGCCAACAGCCAAACAAAACGGGATTAACATTTAATTAACCATTTCTCCAAGGAAGAAATAATTGAAAGAAAAAAGCGTAATCCTTTGGTGACATATTGCAAATATTTCTTGCCAAAAGATATTCCAAATATTTTGATTAAATTTCAACATTTATGCAGATGTAATTTTTCAATGCAATTTCACCGGAAACTAAGGATTTTTCTTTCAATTAATTTCCACCTTTTCTTCGATTTTAACTCTTTAAAATTTTTTAGAAATTTAAGAAATGTTGAGGCTTTAATTGCCAAACTCTAAGGAATGCTCCTCAAATGTTTAGAGATTTGTAAACTTTTAATTGAATACAGTGCGTTTCAGTGATAAAAGATGGTTGAAGAGAGATCTGGTATACCTTGTATTTGGAATCTTACATATTTAAAGAGAATCCCAAGGGCAGAGTGAATGAAATATCATTCAAAAAAGGGTTTTTGGCTTTGCTTTGAATATCACCTCCTCAAGCTTATATCTATGAAACGGACTGTCTGGCATCCGTGAGGTATAATTTCTGGTTTGACCCCACCTTAAAAGACAACTCCATTGCAATCCCAATTACGAGTACGAGTACGAGTCCTACAATTGCCCCCTCACCCGAGGAGCTATCACACAGCTTTCCCCTCTCCCTCTCTTGATGCAGCTATCACACTCCTTTCCCCCCTCTATCTCTTGTTGCAGCCACACCCAGACGACCGCAGCCACAAGAACGCCCACCCCTCCACCAACAGAAGACCACCACCAACAGAAGACACCAATAATGAGGGCAGCAAGGAGTTCCCAAACGGGATCGGAGAGGGGCCTCCTCATGGGAATAGGAATGGGCCTCAATCTGAGGCAGGGACACAGGTGGCTTGTATGGCTGCTGCTCCTGCTTTTGGCCATTCCCCCGCAGATGGTCGACGGCCGTTACCTGCCCACAAGGTCGCACGGCGACGATTTGGACAAGTTGCGTGAACTGATGCTGCAGGTGAGCCCCAAACCAGGCAATACGATGCCATGCCATTCGGCATGTAGCGGTAGCTGCAGTTAATGCACTGAAGCTGAAGCCAAAGATAAAGGCTGTGGGAATGCACTGAAAGAAATGCTCTCTACAAAACTGATCTGCCAAAGGTCCTTCTTTCACACAGTATTTAGTGTACATTTCTGAAGGGCAGAGAGTTTGCGAAGAGGGAAAACTAGTCGGAGCTTTGTCTGTAAAAGTGCACGGGGCTCGACATCGCGAGAAAGCCAAAACACGAATTTAAGCCTTCAGAATAAATATGTACATACATATGTGGCTCTTATACAAAATTTCAGATATTTTTTAAAGAATTCACCATCTACCGAGTATCTGACAAATATCTGCTTAATAGCTATCAGATGAATATCTCACAAATATTTAACAAATAAATCTACAGAAATTATACAAAGAAAATCCTAAAAGCTATATTCGTAAAAAAGAAAACGAAGTGTTCCAATTTCCCTGTTTTCTGGGGTGCGTTACTGAAATTTCAAATATTTGAGGGAACATTTTCTTCGAGTGTATATCTTACCATCTTTGTGATTGTGCATGGGGGGTGGGGGGGGTTGTGTGCCCCCTTAAGTTCAGTTTTGTGCATTGGCATTTTTGGCATCTTTGGTGCCACTGGCTCTGCTCTGCTCTGTTGTGTTGTCAATATAATTAACTAAATGAAAATGAAAAAATGAAAAGAGTGCCCATCGACACAGACAGACAGACAGACAGAGGGACAGACAGATGGACAGTCGGACAGACAGACAGACAGACAGACAGAGACCCGAACGAAGCAACAACAAAGCGGGTTAAAGCGTGGTATTAAGTTGCAATTATGTCGCCAATTATTGAGGTTTTATTTTCGACTTGTTTTTGTTTTGTTTTTCGATTTTGGGAGCTTGGTGTTTCTTTTCTTTTCTTTTCTTCCGAATGGAATTGAATGGAATGGCTGGGTTGCGTCATCGGATGGTATATCATGGGAGTATAAGGTTACGGAGAGGTCCCTATACCTCCCCCCACCTCGACCTGGTGATTCCTGCTCAACGGAGGAGACCCACTTCTGCTCCTCCCCCTCCTGCCGCTGTGGTTTCTTGTGCGTCTGCGAACCATTTCAGAAATATTTTTACATATTTCGCAAGCCTTAAAGAGGGGTCTGGGCCTGACTGGTGGCCTGCCTGGTGGCTGCTGGCCGGTCAGGTCTTCCCATGGAGAGGAAGCCTGCTCGGCTACAATCCCCAATCCCCATCTTTGCGGCTTGGCCAACACTTTGGCTGCTTCTCATCTTTTGCACAATATTTTTGGAGACGCAGCAGCGCAGCTGCGTCACTGCTCAGCCACTGCCACCGCCACTGATGCTGTTGCTGCTGTTGCTGCTCTGCCACTGTCGCTGCTGCTGCTGCTGCTGTTATTTAATTTTTTCAGTCATTCAGTGTTTTTTCTTTTTTTCTGCGCAGTTTCCTGTTCTTTTTCGCAACCAAAACACAAAAATGCGGCTTAAATGGTAGAAGGGGAGCCCCACTTAAATAAATGTGGATGTGCAGCTGCAGCCTGCAACCTGCCACAAAACTAACTGCAACCTGCAACCTGCAACTGCAACCCCCTCCCCGTTCCCCTTGTGTTGGCGGCAGACTCTTTTTCTGAGTCATGGCCCTGCGAATCGATAAATCGCTGACGTGCGACGCAGACAAAGACCAAGAGCAGACCGGGACCGAGACCACTCTTGGCCTGGCCAAAAGCAGCGGCCAAGCATCTACAAAAAAGGCAACAAAACTGTAGCGAAAGAAAAAAACGAGAACTGTGGCTAAAAAAGAAAAGGGAAATCAAATGTCAAATAGCAAATAATGACGATGACGTGGTCTGGTCTGATGGTCTACTGCCTGGCGTCTGCCGATGATGAAGGTTGACTTCGCTGCGTCACATCGGAGACAAGACAGACAAATGGGGGAGGGGGGAGGGAAACTGGAGGAGGAAAATGGAAAAACACTTGACACACAATAATGCATTGAACCTGAGAGACAAGAGACAAGAGCCAACAGACAAGAGCAGAGACCATGGAGTGCCATAGACCAACATCGTGAGACAACAAACAAAGTTTAGCCTTTGGCTTATTGCCTGTGACAGGACAGCCAGGATGTCAACATGACAAGACAGAGCACGAGCTAGAGCATGAGCATGAGCATTAGATGATAAAGAATTCTAGGGGATGGCATATCATGAGATGGTATGATAGGGCAGGGGATGGCACGCCTCCCCCTCGAAGGCCAGAGGAATTCCCCAAAGCAATTTGTGTGAGAGAATGAGTCCCTGTGTGTTTGTACAAATGACAGTTTCATATAATGCTCTTGAGTTATTAGATGGATATTTTATTAGATAATAAAGGGCTGCCAGGGAGAACTTTATAATTTTATAATTAGGGGTTTATAAAATAAACATTTAAGGTCACATTTCAATGACTTATTAGAGGAAAAGGGGGCCAGAGTTTAAACTAGTTTGGGTTTTGCTTTGAAACTTTGGGAATTTCTATTGAAAACCGAATACAATGAATCACAGAAGACAAGATTAATATCGTTTAGTTTTCGCCCTGGCAATTGCAAAAGTATTTCCAAACATTTAATTGCAAAATTGATTCCAACACTTGTCACACCAAAGCCTCTGTCTATAGTTCCCATCACGCACAATCTACCCCTGCCCCTGCCACGAAACCCATAGAAAGTTATTGCCCGCAGATACCCCCCCACAGATAACCCCTAGGCAGTCTAGCCCATGGACGCGCCCAAAGTTTCCGCCGCCCCACCCAGAAACGCAGCTGTTTATTTGCTAACCATCTTCCATCTGCAGTTCCTATGCCAATCCTTGGCCAAAAACCGAGAGGGAAACAGATGGAATGTACAGACAGACATACAGACAGACACACATAGTATGTAGAGGCTGTGAAGGGAGAAGGGAGGAGGGAGAGACACAACCAACGAAACACAACTCGAAAGGAAATCACATAACTTTTCACTTAACGACAACTCTCAAATTAAACTGTCCAAAAGTGCCAGACGATGAGGAGAGTCTTCAACAAAGCCAGAGAGCGAGAGGCGGAGCGGGGTTACACCCAGCTGCCACCACCCACCCAGCCAGCAACCCTCAGCAGCCCTCTATAGAGATATGCCCCCTGTTTTCCGTTTCCCGTTCCCTGTTCCCCCTTCCCTGTTGCAGCAGCAGCAGCAGCAGCGTCGTCATCATTGCTTCCTTATGTGCCGCCGCTCGACCATTAACCATTAGCGTTTAAAAGGAGTCAAAAAGGAGGGGGAACCTTCGAAATTAATAGTAGAAAAAACCGAAACCATCTACTGGTATTTCTGCTTGCTGTTTGCCGTTTTTCGGTTTTGGTTTTTCGGCTTTTTTGAAATTAGCAATAATATAATTACTTGGCGCGAAATTGTTTTAGGTTTTTTCACACATCATCAACGGCAGGCCGCATCGGCATCGGCATCGGCATCATTCGGCATTCGCAAAAGATACAAAAAGAGAGAAAGATACAAAAAGCCAAGAGATGATCTTCTCTTCTCTCTTCTCTGCTCCAGAGATGCGAGCCGATGCGATGCGGTAGCCAGCAGAAAGAGGTTGCGCGGCTGTCGAGTGGCGGCTGATAATTACACGACAATACCCCCCATTAACACATATTTTTCAGAGCTGATCATCAGAGAAGAGGCCGAGACCCCGCGCTGCCCCCGTTCGTTACAGATAAAGTTCATTCGATTTAATGATGCGCCAAAAAGTTTTAAAATTAAAAACAAAAAACCAAAACAGTGAAAATCAACAAAACAATAAATACAAGACGAACTTTAAATACTCTAGAAGTCCTATGATCAGCTTAACATTGGGGTTTAGATCAGATTAGAGCAGCGGTCGGCACGCAGGCACTGACATGTTCTCAGTGCGTTTGTGTGCGCAAACAGACACGATGAAACACGATTCATTTTCTCTGCCGCTGCGACATCCGAGCAGAGTAACGACGCGTGCGCGCAGGGCCGACGCTGCACGAAGTTCTTTCTCCCGACTGCGCTGCCGCGTGGTTTTTTCCACATTGCATAGGACGCTGCCGGCCTCTAGAATAGAGCAACCATCTTTACAGACATTTTTGAATCCAATTTTCGGCTTTCAAATAATAATTCTAATACATTATTTGCCATATTGGTTATTAGAGGGTATACAGAAAACCCTAAAGATAAACCGCGAAAAAAATAGGCAAACACCAAAACCTGTGACGAACTTCCCACGTTGGATAAATAAGATTTCAAAAGGTTTTTGAAATAACTGCCATAAGACACCATCAGAGACCCCCACCTGTGTCTCTCTCTCTCTCGGGGGGCGGGCGATCCGTGTTAACAACAGCAACTATACGATAATTATAACAACCATAACAACACTCCAACCAACTTTAACTCTTTCCATCTCTTTGCAGATCTTGGAGTTGAGCAATGAGGACCCACAACAGCAGCAGCAGCAGCAGCAACAACAGTCGCTGCCCCAACAACACCCACTTTTGCGTCTGCACAATGAGGCCAACAGTGGCAGCAGCAGTGGTGGCTCTGCTGGTGGCAGCAACGGCAGCAACAACAATCCACGCGTATCCAACGGCAACTCGAATGCCGCCTGGCTCCAGAAGCTCAGCGCCATGGGTGCCCTGGACGAGCTGGGCGGAGATGCCCCCCGTATGGGACCGTCCAACTATGGACGCTATTAGAGGGAATCCAACAAGCACCTGACGACCGACCACACCGACGACACCACGACACCACGACGACAATGGAATGGGCATACAGGGGAGAGGTGGGGGGAAATGGTTTTGTGAATGAAACAGAAGAATGGCGAAGGGGGAGCACTTAGGGGAGAGCGCACTGTACAGGGCAGAGCTTAAGAGGAAATGGTCAGAAGGGATTACAGCCCCATGGCAACCAAAAAAGATTGAACCTGGCTTCAGAGACTCCTCTTCTCTTGTTACAACTTTCGAAACAAAGACCGCTGAAAAGTACTTTTAAGAAGGATCTAAGGTCAATCCCAACTCTCTCCCCAAAGCACGCCACTTCGAAAAACTTCCAATCCCAAAACTTTACCATTCAATTCCCATTCGCTTACAACACCTGACACCTCCCCCTCTCCACGTAAAACCCAAAAGGTACAACCCCCCCCCAAACGAATCAACACTCAAAGGTTTTAAATGCAAAAGGCAACAACTGACAAACACTGGTTAAAACACAAACACACAAAAACAAACAAAAAAACAAAAAAAAAAATGAAAGGACAAATGCAGTTCCTATGCTAGAACAATAATTTTAAACTTTTAGGGTAATCCCAAGGCGACAAAAACTATGTACCTATGTACCTATGTAACTACTACTATTTGTATGTATATGTGGGAACAAAAATCCCCCCCAGAAATCCCTTAAACCCTTTAATAAATACGAGTATGGTACTCCCCGTTTATGGTCTAGGTTAAGAGCGGATTTTCAAGTTTTTTTGCGCACGCAGCCCCCTAAAAAAAAAGAGACAAAAATTACTATAAAAAAACAAAGAAGAAGCAAAAGTCAATTGTAAATATTTTACTGGAGTTTTAATGGGCCCCCAAGGCTGGGCGGGCAGGCATGCGAATACGAGGGGTATATGAAGATATATTTATAAATTATAGTACTCCCAACTAACCTCCACTAAACCGGAGCTCTGGGCCAGCCGGCCGGCGGCCATGTGACCTCCACACGAAGATGGGGGCCCCTTAAATACTTTAATGGGATTTCATATAAAAAAAAGATATATACATATATATACACACAATATATTGTACAAGAGCGCAGGCCCCGTTTATATGCGATACTTATATACTGTACTGTACTGTATTATTACAACAGATTATTATTAATATTATTGTTATATCTATATAAATGTACATTTAATTGTTACTTATGATTCGCCGGCAGCAGAAGCAACAACAATAAAGAAATCATTTTCAATGCAGTCTCAACTAGATCTCTGCCTAAAGATACATATTGTACGATCCATGGGATACATCTAAAGGTTGAAGTCTTATGCAAGCCATCTTTCACATTTCTTACTCTTCTCTCTGGTTGAAGATCGTTTTGGGAAGAGATTCCCATCTATCTCAATTTACTTTCACGTACTTCAAGTGCAACTCTTGACAAATTAAAGACTGAAAAGTGGCACCCACCACGCAGAGAGAGAGAGAGAGAGAGAGAGAGAGAGAGACCCACCATACCATTCCATTCCAATAACCAGACCGAACCCATTCCATTCCCTGTCAATGGGAACCCATTAAGTACCTACTTGGTGGCCGTTCCGTTCCGTTTTGTGTCTTTGTATCTTTCATTTTGTAAACGAAATCATAATTGTTTTGCCTCTTTATGTAAATATCAAAATATCATTTAAATGGTGCTCTCTGTCGGCTGCCTCTGTGTGTGCGTGTGTTACATAAAGTCCACACACAGAAGAAAAGATACAAGATACAAATATAATAATTAGTATTTTGCGCTCTGCCAAAGGTGTAGATGGCTTCGGAGCTGCAATCGGAGCCCAACTTGTGGACTTGTCGAGTGGAGTAGAGTGGAGTGGAGTGTGTCGTGGACCATGGAGAAAGCAGAAAGATGAATTTCGCCTTGTCGTTCGCTGATTATATGCCTCAGAATCGTTGTGGCATGAATTGGCAATGGAGGCGGCAGATTCATTAAAAATAGTGGCAAAATGTTGCTCATGAATATGGAGCAGGCTGCCACTCCTGCCCCTGTTCCCGTCTCTACCCCATCTCTGTGATGTTAGTCGTTGGGGAAGTCCAAAAATGTATTCAAGAATGCAACTTCTGAAAGAGATACAAATCGTTCACAAATGTATCCACGAAATATAGAAAATATGGCAGGAGATATATGAAATATTTCCTTAAATCTATGTATGGTATATACCACATCTTAGAGGTACGAAAAGATATGAAATACCAATGACAATATAAACACGTCTGCCACTAGAGCGCTCTCTGTCTATCTGTCTTTCTCTCTTTTCCCGTGAGGAATGGCGCGGAATTCCCGGCACGAAAACTAGAGCTGAACATGTTTATATGTTTATATTGTCTTTGCTACTACCTTGTTTAGTATATTTTTTTTAAAGTTGAACATCCCTTTTATAAGGATTTTAAATGTTATTACATGCGGAATTTCCCTGTAGAGCAGCAAAATTTAAAGGAATATTTCTTCTAAATTATTTCACGTTTTTCTGAGATATCAGAGAATAAGTTTGTCTTCCAGGAAGTTGATTTCTCTCTTTAAACTTTCAATGCATTTCTCTTTTGCATGCCAATGCATGCTTCGATTTCCTCCATTCACGAGATTGGGTCAAGGGTTGCCACATGAATCCATTAGATATTTGCATCCAAAAGAAGACAAATACAAATATTTAATATCTTTTATAGATTTCCCCAGAGGATCGGCAGTAAGTGCACTGCAACTGCAACTGCAACTAAAACTAAACCTGCACCTGTTCCACCTTGGTGCATTCAGCATAATTTAGCCAGCCACACCACAGCCGCAGTTGCAGCCACACGACGACGATGATGATGATGTTGATGAGGAGGTTGATTTTGAATGTGAAAGATGAGCGTTGAAAATTAAGGAAATGCAATCTGTTGCAGGAGGAGGCACCCACCGAAGATGAACAACAAAATCAACAAAAAGAGTTGCCATTTAGCCAACGGCATTATAAATGATGCCATCGAGGAAAAGTGACAGTCTCCTCTCTCGTGGCGGCATGCCCGACTGTTGCACTGTTGCACTATCATATTGATGATGGTGTTGGTGTTGGTGTTGCTGTCTGTGCTGGTGGCTGTGGTGGTGTCTCCTCCGTTTGGCGCCGCTGGCCACACACTGATTATGCCATTTCATCAAATTCCGGCAGCAGATTCGCTCCAGCAGGAGTGGCGGCCCCCGAAACGAACTCAGAGGATCGGATGCAAAATGCGGACTCCGATTGCCATTTATAGATTATGCGCATAAATCTTTTTCCAATCCACTGCTGGGCAAGGGGCAAGCCGGGGGTGGGGAGAGGGGAGAGGGGGCATGAACCTTTGCAAAACATTGCAAAATATTTAGCTAATCATAATTTTGGTTTGCGTTTCCTCAGAAATTGTCATGCCCGGACGCCAAAACGGGGTGTAAATTATTGCTACAACAAAAAACATGAGAAAAAAACAAATTAAAGAAATTCAAATTCAAAATATTGCAAAGAAAAAACATTAAATGAAATGTTTCGGGGGGAGTTCGGGTAGTTCGGGGGAGCTCTGGAGATGGAAGGTTGCAGATGGGGCAAATGCCCGAACAAACCCCAGCAACAAGAGCGTGAAGCTCATTATGATGGTTCGTGGCCAAAACGCGGACGCCAATTACAACAGCAACAAAAGGAACAACACAACAGCGAATGACGAAGTTTGCAAGTCCCGACCAAGGGGATACCCTGGATAGTCAGGGGGTTACATTTGGGATATGTTTATTCGGCGGAAATTACGTTTATTATGCTTTAAAACTACACAGGATTGGTATTGGTTCTTGGTACAATAAACTCAACCATTTTTTGATCCATTGATCAGAAATATCATGGTATTATACATGCATATATATTAAAGCTAGACCTATGAGTATTTCTATACAAGATTAAATCTATAGATATTTTCCGATTTCAACACAGTTTATAAGTGGATATATGTATGACTTCTTAAGCGGTATCTCATTTAATCTTTCCATCTTTGATGGCACCAGAGATGCTAAAGGAGTAGAGAATATCCATATGATTATATATGATACTAAACTTATGTATGTATATCTATTAATAGGCTCGCACTGTTACATACATTTTGCAGAGATCCAATACGCCCTCTAAGCTCCACAGATTCCAGGGTACACCAGCAAAACAGTACGCGTAGCAAGAGTAACAGTAACAGTAACAATAATAATAATAACAAACAGCACCCCATAACACAGAAAGAAGTTGAGTGAAAAAAAACAAAAGACCGAAAGAGCGAGCATGAAGAAATGAAATAAAACCAACACCAGACCAGACTCAAGTACCAATCCCCAATCTCCAGACCCCCATCTCTGTGGCAGTCCCAGTCCCAGTCCAGAGCACAGACACCCCTTCTGCTGCCCCTTTTGCTGCCCCTTCTACTGCCCCTTCTACTGCACCTTCTGGTGGCCAAACTTCAAATGAGAGTGAATCCACATCCCCATCCACCATCCACCATCCATTGAAATTGAAAGTGAATCGTGCTACACGATCCGACACGATACTATACGATACGATACGATACGATCCGATTCAAGCAAACCAAAGCGTTCGTCCAGCGAGCGTCAGCGTTGGTTACGAGGCAGCCAGAAAACATTACGATTGGATTGGATTGGATCCTCCAAATGACCAAAAATAACGATGGATGTATGCAATCTCTATATACCACATACATATATGTATATATATAATAATGAACCAAAAAAACCATCAACAAAAGCTAAAAGTTGGGGAGGGAGAGAAGTGGGAAGCAGGAAAGACTGCTGTTGTTTTTTTGGGAGTATTTCGATGGCGAAATACTCTAATCGGTTATTGCTAATTGGTATGGAATGGGATGCTAAGAGTTTCTCAATTCTTATAGGAAATATTATGTATAAAACAGATATAAGTAATCTGTTTAGAAAATATTTATTTCTATAATATTTATTTTATATATGTTTTTCCACATTTCCACATAGGAAGCACAACACCAACTTTTCCTCAAGCAAATTTATTACGAGGTTAGATTTACGAGGCTATGGTTGGAAAGATATGTATGTTCATTTTGTTCCACATTTTCGCATTTCCCTAGTGGGAAAAGCTTACCCAAAGAAACCTTACACATACATACGTCTATAGAAGACCCATTGATGGTCTATTCGATTGGCCTCTCAATTTATATTCTTTACGCCATATTTCTGAAGAATTTTTTATATTCCACCCATAAGACTTTTCAGATTTGTTCCTTATAGATCTATGATATCTAAAATGAAGATTAGCCGAAACTTTTCTTCACGTAGTCCCAAATTACTAATTTCTATAAATTCCTTTATCATGTTTTTTCTTTTATGCAGGATTTTATATAGTAGAGGTGTTTAGGATGATACCTACATTAGAAGACCTTTCACTTTATGAAGAGATCTACTTAGCAATTGAACCCCTAAGTCATCTTTAATGATCATGACCTCCTCTATAAAGAATCTGGGGTTCGCCTTGAACTGCATTTCGAATCCACAGAGCGCCCTCCGTGCCAAAAAAGACAAAAACAAAGACAAAAGGAAGGAGACGGACTAGGGAGAAAAAGGTAATTGAAAAAAGGAAAAACCAAAAGCCGAAGAAACGGCTGGAAGACGTCGCTACTGCGGCTGCGGCTGCGGCTGTCTCTGCTGCCATCGCTGTCGCAGTCGCAGCTTGGAGTGGCAGCGACTGAGGCAGAGCAACCAGAGATGACTCTCCAACTGTGGTGCCTGGAGTTGCTTCATGGTTAAGCGCCAGCAGAGGAGCAGCAGAGAGACGGCACACAGACAACGACATTAACAGCAGCAGCAGCGACAGCAAAAGCTGCGTCGCCGTCGTCGTGGTCTTGGTCGTTTCTGCCGTGGTCGACGTCAACGTCGTCTTTATTTTTACTTAATTTTTATTTCACGCGCTGCGCCGCTATAAAAGAAACTGCAACAATCGTTGTGGCATGCAGTAAGTGGTTCCGCGTCAAACGAACTCCACCATCCAAAGATCCAAAATCCAAGATCCATCCACAAGATCAGTGACAAAAATCCGCAAACGCAGCGAAACGAAACGAACCGAGAAACGGATATAATCGAAAAAACCCTGTAAAATGCAGTCCAGTTGTGTGGTACGTTTGATCCATTAACCAGAATCGTCATCATCATCGGCTACGATCCTCAGTGGATCTATACATATGTCTGTGTATCTTCCTCCGACTTCAAACTGAATCCGACTTTGATCTGTGTGTGTGTTTCTGATCTTAAGCCTCCTGTGTGTTGAATCTGGCTAAGTCTTCCGACGGAGATTCCTGTTTCAACCCATAATTTCGAGCTCCTCCGCTGTAGAACCCTCTTTCAACTCCTAGCTTATCCGAGTCCATTCAGTGTTCTAATTTGTTTCTCTTCTGCAGTTAGTGATCGTCTTGGGCTTAGCCGCCTTGGTGGCGGCTCGTCCGGAGCCCCCACGTGACTCGTACAGTGCCCCACCGTCGAGCAGCTACCAGCCGAGTGGACCAAGCGGCGGATACGGAGCCCCTGCGCCACAATACGGACCTCCCCAGCAGCCGCCAGTGGTGCATAAGCATGTGTACGTCCATGTCCCACCACCAGAGCCAGAGTACCAGGCACCCAGGTAAGAGATTCCTAACCATACTTTAAAGATTCCAACTCAGAGGTCCCCGAGGCAGAAAGATAGAAGAAAGTCATCAGAATTAGATATGAATAAAGTCCCAAAGTAAACATCTCTTGGTTCTATCCAAAATACGTAAGAAGATCCATGATTCTATTTCCATTTTTAGCAGATCTTTACATTAACTGATCGACTCCAGAGATCTTGAATGTTCTACTAGAAGCCAAATATCTTGATTGATATATCAAGTTCCAAGTTAGAGTCCAAAAAGAAGAAAGAAAGAAGAGATGTTAAAGATTGCCCAGGTCGAAAGGCTTTACCAAAGATTAAATATTGAATTGGGCTCTAAACTATACCAAACATTCTTAACCATCCTTAAATTTTTAAAAAGATATATCATATTCATGGTTTGACAATGGATTTAAATTGGCAGATAAGAAACTCTTTGATAAGCAAATGGATATCTTCAGCCATATATTTACCCTCACAATTCAAAGATCTCTATAAATTGCGGCTGCTTTCTATAAAGGAAAGATCTTTATAATTTCCTGTAGATATTTTCAAAGAAAAAGAGTCAAGAAAAGGCTCAGCTCTCGGCAAAAAACATCAAAGAGATGGGTTCCCTTTGAGTAGATTTTCGTATCATTGTTCCAAAAAAAAAAGACGTGTGTGTTAATGTTGCAATTACAAAACAAATCATAGCCACATATGTATGTAGCTCCCAATCTCACACTCACACCCACACCCACACCCACTCCAACTCCCACCCTTTCCCTTTTGGGGTAATGCCTATGGCAACCCCTCATTACGAGTATGTACTTCTTGCGTGATTTGCAGAGAGAGAGGGAGGGAATGGGATGCCAAGCGATCTCCACTTACCCACTGCCTGGAGGGGCAACCCATCCACATTGTTATGGGCATATAATCCACGCCACTTATGCAGATTCTCTCACAATTCATCTGCCACTCCCCCTTCCACTGCGCCACTACAACGATTATAATTGTGTTATAACAAGACAAATGTTGCAAGACTGGAAGCATCTAATCATCTGAGCCAGCGGAGAGTGGGCTTTGTGCAGCAAAATGTTGACACATTTTCCACACACTTTTAGAGGATCTTTTCAGCAAATATTTGCCGCATTTTCCACCCCTTCGAAAGCATTTAAGATTCTCCACTCTCCAATTTTCTCTAGTCCTCTCTTACTCTCTTACTCGCTCTCTCTCTCTCTCTCTGGTTTTCTTCAATTCAATTTTTGTGTCGTCTTTGGAGTCTCGAAAGCAATGTTAATTACCCCAAAAGGGGTAATGATATCACGGCGCAGACCGCCAAACCGTGACTAAGATTGTTACCTAAGCTCCGTCTCCATCTCCGTCTCCCTCTCGTGATATCTGTGGATTTTCCAAGTTAATTATCAGACAAGTCCCTCCAATTACCATAGTACCATAGTACTACCCCAGGGAGTACCATAGTACCGTAGAGCACCAGAAGACAGGCCTTATGTAAGCCCTAATTGGGACAGTCGTTGTCATTATTATCATCTGATTACAAAGAAAAAACAGCAGCAGCTGCAGCATTTTGGGGGTCACCGTTTATGGGCAAGACATTTGCATACTCGTTGTCACTCATGCTCTCATGCTCCTTCTCCTTTCTCTTTCTCCGTTTCTGTTGCTGTTGCAGGAAACCCCTGTACGTGCCACCACCACAGAAGCACTACAAGATTGTGTTCATCAAGGCGCCATCCGCGCCGGCACCCACGGCACCCATCATTCCACAGTTCCCGCAGAACGAGGAGAAGACTCTGGTCTACGTGCTGGTGAAGAAACCGGAGGAGCAGCCCGAGATCATCATCCCGACGCCGGCGCCCACACAGCCCAGCAAGCCGGAGGTGTACTTCATCCGCTACAAGACCCAAAAGGAGGAGACCGGACCCTACCCCAACAGTGTGGCGCCCCCAGCACCCGAGTACGGTGCCCCGGCCGGACCCCCAGCCCCGTCCGCACCCAGCAGCTCCTACGGCGCACCATCGCACTAAGCCGATTCTCAACCCCAGCTCCAGTTCCAGACCCTCACACCACGTATATCTATAATATGTTTTTGCTCTGGAAACCTCGAGGAACTCCCTCGAGTTTAACGCGTGACAAAGTTTACTCACAAAAACAACGAACGACCATCTACCAGTCTATCCTCATCCCATTTATTGTTGTTTCTTGTGTAATTTTTACCTCTGAAGTTGTTTCTACAAACCTATGTATGAGAACATTTCCCATCTAGGCTGTTTGTTTCAAATTGTTTGTTTAGTCTTAAGTGTTCTAGGTCTTTAAGCAGAACGAAAGATGCGTTATACACACTCGACACACACACACACACACACACGATCATAGCAATCGGTAGCAATACCGATAACGATACTTGATTCATCGCAAATGCATTTTCCACTAGGCAAATCTAGCAACAAAAACGAAAACGAAAGATGTTTCCACACATTGCTGCTGCTGTTGTTGTTGTTGTTTGGCACACACAATTTTAATGAGTAATGAGAATGCGAGAGACGCAAATCGAACCACAAAAAATTACCACAAAAAAAAAAAGAAACAATCGATAAATAATGATACTCAAGTACGATATGTAATATGTTAGAAAACATAGATAACATCAATGGCTAAATAAATGTTTAACGAATTATCAGTATGAAAATTATCTCTGGTTTTTTTCTCTATATTTACAGTAAAGTTATACAGAAATTTCTTTCAAGAATTGGTCTCTAGAATTACTATGCTACTATTTCGAACAATGGCAAACAATGGCAACATCTACATATTCCAGAAGTCCCTTCATACAATCATTCTTCATAGTGGAAGCCCACATTTATAGGATCTTGCTCACAGATATAAAATATTTTTCATCTTTTACATCTTTGTCCTTGGAATCTCAGTGCCTCTATCTAGAATAATATATAGATCAAAACATTCTTACAGATCTTTTGGATTTTCTAGAAGAAATTCTCACAAAAGAGACGTTTTCCCACAGATGACTACAATACAATATCTTTACCTTTCCAATATCGGGTCTACAACAATCATAAGGCTCTCAAGGACTAGTGGCTAAATAGGATAAGCTGACAATAAAAAACATGTTCTCTGCTTTTCAAAAATAATGACAAAATTATAATATCCTTAGCAGTGACATACAAAAATTGCAATAATATTGATTGAATAGTCATTTCAATGCATATTTCCCTAGCTATACACATTCCATAATTCCTGTTTTGCTTTTTCTACAAAATTTCGATTTTATGTAGATTTTTTCCTATATTTAAATTGTAATTTTTCACGCATTTCTTCGCATTTTTCCCCATTTTAGTATTCACATAAATTTCAATTTCAAATTGCAACGTTCCTGGCGTTGCCACCTGAAGCGTATTGCCAAACCAGACCGACAGATGGCTTTCAGCCAAACTTTCAAACTGTGGCAGCAGCAGCAGTGGCACTAGCAGTGCTTGCCAAACTGTTTATTGTGCTCGAATACTTGGACTTGCGATGAAAGTGGATGTGTGCAACGCCACAAAAGAAGTTTTGCAGATCGCACATAGTATAGTACATACATATGTATAATATAAATACATACATATGTATATTCTTGATCAGCATCAATAGCCGAGTCGATATAGCCATGTCCGAGTGTCCGTCCGTCCGTATTGTTTGACGCTTATTTCTCAGGGACTCTTCGAACTAGAAACACTAAATTTAGTATATAAACTTCTGTTATATGACAAGGGGTATGGAATCAGATCAAATCTAATATATACAAAACTCCCAAACGGTTTAACCGATTTTTATCAATTTTTGTTTGGCAAAAAAATGTGTTCCTCACTTTTGAGTACAGCGATATTAAACGACATATAAAATAGATTACATATATAAATTACATAAACAAGCTGATATACATACATACATATGTATGTATGTAGATTGGCGATGTACATATGTACATACATACATATACACTGACTGAGTGGCGGATATAAAAGTAGAGACGCGGTCTGTGCCGCGGCTCACAACGTTCCCCCTCGTCTCCTTTCTCCTTTCACTTGGACGTTTGCTGCCGCTTTGGCTTTTGGGCTTACATAAAATTTGATTTGGCTTATGCGGAAAAGCGCTTTTCGTTTAGCTCCCTCTCTGAATTTTTATGATAATTAGTTTAGCAGCCAACATTTAAGTGTCAAAAGGTAAGACTGTTATGAATTGCTGGCAGCGCTAAAGGTTTTTACCATCATTGGAAGCTGTTTACCAATTCGTAATAGATTTTGGATCCCATCTGAACTGAGGTACTTTAAAGAACATGTTTTTGTTGTTTTAATAATACTTGACTATATTTTAATTATTTGTAGAAATTTCTTTGTAAATCTATTTAGTTTCCATTCCTTCCTCTTTTCAATCGGCGTTAGGCCTTTCCTTGAAAAGGTTCGCTTAAAAAGGCATCGTGAGTACTAAGGGACGGGAGTGCTCTTTGGGTAGCATTATCTTTCATCGTTTTTAGGTTCTGTCCATTATAATTGAGCCGTTCGAAAGGACAGGCTCCAACGGAACAGAAATAAAGGTAAGCCCTCTCCACTGGACCCACTCCAACCATCATCTACCCATCCAGCCATATGCATCCACATCCCCGTCCACATCCTTTTAAATACAATCAAACAAACACTAACATCCAGAAAACACACACAAACACACACAGAGAACACACACTCGAAAAGCTCCTTCACAGGCCTCCGAAAATGTAAGCGGACTTAAAAACACATCGTTTGCATTTGTCCCCACCTTCCTATAACCCCTCCCACCCTCTCGTAACACACTCATCCATCCACTCCGTGCCCCATGCCCCATCCTGCGTTCACCATTCTCCCTGCCATGGCCATGCTGCAACATCACCAAGCGGCACTTAAGTGACGCTCCAGCAGCCATCATTCCAACAGCAACAACTATCATTGTGAGAGAGTGCACGTGTGAGACTGTGAGAGTGTGTGCGTGTGCTTTCTTATTCTTTTTCTTTTTACACGTTTTTTTGTCCGTAACGCTTCTTGTGAATTTCTACAATATAAACATCATTTGCGATGTTCCTTTTGTTTAAGCCCCGCTGATTTTGTTTACCTGAGCCTTAATGCTTCAAGCATTAAAAGACGAAAGAGAAGAGCAGGTCGCGAAAGAGCAGACCAAAGAGAAGGCTGGATTTTGAGTCGGAGAGAGAAAAGAGAAATAGAGCAAGAGATAGCTATGAGAGAGTAAAGAGAGCTTCAACTACATTGATAAGCAATGAGCCGAAGAGCTTCGAAAACCAAAGAACAAACCCGAGAAATCAAAGAACGAACTTGACGGAGTGCGAAATGCAAGCTTGAAACAAGGTCTATTTATAAAAGGTAAGGCCTTCCTAGCTTTTCGAGGAGCACATTCACTCTATTCCACTCCACTCCAACTATTCACGTTACCCTAGCATTAGGTAGCATACAGTAATGATCCGATTGGAATGTGTTTTGCACTCTAAAATCATATCTGATGCCAGGTGATAAGCTCAAACACCACCTAATGAAGATGTTAGAGTCGTACTTGCAGGTGTTCCGCAGATATCGCTCTTGCTTGCCCTACCTTATGGGCAAAGACCATTCCAAAGTCCACCCTTGGGTGGAGGGCATTGCCAGCGAACGACGAACGCTCTACGAACGCCGACTCTCCTCCTTCCTCGCACGCCTGCGCAATGAATGGAGAGAGAGAAAAAGAGAGAGAGACCGCGCGCTGACTGGCTGGCTGGCTGCCTGTCTGGCTCTTCCACCAAAGCTTCATCGAATGTCAAACGGTGCAGTGCAGTTGCTATTGTAATGCCAACGGAAACGGCACGCGACTGGCGTCGTGCGCGTCGCGTGAATGAGACAAGAATCAACAACAACAAAAACAACAACAAATCGAAGCTAAAGTCGGAGCAGTCGGAGTGTAGGACAGTGTAAATCATGTTTAAGCGAAACCGAAACCGAATATCGCAAAAGCCAAAGATGAAATCAACAGCAACAAGAAATTGCCAGTCATAAAAAAGGGTTTGTGTTTGTTATACCGTTAGCGTGTGCCCCGTTGTTTGTGTGCGTTTGTGTGTGTATTGTGCCAAAGAGAGACGTTCCCCTTCCGTACCCCCTCTGCCGTGCCATGCCAGCCATTGTGCGTCGTCGGTCGCGTCGTACAATTAGAAGGCATTGCCAATCGATTTGTGTGAAAAGCCCAAAGCTAAAACTCAAAAGGTGGACAGCTCCAAAACAAAACGAAGTTAAGCCAAAAAAGGCGGAGAAAGAGGATGGGGGAAAAAGGTAGAAGGAGCAGGAGCAGCAGAAAGAGAGCAAACAAAAAAGAAAAAACGTCCTCGTAGAGGTTGTGGCAGGTGTATTCTGAAAAATGAAGTTGAACCCAAACCCAAACCCAAGTTGTTGCCTGTCATTCATGAAGGAAGGAATCATGAAGGAAGGCAGGCAATACTACTCGTCGTAGAAGAGCCAGCGGAATGGGAATGGGAATGGAAAAGCGGAAGGGGGGAAACAGGAATGAGGGGAATAGGCCTGAGAAAAGAGGGAGGGGTGGGCAGGACTAGCTACTGTGTCTATGGGGGGATAGGGACAATATTAATGAAAGACGTTGCAAAAATGTCACGTTCCCCACTCAAATTGAAATAATAATGAAGGCATTGAAGAAATGTCACGGGTCCCCCAGTACGGGACAGAAGACAGGAGCAGGAGACAGGAGACAGGATGACAGAGAGTCCAAAGGAATTTGCATGGAAAACTTCGCAAAGCTAAAGCTCGAACATACACAAGTCGGATTACAATATAATGATTGCAAAAAGTATTCTTTGAAGATGGAGAAATCACATCAAATGTTCAAGCAAAAAGTTTCCTTATTACACATCATTTAAATGAATATTCAAACAATTCATTGACAAGCCATTATAAGGAATTATAGAAAAATATATACCAAGTTTGATTAGAGATAATGAAGCACTTTAAAAATGGGAAAAATACATAAAATGTTTGGGAAAAAATAAGAAGTGCTTAAACTTTTAACCACTTTTAATGATGTTAAAGAACGCTTCCAAAATAATACTTTTAATATAAAAAATCTAAAAAAAAAAATTCTAGGAAATAATTTGATATTTTAAAAGAAGAAATAGATTTCTGATGCCAGAGAATTTCGTTGGAAATAGTATTGAGTCATGTATAATGATGTATAGGAAGAATTCTACGGAAATACTTTGAAGATTTTAAGGCGTAGAACATTCTAAAGGAATACAACTGTCATTTATAATGATTTTTAAGAAATATCCGCTGGGAATAGAATTTTAATGATATTTAATTTGTAGTACTTTGAAGAACGTAATTTCCTTACATAGTTATAGTGTAAATAAAATAATTGTTTGATAATGGTATAGCATCATATATAACTAGATACATATACATACATATATCCAATAGCAATCTGAATGATCCAACAGAAGTAGAATTTTGAATGAAGATTATATTGAAGATAGTACAGACGTAGCTAAATAGGTTCGATGTTTAGTAGGAAGCTAGAAAAGATTCTTGTGTAAAATACATAGCCTATAAAGGAGCTTCCTTCTGCCTTTTACATATTCTTATAGAATGAAATTTGCCTCTTAAGCACCGGCTATAAAAACACCATTTGAAAAGAGAGAGGACCCCAATTCCCCAATTGCCAAGCAAAAACAGTCCCCAAATAAATTAATTTACAAGAAAGTTTGTACAAATAAAGCTGAAACGCAACATTATAATGACATAAAATATGACAAAAGATAACAGTCCGAAGGACCCGACCCCTGTGGTCCTGCCAGGAGTGGTGTAGGAGGAGGTGGACCCTTGAAGATGTCCAGGCGTATAATTTGCCTAATAAAAGCACATAAAACCCTAAACAAATTCAGCATAAATCTGGAGTTTATGCACAAGATGCTACAAGTGAATAAAACACAAGCTTACAGCACAACTAAGTGACAGTGTGACAGTGAGACAGTGAGACAGTGACAGTGGCATTGATAGTGGAAAGTGATGATAGTACAGTGAAGCATATGCCCAATAAACAGATGGCCCATAACCATAAAGAGAAAGTGTTATGGCCATTACCATAGACGGGGTGCCTGGGCCTGCTTCAAATAACTTATGCCCATTGGCCCGAGCTGAAATCGCAATTTATGACGGGACTGGCAACTATTTAAAGAGCCATAAAATCTTTTGGCAAAGATATAAAGCAAACATTGTGTGTGTGTGGGTGTGTGTGTGTGTGTAGAGATTGGGGATTGCATTCCCGAGATCCCTGTCGTAAAAACGGAAGCTCGGGGAATGCGGCGTCCAATCATTTGGGATTCTTATTAACTCCGCTCCAATTTTATTCCGCTCCAAATCCAAAAGGAAACCAAAGTGCTTCCAGCCATAAACTTCCACAACTGTGGCATCCACAAACCAAGGACGAACAGAAGGAGAAGGAGGAGGAGCAGCAGCAGCAGCCATGGCCTCTAGCATCTCGCGGAACGGCGGCTTCTGCGGTGCACTGCAGCGTGCCCCGCCGCCCATGCCGCCGGGTCTGGCGCGACGCCTCAGCAGCCGCGAATGCTACGGCGTTGGCAAAGTAAAGGTTATGCTGCGGGTCTCCGACAGAGCGCCGGACAAGGACTCCTCCACCAACGGAGAGCACGAGTTCATGGCCCTGGACAAGAAGAAGCGCCAGGTGACGCTCACCGATCCCCGCAATGTGTGTCCGCCCCCGCAGGCAGCCCAGGAGCGAGGACCCATGGTGGCCGCGCCCAAAATGTTTGCATTCGATAATCTCTTCACCGCAGAGGATAAACAGGTGAGTGGTGATGTGGTGCACGTCCCGGTTAGGGATTTTATGGCAAAGGTGGTTAAAACTTTCAGGAATATATCGAGAAACTTTCCGGGTGCGATAGAATAGTTTAGGTGTTGGGTTTATGTTCTTAAAAAGTCTCTTTCATATTTAATTTAAAAATATTTTCACTACGAGGGATAACCAGATGAAAGTCAAGAGTTCGGAGACCTCCTGGATGCATATAACTTTTTAGGTCGGATATTAAGTAGTATCGGGATAATAAATAATAGATTAATATATAGGACATATAAATAGAACATATTTTTAATAGCTAGCAGAACAATAAGGTATGATATTTGGTAGAGATGCCATCGGAAACAATAGAACTTCTAAAAACTTCGAAATACAATAAATACAAATTTAATAATACTATGAAAATGTTGATAAGTTTTTCGAAATACATGAAGGGGATATGATATATTATTTCAAAGCAGAAATACGTTAAGATCTCTTGGGAAGAACACAGAAACAGATTTCAAGATTTTATTAAGTTTTTAACTTACCTTATTCCATTTTTCCCTTTGAATGAGAGACACTGGAGTTTGAGACCTAGAAAATAGATGGAAACGGTGTAAAAGTAATAAGTAAAAGTTTAGGAGGAGTTAAATGGTATCCCATTTATCACAGGTTCATTAAAAATAGCAACGAATTTAGAAGATGTTGAAGTTATAGCCTCGTTCGTATAAACTCAAGTCTCATGTTCAAACCCACCCAAAGAGAAGACAGAACTATTGTTGGGAAAACCCAAAACAATCCCATATCATAATCCATTATTTGCAGAGACCACATCCATCCACTTTCATGAGGTTTATGACCCGTAAAGTGCCATCACTCATCACCAACTACAACTAATACCCAATCGAATCGAATTAAAAGATATAATCTACCCCCCGAATAGTTGTTGTTATAATCAGCAATCGAATAATCGAATTAACCCCCAATCAGACCCCACATTAGGGGTGCCCCATCCCTTATCCCGTATCCCTTATTCCGTTCTTTACTCACTCTTGCTCCTCACTCTCTTCCCCCGTTTCAGTCGGATGTGTGTGCATCGGCCCTCAGCGAAGTGATTCCCGCGGTACTGGAGGGCTCCGATGGCTGCCTGCTGGCCATGGGCTACCCCTCCACTGGCCAGCCCCACACTGTGCTGGGTGGCGATGTGGCCACTGGGGCTGGCGCTGGGGCGGCGTGTTCTCTGGGAGCCGCCCCCTGTGCCATAGCCTGGCTCTACAAGGGCATCCAGGAGCGGCGACAGAAGAGCGGCGCTCGGTTCTCGGTGCGCGTTAGCGCTGTGGGCGTCAGTGCCACAAAACCGGATGCACTCTCCACGGATTTGCTCATCTCGCATGCGGCTGGTAAGCAGATGGATGGGGCACAAGGGGCACCACCACCAGAGTGAGGGTCACCCGGATAGTGTGGATTGTGTGGGTTCTCATGCCACCTGTTTGCTGCCAGGGAGTTGGGGGCAAAATGAATGGACATTGCGGGGGCGTGTTGTAATGTTGCCCCTGGGCCATGGCGAATGGCGAACGGCGATGGCGATGATGATGATGACTGGGGTCGGGTCGTCGCTGGGTCGTAACTGGCACAATTTGAATAAACTTAACCTGCGAACCAGTGTTCCACATGCCCCATCCCATCCCAAGCCACCTCACCCACTTACCTCCCATTACCTTCTCCTCTCCCCTGTCCCCTCGCCCCTCGCCCTTTGGTGCCTGGTTCTCAGTCGTCCCCTGGCAGTGCTCATAGAATGTGGCGTTTATTCCAACATAAAAACCTAATGTCCTTTTCATTCACTCCCCATCTACGTCTCGGTCTCCGTCTTTGTCTTACTCTGGACTCCATCGCCAACTCCTGCTACTCTGCTGGAACTCCTGCTACTCCTGCCTGCGACTACACAGAATCTGACGACTCCCCGGGGATTTATTTGCGTGACGACTTCCTTGGCGGTCCAACGGAACTACGTGCACCCACCGCCGAGCGTGCGGCGCTCTTTCTCGACTCGGCTCTTGCCGGACGCTTAAAAAGTTCCGGTTCTACTTCCACGCCTGGAGCTGGAGCTGGCTCTGGAGGTGGGGCCCTGGAGTCCGCCCTCATCTTTACGCTGCATGTCTACCAGTACAGCCTGTCCCGCAAGGGGGGCGGTAAGTGTCTACCTTATTGTTTCAGCGAATCATACATACAGAATACCCTTGCAGAGAGACAGGTTGTTACGGTTTATAGCAGATGAATGAAGAATCTCCCAGCCGTAGAACACTCAACATTGGATTACTATAGCGTTCAGAGAACATATGTATGGGCATTTCCAAGGATAAGTTAACACATTTCCATATTCCTTTGAGCTAATTTAAGCAATTGAACTATTACATTATTAATCCATTCGACATCTTGGAAATGCCCATAATTAAGATCAAATAAAAACTAAATTCTAAAGATCCACAGAGTGTCTTACATTGTACACAAATCGGGTGAATATGGATTTCACACATCATAGATAAAACCTTAAATCTGCAAGGGTATCAAAGGCTTCGGTCACCGAATCTCTGTTCTTTTTTTTCTTGTTGCCTTTTGTTGTGGGTTGGATGTTGGCTGTGGGTGGGTGGGCTGCAGGATTGCAGGGTTGTGGCGGAGTGTTGGAGTGGCAGCGACTGCTGTTGTTGCTGTTGTTGCCACTCAAGTGGCCCGCTAAATGCTTGACTGGCACTAGACGGGGAGGCAGCAGCACCATTAAAGTGTCGCATTTCCTACTCCAACACGAACTTCAATCCCCCATGCCCATCCCCCATCCCCCAACCCCATCCCCAATCCCACACTCAACCTCTGACCCCCTTCCAATCCCTTGTGCTTTTTTTCCTTGTGATTTACAGTGGCTGGCGGTCGGAGCCGTTTACATATCATCGACTTGGGCGGCTGTGCCAATCGCAGCGGGGGCTTGCCCCTGTCGGGGATCGGCAACATACTGCTGGCCATATTGTCGGGGCAGAGACATCCGCCGCACAAGGACCACCCGCTGACGCCGCTGCTCAAGGACTGCCTGGCGCCCATCACCTGCCACGTGGCGATTGTGGCCCACGTCCTGCACGAGCAGAGCTACCAGGATGCCCTCTCCACCATTCAGATTGCCTCGCGCATCCATCGCCTGCGACGCCGCAAGCACCGCGTGCCCATGCCCCTGGCCGTGGGTCTCGCCCAAGGCCTAAGCGGCGGCTCCTCAGCCGGCTCAGGGGCGGATCCCTCCAGCTCGGAAATCTCCGCCGATACGGTCATCTATATGGGACCCAATGACGATGCCACCGACGGCGAACATCCGCCTGTGTATCTGCCATCGCTCAGTGCCGGTGACAATCGCGCGATAATGAGCAAGGCCCTCAAGGGGAGTGGCCTGGAGAAGCCCCCAACGCAGATGAAAGCGGGTCTGTCCAGTCCCATGATGATGAAGAAGGCCATGGCAGCAGCCGGGGAGAAGGGTAAGCAATAAAATATATACATACCTAACGACTTAGGACTAGAAATAGAAATAGTTCCATATGGGAACTTATATACACGACATGTGGGAGATCCGTAGACATTATCTACTTGTACAAATAGTTTCACTATATATTGAATTTGAGCATCCAGTGATCTGATTGTTGCGGCACTTTGGTTACAACCGATTCCATAATCATAGAAACATCTACAACTACATCTGCCTGGCAGCCGTTTAAGATGATCTTTTTCTACATTTTCTTTCTTTCACGCAGTGAAAAAACTACCCGGAAATAGTCCCATGGGCAGCCTCAAACGTCATGCTGGAGCAGGAGCCTGCTCGTCTCCTTTAGTCCCACACGAACAGCCGCAGCCGCAGCAGCAGCAGCAGCACCATCACCAGCACCAGCAGATTGCCCATGGTTCGCCGATACCCATACCACGACACATGGTCTCCAAGGGATCCAATGTGCCATCGCCCAAGGGATCACCTCTACGAAGAGCGCACTCTGGAGCCCATTCCGGTGGTGCACATCCAGGGGCTGCCTTGGAACAACTGGAAGCTGGCATGCGAAAGATCACGGAGGAGCAATGGATCGATGGACCACGAGTGTCCAGGGCCAAAGTGGCGGAGGCCAGACACCTAATGCGCGAAGTGAATCACGTGAAGCAGTGCGAGACGTGGGTGGATGGACCCAAATCGCTGTCGTGTCGGTCCCTCACGGCGGGCAATCTCCCAGCGGCTGGGGGTCAGACGCAGGGCTACGGCTTCATGGACTCGCACAAGAAGACCATGATCCGGCAGTGGGTAGAGACACAAACGTCGCAAGTCTTCCAGTGTCCGGCCACGGTATCGGCCAGCAACTCCCCCACGGCCCTGCATTGGAAGCTCTCGCAGCTGAAGCAGAAATCACTGGATCTTCCCGAGAGACCCGCATTCCTCCCCGAACAATCGACGCAGGATCTGCCACAGCAGTGCCTCGAGAGCCTGCCCCTCCTGCTCGGCCAGGACATGTCACTGCCGCCGGATGGCGATGAGGATCAGGATAGCGGTCCCTCGGAGGTGCCACCCGCTCTGCCGCTGTTCGACGATCCTCTAGGATCGAGGGACATATCACACGACAGTCTGCATCGCATGCTCTCGCGGCATGTCTCCAGGGAACAGCTGCACGAGGCTGATGTCGTGGCCAGTCGTGCCTCCTCGTCGCACCATCATCATCGTCCCTCCTCGCAGCGCAGCATCGACTGTGGACTGCAGGTCACGGAGGAGGAGATTGCCCGCACCATGGCCCGGGAACAGGAGCATTCAATGCATCCGCTATCGGCTCTGAGCCACTGCGACAATCTCTCCTTCGTGTCCAGCTTCAACATGGCCTGTGAATCCTTCAGCGAGTGCGGAGAGAGAGCCAGGTATGTCGAATTCTTGATCCTTTCAGCTCCAATCATCCCTCAATCTTCCCTTTGCGATATCCCCTTTCTTTCGCTCTCATTTCTACTCTCTCCAGACACCAGTTCGATCAACTGGCACGCCTCCACGAGATCTTCACCTCCCAGTTGGCCATGGCCGAGGTCACGCCCTCTGCCGCGCTCTTCCGGACGGACGTGAGCAGTGTGTTCAGCGAGCCCGTGTTCCGGTTCAATGTGGGCCAGAGCAGCGTCTGCAGCGAGCCCGCCTACCGCCTGACGCCGAGTCCGCCGAAGCAGCCCTCGCACAGCCCCAGCCAGGGATCGCTGCCGAGTCTCAATGGCATCATGGAGATCGCGGGAATGGATGACTATGCCCTGCTGCGGCAGCCGGACGGCGCCTCCGATCCGAGTCTGCCCAAAAGCGAGAAGCGCTTCGCCCCACAGCACGACGACATCTGCGAGCTGGACGAGAAGGCAATGGCGGCGGCGGTGGGCAAAAGGAACTCCCTGGAGGATGCCCAGCATAAGCTCAATGAGATCACGAACATCCTGCCCCTGGCGGCGCAGTCGAGGCTGCCACTGCTGCCGCTCAACACCAGCTCCGAGGCGTACGACAGCGGCCACGATTCCAACTCCACGCCGCGCACGTCGAAGCATTCGGGCATCTCGCGGCGGGCGGAAAGCGGCTACCACAGTGTGGCCACAGTGCGGGACTCTGACGAGAGCAGCTTCGCCTCGGGCATGTCCAAGGGTCAGCGGCATCGCATCACCATATCAGGCGGAGGCGGAGGAGGCTGTGGAGTAGGTGGATCCGCCACGGGTAACTATCAGCGGCATGGCCATGGCGGCGGCCACAAGAAGCATCGCCATCGCCATGAGGGCAACGGCGGCAACAAGGGCCTCTGCAACTGGCTGCTGACTCCCTTCTCCTGCACATATCCCGAGACTGAGGGTGAGATCAGTGACTTCTAGGAAGCAGCAGGAGCATGAGGAGAACCAGTCCAATCACCCACCAAACGGAAACCAGAGCTAAGTCCAGCATTCATATGGCCAAAAAAAAGCAACAAAATAAGAAAAATATCATAAACATTTAGGACAAGATTAGGATGAGAAAAGCGAGAGATGAGAATCAGAATAAGGAACGGGATCGGGAGATGGAGACGAAGTAGGAGAAGAGACACAGCCTTTGGTGGATCTTTTGATAGCGACTGATTAACTTTTACTAGGCGAAGCGACGCGAGACAAGACACACACAATTTTTAAGTAATCTATTAACTAACCCAACAACAACAACCTTATTAATAATAATAATACGTACGATACATAACATAACTACAGTGCGTTTCGCAGCTATAAGGCAGCTGAAATGTGGTTTAAAGTGAAGCTTTGCATGGGATTCACTGGGGATGGCCATGGCCATCTGCTCCTCAATTCGTTTCATTCAATCTGTGCAACAGATTCGATTATTTCCACGAATTTGAGATCTGAAATATGAATGAGATCTAGAAAATTTTGATCGAAATCGATACCCAATATTATAGATTCTACCCCAGAACCAATAGGCGGAAACTGAGGAAGCTAAGCCTTCGGGGAAACTGCAGAGGAATAATCTATTACCATATATTTTTTCCCGATATTATGAAAATGAAAACCTTCTAACATAAAAGTCTTCCATTAAGTTTTCCATTTCAGAGCAGTTCCCATAATCTTCAGCTGTTTTATAGGGAGGCAACGCACTGTATATGCGCTATAAATCAATCGAATCAATCACTCGAATCACTCGACTCATTCACTCACTCACTAAATACACGACGCATAAGTTCAAACGGGGCTTTAAAGAGTATCTTAAGTTGCCAGCTAGCATAATGGGGTACATATATACATATATACATATATTATTGGGGATTGGGGGAAGCAGAAACCATAAGGAAGAATAGAAAAGAAAGATCCCAAACCAAGCCGCGAGTATCCCGAAAATTGTATCTATAAAGAAAAATAACATAAAATATACATACATGCATAATCAGGCTACAATCACTACGACTTTACAATGCAGAGATACATCTATATACATACAACATCTACAATATATATATATATATATACATACACGATATATCATATATATAGCTATTTATTGTTTTAGTTTTGGGTTATCAGATATCGCATAAGTATTGCTAAATGTTGAATGTTTGCTTATTCAAACGATTTATTGCCAATTATAAGTTACACAAAATGTTTAAATTAATTGTTAGTTAGCTAAAGTTATACACACATCTACTACTACAACTACCAAAAACAACAAACCAAAAAGGACAACACACACTGACTATAAGGTAGTAAAACGAGAGAAGGGTTGAAGAACGAAAGTTTTTGCGAAAGTAGACAAATGTTAAACATACAATTTTGTTGCCATTTTTGCCTAAATAAACTATGTTACAAAACAAACGAAACAAAAAAAAGAAGGAAGAACAATGAAGAAACATGAGGAAATTCAACAAAAAATAAATCAATCTATATATATACATATATTATATAGTATATATTTATCAGAGATATAGATATTCTATAAGCGATTGGATGGATGGTTGGATTTTAAGGAACAAACCCTAATGCATATTCTATAAATACACACAAAATTATACATATTATAATATACATAATATACATACATACATACATATGTATATGCATGTGAAAATACGCCTCAAAGTATGCAGCACTTCCGGGAATATAGCTAAAAGTCTTCATGTTTTTTGGTATCATCGAAGAATCATAAATAATATATTTCAATTGCCTTTATTTTTTAGTCATCATTCAGCCAATACATACCTATGTATATCGTACATCGTACATCCAACGAAAAATGTCTAACACTAATTATATTGCATTATCCATTATCCATACGATTATTATTCCACTTATCGAGCGTACATAATTAATCACTGACAAATCCCCCAAACTCTATGTCTCTACCACTCGCTATGCTTTCATATTTTATACGATATAATCACCTAAAACCCCCCCAAAACACACACAAAACCTACCTTCTTTCAAGCCCAAATTGCAACACACACACACATGGAACACATTCAACCAACATGCAACATGCAACACATATAGAAATATGATGGAGTCGTCGACTTCGGCGCTGAATACAGACTAATTATTTTTTATAATATAAACAAATTGACAGCTGGTTTTATTGCTAACTCGGGGAGGGTGAATGGGTGAGTGGGTGAATGGGGGTATGGGGTGTGGGGATGCTACATGCGGCACGGCATGGCATGGTCTGAGTCTGGTGTGGGTAGATGGTTATTTTTGTGCCTCAGTTGGGCAAATAAAGTTGACGTTTTATAGATAGAGACATGTGCGATACAGAGGGAGAGAGAACTGCCAAAAGCATGGAGCGTGCTGTGGCACGCCCCCAACCTCTCTCTCTCCTGCCTCCCTCTCCCTCTCTATGCAACAACAGATGATGGGAACGTGCGCTGAAGGGGGAAATGTCGAACAATAAAACACGAAAAGGAGAGCAGTGCTCTACAAAGTCGCAAAATTTATACCCTACCCACAAGGTAAGTATACGAATAGAATGACATTTTGAAGTATGTAAGTATTTGGGATGTTAGGATTATAAATGTATTTGCTGTGTTATAAAAACCTGGATGATGAAAAGTCTAATGAAGAAAAAGAAAACACAGCAGGGATTCCCAGGGAAGCCTTAGATACAGTAGAAACCAATAACAAATCAATCCAAAATTTTCTTGATATTTTCGACTATAAAATATGGCCAGATAATTATCAGATAATTAGCTCCTATCAAACTGTTATATATCTCTCCAAATTTACTCTGAAAATTCTATTGAATTTAGTATGTGGAGGTGAGTATTTACCGAACGTAAAAATCTACCTACTCTACTGCCAAGCCACACTTGAAGATAAAGAAAAGCGATATGCCTTGCCAGGAAATTTATTTTTCTTCAATCCGAATAGTTCTCAGTTATATCCTAGGGAATAGATTGCGACTTAAAGTCTAGGAGCAGCGCACATTTAAGATAATCATTGAGGAATTTGTATTCTATATATGTAAATGTTATGATAAAAAGCAGCATCCAGCATCCAAATGGAATATCAAACTCCACATACCCTTCCTCTCCGTAGAGTACAAGCAATAAAATGTGTTGGCACCTTCTGGCAAATGCCGCGCGCTCTACAATGCGAAAAAGTCGTATAAGTAAAGTTCTATCGCCAACCCCAACCCCAACCCCAACCCCAGTACATCCTTCACTTTTCCCATCACCTACAGGACCCCGGACCCCCTTCCATTTTCCACCCGCCACCCCCCGCCTGCCACTTTCCCTGCAGCGATTTTTCTTGTTTGCTGCCTCCGTGCGCTGCGTCTTCGTCTTTTGTCTGCTTTTCCGCCCTTTTCGTGTTCCTTTCCTCGCAAACGTCGCCATTTTTTAGCGTTCCAGCTCCTGTTCCCGAGGACTCTCCTCCGCCCCGCCCGCCCCGCCCCGCTCCGATACGCTTTTTGTTGTACTTTTACAACCCTCTTATCGGGAAAACTTTAAATTTTCGCATTCGCAATTCGCAGTCACAAATGCAAATGCCGCCCCGCCCACACGGCCACAGAATGGAGTATGAGAGTCCCACGTCCCCCCGCAGTCTCTCAAAGGACCTGCCTCCTTTGATGTGTGTGTGTGTGTGTGTGTGTGTTTGTGTGTGTTTGTGTGTGTGTGTGTGCGTGTGGAGCCTTCTCCTTGGGAGTCTGCTCGCCATATGTTGCCAATTGAGGCGAAAATCGAAAAGCCGTCTATGCTATGGAATTGTTTATGACCCCAGCGGATTGAGGACATTCGAGGGACGACTCTCTATGACCCTCTCTCTCTCTCTCTCTCTCTATAGCTCCTCCCTTCTCTAGTCTCTAGCCACTAGCCTTTCCCACTCCTTCTTATTTCCCTTTCCCTAGCTTTTTCCTGGCAACTTTTTCCTAGTTTTTCCCCACATTTTCTGTCTCAATTTTTCCTGCTGTCGCCTTTTAATTATGGCTCGCAAATTATTTTCGAATTTTTCCATCATACTGCGGAAATAAATGTTGACTGCAATTTCCCGAAGTCCACCCCACCGCCCCTCGCCGCCCCTCGCCGCCCCTCGCACTTCAGGACCAATTCCAAACAGGATGGAAAAGGATTCGAACCATTTCTGGTTTTTCTTTTTCCACTCTTTTTCAGGTGCTTTTCCCTCTCCCTCTCTCTGTGTGTGTGTGTGTGTTTTTTCCCACCGACAGGTAGCAGCAAGAGTTGCAGAGAGTCGCCACCGTTTGATGGGGCAGGAGCCAGAGTTGGAGTTGGAGGTGGAGGTGGAATGTTCTTGTTGCTGCTTCTGACCTAAAAAAAATATTCACACTCACTTCACTTGTCAAGTTGAATAAAGCAAAATGCTGACTGCCCCCGAATGGGGGCGGGGGGGGGCAATACAACAACAAAAATGGCATACAAAAAGCATAGAGAAACATCTATATGGATCATATAGTGCAGATCATAGATATAAGGCTTAAACAAATCACGTTCTGATACCAATGTTGGGCATTAGTGCATTTTCCAAATAAATAGTTGATATTTGTTCGGTAATTTGGAAAAGGTAAAGGGATTGATCCAAGAAAGATTGGTTCTGCGAGGTGTTTCCCATGAAGGTTGCCTCTAGAAAGAGGCCCATTAGAAACTCTTCGGAAAAAGTACTTCTAGTAGATACCCAGATATATGTACGTACACTCGTTTCCAACAAGAATTGATTTCCAATACGAACAAAAAAGAGAAAAAAAGCGACAGCAAACAATAGTACTTCATCGGGTATCCTAAGCACTAGACAATATGGGAGTTGGCAAACAACACGCCAAATATCTTGATAAACATAGTGCCACATAGATCTAGTTTAATTTTAAAATAAATGTATTCATTTTAAAAATAAATCGCCTTTTTCCGATCTAAATATAGAATTTTATTCATACACAGATCGTTCCAAAGATGATTTTTTATAAAAATTAAGTTTCTGTTTATTTAAAGACCGTTTTGGAGTATTTTCAATTCCATCCCAAACGGATAGTTTCTGCCATCGACACAACTTTTGCTCCGCACTGTACACCCGTATGCAGTTTAGGGACATTTGTGGAGCTGTGGGGGGTGGGGGGTGTGTGGTGCACTCATTAAAATCTGTCCCGTTTGCAATTAGAGTTTGTCATTTGACTGGCAGCGTGAAAATACATAAAATATATGTACATAAATATAACAACGAAATCAGCGGGCAGTGGGGAATTTTCATATCAGCGAGGAGAGGAGAGGGAATTGACAAATGTCATCAGCACATTTCTCACTCGGAGGCAGGCTCGGCTCTGGCACGGTTCTGATTGCATTCATAATCGACACGAAGTGCCTTTCGATTCATTTGCATTTTCAATTATCGAAGCGATCAGAGCGCGGGTTTTTATGGGAATTCAAGTGCTCCGAATAGGTAAAAAAAAACAAAAGTGGAAAAAGTAGAATTAAATGTCTGATTTTCTAAGAGATTCATCGAAAATTACTCCATATCTATTCCTTGAATACGCATAGTCGTAACATATTATTCATACATATATTCTCGTTGGAAAGTTACAAAGTACACAAGACTATGCTATGGGAAATGGTTAAGGGTTGGGGCTTATTTTAAAGCTCTATAAATACCTTTCCTTGGATAACGCACACAAATCGAAAGCACTGGGAATTTCACAGCAAGTACTTAGCGTTTGAGACCGTATCCAAGTACAATTGCTTTGTTATCCAGTCCGTATCAATTGATAAGAACCTCCCGCTGATAGATAGATATAGCGATGAATCAGCGGTGAAATGGCTTTGTGTCTCAATGGGAGAACGGCTAAGGGGTGTACGAGTACGATGGAGGATGGCACGGGTGGTGCACTTATTGCGCATCGGTAATCGCCGATATATCATTATAATGTGTGTGACACACCAGGGAAGCCATAGGAGTAGCCTCCTTAGTGAGGGGTTATACGGCTACGGAAAGGGCAAGGGATAGGGGCAGGGGTAGGATATGGAGTGTTGTGGCAATTACAAAAACATGAACAAACATGAACAGCAATTGAAAAGCCGACAAATGAAATTTAATACAGTAGAAAAAGAGCCAAAGTCGAATTCATGGAAAATTAAATGCAGAAACCCTTGAAGCGTAGGACGAGGCGACCGCAAGTCGTAAGCCAGCCCAGGGTAACCCCTCAGGAACAGGGTTACTTACTCATTGGCCTCGAGCGACCTGCCGAGCAGGTGAAAGAACAGGGCCGTGCCACATATTTGCAGATCCTCGCCTGCGGCCTCCTCCTGCATGCTGTCCAGCAGCACACCACCGTACTGCACGGCGGCCATCACAAGCATCATGCGGATATAAAAGAAGTTCCGCTCCATCATGCCCAGAAATCCCAGGGACACAATGTTCCCCAGGATCGTGAGATTGCGCAGACTGTGGCTCGTGTCGCAGTCCTGGCGACCCTTGAAGAGGGAACAGCCCAGGTCGAAGACTAGGGGCACCACAAAGCAGGCATGGCCCAGGGTAACGGCACTCATGCCCGTGGATTGCATGTACAGATCCATGTTGACCAAGGGCAGGGGAGCCAGCACCAGGAACCCATGGCTCACGTCACGCAACATTCGGCACTCGTCCGGCTGGCCGCTGGCGAAGATCACACGGAGCAGGCCAAGTCCGGCGACCACAACGCCCACCACACAGGCCGCAAATGCGCAGGGGTGCTCCTCTGGCTGTAGGTTCTTCACAGCCCTCAGGGCCGTGCACAGAAGGAGGCTGTTGTACAGACAGCGTGCACAGCGACCCGAAATGGGTTCGCTCATCCCCAGCTCAAATGTTGACTTATTTTGGGTGTTTTTTTTGTACAATAAGATGATTGTTGAATGGATGATTGCTGGGGCGACTTACATATGTATGTACATGTGCTTTGTGGAAATTACACGCCCACATACAAAACCGCACTTTGTATTGCGACGAACGATGATATTTTCGCGGATTTAAACACTTTTCACTACAAACAAACAATAAAAACTGCAAATGGCGTGTGATCTTTTTGTTTTGCTGCCTCTTCCCATTCTTATTCGCTCTCTCAAGATGCTCAATTGGAGTGTCATACTCTCTGCAAAAAATGGTCACACTGGAATGTCGGTGTGCAAAAATAAACGAAAGCCGTCATAAAACCACTTAAAAAACCTAAAAGAACCGCAAATTTAAATGCCGTTCAAGGGAATAGCGCCACAGCGTATTAAAAATGGGATAAGTATGCAGGAATTTATACAGAAATGCCAGCAATTCCTTGTTAAATATCCAATATGGTTTGCGTAATCCCCTCTTTAAAGCGCGCCTGACGATGGAGCTGCTGTTGCTGCTTCTGGTGCTTTTGCTTGCTGGTGGCATAACCCAATGGGGGATAACGAAGCGAATATGCAACTTGGCAACACTTGAGCATTCCGGGCACGCACCACGCCCCCAACCACAGGAGAGCGCGCGCCCCCCGACCAAAGTAAGCATAAAGAAAAATAATAATTCAACTTTATTTGTGCCACACATACAACATACATACCTCTCATCTCATCTCTTCCCATTCCCTAGTATGCGAGGTGGAGGCGAGGACAGCAGCTAAAGGAGAGCAGGATGAATGCTGGGAATGAGAGAAGACCCGGACGCGGGGAGACTCCTCCTCCGGACTTCTCTGCCTTCTTCTAAGGCAGCTGTTCCGTGTCAACACCCAGCAGGCAACACCATCACCAATCCATGGCAAATTTAATCGAAAGCGTGTAATTGACCTCAGTAAATGGCACAGGAATGGGCGTGGAAATGGGTCTAGGAGTTGGGCCACCACCCGGAGATGGGCGATGGGCGATGGGCGTTGGGCGATGCGAGTCGGCGCCGGTGTGGGAGACATGGCTTTGTCGAAAGCTTAGCCAACTGCCATCAAATCATTATCAGTTAAATAAACGACGGCAGCAAGTTAAAAAGATAACGAAGTCGTCGTCGTCGTCGTCGCACAGGAGTACAAGCAGAAGGAACAGCAGCAACAGATGATATCTCGCTCCGCACTCGACGACGGTGGCTTTGATTCGGAATGGCACGGTACGGCACAGTACACCCCATCTGCATGCCCCACCATCCTACAATAGACAGACGTAAGCCGCCTCGTTTTATGCTAATTCAAATGGAAATGGAGCCAGTCAGCAGCTGCCGGCGTGGCAAAGTGGAGTATAGGATGAGTCCTCAACCAAGTTGTCAACGGCATCCCATCGCCAGAGCCAAAAGCTCGTTTCATTATGCGACTGCTGGCTGGTTGCTGGCTGGCTGTCTGTGGGCGTGGCGTGGCTGGTGCCTTGATCGGGGCTCAGAGATAGCGCACAGAGAAAAGCTGGCAGAAGAGGCTACGGCTACATATGCAGATGTATACAGGATATGCGGCAGCATCGTCGTCCTGGCCGAATCTCGCATTCCTTGTAAGGCAAATTCGCCATGATTTTCATATAATTTCCGCATCATAAAGCTGCGAAAGTAATTTTCCACTTGAAAGCACAGCGCAGCCAAAAAGTGTGAAACGATAGGAGGCAGGAGGCAGGAGGCATACACTAAGCGGGAGATGGGGTCAGACATTGGACCAGGCTAAGACCCCAAGCTGTCTGCCTTTGTGTGTGTGTGTGTGTGTGTGTTGTTGTTGGTTTTTGTTTGGTAATGTCGATGGGAGCTTGTTTTTTGCCACATTGAGCATTTTGTGTTGTCACCTTTTGGGCGCACGGGAATGCAAATAAGACCGGGCCGAAACTCTGATTCCTTCGCATTAAGTTTGGAAGCAGCAGGGAGCATCTGGAGCTGGAGCTGGAGGCAGCTCCAATGACATCTCTTTAAGGCGACATAAGATTAGGCTAAGCAGCTGGGCACACCCCGGAGCACACACAAACAGACAACGCGAGAGAGAGACACGACACCGACACACACACACACACACACACACACACACAATAGGGAGTGGCCGCCGTGTCGGGGCAGCAAATTTCATTATGCGGCTCACGTGCGAGACAACCAAATTCACTGGGAAATAAAGAAAAAATCCAGGCGTGCTAAGGGAGGAGTATTAGGACTAGAGGATACCCAATATTCAACAATGCTCTCTAAAAAACAAAACCCTTTTAAGAGATCGCTGTGGTTTTCATAAATAAAACTAATTCGAACATAACCCATTTGGGTATATCTTTAGATATGCATATATCTGATTCTGAAATCTGAACACAGCTTTAGCCGAAGACATGATATTAAAGCAAATGGAATGCAGAACAAAACCAAAAGATTCGCTTATATGTATCTAGCTTTGCTGATCTTAAAGATCCAAGCGTTATTCCCACTTCTAACGCTACACGAATACAATATACTCCCTGGCACTCCACTAAAAACGCGGTATCCCAATTCTGGAAAGAAAGAAAGAAAAGAGAGGAAAAAGCAAGGGAAAAAGTATAAAGAAAAAACAAAATACAAATACAACAGAGAAGAGGACAGGAATATCGGAAGGAAGCGGCAATAGAAAACGTACAAAAGCGAAACACGCAACGGATCCGACTTTGGAGCACGGAGCTCCAGCTTCCCTTGAACTTATCCCTAGTCCCAGTCCCAGTCCCACACCCAGACTCATACCATACCATGCCCATCCGTAGTCCTGGAAGAGCGGGCAGGCGGAAGGAAGTCAGTCAATGCCCGCAGCAGAAAAGGCCAGCAACAACAAATAGAAAGCGACAAAGTAGAAACAAAAATAAAACAATGCTATCGAATGGGAGTGTGGGAGCTGGAGGAGTAGGGGGAGGGGGAGTCCAGGAGCGAGATGGATATAGAGTGACTATAGGAATGCCCTGGAACATAGATAAATTTGAGTAATTCCTGCAGGTAGGTGGAAGGAAGCACGAAACGAAAGAAAGGAACTAAAAGTAAAAGCAAAAGCAAAAGAGCAGCAGCAGCAGCCTGCGCTTTCATCTGTAGTACATACATATGTGAGCTTGTGTACGTACATATGTACATACATACATATATAAAGAGTGATATTGTAGATAGAGGAGTGTGTTTCGACGACATGTGCCTGTAGAGGCCGGTGTCGTACTAATTACTGATTTAATAAACAGTGGAACTTCCCCGAGACCAACACACGACGAATGTGGAACACGGCCGTTACAGCAGAAATGCGATTCTTTTATTTGGTATTTAATTGAAGTTAAGTCACAGTTCTAAGGGTATCTTAAGTATTTAGGGCACCACGTGTCCAGTGGTAGCTGCTGATACTCCTGCTCCTGATCCAGAGGGTGGGTGCTGCTCCTCAGGTTGCTCCACAGATAGCTGCAGCCGCAGCTACTTCTGTTGCTCCAGTGTTTAATATTTAATATATGTAATTATATGTTATGTATCTCCCTAGTAATATGATAGTTATTGTCCGCTATCTATGCCTTTAACGTACGCCTGGTTCACCTTTAACCCACCTATCAGCATCACCCATAATTGAAAATAATTCTTTGTTTTTTCTTCTCTACCTGAAGGAAGGTATTCAAGTATAGGGTATTCAATTTAGCGAAATTGAAATACAGTTATCAAATCAAATTCATTTCTTGCCAAAAAAAAGTTTGAGTTACAGAAGTCCGACTGTATTCCCCGTCATTGACCCTCCCCCCTTGTGTTGGGAAGACGGAGGTATGTACATGCATATCACGCAGTAACCTTCAAGTTATCTAAACTCTCGCACTAATTACTGGTGTCTTATCTAATCAGAGAATGAGATTGCTTTCGGTTTAGCTGCCAGGTAGGATACCTTGCCAACATTCCCATAGATTACGAGTAGTAGCCGAAAACAATGGGGGAAGGAATTGGCATAAAAAGTGTAAAAATTTAAATAAATACAGAGTACAGAAAAGGAATGGCACAAAAATAAAGCACGATGGACGCAAATCGTTGGGGATTTATCTGCCAGGGGGAGGGGGAGGGGGAGGCGTGGAGTGAGAGGTGGAAAAAGTTTTGTATATTGCCAAGTTGAGGCTGGGTTAACGTTGTTAACTCCTGGATACTGGGTACTGGAGCAGGAGCTGGAGCTGGGGGAGATGGGGCTCCCAACTTGGGTATTTAGCGGGAATCGATTTTCGTTGATTTGCCGCCTGTACGCTGTACAATCTCGTCCTAGGATCTCCCCTTTTTACACCACACTACCCTTCCTGAACGTGTGAGTGTTGTGGTGCTGCTGCTGCTCCTGCTCCTAACCAGGCCTGACCTTTCAACCTTTCGCCAGAGAGAGAAAATCGAGACTGACAGGCAGGCAGGCAGGCGGCACGTGGCGGGCGAACGGGCGAACGGGCGGACGAGGCATCATCATCATCAACCAGGGCAATGGCAACTCATCATCATCATGGTAGTCTGCAAAGTTTATTTAGGCAAAGCGCCTCACTTTTGGCTACACTCTTCAATTTTATGGCAACAAATTTGCATCGTAAAAGATACTTGCACGGAGAATAGCAGAAGCCCCCTTGCCAGCTGCCCCATCCCCCTTGCCACACATACATACACTATAGCCAACCAGCAACCCAAAAATTACCCCCAAACCCAGAGACGATAAAAATACGAAAAACGTTTGTTTAGGCAGAGCCTCCGCCCTCCCCCCACTCAGTCGTAAACTAAGGACAAAATCGTAAAAAGTGAGCAGTTCATTTAAATTTTTAATATTTAGGCTACCTCCACACAGATCCTGCTTCTGCTTTTGATTCAGCTCCTGGTCCCTAAACCGTAAGCGTATCCTCTCTTGTGCATCCCGAAAACCTTAACCGTATCCATCATCCCGATTCACTTACTTTTGTTTTATGGTCCAAACATTTTCGGCCATCATCTAGGAGAGGCCTTAAGGGCAAGGAGGAGGAGGCAGAAGCAGAGGCGAGGGAGTAGGATACATTTTGAATTTATGCCTTTAATTAAATACAATCTTTTGCTAGGTGGATGATTCTTGGGAGAGAGAACTTTTATTTTCTGTGTGGTGGCATTCCTTAACTTAATAACGGGCCATCAAATAGAGTTGTACATATTTCTGTGGGTTATATTCCATGCAGGCCGAGCAGCATCCCTACCATCCTTGCCACCCATCCTCCTCCCGAACAACACGCACTCAGGATTTATTTTCACATTTATATGAGCGAGCGGTGGGGTGTGGTGCGGGCGGAGGGTAGAGATGAGAGCTGTGGGGGTATGTAAATTTTTCAGTAAAAATTCACTTCGTGATAATGGATTTTCCATGTCGCATACGCCGCAGTCGCAGTCTGAGTCGCAGTAGCTGTCGCTGCCCCAACGACAAATACAATCTGCTCCAACCTTCCAGAATACCCAGAACCAGAACCAAAACCAGCCCCACCACACCCCTCACCTCATATAGCCTCTGCACAGCAGCAGCAGCAGCAACCAAGGACCCCCCGGCCCGATGGCGACAATTACCTCCGCCTCCGCCCCGACCTCGCTTCCATTCCTTTGGTTTGTTGGGGCATGATAGATGACAAGTCTCGGTAGGTGTACGGAGTATGTTCGTAAGGGGAGGGAAAGTGTGGGTGGGTGTAGAGCAAGTTCTTGGGTACTTGAGGGTCCCAAGCATGTTTTGAAATTTGAATTTACAACCAACACACACACACAAACACAGTACTGTGTGTGTGTGTGGCTGCTAAAATATTCCAAAAATTATACAAAGTTACCAAGATTTGCTTTCGCTTTCCCTTGGAATCAAATGCGACCTGGCCCCGAGACCGAGACCAGGCTCTGATTTCGATTCTGACTTTGGCATCGTTTTCGGGGGCGGGATGCCGATGGAGTGGATGCCTCGTGGTCTCAGGCTGGTCTCGGTCTCGTTCTCGGTCTGAGGTCCTGTCGTATCGTTTCGTCTGGTCTTGTGGTCTCAATTAGGGAGCCGTTTGATGCCCGACTTCCGCTTCCCGTTTCGGTCGTGTTATCTTTGGCAGGCTCGCATACACACTACAGTTGGCCGCAGGGCAAATGGCAAAGCGGCGTTGCCAGCATTGAGAAATAATACTTCTAACGGTATTTTCTCTTAGGTTTCTGGAAAGAAAGAGCAGGCTTCACTCTCCAAGAGGCAAGAGCATTCATATCCTCTCCTTGAAGTTCGCTCTCAAGTCCCTCTCTTAAGCTCTTTCTGGCTCTCTTCAAATGCAACCACATTCATTGTCCTCCCTTGAACTGTTATTTTTGGGGGAGCGGGGAATATTTTTTGTAATTTCTGGGAATTTCCTTCTGTTTTGTGTTTTTCTTTTATTATTATTAAAGTTACATATGAACTTAATTTGTAATGAATTTTTTTTAATCGTTTTCTTTTTTGTTGTGTTGTGGTTTTTTTCCTTGCATTTTTTTAATAATTTTATTCGCTTTTTTTGTTTTTGTAATTTTAATCAGTAATATTAAACTTTTTCCTTAATTTCTTTATATAATTTTTTCTTCTTGTTTGTATGAATCGCTGGCCCACCCCGCGCTTATCCCCATTGCTGCTTCTACCGCTGCTGCTGCTGCTCCTGCTATATCTTCATGCTTCTCGTGTGCTACTCCCACATGCTGCCGTCCTGGGGTCGGTATGTCCGTTGTTCTTAGTCCATCATCCTTTGTCATATTCATACCTTCCCCATTCCTCCCCATCCCCTAAAAGCCCCACCACACGTCATAATCCATCCGTCCATCCATCCATCATTTTGGGCTCTTGCTACGGTTCTGCTTTCTGCTGGCGGCGCTTAGTTCGTTATTTTTATAAATTAACAAATTTAGCTAAGTAGTTGTAGTTCTTGTTGCTTGGTTGTTGGTTGGTTGGTTGGTTGGTTGGTTGGTAGGTTGGTAGGTTTGATTGGATTGTATCATGATTCCATCCTTATCCGCCACTCCTCATCTCTCCTTGCGCTATCTTTGATATATATTTTGTCGCCCCCGAACGCGACAAGAATTTTCTGGGCAAACAACAACGGAAATCAACGGAACGATCAAAGGCTGCATCGTTTTGCATCGTTCTCGAATTGTTTCGAACAAATGCATCGAGAATAGGTTTACATTATCTGTTGGGTTTCTGTTTTCTTATTGGTTTTGTTATCTTTTCTCATCAACAGCACTTGCCATTTTGTTGTTTAATTTATATACTTTTTGTTGTTGCTTGGTTGTTGGTTTTGTTTTGTTTTCTTTATATTATAATATTGGGTTTTCTTGTTGTTGTTCTTGTTGTTATAATGCGATGTAATATGTTTAAATGTAAGCGCAATCCAGCTTAAAGGAAATAATCGGGTGTTCTTCGCGTAACATGAGGCTCGCCGCGCCGCGGTGCTGGATCAAATTGTAGGCTACGGAGAAAAACCAGAACCGATATATTGAAGTGAATCACGTTCAAACGAAAGACTATCCGTTGTTGTACTCACAATGAAAATTTAAGTGAATCATCCAGTTCCATAAGAGCCGCCTGGTTGCCGCATCTGTAGCAATAGTTTGGCGCTGAGAAGATTGTGACCACATTGCGATCGTGACACCAGTTGTAGCCCTCCATCACCAGTTGATGGGCACGCGAGACGAGCGTCAGGCCGTTTGTGTTATTGAACGTTTCCGAAATGTCCTAAAGAACGACAATTCCAAAAAAAAATAGTTAGTTGCGACTAAAGGTGATCGATTTGATTCATTCAACACTTACCTGTCCAAAGGTGTAGCCGGCACCACGAGGCGAGATTCCCCAGCCACCCCTGTCATCGGGATCGGACCAGAGCAGATCGCACATGGGTCCCTCATGGGGCACTTCCTGCAAGCGGTCGAGGGCCCGAATGTGGTCCAGGCTGTCGATCGACGGACTGAGACCGCCGTGCAGGCAGAAGATCTGCCCATCCACCAGCGCCGTCAGCGGCAAGTAGTCGAACAGGTCCGTGAAATACTTCCAAACATTGGCGTTGCCGTACTTGCGCAGGCACTCATCGTAGAACCCGTACACCTGTGTGATTTGGCGCGACTCGTGGTTGCCGCGCAGGATGGTGATGCGCTCGCGGTAGCGCACCTTCAGTGCCACCAGCAGGGTGACAGTCTCCACGGAATAGTAGCCGCGGTCCACATAGTCGCCCATGAACAAGTAGTTTGTGTCAGGGGACTTGCCGCCTATCCGGAACAGCTCCATCAGGTCGTGGAACTGGCCGTGCACATCGCCGCATACTGTGACGGGACATTTAACCTCCTGCACATTTGACTCCTTGGAGAGGATCTCCTTGGCCTGGATGGGGAAAAAACATTAATGAAGAGTCTGCCGAAATGGTTTATTCATATTCGATTAGATGATATCACTGTTGAAACACAGGCCAAAAATAGCTAGCAACAAGAAGAACAAGGGGTGAGAGACCCCTGATATAGGGTAAGGGCAGGGCCAAGATCTGCTGTGGGTACATGATGAGATCAGTTCCGGGATGGACTTTATGCGTGAGCCAATTAGATATTTAGCCATATGGATTACCTTGGTGCTGCTGCTTGCTTCCGCCTCTCCCAGAGGCCTATCGCAAGGGGATTTCAAAGCACATCACGAGGCCGCTCACCCACACAGAGGAACGGAACTGAGGATGCTATTCTCGCACAGCAGCACCCTTGGGAGAGCGGGCGGAACGGGTCAAGACAAAGTACAAGATACGTCATAGAAGAATAGAACACTCTTCTGCCGCCAGCCGGAGAGAAGAGACCGCTAATGGGAACACAGTCTAAATATTTGGGTGACGCAAACATAACCCCACTTACTCCCAAATCAATGAATCGTAATCTATATGTCTCTAGTCTCTCTTCATTTGCTCTCTCCGAGTGTTTGTTTGCATTTGTGTGAAATATGTGTGTTTTCGAGTGCTGAGAGTGGCATTGAACGGCAAAATCGGCAAATTAATAACAATTAAAAGCGGCACAATTTCGGATGGATTTGATTAAATATTCCTCGAATATACTTCAACGCTTGCAAAGCATTTATCTAGATACGGGGACCTGCTTTTGTATGCGGCCAAGTACGTACATAGATACATATTCTAGAAGCAGCTGCACACCAACACACAAAAACATTAAGTAATATTTACTCGGCGATAAAAACCAATTGCTGATTGATTAATAGGAGGGCGGTGCGGCAAGGTTTTTGCCAATTTCCTCAAGTGCATTAACAGCAACAACAAAACCAATGTGCAACATTTCAAACATTTCGAGGATCTCGAAGAAACAACCTCCTATTTCGAGCGTCCCAAGCACTTGGCCAAAATAAACTCCGGAGTAATCAACCGACTGAGTGACTTAAAACACTTTGATGGGCATCCGTTCTATGTGGTCATCGATGAGATCCACATAGACCAGATTGGAGGAGTAAGTTGAAATTGTAAACTGACAAAAATTCAAAATGTAAAACAAACATTTCTTTCCAGAAACCCCTCACACACGATGACCAAATCCACTATTGGAAATTTCACCTCGTTGCTGCTCAAAGAGCCGATGGACAAGATTACCGCAATATATACACCGTGGTGCAACCAAGAGGCAAGAAGCGGGGAGGAAGTGTAATAAAAGACGCCATCAAGCTGGTGCTAGATAAGATATTCGCCCTGAAGATGAAGACGCTCCTGTTGGGCATCGTTTCCGACGGCAATCCGGCCAACAAGCCAGGACTGATGTCTGCGGAAAGGAGGGGTATCCCTGTGGTTTGGGACCTGCACCACTTAATCAGGCTATTGCTGAAGCACAAGCACGTGGACGTTAGCTTAGGCTACGTCTACTGCTATCATAAGTTCACAGACGCCGATGCAGACCAGGGATCCCCCATCCTGGAGAACATGTTGGCCGCAGAGCATGTCGAAGGAGTGTACCAGCGAGAAGCGAATGCCCTGAGGGCAATTCTCAACAGGCGATTCGCGCTCGGAGGCGCTGAAGACGGGTTTTCCCTAAGGTTTGCTAATAACAATGCTCTGGAGGAAGGTGGGATGGCAATGAAGCCACATGTCAACAAACTGGTCCAAATTATAAACCAGATAAACCCTAGCTTGCTTACTTATACATCCACACATGCGATCCCAATCGTCACCAGAGTAATCGGTCTGGCGGCAGAGTTCAGCCTTAGACTGAATGAATAAAAATGTTTAAAGTGACCACCACCACCAATCTTTCAATCTTAATCAAAAGATTACGAAATAAACATTTGTTTCATTGGAACAATGTTTTATTTCTTTTCAGACCAAAATAAGAAACGGAAAAAATCCACAATAAGTGCAAATTCAATATTTTCAATATTTCAATATATGTTTAAATAGTTTTTCATTATTTAGTTAATAACTTTAGTTTTATTTTTAGAAAAAATGTGCAAAAGAGAAAAATATACTTTTCTCGAAACATACTTCTGTCTCGCTCTTCTGGAGACATACATTTGTCCCGTTCTTTGCGTCAACATGGCGGCGACGAAGCCAAAAATGAGAAAACCATTTAAAAGCGAAAAATCAAGCACAAAACATTTAGTTGATTTAAGCACTTTTAGCGAATACTAACTTTCAACTTTTAACTTTGCACGCAAGTATTCACTTTTTCACTCAATTACGTACACATGATTCGTACAACTATGATTCATGACATAGCGCGAGTGCGAGCGAGAGAGACACGCTTGATTTGCAAAAAAAAATTACTACGATGAAAATTATTTTTAAACCCTGATTTTGGGGATATTCAATGCTAAAATCCCTTACCTTGTCGCAGAGAGTGCGAACTTGTGTTTCTGTCAACTGATTGCATTCGTTCAACTGCTCAATCCATTGATCCAGATCTTTTGTTGTCGCCTTATCCTCCATCGCAGTTGTGGTGGAAGGAAAAGACTCGTCAATCTTTGTCGATTCAATTTTGATGCCTTTTTATTAACCGGGGCTAGAAGGAAATATTTATCCACGCAAAATAGATTGCTGGCCGCGTTTGCACTTGCTCTCGTCTGAAATTTTGCCCTCAATTGATTGATGCAAAATTTTGTTGGATAAAGCAATTTTCTGCGTTTCTTTTCTTTCCGTATTCCGACCGACGACTAGAGGTGGAAAAACATCGATGTTACCATCGATGTTTTTTCCATTTTTTGAAACATCGATTGCTTATGGCGAAACATCGATGTTTAGTCTTGCCGTGCCGTGTTCAGTCTCTGAAAATGATCTCAAATGAAAATGATCTCAAATAAAAATGATCTTTAATAAAACTGTTTATTTTTCATGTCTTTAATAATATATAATGTTTTTTATATTTTTACAGAATTTTTTTAATTGTTACCTAGGAAAACATCGATGTTTTTCCACCTCTAGCGGAATACTGACGAAAATCGTATTCCTCGCTTTTGATGTTCTGTTTTATATTACAAGCCAGCTAGTACCCTCAGGCCTGAACACATAATTGTATACAATAGATAAAACGATTTCCTACAAGACTAGCTAGTTTTAAGGACTCCTTTTGGTTGGATTGTTTATAAAACAACGTTTATAAAACTTAAGTGAGCATGGCATGCGACGTAAGAAAACGTAAGTGAGCAGGAAATGCTCTGTAAGAACACGTAAGTGAGCATGGAATGTCACGACATTTGAAAACTCAACCGGTGGCATGGACATATTTATACCCTTTTTCATTTGATTAATGTTAAAATTCTTTTTTCCCAGCTGCTTTAATTATGTTTTTTACACAGACAGACATTTTTGACCGATTAATGTATTTGATTTGTTTTCTGCATATACATCTCGATCCCGATTTCAATAATAATATTACTTATGCAAAATTTCATTGGTGTAGCGAAACGATCGATCAGATCATACAGAAACAGATAAAACAGAAAGTAAAGTAAAACAAAACTTTTTCAAACGAAAACAGATGAAGCGCTATTAAAAATATGTTTATGTACATATAAGTTTTATGTTTTCAGACACTTTTTAGTTATTTCCTAAGTTAATTTGAAGAAAAACGATTAAATTACCCTTATTTCTTACACTTGGTTAATTAATCCGTGCCCAAACAACTTAATGTAGACAGCGGTAAAAAACGTAAGTGATCATGGAATGTAAGGGAAATTGTTGGGATGAAAACAATTTTCTACAAGATTAACCTTTTAAAACTCCGTTAATTTGGTTATGCCTAAAATAAGTTTTAAGCAAATAAGTTCCTTTTCTTACATGGTAACTACACATTTGCTACACATCAAAAACATTTGTAAGGAGTACGGATCATATGTATACCCTACTTCGGAATTTATGTTAAAAATACGGTTTTCCAAGCTAAGTAGTAATGCATTTTCATCGTATTGAAATTTTCTTGACCTTTCATGCGTTTCATTGGATTCTCGTATATATATCCCAGTAGGTCTCAATTCCGATACACATATTTGGTGTCATTGCATTTTATAGCGAAAGCTTAAAAATGTGGAGATTATTTTGCATACCTACTAAACTCACAAAACAAAGGTTTATAAAATGAGTTATTGCGTTCGGTGAACAAACATTTAATCAATACCCATATGCCCTTCCATAGAATGGTAGTTTATAAAATTAACCTTGGTGCGGAAAAAGCGGGTTTGGACAACAGGCAAAACGGCCATCGATGCACCGATGTTTGGTGCAATCTGCAGATGTCGATATTTTTCTCAAACATCGATGTTTTTGGACTTAAGGACTGTGCCGAGATCCGAAAAAGTGCTGGGAAACAGAATCAGGGTTGATATTCGTATGAAACCGATAATAAATATATACAAATAATTAAAAAAATAAAAAAAAAATAATTAAAACATATTAGACCCAATTTAAATAAATTCAAACCTAAAAAAAGGTGTACAAAATTAAGTGGCTAGCGTACTGATGAGAACTATTGAACTAAACGTACACCAGGTCTAGGTAATCTATATTTCGGTATTTTCCGTGCGTTTGCAGCACTATCCCGATTTTGACATTTGCCAACTTGCCAAACACTGGCCGGATCTTCCTCTTTTTCTGCCAGCTTGCAGCGCCTTTGGACGTGTTTCAATTGCGCTCCCGTTGCAAATATTTAATTGACTGAAAATGTCCGAGACATTGCAATTGCGCGGTACCCTAATCGGCCACAATGGCTGGGTCACCCAGATCGCCACCAACCCCAAGGATCCCGACACCATCATCTCGGCCTCCCGTGGCAAGTACTCGGAAGCCGCATAGCGCGAATGCCGAAACAAATCCACAGATATCTCTGCCATCCGAAGGACCTATCTAATTTTGCATTTACCCATCTTCAGACAAGACCCTGATCGTCTGGAAGCTGACCCGCGATGAGGACACCAACTACGGCTATCCCCAGAAGCGCCTCTACGGCCACTCTCACTTCATCAGCGATGTTGTGCTCTCGTCCGACGGCAACTACGCTCTGTCTGGCTCCTGGGATCAGACCCTTCGCCTGTGGGATCTGGCTGCCGGCAAGACCACTCGCCGCTTCGAGGGACACACCAAGGTGGGATAAGTTTCCAATTAATTTAGTTGCTCAGGGAAATGAGATTTGCTATTGAAAAAGAACATTAGATCTGTACTGGTAAATGGCCGGTGTAAGGTTAGGAGTGCGGTTAGGGCAGAGAGAAGATGGTCATTACCATGTACAGATCGAAAATATTGCGCCTATGCGAGGCAGAATTTCTGGTTGACATCTGTACGAACTGTTCTTCGCCAAGTCAGCGTCCCCCTATTTGCTTGAGGCTATGTCGTAAGTAGGCAAACACTGAAAATCCTCCCATTAATCCTAAGAACGCATCTATTGTGATACCACGACTAATAATGGCTGTTCTCCGTTGGTTTTAGGATGTGCTGTCGGTGGCCTTCTCGGCTGATAACCGTCAGATCGTGTCTGGTTCTCGGGACAAGACCATCAAGCTGTGGAACACTCTGGCCGAGTGCAAGTTCACCATCCAGGAGGATGGCCACACCGATTGGGTGTCGTGCGTGCGTTTCTCGCCCAACCACTCGAATCCCATCATCGTGTCATGCGGTTGGGATCGCACCGTCAAGGTCTGGAACTTGGCCAACTGCAAGCTGAAGAACAACCATCACGGCCACAACGGCTACCTGAACACCGTCACCGTTTCGCCCGACGGCTCGCTGTGCACTTCCGGCGGCAAGGACTCCAAGGCTCTGCTGTGGGATCTGAATGACGGCAAGAACCTGTACACCCTGGAGCACAACGACATCATCAATGCCTTGTGCTTCTCTCCTAACCGCTACTGGCTGTGCGTCGCCTACGGCCCATCCATCAAGATCTGGGATCTGGCATGCAAGAAGACCGTGGAGGAGCTACGCCCGGAGGTCGTCTCGCCCACCTCCAAGGCCGATCAGCCCCAGTGCCTGTCCCTGGCCTGGTCCACCGACGGCCAGACTCTGTTCGCTGGCTACTCTGACAACACCATCCGCGTCTGGCAAGTGTCTGTATCAGCTCACTAAGCTCTTGGACTATGTCTGCCCTGGTCGCCCATTTAATTTGTTGAAGCGAAAACAAAAATAAAATATTAAGCGTCCTTTATAAAGCTGAGTTTGGTTCTATTTTGGGGCTGCGAGGGGAAAATTATGGTAGAATCTGAATAGTGTGAGGATAACTGAAGAAGTGTTTTCCTACTGGAAATCGAATGTTCAAGATAACACTACTCGACAAAATTCAACTTTTTTTTTCCGCTGTCGCCAAAAATGACTGATAGATTTGGAGATTTAAAATTTCTTAAAGAATTATGGTTTTTTTTTTCTTGATGTAGTTTTTTTTAAAAGAATTTTTATTAAGCTTTAAGGTATCGCTTATAAAAATATAAAAATAAACGGCTAAGTTATGTGTTTTGGTGCCGTTTGGCACCATTCCAAATGCCATTTTACCGTTAAAAACTGTTACAAACACAGATTTTTGGTATTTTTGTAGGAAAAAAACGGTTACACGTCGGCTAACAGAATTTATTGACGAAATTCTGCATACGAAAGTTTGGTCAAACGGTTGTAACTCGGCCGTTTATTTTTATAAGCGATACCTTAAACGACGACTAATTAATGTGTCTATCTGAAAAATATCGAAAAAAAATTATGAAATTTGAATTTGGAAGCTTAATAACTTCCAGACATTAAGTTGCAGCTACAGTTGTAGGAAACCTAAGTAATGTGAAAAATAGAAGCACTACCTATGACAAAAAAAAACATTTTTTAAAAAATCTTTAAAAAAAAATGCACCATGAAAAACAAAACATTCTTTAAAAATTTTTAAACATCCAAATCTATCAGAAAGTCATTTTTGGCGATAGCGGAAAAGTCGTGTCGACTAGTGTAATCTGAGATACATACATACATACATACATACATACATATGTAGGATGCATATAGCGCTCAATGTTGAAAATTGTTTCAACGTGCAGAAGTGTATTCAACTCTTATTCATCTACTTCATCTTTCAGGTGGAATAAAAAAACTATTTATCGTATGATTCTGTTTTTAAATAATTTCTTTACCTATGTTTAAAAGTGCGTTCTGCTCTTCTATTTAGATGACGCCATCTAGTTTAGGACAAATAAATATTAAAACTGAAGATACCAAAAATTCTCGGGGGAAAAATATATATAAATATACTTACATAGAAATTAAACTGTGAAAACTTACTGTAAAGCTCAATTGCTGCATCGTAGAACCTTGTACTCGTGCAAATTACATTTTGGAAGATTTATCTTTCAAATTCCGTTTATTTCATGAAAATATCCTATTTTGTTCATAGGTGATTTATTAAGCTTGCCAAATGGTATGACAAGGGTATGTCCAAGTATGCAAAAACAAAATTCATGCCATGAGAAAGATCACAAAAGAGAATAGGTATTCGCGACGGAAGTACGAGAATCTAATAACATGGTTCCAATGAAACTGTCAGCTGCTTAATATGAATGACACTAATAAAGCAGGTTGCTATAAGTTTTATACAGATCCCGGATCTCTCTCCAATTTAGTTTGAAGCAACCAGTTGGTTTATCTGATATTTAAGCTCGATTTCTAAGCTTTACGACAAGAGACGATTCTACTGCATTGTCTAATGCTTTCTTTATTGTAAACACCTTTTAGAAAATGTTTCTATTTTTACAATTATCGTATAACAAATAATTTAAATAAATAATTACGTCCGACAATGGGGGTGGTGTAGCGTGTGTGTTGTTGGAAACAAAGTGCAGGGGCAATGTGGCGGTGGTGCGAGGATGCGAAAACAACATTTGACTAATGGAACAACCTTAAATGGGATTCCTTTAAAAGGGAACCTTTCCTCAAATTCGGTTGATGTGTGTATGTGTGATGCATGTGGTGCTGCGTTTGGATGCATTTAACAATTAACAAGAAAATTTTACATATCGCCTAATTATATATTGTGGATACAGGGACGGGGGAGTGGAGGGCAGGGCAAGGCTGGGGAAAAGCTAAAGATTGCTATAACTCTTAGCAGGCACTCTGGGACGACTCCCTCATTTGGTTTTGATTGAATTCGAGCGTTGCACAGCAGCTACGGACGGGGATTTGGACAACGGTTGAGCAGCAGCAGGAGTGTCTGCCACCTTACCCGCCGATGTCCCGCCAATTTTGTAGACATCATTCCTGAAGACAATAACCACGACGGTTATGTTGTCCACAGAGCCGCGCTTGTACGACTCCATTGTGAGGGATTTGGCCCCATAGTCAGACTCCTTGAGGTGGTCCTGAATAAAGATGCAGGCCTCCTCGTTGCTGAATATATCCCAAAGCCCATCCGAAGCAAGTATCAGAAAGCGGGGCCTAGCATGTGGAACCAAGGAATTCGGTCGATTAGAATCAGTCGTAATCTGTGCGTTTCTGGTTCGTTGTACTCACTTGTGATCGTTCAACTCAAAGGTCAGGATGTCAGGCGTGGCAATCACTAGATTCTATACGGAAAGAAAAACCTCATTCAAGATTAGTGCGCCAAAGTCATTTGATGAGCATCATTTCCTACGTACCTTATCTTTCAGCGGATAATCTCCCATTGCACGCGATGTGGCCAAGACTCCGGCCACGCGCCAAACCCCACGGAAAGCAATAAACCCACCGGCATCGTGAATCCGCTTACGCTCACGCACCTGCTGAGGCTTGTGGTCAAAGGACAGCGGTATGGCTATGCCGCGCGAGTCGTACATGACGCCCCGGGAGTCACCCACATTGGCGACAATCAGTTTGGTGCCATGAACAATGGCTATCAAGGCTGTGGTACCTGCAATGTTGGTCTGAAAACAGATATTAAACGACATTCTTGAGGTACACTAGGGGCTCCATTACCGTTTGCTTGGCCTTTTCCACCAGCTTGTAGTCGGCGGACAGGATCTCGTCTGTGATGAGCTTTCCAAAGTTAATGCGTCCGTTCTCTATGTAGCACTTGGCCTCGAGATCGGGCGGTGGAGCATTTGTGCCGCCATTCTGTGCATTATTATTGTTGTTAAGAAACGAAGAGCCCATGGCCGCCGCATTGCCGCTGGCCCGCATCGCCACGTTCAGCTGGGCCGTGTATATGTCGGCAATTGATGCCTCCGTTGTCTTCTGCTTCAGGGCACTGCAATCGGCCGTGGTGCTGTGGGCTTTGCGCAGACTGTCGCGACGGGAAACGGATGCAGCGCCTGGCTCTGTGTTCTCCTTGTTGGCGGTATCCTTGCGGCTGCTCTGTTTGCGAGCCAGATAGGGACTCTTGTCATAGTCTCCCGGACCAGATTCGGTCTTCAACAGCTTAGATATCTCAATAATTTTGTTGTAGATATTCTTCACGAGCACATCCCTGGCAAAATCAGCGGCGAACTCTCCGCCATGACCATCAAAGACAGCAAAGAAGGAGACGCCCGTGTTGTTGTTGATGTTCTCCTCAAGAATGAATCTGGGAAACAAAGAGGAGGATTAGCTGGAACGATTGATGTGCTGCACGTGCTTACCTATCCTCCATGCGTGGTCTGCGTCCGAGCACAGCAAAGGCTGAGCTTTGCTGCTTAACTTCCTCCCAGCTCTGATGGTCCCCGGCCATGGCTGACATCTCCATCATTTTGGCGGCTTTCTGGCGGCCAAAAGAGGCCTGGATGCGTCCCAGAATGCTGCGACTCCACACATCTACCGCTTGCAAATAGACCAACAAGACGAACAGAATGAGGCCGCAGAAAATTACCTCCGGCCGGAGCACATAAAGGCGACACAGCTTCCATATGTAAGCCAGTGGGGAATTGATGGAGGAGAAGCCCACCGCAAATTTCGACAGGATTTTCATGTGGGAAACGTATGTCTGATAAAACACCTTATCTTCCAGTTCGTCGTCCATGGGAAGGGCTGCTGCTGTCTCTCAGATGTAGGTCGCAGATGATTTGGGTCCGTGTAAGCGATGGAATCAGCTATGAGGATGCATTGGGAGAGGAGGGAGGGAGGGAGAGGAGGGATGAAATGAAGGAACACCACAGATTAGATTAATAAAGAAACCATATTCCTAAGGGCTGGAATTGTTTTCAATTCATTTCCAGCCCCATTGCGAAAACACGTACTCGGAAGAAACGGAAGAAACACTTGACGCTGCACGTCAGCTGGGTCGAATCTGCTCTGCCCTGGCTATAGTCGTTTTTCTAACGAATTTTTATTATATTTCGCACCGCTCACTGCTGTGTCTGTTCCTGATTTGTTTTACGTATCGTTTTTGTCTGGTCTGTCCCTTTTTGCTGCTCACAGACGCTTTTCGTTTTTTCCCTCTGTCATTATCTTTCGTAGTCGTTGCTCGCCTGCTTTTTTTGGCATTATATTTTTAATATATTTGAGATTCTTATTATAGCTCGATTTCTTGCATAAAATCAGAACATCCGCACTACGTGCATGTGAGCCTGTGTGTGTGAGCCGTATATATGTATTTTATTCAAGCACGTCGCACATCTGTCATATGTTTTGTTCTTGTGTGCGTGTGTGTGTCGCAATAAATATTTCCCCACGCACTGCAGCCGAATGTTAATATCAAATAATATAAAAACAATGCCAAGTTAATATACGTTTTTAGTTCGTTTCGCTTTCGTTTGCTTAAATTGATTTAAAATAGAAAACAAACCCCCAGCACTTGTTGATAGATAGGAGAAACATCGATACAATCGATGTTAGGGTTCCAACTGCAGATATCGATAGTTTTTTCAAACATCAATTTTTTGCCAGACACCCCTAAATCTAAAATTTTGTCCAATTTGATATTCCGTTTAATATTCCCAGCTAACTAGGCTATGTTTTTATCTTTTTGTATCTTCATATTCACTGGTGTCTTTACGAATAACACCACGTTTTCCTCTTTTATTGGATAGTCTTGCTTTTTTCGCCGCCGCATGTTTCCTTACATAGTTAACAGAAAACCAATTAATTTCCTTACATAGTTAACAGAAAACCAATTAATTTCCTTACATAGTTAACAGAAAACCAATTAATTTCCTTACATAGTTAACAGAAAACCAATTAATTTTCTTACATAGTTAACAGAAAACCAATTAATTTTCTTACATAGTTAACAGAAAACCAATTAATTTCCTTACATAGTTAACAGAAAACCAAGTCAAAACATAGTTAGACCCGAAGAGAGTGAAACAACAAAATAAAAGCTAACCAAACTTTGTCGAATGCTCTATGACAGATGTAATGGAAACAAATACATAAGTAATTTTGGAAATGTTGTTGTTTAATTGTAGGGGGTTAACGGTTTTGAAATGTATCTATTGTTTTATGCTTCTTATTCTTCTTACGTTTCCTTTCTAATGATTGAGGCTTGAGCACATAATTTTATACGATTGACGAATCAATTGTCTACAAGATTGGTTAAGTTAAGTGACTCATTTTTTTTTTAGATTGTTTCTAAAATGACGTTTAAACCAAGGTGTAAAGCTTAAGTGAGCATGAAATGCGACGTAAGAATACGTAAGTGAGAATGAAATGTCACGTCATTTGGAAACTTAACTGGTGGTATGGACATATTTATACCCTTTTTCAATTAATTAATGTTAAAATTCTATTTTCGTAGCTGCTTTCAAACGTAATAATAGTGCATTTTGCACATACATATCTACATTTTTTGACCCAATAATGCATTTGATGAATTTATTATTATTAACAAAGCGATTCCGATACCCATTTTCAGTCTTTATAAAAAGACCAAAAGCCGTTAAATTTTCTGAAATAGAGACTAACTAGTTTCTGCAATAATTGGTGCCTAGTAAAACAAACTGTTCCTAAATTCTATAATATCCAGGAAAAAAACGTAAGTGAAAGTGAAATGTAACGTAAGGCAACGTAAGTGAGAGTTAAATGTAGGGAAATTGTTGCGATGAAAAAGGAAATTGTTGGGATGATGTTGCTTCCACAAAATCCCTCAAAAAGTCCCAATAAAATATACGGTCTGACCTTAAAATATACCGCAATATACCAAAAATATAACATATTCCTCGATTTTTATATTCTGTTTAATATTACTAGCTGACTAGAACCCTCAGGTCTGAACACATAATTTTATACGAATGATGTATCAATTGTCTACAAGATTAACCAATTAAAAAAAATCCGCTTATTAGATTCGCTCTAAAATAATGTTTAAACAAGGAAGGTCAAGGCATAGAACGTAAGTGAGCATGAAATGCGCCGTAAGAAAACGTAAGTGAGTACGTAATGTCATGTCATTTGGAAACTTAACCGTTGGTATGGACATATGTTTATCATTTCATTAATGTTCTTTTTTTCCAGCTGCTTTAGAACGTATTTAATATTGAATTAGGCACATATTTAAATTTTTTGACCCAATAATGCATTTGACATATCGATCCCAATACCCATTTTTTTACTTTATAAGAAGACCAAAAACCGTACAATTTTCTAAGATAGAGACTGACTAGTTTTTGCAATAATTGGTGCCTAGTATGACAAACATTTCCCAAAGTCTATAATATCCTTGATTAAGAGGTATCCATCATGTTTCCAATTCTTTGCCCATGTTGTGGGAATTGCAACAAAATATCGATATTATATTAAATACTCTCTCTTGACAGGACAAGTCTATACGAATCGGTGTGGGCTTTGTGGCGCAGAGGGGGAATATGGAAGCATGAAAATGTTTGAGTTGCCAAGCTAAACCAGAATTTTCCGCATTACCTTGACCTTTGTTTCTGTTTGCCAACAACTGCACTTCTGTATATCTAGTATATTTTGATTAGAAAAATACCTGCAGAACTCCGTAACGAGCGCCTGTGATGTCGATCCATAACAATTTAACAAACAATAAATATTAATAATACTATAGAGCGAAACACACAAACAAGCTGTAGCACGCGATGTGCAGAAGAACTAAAACAAAACGAAATGGAATAAAATGATGGCAAAATATGAACACCGCAAAAACACACAAATATGCTGAGGTGAGGGTTCTCTTCCGCTCTCTCTTTTTGGCTTCCAAGATGATTATTCCTCTCTCAATTATTTTATTGCTGCTCTCTTTCAAACCGAAATAAACAACAAACAAATGTAAGTAGTTTATTTATGGCATTTGTAAGGTACAGTATAAGCAGTGTGTACACATTAAAAAAGATTTCTGTTTTTGAACTTTCCCGCCCTCTAGCACTGCCTATAATAAACGGCAACAAAATTGTATTTTTTGATAATACCTAAACATATCGTTGATCCTGATCTGGTCCCGAGTGCAGATCATTCTTCCTTAGACTTTGGCACAATTATTGGGAAAAGATTTGGTAAAATATGACCGACAGCAAAATTCCATATTTCTTGCCTTTGGATCGTTCGGACTTTCGTCAACTGTTTACAAATCATAAATTCAACTCATGGGAATGTAAGTACATATGTTGACCTTACTCATCTTTGGTCCTTAGATAAAGCCGCGCATCATTGCTCTGAAGTAGATTAATATAGGTATTCGAAATTGCGATGCAAGTGAATGTATATTATATGGATGTATGTACGTACTGTCTTGAACCATGCTGACGGTCTGAACATAAGTCTGGAGAACAATCCCATTTCCGCACGAGGAGCAATAGCGTGCATGTGCAGGTGACCGACTGTAATAAATGGCGGCAAATGGAAGCCGAACAATGCATCTGTTTCACTAATTCCTTTGTCTTCCAAAAATCTTTTTAGGCCCTCTTCCATGCGAGTGACTGCAAAAAAAGGAGATAATGACGTCATTACATAACTATTTACGCGAAAATCAATTCTTACCCAAGTCTTCGTGTGATTTGTTTAATGTTTTGAGGCTTGCATAATGTTGTTTTGGAACTGCCAAGTAATGGTGCGTTGAAGCCGGTTTAATATCCCGAAAAATAACAAATTCGTCCGTTTCAATCTCTAGTTTCGTTGCATCTTGGCCACTGGCAATGTTGCAAAAAAGGCAATTATCAGCCGCCATCGTTGTTAGATTTTTCAACAATTACACGCAATTTATCTCAATTTCATATCGTTGTAGAGTTTCGTATACGAATACAAATCGAAAAATGCACGATTCAAAGGTCATCATCCCTTTTTTGTTTTTGTTTTGAACATTAGGATTAACAGAGTTAGTTATGTTAACATATTTTCGATAATTGATAGAGACCAGCTGTTTTTAAAATGTTAGAAACATTCGTATGCCCGTATTTGCTGTTATAAGATTATAATGTATGACCGTACCTGCAGAGAAAGGAGCTTACTACTGAGATCCGAAAAAAGTTCTAACAGAATCAGATCAGGGTTGATATTCGTATGAAACCGATAAAAAAAATGTTCAAGACAAAATGCTGGAAAAATATTTCATGGTATTTGTGGTATTTTTTACAGTTCCTAGTTTGAAATGACATGCAGCTAAAACTGAGGTTGTGTGCGTGAATACGATAGCAATACTGTGCAAAAAAACCAAAAACCAAACAAGCTATAAGAATAAAATTATTAGAGGCTTTCGAGAAGAGGGAATTGTAATTAAATTTAGGGGATAAATAGGGAAATTGTGATTGCAATTCTTTTGAGCTAAACCGGATCTATCCAATATTGCAGTTCTCTAGCTGTGTATTGTCGTTCAACAGCGCCACAGCGCCCACAAATATTAGATTCCTGCTTGCTTTAATACAAAATTTGAATTTTTAACGGATTTATTTCTATACAGTATTACCGCAGGGCATGCACACATGGTCACACTCGGCCGACAGTATTTTTATATTGCACGTTTTGTTTGAAAACTAGACCCCTCAGATTCCTGTATATATATTTCGATCTCGATATCTATTTTCCTATCCTTAAGATAGCTTTAAAACAAACATATTAGTTTCTGTATTCATTGATGCCTGATAGTTTTTGTCTTCTTTTTTTTATAGTTTACGGATACAATCAAGGAGCATCCTGGCACACAGCTGGAGGCAATCTGTGGGATATGGGAGTGCCGAACGACTTGCCAAACGACTCAAACTATTTGGTGGTGTCCAAAAATAATTGCTTATTCATGATAAAAGAATAAATTGCTTCCTAAAAAGTATTAGATTAGATTTACTAGCCCTCTATCTATCAATCGTTTTCTACCATTTCACTGATGTCTCCCTTCAACATTCAATTCTATGGAATATGGAATGGTGGTTGTAGGCCATCTGGTCATTAGAGGATATCACTATATTCCTGAATTTTTAATGTGTTCTTATCAATAGGAAGGAAACCGGTCGTAAATCGAAACTAAACACAAATTTTAAAACTCATTTAAATCAAGAGAGCATTGTAAATTTTAGAAACGTACACAACGTGATTAGATAGGATGGTCAAAACTCGAACATGAACTTGCCATTTTGATAAATCTATTCAAAACAACTCGGAAAAGCTATCTCTAGATTCCATATGGTCGAAACTTTGAGTAACCTGGCAGTTATGATAGGTTTATGTGATATATTTCTCTATATAGTAATTGACAGCGATTGAATATTATTGTACAGGAATTGGATAAGAAATAATAAAAGCATATACGATTATTCTATCCGGTTCGCCACCTCCTTCTAGTTTAATGGCAAGCAAGCAAGCCCTTCGAGTGTTCTCAAATCGCATCTGGTCGATGCAAAGTAAAAAGTAACTTGAAGTGGCTGCTTCTTCTGAACTCTTATCACTGACATCGTTATGGGAGGCTTGAGGAATATTTACGAACCAATTCAAATCAAAGATAGCTAAAGGTACCCTGAGTACTAAGCTCTGAGAGGGCGTATATAAAGGCCGCTCCGAAATGGCAAAGACAAGTGCTGACATCAACATGAAAGTGTTCATTACTATTCTGGCTTTGGCAGTGGCCTCTGCCTCTGCTTTCGATGAGAAGGTGTTCATCAAGGACGTGCCCAAGTCCAGCAAAATCGAGGGACGCGTTACCAACGGCTATGCCGCTCCCGAGGGCAAGGCTCCGTACACCGTTGGACTTGGTTTCAGCGGCGGCTGGTGGTGTGGTGGCTCCATCATCGCCCACGACTGGGTGCTTACCGCTGAGCACTGCATCGGAGATGCTGCTTCCGTGACCGTCTACTTTGGTGCCACGTGGCGTACTAACGCCCAGTTCACCCACACCGTCGGCAACGGCAACTTCATCAAGCACAGCAATGCCGACATTGCTCTGATCCGCATCCCCCACGTCGACTTCTGGCACATGGTCAACAAGGTGGAGCTGCCCAGCTACAACGATCGCTACAACAACTACAACGAATGGTGGGCCGTCGCCTGTGGCTGGGGCGGCACCTACGATGGCAGCCCCCTGCCCGACTGGCTCCAATGCGCCGATCTGCAAATCGTCCACAACGAGGAGTGCGGCTGGACCTACGGTTCTGTCGGCGACAACATCATCTGCACCAGGACCGTCGATGGCAAATCGATCTGTGGGGGTGACTCCGGTGGCCCATTGGTCACACACGACGGCAACAAACTGGTCGGTGTCAGCAACTTCGTCTCCAGCAACGGCTGCCAGTCTGGTGCCCCCGCTGGCTTCCAGCGTGTCACCTACCACTTGGACTGGATTCGTGACCACACTGGCATTTCCTACTAAATCTAAATAAATCAAATATTAAAAGCATTACTATACGCATTGAACATGTTCATTAATATTCAATTAATTTTCATTAATATTCAAAAACAAAAAATGTTCCAGCATATATGTATGTACATATGTACATGCTGTTGCTGTTTTTGGTAAACTCGCTATCAATATTAGATCCTTTATAGAATCGGTTGAAACTAGATATCATGATGGAAGTCCATCTAATTTTGGCTTTGATCAGCAAGACATTGCACTTCCTTCTGGTTTACCAATAGATCCGTGTTAGAATTTTCAATATCTTGTCAAAATTAATTTCTGACTCTTATCATAGGAACCACATTCACTTATAAAAGGAGGCACTTAATATCAAAATCAATGCGCACAAACATGCATTCATCATATCAAGTAGTATGTACTTAATTTAATAACCGAAACAGTCAACACACTAGGGAAAGATTACTTTGTAAATTTATTCATTCATTCAAGGGATCATTGTGTAATAAAAAAAGAAGTAAACAAACAAAAAGAAAAAAGAAGTAAACAAAATTTTGTAAATACAATCCGGGCAACGCGAAGTAACATTTAACAAAACCTAACTGCCGAAAGTGAAAAAACGTGGGGTAAGCTGCAGTTGCTGCTGGCCCCTCCCTCACCTACTTTTTATTTACACTTGAGTCAACGAGCGCTAATAAAGAACAAATAAAACTGCCACGTAAACCGTGTCCTAAATCAAAAAAGTTCGCATTACCAAGTGCTTACGAATCGGACTCCGAAGATGAACTGTTTTCCCCCCCCTCGGAACTGATGCCAGTAACTACAGTCAAGTGGTCAGCTATGCTGACGTAGCTCGAGGTTCGGCGGACTTGATACCTAAAAGAAGATCCAGGTCGGGTCGCAGAGATGTGGCACCTGTGGTGCAATCAACAAGAAATCGCAGCAAGAGCGCAAACTTAACTTCCTCATTTCACGCCTCCCTGCTGGGTCTTCTGTAAATGACACACAGGATGAACTATAGAGGAAAACCCTTACGGATAGCGTTCTGGAACGCAGCAGGAATCAGAAGCAGACTGCTGGAGCTGGAGGCCTTCCTCTCGGAGCAAAGAGTAGATATCCTGCTGGTATCGGAAACGCACCTCACTGAAGACACGATAATCGAAATCAAAGGCTACTGTGTATACAACACGTTTCACCCCTCAAACAATCCTCACGGTGGCTCAATGGTCGCAGTCAGGAGCAGCATACCACATACATCCTTGCCACAGATAAAAGAGCCGCTGGTGCAAGTATCATCAACTGTCATCAAGCTAGCCTCCGGACCGCTAACTGTCGCTTCTATATACTACCCTCCTTCTTCAGCAAATCACTGGACAAAGGACAAATTCAAACACATCTTCAACTCCATGGGACGAAAATTCATAATTGCTGGCGATTGGAATGCCAAAAGCCAGTGGTGGGGTAACCTTAGATCCTGCGACAGAGGAAGAAAAATTTTAAACACTATCCAAGAAAGTGATCTTAATATCCTGGCCACTGGTTCACCCACACACTATCCTTCAAATCGAAGAAACCGTCCATCCGCAATCGACTTCGCGATATATAAAAACATCCAGCGTAGTCACATCTTGATTGACCAACTGCAAGATATGGGCTCAGATCATACTATGCAAATTATAACACTATCTGACCGACCCGCACTTGTTAAAAGAAGGATAGAATTAGTTAGCTACGCCAGCATCCGCTCTTTTCACAATTACCTAGCCCAGCGCATTCTCCTGGACACAGAGCTTCGAAGCGGAGATGACATTGACGATGCAGTTAAAATTCTGGAAAGGAACATATCTAATGCAGCTGAAGCCTCCGTGCGCACCAACGACGCAACTCAATTCCACGACGACCTGCAGCTGGATCGGCCAACGCGAGTCGCCATAGAGGCGAAAAGAATTCTTACCAAAATCATCCGCAAAGGACGTCTCCACAACCCTCTAATCAAGCTGCTGGCTAACCAACTGACAAATCGCATAAGTAAACAAATCAAACAGCTGAAGGCCAAGCGGATGGACTCTATTCTGCGTAACATCGACCCTGCGGACAGATACAGCATGAACAAGCTATGGAGGCTAACAGGAACTATAAAAAGACAGCCCATGGCAAACCTACCTGTTAAAAAGTACGTCAACCCAGGAGACCCTCCTCCAGCTGACCCGTGGTGCAGATCCTTGGAAGAGAAAGCTGAGGCCTTCGCAGAACACCTTGAGAGCAGATTCACCCCCAGGATCACAGCAAACCCTGAGGATCTACTAAAAATCGAAGGTGAGCTACTGCTGCAAAGAGATAATAACCAAATTCAAGTCAGACCCTTTGCTAGTGATGAGATTAAATCAGAAATCAAACTTTTAAAGATTAAAAAGGCTCCAGGCTTTGACTCTATATCAAATAGAACAATAAAGGCTCTACCAAACTCCGCCATTGACTACCTGACGCTAATCTTTAATGCGTCCCTAGAGTACGGGCATTTCCCTACTGCGTGGAAAAGCGTAAAAGTATCGATGATATTAAAACCAGGAAAAGCCTTAGAAAAAGTTGAGTCTTACAGACCAATCAGCCTTCTGGCTGGTTTTTCCAAAATTCTGGAGCGGCTCATCCTCAAAAGGTTATATGAAGTGCAAGCGGTCAAGCGAGCTATCCCAAACCACCAGTTCGGCTTCAGGTCTGAGCACTCTGCTGATCAACAACTAGGTCGCGTAACGCAATTCATCCTGAATGGACACGAAAACCAAAACCACGTATCGGCGGTGTTCATGGACATTCAGGAGGCCTTTGACAGAGTGTGGCATCAAGGACTCCTGTACAAGGCCAAACAGCTGGTTCCTGCTTTACTGTTCACACTACTAACCAGCTACCTCAAGAACAGAAATTTCAAAGTCGTCTGCAGCAACACATCGTCCAGAAGAAGAAGCATTGTAGCCGGAGTACCGCAAGGCAGCGTCCTCGGCCCATTCCTCTACAACTTATATACTACAGACATGCCGCAACCTCCTGCAATGGCAGCATCCAACAAAACACAAATGCTGGCCACTTATGCAGATGACACTGTATACCTGGTGTCTGCACGGCAGCCAACCGAGGTTAAACGCTCAATGGAGAGGCTCCTGACCAGTTTCTTAGAATGGACGAAGAAATGGGGAATCACCGTAAACCAGCAAAAAACGAAGCATGTCCTCTTCACTCTATCACCACCGCAGCAGATGACTGCAGACTCAACACCAAACCTAGCAGGTAGGCCAATTGAAGACCAGTCGTCTTATCAATACCTTGGGGTTAAACTGGACAGAAAGCTAAACTTCGTCAGCCATATCGCAGCCACAGTTGGTAAAGCCAAGAACAGAATCCAAAAGCTAGACTGGCTAATTGGAAGAAAAAGCAAGCTCCCCCTACAAACCAAGATGCTGATATACAAGCAATTGGTTGAACCAGTATGGAAGTATGCAATGGCTGTCTGGGGTCCGCTCACATCTGATATACAAATTAGCAGACTGCAAGTAGTCCAAAATACGGTGCTGAGAGGAATATTTTTTTTTTTTTTGTGTTCGTGAGAACAAACATTGGCGCACATAGGATTTAATGCCCCAGGCCAGACGCACCTCGCTTTCGCGGGGTGGTGGTGGGGTCTTAAATCTACGAGCTTTTTATTTTTGTTTGCCTTTATACATTTCATATTGCATATTTTAAAAAATTATTTACACCTAGTTACTTAACTACATGCATTATCTACATACTAGTTTGACAAGCAACTCTGGCAGAACAATGGCTTTGGTACTTTTTTAAAAATACCTAACTTTTCCGATTTACAGTCAAGTCGATAACCTAAAGCATGTGGCTGCTGCTTGTTTACATTTTTCTAATTTTCCAACTTACTAATTTTTCTTTTTCATTTCTCTTTTCAGGTGTACTACAGGATCGGAGAAGGTTTGTGTTGGTAAGTATATATTGCAGGAGCATCCGCACTGAACATCCATCGGCGTTTTTGCCAAATATCGGCTCAAAACTTCTGGGCGTCGGCTGACGCACGTGCCGTCTACTGTACTTTGGCCATGTGCAAGCCGGCACAACTCAAGGCTGCGATGCGGTTCCAAATAAATTGGAGTTTTGACCGCAGTCCGTTTGCATCCACTTGCTGGCATGGAGTCTGTGAATTTGTAATGATTAAGTTTGTGTTTTTTAGTTACTTGAGGATGAGCCGCCGTCTTTTGGAAGTCATCGCTGGGCGATTTCTCCAGCTCCGGTAGTCTGCTTCGAACACCTGCTGCATTCCAGAATGCAATCCTCAAGGTTGGTTCCCTAAGGTTCATTTGGTGTGTCATTTACGCCTGCTCCGGCTGGGAGACGTGAAATTAAGTAGTTAAGCATTCGCTCCATTTGCTCCATCTTTTCCTCTAGGCTTGAAAGAGACTTGGGCTGCATGGAGGGTGCTTTTGTGCTGGCTTTGCTTGTTATTAAGAGGAGAGAAATCAGTTTATCAAGTTTGGCTCCGATATTTGCTAAGTCGGTCTGCGCACTGCGTGGTGCGCTCTTGCTTCTGGTTCTCTGCTGCTGGATCTGGGCCACAGGAGCAGCATCTCTTCGTCCTGACCGGGACCTTCGCGTTTGAGTTGCAGCTCCGCGCGCGATGTCAGCATAGCTGACCACCGGTCTGGTGGACTGAGGAACAGCTGCTCGAACTTGGGAACTGCTGCTTTGGCGTTTGGATTTGACTTGGCTTGGCTGTACTTGACGAGATTTGCTTGGCTGTACTGGCCTCTGGCGGCTCTGATTCCTGGGAGCAGGAAGAGTTTGCATTTGGAGTTCCTGAAGCAGAGCATTTGCCCGTGCTAGATCCGATTTAGGAGCTGAGAGCTTCCTTTCTGCTGCTTTAAAAGCTTTGCAGCCTCTGTAGCTTGCTGCATGATCCTCTCCACAGTTGGCGCATTTTGCAGGCGTCTCACTGGGCTTTGTGCACGTCGTGGACGGGTGGTTGCCTCCGCATTTTACGCAAGCAAAATCGGCCCGGCAGTAGTTCCTTGTGTGTCCAATTTTCTGGCATCTGTGGCACTGGACGATTGGGGCGGAGTGCCTCTGCACTTCAATGCGCACCCTTTGGCCATCAAAATTTTTGATGGTGAGAACATCCGCGTTGTTCTCCGCTGTTGCCAGCTCCACCTTGAACATATTGACTGCGATCTTTTCACCATTTACTTTCCGAGTCAAGCCACAAAGATACTTTGCGGAGTGGCCCAGTGAAGCAAGCACCTCCGTGATGTGTTTAGCATCAGTGGTGTGATGGAGGTCACGAATCACTATCCTGTAGCCCTTGTCTTTTTTCAGCTGGTAAGTGTAACTTTGGGCTGAACAATTTTCACTGTTATAAAATAGTTTCACTTTCTTGTAGGATTCAACGTCCTTGCATAATATTCTCAGCCCGTCGGTGGCTGAGGATTTTGTAATGAAGTTGTCGGCCCCAATGAGTGCTCTGACTTCATTTATGGTGGCAACCACATTGGTAACATTCAGGAGCACAATTGGCGGCGGTTTCTGCTCGCTGGGATCCGAATTGGCTGGATTTGCTGTAGCGGTTGCAGAGTTGACTGGAGTGGTGTTGCTGTTTGCCGTACTGGCTGGCTGCGTGGAGGAGGATGCCTGAAGGCTCCTCATCTCCTCGTCGTCCTGCTCTAGCTGGACGACCTCTCTCGGCTCCAAATCGAGCTCAGCGAAACGATTGGAGGAGGCAGCCCTTGGAGAGGCTGTCCGGGTTGCCTTGGGCGAGCTCGTCTGGTCAAGACGTTTTGATGAAGTGGCTTGGATGAGTGGCTTAGGGGTCGCTGGGCGCTTAGTGGTCGATGACCCCGAAGCGAGCTGTGGCTGCTGCACTTGCGGGACCTGTGGCTGTTGAGTTTGTGGCTTGGGTAAGTTTGATTCATCTGGGGTACCCAGAATTTCCTTCAGATAGTTATAACCCCTTCGGTTATAGCACTTGACGCAGATGGTAGTGGTGTCGAAGTTTTGAACAATATAATTACCTGGTCCGCAGGTGGCGTCCATAAACCGGTCAAAGTTTGGACCTTGCGGAAGGCATGAAATTTGGGCAATAATGGGGGGCAAACCCGATACATATTGCATTTCATTGTCATCCGTTTCCATGACTCAGCAGAAGAAGAAGAATTTGCTGACTCAGCAGCAAATTCTTTGCTGGTTTCCTTGTTTTTCTTTTCACTAATTTTATTATTGCCCGGCACGATTTTTCACAAATATTTTGTTTGCGTTTTTTTGAGTTTTTGAGTTGTGTTCGTGAGTTTGAGTTTTTTGAGTTTTTTGTTTTTTTGTTTTTTTTTTTGAGTTTTTTGAGTTGTGTTCGTGAGAACAAACTGTTAAACTGGACAGAAAGTTTAACCCCAAGGTATTGATAAGACGACTGGTCTTCAATTGGCCTACCTGCTAGGTTTGGTGTTGAGTCTGCAGTCATCTGCTGCGGTGGTGATAGAGTGAAGAGGACATTAAATCCTATGTGCGCCAATGTTTGTTCTCACGAACACAACTCAAAAAACTCAAAAAAAAAACAAAAAAACAAAAAACTCAAAAAACTCAAACTCACGAACACAACTCAAAAACTCAAAAAAACGCAAACAAAATATTTGTGAAAAATCGTGCCGGGCAATAATAAAATTAGTGAAAAGAAAAACAAGGAAACCAGCAAAGAATTTGCTGCTGAGTCAGCAAATTCTTCTTCTTCTGCTGAGTCATGGAAACGGATGACAATGAAATGCAATATGTATCGGGTTTGCCCCCCATTATTGCCCAAATTTCATGCCTTCCGCAAGGTCCAAACTTTGACCGGTTTATGGACGCCACCTGCGGACCAGGTAATTATATTGTTCAAAACTTCGACACCACTACCATCTGCGTCAAGTGCTATAACCGAAGGGGTTATAACTATCTGAAGGAAATTCTGGGTACCCCAGATGAATCAAACTTACCCAAGCCACAAACTCAACAGCCACAGGTCCCGCAAGTGCAGCAGCCACAGCTCGCTTCGGGGTCATCGACCACTAAGCGCCCAGCGACCCCTAAGCCACTCATCCAAGCCACTTCATCAAAACGTCTTGACCAGACGAGCTCGCCCAAGGCAACCCGGACAGCCTCTCCAAGGGCTGCCTCCTCCAATCGTTTCGCTGAGCTCGATTTGGAGCCGAGAGAGGTCGTCCAGCTAGAGCAGGACGACGAGGAGATGACGAGCCTTCAGGCATCATCCTCCACGCAGCCCGCCAGTACGGCAAACAGCAACACCACTCCAGTCAACTCTGCAACCGCTACAGCAAATCCAGCCAATTCGGATCCCAGCGAGCAGAAACCGCCGCCAATTGTGCTCCAGAATGTTACCAATGTGGTTGCCACCATAAATGAAGTCAGAGCACTCATTGGGGCCGACAACTTCATTACAAAATCCTCAGCCACCGACGGGCTGAGAATATTATGCAAGGACGTTGAATCCTACAAGAAAGTGAAACTATTTTATAACAGTGAAAATTGTAACCCGTTTACTACGCCAAACTCATCCAGCAGTGACCGCCCTGCAACGACGACGCCCAGCGCTATGCAACAGATCCAGCAGTGACCGTCCTGCAACGACGACGCCCAGCGCTATGCAACAGAGGCCAGCGTTGACAACTTTGTAAAACAAATTATTTATAATTACTTAGCCAATATTGTAACTAGTGTTACTCAGCCAATGTTCTGCCACTTCTGCAATCTACAGTAGTAGTTGGCGTGAAAAAACTTTGTATAATATGCTAATTTTGAAAGTATAGACAAATAAAACGGTTCTCTCCTCATTGTGAGGAAAAAATGCCAATACTAATAAAAAAAAAAAAAAAAAAAGTAACTGACGGATTTACATTCCATTTCTTGTCTCTCGAGCTCATTGTCAGATTTGACAAGTGACATATCATCAAGTTTAGCTGCCACCGCAGTTATACCTTCTCCAGTTACTACAGTTAGTGCTACTCGCATAGCTGCCCATGATGCTGAACGTCCTTCAGTTTCTAGTAGCCGCCAGAGAGCGCGCTCAGGTGCAAGAGCTCCTGCCCCTCCAGCTCAAATGAGCAGTTATGCTGATACCCTTCGCACAAGGCAGCCAGCAAATCATTCCCAGCCTCCTCCAGGTAGGCAAGTATGGCAGTCAATGCCACACACAGCGACCACAATTGGATTCCACCAGCCCATGGTGAGCAACCAGAGCGACGAACTCAGCCAGAAACTGGACAACCTCATTACATTGCTGACACAGGAGCGGATCCAGCATGCGGCTGCTGCTGCCGAATCTACCCAAAAACTGGAAGGCAAATTAGATGTGTTAATTGCAAAAATGACAAAACTGACAGACTGTCTATATGCAAGCATTCAGGCCAATACTTATGCCAGGAATGTTTAACACCAACACCAACTATTCTACCCGCCAACACTGCAATCTAAAAATTGTATTTTGGAACGCCTCGGGACTTCGAGGGAAGACAGCCGAACTTGCGGCATTCACATGCAGACACAAAGTTGACGTTTTGATGGTCTCTGAGCATCATTTTAAAAACTCAGAGACCTTCACCATCAATGGATACTGCACCTACTGTGCCAATCACCCATCTGGAACTGGTCGTGGGGAATCCCTGCTCCTAATCAAAGCTGGAATCCTTCATACATCCCTGCCCAATATAGAAACAAACCACATTCAGTGTGCATCTGCTGCCCTGACCCTGCCTGATGGCGGCCGCCTACTGGTCTCATCTAGTGGGCAAAACAAAGATATACCAACGGGTGATGAATCTCCTAATCCAACCAATGGTTCAACAGCTGCCCCGGACCAGTGGGCAAAACAAAGATGTACCAACGGGTGATGAATCTCCCAATGGTTCATGCGAACAACAGCTGCCCCGGACCAGTGGGCAAAACAAAGATGTACCAACGGGTGATGTATCTCCCAATGGTTCATGTGAACAACAGCTGCCCCGGACCAGTGGGCAAAAGAAAGAATAAGGAGTCGACAAAACGTATACAAGCCTAGAGCTTTATGATTTGGCTCTGCGCACTTCTTCTCCCCCCTATGGACTGCTACCATATTGGGGAGATTTCCCCCATGGCAGAGGTGATTTCTATGCTGTAAACTAACAGCCCCAATAATTGTAACCAAGATGCTGTAAAGTATATGTACAAAATTCCTTGCTTGTAATTCCCAATCAGTTCTGGCCCGGCTGGGGTCTTGGAAACTCCTTGCCAGTAATTCCCAATCAGTTCTGGCCTGGCTGGGGTCTTGGAACTGGTTTTGGGGGTTCTCAACAAGCTCAGTTTCTCTTCAATTGTGTTATTACAAGAAGAGAAGAGAAGAAGTAAACAAAAAATGCGCAAACTACAAACTCAAAGCAGACAGTGAAAGAGTCCCGTTAGACGCGTGACGATCGCCACTAGCACTTTTGGAAGGGCGTGATCGATGATTTCGAACGCTTGGGAGAGGGTCAGTCCGTTAGCAAAAGACCAGACCTAGGAACAACTGAAAAAAATCAAGCAATCTGTCAGGAACGAAAATTAGTGAATTGAGACGAAAAGTAAAGCCACGCTGTATAAAGGGAAGAGATTCGATAAGTGAAAATATAAAGAGGGATCTGGTGCAGCCTATTCAGTCCTCCAGCGTACTCTCTGGTTTCTACCGAGACACGCAGTCCCTAAAATCAAGAGAGCGACGTCGGTTTCGCTGGTTTGCTTCTTTGCCGCTTTGTACCGAGTCTCTTTTGCTCACTGCTCCTCGGTGTCTGCGTAGTCGCTGAATTTCGAGAAATGCCGAGCAGGAAAGCAATGTAAGGAATTCGTGTAGACACGAAGAGAATAAACCAACACATTGTTAAAATATGGTTAGTATGTACACGCAAGTGCAAATGGGTGATTAGCAGTAGCAGAATTCAGCCCAACGGACGTGGACGCGAAAATAAATGCGAGTTCAAATGAAAAAATGTAAGACAAATAGTAAAAACCTTTTTGTATTGAGAACAATTATAAAGGTTATAATTCCGAACTTTCGGAAAATTAAAATAATATTAAACTTTATCATTTTCTTTGGCTTGTTAAATTCTAACCTGTACAAATACAATACAAATACAATTGTATGGCATAATTATTTTTTGTCATTTATCCTATATTTTACCCACCTACTACGACCGCGTAATAGCCTTGTGCAAAAAACATATTTTCGGACGCCAATTAAAAAAAAATAGTGCCGACACTGAAAAAACGTGGGGTAGTGCCAGCGTATTGGGCATACGCAGAATTATTGCCGGGACGAGTTCCTCTGCGTAAAGTTGAGGAAGTTGAGAAAGTTGAAAAAAGTTGAGGAAGCTCTGCGACCACCTCATGGGAGTGGACAACTATGTTCTTGACTACCAAGAGGGCAGCAGGATGAACTATAGAGGACAACCCTTACGGATAGCGTTCTGGAACGCAGCAGGAATCAGAAGCAGACTGCTGGAGGCCTTCCTCTCGGAGCAAAGAGTAGATATCCTGCTGGTATCGGAAACGCACCTCACTGAAGACACGATAATCGAAATCAAAGGCTACTGTGTATACAACACGTTTCAACCATCAAAACAATCCTCACGGTGGCTCAATGGTCGCAGTCAGGAGCAGCATACCACATACATCCTTGCCACAGATAAAAGAGCCGCTGGTGCAAGTATCATCAACTGTCATCAAGCTAGCCTCCGGACCGCTAACTGTCGCTTCTATATACTGCCCTCCTTCTTCAGCAAATCACTGGACAAAGGACAAATTCAAACACATCTTCAACTCCATGGGACGAAAATTCATAATTGCTGGCGATTGGAATGCCAAAAGCCAGTGGTGGGGTAACTTTAGATTCTGCGACAGAGGAAGAAAAATTTTAAACACTATCCAAGAAAGTGATCTTAATATCCTGGCCACTGGTTCACCCACACACTATCCTTCAAATCGAAGAAACCGTCCATCCGCAATCGACTTCGCGATATATAAAAACATCCAGCGTAGTCACATCTTGATTGACCAACTGCAAGATATGGGCTCAGATCATGCTATGCAAATTATAACACTATCTGACCGACCCGCACTTGTTAAAAGAAGGATAGAATTAGCTACGCCAGCATCCGCTCTTTTCAAAATTACCTAGACCAGACCAGCGCATTCTCCTTAAAATTCTGGAAAGGAACATATCTAATGCAGCTGAAGCCTCCGTGCGCACCAACGACGCAACTCAATTCCACGACGACCTGCAGCTGGATCGGCCAACGCGAGTCGCCATAGAGGCGAAAAGAATTCTTACCAAAATCATCCGCAAAGGACGTCTCCACAACCCTCTAATCAAGCTGCTGGCTAACCAACTGACAAATCGCATAAGTAAACAAATCAAACAGCTGAAGGCCAAGCGGATGGACTCTATTCTGCGTAACATCGACCCTGCGGACAGATACAGCATGAACAAGCTATGGAGGCTAACAGGAACTATAAAAAGACAGCCCATGGCAAACCTACCTGTTAAAAAGTACGTCAACCCAGGAGACCCTCCTCCAGCTGACCCGTGGTGCAGATCCTTGGAAGAGAAAGCTGAGGCCTTCGCAGAACACCTTGAGAGCAGATTCACCCCCAGGATCACAGCAAACCCTGAGGATCTACTAAAAATCGAAGGTGAGCTACTGCTGCAAAGAGATAATAACCAAATTCAAGTCAGACCCTTTGCTAGTGATGAGATTAAATCAGAAATCAAACTTTTAAAGATTAAAAAGGCTCCAGGCTTTGACTCTATATCAAATAGAACAATAAAGGCTCTACCAAACTCCGCCATTGACTACCTGACGCTAATCTTTAATGCGTCCCTAGAGTACGGGCATTTCCCTACTGCGTGGAAAAGCGTAAAAGTATCGATGATATTAAAACCAGGAAAAGCCTTAGAAAAAGTTGAGTCTTACAGACCAATCAGCCTTCTGGCTGGTTTTTCCAAAATTCTGGAGCGGCTCATCCTCAAAAGGTTATATGAAGTGCAAGCGGTCAAGCGAGCTATCCCAAACCACCAGTTCGGCTTCAGGTCTGAGCACTCTGCTGATCAACAACTAGGTCGCGTAACGCAATTCATCCTGAATGGACACGAAAACCAAAACCACGTATCGGCGGTGTTCATGGACATTCAGGAGGCCTTTGACAGAGTGTGGCATCAAGGACTCCTGTACAAGGCCAAACAGCTGGTTCCTGCTTTACTGTTCACACTACTAACCAGCTACCTCAAGAACAGAAATTTCAAAGTCGTCTGCAGCAACACATCGTCCAGAAGAAGAAGCATTGTAGCCGGAGTACCGCAAGGCAGCGTCCTCGGCCCATTCCTCTACAACTTATATACTACAGACATGCCGCAACCTCCTGCAATGGCAGCATCCAACAAAACACAAATGCTGGCCACTTATGCAGATGACACTGTATACCTGGTGTCTGCACGGCAGCCAACCGAGGTTAAACGCTCAATGGAGAGGCTCCTGACCAGTTTCTTAGAATGGACGAAGAAATGGGGAATCACCGTAAACCAGCAAAAAACGAAGCATGTCCTCTTCACTCTATCACCACCGCAGCAGATGACTGCAGACTCAACACCAAACCTAGCAGGTAGGCCAATTGAAGACCAGTCGTCTTATCAATACCTTGGGGTTAAACTGGACAGAAAGCTAAACTTCGTCAGCCATATCGCAGCCACAGTTGGTAAAGCCAAGAACAGAATCCAAAAGCTAGACTGGCTAATTGGAAGAAAAAGCAAGCTCCCCCTACAAACCAAGATGCTGATATACAAGCAATTGGTTGAACCAGTATGGAAGTATGCAATGGCTGTCTGGGGTCCGCTCACATCTGATATACAAATTAGCAGACTGCAAGTAGTCCAAAATACGGTGCTGAGAGGAATAGTTGATGCCCCACGATATACACGAAACAAGGACATACTTGCAAACCTGCAGGTTCAAACTGTTGAGGAATCATGCAACGAGTCATGCAGGAGGTTCTACGAAAGGTTATCTCATCACACTAATTGGCTGTTAAACATTCCCACCTCATGGGAGTGGACAACTATGTTCTTGACTACCAAGAGGGCGGCATGGTCAGAATTGTATGCCCAACCAGAACATCCTACAAAAAGCTACTAATTTGCGTTGATGATGATGATGATGGCTACTGCCATAAGTCTGTACTACTGTACATAAGTCTGAAACACCCCTTGCCTCCCATGTGGGAAAAACCGCTGTTGAGGTTAGAATCACCTCGCAGTCCCCTCAGTCAAATGCCCAATACCAAGCAGCCAAAAAAGTAGTCAAGTCCTCACAAGCACAGCCACCTCAAAGTGCCATGGACTTGACTACTGACGAAGATATGACTGACATGACAGCTAGTCGTTTAACCCGAGAAGACCTGTGCATACCAGCGAGAGTCCTCCAAGCGCTTCGATCAGACGAACTCCCCCAAAGCAACCCGGTCGGGCTCTCCAAAAGCAAGGTAAAACAATCGCTTTGCAGCTCGTTTTGGAGCAAGATGAAATCTTTCAGCTTGAACAAGATGATGAAATGAGGAGCATTCAGGAATCTTCCTCAATCCACCAAACCAATCAAGCAAACGAAGCCAATCCTGTCTCCAGCATGGCCAATCCTGCACCTGCCAAAGTTGCAACGTTCCATCAAGTCGCTGATCAAAGCGGACAATTTCCCCACCAAGTCCAGAATGCGGAGAAAATACGGCTCCCGCCCACCACTGACCTGACGCGGGAAAATGCACTGCTCCCCACCGGTAGAAGCCAGTGCCTAAAAAGACTCCAACAGCCGAGTCGTCATTCACAAAATGAAAACACTGCTCCCCACTGCTATCTATAGATGTTTTTCACGAAGCTGAGAGATGCCAATTTTGCCAAAGGACACTCCATTCTGGACACGGCCGCAGACCATGTGGAACGCACGTGTGGGAAGCGAATTTCCTAAGGGCAATTCGCGCTCGGAGGCGCAGATGGGGGATTTTCCTTTCCCTTCGCCAACAACAACGCTCTGGAGGAATTTGGGAAGGTCATGAAGCCACATGTTTATATACTAGTCAACATAATGAACCAAATTAATCCCCAAGAGTCATTGCACTGGCGGCTGAGTTCTTCCCATTCAATAAAAGATTACAAAATCAAATGTTTTATTGGAACAATTCCCAGGCTCCGCGAAGTACAGACAAAATGGATCTGCACTGCAGAGGCCGGCAGCGTCCTATCCCATGTGCATAGCAAAACGGCCGCGGGCAGCGCAGTCGTCACACACATAGTGTAAAAAACTTCGTGTAGCGTCGGCCTTACTGCTCGGGTCCCGCGGCGGCAGAGAAAATGAGTCGTATGTCTTCGGGCCTATGCACATGCTGCTCCGGTATTCTGTTCGTCAGCGTTGCGAGAACAGAGATGAATTTTTTTCAGCGCAAATTAAATTGTACACTGACAAAAATGTTTAATGTAATGTGGAAACATAATTTTTTCTTTTTAGAAAATATGGATGGCGGGGCGCAATGTTTGATTTGCAAATATGTTGCAAGTTGATGCGCACTATTTTTTATTGAGAGGCACTATGATATTAAGCATTCTCGGTTCAAGGGACTGAAAGCGAAATATTTTCTAATATATGTTGCACCCAAAATTGAAACATCACATAGCGCAAAACATTTTTCCTTATCTGGATTCATTTCTTTCAGTGCAAAGCAAGAAACGTTTTGCCTTCGTATTGCTTCGTGTCTCTTGCCTTCGCACACAAACGCACACAAACACAAACAAAACATGTGAGTGTATTGCGTGCCGGCCTCAGATTCTGCAGCAAACCACGTCCAAGCGCTCTCAGTATTAAAAGAAGACCAGAAAGAGAGTAAGCGGCGAGTTCACTTCGGTTAGAGATGGGCATTTTTTGGCAAGAAAATTAACATTTTCACGTTCGGTTAAAAATTGTCCGAACACGTTTCAAACACCAAATATTATAATTTTGTTTCATACATTTACTACGATGCAATGCAATACAATTCTACAATACATTCCAAGTTCTTCAATTATATACATAGCTATCTGTTAGTGTTTTGTAGAGTAAGCCATAAAAACACGATATGATTATATTATGCCGATTTTTTGCTGAACGAGCACCCACTTACGCCCATGCACGAAATTCAAATATGAAACACAAGCACGCAAGCATCTTGGGACAAGATGTGACACGAAGAAAACACGATCGATGCCCATCTCTAGTTTGCCGCTCTCTGCCCGCTTTCGGCTTCCATCGCTTTGGTTCTGCCCAAAGTTCTGCGCCGTTATTTTGAAATGTGTGTCTCTGGGCCTGGGGAAATCTAGTGATGACAGTTGCACTCGGTGATCGACTGTTTCGTGCATATCAAATTGTTTCGCCGCAATAAAGTGGTGTGTGTACCATATGGTTACTGATCAAACAGACCGTGAGTTGATTGCGAAAAATCACTAGTAACCAAAAAACAATCACACTCGAACACAGTTCGTAGCCAGATTCAAGTTTATTTCACGACAGTAAATACTAAATATTGGGGACAGAATTTGATGGAAAAGTGTTTTTATTTTCCTTTTTGCGGAAATTGCCATTTATGAAATCATATCAGTTGAATACCGATTTATTTCTGACTCCGTTGCTAGCAGAACAGAGCAGACTATCGCGTGAGCGTACATCGAGCATTGAGTGTGTTATCGTATCGCGTGACTTAAGCAACAGCTGTTCGATTGTAAACAAAGAAAAAACAACAAGGCTACAGTGTCGCAGTGCAATTACGTTGCATAGGGAAGGAGTGCAGTTCTTTGAAAATATCTTTGGCGTGAAGAGAGATCACGTAATCGGACGCATGTGCAGTCTACATGTCGAGGAGGAAGCCCACTTAGCGGCCATGGCTGGAACACGAACGCCCAGTCCAAGGCCAAGGCCACACAACGCTAACATCGAACTGTTTGAGATTTGTTGGGAGGACGTGCTCATACCACACATGTCGATTTATCTGTCGCTGAAGGACCTATTTAATTTGCGCTGTTGCTCGCAAACGGCGCGTCGCTTTGCCGAGGCTTCGCTGGAAAAGCGCCAGGAGCTGCTTTTGTCCGGAAACAATACAATAAATATTGAGCTGGGCTTCCAGGTGGTAGCCCGCTGCTGCCGTCGGCTGGAGGTGTTGCATTTGGCATGCTGCAAGTGGCTGACAGATGACCTGTTGCTCCCATTGCTGATCAACAATAAGCAACGTCTCTGCGCCGTAAATCTCAATGAATGCGTCAACATTACGGCTCTGTCACTGCAGCCGATTATAGTGGAGTGCAAGGATCTGCGGATTCTGAAACTGTCCAAATGCCAATGGCTAACCACCGGCGCCGTGGATGCCCTGACGTTGCATCAGAGCAAGCTGGTAGAGTTCGACATATCACACTGCGGCGCCATCGGCGAGCGTTGCCTGATCATATTTTTCCGCAAACTCAACAAGCTCACCGTCCTTTCGCTGGCCCATACACCGAGTGTGACGGATCAGGTGCTCATCCAGATTGGAAACTATTGCCGGGAGCTGGAGCACATTAATTTGATGGGCTGTGTGGCCATTTCCGACTATGGAGTGCAGTAAGTAATTCCAGAAAGTGCCTCTGCCTTTCCTTGTGGGGCTTCTATCCCATATTTTTTTTAGTGTACGTATATTCCTTGTCCGTGTGTATCGCTGTGTGTGCGTGTATGCTTGTAAGGCTGCTTGCCGACTGCATCTCCATTCCGCATCTGCATATTTTCTAGCGCTCTGACAGTACACTGCCTGCGTCTCCGGACACTGCTCATCCGACGCTGTCCGCGAGTCACGGAGCGTTCTCTGGCCCCGCTGCGCCAGCGACGACTGTACATCGACCGGTCATGGCAGGAGAATGCCCACAATGCCTACAATCTGAACGACTTCTATCCCAGCGATTTTCTTGTTTACTAGTCCTCCAAAATTTCGCTCTCTCCTCTCTCGTCCCTTTCCCGCAGTGCACTGACCAAGAGCTGTCCCCGCCTGCAATCGCTGATGGTGCAGCGATGCCCTCTGGTTACCGAGCGGGTCCTGGCTCCGTTGAGGGGACGTGTCTACCTGGACCGACCCAGCATGGGATACAATCTGCCAGCCAGCCAGCATCATCGGCTGTTCCTGCAGGTGTGAGATATCAAGGTTTTTATCCGAACCACCATCAATTAACTGAAGAGGCTTTCAAGGCTAAATGGAAAGGGCTTGCGTTTGCTCTGTAAATACATGCCACTGCATCGGACGCTTTAATTTACTTTTAGGCTTAATCATACAAAATGTTAACATTAATTTAGGCTGTACAATAAACTTATTTACTCCTATTCTCTACTCCCTATAAAAGCCAGCTGTTCGTGATTCCAGTCTCCTCGAACTCTTTGCAATAAAATACATACATACATATATATCTATATATAATATAAAAGCGTGGCTAAAATATGGCCAATATAAATACAATAGTGTGAATTAGTGTGAATTCCTTCCGGTTTCCCATTCATTGTGCTGATATCAATGGCGAGGTTGAGGTAGTCGCAGTCGTTGCTATCGCTTCGCCGTCCTTGGCCAGCTTCAATTGATGCTGGACGGCGCTGGATATAGTAAGATCGTTGTCTTCCTTGCCCTCATTGGATTTGGATCGCCAAACTTCGTGAAGATGCTGTAGATGCACATAGGCGGCCATGGACATGTTCAGGCTGGGCATCACAGCACTGAGGCCAGGCTCACCGGTAAATGCCAGGCCACAGAGGCCGAGGTACGTGTGAAATGGATCTGGCGTGGCCTGGGGCCACTTGGCGAAGCCTCCGACCAGCGTGTCTTGAGTGCTTAGTATGTACTCTCGGTTCTTGGCATAGTCGGTCAGTTCGAAGCTATCCAGTATGCAGAGGGAGGCGCCAATCCAAAAGGAATAGCATGTGTCCACAGGTTTATTGGGTCGTCCCTGGAATCCGTCCATTTGACGAAAGATGAGCCATCGCTTTATGTGCTCCACAGTGACAGCATCCAGGCGATCCAACTGCCCGCTCAGCTGCAGGGCAGCTAATGCACAGAAGGTGGTCCCACCGTGCGCTTCACCCTCCAGCTCTTGGCTGAAACCGTAATCATATCGGAGGCTCTTTTCGATGAACTGAAACATGGCCTCCTTGTCAACATCACCCCAATAATCGAGCATGTGGCAGATGGTGGCAGCGCAGTACACAAAGCGCATATCATCCTCGCTGCCATCGATGCAGGCACTGAAGCTGCCCTCTGGCCGCTGCACCGCCGCCACACCATCCACAATACTCTTGCGATCCAGGTGCGACAGGTCATCGCCCAGTGTGACCAGAACTGCTATGCTGGTATACGTCATGGCGAGGTGACCCCATTGATACTTTCGCATGCATTCCAAAACCTCTGCGTTCTCGGTTAGCGGCACCATAGCACGGCATCCCTGAAAAGAGGAGATCCATTAATTGATTTATTTTAAAGTGGTTGTGCTTGTTGAAGGTTCATTTTTCTGATAAGGTCTGCGAGCGTGATAAAAAAAAACCACAAAAAACGAAGAGTGTGTGGGCGACTTGTAAATCGAGCTGCTGCGCAAATGGAGGAGTGCCAACAAATATGCATACATATGTATGTACGTGCAGCCATATATCTATCATACACATTTTCAGCCGTCGCGTATCATCTGTCCAGAGTAAACAACAAAATAACGTAAAACCAATACATTGGGGGCAGGGCAGGCATTGAGGATGCGACAAGGTCTGTCGCAGTGTCTACCGTTGGGACACGTATAAAGATAAGGTTGGAGTGAGTTTGCTGACATTTTGTTTGATCAGTTCATATGACAGACTGGATGGATGCTCACCATAAAACCGCCGCATCGCTTCTCGTGGTTGCGAGGCACCACCAGGCCGCCGTAGATCCAATTGATGATGTCCTGTCGCATTTGTGGTGCCACCAAGTTCAACGAATTAAGTACATCAAGACCACAGACGGCAAAGAACACTATGGTGCTCCTGTGTGAGAACAGCAATAAACATCAGATTGTAGGACCGGAAGGACTCATTCCGATCCTGCTCCCTCTCTCTCACCTGGTGTTATCATGCGAGGCCATGCGCGCCGGCAGCATATTGAGGAAACGCAGCAGATTCTTGGCATGCTTCGAGAGCAGCACGGGCTCCGGCTCTGTGTTGTTGTCTTCCATATCTATGTGGTAGGACATTGTGTTTTTAATTAACTTCTGGACAGAAACTTGTTATCAGTGTGTGAGTGAGTGTGTTTTTCGTATTCTTTGATATGACTAAGCGCGCTGTTGGGCCTTTTCTCAGACGTTTCTCTGAGCAAGAGTGCGCTTTAAATGACCGTGCGCCTGCACGTGTACGTATTTAAATAGTCAGGCGCTTACCTTTTTTTTATTTATAACAGCCCGGTTTTCATTGTATATAAGGTTACGGGCAAGGGCTGGAAGGAGGAGGCGTGGCGGTTCTGTTCTTCTAAGGTGCTTCTTCTTCACGGCTGCCAGTGTTGCCAGACTGTCAGAACCAATACATTCGCGGGTGGCTGTGAATGGCACAAGAAAAAATAAATAACAGCTGTTCGAAGCACATTTAAACATTACATTTTGCTAAATATTTTTTTCGAAATGCGCATAACACAATATTTGGCTAGCAAATTGAAGAATTTCTCCAATCTGCCCAAGGAATACATTGAGCGCAGCAAAAAACAGGTATGCACAACACTATCTCTCTGTCTCCTCTCAACCTCTCATCGGAATTCTGGGCTGGTGCGGTTCACGTAACATCAGCATGGAAATAATGCCGGGTTAATATTCCAAATAGATTAATTTTCTTAATTAACCTTATTCAGGTGTATTGGCAAACTCCTAGGGAAAAAAATTACCTTCCACGCACTGTGGAGCGCAAACGATTCCGCTACACCACAAACCGACCATGGACAGGCCAGTTCCGTCAACAGAATATGCCCGCCACAATGCGGCGAAAGGTATTGATCGAACCAGTTGGTGAGTATAATTAAAGCTGAGCATAGCGCCAACACTGCTAAAATTATTTTGGTGTAATTTTCAGAGGATTGGAGCTTCTTCCGCGGGGATCGCATTGAGGTTCTGGTGGGAAAGGATAAGGGAAAGCAGGGTATTGTCACCCAGGTTATACCCGAACGCAATTGGGTAATTGTGGAGGGACTCAATTGGCATTACCGCCGCGTGGGTGCTGAGAAAGAGTTTCCCGGAATCATTATCAAGTCCGAGGCTCCGCTACATGTCCTCAACGATATTCGTTTGGTGGACCCTTCCGATCTGCAGGGTACCGAATTTGAATGGCGTTTCACGGAGGAAGGCGAGAAGGTACGCGTGTCCATGCGGTCGGGCCGAATTATCCCCATTCCCGAGACGAACAACCAGACGCATGACTACAAAACTCCAAATGCCTACATAGAACGCGAGAAAGATACGCCAGGTAGGAGATTACCTACATATATACTACATATATAGAACATATTTCGCAATTGTTTTTGTGTTCATTGCAGCGGCTGTTGTGGGTGAGATTACCTTCCAGCCCAAGCTATCCACCTTTGAAATGGACATTATGGAGGAAATGGGCATCAAAGAAGAACGTACGCCAGCCAAGAGCTACTGGTACTAACTCTATCCTTATGTTTATTGAAGTAAAGTAAAAAAACACAAAAAGTGAGCAATCATTTGCGCACTGTAATGAAAATTTCCCCGCGATGGTCGCGCAGTGTCTTCGACAATCGGGATACAGTGCGCTCGGCCTTGTCAAAGTCGGTGCGTAGCGTGTTGTTGAATGTCTCGTAAAGCCAGGTACACGTCTTGGACATGTTGGCCTCGTAGGTGGCAAAGACGCGGCTTGTGTGTTCATAACTGAAAATAATTGAGCATGAATTGGATCAGTTTGGCCAGTAAACGCTAGACAGCTTGCCTTACCGCGCCTTGTTGGCTATGTCCGTGATCAGGTAGGTATTGCAGTGCTTAACGGCCAGCACCTGGCGATGGCTCATGTACTTGAGCTCCACGTGGGGCAGGGCCAGCTGAGCTGCTTCCAGGGAGATCATTGATGCGTGTAGTAGACTCCGGCAGTCTAGAGCCCATTGCAGTTTTTGCTTTGGATCACTACAATGAAGGAAGGTAGGTAAATGGATCAGCAAATGCTTTTTCCCCACTCCTCTATTCGTTCGACCCACATGATCCTACTAAGCTGACGCCATTGCTTGAGTGCCTGCGTGGAGGAATTGGCGGCTGCTCGGAGAAGGAGTCCACAGATGCGCCACTGCTCCAAAGTGCTGCCCAGCTTATCGCGAGTATCGCGTGCCGTCTCTAGCTGCTCATCGATAGTTTCTTCCAGGCGGGTCATGTAGGTGCCTCCACTAATGTACGCTATGATGCCATCCTGCCTCACATATAGCTCGTTCAGCTCCGCATAGCTCTCGGCGAGTGTCTTCAGCCGCTCCTTGGTGTGCTCCAGCAGTTCCCCATAGTACCGAATGCTGAGCAAATAGAGGGCCGACTCACTCAAGTTGGCAAAGAAATCCTCGTGCATGGAAGCCTTGCGTGCGTCGGCAATCACGCCCAGGTTGTAGGCAAGCTGGAGGGGGAACAACAGTAACAACCGGAAGTGAAGTAGTGCGGTGAATAGGGTTAATTTCGAAGCAGTTACCTGGGCCAGGTCTTTGGTGGGCGTGTTTGCCACAATTTGATTACCGTCCCGTTTGTGGGGGTAACTGGGCAGGGATAGTGCCTCAATGTCGGTGTCCTGCTGCGCTTCCTGTTGACGCTGTACCACCTCCATGCCATCTAGCCCCAACATCGCATCATGTTTGCCCTGTACATGCTCGATCCAGGCCTCGGCGGTGGCCATTCTGGGACCCGGACAACTGCCCTCCATCTTGCTGATCTGCTCGTCCAACCGTACATATTCATCTATAATGTTCTGTGAATGTAACCGGATATTGATTTCGACTGGTGCTGAAAATGTAATGGCGTCTAATTACCGTTACACCGGCAGCGGCGGCGCCGGCGCCGGCACCATTTTGTTGCAGTCGGAATTCTGTGCTGACCTCTGTCCCTGTCACGACAGGATTCGATTGCGTCTCCATGGACGAACCGCAGCCCATCATTCATTGCACGAAGGTTCTGTCCAAACCTGACGACATGTTCCACTGACCAGTCGTTCAATTTTTCGACCCAACAAATAGTGGGAGAGTCCGTTAGCCCACTACTCCGTTGGTTCGTCCTCGCCTGCCAAAGTGTGACTGAGCTTTTGCCTTGTCCGCGCCAACTGTCCACTTATGAGGGAAAACACAATAACAACAATATTTTTTGCGCTAACCATTAAATGGGGCCAAGCCGCCACCCCCCGCACATCCACTATTAGAACAACGCCCCCGCGGTGGTAGGGGCAGGAGCAGGAGCAGGAGGAGTTGCTTGCTCCTCTCTCAGCAATCGTGCACGCGTGTGTGTAGGCTGTCAACAACCTGGTTGGTGGGTATTTGCTTTCTAATTTGTTGTTGTTTTCGGGCCTCAGTTTGTGGAAGTTCGTTCTGAATTGGCACCACAATGCAATAACAGTAGGGTATTACTAGATTTTCGGACTACGGGATACCCGCAACTCCGATTTACTACAGCTATATACAGTCGGCATATAGGTCACATTATAAAGCAGAGATGACTGCTGGTAGGGGTGTTTATTTTAATTTAATTTTTTTCAATTAACATTGGAGAACCTTAATATGACACTAAACTATGGAACCCTTGGCTGCTATAAGTACAGGGCATACAAAAAGTTAACATCTGGTCGTTGGCCATCTAAAATGCAAGCTTACCTGAAGGAAGGAAGGACGAACTCAGTAGCCTTATGGGGCGAGTGGTGGCGAGTGGGACCTCCTGAATATGAGGTATGCACTAATCGACCCACACAGCATAATCCATCAGTAGGATAATAATCTAGATTTTGATAAATTACCAGCAAATTATGGGTTGACCATGGCCCATGGCTGAAGCTCGTTTGGCGTTTCCGCTCACTGAGGCTTATCGAATTTTCGATTCTCTGTAGTTATTGAAGCTTAATACCAGGGATAAATGTATGAGGCTTGTGTTAAAATATATAAAATTGTTTGTTAAATATTTCTAATAGTGTATACACTGTAAAGAAGAGGTTCGTTCTTGTTTTTTCCCATAAAATTATTAATAAGTAAAACTTATTTTTGTATCCTGCATTCGTTTAGAATATGAGCCCTACAATTCAAAAGTGTGTGGGGGGTTTTCAACACATACGATTTTCATGCACTTTGCATAAAGAACTATTCAGACATATGTATGTATTTATGTACATATATAAAATAATACATAGAATCGTTTAACCCATAAATAGTAAATTCCGTGTAACATAACTTTTAAAGCTCAATATTTTGCAGATCGTGAGCTTGAGCTAGCTGAGCGCTAGATTGTTTTTTGGCAATAAAAATTCACCTCACAGATCCATAAATAATGTATAGTATATGTATACGATCCTTTTTCTTACACTTCCGCTAGCAATTCCTCTATTGTTAGCCATTTCGTGAATAGTTGGTGCGGGGGCTGGTGCTGGGTCTGGATATTCCCTGGACAATTGGTGGGTAAGCTTCAGAGCACGTCACCGGGTGATTAAAAAATGTGCGCCCACTCCGGGGCTAGTACGTGACCATCAATCGCTCGAAAAAATATATAGTGCAGGCCAGACGTCGCGTCATATGAGCAATGAGTGTTGCAGTTGCATGGTGCATCAAAAGGGGTAGAAATTAATGGGTCAAGTGAAAACATTTGAATAAGTTATAATCTGGCAGAGTGCCGACAAGCGACAACCGACAACCGACAAGCTAGAAGCGAGAAGCGTGGGACTGCGAAATGCATAACTTGTTGATAAGTTTTTACCCACGTAGTGCTCGTACGTATACGTATACGTACCCGTAATACGTATTTGTATGTATATCTGGAACAAGCGAAAGAGGCGAGCAAAACAGAGATTGGAGGGCACTGGCGCCTGCGCCTGCGCCATCCTGGAACACAAAGAGCCCCAAAGAGTCCCTCCCCGGAAGAGGGGGTGGGTTGATTTCACTTTCAATATTGAAAGCAAACATCGGCTGAATGGAAACCGAAGCCCCGCAAATGCTTCGGACGCGGTTTCGGTATCGGTCTCGGACTGTGCTGTTGGCACAAGAAGATTCTGTTCAGTCGCAGCGTGCCTCGTGTGCGGCAAAGATGTCTGCTGTAGTAGTGCCTCCTCGTCGCCGTCGTCTGTAGAAATCACACACATCACAAACACCTTGCTTTCTCTCTCCTTTACCGGGTGGATTTCGGGTGGATTTAATAGACATGGGTCTGCGGGATACCTTCAGACAACTGCGCCCGGACAGCCCGTCGCGGCCGTCTCGCGTGGGAAACAGCAGCGGCATTGAGCTGCAGAATAGACCCGATCCGCGGACCAGCTGCCACCACAGCCAGAATCAAGTTGGAGCTGTACAGGTTACCGAGCAATCGCTGCAGGTCTGGCGCGCCCTGCCCGCGGAGATTCGCCATGATCCCAGCATGGCCAGCTTTCAAATGGAGAACGACCGCATTCACGGTGAGTACCGAGAGAGGGAAGGACGGAGGACCCGTGAAGAGCAATTACATTCAGCCCTTCATGAGTGCCTGTCAAGTGCTTGAGAAAGGTCAGCCAAAGTCCGAGACTCATCATTAATTCAAATGTTGCCACTTTGAAGGCTCCTCTGGAGGTGCGAGCGATGATGATGACGACGATGATGATGGCTATGACGCAGACGAGGGGAACAACATTGGCCGTATTCAGGATGAGCCCGGTTCCAGTTTTGCTGGTTCAGATTTCCTCGATATCAAGACCAAGACGGGACAGGAGGAAAATCACACAGATGATGAGGCGACCACAACGCACTCTGACCACGATCCGGCCAATGGTCCGGGCAATGCCAAGTCCCTGGCCCGACGCATCCACCGCAAGTCCACGCGATCCAAGGAGCAGCGCCAGTGGGACAAGCTGTGGAAGCGTCTGGGACTGCTACTCTTCTGGCTGCTGGCCGCCGTCGTGCTCATCTCCGTGGGGGAGAAACATCTGCTGGAGAAGACGATCGATGTGCCGCAGGGCGAGCAGGGGAAATGTGAGCTGCGCACCGTAGCGGGAAATTCAATTCGAATTCAATTTAAATGCCAATTTTTTTATCGTAGTTTTCTCTTTGGTGCAAAAACCAACTGGCGATTTTCGTCTGAAGATCCAAGGCGCCTTCGAGGAACTGTTACCGGCAGACCATGAGAACGAAACCATCAGCTATAGCTATCTGATTGTGCAGCCGCAGGTGTCAGCTTACATTGGCGAGAACCGCACCAAGGTATTCCAGGTGAGTCTCAAGTTGTGGCCAGCCATTACAAAGGCATCATTCCACACCCATTCCATTCCATCCCTATGCAGAACACGTTGCAGGCCTGGCAGCTGCCTTTGCTGCCCGATGATCAGCTGGAACGTGCTCCGTCCGTGTCCAGGAATCGCACTTACCAAATGAGCTCCGAACTGAGTGATCTTCTGGCCCAGCCGGACAGTGAGATCCGTCTGCACATCTATAGCGATGCGGCCACGGATCTGGCGGTTATACTCAGCTACAATCCCTTGATAGTGAACGCTCGGATTGGCAGCATTCTGGCCGGGCTCATTCTCCTGATCTTCTATGCCCTGCTGGTGTGGGAGTTGTTCGAGCGACCCTTCATAGCCATGATCTGTTCGATTCTGTCGGTCACGGCTCTGGCCTGCTTCAATGGTGAGTTGAGTGATTGGAGCAGGAGCAGGAGCAGGAGCAGCATGATATATTTATTCATTCTTTTAGATCGCCCAAACATGGATGAGATAATCCAGTGGATGGACATGGAGCTGCTCACGCTCCTGTTCTGCATGATGCTGCTCATCCTGATACTAACGGAGACGGGAGTGTTCGACTATCTGGCCGTGTTCTGCTTTGAGATATCGGGCGGAAAGATTTGGCCCATGATCTACAGTCTCTGTTTGGTGACATGCCTGGTGTCCAGTGTGCTGGACAACATGACCACTGTCCTTCTGCTTACCCCGGTGGCCATTCGCTTGTGCGAGGTGATGCAGCTGGACCCGCTTCCGGTTGTGATGGGCATCATTGTGCATGCCAACATTGGAGGAGCCCTCACCCCCATCGGGGATCCCATCAGCATTATTGTCAGCACCAATCACTACATTGTGGAGAATGTGAGTGCAACTAGAATCACATCCTATCCGTTCCATTCCTGATCTGTGTGTCCCCATAGGATGTGACCTTCCTTACCTTTGTGGCGCACACCTTTCCCGGCGTCCTGCTGGCCGTTATCCAGAGCTGTGTCTATCTGCGTCTCTTCTACCACAACATCGACGCCCTGCGCCTGAACGAACCGAAGGAGATGCGCGAGCTGCGACGCGAGATCAAGGTCTGGCAGCGCGCTCTCAATGCAGTGGGCTCCTGCTCCAAGGACGCGCAGCTGGTGCGCGGCACCCTCCAGGGCAAGGTGAAGCAACTGAAACGGACGCTGCGACGCCTGCAGCGGGGAGTCGGGTCCACAGAGGTCTATGCCAATACCCTGGATGAGCTGAAGCAGAAGGTTCGATGTTCGATGGCCATGTCCCCCTAATATTCCCAATATGCCTGGTTTTACAGTTGATTTCCTAATCCACAGTACCCCATCAAGAACAAGACGCTTCTCCTGCAGTCCGCCGGGGCCCTGATCTTTGTCATCGTCTGCTTTTTCATTCAGTCGGTGCCGCATTGGAGGACTCTGCCGCTGGGCTGGGTTGCCCTACTGGGTGTCATTCTGCTCCTGATCATCCTCAACCGAGACGACATGGAGCATCTGATGCACCGCATCGAGTGGACTACACTGCTCTTCTTCGCGGCCATGTTTGTGATGATGGAGTGCGTGGAGCGACTGGGCCTCTTCGCCAGCATCGGCGAGCTCACCGAGCACGTCATCCTCTCGGTGGACAAGAGGCATCGCCTGGCTATGGCCATCTTCATAATACTGTGGGCCTCGGCACTAGCCTCGGCCATTCTGGACAGCATCCCCGTCACCGCAATGATGGTCAAACTGGTTACGTCGCTGGTGGCCAAACCGTCGATGGGTCTGCCGCTCCAGCCCCTAGTCTGGGCCCTCACCCTGGGGGCCTCTCTAGGCGGCAACGGTACCCTGTACGGGGCTTCGGCCAATGTCATTGCCGCGGGGATAGCCGAACAGCACGGCTATAAGCTCTCGTTCACCAGATACCTGAGGACCGTGTTTCCCATGATGATCGGACAGATCACTTTGATGACAGTCTACCTTCTGGTAGCCCACATCGTATTTGGCTGGCACTGAAATATATTTGGGAGCTACGCATAATATAAATGGCTATTTATTTATAATAATCGACTAAAGTTTTTTAATTAATATTTAACTGAATGGTACTTTGTGTGAGTTTTACTGTGGCAGCTTTCTCCCCTCTGCATTCGTCTCTTTGCGTCTCTGTGTGTGTTAGTGTACTCGAGTATACAAATACATATATGTATGTGTTTATATATTATACATCTAAGCGTTTATTTGTGATTTGGAAATATATAAATAAATATACAAAAAATGATGGAAGAGTGTTTGTTTATTTGTATACCTATGTACATACATATATGTGGCTACTCATACGCTATGGCTGTGGCTGTGGCTGTGGCTGGACAGCTGAAAATGAACAAACTTTTCGGGCTTCCCAAGGTTGTCTCAACACACTTACATATGCCACACCAAGTACAGTAAACTAAATATAGATTGGATCGGTTCTTTCAGGGTCTCTATAGGGTCTTTATGGGGTAAAACATTTTTAAAGGGGGGTGGACCAGATGATGAGACAACTATTCTGTTAATTAAAAACTATGTTTCATCATGGATCATTACAATTCTCGTTTTCGAGCAGTGTCTATCCCACACCCATATTTTTCCAAAAGACCCCATCATATCCGAGTTCTTGAACTTGTGCCGCTTGCATTTAGGAAGCAAAAACAAAAGAACAACAATAAATAATACTTGAGACTGCCCATCGGCTAGTTCATTGCAGAGCAGAAGATTTATATAGGAACCAGTGTATATAGGAATGGGTCTCTAGCATATAGAGCCGAGTACATGGAAAGACAAACGCTGGTCAATAAATGAGCAAAGGAAAAATTAGAATAGAAACAAGGGATTTGCTCTTCTGCTTCTGCTTCTGCTGCTGCTGCTGCTGCTGCTGCGCTTTCCACGCTTTCCATAGTGCCTTTTCCATTGGTAGATTGTTATTTAAGTTTTACGCCCAAACCGATGACGGCGCGGGGCGCAGACGACGTGTCGGCCATGTGAAGAGAGGACCAGCAGAGAGGACCGCCAGCAGTTTTATGGCAGACGCGCGAGGGAAAACCAAACTGAGAGCCGTTCGGACGCAGCATGGGACAGATACAGTGTCGTGGCACGACGACAGCGCAACATTTTAATTAATTTTGTTCTAGTCCAGATCGAATATTTGGTGCAAAACATCCGAAGGCCAATGCCGGGGAAGATGTGATAAAAAACGAACCGTTAAAGTTGTGTTGAGATTTCGAAAAGTGTTCGTGCTTGTGCTTTTTTTTGGTGAAGTGAAAATGTCTGCTCCCTATGGCTACTCCAAGCCCACGTTCATGATAACCGACCACTCCAGAGATCCCTACCATCTGCATGTGGAGGAGGCCGCGGACGAGGATGAGTGCGATGGGGATGGAGATGCAGAGGTGGATGTGGAGCGACACTCCAAGCTGCAGGAGATCATCAATTGGCTGCATCTGAATGCCAAGCATCCACGCAATTGGTAAGTCCCTCTTATCAAGTATACGCCACAGGGATGCTTCACCCATTCCACAAGTATATACATACATACATATATACATCTTAAGTACACGCACAGTGTTGTTTGTCCTTCCTTTGTGTATTTATTTGGTTCCTTTTTCTCATTAGAAACTTGTTTTGTCAGACATTTAATTGTGGTCAGTCGGTATATCGGTAGGTCGGTAGGTCGGTAGGAGGGTCTGGCCCAAAACTTTTCCTATTAATGTTTCCATGGGCCATCGGTCGGTCCGCTTTTGTTTGTTTTTCCTTTGGAATCAATTTCATGGGTATTAGGTCTCTGTGAACTTCAACAGATGGTTTCCTATTGAGATTAATTTCATTTGATTTGTTCTTGTTTTTCCGCTTAAAAAATGAAGCAAATATCAGAAGATGTCCTGCAGAGTGATGGATATCTCAAAGTAAACCCAATAATAAATCAACGATATCTATTCGAAAAAGCTTGTCTTTCTCGTATGTCAATCAATCCACTCAATGCGTTTTGGAAAGTATTACCCGTATTTAAGCTTACTTTACCTATGGTATGTTAGTAAACAATATCTATTGTTTTCCTAGGGGAATTTTTCAAATTTTCAATCATTTCAGTTATGTTATGTATGGGGTACTCATTTCACAAACAAGCTGCCAATATTTGTTGTTATTTTGTGGCTAGTTGGGGGACTTGAAGCATTCCCAATAAGTAATTAAATCGTATGGTGTATGTATGTGTACTTACGAACTTCCCGGAACACAATATACAATATAAATAAATAAATATAAATATGCCAGCAGCTATTCACTTGGCTATTCACCTGTCAGGTCTGTGTTCACATCTTTTGTTCGGACAAAACTGAAAACTGATTCGGGGAATAGTTAGCCAATATGTATGGGCTTTGTTCACATTCAATAACAAATAATTGAACAGAGAACAGAGAACACAGAACACAGAACACAGAACACAACGTGCGAAAAACAAAACAAAAGTAAAAAGAAAAGCCACCTATTTTATGATCCCCAACCTGAACCTGAACCCGAACCCCAAGAAGTCGCTCCGTAAGCAAATACGTGACTCACTAGTTAATCTGGGAAGGTTTCCATAATAATCTGTAATATGTATATCTGAGCTGGGCGGGCGTCCGTCCCCGTCCCCTCCCCTCACTTCCCCTCGGAGATCGAGACTCATAATTGACGGCGCTATAAACACTCCCACACATAGTCGTAGTCGCAGTCTTCCAGGGGGGTTATCAGTGAAGTAGAAACTGAGAACTTGAGATACTGAGATACTCGTGTCGTAGATGCAAAACTGTAAAACCTACACACAACGTTGCTCTTCAATTAAAAGTTCCGCTTTGTTAACTAACAATTAAAGGGAAAACTTGAGATTGTAATTCCCTGAGTTCTCTTAGAACGCAGTTAAAGGAACTGTTCATAGTATAGGGTGTCGAAAACTACTACCTAACACGACTATACTGTCGTGAATGACTGTAAAATGTAGAGATAAGAGATATAGAGATAAGCCCCGCTGTATATTCAATCAAATGGATGACAAGTAAAATTACAAGCTCCATCTTAGTGCAAACATTTACATTGAAGACAAACAGCGTCGACAGACAGACAGACAGACGGACAGACGGACAGACGGAGAGCAATCACCCAAATAGTCTATCAATCTATGTATGATGAAGACGATCAAACAACTCTGCTCGACAACATGTATGAGTAGATTATATGATTAATGACAAACAACGTTGTTTAAACACTAAACGCCCCAGGCACTCAATGGACTTTGTATACAAAAGATATATGCTATGTATTTATCCTTTTTCTGGGATATATTTGCAATCTAATCAAATTAATAAGTAGCAATCATTTAATTGCTTTTACGAATACTACACATATGAGAGAATTTTTCAGTGGACACCCTATACTTCGATATACCCCGAACGGATTGACGACCAGCAATCCTCTGGCAAAACTCATTAGTATGCACTCGTTATTTACATAATTATTCTTTATTTTTTATTAGCTCGCGCTGTGCATTCTGCGCCGCCTCAAGTGAGGCTTGGGAAATTCTTATATGAGTACGAGTACGAGTGCGGGTACGGGTACGGGTACGAGCAGGGGCACTCACGAGAATGAGTATAATCGTATTTATTAGCATTTTATTAAGTAGCGGTAGCAAGATATAGTAGCATAACATACATCAATAATAGCCAGTTCTGGCCAAGTGCCATTGTCTGCCATTGTCTATGGTCATTAGTAAGCGCAGGGGGAGTCGGATCGGGAATCGGGGATTGGGCTGAAGTTCTGTTGACCTTCAGGCAGCCTGTCGGGTGGCCGGCGTGGAACTGGCCTTGGCATTGACAGCTGACAATTTTGATAGTGTTTGCTATTAATTTCAACCTCCTGTCCTGCTCCTGGCACACACTCACACACTCACACATGTGTGAGTATCAACTATACAGCCAACTGTACAACCACGTGATACTACCCAAAAGAACATCAAACCCCGACGATGATGACATGGTGTCTAGTTTGTCATAGTTTTGGGTCGGCATCTAGATGGGTGGAGGGTGGAGGAGGAGGTACATGTGGGTTTTCCGACGAAGAATTTTCAGTTCAACTGTAAATACTTTTTTGTGGCCAATGGTTTGAGCTTAGGGGCTGTAAAAGTTCCGGTTCGCATATATATGTAACGTATATACTACGAATGTTTCCATATAGTAGTAGAGTAGATACATACATACATAGTGTGGCATAGTGTGTTAACCTTGCTGCCACAATCGAGTGTGTGGCAGGAAGGGCGTCAATGAATTATGTATAAGGCTGTTATTATAACGGAATTACTTAATAATGTACAGGGGTTTGGGGTGAATGGAAATGGCTTAAGTGACAAACTTTCAAGAGTCTGGTCTGTCAGAGTAACAAGTAAAGTTTAAGCAGAAAAGTTTAAGTGCTCACATGGAGAATGGTGCAGAAAGTTCATTTGATAAATACAAACAAAAACAAACACATGCGAAAGTGCGAAAAGGTAAAACAATGTTGAAAGCGAAAGGGATCGATTCCATCGATTATACAAAAAGAATCGATTATATCGACAATTGGGCAAGTGAGTCCGTTATAGATCCGTTTATACATACATACATACATACATATGTACAAGTATGGCGAGCCTGTTGCTTGAAGGAGGGCAAGCGAGAGCTTTTCCCAAGAGCCCAAGTACCATAAATGCAGGCTACAGGCAGCCTCATCTACTCTCAACTATAAAGACATATGGGGTTGCACCCAGCACGCATATCATTCCCGTGGACAAGCCGCATGGACCTTGAGCCAATGCACAATTATCGTTAGCGAGAGAAGCGGCAACAGCAACACCCCCACCACCCGTTCCCGTACCCGTTCATCAGTAGTATGTATTATCATTGCTAGTGCTATTGAATGTGGGTGAGGAAAATTGCAGAATAAAAGAGCGTAATAAAATTTCACGCTTTAAAGCCGCTCAAGTGTCAAGCTGCTCGTGCCAAGAATAGTACTTAATAGATACATCAGCTCATCCTCGCACTCGTACAGTGGAAGCTGTCCTTGGCGGACTTGATGGTCCCACAAGGGAGGCGACGCCTTAAGGACACCATTTAGGGGTACAAGTGTCCTGCTGTTGTGGACTAGATTTGCAAGCACTGTCCTCCCAAGAGACCTTTCACTGTACACACTCATGTACACACTGTACTCCAACGTGTGTTCCTTTGGATGTGTTCATTTGTTGTTTCATTGTCATTGGCATGTCGTCGCCGGGGCTCGTGTACGTTTATTTTGGCGAATTTGGGGTTCTGGTTCTGCTTCTGCTTCTCTATATTCAATAAAACTCAAGTGAACTGAGTTGGAAATGCGAAGAAATCGAGAAAATTGAGACAACGCACAGCCCACATCCCGCAGCCACTGTTTGCATGCTCCGTCCGTGTTTGATAAATTTGCCTTTTGTCTGGCTGTGGCTGTGCCTTAAGAAATGTGCCACATCCATAGCATTGTACGTTCTGCGTGTGTATGCGTGTGTATGCGTGTGTGCGTATCATCTCAATTTGGAGCTCTGCTCTGTTGGGATTTATCATGTTTGGCCTATAAATAAACGATTTTTTGTTGTTTTTGCCATAGTTTTGATAAAGCTGTTTTCCAGAATTCACTTTCATTCCGAGGAAGTCTCTTTCTCTGTCCGACCATTTTTCAGCACGAATCTTGACGAACTTTATGATGGCGGTTTATGGGATCTACGGCAAGTGCTTTGATACGTAGATACGGGGATCCTTGAGAAAACTAAGATAAGCTGATGGTAAACATTTAAATTGATCGATCCAAGATCGATACAAGACAGTTGTCCTTCCAAAAGAGTTTTCCCTGTAGCCTAGTCGAAAAGTGTATGCATAAAACTCTAGGGTCTATCTAGTCCACACACCGTTCAAGTTCAAGTGGTTGGCCACTGGAATATATGTATATCTATATATACATATATCTATATACATATACCGACAGCCGATTCCAGTCGAAAGCACACCCGCCCACTCGGCACACACCTACCAGAGGCGGCATTCAACAGCTATTGAAAGCGTTCCATTCCATTCAGTTGGCCGGGGCTTTCAATCCACCCACCATTCAACCGAGAACAGCTGCGACAAAGATCCGACGCGACAACAGAGTCGTCATCGTCGTCGTCGTCGTCGTCGTCGGCAGCGGCATCGGCATCGGCAGCAGTAACCGGCATCGAACTAGCCCCAAGCCCAGAGACTTGACTAGGAACGCGGCGACGAACCCACGGACTTATTCAGTTTACAACTTTCGGTCGAAACGGACGTGCGACTGTGTCCCCGGCTGCGGGTCCGATCTGGGAGCGAGCGAGTGCCGTGCCGTGCCAAACAAAAGACACAAACCACAGAATAAACCATCAAATAAATTCACACATAATACAAATAATTATCCAAACGCGATAGATAAAAGAGAATAAAAGTGAGGCAAACAATTTGATACACAGAAGTACGAGTATTGTACAATTCTTGCTGGACTTATCAGTACCCCTTGGAGTTCGTTCGGATGCAGCAGCAGGGAGATAAAAAGAAAAACGAGTGTCGTTAATAATCATGGAAATTTTCCTTTGTCTGAAAGAGAGTCGTATCTGGTTTCAGGAGCTCCCCAAAGTTTCCTCTTGCTGAGATTATTTCGCCCATTAAGTGACGGCCAACCCAAGAAAGAGCAATATCTTTGCGTTAAGTGTAGATAGGTAATTAGTCTGGTTCCGACTGACGGGGTAATTGGGAGACTGGTCTGGTGACTGCACTTCATGGATATCAATTATTCAATTCCAAGGTTTTCCAACCATTTCACTCTCTGTGAGAACTGTTGGATGGAGGTACAGGTGTCTGGTGACTGGTGTCACCTGGCAACTGGCAATTGGCTGGCATATGTTTCAGTATTTACACATTCCTGATTAAAGTTTCCATTTCAATGGCCAATGGCCAATGACAGGTGGGGGCTGGGGGCTGGGGGTTGGGGGCTGGGGGCTCGGGAACTGCGACCACTGATGGCTGTCTTTACAAGAGGACGAGCTATCAGTGGCTGGCAAATATTTCATCATTTATTAATGCTATTTGGGTCGCACCTAAATGAGCAGCAGCACTATGCTCCTCCAGGAAGAGGAACCCAATCAATAATTGAGCTCCGACAGACCACGCAAATAAGCAATACATTAAGCTGGGCAAATAGAATTGTCAGGAAGTGTCATCTATGGCATAAAGTCCATGGTATAACATCATCAAGGCGGCGAGAGGTGTGGGCAAATGAAAATGAAAATAGAAAAATAGAAAACTAGTTCAAAAGAGGGCGCACAAAAGTAGGCAACACAGAATGTAAGCACGCACACACACGCGTATCCACGCGGTCATGTACGGGCCAGGCCGGGCGCCTGTCTATCCTTGTGTTAGTTTTTTAAAGCTTTGCCAACAGTGTCTGACATTCATTTGAAATATTCACATCTGTCCGAAAGAACGCACTCATCCGCCAACACTTCTCAGCAAGGATCCTCGGCACCGCCTGGGGGGAGAATAAAACTTGCCCAGATATGATTGAAGCCAACATTTATGACTTTGAATGTATTTTGCGGGTATTCAAAGAAATTTCTAATAAATTTTAAGTGCTTGCTGGAGGCTGCTGGAGCTGCGGCTAAAAGCTGAAAACTTTTCCTGGCGTTAATTTGGCAAGGGATTTCTGTTGGGGCCAAGAACACGAAAACTTTGTCTGACAAACACTGTCAAGTCAGTTCAAATTACCCCTTGGGCTGAGCTGCCACTGAGTTCAGAGTTCGGGGTTCGGAGTTCTGACTCCTTTGTTGGCTTTTTCGGTTGGCAGCAGAGTGTAATCCATTAGTAATTAGCCAAAAGATAACATGAAAGTGTGTGTAAATTAAGCCATGAACAGGGGCAAAGAGATGAGCCCAAGTTGGTGGTATTTAATGATGTTTATAGAAGAGTTAAAGGACAGAAATCAGACAAATTTATACACATACATACATGTCTTCCCTGTCTAGACAGCACTTGGCTTATCATTGTATGTCCCTATACTTCAAAGAGAATACAAAATACAAAATTTCTATTATATGGATATATGTATGTATATTTACGAGTATGACTCGAAATGTGTGTAAACAAGAATTAAGTTTCTGTTTTTGGCACCTCTGCCATCTGGAATTCGTCTTAAAAAGATAACAGCTACGAATATTGGAAAAACATATACCACACAGCCTTACTGTTTACATAAATGTCAGCTTATATTTCTACCAAAATATGTGCTCCCCACCCTGACCGATGACATACAATATTTTTGAAAGCAATTTCCGCCTTTTACACAGGATATTTTTAGAATTACTCCCACTCCCACTCCATCCTGTTTTCCCATCTGGGAAAAAAGGCCAGCCAGGACACGTGTCCGCTTTGCATATGCATATGTATGCTCGTATGCTCGTATCCTTTGCCCGCATATATTGGCCACATCCTGCTGGAAATTCCCACAGATGGCCGATGAACGGCTGCCATAATTTGAAATGAGGTCGGGTCTGAGTTCGTTTTTAATTATACGGCAGCCAAATTGCTTAATGTGCGAGAGTTTAGGCAAACTAATTAGCCACTGACAAGCATAGTTAAACAGAACTTAGTACTCGTACGCCACACGCACACAGACGAATCGAAAATCAGCTGGAGCACGTGCCTGCTCCACGAGCCCCAGACAGACGATGATAATGACGATGATGGGGACGTCAAGGGGGATGGGATCATCTGTCCACCCAACGAGCTGGGCGCTGTTTGGTGTGCCAACTGATTTGGCTGATTATAGAAAGGAGGTCATGACAAAACTAAATGAATATTGATCCATTGATTCCCAATTAAACGGGATTCAAAGTCCCGTCACGGTGCTGTCCAATTTCTTCTGCTGTGCCTATTTTTGTCCCACCAAATGCTGAATAATTAATCCTCTCCCTGTGACGCATTCGTGAACTTCAAGGGCTATTTATATCCATCCATAAACATATTATTAACAACTGGTCAAATTTACCCCCAAATTCGAAAACAGACGCTGCGTATGCGTGATTCGATTCTATGAAAAAGAGGCACAAGGAAAGGTTAGAAGGTTACACGCATCAAAATGTACAAGAGAAAGGTCTGAACCCGAAGGAGCAACGTTTGCTTGCAACATACTCGTATATGATATGACCCACGATAATAATTAGTAAAAATAGAGAAAATTCAATCCAAAGAAAGTTAACACCAAAATCGTGTGAGAGTCTACGCCCAGACAAACAGCGTCAGCAGCTTAATTAATTTAACACCCTCCTGCCACCAACCACCAACCCCCCACCCTCCCACTGTGTCGTCCGGCCTTCAACAAAGCGTCAAAATTGCGCCAGTTCGGGTTCACGCCGCACCCAGTCCCTTGGCGGAGACGCAGCCCCCTGCCAATCACCACAGCCAGACGACAGACACGGACACAGTGGGTCACAGTGCCCGATCCACGGTATCGCGGAGCCGGAGCGGGTCGGGGGGGTCCCGATTCCGGGTCCCGAGTGTCCACAAGAAGCGCAAGAACATTTGGCCCTTCAAGATGCGAGTGAAGGTGAGCAAGCGGCTGTGGCCGCACCGACAGGCCTCCACCAAAAGCGACAAGTTTCCACAACCAAAGTAAGTGAATACCATACTCGTACCCCCTACCCTACACGTATGACAAGACATTCAGACATTCAAGACATAAATAATGATGGATCCATGCAGATGGATCTTAAGACCAGAGCTGCAAACCCCTGAAAAAACGGCCAGGGTGCGGTTCGGGTTCCGAACCCTGTGTTGAAAATTCACAAAGGACTGGTCTCCGCAGCCTAGTCACGGACTAGTCAACGTTGATGCATTGCCTGCCGACACATCAACCCCAATGACATGCAATGCAAAAATGGTATAGGATTTTACATGGGGTCGGGCTAGTCTGCGGGTCCGTGACTAGTTCGTGACTAGTCTACGTGGACTAGTCCATGGGCCCATGAGGATGTTACCGTGGTCTAGTCCACTTGGACCAGTCCATTAACTGGTCTCCGCAGCCTTGCCCGTGACTAGTCTGCGCAGACCATATACGTAATATAAAATATAAGAAAAACAAACAAAAAGATTCTTGTCAGAAGTGGGATTCGAACCCACGCCTACAGAAGTAGACTGCGACCTGAACGCAGCGCCTTAGACCACTCGGCCATCCTGACTCTTAGCAACCGCTGTGCCACAGCGCACGTTTGTATATGAAAAAAAAGAAAGAAAGAAATGAAATAAATAGAATAACGAATTGAAGGGGCATTTCGGATTGCTAGATATCAACATTCACAAATGCTAGCTAGGCATTGGCATAAACTTAAAAGAAACAGTCGGAACATCAAATAATATCGAAACACACAAAAGCTATACTAGTTTCACTTCGAATTGTTCGGAAGATATGGCTTCGTTCTGGGCTGTTGTTACGGCTGCCCTGTTGCACGCTGTGCTGGGAATACCCTTCCTCTTTGCGCAGCCCGCGGACTGCTGTTCGCCAGCACCCTATTTGGGGAGCATCATATTCCTTATGGCCATAATGCTGCTGGCCTGGGACATCGACATTACCACCGAGTGTGTATCCCGTTTGCCCTGGCTGGCGGAGTACTTTCTTGGCACCGTTGCAACGGTGGCCCTGTTGGAGTTCTCATCCCTGAAGCTGTGGTGCAGGCTGGAGACGTGGCTCTACCAAGGAACCAGACTTTTGTGCCTCAATGCTGGTTTGTTAAGCGAGAAAAAATATCTTGCGCACGAATATTGGATACTTGGAGCTGTGACAACTGCTGCTGCCACGTGTATTCTGTGGATTATTCTTACGCTCACTCTGTCAGACAGTTCGCCTCGAGGCCCCGCCAAACCGACTGCATTCAGACAGACAGTAACCATTACAAACGAGTTCCATCAATGGGTAAATAATCCATTGAAAAGAAGGTACCCCTTTAGGCCCCGCTAACGCAGACGCAAAGTTTGCATACTAAATTTAATGTTTGTCTCAATTTACACACGTACTTCATATACATAAATGGAATAAATGGAATATAAAAATGAATTCCAACCTCGAACCGCTTTCTGATGAGAATTGTATGACCTTCCAGAGGATTTTTTATTTGAGTCGATACAATGTTCATAGATGGGGATATATTGAGCGAAAGGTGAAGGTTTCTATTAAAATATATTTAAAATAAGTTCGGCATTGCTGGAGTCACTTTGAAGGCGCTTTGTAGTGTTCTTGTGAAAGACGAGAGTGAAGGCTTTTCATTATTTTTGAGATACTTTAAGCATAAACATAAACAGAAACCCCTCTTGATTGGGATGAAAGCTTTCGTTCATGTGAGAGGTATTTTTTGTGTTCTGCACTCTTCGTAGACATGGGATTTCCTTTGAAGATTGCTCCTTGTTTGGTGTTTTTATAGGTTTTTTCCTCCGTAAAGGAGCTGGAACTCTTAGGAGCATTTCCGTTAATACATAAAAACACGTACATATGTATGTTTATTTGTGTTTCTTGTGTCCAAGTCTGGGGCACGTGCTGGGTCCCGACCACAGCATAAACATGAACATAAAAACGTTCTCCGTTCGAGTCTAATTTACGTCGAAAGACAGCAACATGTGTGGCGTGCCACAAGATGTGGCAGCCTGGAAACAAAGGCACAAGCCAGAACGAAATTAATGCCAGACATTTAATTTCCGTTTCCAGAAACAAAACATGGGACAAATGTGGGAATCTGGTTTCCGCTCGCTCCCATTCCATCCTCCAATAGAGAAGAGGAATATTTCATTGAATTTGAAAGGAATTCAACGGCATATACATACATGTACGTAGATCCTTTGAAGGCAATCAGGTACGGTACTTGTATTGGCATTCAAGCAAATCTATCCGTCTGTCCATCAATCAGACAGCTCAGTGGGGCGTGCTGCTGCTGTTGGGTCCTCAAAGTGTCCTGGCAACGTGCCTGGAATTAAGTGGAAAACATATTTAGCTTCTGGGAGTCCTGGCCAATACTAATTAATTCGATGGGTCAAAATCAACAAAAAAGAAAGGAAAACGAAGACTTTCCGTTGCCTTCAGCAATTAATTCTCAATTTGTCTTCCATGTTTTTCGGATAATCGACAAATGTTGACCCAATGCCTGCAAGAGGGGAAACCAATTTGAATGGGACAACACTGCGTATGCCTAATATGCCTGCACTGCCACATCGCTCATTCGCCCTGGGCAACAGTTAAAAATGGGAAGCCATCAACGCCGCTCCCCACTTCCCTCCAATGTGGGTCAAAGTTTGGGGAGACAGTCTCTGCCTGGTCCGCGAGTGAAAATTCTTGCACAAAACGCGGCCAACGTAACGACGCCGACGACCTCGTCTGAGCAGCCAAGGTCATGGTGTGCCCCTGCCTGCCTCGAGCTAAATCCCTCTCTCCCTTGCCTGCCACGAGTAATTCTGCATTGTTCTTAGCACATTCAAAATGTGATTATGAGCCTGGAAAGATATGAGCGTGTGCGCGAGTGCTGCTGCTGACGACAGCAAGTGCCATAAACATGGCACATGAATAATTAAAACATTTAATGCTGAAATTGGGTTAAGGCACAGCTGTGTTGCACTTGCCACTTGCCACATGCCACATGCCACCGACCACCTGCGAGCCCTTATTGAGTGACAAAGGGAAAGGTCAGGTGTGGCAAGCAGATAGCTGCAGGAGACCAGGAGAGGTCCTATTGCAGGGGAAACTGAACGACAAAAATACTCTCATGCTACAAAACAATATTACCCTAAGCATGTGAAATGTTCCTTTAAAAATAAATCGTGTTTTATTTTGAATCGATCACCAGAAAATACAATTGTTTCTATCGATTAAACGACATTTCCATAAATTAATAAATCATTATTACATTTGCCATTTAGAGGTCTTAACTATTTTTTCACCATTATGCAAATTAGGTATTACTCAAGAAAAGTTCTGTCAGAAATAGACCATAAGATACCCTTTACACAGCCATATTTACTGTGTTTTAACTGAGTTTGGTTTGGTTTTGATTTTGAATTTTTATTTGATGCGTAAAAAGACAGTAGACAGTATATACGATAGCTTATCTTTGAATTGTGGAGATACCAAATAGGTTTTTCTTGATACGAGTTCAATATACATACCCTTTGTTTGTAGCAAGTGAAGTGCATAAGTCATACTTTCTAGACGATGCTGTGCACGATAATTGAGAGAATATGTGGAAATTACAAATTCAAATGAACACTTGCTGGCCTGGGCCCAGACCAGGCGGCAGGCACTCCTGTTATGCCAGATATTTGCATGCTAATACTACACCTGTAGCTGCATGTTGTTCCCTTTGGGCAGGTAGGTCCAGCCCCCCCCACCCTGCAGTACCTTCACTGTATGGATGGAATGACTATTCGCAGTCACAGTTGCATTATATTTATGGTGGCGTAGTCGATACGAACGTGTGACTATGAAGTCATTAGGAACGTGTGCGATTTGCTTCTGTGGAGCTACAGCTTGGTGCGGATCGGATTGGATCGGATCGGATCACTGGTTTGGCAATTGAAACGTGTCGGACCTTGCGCATTGTTCAATTAATGAACTCACATTTTTCGCAATGGAAAGTTACCGTCGCGACGCGCCGTCAAGAGATTCAACATGCTAATCGGAACTGAGAACTGAGCAGGCTCCAGCGTGTAGGATACCCCTCCCTGTCACTCACCCCTTGAGCTTCTTCAGGTTATAAATAAACTTTTAAGTCAACCCTCACACATGAGTCGGCGGCGGCGGGTACAATCCACTCTGCTAGCCGGTGCGGTTCCAGGCTTTCAATTCTCGAAAAATTAATGAAGCGTGTCGCATTGAAAGCGCCACATGAATGACATCCCCCCAACTCCCCCTCCCACTGATGGAACGCGACAGAACAGAACGGAACGGAACAGAACGGAACGGGACATGGACGCGACGAGTGACCGACTGGATGAAACTACGCTTTTTTTTCGGGTCTGGTCTGGTCTGCTCTGTAATTTTGTTATCAACTTTGTCGCACAATGACCTACATACATACATATGTATGTATATAGAAGCACGTCCAACTATAGCCTATTCAGATACATATAGATAGTACATATGTATATAGTAGAGTGTGTAAGACGATGTGGGTGTGCCTACGCCTTGCTTAAGTAAGTTTAAGTTGATTTAATATACGAGTAATCCCGCAGAATACGAGCAAAACTGTTTGATGAGCGCGTGTTCGTTTAATTTAACAAATGGATAAAGTGCGTGCACTCTCAAATATTTGCCACTCGTCAAGATGCTTCCATACTATTAAGCAGGGAATACTTTCTATGTACTATCCAGTTTATATTTATAAGTTCTATGAATAGATGAAGATCACGAGCAACCTATATTCTCCCCTGCTATTGATCTTAATCAATAACCCATTGATGGGATGAGTTTTCGATTGTTTAAAACTTTGGAGGGACTTTTTGAAATTCTTTATGTTTAACAAACACTCTGTTTGCAATTCCTAACCCAATTCCCAACCTGACACCATAGAGATTACCCAACTCGAACTTTTCTCGAAAGCCCCACTCGGCAAGTAATAAAGTGTCTGCCAATAAGCACGAATATATCTTCTGCTCGTAAAACAGTTAAACGTTTTAAGCGTCTGTCCCATAATTTGTCTCTCGTGATATTCCCCATCGAAAATGGTTTTATGGTTAATACTATCTTGTAGTAATTATTATTTGTCAAACAAGATGCTACTTATAAATAAGATATGAAAGACAAATATGAAAAGAAAACTTTGAATGCTGAGTTCTAATGATTCACTAAACAAGTTCACAGACATCAGATTTCATATGGAAAATGAACGCGGAATCGAAAGTCATTTGATTACAACTTAAGTCCGAGCAATGAAACAATTCCAGTTCAAATTAGCAGCAATTAGCTGCAAAGTGGATTGCATTATAATGTATTTCCGATTAGTTCGACCTAGTCGGGCGTGCCGATCAGCTGTTTCTAGTGCGCACTCAACGTATGAAAAGATGTACGTATAGAGGTATGACAATTACTACTCGATAAATGATAGGATGATGCATTCCCTTGAGTAAGAAAAGTTTGAAGATGGTTAGGCATGAGATAATTATGATTTGATGTCCAATTAGTAGGTGGAGCATTTGAAACTACATATGTAAAGGTGTCCAACTGCCCTAGTGCACTATCCCTCTGAGTCTAAGTAATCCAATGAGCTTTTTATAGCTGGAACTAACTTAATGAGTTTATCCAGAAATTCCGGAATACAGTTGACAATAACTTCGATAGCGGTTTTGATCCCCCCCCTTTGATCCCCCCGTTTCGAACTCGATTTCAAGGTTATGCCATTCGGCCCATGGCTGTGCTGACATTCGGCGAATTATCGCATCCGTGCCGCTGTAATGCGAGACTCTCAAGCGCACGCTCTCGTTTCAATTAAATTGCACTCTTTTGTTGTTGCTGCTGCTATTGTCCGTCCGTCTGTCCGTCCGTCTGTCTGTCCGTGCCACCATAAGTATGCCTGTTCGACTGTTCGCCTGTCCGCCTGTCCGACTGTCCGACGCAGTATGGCAAACAGTAGCGGAGACAGCTTTGGTAAACATCGGAGACATTATTTTCATGCTTGAAGACTTTTTTTCATTAGCCAAGCGGCGAATCGCTATCATTAGGTGTCGGTTTTCACTTACCGTCTCCCCGCCTCCGCCTCCGCTGCTGTTGCTGTTGCTGCTGTCCCTGGCCCGGTATGATTTTCTAATCTATTGGCCAACGCAACGGGAAAAGTATTACATTACCTTCTCCGTATTATGCAAGCTGGCAAGAACACCTGTGACGTCAGCCCCCAGGTGGCTACCACACCGCACTCAGCACTCACCAGTAAGCCGAGCGCATCTTTGGAGCTTAAAATATTTTCTGCTTATTTGGCAAAAAACATTTCTTTGATATGCGTCTGCCAAACTTTTGACAGGCGGTGACTCGGCGCCGGAGACAGTACTCCTCCTCCCCCTCCTCCGCTCAACGGGATAGATAGCTTTTTGAACTTGGAGCCACGTGCGGGCATCTCGGATTGGACTCCATTACCCATCCGCGTTGCTGGGTCCAAATTTGCATGGGAATTGAAAGCACCCTTGAACTTCAAGGTCTGGTTTTTTTAAGAAGCCACTACATACATATACATATATGTACATATGTACAAATATGTCTTCAATTTAGACTGATTTCAGAGAAAAAGTTGACTATTTCATAATTTGCACTCTCCTTAACTGAATAATTGGCACAGGAGCATATATTTATGTGTATCAAATGTTTTATTTCAGCTGATTGCTCCTTCAAATTGCATTATGTATGCACATACATACATATGTACATATTTACATACATACTCGTACATTTGTATGTACCGCAAACGATTTAATGTCAGAGCTCATCTCGTGTCATAAAGAGGAACAAATTGATGAACATTTTATAGGGTTGCTCGTATAGTTATGCAGACTTTGAGGATTATGAGGATTAGCTATGGGCGAAGAAAAATCGGAAATACATACATACATACATACAAAATAAGTATATACATCATTTTGGATTAAGAAGACAATAATAAGAGTATATTGGAATGATTATAATGGATTCAGTTGTGAGAAATACATAAATGCGCCATCACTATGTACATATGTATGTGTACATGTGTATGGTTATAGATAGGTCAGTATTTTTGGTTATTTGATATTAAAATAGTAATTTCAAATGGTAATGAAGTCCCAATCATAACTCGATTCATTTCGACGGTTGACAACAATTTGTATTTTCTAACAATGTTAGCATATCATTTTATTTAAAGTAATTATTTAATTGGGATATACATAGGTAGAGTAAAAGCAGAATTGAGTGATCAGTAACCAGGTACAACAAAATCACTAATATACCACCAAATACTCCCCACAAATCCGAGTGTAGCGCAGCGCAGCGCAAGATTGCTTCTGATCGCTGCGCAACTGTCAAATATGATAAATCAAGTGTAATTGAAAGAAGTGCAAATAAGCCAACGCCAACAACGACAACAACGACAACAAGAGAGCGAAGGCAGAGCGAAAGCCGAAAATGAAGAATAGAATGGCATAAGCATAAGCATAGCGGTGCGGTGCAGTGTGTGAGAGTGTGAGAGGAGTGTGCTCGGCTCGGGTTAGGTCGCGTCGAGTCAAAGCCGACGCTCAGGGGAAGAGCGCGCCGCGCCGCCAAACGGTTGACTGTTAAGCTTTGAGTGCACTCTGCAGTGGGAGAGTGATGGCAGTGGCGGAGGGAGCGGGATCGGGAGGCAAAGCATAAATGCGAATAATGAGCAAAACGCGGCCCGAGAGAGATAACTGATGAAGAGTATCAGGAAATTCTTTATTTGTACCTTCTTTTGCGCTCTGCTTCTGCGCTGCTGCGACTGCGACTGCAGCTGAGCTAGCTGGCTGCGACAACGACCACGACCACGACGAGAACGACGACGACGGTGACGGCGACGGCGACATTAAAACCTACAAAATAGGGTAAAAAACTGTGCATGGCAGTTAGTACCGCGAGTATGGGGGATCAACAAAGTCACGATCAACGGCGAACAAAACAGCGACTATAAGAATCAAGTGACTGAAAACCTAAAACCTAAAACCGAAAACTTGAAAAGGGCACGCGACATCACACAGTGCAGTGGAAAAGTCGGGAGACAGGCGCGCCTTTTAATTGAAGCTCCCTTTCAGTATCCATTTTCGAATCGACTCGTGCACAGCGGCAAAATATGCGATTAACAAAGGAAAATTTCAATTTTTTTCGGCTGCCATATTAAAGCTTCATCGCTTCCATCGCTTCCATCGCTTCCCATCGCATCGCATCGCGTGTGTGTGAACAAAAATAGCAATTTACGTAATAATACGTTCTGCTCTCGGAAATTCTGTTATTTTTCTCGACTTGCACCGCCCACACGAAACAGGAGCCGTTGCGACTCGCGAGCGTCATATTCTCCTGGCAGCCTTGGCAACCTGACGGTCTGACGGTTGTCTGAGCCCGGTCTTTGTTGTTGCGTCTTGTCTAAGGCCTAGCAGCGTTAAGGATGTCATATAATTACAACAACAGCTCCGAGGATTACTCATATGAGGATGAGTATGTGTTTCTGGTGGATTAGACAGCGACAGAGAAAAATGAATTGTGTTCCAGCCTTAAGAACCTTGTCATCCCTTAGCTACAGCCTTAGCCACCGCATCCCGCCGCCCAGCCCTTCCCACCCCTCCCCCACAAAAACCCAATTGAAAACCGACAAATTGTCGGGGGCTGCAGTCGAGCAGAAAACTCGTTTGGCTCCTGCTAATGATAGTCCTTTCCACAATGTGTCCATACATGTGTGGGAGTCAGTGTTTGCTTGTGCTGACATCGAATCAATCTGTGACACGACCACTTCAGCCGGAGAGAGCGAGCCGGTGTTCTCAAGTGCTTGAGTGCCGGCGTGCCGGAGCTTGAAAAAGCAGTGACATGAAGTAGCTGTTGAATGCCTTAAGAATCATCAACAAAATCATTGACTAGGCCTGACAGACTGCCCATATTTGTCGTTCATTCAGCTAAATGCTATAATTAAAGAAATTACTATACCATATACAAACATACTTGAACATGGATGCCATAAAATTAATCGCTTTCCATAAAACTAAATCAAATTTGATTTAATATTCAATTTTCAATCGAAAGTGTTGCAATAATCCACTGAAATCCGACTATTTATTTATTTATATAAGTTTAAAGCGATAGCTATAGCTGTCATCGATCTGCTGGCGCACTTATCTTTTATTTTGAATACGAGTAATCTGCAAGGGTGAATCAGCTTCAGTCCCGGAAGCTAGTCATTCTATCAGCTGCAACTCTATAAGAAAATAATTGATATACTATGTACATATGTATGTATTATATGTATGTAGGTCGACCGAATGCGATCTCTCTAGAAGACTTCTTTAAAATAATGATATTCAAAAGTGTAAGCTGCCAGAAATGTTGAGTCAAATAATACGAGTATATAGTATGTACATACATCCAATGACAAATCCTATAGTTTAACCCCATTTATATGATGTACGAACACGAGAACTAAGTCTATGTCGAGTAATTGAGGCAAGTTCAAGCTGAAGTGTCGTGTTCTTTCATATTTACCATTTCCCAGACCTATAAAGATACATACATTACTATGTACATATATGTATGTATATCTATACATGTGTATATGTAGGTATGTGGGTGTACATAGTAATAGTCGCATGTGGGTCTCTCAGAAAAATCAGTGTCAGCATTACTTTGGCGGTCTTGTCTTTGTTTCTCAGTGCACACATCTGTCAACATTGTGCCCATCAAAAGAGCTAATTTAAATTTAAGTAAATATAATTTATGAGTACACACTCGTACTCGTACTCGTACTAGTACTAGTACATTTATTTCGAGCACTTTTCATCGTTCTAACTGAGAGTTAAGTAAATTTAGTTGAACATACTGAATTAAGATTTGTGTGGCCACTTGAATCCAGTCTCTACAAATTGCATATATTCAGTCGGCGGCACACGTGATGCGGCTCTGAATGCACATGCACTCACACTCACACTTACACTCACCCTCAATGATACTATTACTTTAGGGAATACATACTCGTACGGACTAAGTCCGGGTGTAGATGGTAGAGGCAATGAAGGTTTTCCATACCCAACAAGTTGCAGTCCCCAGCTGCTTGGTTCTTCATTAATTATGGCAAAGAGTCATTAAACTCGCATTTGAAATGGAAACTGAAAGCAATATTTTATTGCCATTATAAATAGACAGACTCTGACTCTCTTCCGAGCCGAGACAAGCCCTGAGTCGGTTCTGATAACGCCGATGGGGCTGCTCTGACCTTAAGGCGGGCCTGGGATCTGCAATTGCGCCGCCAACAAGCGCTCTAATTGGGATCTACGAATGAGTTTTTAAATTGAGTTTTGGGGATAGCTCCACTTGACTTTGAAAACGATCAGTGAGGTGCGTGTTTGTTGTGTTTGGACATTTAATTAGAAATTGTAATTGTAAAGGTGCTTTACAGGCTACGGTGACACACTGTCCATGAGTGCAATGATATCCAAGAAAAGATATGCTAAAGATACAAACAAGACACCAATCTGTTTATCTTACCGAATAATCAAGAAATATGTACTTCGAATAAACTGTCGCACATCCTCATAATACTCTCTGCTCTAAGAGACTTCTCGACTTCAACATTATTTTCAGTGCATGTATATAAGTTTGTTTAAATCACACCAAGCATAAATCAATTTGTTTGTTTTCCTTGAAGTGAAAGAGTTTGTTTTCATGACTTACTTATCCCCATTTGATGGCATTTCCTAGGATTTTCCCCACACCTAATTTAGTTATCCTTTTTCCAGTAATACACTCTCCACATATATGTATGCACCCAAGTCTTATTTTATTGCCAACTCTGGGAGAGCTCTTAGAGATTTGTTGTCAATCAGATTTCACACTAAGAAGATTGCGCTCCACTTTCCTTAACCACAATTGAATTCCACTTCATGGGGCATAAGCTGGGAACCAAGAAAAAAGCCAAACCAAACCCTTTTAGGGCCAAACAGTTTAAACACTGCACGAGTATATGTACATACATATGTATGTACATAAGAGTCACATCAAATGACCACAAAATTGTTGCACGCGCAACAGCCCAGCCCAGCCTCGCCGAATCAAATCGAATCGAAACCAAAAAAAATGCTTGCCAGAAAAATCAATATGAAAGTGCTTCAAAATTTATTGAATCTTTGGCTTTGGCTTTGGCTTCGGCTTTGGCAGACGAGACGTGCCACGCCCATGCACCTGAGCAAACAAATTCCTACACAAGTCAAGTAATCTTATTAAATCTTTATTCTCCGCTTATTTCTTTTCTTTCTCGGAATCGGTGGCGCCATCGCCCATTTCATTGCTCCCCAACGTGTAACAAAAATCCACCATCCATGAACTGCCGTTCCGTTCCTGATGCTACTCCTACACCGACCGAATCCTGCTCCTGCTACCGTTCCACACATGCAGCGAAGTAACAGAAGGTGCCTTACAAGTCTGGCGAACCCTGCCCGAGCGCATTCGTCAGGATCCCAGTCTAGCCTCGTTTCGCCAGGAGCACGAGCGTTTACATGGCGGTAAGTGGTTTTCTCAACCTCCATCCCTCCCTCTCTCTCTCTTTCTTCCCTTCAATGTGGCAGGTAGCCTTAATTTCCTTTTTTTACGAGCATGCCCCTCAACCTGTTGTTGTTGCTTTTTTAGCTTTTTTAGCTTTTTTTAGCTTTTTTATTGCTGTAATTATTGTAGAATTTTTTATTGCCATTTGCGTCGTGGTCGTCATTGACATTGGGCTGCTGCAAGTCCACTCCGGGGCCTGGGTTCCGTTCCGGCTGATTTGCATACCAAAAACTCGGACGGACGACTTGCGGCCAAGCATTGCGGCCTTTTCAATTGTCTGTGATGGACGCACTATTTGAGGTGTACTAAATTATGCTAATGACTGGGTCTAGTCTATTTCCGTCACATTGTGCAGCTTTCGAAAGTCTAGAAGAAAACAATGTAAAAGATGATTAGGTCTGGGTTTTTAGAAGCCTTCTGCAATCAGAGAAATTCATATGCCAACATTTTCAAGTATTTTAATGGCTTTCGCCATTTATTTGTGGTCCGTGTCATCAGTCTCTGACTTGGTGAGTCCTCGAGCTCCGTCATGGCCATTGACGGATATTTTTAGACGCGCAGCCTTGCTTGAGCTAATAAAATAATGTGCACGCGTGGCAGCTGGCAGGTGGAAGAGAACTCCGGCGACAGTTGTCCGCGAGGTGTCCTTGCGAGAACAGCGAATGGGGCAATTTACGCACAAATATTTGCCAATATCCCTGGAGCCTGGCCCTGGTTAAGTCAACTCCAACTGGGGCGCAATAATTGGAAATGCTTTGACTGGTTATGGTTCCTATTGCAGATGGCGACCCTCCGCCGCAGGAGGAGGGCGAGACTGCGGGCGGCGGGCCAGGGGAACAGCTAGAGAACGGACACCAGGAGGAGACGAGGCTGGACACCCATGCCTTTACGCAGATCGGCATCAATGTGACGAACGAGGCGGGTCAGGTGCGAGTCATCGATGGCAGGTTCGTAGTTCTTTGCGCTTCGATTGTCATTTACGTAATTAGTGCAACCAGTTTCCTGTGATTCCCCTGCTCTTTTAGGGATCTGGAGAACAACAATGAAGACCAGCACGATGAAGTCGAAACGCATGGCAAGAGCACGGTGAGTGGAAGAAGCTGTTGAAGTCATCTACGATAGTGACTAATCTGGTATATCTCTCAATAGTTCGTCAAGTATTTGATCTGGTTCAAGATAGCAGTGCTCCTGGTGGTCTGGTGTGTCTTCACCGCCTTCCTCATGTCCAACAACGAGCATGTAGACCAGCTGAGCCTGATTAGTGTTCCTAGAAATGGCTCGCCCAGAGGTAACTGCAAGAAAAGCATCGAGAATATATCCATTTTCAAGTACCTCTCTCTCTTTAGTCTTTCCTATTACGACCTCCACTCTGCAGCGCATTGGCCTGGGTCTACGTGGACCCTTCCGTCTGCAGGAGAACGAGCTGACCATCAACGAGAGCGTGCCACTGCCCCTGCTCCAGGTGCAGGTGATGCGCAGCTACTTCGATGCCGAGGGAATGGAGGTGTACATCGAGAATGCCAGTCAGCTGTGGCAGCTGGACGTGGTCTATCCGAACCTAATCGACGCCACCGTAGACACCAAGAAGCAGCGCACCTTCGAGCTCAACCCCACAGATCCCCTGTGGCTGGCCCAGTCCAACAGGACAGAGCTCAGCTTTGAGTTTGTCAGCAGCATCGAGGGCGAGCTGCCCCTGCAGTTGAACGTGGACGAGTCGCCGATCTACAAGCGGGACGGTGTGATCTATGCGGCGGTCGTGCTGTGCGGTCTCTACATCATGATCATCTGGGAGATTGTAAATCGAACATTTGCCGCCATCATCGCCTCCACGCTGTCGGTGGGGATTCTGGCGGCCCTCAATTCGCGTCCCTCCATGGCCACCATCATGGGCTGGATCGATGTGGAGACGCTGCTATTGCTCTTCGGCATGATGATCCTCGTGGCCATTCTCTCTGAGACGGGGGTCTTTGACTACCTGGCCGTGTACGCCTACAAGATCACCAACGGACATGTGTGGCCCCTGATCAATTGCCTGTGCCTGTTCACCGCGGTGCTCTCTTCGTTTCTGGACAACGTGACCACAGTGCTGCTGATGACGCCGGTCACGATACGACTCTGCGAAGTGATGTGCCTCAATCCGGTGCCCATTCTGATGTGCATGGTCATCTACTCGAACATTGGTGGTGCTCTAACCCCTGTTGGGGATCCGCCGAATGTCATCATCGCCTCCAATAGCTACATATCCAAGAATGTGAGCCACAGTCCTTAGAAATATTATATTTTGTACCCTTTAGCTATAACATAGCCGATAAATACTGTTCATTATTGTTCAACTGATCTCTGAATAATCCATTTGCAGGGCGTAAATTTCGCTGTCTTCACGCTCCACATGCTGCCCGGCGTGCTTCTGGTGATGGTGCAGACCTACATACAGCTGCGCTTCAAGTTCCGCAACATCAGCGACCTGCAGTTTAAGGACTCTCCGGAAGTGGAGGAACTGCGCCACGAGATACACGTGTGGAAGCGAGCGGCCGCCAGTCTGTCGGCCTATTCTAAGGACGAGGAGCTGGTGCGTCAAACCCTAATGAAGAAGGTGAACCGCTTGAAGAGGAGCCTGAAGAAACGAATGACCGCTGTGATAGAGCCGGCACCCAACTATCAGCAAACACTGGCCAATCTCCAGGCGAAGGTCAGTCTGGGCATCAGACTATGTATATCTGAAAAATTCTATACCTAGTTTCTCTCTCTCTCTCCTTTTGCAGTATCCCATTCGCAACAAGCAGCTGCTTGTCAAGTGCTCCTTGGCCCTGCTTTTTGTGATCAGTTTGTTCTTTCTGCATTCGGTGCCAGAGCTGCAGAGGCTGTCCCTGGGCTGGACGGCACTGCTGGGTGCCATTTTCCTCATCATCCTAGCCGACATTGAGGACATGGAGGCCATACTGGCACGCGTCGAATGGTCAACACTGCTGTTCTTTGCGGCTCTATTCATCCTAATGGAGGCCTTGACGGAACTGGGTCTGATAGAGTGGATCGGCAATATGACAGAGGGCATCATTCTGGGGGTAGGCGAAGATCGGCGCTTGATGGTGGCCATACTGATCATTCTTTGGGTGAGTTTCGGTTACACCGGTTACACAGTCCTACCTTACTATGTACCACTCGTACTAAGTGTTCCATCATTATCCACTGCTAGGTTTCTGCTGTGGCTTCGGCGTTTGTCGACAACATCCCACTGACCACGATGATGGTCAAGATCACCATATCATTGGCGCAGAACAGCACCTTGAATCTGCCCCTGCAGCCTCTAGTTTGGGCCCTGGCCCTGGGCGCCTGCTTGGGAGGTAAGCTCTACAGGTCTTGGATCGTAGATAGTTTTCTCTATTGCTTACACTGCTTTCTCACCCAGGAAATGGCACACTGATTGGAGCTTCTGCCAATGTTGTGTGTGCTGGAGTGGCCGAGCAGCATGGCTACAAGTTCACCTTCCTGCAGTTCTTCAAGTAGGTCCAGTCCAGGAAACTTACCAGAAATTCTCCACTAATTCACATATTTTCCGTCGACAGAGTGGGCTTTCCCATCATGATTGGAAGCATTATAGTGGCCACGGGCTACCTGCTGGTCTCGCATTCGCTGTTTGCGTGGCATTGATGAAGGGCCCTGGGCAGCCCTTTGGGGCAGCGTGGATGGGAATTGACTGTGTCGATTTCGGAACAAGGCGCACTTTACCTCGTTACCTATGAAACTGTTCCAGATATGCGACGCTAGTCGCGTTCAACAGCAGCTGCAGATCGAGGCAAAACAAAACCATTCAGACCCGAAACAGCACGACCCGAAAGCTAGAGAAGGGAATTTCAATATCTAATAGCCTGTCTATATAAGAGAGTTTATATATTTAAACAGATTCTAAAAGGAAACCGCAACAGCAACCAAACCAAATCCACACAGAGACAGAAACGAAGAATATTATATACATAAATATACATTTATTTTTACACATCGTTGTTAGTGTAGTGTGTAGTCTAAAACCAACAAACCAACAAAAATATAAGAAATAAATTAAATAAAACTAAATTAATTATTTACAATTAATAATTAATAATGTCGCTGAACTGTGAAACAATTTGTTAAATGTTAAATGTATGGATACGAATCAAATAAAACCAAATGCAAAATATTACTGCTCCGCTGTACTGCTGTAAAACAAATGCAAAACATAATCAAAAGCAGTTTTAATAAAATAAATTAGAAACAGAATGGCATTTAAAGCTATTATTTACGCTTTCTGACGCCAGTCGACAGTCTGGATCCCCACGATCCTGGGAGAGTAGGTCCTTCGTATATTCGTATATGTATATTCGCTAAGTCCACCATTTTGAGAACATATAATATATGAAATATATTGTATAAATTACATAAATCGTAAGCTCACATATGTATATGTATGTACACATATGTTCATATGTAAGTATATACTGACTGAGTACTGGGTATAAAGTAGAGCCGCGGACTTGCCGCGTCTCACAACGTTTCCCCTCGTTTTTTTTTGTTAATGCAGCAGTGCAAAAGTCAAGCTAGAAACTGACTAGCCTAGCCAATGCATTCAAATGGCATTTGAGGGGTTTGCAGACGCAGTTTCGCATTTGTTTGCATTTCATGCATTGACCGTTGGCTGTTGTTTTAATATTTTTTCGGACAGGGCCTAAACGGCCGGAAAGCTGGTTTCTGCCGGAGTGTGGTGTGGCAGGCAACGCCTATTACATAAATTGTTTGCTTTGTACTCGTGCCTGTGCTGTAGTGTGCGCTGTAGTTTGTGTGTATGCTTTATGCTTGGGTAATTAAAAAAATGTATGTCCATAAGGTAACGTCGTGTGTTTTTGTTAATTAGACGGCTGTGTCGTTAAAGGGGGCGTGTGGCATTTACTTAGCTATGCCGCCTACTCTGGGTTATGCAAAATACATAGAAAACATACATACGTATGTATGTACTTATGTTGGGGTTCACTGAATATCACAATATTGTATGTCGGGGTTTAAGTGCAGGGCGATACTTATGGTAATTATGGGAGCAATGAACCGAGCGATAAATCAGCTCCAATAGGTTTTCCATGTACGCATTCGTATTGAAGTTATCGAAGAGAGTGTGCAAGAACTGATTGAGTTTTCTATGAGTTTTCTACGCAACTTGCTGCAATTTCTAGTTAATATTCAAGAGTCTAGGAATGTTGTAATGTTATGAAACATTAATATAAACTCACTCTAGCTTGGCTAAGAGACCCAATGCGAAGAAAGAATTGGTGCAGCCTCGTTTAGCTTTTCCAGCTTTCCCTGCATAATTCACAAAGATGATCCGATTATGAAAAGCCCAACTAGCCCTGGAGTCACCTTTCACAATGCCGCAAAAAAGTGCCAAAAAAAAACAACAAACAATTATGAAAGAGCCGGAGCCCAAGCATAAGCCCAAACCCCAGGCCAAGTACACCCATTTGAGTCAGAGATGACGTTAATGGTGCAGACGCCAACAGCCGGTCTCCCAGTTTCAGCCTCATTGGGAGAAGCGAGGAGACCAGGCCAGACCAGACCAGACCAGACAGAGAGCGTGTGCGCATGCGCGGCCACAGAGTAACGTTACGTGATTTACTCCAAAAACTCTGGCTGGAACGAAGACTGTGACTGAGAGGGAGGAGTTGGCCTGTTGGCGCGTGGGGCATGTCTGAGATACGACACTCAGCTGAACTCACTCTCCATTTCAGTTGCGGCCCGAACGTGCATCAGGCAGGTTGTCAACGGTTGCGCGTACTCGGACAGAAAAGAAAGAAATTCGATAGAGCGAAATATACGTTAGTTTAATTATGCCATTCGTATGTGCTTTGTGTGGTGTGTTGTTTTTAAGCGAAAGAAACGAAAACCGAACCTAAATTGAAACAGAAATTACACTGCCAAAAATAGCAAAACGCATCAAAAAGCTTTCCATCAAAGTAACTTTCATTTTTATACAATATGAAATATTTCTGAACTGAACTGAACTGAGCTGCTGAACTGAGCTGCTGAGCTGAGCTGAGCGATGTTTGCCCTGCTTATTAGCAGGAATTTCAGAGCCCGAGTGGAGTGGAGTGTAAAGTGTAAATGAAGTTTACAGCGGCCGAAAGAAGCCGCAAATCGATCAAAACCGAAATAAGACAAGGCCAAGTGCCAACAAAAAGCAAAGCTGTAAAATGCGAGTAGTAAATAAAAACAAAATAGAAACAAAAACACACAGACAAGGCGAGCTACGTAGTTGGCGCTCATTGACGTTGCGGGCCAGGCCGAAAAACCTTAACGAAAAATTGTATACGAAGCTCATTGAACAAAAGTGAGAGTGATTTCCAAACAGACCGACCCGACCACCGACTGCTGTTGTTGTGGATTTTTGTATTTACGCTTTTTATTTGAGCCACTCGCACACATTCACATGCTCATATGCATATGCATGAGTGTCTCGGTGTTTGCATATCACAACGGAATCGAAATCGCGCAAACAAACGGCCAGGCCAGGCCAGGCCACCATTAAAAAACTTGGCAACATATTTGAAATATTTGTAGAAATGACGCACCTGCTACGGGGCAACTGACCAACCTCAAGAGTCAGTCGGTTGGTTCGGTTCGGCTCGGCGGAGTCTGTGTTTCTGAGTGTTGCGCAAACGTTGTTGCAGCTCCAGCTCTTTGCGCAAATTCTGTAAACACCGCTCCACTTTGTGGCATGAAGTAATCGTTTAAGTCGTTTGTGTGTTGTGTATCTTGCAGTTACTTGTACCTTTTGGGGGCTGTCGCAATCTACAAGTTGGTTCGTCTGTATCCAAATGCTAAATGCTGGCAACCAGCTGCCCAAGTCTGACTGCTGATCATGTTTTGGCCAAAACAATACCCGGGCTGTGCTAGCCTTTGGCTGCCGCTGCTCCTCACGCTGCTCTACAGTAAGTAAACGCAACCGAAAATCGGTCCATTCCAACGGATAAGAGTGGAGCTTTAAAACCGGTTTGACGACGATACCATCTGAGCCATCGACATCGCCAGTCTCTCTCTGTTGGAGTTTGGTTTGAGTCCACAGCAGACTTTGGCCTGGTCAGGCCAGGCACCTAAGTGGTTGCCGGTCTTTGTGTCAAGGTCGCTGGAGCAGCGATCAGCGATGTTTGTTGTTCACATAGATGAGATGACTGTGGATAGTCTGTGATAGTCTGGTCCGGTCCGGTCTACGAGTCTGAGTCTCTGATTGTTTGTCTCACATGAGTTTTTGCCTCAAGTTTAATGAGGGACAGAATGGTTCAGAGTTTGTGATATGTTCTTGATGGCATAGATTAAAGACCAAAGTACTTATGGGTAGCATTAACAAGTCTTTAAGCATATTAAAGTTCATGGTGGAAGAGCGGCTGCCGGAAAGATAGCTTGTATTTAGTTGTAATAGATTCAGTAGAATTATGTTTCATTCCAAAGGATTCATGTGTAAAACGTACACTTTTCCTCTTGTTTGACCTTCAAAAGATAGTTAAAATCTTAGCCGCCAAAAACTTGAGGGCAGGGCATCCACTGCGCATTGTTTGTCATTAAATCTGTCATCTGTAAATCTGAAAAAACCAAAGCCCAAAGCCCATAAAAAGGTTACATAAGCAACAGGCCTACAGTTTAAGTGCTGGGCTTGGCAAACTGGTATGGAGATCTCTCTCTGTATATCTGTATCTCTATATACGACACAGAAATTCAACTAAAATTTATTTCATTTCGTTACAGCACAAAAAGCATCCACTTTCGTTGTGCCAAGTGAACTACCAAGCATATTATCGCTTGTTTTCTCCAACATACCACCGTTGAAGAAAGGTAAGATTCTACATCCCCAAAATATTTGCTTAAATCTTTAATAAATTATTAAATTATGGTTAAAACAGGAACCGATTCACGTCTTGGCTTTGGTTTTCGACTTGGCGAACATGCGGATTTCCAAGTGCTCGTCGAGCTGGGGCCCCAGAAGGAAACGAAACCGATTGGGGAGCCCAGCAAGGATGATCAATCGTTCAGCAAACGCCAGGTGAGCCCCACCGAGCAAAAAACCCTACTGCGACAGCAGTACCGCCAGCAACTGAAGGAGGAGGCCGAGAGATTGATGACTTCTACGGAGCGAAATGGGGCCACTTGGCTGGAGAACTGGTCGAACGGCATGAAACCGCAAAAGCCCAAGGCGAAAGGTACTGCAGGGCGTCCGGTGGAAGAAAGCCAGACCCCCAACCTTCCGCTGCAGCCACAAGTTCAAGAGAATGCGATGCAACAGCTGCAGCAGCTCTACAAGATGGCCACCAGCAGTACGAGTAGCACCACTGCGGCTCCTCCGTCCTATGCAGGTGGTGCTCTCAAATTGGGTGGCCCCAGTGGGTTCAAACTGCCTCCGCCAGCCCTCGAGCAGGACTCCAACTCCCTGAGTAATATTGGCCCGGCGAGGAGCAAGGGCGAAATCACAAAGGAGCTCATGGACGTCAGCCTGGACACGGAGGCTTAGGTTGTGCAATTTACTAGTTACTAACTAATTACATTAACATATGATTATGTGAGCTTAGGAAATCTGTATGTAGTGGCTTAGAAATTTTGTTGTAAATAAAATCAAATCTAAACTAAATCACACAGAATGTATATTTAATCAGGATGACTTATCAATCGAAGGGCAATATTCTTACTTACCCTCGAAGCCAACGCAAGATTGCCCAGATCGGTTGCACTACCCATATATAATAATATCATGACATAAACTAATCAAACCTGATCCGAAAATGGGCAGTACTGCACGATCTTCTGGCACTTTTTGTCCCAGTTCTCATCCTGTTCGTCGGTGGCCTTGTATTTAAACCGTACAACCGTTCCCGTTCAATCTGAAATGTACAGAGATGCCGCAGCATTAATAAATAAAAAAAACTATTGATAAATATCACTAAAACCCAAATATTGATCGCCAAATTTTGCTCCACAGGTGTTCCTGAAAGACTTGTTTTTTAACAAATATCATTTTTGGCTTCAAAGTAATTGAAATTGCAAATTCTTAAAAAAAACAAATCAAATCAACTGTCTGTTTTGTTTTGTTTTTTGTTGATTTAGCTGCCATTTTTTTTGTCACTTTCTCAAACTTACTCAATTTCCTCAAATTTCAAATTTCGCGCTCAATTAAATTCAGTCAGCTTCTGCGAGGTGACAAACCGATAACTTATGGGATTGTAAACTGGCAAAAGCTGACATGCAAAACAGCTATGTAAACTGTAATGAAAAATAAATAATAATTATTTACATATTTTGCAAATGTCTTCTTTTATTATACCCGTAAGGTACATATATCAGGTGAGACGATGTAGTCATTTCATATCCTTAACTACAGATATGTTTGTCTGAAGGAAGGCCTTCAAATCGGAAATTAAGTTGTCTTTTGTTTTTCGTTAATTTTGCTGCCACTTTTTTTGTCACTTTCTCAAACTTACTCAATTTCCTCAAATTTCAAATTTCGCGCTCAATTAAAATCAGTCAGCTTCTGCGAGGTGACAAACAGATAACTTAAAGGATTGTAAACTGGTAAAAGCTGAAATGTAGAGCTGTTATGTAAAATGTAATGAAAAATTAATAATAACTATTTATTTTGCAAATGTCTTCTTTTATTATACCCGTAAGGTACATATATCAGCTGAGGCGATCTAGTCATTTCATATCCTTAACTACAGATATGATTGTCTGAAGGAAGGCCTTCAAATCGGAAATTAAGTTGTCTTTTGGTTTTCGTTGATTTAGCTGCCACTTTTTTTGTCACATTCTCAAACTTACTCAATTTCCTCAAATTTCAAATTTCGCGCTCAATTAAAATCAGTCAGCTTCTGCGAGGTGACAAACCGATAACTTATAGGATTGTAAACTGGCAAAAGCTGACATGCAAAACAGCTATGTAAAATGTAATGAAAAATTAATAATAATTATTTATTTTGCAAATGTCTTCTTTTATTATACCCGTAAGGTACATATATCAGCTGAGGCGATCTAGTCATTTCATATCCTTAACTAAACATATGTTTGTCTGAAGGAAGTTCTTCAAATCGGAAATTAAGTTGTCTTTTGTTTTTCGTTAATTTTGCTGCCACTTTTTTTGTCACTTTCTCAAACTTACTCAATTTCCTCAAATTTCAAATTTCGCGCTCAATTAAAATCAGTCAGCTTCTGCGAGGTGACAAACAGATAACTTAAAGGATTGTAAACTGGTAAAAGCTGAAATGTAGAGCTGTTATGTAAAATGTAATGAAAAATTAATAATAACTATTTATTTTGCAAATGTCTTCTTTTATTATACCCGTAAGGTACATATATCAGCTGAGGCGATCTAGTCATTTCATATCCTTAACTACAGATATGATTGTCTGAAGGAAGGCCTTCAAATCGGAAATTAAGTTGTCTTTTGTTTTTCGTTAATTTTGCTGCCACTTTTTTTGTCACTTTCTCAAACTTACTCAATTTCCTCAAATTTCAAATTTCGCGCTCAATTAAAATCAGTCAGCTTCTGCGAGGTGACAAACCGATAACTTATAGGATTGTAAACTGGCAAGAGCTGACATGTAGAACAGCTATGTAAAATGTAATAAACAATTAATAATTATAGTTTATTTTTCTATTGTATTTTTTTTTATTATACCCTTAAGGTACATGTATGAGCTGAGGCGATCTAGTCATTTCATATCTTTAACTACAAATATGTTTGTCTGAAGGAAGGCCTGCTTCCCAGGTACAGGTACTCCCAAAATGTGTAATAATAACACTATCAGTAATACAGGAAGAGGAAATAAGGAATCATGATTGATGGAATAATAAACCACAGCGGACTTACGCACTTTAATAAAGTATCAACGTATTTTTTATGGTTTCTTTTTAGCTTTATTTTGAACTTAGAAAATGTTTAAATTAATTACATAAATAATCGAATACAGTACATAGACACATTGTACTCGTATTTAGCTACTAGCATAAGTATTTTGTTCCTCTAAGCTAAACAAGATTTAGGACTACATTATAAATTAGAGAAAGCATTTCGTGCCCGGCGGCAGCTAATCAGCTACCGGAGGAGGGCACTCCATGGACATACAGAATACTATAAATCATTTAGACTACACATACATTTATATTTATATTAATTTATAGACATAGTGTATAGAAAATAATTGGTTAGCGGACTTCACAGCAAACATATGGGATGCCTGTACTCTTTGAAGGGCTCTAAAGTAAATATTACTTATCAATATAGTCAATTTCCATAAAGCAGACATGTGTGAATGGTTTCGTGTGTGGAAGGGAAAGGAGGGAAGGGTGTTTTTGTGAGGATTTATGTATAAAGAAAGTATTTATAAAAGTAATGTCTTTCGTATCATGTTTTTTTTCCGTGATCAGTGCTTCAATGTGCTGCTGCCCGAGGTTTTGACTAAGAAATCATCGTAAATCTCAAATGTGCAGTAGAAACTACTATAACTTGTGCGGATGATGTGTTGTGTGGTGGGATGCTCAAATTTTGAATTCTCCAAGTTTCCGGTTGCCGCGTGATTTACTTCTCGCTCTTGAGTGGCACACCCTCCTCCTGGGTGACGTCGCTGATCTTCTTACGCTCTGGTGGATTGTTCCAGGACTGCAGCTCGCCCGAGCCCAGGATGACAAAGACCACGGCTCCAGAGATATATGTGGCCGCCAAGATCCAGAACACGATTTGCCATTGATGGAAGGATTTCTGTTTCGGGGGGAATCAATTAATAAAACATAGATTCTTAAGGGATAGTTCTTTTTCTTCACTCACATCGTGGTAGGTCAGGGCTCCCACCATCCACGTGGACAGGAAACCGCCGAACGAAGACAGCGTATTGGCCAAACCGAAGATCGTTCCACTGAAGTTTGGCGCAATATCCAGGCCATTGCCCAAATAGCCAGCCGTGACAGCTCCATGGGCAAACAGGGCCAGCGAGAAGATCGTCACAGACCAGGTGGCATCGTATCCCAGGAACACTTGCACAATCATCAGCAGTCCAGGAGTGACCAGAGCTTTAATCAGAGATTTTATAGTTAGCGAACGGCCAATCAAAGGACTTTGCTCAAGGACTTACCAAATGTGGTAAAGAGTTTCCTCGTGGCTGTCGTGCTCAGGGTGCCCTTCTTGCGTAGGTAATCAGCCAGGTAGGATGAGGCCACTGCCATCACATACTTGCCCAGATAGGGGAGCGAGGAGAAAAGGCCGTTCTGCAAAAGATGGAATGGAACCATTTAGCATTCGTGTGGAACAGCTGTCAGTCCTGTCCTCCATTGGTAAACCCACCTGCTTGATGTCGAAGTGCAGGATCTGAGACATGAACGTGGGCAGCTGATTGACCACCGTGAAGAAACCAAACACGGCCAGACCGTGGCAGGTGATGATGGCCCAGACGGCGGGAGAGCAGAGCAGCTGTCCCCAGGGTACGTGGCTGGGACGCTTCTTGGAGGTGGATGTGCCGATGGCATCCTCGATCTCGCGCCGCTCCTCAGCGGTGATGCGTGGATGAGTGGCTGGGGTCTCGTAGACAAAGGTAAACCAGCACAGGGACCACACCAGACCCACGGCTCCCGTCAAATAGAAGACGCTGGCCCAGCCGGCGACGGAGATGAGGTAGCCACAAACAGGCATGGTAATGGCTGCTCCCAGCGAGGAAGCTATAGGGCAAGGACAGAATGGTTAGCATGGATTCAATGGGGGGGGTTCGCTGGGGCGGTGGACTCACCCATCATGTTGGACATAAACTTGGAGCGCTCCATGGGTGGTATCCAGACAGCCGCCACCGGATGAATGGCCGGCCAGGAGGCGCCCAACATGAAGCCGAGCACGACACGCACTATGATGAGGACCACGTAGTTGATGTGCGCCGCCAGCGGCGTGATCAAGGTCAGCAGACTCGCCCACAGCATGGAATGTCCGAAGACGCGAACACCGCCGATCAGCTCGGCCAGACGACCGCCGGGCAGCTCGGTGAGGATGTATCCCCAGAAGAAAGACCCCAGCACGAAGTTGGTCTGGTAGGTATCCCATGGGAAACGCTCCTCGAATACCTCCACACCGTCGGGACTGGCATTGGCAGTGGCGTTTCCGTTACTGTTCTCCGTCAGGGTGCTATTGATGGATTCGCTGGCATTTGGCCGTACCATGTCCACGATGGCTATCGTTAGGTTCACTCTCAGGGCATAGTTCAGCATGAAGCCGAGCATTGTCAGCAGATTGAGTACTTGGCGACATGATAGGCTCTCTGAAAGGAATAGGAAGAGGAAGAGAAGAAATCATTGAAAGAAAGAAAGAATTGGAGGAGGTTCCCATACACTATTGCGATTGCGGGCAGTCACCTCATGCGGCTTGTGTGAGTACATAAATAATTCTAATGCTCATTGTCTGGGTCGTCAGAAGGTTAGGTGCTTCGAATTCGTGTGGAATATTCCCAGAGCTTCGAAAAAACAGGCCAGGCGACCGACCAACCGAATCATCAACCGACGGACCGACCGGAATCTCTGATAACGCTACATTATTTCATTACTTTTGAAACGAAAGTTTGGGAATTCTCTAGAACGATCATATATGAAATGATGTTATTCCCAAGAATAACAGATGAAAACGGAATCGCCTGAATATGTAGCTCCATCATTTCGTTTATCATTCGATAGTTTAGTTATTGGATATGCAAAATGAAACCTTATCACGCTTCCTCTCCACTACAATATCTGATGTAATCCGTTGTTTTCATTACACGATCCAACCCAGATAAACGCATTAATTACCCATGTTAATGAGCCAATAAAAAACCAATGACAATAAACTGTCAATGATCTGACCTCAATAGCATACCGAATCGCACATGAATTTGATTTGAGGATCGTATTGGAACAGATCCGTGGCTGTGGGTGTGGGTGCAGCAGCTACATGACAAGAGACCAATGGACCTGGGACTGTCTGTCAGTCCGGCCTGATACAGCGCTGGGCCAACACAAGAGAAACATGATGATCATTCCGTGGCCATTAAGCAGCCCCGACTCCAGCTCTGAGTCTGGCTGTCATCTCGACTGGGTTTTTGTGGACTGTCATTGGGCTCTTTGGCGGTTATTAAGTGGCAAAGTGCATTGTTCGGGCAGGGCAAATGCACACAAATCTCGAATATTGTACATTTCGAATGCCGTTCGTTGAACTTCGATGAACCCAAACTCCAATTCGCGATCGCTGGGCGCGAGCGTGTGTATAAATGTATAAGCTGTCCGCTTGTTAAGTAGTGCCAGGCAGCAGGACAGGACAGGGCAGGGCAGAGCAGGGGAGGGGAAGATAAACTTGCTCAGAGCTGCACTCCAAACCACTTTCCCATCATCCACAGTAGTTATCAGGTGGAGGAAACGCTAGTATCGGGGCCAGTCTATCGCCTGTCTGGCTGGAGCACGCCCACCTCATTGAATATTGCCCCGATATCATGTTAATGTCATGCAAAATAGCTTCGGCTCGTCTAGACGTCTACTGGCTACTAAGCGGCACTCAACTTCTATTCAAATTAGCACTCAAAAATAGCCACAGCAGCGCCGAAACCGAATCATCAAAAAGCGCACACACAAAAACCATAAAAAATAAAATAAAATAAAATACAAACACAAAATAACTAGTCATGTTTGCTATAAATTCTCGATCCCATATAACCAGAAAAACGTGCCCGAAATATATACACTTCAGAGGAAGATACACAAACTGCAAGGTTTCTTCTTAGACCAGTTTCGCTCGCCACATCAGATACCAGATCGGTTCAGATCGGTTCGTTCGGTTTGTTCGGGACCAGAGATATAGCAAATTGCGGGTAATGGGTGATCAGAGGATCTGTGATTAGCATTTGACGCGGCTCTGGCTGTACGTCAGTGGGAAAGTTTAGATCATTAACAGACATCGCTCTGCTCTGCTAATTTCTGAGACATGTACGGACACCTGACACATTGTCTCGAATCAATGCTAAGAGAGCGTGTGCCGCAAATTACTATCGCTATATCGATAAGGATGGCTTGATGGTTCCACTTCCATGTGTGCTATAAATAATGTTGAAACAAAAACCCTTCCTATAACTTTCCAATTATAAATCAATTCAAATTAAACAATTCTCAAATCTCGTTGTCGATGTCGATAAGTTCCGTTATGGGATTGAATATCTTTCGCCATTCCAGTTATCGAAACCTTTCAACCTAAAGCTCATCAACCGACATTTTGCATACTAGCCCTAATTTACCCAATTCAAGTTATCAAATCAAAGTTCCCCTAATCGCATCTTAGTCACAGTCACAGCACCAGCGACTCCTTCCGAGAATTTTAACGGCTGAAACTTGTTTGCCTCGGAGCGGGAGAGCCACTTGATTAATTGTCGCCTCCAACTGTCTTTCTCTTGGAAGGGGGCTCTACGTTTGTTAACCGACACACTAATATTTTTGGTATTCCGCATGTTTTTGGCAATAAAATATTTGAAGGCTGGGCCTGATGTTTACAACCGAAAACCGAAAACCTGCCGAAAGCTCAACTTTATTTAGGTTTCCCACTGCCGGGTCAAGTCGGAGATTTTGACAAACTCTTCTCGGAATTATAAATTAAACATTTGAGCCGACACTGGTTCTGTTCTCTGGCTCTGTTTCTGTCTCTGATGTTGCCTCGTACATAAACTTATTTGATTTTGGTTGTGTTTTTTTGTTTCTGCACTGATCTTTAGCATTTATGGGCTTTCGTTTGTACTCTACTCTTGAAACAAGTTCCAAGTCCGAGGCAACATAAAAACCCCATCAAAGAAAGGCAAAAATTAAAAATAGCTCCGCAAGTAAATAAACGATCGAGTGCTCCTTTTGTTTTTTAGGGGGCAAACGTGATACTTAAACGACATTTTTATGGTCTGTCCCCAGACCAGACTCAGACCCAGACGCATGCGCATGCGCAGACGCAACAGCAGCAAGTGAATCCCGGAGAGTTCGTTGAGAGAAGTTTCGGGTTCGTTTTCATTTTCGGGAGTTCGAGATGAGTTCATTGATTGCGAAAAGAGAGTTGAAGGAATTACTTATCCAAATTGCTACACAATTAATAATATTTAAAAAAAAACACACACATATTATACATACATACATACATGGAATAAATACGAAATGCAAATTTTGGCTTTGAAATTATTTCTGAAAGACGCATATCCGGCACTTTTATTTGACGCAAAAGCAATTCTAAGTACATTTTCCAACCGAATATTGAATTCGGTTTTATTTTTACTTTTTCGCCTTTTCGCTATCTGTGTACGAATCTTCCTTGCTTTACACTTCTTCGGATCTATTTATAATGTTCTATAGAACAAATGCGGGCGCTGGGTACACACCCTCCTCCGATAATCTCAAATTGTCTGCGAAATGTCGGTGATCGCTCGGTTCTCTCTCGCGATCGCGTTTGGTTCCTGACCTTCAAAACTTGTGTACAATCTCATCTCTGGGAAACCGACAGGGCAACGCAGGGCAGGGCAGGGCAGGGTGACTTGTGGTGAAAGTAAAATGTTGATTTCGTCACCAGACTCTGATATATTTTCTCCTCTGGGGATGGGGAGGGGAGTGTGGGTGGGTACAGCCCGCCATGTGATCGGATCAAGGCGGTGGAATGTCCTCAAATCGCGCGTGGGCGGGCCAGCGTCTTGCCAGAAAATTTTCCATCATTGGGCGCCTGACGTTCCTGTTTGTCGTTTTAGCGAAATTCGGAAAAACTCGAGCAAAGAAAGGCCCGCATCGACGTCATACTTTTCTGTCAAGGTGCCAAGTGAATTTTTTACGCGAGAGAGAGAGAGAGAGAGGGAAACGTCGCGAATGACTTATGGGGGGAGGCGCGACTGCCTAACCACACACGAGCCCACTTTCCAGATAGTCTGTGTATCCATTACACCCACATGGAGAGCCAGACCGAGACCCACACCCAGATCCCATCTAGATCCATCCAGATATGTCTACAATGGGAAATGCAATAAGCTGTTTTGCTTTGGCGGCCCCAAATGCACACGTTGCACGTTGCAGCACAGTGCAGCACGTTTCGGTACAGTCAGACAGCTATAGAGTTTCGAGCCGTACTGTACTTGCAGCATTCATCTAAATAGATGTGTAAATGCATGTACATATGTATGTATGTGCCTATATGTATCTATCAATTGGATGACATTGCCGCCTGGGTCGCCTTGCCGTGCCTTGCCTTCCAGCAGCAATTATTGGCTTTGTTTTTATGCTGGCTAACTGCATTTCCGTTACTAACTGATTTACGGAACTGGCCTCGTTCGTTTCGTTTCGGTTCGATTCAATTCGAACTGATTCTAATTCCATTCCATTGCTGATTTTGTCTGTTTTTGTGTGTTTGTTTTTCGAATTGCAACGAATTCTACTGGTGGAACTGGCTCTACTTCAAGCGAACAATAGCTTGATTAATTGTTGATTTATTGTTGAATTTCTGTGGTGCACTCCAAGCGATGTTTGTTGAAGAGACACTTCCGCCACCGCCACCGCCCTCGCCCCCGCCCACATCTTGTGTTTGGTCGTCTGCTTGCTTATCACTTGTCACTTTTGTTGTCTGATTGCGTTTTATTGTCGCTATTTATTGCCCTTTTCCAGCCATCTCTCAAGGGTCTCCGAATGTTGGGTCTCCCCCGGCATTGTCCTAGTTTCGGTCCTTTCACTTCGCACACACCACACCACACCACACCACACAGGAAATTTCCATGGAAATTTACAATTGGCTCCGAGATTGGGAACTGCACTTACGCTTTCCCGTTCAAAGAGCGACGTCTGTCGGAGTATCTGTATCATTCAGTCCCACGATGTGCACTTGTATATAGATTTACAATGGATTCACGGCTATTCTTACTGATAAGCCCTTCCCCCATTCCCCCATTCCATTATGACGATAAGTCTTTGGAATTTAGTGCAATTGCTCGATGGGTTTACAGCTGTGGGTTGTGGCAGGAAATGAACATCTTTTTCCCTTTATTGTTGCAGGTGCAACCAAAGGCAATGCAGTTGCCAAGGCGAACTTTTAGATAAGCCGAGAAGAGACCCATGCATTCCATTCCGATTACCTACTGACTATTGCTGACATGTTTCCTTCGTTCGTTCTTAGGACTTTAAGATCGCTTAGCATCCCATCCTTTACGCCTTGCATCCACGTACTCAAAGGTATCTTCTAGTTGCGTCTGTTCCGATCGATCGCCTCGCGTCTACCTCACACTTGCACGTGCCTGCTAATGAAGAGCTACAGGTTGAAAAACAAGCTTGTTGTGGTGTGGCTGTCAAGTCTGCCTCCCTCCACCCTCCGCCCTCTTGCCCGTCTCCATGTGCGACTATGCATGTGTCTAACATTTATAGTATAATAAAAAATATATAGGTACATATATACATATATTTATAAAAAGGGGCCCGTCACACGAACTAAGCGTTTTGTGGGCCCTGCTCGGCAGCGGAAATATTTGCTACATCGTGTTTGAATATTATCAACATCTATTTCGAAACTATTGCACGAACTTTGGTACTTTGGAGCCATTAAACTAAGACACGCGTTGGCCGTTGCCTTGGCTAAGGACAGATTAGGGGGCTTGACCATATAGTAGAGTAAATATTTATATATGTATATTCTAGTCCATCAATGGAATGGAGGCTGTCTATGTTGTGTATAGTATGTATGTATTATCTCTTTGCTGTTCGCTTCTAGGGGCCAACCAGGTTCAAAGTCGGCATTATTTCTTGCTACGTTACTGTCTGAGCTATTCATTTGATTTATTTCGATTCGAATAATGGCAGCCGACAACTGTCATTGAAAATCATAAAAGTGTGCCATGTGGAACGGAAGTGACATGAGAAGCATGAAATTATAAATAAATGTTGGCTGCAAGGTGCACACCGCAAAGTCGCTGCCACAAAATGAGCAAACAACTCCGAAAATTCCAAGAATCGAATGTACGTCAATTAATAACAATTTTGTTTTGCACGAGCGTACGTCTTGTTTTTGGTTTTGTTTTGTTTCGATCACAAACTGGACCCGACCTCACATCATGACTTAATTAATGTATATTCAGAAAGCACAGAGAGCACAATTGAATCGGCTGGTCTGCGCTGGGGGAGTTTTTTTTGCCCATAAGTCAACACAATGGAGTGCCAATCATGACACTCATACGGGGTAATACTGGGGGGGCCACGAGTCTAGTAAACACACTTTGCCATGAAGTGGCAAAAGTTTAATAACAATTTATCGCAAGCTATATGCACATATTTACTCGAGTATGTACATATGCCTGGGACATTCATTTAATTACTCATGTCTGGGCTTAGCTCGATTCTTGCATGATTAATTCCGATCCCCAACTGGCGACTCCGACAACTACGACGACTCGATGTCTCTGTTGTCAAGGGGTGAACAGCCCTATGGCTATTCAAATGTGAGAATTCTAATTTGTTTTTCATATTTTACGAGTATCGTCAGGGGCTTTAACCACTCACAATAGCTCTGATAAGGGCCCTGAGCTGATTTTGGGCACATTTAATTTCCTTTGATTGTGAAATAGGAAATGGGAATTATTTTAATGATTTTAAAAGCCTTTTCCCATTAACTGAAACATTTATTCATTTGTAATTGGGTAAAAAATGAACTCAATTATATTCAAATTATTTAAACCCATCTGTGGCCTTTCGCCATTGACATCTATCTTTTATAGTTCCACATCATAGCTTTTATATATCCCCCAATCAAGTCCTTCACTTATAATTCCCCTTTCTTAGGAACACTTCACTGCAATTTCGAAACCTTCGGCTATAAAACCAATTGCAATGCCAAGCCACTAAAAGAGTCATATAAATCGTTTTATGAATCACACTTATGTACATCCTATATAGTACATACATATACGTACTCGTAAGTACCGATAACTGGGTTAGTCGGAGTGGGCGTGGGTGTTAATTACACGATGGAGTGTATAACAATTGACTCTAATCGAAATGCATTTTATTTTGTTTTCGCTAAATGCAAATTAAAAATGCATTGTGTCCCGAGGGGAATCACACTTTAATTGGCAACAATTATTGTCCAACTACCTCGTCGTATAAGCACGCGCCTTTGATAATAGGGGGGCTATATAGTGCCAGGCAAACCCTTTATGACACTCATCTGTTGGACCTTAAGAACATTAATATAAAAGATGGAAATGAATGGCGAAAGTAAAGAAAAAGGAGTTCCATGGCATTTGAGAGGCTATAGGGCTACAGATAAAGTGCGTTCCGTGAGATACCTTTCACTCACAGACCTCTGCTCACCCCCAGCCCATAGCACCGACCGATCCGCTTGTTTGGCCGTGCTAATTGGCAGATTTGATTTTTGGTTAGAGCCTTGGGGCTTATCGCGGGGGTCGTCGAAATGTGCACTCGGGCATACAATGAAGGCCCGCCCGCCTGCCCGCTTGGCCAGACACCGTGCCCGCTGTCTGTGGCTGCGTCTGCGACTAAAGTGCTAAATAGCTCAAAAGTACGAATTAAATAGTAAACACTCGGATGACCGTCGCTGATAGGCTATTAAAAATGTGCCTTTATTTAGACCCAACAACAATAATCGAGTCAATAATTGTTCAGAGTGACAACGGGCCGAAATGTGCTCAGAATTTAGTCCATGAAGTAAACTTTCCACAAGGGAAATGTCTGTGCGAAAGAGAGGAGAGAGACCCCAACTAACGGGTTTAGTTAGCGTGACTGTGCTAATTTGTTTGCGTATTTTATGGGGTCCTTGGAAATGTCATAACAATGGCGTCATAAGGTCGTCTAACTGCGTAGCCAAGGTGTCGCCAGTTGTGGGCGTCCTTATCGATGGCACCAGGACCAGAGTCGGGGAGTGTCAAGACACGCGAGAGATATCAAGGTGTCAGCTATCGTGGATAGGGATATGCAGGGATGGAGATTGGAGGATGGAGGGGCATACGAAACTCTTCATACATCCCTATAGGGAGTCTCCTTTTTCTTCTACCACACACAAAGAAGTAGTGGTCACAGGGAACGGTGATCTGATCGCATCTCCTCAGGAACGGAACCAATTGATTTGTAACCTCAATTATCAATCAACTTGTCTCGTTGACACCAATCAAACTGTTAAATGGACTTGGATCGACAGGGAACAGCGCTGAACCTAATCAATTTGTTTATTTTAACTGAGTTTCAATGCGTGCGCGATGTTTCAATTGAACCTCGGATGGATTCCACTGACCGTGCCGCGCCCCGTTCTGGGGAGCCGTCGTGCAGTTATTGTTGTTGTTGCTATCGAAAACCGCAGAAAAAAGGGGCTCGGCTCGTCTCGGCTCGGCTCGGCTCGGCTGTGGTCTACTCGGTCTACTCGGTCCGGTTGGATTCGTTTGGGCTTCTAGCATTTTCGATGGTTTGGGTAAGTTGATACCCAATCAAATTATATGGTGACAGGGTTCTATGGATGATATCAAATGGGTTTCCTTCCACTTACCTCTGACTCTGTGGAGGCCTCCTTTCTCCGTGTTGGACATGACGCCGCCGCCGCTCTGCGAAGAGAAATGGATATGGGAATATACCGATGAGCAAGTATTTTCAAATTAGAGACGAAAGTATCGCAAAGGGACACAATGATAAAGATCTAACAAAAAGATATTAATGGACTGGAAAGTTAATGAAGCTTTTTCCGGTGTAACTCACGGTTTGTCCCCCCATCACGTATCTTATCTAATCGCTGTCTGTGTCTCGTGTTTTATACCTGAACGTGCTCACGAAGAACTCTCGGCGCCAGTCCCACAAAAAACTGGATGGACTATATGGGACATTGTCTGTCCCATGACTCAAGGTGCATAATTATATCACACTGACTGGCCTGGCACGTTAGCGTTAGCGTTAGCTCATTCACAACTAACCGAATTCCCTGTCTCTGCTTATCTGCCCGCTCCATTATCATCGTCTGCGCGTCTTCAAATGCCGCCGCCATACGGACACACAGCCAGAACAGAAATCGGAATGCTAAATATAATGGGACCCCCACACGCACTCACCCACCCACACGTACACCCACAGAGACAGCAGAGAGCAGGGAGCAGAACCTCTGGTTTCTCAAAGCGCTTCCCATGCCAAGTGCAGGAGAGTGTATCGCTCATTTCTTTTGTTCTATTCGGATCTGCTGGCGCCGCCATAAATTATTGAACCATCAACTGATGGCTGAGGAAATTCGTCAGCTCTACGAACGAGTATTGTATGTGATTTCTGCATGCTAATCGCTCCCACCAGACGGCAGACGGACACGTGTATGCAGGTCTGGTCTGTGCATATCAATAAGTCAGCCAGCCCCCGGCAACATGTTCTGTCTCGAGTGGCAAGTGAAGCTTAGTCCAATCAATTAGCTTTAGCTGCGGTTTGTCCAACGTCCGACCAATTTGTTGTGCAAATATTTGACGTTGACGTCTGTTGTTGTTGGCAACAACATAAAATGCAAGGAATCCAGTTTCAGTTTCATCGTGCCGAAAATTATATACCCTAGCAGTTAGAAGACCGTTACATAAAATTCATACTCAGTTCTGTTCGTTCTCTAATCCGATTTATTACCTGCCTAAAAACTGTGATGCCTATATGTCAGGTATAGGGCGGCGACAGAAAGGCTACTTTTTTTTGGGTATCCCCAGATCCTCCAAAAGGAGAAAACCCACTGCAAGGGTAGAAAAACCAACCCATATGTGGTACATACATACATATATTGTATATATTTATCTGTATGCTCTCATATGACACACCAAATTATTGTCCTTGCCTGGTGACATGATTAGCCTTGCCTTTTGCATGTTGCCATGTTATTAACGGAATGAAAAGCGGCATCTGGCAGCGGGAAAATGTGCGTCTGACTTGGGCATTGACTATATACGACTTCTATATGGTCACATGCTTGTACGTCATCTTCCGACAGAACACTATTCCGATTCCTATGTGTCGCCAAAATCAGTCATTGCCATAACGCGCTTCCCCTGGTCTGGCCTGAGGTCTGAGGCCTGAGCCCGAAGGCGGTGGGAGGTCAGTATTGTATCGGGTAAATGTACTTATAAAAGCAATTATAGCTAACCAATAATATTAGTCATGGAAAAGCCTGCGCCTATTTTTATAGAACATGCCATTGCTTTTAACAATCTACTATAGATACAAATGTTCTACGTATGTTCTTGTTATTTAGATTGAACACTTCCTGATACAAGTATTGATTTCAGTGTTTGTTTATCTCAAATATTATTGTGTATTTTCAATTCCCACCTATTGAAACACCATGAGAGTTCCCAACTTGAATGCTTAATTTGGAAAACATAATTTATCTTGATAACAGTTTACTCATTTAAATCTAACAAATCTTAAAGTAATATTAGTAATTATTTTCATTAGGTATGTATATTGAGAACAAACCCACCTTGCACTTGACGACAATAATAAATTGTAAATGGAAGTTGTTTACGGCAAATTATATAATTTGTTCAACACAAACCGATTAACAATCTGTATCTGAATAAAATTATATTTACTGCGATTTGCATAAAATCCAACACACAACAAAACGGAGTCCGCTCTCAGAGTCGACTATGAAATGCACGTGCACTATATGTTATAAGTTTGTTCGAGACAATGTCTGACACTATGCTATATTCGTAAACACCACACAAAAACCAAAACCGAAGTGAATCACACAAACCACACACACTCCGGAAACTAAACGGATTTGGAGTATTGGGCAGACAGCTGTTGATTATTTTTGAAACAGAAACTTTTGGCGCATGCGCAGACACTTCTAGATTTCGAATACGGAGTCGAATCGAATCGAATCGCCTGCTGCTGCTGCTGTGGCTGGCTGCCTGCTGTGTTCACTCGGAGCGTTGGAAGTGAACTGAAAATGCTGCCTGCGCGGCAGCGGCTTTTTCTTTGCTTTGCTCAGTGCTCAGTGCTCAGCGCTCAGCGAAACGTACGGACAGAGCAGCGGCGTCGTTGGACGACGACGACGAAGTTGACAGGCCGTTGGCGCTCCGATGGGGCCATTTACAGTGCGGCTCTTGCGTTGGGGCCTCTGTTGACGTCGGCGTCTACGTAGTCGCCGCTGCTGGTGCCGCTGCTGTCGCCCCTATGTTGTTGTTGTTGTTGTTTTTGTTGTTTGTGGGATGCAAAATTCAAATTCTTGCGCCGTTTATTTTATTTTTATGCTGTACCTTATTTTTCGTCTGCTCTTCGCTGTTGTTACGGTGCCCCCTCCGATTTCTTCTCTCTCCAATATTTCTCCTTCTCTGTTTCTGTCTCTCCTTTACTTACTCTCTCAATGAGCCTGACTTCGGTTTCTTAGCTGTAGAGTGGAATTATGATTACATATCCAGATGATGTGGTCGGAGCAGATCGATCTGATCTGTATCCTTTTAATAATTTACAATTAATTCATTTAAGCAATAAAAGTTTAATTACCATTATGTCAATATATATGTATGTATGTATGTATAAGGGGCGGTAATGAGGAGAATCATATGGAGAAACGGGTCCAACGCTCCACCAGACTGGGTCGCGCCGAGACCCGCATGCGCTCGTCGAAGATGGGACAGAACTTCTCGGGAAACTTCTGCTGCAGGCACTTGATGACCGTGCCAGTGAGATAGTAGCGCGGTGGCCAGCGGCACTCGCAGGGCGGTATGCAGGCCGTGCAGACATTCTCCATGGCGTTCCACTTGCTTCTTGTTAGCTTCAGCTGTGGCTGGTCCAGGACTTTGAGGCGCCAGGGCAGGCGTGTGTCCCGCTCCGTCCAGTCACAGTCGCAGGGCGGAATGCAGATCATGCACATGTTATCTTCGGGATGTACCTCCGGTGGCTCCGCTGGCGGGGCCTTCTTGCACTTGTACATGTCGAAGCGGAATATCATGCCAATCATCTCGGTGTAGTTGTGCTCCCGCTCGCGGCGCAGCCACAGCTCCAGCAGATCCCAGTGACCCAGGTTCTTGGCACGGCTGCGAATCATGTGCATGCGCCGGTACAGGTCCGAGCGACGCACTTCATCGTAGTTGACTCCTGTCTGGGTCTTGAACAGCAGGTAAAGCTCATTCGGATTCTCGTCGGGCAGGCTGATGCTGCGCGAGAACTTGGCCATCTCGAAGTGGAACAGCATCCGGATGCCATAGCAAATGTGTCGGATGTGTTGAAAGTCCTTGATGTTCATAGCCGACAGCGCGGAGGCGTCCAGAAGCAGAAATTTCCGCCCCAAGATCATGTTAACGCGGAAAGTGTTCTACAATATACAGACGATACACCTGTGATCAATCTGTAAAGATCGGTTGTACCTTGGTGACCTACCATGTATTGGGGGTAGCCATATCGTTTGATCCAGAGTCTGATATCCATGTCATCCCACTCGAAGATCGATGGAATCGGTAGCTTATCAACCACATTGACGCATAGCTCCACGAGGGTAGCCGGAGAGGCACGGAACTGAATGGGTACATCCTCTAGATCGATCTTCGGACGACCCTTGAGGAACTCGTTGCGCCGGAACTTAATGGGCGGCACACCGGTGGGCACCTTCTTCTTGATCTTCCTCACCAGGAACTTGGTGTCCGCAATCCCGTAAAGATATGGCATCTTTCGTCAGCCAAAATTTGGTTTACTTTCCAATGTGTGTATAACAAAGATTATAATACAAAAAAGTATTATACAAACATAAATCACAAATATAGATTACTATTTTCCGATGGCTGTGATTGATCTATAGTATGTCCCATTTTGTCTGGAATTTTCTTTTGGTCGGATTACGGATTCCGGATTCAGAGGCACTTCCTTTTCACTCGAGATCATCAGCAGGCAGCAGGCAGGCAGGATTTTAACCATTTGCCACTTTAGCCATTCCCGTTCGCACTCAGTATTTTGGCGGTATCTCTGCTGGTGGCGGCCCTGGCGGGGCTCATGTTTCCATTTCATTTTGCCATTATGCTTTGAGCGCTACTTCGTAAACAAGCCGGCAGAATCTGGCAAGATCTGAACGGAGCCAGAACCAGCTAGAGGCCAGGTAGAGGCCAGGCCAGGCCAGCCAGGCCGACTTAGAACTGAGTCCCGTGTGAGGCGGCGGCTAAAACATCTGTCCGTCAATCAGCACATGCCAAAAGTGATTTATTATTACGAGTATTGGTAATACCCAATAGATCGGTTGTCCCTCCCGGCTCATAACGGTCCGGGCCGTTCAGGTAGGGTCTTCGTCCCAGTTACAGTTTACAGTCCTCGGGTGCTGGCCATGTGCTAATGTTTTGCCTGTCAAAATATGGTCAAGGGCAACGGCGACGCCATCAGTACATAATACTTATGAGTACACGAACATATAGCTACATCTGTATACATTTATTTTTATTTTTTTATTTATATTTATGAACCCCCGCGAAATGAAATCGCTTTGGGGCAACGCAGCGCAACTGACTGACTAGCGGCTGACTCATCCGTACAACAGCTCACGTGAGAGCCATATTGGAGGTGATTTTTTTATTTAAACACGTTTTCATACGTTTTCTGTTGTTCATTTTGCTGTTTTTATTATTTATTCTGTTCGGCAATCAAGCAAACCCCAATAAACCTCATCAGGTTCATTTAGGCGAACGCTTACCCTCATTAGCATATGCCCGTCAATTTTTTATTCACATGTGTTTCGGTTTTTTGCCGATTGGCAACTGTTTTTCGCCGTAAGCTACGATGACACCTCCCCAGCCAAACTTCTGTTTGCGAATGTTTTTATCACGAAATTTCGATTCGGAACTAAACACTTGACACATTGTCCCCACAAGATGGAGTTGGACTTGGGGGTGGGCGGATCTGGCGTCGCGATAGGCGTGTCTTCGAGAACAAAGGGCTTATAGTTTCTGTCCGTTCTGAATGGTGGTGACAAATGTATAATTAACTATTTCCCTGCATCATCAAGAGAGCGACTCTCTGGGCAATTAAAATTAAAGTGTCTGTTCTGTTTGTGCGGGCACAATTACTGTGAAGTCATCTCCAGGGGAACAGAATGAATAACATCAATGGAAGTAGCAAAAGATATTTACCAAAAATTTACTGTTTTACCTCAAGTCGTTGCGATTGACAGGGCACACCATTGTATCCGAATATTTAGTTGGGGTGACAGATCTAAAACCTTCTGTGATTTGGCGATATGGTGAGTGATCCTAGATCGAGTGCACATAATAGATTTATTTTGTTTGTGGCACTTACATATGTACATAGATCTTTTAAATTTTAGAGTAGAAAATCGAATGTTTCAGGTGCATAATTTTGGATACATTCGGGATGCTTGAAATTTGTGAATAATTGTCGAAAATGAATGCTTTGATGCTACAACTTTTTGGTGGTGTAAAAACGAGGATTACGTATAAATGATACATACCTATGCAAATATACTAAAGGGAAATAACTTTATTAAAAAATGGAACTGTATTGCTATCCGTATTATTATATTATTGGTATGCACTTGCAAAAGGTGCAATGATTTACTCACTAGGGCACATTCGTCGACAGACACGAGCGGCGTTGATCCGCTATGAAAATTTCCAGACGTCATTCAATACTTATGACGCGAACGGAGACCATTTGCCAGGAATTTTGATACTTTATTAAACAAGTGTAAGGAAGGTGATTTAATGGGAAAAATTGTATATTATATATTAGCTGAATACAGATTGGAAATATTTAAAGGTTTCGGGGAAAGAAAACTACCATCAAACACATGCGAGTTTTGAGTTTTTAATATTCATCAAATATTTAACGTGAATAAAACTGGCAAAGAGTTGGGAAATTCAAAAAAGTCCTGCAGAGATCTGTTGTCAAAACGATGCTGTCATTATCCCTAAACTGTACTATTCTGCAAAAAAAAAAAGGACCGCAACCAGACAACACCAAGTGATTTTTAAGTGATTTCACTTTCGTTGAAAAGGCTTTGAGACGTCGCCGAGGAAACTGAAAATGATATGACCATGTAAGGGCAACGCAAGAAGGCCCACAATGTAATGGTGGCAACCATAAATTAAGGGGTTCTATTTTTATAGCTAACTTGAATTACGTGCCACAAGCAGCACCAGCCGGTCCAGAAATGGAGTCTGGCTGCCCCCAGCGATGGGTAAGCAACAAGTTAGACCTAAAATAGAAGACGTGGCTGTCTCTCTCCGCGAGTCCTGCCTGTCCGTGGGGAGCTTGACCAACTTGCGCTGGTCCGGGGAGCAGGTACATGAAAATTAATAATGCAAATAAATTGTTAACTTTAAACGCGCAAATTCCAGTCTGCGTACGGCTCCTCTCTGCTCCAGTGTGTGCGTGAGAGAGTCTGGTTTGCTGTGGATGTGGATGTGGCTGTGGCGCGACAGCGACCACTTGAGGTCAGTTCGATCACGATATTCCACATTTTCTGGACCAAGGTGTTTTGGCGTAAGGTGATGGCAAAAGGTATTCCCTTTGAGGAGTGCTCTCTCTATTTTTATATCCAACAAATATACAGTAGTAGTATGCAAAAATATACTTATGCATGTATGCATAATATAAGAAAAAACAATAAATCAATGTGGTTACACTTTTATAAAACTTTCTGTAATAATATTTGGGCAGGAGCCTTAAATGTTTCAAAGTGTTATAGATTTTTTGATGATTAAGTTAATGGCATACAAGAATCGCTCGTTTGTTTCTTGACTCTAATTGTAATGCATTGATAATGGATAATGGACAAACTAATAATAAGAAATCGCGAAAGCGTCACCTTGTGTAGATACACCCTGGTCTGGATGGGCCATAGCCCGCGCAGCGACATGGCAGAGCGGCGGCTGCGCAGTCTCCGTCAAGATCACGACGACGAGCCTCCTTCGGCGGTTGGCTCTGGTTCCCTCTTCTTCGCGCTGTCAAGTGGCGCGTGCATAAGTGTGCTCTGCTCTGTGCGCTAGTGTGTGAGTGTGTGAGTGTACATTTCTTTGGTACACTTGAAGAAAATACTGGACTGGGCTTAATTAATGTTATGCCTAGGTCAGCCCACTTTTTCACTATTGTCGAGGGGAGGCGCTGGGAGTAGGTAGGAGGGGTAGGTCGGTGCGGGACGAGACTGTTATTTGGAATTCGAGCTGGAGCTGGAGTTGGAGCGCCTGATTACATGCCTGGCACATTTTAATTGATGATCCAAACGCAATGCCCGAGTTTATAGCTTCGTTTGGTATTTTTTGCGCTCTTCTACGCACCTCTTTCGCCCGTTGTCTGTTGTCTGGACTGCTGTCTTTATGATTATTGCTCTGGCTTGTTATTCGTCGTGTATCTTTTTTGCTCTGTCTTCTGTCCTCTGCTCTGCTTTGGTTGGAATGAAAGCTGCTGTCCAAGTCCTGCAATGACGGCCTTTATTCGAGATTAGGTACCTTTACATTAAAAAACATTACATGCATGTACTGTAAAGTTTCTACATATATTTTTTAATATTTTCAATAGCCCGCAATTGGAATATTATTTTGTCGAACATCAGATGATTGTCTCTCTGGGGCTTGACCTTATCAATAAGGCGCTCAGTTTTCTCTTTTTTTTTCTTCTGCCAGACACAAAAACAAAGACACGACTGTTTTTTGACGGGCAAAAAACAATTTGAAAAATTGTTAAGTGCATTTTTAATATACCTCATACATATACATACATATTTATGTATAGGTATACATATATGTACCTACTATCTACAGTTGAGCTTCGATTCAGTGAACTTCTTAATGATAATGTGAACTAGAAGATATGTACATCGTTTTGGACCCAAGGCTTTAGATAGCCTAGTCGCTCTGGGATATCTTACAGATGTGTGTGTGTTCAGAATCAAGTACTCCCTTCAGCACAGTATCAATATTAAGCTAAATGTGTGAAGGTGATTCCCTTTGGAGAAGTTGCACTGTATTTGGGTACAGTGGCAGGCCACTTTGAAATATTTTTAACAATTCCCAAACGCGAATGACACATTTTTATTTTGCCACATGATTTGACTTTTATTGAGGGCAAAAAATTGTAATTTTTTTTTTTTTATTTTGTATACAATTTAAAATACTTACGAGTATGTGTGTACGTGGGCACGCTTCAACTCGAGTTTTATATTTGTCTATTTTCAACTTCTATCCCCAACGCTATTCCATTTTTTTTTCTTTTTTGCGTGATCTTCCTCTTCTGTTTCTTTGCGTCATCAGCAGCGCGTAGAAAACAGACGCAGTCGGGCCCCCTTAAGATGGAGTCTATGTGTGGGTCTCCACATTGTAACATATACACGCGTACAGCTCATCCTATCCCCCACAGAAGTACACATATATGTACATACATATAGAAATTTCAACTGATGCTAAAACATGATGCTGGCGTGTGTTTTCTTCGCTTTGCGCCTGTTGCCAACGTCAAAAGTGCTACGTTCAATAAAAATCAAAAATAAATAATATTTTCAACATCCCATCGAAGCACCGCAAATAAACAATTTGAAGTATTATTGAATGCATAATATGTCCATACACACACATACATACATTGTATGTATGCAGAGCAGAACTGATGTGTCTGCTGATACAGCAGAGTTCAATTTTGATTGACAGCTACAGGCAGAACAGTACGCAAATCCGTTGAACTGAAATTGAATGGAATGGAAGTGGCAGGAAGTGGCATTCAATGAATCGTTGTGCATTCTTCGAAGCCAACCCCTACAGAACAAAAATATATACAATTTTGGTAACATATACTACTTAAATATACATACATATGCTCCGAAAAATACCATATTCTAAATGGAGATTAAAAGAAGAAAATATATGTAAAATATAAAAGTATGTGTATACTCTGGCCATTCCCATTGATAAGGAAGGGTACATCGAAACAGACTTTGATTGACCAGCCTGAATGGCTACAACAAAGCCACATGTACACAGCTGTAGAAACATATATAAAACTGCTCTGAACTGGATGCTGACGTCACACTTGGACTATATTTCTAAAGTCCAGCTTATGAACGCATCCATCTCAATCGCTGAAACTGATTGATGCACCACTTCCTATAGACTGCAATGCTGGGAATAGAGTGCCGGATAAGACAAAGTACAATATGCATTGCGCATGGAAATTCTACTCGTAATCAATTGATCAAAGATTTGTCCAAGCTGGGAATCTTCCAATTAAATGGGGAAGAAATGCGCACAAAATGAGTTCAATTGCCGGGTTAGCTTCTGTGGGCGTGGCATGTGTAGTCATTGTGTATGACATTTGCATTAATCTTAATTGATTAATAACGATTCAAGATCAAAGCCATTAGGCCATGCTATATGTATGGCCGTACAATGTTAATTTCAAATGTACATATACTCTTTGATTAAACAATCCTCCGGATCTAGGAGCATAAAGTCCTTTTTCTTACGTTTGTAAGAATGTAACGACACGCCAGGATGTACACATGTAAGATCTATATGAAATCATTTCCCATAAACATACAAATGTATGTATGAACAAAAGCCAAGCAGTCTCTCCAGCACTCCATTTGTTTATTAGATATTACTCCGATAGCAAAGGCAAGAAGTTGCCATTCCGACTATACTATTTTTACTACCTAAAAAATGGGTGAAGCTTGTAGTTTAAGATCCAATCTTTCCTACTTAATCTTAAATAGCAAACACAATATAATTTGGTTCGAGGTGTACTTATAGTCGAGCCACTCGACTACAATAATCATATTTTATATTTTTTTAATTTTTCAATTTGATTATCGTTTTCAAACGATTAATATCAACAAGGAAATACGAACTAAAGAGTTTAAATTGTCAAGGGAGCACTGGCGTTTTCGGCGTTTCAACGTGTGGCAGTGTTATTGTCCTTATCCTTGTTTTCATAGTCATCACTATCGTAATCAGTATCCTTATCGTTTTCATTGGTGTCCTGACTTTGCTTGATGGCTTTGCTCGCCTCGCGATCCTTCTGCGATTTCTCCCAGGCGAGCTCGAAGGGATACTCGAGAGGTTTTAGTTCATCGGGACACTCCTGCTGATTGGGTGCAGTAGCCTCGTTGATGGAGGCGCCGCGTGTATGTATCCTTTCCAGCATAGCGGCATTGTGGGTCTCGGCATTGAGATTAGTGATATATTCGAACAGCTGCTCTTTGGTGTAGATATTGGGCAGTCCGCGTCTCTCGAAGAAGTTCACAATATTGCCGCAGTCCCGCATTAGAAACTCCAGGGCACTTGGGTGCTTTGGCTCCACACTCTGGGCCACATCGATGAACCAGCACTTCCCTTCAAACCAGAGAATATTGTATTCGCTGAGATCCGCGTGGACCAGCTTGGCCTCGTTGTATAGCTTGTGCATGGCCGCCACAATCTCCTCATAGGCGCAGCTCAGCTCGGCAGCGTTCAGGCGGGCATCCTTCAGCTTGGGCGCCGCATTGTGATTGTCACCAATGAATCGCATGACCAAAACATGCTTCTTTAGGACCACCACGTCGGGCACGTTGAGGCCAATGTTCTGCATGCGCATCAGATTGTGCATCTCCTTCTCCGCCCACATGTTGATGACGACGCGGTGATTTTGCTTACTGAATCGATCCTTGAAGCGATAGTCGTCCTTGATGTACCGATCCCTTTGCTTGAACTCGTTCAGCGTGGTCTTAAAGATCTTGATGGCACACTCCTTGGGCAGGAGGTTGGGCGGCATCAGCACACCGCTTTGATGGCCATGCTCATTGCTTCCCGTGTAGCTCGAATCGGAGTTGGCGTGCAGAATCACCGCCTCCTTGCCCGTGGAGATGATACCGTTGATCTGTTCGAGTACTTGATTGTTGATCAGCTTGTACAACAGTAGGCGAGTGCTGGCATCCAGGCCCATTTCGGCGGTGGCCACTTTTTCGTGACGATCGGAACGGCCACGACGGGAGTAGGCCTTCAACTGATTGAAGACCTGTAGGTGGGTTAATAGGGATTGTGTTGGAAAAGGTGCAATAACAATGGTATCAGATTATAGCTCACCTTGTTGGACAGCTTCATGTCGAAGCCAGCTCCATCCCCAGTGGGGAACTCCGGGGGAAACGACATCACGCGCTGGGCATTGCGGACGGCGCACAGCTGCGGATCATGCTTGGTGATCATTTCACCCTCCTTGCTCATTTTGAAGCCACACCTAGGTATGGACTCCAGCCTCTTTTCGTTGGTCTCAAAACGGTCCCAGTCGTGCTTTAGCTGCTCCAGCTCATCCTCCTCGTAGTCATCCTCCTCGGTGTCATGCAGGAACTCCGCATCGCCGCTGCGTCGGAATTTGTCCAGAGTTACAGTCACTTTGGACTGCTTGTTCTGTTTCTGTTCGATCCGACGCAGCTCTTCGTTGTACTCGTGATCGAATTGGGACTGCAGCATTTGGGCAATGACTGCATCGGAGTCGCCACCGCTGCCGCTGTCCTCTTCCTGAAGAAGGGCCAGCACCTCTGGTGGCAAATCGGCTTCTGCGCAATCCTTTAGAAGAGAAGAGTAGTCCTCCCACTCTTCCGTTTCGGTGTTGGGCTTTACTGATATCGCGGCCACATCGGAGTAGCTGGCAGCCCCTTGTGAGGCTGCTTCCCCATCCCATATGGATGTTACTTCCTGCTCAGTTTTCATTCGCGTTTGCTGATGCCGCTTTACCTCATTGTTGTGCAGGCGAAGCGCATACTGCTCCGACATGATATCAGCTAGACTCGTGGTCTGCACTGGCTCCTTGGTCTTGATCCATGGCGACGACATACTGGCAGAGAAAATTGCCCAATAAATCAATTAAGAGGAATTCCAGCGATATTTGGTTTTATTCCACAAACCTTTTGGCACTTTTGGCGTGATCGGTGGTAATTTTCAAGTTTCTGTCGTGTGTTGTGTGTTCAGCTTGTCTGCTGGCTGCCAGCAGACTACAAGCAGTCCAAGCGTTACCTGATAGAAGACTATTGATATTTATACCGCAGTAAAGGTGCGGGGCGTCACCTGGCGAAGTATTTCCCCTAAGTTGCAATAGCTTTTCCTTTATTTCGTATTTTTTTTTACAAATGTTGTGAAATTGTGTGCAAAGTGCTTATTGGGGATGGCAAAATTAGCCATACATATCGGAATGGATGAAACCGATATTTTTCCGGTTTTTTCGAATTTAGCTTGAAAATGTAACAGTATTAGTAAGCAAGTTTAAATTCTCTTCTAAAAAAATAAAATGTTACTTGTCAGATTTCAAGGCTTATTACATAAATGCTTTCAATAAATAAACCAGTTTGTATTTGCGAATTATTGAGCTATCGATAGCTATCCGCTTTTCGTTTTACAGCACTAAATCCGAATCGAATGTCAGTGCAAAACGGAATGTGCAAAAGTATGCCTGGCGATACTTTTTGTTGTACTTGTACATCGCCAAAAATAATAATAAAAGTGAAAAATTTTTTTTGTTAATATATTTTGTTGTACAAAGAAGAAATGTTATTAAACTAATCGGCCACCTTTTTCGCCAGCAGTAACGGCCGCATAGAAACCCCGAGTGCATTAAATACGTGCTAACGCTGGTAAGAAAGATGGAACAAAAACGAGACCGAAAAAAAAAATCAAAATAGAATTCCGAATTTAGAATATGACAGACCAAAAAAAATTTTCAATTCGAACGCATTGCCTCTGCCGCCGCCGCTGCCGTTGCCGTCTGTGTGGGGGGACTTGGGGGTCAAACTTGAGAGGGAAAAGAAACGAGATCGGGGCGACAGAAGCAGAAACAGAAACAGAAGCAGAAACAGAATCAAAGGAGGAGCGGTGGCAGAGACAAAAGCGGCGGCAATTGATTTTCGATTTCTTCTTGGGGTTTTGCGCGCAATGGATTCTCGGAGAGATCTGTCTTAATTTGTGCTTAATTCTTACTGCTTATCCTCTCCATCACCACCCGCCAGCATCAACACCCAAAGCACGCGCACACGAACGTTGAAATAGAATACTGGTGTAATTATTATTTCTCTTCTTTTCGTGGACAGAGGCGCCTCTCCATCATCATACACTAACCGCCAATTCGCTACTGCTATTCCGCCTTCCATAAACGCCATAAAACATACCAAATAAGGAGCTACGCTTACGCTTGGGATCGCTTACGCTTGGCTTTGGGAACAGACTACCGAGTGATAGAGTGAAATGATAAAGTCTACCACCAACATACAGGAACAGCGTCTGCCACGTCCCGAGGACCAGCCACAGCAGGTGCATCCGCCGCAGCCACCGCCCCCACCGCCGCCGACGCATCAAGTGGCCGCCGTGATAGCCAACATGGACACACTGAAGACCGCCTTTCTGCCAAATCTCAGCATGGACCCCAACGTCCATGTCAGTCCGCACTACTGTCCCATGTGCCACCAGCAGTTCGAGCGGGCCCAGCACGTTACAGAACACATGCAGCTGTGCCACGGCATAACGGTGAACGCTCAGGGAGCCATCACATCGCTGGAAGCCGCCCAACAGCAGCACCAGCAACAGCAACAACAGCAGCAGCAGCAGCAGCAACTGAAGCCCAACTATTCGTGCGTTAACTGTGATGAGAAGTTCGGGAGCGCCGTGGATCTGGACGAGCACCAGCGAATGACGCACCAGGCGACCGCCTTCCTTGCGCGTTGCCTCGTATGCAGCATTTACGGTGTGCATTCGGCCACGCCGAACCCCAACGAATATAAGTGCACGCAGTGCGGGTCCGTCTGCACGACGTCCATGCTGGCGGCGGGCCAGCAGGCGTTCATGGAGCAGCAGGAGGCGCCCGTGACACCCGACGAGCTTCCCGCCATTGCGCCGCGTGATATGAGACTGACGCCCGAAGAGCAACATCATCAACAGCAGCAGCAGCTGCAGCAGGAGCACCATCATCAGCAGCAGGAACTGCTGGAGCAACAGCAGCGGGAACTGCAGGAGCATCAGCAGCAACATCACCAGGACGATCTTTCTGGCGACCAAGTGGGCCTCAAAGTCCCGCCGCTCACCGTCAAGCTGAACAAAAATTCGAATGGAGCCTCCGTCGCCCATCCCCAGGTCATAATCAAGGAGGAGCCACTCAGCCTGAGCGACAGTGGCGATGTGGTTAACGCTGTCCCCGTCTATGCCATACAAGCGAATCCCGGCGTGCACGCACCGGCCCCTGGCGCCGCCACCAGTGTTCTGGTCAGCACGCGTATAGTTACCGCGGATCAAGCGCACAAGATCCGGCACAAATGTCCAGACTGTCCGAAGACCTTTAAAACGCTGGGAACCCTGGCTATGCACCGCAAGATCCACACAGGCGAAGCAGAGTAAATTCCATTTATATGCGTTCTATGTGAAAGTTGCTCCCGCTGAACAGTGTGACCAGCTCTAGAATGTGTATAAACTGGGTCACACTTTTCAGCGGGAAAGCGCCCGTTATTCGTTTAGGGCAGCCCTGGTTTCAGCACCCAAATGGAACCATACGATCCGATCCGATCGCTGTGTATTTCGGTTCCGTTCGGGGTCTGTATGGCCTGGAGGCTCTCCCAGCTAACCGTAATATTTTTACCATATTGTATATGATTTTTTGTTTCTTCGGACCAGCTGGGCGCATGGGCACGCGCCCCTAAAGCGCCTTGGGGCGTGGGCCATGCGCCCTCGTGTGATGTTTGTTTTGCATTTTATTTTTACATCGACTGTTACTAATAATATAATTCTGATTTTTTCTCTCTTTTCTCCCGCGCCATCTCTCTATTTATTTCTTTATTTCTCTCTCTCTCTCTTTCTATTTTTCTGTGCATTCCGTTTCATCGCGCTATTTTGAAAAAAAAAAAACAAAAACAAAAAAAAAACTGTATATCTATGCCAATTCTTAACTCTCCATTCTCCGCTCTCCACGTCCCGAAACTTCGACAGCGCCACGCCCAAAGAACGCCCCTACACGTGCTCCTACTGCGGCAAGTCCTTCACTCAATCGAATACACTAAAACAGCACACTCGCATACATACAGGTGAGAAACCATTTAGATGTGGCTATTGTGGCAGGGCGTTCACTGTTAAGGATTACCTGAACAAACATTTAACGACTCACACGGGTGAGAAGCAATATTTTTCAAATCAAATCAGTCAGTCAATCAGCTATCAACTCAACCAATCAATCGACTCGTCAATCAATCAATCAATCAGCCAATCAGTAAATCAAAAAATGAATCACTTCAATAAGCAATACTCAACAAAAAGAGAAACCTCTGTATGCAAGTCCATTCTCATTTGCCATTAATCTCTTACTCTCTCTTAATCTCAGTCTCTGGCTCTCTCTCTTTCTCACTCCTCTGCGCAGGCTGCCAAAGCTTGATCTGCGCAGGCGCAGCCAGAAAGAAGAACATGGCAACGAGAACAAATCACAATTACGATGTGCAGTGCCAAAGTTTTTGCCATACTCTTCGTTGAGCAGCCAAAAAAAAAAAAGATGTCTAGTTTCGGCCAGCCGAATCTTACATATCCTAACAGAAAGCATAAGTAATCCCCCAGCGAGATTTAGTGCTACTTCTGCTAGGGTATAAATGCAATTGTGATAATCCAATTCCGTATCGCCCACCGCCTCATCTCATTACGTAATAATATGTCTCGTATGCATTTTAACACCACCAAACCACAGCCAAATATATACACACACATCCTTAAATATATCTTTATATACATATATACAATATAATCTATATACAGTTTGATTAAAACGTGCAAACCCTTTTTATATGCATATCTCTACTGTACCCACACACACATCAATCAGTCAATCAAACAAAGTTTTTGGTACTGCACGCACCATGACACATACTGGCGTTGCAAACGACATGTGCTAACCAAGTGTTCCAACCTTCCTTTCGCCTTCGTTGTTGCAGGTGAGAAACCGTTTCATTGCGGCTACTGTGAGAAGTCCTTCAGCGTGAAAGACTATCTCACCAAGCACATACGGACGCATACCGGCGAGAAGCCGTACACCTGTCCGTACTGCGATAAGCGCTTCACGCAGCGGAGCGCCCTCACCGTGCACACGACCAAGCTGCACCCGCTCTAGGGCAGGCCTGGCGGGGGCCGCCAACCCGCTGTTGCTGCCGACCCCGAGAAGCCGTCGTAGAGGAGGCACCACTCCTTCTTGGAGGGTGCCGTTCAGTGGCAGTGGCAATACAAGGAGCAGTAGCGATAAGCTGGATCAACAAACTAGAATGAAAGACCTTTTCAAAGACGACACACACACACACACAAGAAGTTAACTGAAGTGGAGCAACGCAACCAACGACTGGCAAATCTCCTCGGAAGGGCTGCTAGATACTAAATTACTAAATTAGATTTTCGTTTTCAAAAAAATCAAAGTTTTACTAAACTAGCGTACAGTTCTAGAATGTTTAAGTTAATGCAATCGATTTTTGATTCTTTTTGGTTATGTAGATGTTTGCAATTTTATTTTTTTGTATATCTATATGAATATTGTATATCATATTTTGTTATTCTATGAGATTTTATATGTTGACTCCTAGCGCACACTCACGCACCGACTCGGCGCTATATATACACACAGAAACACACACACATCTATTATTTATGCGTATATATAAAGAGACGACTATTTTTTATCTATATACTATGTGGCAATATTAATTTTATCTCAAACTTGTTTGTAAAACGTTTTTAAAAAACAAAGAAGAGTACACTCAAGTCTACGCGCAAAACTTAAATTATTTCTTAAATTATACATTTATGTATTCGAACTCAAACAACACTAAATTATTTATTTTTCATAAAAAACACTATTCGAAATTTTTACTCAAACCATAAAAAACAAAAAAAAAAACACTCAAGAAACCAAACCATTTCTTAACTATTTGCATACGAGCAGGATCTCGTTTGTTTTGGCTTTAAAAACTTTATTTACTTTTAATCTGTTTAGCTTGTTTTATTCAAGAAATGTTAACCATTGTTTATTTTTTAAATTATTTAAGTTAAAAGCGTCGCTTTTGTTTGTTACACTAAACAGTGAGATTGTATAAAACTAAATCTAAAACATAAAACTATAACTAAATAGAGAACAAAACAAACAACTAAGCAATTAATTTTACAAAATTTTGCATTTTTTAACGCAAGTCAAAAAGTATTTAAGAGCAAATTGAAAATGGAAAATCTACGCTAAACGCAACACAGCTTTATGCGCCAAACTAGAACATTAAACAAATTAAACATAAACTAATCTAACCATCTATACAATTGATAATTTTGATAAACAAGCTTCAAGTTGTTTTTGTAACATATATACATATGTATGTAATTTATCCAAATGAGAAAATTCATAATTTTTACTACTACTTAAAAGCAATTTTTAAACAAAACTATTACTTGGACGAGTTGTACGTACTAAACCAACTAAACCATATACTAAAACTGTAGCAAAACCAAAACCATGTACATTTTTATAACATAGTGTTATATAATTATATAAACTATATATGTATATACAGAAATATATACACACATATAAATCTGTATGTAATATTAATGCATAATACACTCAAACAAATTGTCTACCTAAAATGGCACATAGCACAGCAACAAACGATGCGCAGCGCATGTAAAACCAAAATAAATTCTAAGTACTAAAATACTGTAATTTTTTAAGTTTTAAATAAACCGAAATGAGTTGACGATCAAAAGCAACACACAACAAACAAACAAACAAACAAACAGAAACGAAGAAGGACAGCTTATCTAACCGCAAAACTAAGAAAATTATTTAACTATGCTCTAAGTGAATATGAGAATGTATGAGTATGAATGACAATGGCATAACGAACTAATCATGTTGATAACGATACGTACCGTACTAAATACCGATTAACTATTAGATCTTAGCCACGAAACCAATAACGAAGCCAGACAGACAAAACGCACACGACAGTGAACAAGTGAGTAAATAGAAGGTAGAGTGTAATTAAAATGAGATTTATTACATATATAACTAGATATTATTATTATGTATGTATGTATGTATGAACTTGCAATCTAAATTTACGTGAGCTAAAACTAGTAAATATTCGAGCAATATTTCAATTTACATATACATACATATATGTATATACACATATATATATATATATATATACAAGATGAACTATATACACAAAATAAAGTCCAACCATGTAGAAAGATTATATACGAAAAGAAAGCAGTCTCAAAAGAATTTTGATTTAACAGAGACTGGATTGAAACCACGTTCAAAGACTCTTTTGGTGAATTCTCACACATACTATCTACATACATATGTGGGATTCTTGATATAGAATTTGTATTGCTCTCTATTTTCATAGATTAATTTTCACAAATGATTGATTGTATTTGTATAATTAAATCAACCATTCTGGGTTACTTTGCAACTGAAGACAAGCAATTATTGGCCATGTTCTAGCATAATGTCGCAAGCAGGGCTCAGGTTGCTCTTTCAGGAACACATAAGACACTTGTTGCCCCCTGTTATCTGCAATCAATCCCCAAGGGAACCCAAAAACCGCATTTTGTTCATTTATTTTAGTTTATTTAGTTTTTGTTGTTTTTTCTGTTTTAATTACAATGAACGAATATTATGAACACTATCACACTTTCAAAATGTTTTCGGTTTTTTATCATTTTTTCTGTTTTTTTTTCGATACTTTTTAGGGCTGTAGTTTCATGTGCGCTGAGCAACTAATTTAGTATGCCTCTCCTTGGTTTTTGGTTTTTATTGTAATGCTGATTACATTCATATATGTATATATATTTATATATAATATAAGTAGTTATATATTTATGTATATGTCATATATATTTTTTACACACACTTTTGATCAAACGCAATCAAGAAGTTGGCTTAAGTTTTCCATCAATTTATTTGTTCATTTCTGGGGATTTCATTTCTATAATTTGTTTTAAATGCTCAATTTGTTGCATGCATGTTGTATCTTTACCTAATTTAACCATTTGCCATGTTTTACTCGCTATATGTATATAATTTTATATATGTATGCTTGCTGTGTATATAGATATACATTTAAATGCATATACATATATGTACATACATATACATATATAACTGTACTATATGTTCTCTATGGACTTGTTCTCTCCAAACATTCTAACGAGCGCATCCAAAAATGTGTTGCGTACATTTGAAATGTATTCACTTTGTGGTTTCTTTGCTTTTTTCAAAACTCCTACTACGTTCGAAAACAACGGATATTAAACATTCTCTGGGACTGGATCTAAAATATGGGAAATCAACCGCACATTTGAATAATACTTGAGACAGAATTTGTTCAGCTAGTTACGATAAAAAAAAAAATTTACTTAAGCGTCTATTAAGCATTACCTTACCCATTTCCTTCCGGAGCTTGGCGAGATCTTTCTGTAACTGCCACACAAAAAGTTAACAAATACCTGGGCTCTCTTGAGTATGTTTCGGCCTATCTTAAGTATGGCACTTAGTATTTACAAAAAGTTTACCCCGTTCGATTTTGGATGGGAAAATGTAGGAATTACAAGTATACAAGTATAATATAATACAAATATATATTAGTAGGTAATTAGTAAGATGTAAAGTGTGTGCGATAGTTATGAGGGAATTTCATTACTAGATTTTAATGCCTATAAGCTCAAATTTACAACTGATTATTCACTGTTCCTTAAAAATGATTTTCGCTGTGCTCCCTCCCAAATGTCATCGCTATCATTTATAGAGAGATGGTGAGGATATCTTTCGAGTATAGTGTTTGTTCGGTTGGATACGAAATAAGTGACAAATGAATCGAGTATTAGTAACTGTTGAGGAACTTAGATGTGAACTCAAAAGTGTGTAGTAGGAATAGGTTTATCAATAATTAGTTTCTTGGTTTAACAAACAGTTTTATCGTTTACCTACACAGGTGGGCTCTGTTTAATCGCTCTCTTTCGTACAACTTTGCTCGAAATCAATCGAAATCAAATTGAGAGAAATCAATAACGTAAAATCATCTAAAAGTGTATCAAAATTGTACAAAATTCATCATCGGTTATTTTTGCTTAACATTCTTCACTCGTTCCATTTCAATTCTATTCTCTTCTCTTCTCTAAACATTTTTATTTTATTTTGTTTTATTTTATTTTTTAAATAAAGTAATGTTTTTTATTGTTTGTGTTTTGTGTTTGCCTTTGTTCATGTTTGCTTTTTGTTGTTTTTCTTTCATTGCGAAATTAAAGTAATCCTTTTATTGTTTGTGTTGTTGCGCTATATATTACCTATGCTGCACCCTAGTCCTCCCATACACATACATACATACATCTACATATACAATCATGTACTATCGTATCCTTTAATACTTATATACAAATCCATCCGTCATGTCGCTGGAATATCGTCTACGAGTACTTCCTCCTCCCACAGTCCACAGTCCTTCCACAGTGGTTTCCTTACTTCGAGTGAGAGACAATAGAGTGCGAGACCATCGAATGGGAGAGCATTGAATGCGACACGCCCGATATTTCCGCATAGGTGTCCGTCGGTCCCTCGGCACTGCATACAGAGTCCTCGGGTGTACGGGATGGTTCCGCCTCGGTGATCTCAATGTCCTGATGATGTTTGTTGCTGCGGTGTTTGGCACTTAGAGCCTGCGGAATAGCGATGTGATCTTTTAGTACGTTCTTTATAACTCCGTTACTACGCAATTATAGTTCATTTTGTGTGCATTCTGGCTAGACATATGAAGTGCTATCTATGGACGGACACATGCACACAGAGTGGGGTGCGGGTACGGGTACGGGTACGGGAAGGGCAGGACTGGGGGGTCTAGTTGAATAGACAAACGTGCGGAGGAAATGTCTCTTATTTTGAGGCAATGAGGTTAGTTTTCAGGTATAGTCACAACACACATAATTTGTTATTTTGTTTGGTTAGGTGGTTAGGTTAAGTTAGGTTTACTTTAGAGAGAGGCTGACATTCTTACCTTATCCTTGCTGCCCTTTTTCTACATTGAACATTTTTGGTATTGGTTTGAGTTGGTGGTAGTGATGGGATTCGAATATACGAGTATTGTACATAGTCATGACAAGAACAATGATATATATATATATATTTATATATGTATTAATACAAGTCACATACAAGGGGGAGCAGATCAGAAATAAAGATTCAGAGCGAGAGAGAGACAAAGAGTGATAGTCAGAGAGAGAGAGAGAGAGAGGGAGAGAAATATCTAGGGATAGCTTGGGATAGGCAGCAATATAGGATTTTAGTTCGAAGAGTATTCAGAAACTGATAAATTGATAGAAACAATCTGAGTTCCCTATACCCCGGTCCTCCATTTTGGTGATGTCATGTACAGTGAGCGCGATGACTACGACTACACTGTGGTGGACAGGCGACAGAGACAGGTGTCGTGACCCCTGACTCGGACTCACCTGCAATGAGAAGCGACGATGACCCGCCTTGCGTCCACCCCGTCGTTTGCTGATGTGCGGATTGTCCTGTCTCAAGGTCTTGTTCTTCAGTATCTCGAGTTGTGTGTACAGTCTGAAAGCAGCGAATCCAATCATTGGGAATACAATGGAAGTACGATTGAGAAGATATGTATGTAAGTAATTACCTTTTGAGTTCAGCACGTATATCCTCGGGACTCATTTCGGATATGGTCAGCTCACCAATGTCGGGGTCACCCAGGCAAAGGCCCGCATAGCCTCCGCCCAAACGCTGTCCGGCATCGTGTGAAGCACCCTTGAAAGCATCCACAGGTAAACGTATTGATAGATCATACGCTAGCGAACGAACCTGCAAGCTATGAAGATGCAACAAACACCGCAAACCACACTCAGGAAGTAAAACGTAAACCGAACTCAAACTCAAACTCAAACCGAATCGAATCGAATCGAGAGCAAGTACACAAGTATAGAAATAGAAAGAAGGAGAAAAACGACTCGAAACTCAAGATCAGATCTGTGCAGGTTAATTGGTGATTGGGTATGTGATATGTGAATGCTGTGAGTGCTGGCTGAGTATTTGTATTTGAATACGAGTGTGAATTTGAATGCGAGTGTGAATGTGAATGTTATTGAGTGTTTGATGGAGTTGTGATGGAATGGTGGTTGTCTGTTGTCTGCGATCATTGGTTATGATTTTGTCTGATGCTGTGCTGAAAATGAGAGATAAACAAAGTTCGAAGGAAATCAAAAACGGAATATAAAACTTAAAAAAGTTGGACTTTAGCTATAGAAGACTAATTATTTAGACAGACAGAGAGAGAGTTTTCAGGTTGAGCATGTATCTAGGTTGAGAGAGAGAGACAGACAACGAGCGAGCGACAGAGAGACAGAGAGAGAGAGAGGCAGAGAGGCAGAGCAGGTAACAGTTACAGTGAGGCGAGGCGAGGCGCGTGGAAGCGGAAGTGGAAGTATTCTGGGAATTCTAGGGGATTTTGAAAGGAAACCGATTTTTGTCATATTTTTATTGTTGTTGATTTTTGTTGTTAATACTCGTATTGTTCTTGCATACAAAAAGCACATGCAAAACTAAACTGGACATGCAAAAGTGTGTAATATAGCGTGCAAATAAAGTTCAAGTGCGAATCGAACAAACCAAAGACAACACATTCGGGGGACAAAACACACAAGACACACTTGCAGCAACTTCATAGCTTGACTAAATTTCATCAAAATGTTAGCTTAATACTAAAATTATGTTATGTTATTTTTTGTTTACTCCAAACCAAAGAAAACTCCAGAACAAGAAACCAAAGAAGACAATAACCAAATAATATATGTAACAAATTTTTTCAGCAAAAGCAACAAAGCTTTCGTTACGTTTAGGTTTCGCTTTTTATAGTTGAACAAAAATCGTTTCCTCAGCAAATTTCAATATTATACCAAGTACATCTATGGATGGTAACTTTAAACAAATGGCAACGATAAATGGCGATGGCGATGGCGACGGCGATGACAGATGCAACAACACAACCCTGCCGGCAACGGACAAAGCACAAAGCCCAAAGCCCAAAGCCCAAAGCTCACGAGTGGGGAAGAGGGAGAGAGCGACTAAAGTACCGCAAATTCAAGCCCGGACTTTGAACGCCACACACACTGCCTACAACTTCTTCTTGTTTGAACCCAAAAATTAATCTCAAACTGAAAACTTGATCTAAATTAAAGGTAAAACGTAAACAAACGGAAACAAAGAGTATTATCAAATAACTGAAGGGTGTCCAAAACGTTGGGTTACCTGCTTGTGCTGATACCACAATTTTGGCACAAATATCAGACCCAGGGCGAAGCTGTTCGTCAGCTGGGAGCGGACGAAGAGGGCCAGCAGTATGGCGCTGGGACTCATTTCCGGGAGGTAGACAAAGCGCAGAAAGTAGAAGCTGGACGAGACGAGGAACTCCAGCGTGAGGGCGGTGACCAGAAATTGTCGTTCCTGCGCCGAGCGGAGCGGAGCGGAAAGGAAAGGAAATTACTTGTAAATGCATTTGACCCACTTCCACTTCGAATCCCCCTGGGGTCTTCGCATCTCACCCGGAACTGAGTGTTGGCATTGCGACTGGCTATGGAGAGGTGCAGGCCGAAGCACAGGATGAGTATCTCGCTGGTCTGCGTCACCAGCTCCCACTTAAGCGGATGGCAGGTGTTGGTGCTCGCCTCGCGCAGACTCTCCAGCTGGGCGCTCTCCAGCAGATCCAGCGATGAGGCCGTGAAGGCGGACATGTAGCACACCACAGCGAACACCATGGCGCCCAGATACTTGAGCAGATCCACGTCCCGCAGCACCCAGCGGTGGGCTTTCCGTGTCCGAAAGTCCACCAGGTGGCGGTACAGCTTCAGTATGATGGCGCCGTAGCAGGTGATGAATCCTAGTTCCCGCAGCCAGGGCTCCAGCAGGCAGCGCTCGGTGGAGGCGGGAAAGAAATGGACGGCAACCTGCAGATGGTCTACTTAGTAGGAGAATCGATGGACAGGACAAAAGATCCACTCACAGATGCATAAAGTAAAACAATTCCCAGCAGTATCGTCTCCAGCACAGTCCACATGCCCGAGGCAATGGCCTAGAAAGTCAAACGTTAGAAAGAACCCACCAGGATGTCCAGAAAACGCACCTTGCTCTTTCTCTGTCTGAAGACAATCACACCCAGGACCACACAGCACAGGATACAGGCGCCCAGGACAATGGCCACCAGCAGACGCAGACATGCGTCCATATTGAGAGCCTCCTCCTCCTGAAAATTGAGGCACACCCCATGCTGATCGCAGTTTGTGCAACCGCCCGGACACGGAATGCACGAGTAGTTGTCATAGCCCTCGGACAGCTCCACGAGATCGCCGCGGAAGCCCTGCAGCGTGGAATTTGGCAGATAGAAGGACTCCCGACAGAGACACGTGTACACATCCCTCGTGGCCGCCGGCTTGTTCTCCGTGAGAAGGCAGAAAGTAGTATTTCGATCACACCTGCAAAGGATTTTCCATCTATCATGTAGTAAGCACTCGAAGGAAGCCGTGTGCCTATAACTCACCCGTGACGACGTCCGAACACCTCCTCCAGGCCATCGTTGCACACATCCTCATCGGCAGCAATAAAGGCAGCTGCCACTATTCTGAAATGGTTCATGTCGATGATTGTTTTCTCGTCATTTTAGGGGTTTCCACTTACTTGATTCTATGCTCTGTGAACGATATGCGAAAGGGCCACAGCCAGCGGCGCGTCAACAGGTTGCAGTCGCGAAAAGGGGCGCCCCACTCCTGGGTGCCATCGCTGCTGTTCCAGGCCGCACTGCGAGAGGGAGAACAGGAAAAAGCATACATGTACATACATATCATTGTTGGAAAGTATCCAAAAAGCTGATGAAATGGGATTTTTAAGTGGGGTAGAGCATGGGCTGCAGTATGCAGAAGTTAAACGGGCATAAAATTTATTTAATCACCGCAATTAATTCGAATTAAATAAACCTATCCATTTTTGGAATGAATAAATAGTCGAATATAACAATGGAACTTAGGCAACCAATTCGCAAAAGGCAACCTGTTAACGGTGCGTATGCGAACTAAAATTACGTATACGACGAGGAGGGTATCAATTATTTACCCAGCGGATAGGTTAATTGAATGAATAAATACACAGTTGAATAATTATAGCTATCCAATGAGTTAACCGCGCCAGGAAAACGTATTCATCGAACTACTAATTAAAGCTATCAATAGTCTGTAAACGTTTAGGAACATAAGTATTTTAACCTATGTAATAATCTAATCAAATAAGGCTTACAATGATGGTTAATAAAATCTAACTGAAAATCGTATATGTAAGTATCTGATCTTATTATCGGATGTGAAAAGTAAAATCTTTAATCTTGGGATTTTCAAAAATGGGAGCATACTTTTTGGGGCAGCACGAACCAATTTGAAAAATATGAAATTAACGAGAGATTATTGAACTTACCCTAATTCCCGCCAGTAAGAGCCCAAAAACGCCTTGTTATGCACCTGATGCGGTGGTATCTGCAACATATATGTACATACATACATCATTAATATCGCCCATAGCCCCATTATGGCTGATTAGCGTGTGGTATGCATACCGTGACATTATCCCGGAATTTAACGACAACCGTGTGTATGCTCGGCGCGGCAATGGCGAAGGCCAGGAGATTCTCGTCCTCGTTTAGGGCGTAGCTGGCGATACTGTTGGCCCGACGGCTCACCTCCTCACGTGTCGGCTCGTCGATGGCAATCGGAGTGTTGGCATTTGGGAATTTATTCGATAGAAATTCAATAAACTGGCGTGCGGCATCCTCTGCAATGTCGGTGAAGTCGTAAAACTGCAAACAACAAAATGAAGAAGCTATTAATTGTCCAAGGAAATTAAATGTGTATGAATGAATAATCCATACTCCTTGAGTGGGCTCATCAGCATGCCCAAGGCTTGTATGAAACACCCCCCTTATAATTATACACAATTATGTATATTACATTTTATATTTTTCTCTCAAATGAGCTCAAATCAATCTCTTTCATCGTGCTATATATGTATTTAAATGCTAGGAGGCAACTGATTTAATAAACATTAATCAATTAGGGAATTTTTTGAGGAAGTGCCATACTGGCTCGGGTAACACATTCGCAAAGGGCAACCTGTTAATGGGGCGAGTGCGAGCAAAAATTACGTATACGACGAGGGAGGGTCGTGATTTGCCTGATCAGGCCATTTCCCTTGGCTTGGAACCCTGAAAACCTTGGCAATTAATTATTCACATGGCGCCCAGGACACGTTCCACACAGACCAACACCTTCCGCATGGAATGCACAAAAACTTTTGCTTCGGCCGGTAAATAATACGATTTGGGGCCTAAGCTAGGGTTGGGGCTGGGACTGCACAAATGTTTTTAATCCATGTTTGTTCAGCTCTTAACTGACCAAATGTTTGTACATAATTTACACGTTACAACCGGACCGGCTCTCGAGATCTACGCACAGGAAGCAGTGCGAAAAGGAATGACGGGGATGGGGATGGGGAAGGGGAAGGGCAAACCCAACAGGGCTTTGATGACATCATTATGACTTTTCGGAAGCAAAAGTAACCACAGCAAAGACATGCTCAGAGGGGAGGGAGCTGCGACTGCGACTGCCCCGCTCTCTGTGGGTGAGTCATGTGGCTGGACACGGCCACCTTTTGGCCATTAACAGGGCCACATTGCGTATACGCTTCAAAAGTCCCAAATAAATTGAGAAGCGGAATACGAATATATACAAATATTTTTGGGTATTCGTGTATATATGTATGTTCCTTATACATACATATGTATTGAACCATATCAAGGTAAAAGCAATAAGTTAAGGTACAAGAAGACACGACTGGGATAGAAAGCACCATCTTGTACGAGTATGTGTGTGTGTTAGACGGTAAGCATAATCGTAAAACTTAAGATACCGTAAACAACATGTGTATATGTATATATTTTAGGCTTTTTGCAATATTTTTAAACATAGTTGAAGCAGGAAGTCTACAGATCTCTCATAATATATGTATGTACATACATATCTAGAATTTGGATATGTGTAGTCCCAGTTTCTCTGAAAACGCTAAATAACTTATGTTTCTAATAGTAAAAACTCGCACTCGTCTGTCTTTTTCTATCAAATGGCTGTGAGTTTTTCAAATATGCTGATTCTAGTTTTCCCAACATTTTTGAATCTTCTCTTTGTTCCGCACGAATACTGAAACCATGAGTGCTTTGTATCCAGATAGGACGTACATATACCCTACAATAACCAGGCGTCGCTTGAAATGTATATCCCCTCCCGAAAGGAATAGGTAGGGTACCGCATAAATGTGTATGGAAAACACTTGTAAATAGCGGTAACCACAAAGCACAGAGCCGAGAGTGTGTGCAATAAAACATGCATACATATGCAAACAAGAACCCCCACATGTGCGTCTGTGTGTGTGTGTGTGTGCGTCTGTGTGTGTGTGTGTGTGCGTCTGTGTGTGTGTGTTGGTGTGCAACTATGCCAAGAGCTTAGACACACCGCAAACAGAAGCAGACTCGTACAGAGGGCAAAACAGAGAAAGAGAGAGAGAGAGAGAGAGAGAGAGAGAGAGAGAGAGAGAGAGAGAGAGAGAGAGGAGAGGCTGCCAAATGAAATCAGTAAGGCGCGTTTTACTGGCTTTTTAATGTCCATGCGAGAGCTCTCTCCGCATCTGCATCTTCCTTTTCCTACCACTTCAGCGACTCTCCCTACGCTCCCTACGCTCTCTCTCTGTCTCTGTCTCCCTCTGTGCACGTTTTGGCATGTACAAAATTCTTACTTATGACCATAAAAATATTTACATGGCACATGGTGGCACAGTAACTGTAACTGTAGCTGTAGCTGTAGCCCTGTATACACGGCCCCTGCGCTCCCTCCCCTCGTGGCTCTCTTTTGCTCTGTACTTTTGTCATTTGCATGTTTTTCCTCTTATTTTCTATGCTTTGTGCTTAATGAATAAAATATGTCGGACACTGTTTCTTCTTTTCTTTCTTTTTCTCTCCCCACGCGGGGTGCGGTACTCGCTGATTCACAAGGGTATATTATATCCCTGTAAGAGTGTGCAACAAGCGATACAGGAATGAAGCAGACGTTATGTTAACTATTGTCTGCCTGCCAAAACAAAATATCTAAGCTTTAATCCCATTGCTTTCTTTTGTTCTTCTTCGGTTGTGGCCTTCTGATTGGTCTAATTTCTACTTAAAGGGTATCTTATAGTCGTTATAGCATACTGTCTTCGTATAGTTTTCACTTGTTGTTTTTTTTTGCACTTCCATTGGCACAACTGCCGTTGACACTCTGTGGAAATCTCACTCTGAAGTGCGATTAGCTGTCGGTAGCCAAGGCATTCATTCATTCATTCACTTGTATTCATTTCATTATTCAAAGTGACAGGGCGAATGGCATAAGCTGATTGCTACGGAACACAGTGTTCACAGAGTCGCTTTGGGATTGCTGTTGGCTTGTTTAACATATACCTATACTAGCGCATATCGGATTAGCCAAACAGATTACATTAAATGGGAATTCATTATAATTCCTTATGCATTAATATGCATGGTATTGCTTGAAAGCAACACAACTACAGATCACAAGGTTTCCCAATTAATGATTCCTGTATAAGCTGTAGGGGGAGCAATCTTCTGTTCCCGGCTTGGTCACCATATCTACCCAGCCTTCGGGCCATACAGATTTCTCTACATTTTAAACATTATAGACGTCTGCCACTCAAACATTTTGCTGTCTGTTTTGCTGTCTGTCTGCCACGCACACTTTCTTCAGCGGGAAAATCCATAGCGTAGCCAGCAGAAAGTCCCAATTAATCCTACAGTTACCATAAATATTAAAAGCTTTTTAAATTTTAAATCACGCTTATTTCCCCAGCACTTTTTGAATCAGTTTTATATCAATTTGGGCTTCCGCCTGTGGCAAAGACAGCGGATTTTTGTTTCAAGGCGAGAGCAAAGTGCGTGGCGTGTCCTGTCCAGAGCATCAGCATCCCATACAGTGAAGAATATATTAAAATAATTATTAATAACTTTTCTCCTTCAAAGTTGCCAGTGGAAACAGTACGCTCAGACAGACAAAGAGGAGGCACAACGAGTGAACACACACTCAAAGGCACATAGTGTACACACACACACACAACAAAAGAGACCACAAGCAGAGGAAAGCCAGCAGCTGGCAGCAACAGCATCATCCACATAGGAGAGCACTGGCTAAACGAGGCAGCATCTTCTTTGCATTGCAGCACAACCATTATATAATTTAGACATTTTCGAAAGTATACATTTGGAATTGACATACAAATATGTACACAAGTCCTTCCTATATGTAGACATAGAATGAAAACTACTAACATGATCACAGTGCATCTCCGCTGTGCACACGGCACTCCCACACAGAATGTGATCCATTAACCATAAGAAGCAACGTATTTCAGGAAAATTCCAAACTTGAAATAAAATACAAATATATAATTTTTGCTGCCTCGTTTGGGAAGTGCTTGAAAGCAACAAGAGAGAATGGCAGAGCAGGAGCAGCCACAATGAGAGCAGCAACAATAATGCTTGACAGGCATTCGACATGGCGTTCGCCATTGACCGCAAGGCGCAGATAAAGAGAGAGGGAGACTGAGAGTGTGAGAGAGCTGGATGAGAGGCAAACAAAAGCCAGGATGATGCCCGAGCTGGCATCTGTCAGTGGTGCTGCTCTTGTTTTCGTGTGCGTCACATTTATTACTTTGTCCCGCCTGGCCACACACTTGAGATTCAAATCGGTCGCATCAGATAGCAGCTCCGAGGATGCCTGCTCCATGGCAATTTACACATTTCGTCTGCCATTTGCTCGTTGTTTGTCTTTTAATTATGGCCACCCGTCAGGCCAGCGGCGTCTCCGATTGCGTCAGCGGGAACTTGTTAGGGAATCGATCCGTGCACGTCATGTATCGGACCTTGTTTACCCGCCTGTGGCCTGTGGCCAGTGGCCCGCTTGAATATTTATAGGATTCGCGTAGTTGGCTAAAAATAGCAGTAAGCAAAGTAAATTACTAGCTGACTGACTGACTGACTGAAGGATGGACTGACTGTTTGATGAGACCTCAGCTCAGCTGTTCGCGGTTTAAAGTCGTCCCGTCCACGTGTCCCCCGTCCTTCTTGGCACCAATTGTCATGCAAATTCAATTAAAATATTGTGCTAGATGGAGCCTGGGGCTCTGGCCCCAACACTTCATTAGCATCTTTTAATTAACTTGTTCAAGAATCACCATCGGCGGAGAGAGGGACATGGTAGGGGGTAGGGGGCACAGACTGTAGCACATATGACATGCTGTCAGGACATGCCGCAACTCTTTCCAAAGTCCCGCGGTTTTGTGTATAACCTGCAACCACTCTCCTTCCACTGTTCTCTCTTTCTGTTTGCTACATTCCTCCCTCCTCAACCCACCAACCAAACTTTCCACAGAAATCTATTTGCGTCAGACATGGCGTATGCGTAATATTTTTTACGACACTCAACAAGGTATCCGGGATGGGAGGCACACACTCAGCGGAAAATCGGAACGGGAATGGGAATGGGGAATGGGCGGAGAGGATTTGAATTTCGTGAGCACAGATTTGCGTAAAGATTTGTGTCAGCATGAAAGGAGACTGCAAAGGGGGGAGGGAATGCTAGCGTAGAAGTAGGATGAGAGGGCGGATGGGATACAGCCAGGCAGCACACTTTCTATGTGGGCTGCCATCTCAGCAGTTTTATTGATTATTGCCCTGCTCTGCTGCACTCCCCTGTACTCTCCTCAGAGTGAAAGCAGTTCCCCAACTGCCGCGATGGCAATTTTGAAAATTGTCGCTAATTGTCTTTGCCTTGGGTCGATGCAAGCTGCATTGCTTCCCACAGAATGTCCGTCAAAAGTTATGAAAAGAAATTGCTGGCCAAGCCAAGGTGAAAGTCGCTTCTTCTTGCCATTTCAGCTGGCCGAAATTCAGCCGTCTCTGATATTCTCTTTTTCAAAGCCCGACAACTTTTGTAGCATTCTCTTTGGCATGAAAGTAAAGAGGGGGTCAAGACCTCCTTATACATCTAATTAGGCTGTACGCTCGACTCCCCTACAGCGATAGTGAGAGATTTGCAGATACACATCTAAATCTTATTCAAAATCAACCCAAAACTATACAAACCCAATGTCAATAAACAATATTATAATAATGATATTATAAATTTATTTATTTGAGTCACTTTTTCGCTTTCGTCACTTGTGGCAAAACAATGGAAATTCCGCTGCGTCACCCATTTTTATCGCACCATCAGCACCAGCTATTCTTTCAGTTTCCATTCTGATTCCAGGACAGCATTTGAGTGCATTTTCAGAGAGCGCATCCGTCCATCCAAAACAACTGTGACACCACGCACTCGGGCGTCGCTTACACCTTGTGCCAGGGCAGAACAGAACACCTTCGAAGCACAAAAACAGACAAAAACAACAGTAGACGGCGCCGCTGAGGTGAGAGAGTGACAGTGACAAAGAGCAGAGCGGGTGGGCGTGGGCAGGAGCAAGGCGGAAGCAAAAGCCGAGACTAAAGCATTGGCTGACTCAGACTCAGACGCAGACCCAGTGAGAGCGCACAACTCTGATACTTACAGTTAGACGCTGTCAAAGTGCATTCATTCAAGGTGAGGCATTTCCGCACTCCCTCTCCCCTGGTGTCCCGCGTCTGCCCGCAAACAACTAACCTTTCAAAAACCCCTATATTCCCTATATTACACAGAGTCCTTTTCAAAGCTTTTAATATTTCATCATTCGAAAAGTCCTTTCTTTTTTTTGGGCAAACACTTACCGGCTCATCGGGCACCATTTCCAATACTTTTGGATCGCATTTCTCTTCAGTTCTTCTACTGCTGCTGCCACTGCTGGTGCCACTGCTGCTGCTGGCTGCTTCCGCTGCGGACTCTGCTGTTGTTATTGCTGCTGCTGCTGCTGCTTCCGCTGCAGTTGTTGTTGTGCTGGCAGTCAGTGGCGTGGGGGTTGGAATGGGGCTTCGCTTACGCAAACGCTCTGCCCGGCTCAGAGCAGAGACAACGCTGACTGTGGGCGTTAGCTCATCAAAATCCACTGCGGAGGCATCGTGTAAATGGTACTCCTCCTGGTAGTGGGACTGTGACTGTGACTGGGACTGTGACGGTCCCCCTTCATAGGTGCTGGATGCAGCGACAGAGACAGAGACAGCGACAGCCCCGCGGGCCGCACTCTGCTGCTGCAGCTGCTGCTGCTGCTGCTGCTGAAGGTGTGCGCGTTTATAGTAGGCCAAAAGAGCATCACGCCTGCTCTCGTAGGGGGAGGCAGTGGCTGAGTGGTGGGCGAGGCCAACTATTAAGAGCACCAGCAGCAAATAGAGCGTGTTTAATTGTGTGCAGCAATTGTTGTTGTTGTTGCTTTTGTTGGTGGCGTGGCTGCTGACGTTGCTGCTGGCGTTGACTTTGCTGCTTTTGATGATGATGCTGCTGCTGCTGACGGCGCTACTGCCGTTTGTTGATGTGGCTTTTGTTGTAGGTTTTGTTCGTTGGTTTTCTTGTTGCTTTTTCAGGTGGTCTCGATCTCTTTGGTTGTTGTTGTTGTTGTTGTTGCTGCTGCTTTTGCTTTTGCTCTTATGTGTTTGCCTTTCTTGAGTTTTCGTTTGATTTTGGTGGCATTTCTTTTGATAATTGTTGTCTTTATCGCTTTGTTGCTGCTGTTGCTGCTGTTGCTGCTGCTGCTGCTGCATTGAAATATCGGCTGTTTCATTTTTTGACCTTTTTGCCTTTTTTTCTATGCACATTTCCATATCACTGATGTTGCTTTTGAATTTGAGTTTGCTTTTTTCGCTTCTCGAGTTCTTTTCTGAGTTTGGGTGGAGGTTCGTCGTCGTGGGCGTAGGCGTGGGTGTGGGCGTGGCAGCTCCTGCAGGTGTACAATGAAATTGTGGCACACGGGCGCGCTCATCTGCATAATGAGAAAAAGTTTCGTTTAGTTTTTTGGACAGTTTTTTGGGAAATTTAAAAAGTTATATAAATATGTGTAATTACATTCTGCACACACACAGATATGTAAATATCTTATGTAAATATATGTAGTTATGTAACAGGAAATTGTTTTATTTTATTCATTCATCCATCCATCCGTTTGCTATGTATATCGATATGAAGCATTCAAATAAATATTCAAATATTGGCAATTCAATATTTTCCGACTACTGTGTACACGATCAATTAACAGTAACTGTAACTGTAACGGTAACTGTAACTGCATTCGGCAAACGAATTTATGTTGATTGATTGATTGGCTTTCCATCAAGCATCGAGTGCATTTCCCCCCCAACCCCCTGGCAGACCCACCCTCTCAGGCAACCCAACCGAAACAGAACGGAAAATAGAACGTGAAATTCTATTCCCCCGAGCCCTGGCAATTGGACAATTTTCCCAGCAGCTCCGATTCGAATTTAATTGGGAATCCTTTGCAAATACATATGTAGTTGTTGCTGGCCATGTAGTTCCCCGACTGAGGCGAAAACGGTCGATAGAAGAGCGAAAAAGTCGACCGAAAAAATACTCTCTTTAATTATGAAGCCCAGACAATTAAATACAAAAAACAATCAAGGTAGAATACATATTTTGATGAATAGAATGAGGTTGTTGACTCAGTCGAAGATATTGTTAAGTAATTCACAAAAGTAAATGATGTCTGATATATGTAAATATTTCTTTTATTTTCGAGCTGGATATAACTTTTAACTGCTATTGTTCAGCAGTAAATACGCAAAAATACTCGTACATCTACTGGAACTACATACATACATCCCCCAGTTGTACCATCGAATATTATCTGCGATAGGATTTTTCCAACTTATCGTTTTGCATTATTTCCTGACTTTGCAACCAACTTGTGCTAGCGTGTTCCATTGTGGGGGCTCTTAATGTAATTAAACCACTTTAAATTATTTATTCAGCACAAATGTTGTATGAGATTTTCGCTCTTTTCCATCCCGAACCAGCAACCCCCACCCCCACTTCCACCGACAGTCCACCGCCAATTGGGTGAAAAAATGGGGGAAAACGAGAATGGGTCGCTTAGTCAGTTACGAGGACCCTGGGGACTGGGCGTGGCGTGGCGTGGCACTTGCAGCTCGCTCTCAAGTGTCGCCTGTCGTTTGGTCGCCTGTCGTTTGGTCGCCTGGTCGCCTGGTGGTATGCTATAATTGTTTCTATGTCTCTGATTCCGATTTATGAATGAGAGAAGAAGGGAAGTGTATGCAAAGTGGAAGGATAACCGAATAACTAGTCGATGCGATGACAGTCCGCTAATTGGCCAAATCGCCGTTTCGACCACTGCTCGACGTGCTGGAAGGCAAACAGGTGTAAAAACAATTTCCGCTAATTGAAATTAATTTCCATTGCAACTGCAACTGTGGGGGAGGCCCCCCCCCCCCCTCCCCCTCTTTATTTGTTGTTGTTGTTTTTTCGGTTTGGTTTGGTTTGGTCGTAGGACCCGGCCAGGCACCGTCGGAGACAGTTGGCACATGCGCCATAAACAAGTTGTGATTACGTGATTTGGCCAGATGCCAGGAGCAGCCGGAGGAGGGCAGGGCAGGGCAGGGCAGGGAGGGATACCTGGAAAACTATACTCTCGCATTGCCAAGAGTTTTTGTCGGGATACACGTCGGTGTCGGTGCACTCCTGGGGATATTTGGGTGTTTGCATGGAGAATGGTATTTGCGTTTCTTCGATTTGAAGAAGGATCTACTGTAGTAGGCAGAGCCCACTTGAGGGAAGGATGAGGTGTCCATAAAACGTATCCATCACCGAAATATTGTATATTCAGCGGGCTATGGGATCCATTGATAGTCTCATAGTCTACGAGCCTCTAATATGAGACTATGAGCCTCTACCCGAGGACCATTTTAGTGTGGATATCGTTTAATTGTTACATGGTAGTCATGAATGTTTTGAGACTTTTGTAACAATTAAACGATTTCCACACTAAAACGCTCCCCGGGTAGAGGCTGTCCCACAGTCGTCTCTATCGATCTATAGTATACCGTTCGCAGCAGCTAGTGTCCTGTTTGTGCTGGCCGCCTGGCTGGGGGCTGGCTGGGGGCTGGCTGCCTGTTTTCTGCCTGGCTGAGCTCACCTGGCCTCACCTTGACACCCGCTCAACTGCAGCTAATGCGGCAAGGATGCGAGCATGTACATATCTACATACATACATATGTATGTATCGCTGTATCCTTGTGTCTGTGTATACATATGTAGGTATGTAGGTATGCAGAGTTTTTCAATTAACCAGATTTCGGTTGCCGGATTCTGTGTCATGTTCTGCTGTCTTGTCGTGTGTCTGTTTGCTGCCTGCCACCCCGCCTGTCTGCTGTGGCCACGTTGCAAGTTTGCAAGTTTGCAAGTTTCCCAGTTGCCAGTTTCCAGTTGCTGGTTGCAACATAATTGCACAGTTTGTTTGCGGCCAAATCCCAAATCGTTTGCACCTTCCCACTCCCCCTTTCGAGCTTGGCATTTCAATTTCGAGTTTGATTTGTTGAGGTCTATCGCTGTGACATCTCAAACATGCAAATTTCCATAGGCAAACAAACAGAACCAGAGCCAGAGTCAGAGCCAGAACCAGAGAGATATTCCAATAGATGAATATTTATGCTTTTCGGGCAATTATTTTATGTGTCCACTTGCAGGGAAAATCCAACAACATTTTATTAGTAAATTGACAAAACAAATTGGGTGAGAAATCTCGTGCATTAGAAATTGAACACTTCAAATGGGATTCCATTTAAAGGGTTTCCATGAATGGTTTTTTAACACTGAAAATGCCTATTCCTCGGATAATTCGAATTCGAGAAGAATAGTCAGAGGCCACAGAAATGAGAAATAAGCCTAACCAATTGGGTTTCTTCTTTCCTTGAGCTCTCAAACATTTTGACGGTAAGCTGAGGCTACAAAGTGTTTGGGTCCGATCTATAGCTGCATTTATCAGATTTTCATAATGCCACCCGATGTAATATGCTTAAAATTGCTTACTAAATTCCCTCTCCCCCCACTTATTAGCTAGTAAATATTTTTGGCTACTTTGGAACAAGAAATCAAACAATTGATGGCAATAAAATCAATATTTTATCATCCAAATGAAATACGTAAATATTCCAAGAGAATACACACGCACACATATGTACATACATATGTACATATGGATGTATGAACACATGTTTGCATCGGTATTTGTTGTGGCTCATCAATTTGAGTGGAGATGAAGCTCGAGGCGTGTCCGGACATGAAATGTCTTGCGGCCGCAAAATAATGAGCTAAAAATAGACAAAAACGGCAGACGAGGCGAAGCAGGGGGGGAAGAGTAAAGAGAGAAGTGGGAGAGTGGCCAGCGAGAGGCAGAGGGCGGCTGAGGGCGGCATGTGAATGGCAGAAACAAGAAAGACAAGAGACCCTGCCTCGAAGAGAGCTTTTCATTAGACAAATGTTATTTCGCACACGCACAGGAAGAGCAGAGACAATGCGGGGGCGTGAAACAATCAAACAATGCAACAAAAGTACACACACACACACACACACACACACACACATTGAGAGAAATGGTTAACAATTAAACAATGGGAGAGCAACAAGCAAAGCAATTGCAAGAGAAGCAGAAACAGAGCGAAAGCGAGAGAGAGAGAGAGAGAGGACTCGAGTGAGTGCCGCTGACAACGTCGAGGACAAATTGTTCGCCGGTCGCATTCGCATTCTCATTCTCTCATTCGCATTCCTTTGTCCTATTTTGCTTAAATAAGCTCAAGCAGCTGTGCTTTGCCTCAGTCCCACCATGGCCCCCGTGGCACCCGTGGCACCCGACCCTCCTCCTCCTCCTCCTCCTCCTCTGTCAGCTGGCCTTCCTTTCCACCGAAAAGCCAACAAATCAGACAACAACGTTTGAAATCGCCTTCCCCTGAGCCTTTGTCAGGCATTTCCAGCTAAAAGCTTCGAGTGGCAGTCCCAAAACACTTTTCCAATTAGGCTTTTTCCTAGATACTCGTGTACACCAAAAATGAAAGACGACTAAAAAGAAGAAGCAACAGCGACAGCAACAGCAACCCTGCAACCCTGTAATGGCGCGCTATTTTTTGGCAGTGCTGGTGGAGCAGTGGGGGGGGGGGGGGGTGCAAAACCCTTACAAGGACATGGACATTGTTGTACAACAATCATTTTAATCACTTTTCAGGGTCTGGCGCCCGAGTGTTTCGCTATACGTTGGCCCACTTTTTTCGGTGGGTGGGGGGGGGGAGGGCCACTGCCACTGTTTACATGCGCAATTTACTCAAGTGCTACCGCCCCCCTCCAGTCCTCTCCCTTACATCATTAAAAGCCTGACAATGTCTATATAATTGCGTTTTAAATAAGTTTCGGTGTTGCTGCTAAATCGACACCAAAGTTCCGCCCCGGCATTCCGATAACAAAATACACACACGCACACACACACACACACACAGACGTTCTCGATTGACATTCGAAATATGCACATTTAAACTCGTTTCCATCTCTTTAAGATGAACGTGGGAAGCGAAAGCAGAGAGGGGCACAATCTAAGCTCTCTTACGCGTCTGTAGTACGCGTCTAGTGGCTGGATCCTCCTCCTCCTGCTGCTGCTGCAGCAAAATGAAGGTCGCTGCACAGTGAAGCCCGAAACGGTAAACACTTTTCTATACATTTATAATGTGTACCAATGATTGGCAAAAAAAAGTATACTTAACGGTTTGGTTATTCCCAATTTTCCCCCCTAGTAAATCTAATAATAAATGTTGCCCAAAATTAGTCAAAATAACCATATGGCAGCGGCTTATACATACATACAGTTTTCATGCCTACTCGTACAGCACTCATATATTACGAATATTCATCATTCATCCTGCGCCCATGCTTCTATGCTTCTATGTGTGTGTGTACAATATTTCTTTATAGACAAGCAGCTCTTTGGGTTGTAATCTACTTGGCCTACTTGGGGCTAAGTGAGCTTTTAGATAAAGTCGCTGGTGGGGCGGCTTGGCACGCACAAGCAGTCGAAAGGATATTCTATGGATATTGTAGAGGGAGGGTCTCGCCTTGCCTCGCCTCGCCTCGCCTCGACTCGGTTCTGGGCTAAGGTTCACTGCAAAATGTCGCCGATGGGGTGAGGTGGGGCGTGGGCGTGGGCGTGGGCGTGGGCGAGTGTGGGTGGGTGGGTGTGCCTAATGTTATGCTACGGCATAATTTGTTGCTTGAAGTGAAAAATTGTCAAGCACACTCAACGTTTATATACAGCAACAAAATTGAACTTTTCGAGGTCATAGCTTTTTATTGGCTTTGTTGTGGGCCTCAGCACACGCACACACACATACACACACACACAGAGGGGAACCTATACATACATATATAAATTTATATGTATATATAGCTGAACGATACAGTGAGGGCTCTCGCAACGGATAGACACCATCCCGCGAAGAGAAGCTTCCCAATTTAATGTCCGCAGATCATTGCCTTTCCCTCCTTGTTCGTCCCTATTTTATGAAAGTATCCCAAATAAATTTAGGAAAATCTCAAACTCTCTTGGGTCTAGCTGTCACTGTACAGATGTACAATATTTGATACGATGTAAGAATCTGTGGAGCCCGAAATGTATCCGAAAATGTTCATGTTTATTTCGCTTGGAGGAGCGTGAAGAAAATGTCGCTCTGATTTCTGTCTCGATTGCTATTTACAAACAACATTTTTCATTTTCCCAGTTTCACAGTTTCACAATTTCACAGTTTCGCTTTTCACACAAAAGTTCAAATTTCACTTGATTTTATTGTCATTCGTTCCACTTGTACGGGAGAGTATGTTCTGCAGCCTGCTCCCGTCGCAGGTCCTTTTTCCTGGGCGTAAACTGTGCGCTCGTACAACATGCATCCAATATATGTACATATACATATGTATGTACATATGTGTGTATACAAAGTGCAGCCAAGCGGCAACGCAACATGGAAAACGAGTGGCAAGGGAACGGCCGGCAAGGATGTCATTTGAGGCTCGGGCATGGCCGTGGCTCGCCTGGAGAGGGGAGCTGGAGAGGGGGGTTGTCTGAGCTGTGACTCGATTTAAGGCCAACACTTAATTGCATAAGAAATTTCAGTGCAGTGCATAAACATCATGCAGAGTATTCACTCCGCCCCTCCTCTCCGCTGTCCTTTGTCTCTGGAGAGTGCTTGCACGTGAAACCCATTATTAGGCTGCAGGATGAAAGGATTGATTGCACAATATCAAGGACAATGCGCAGCAGATTGTCAGTTGTCTGTCATCAAAGCGGTTTCTGAGGCAACAGATTCAGATTCAGATTCAGATTTGCTCAAGCTGCCGCACAAATATGTTCAAGTTGTTTATTGTACGAGATGAGATTAGAGTAGATAATCTTTTCATATATGTAATGACATTATTCGATTAGGAATCATTAGTATTGTTTGTCAGTTTAGCCGGACTATCGAATGGGGGCGATCTTTTGTGTGGGTGTGGCTTGGTCTTGATTATGCTTATTTGTAGATTCGAATTAAAGGAATTTCCTTCCACATTCCTTCAATTTATTCCTTAACAGAACAATCCATTCCACAGCTGAAACTATTACCATCCAGCCTTAATCCTTCGCATCTGCATAATACGCATCCCCTGCCAAAACACATAAATTGCGATCTCCACTAATTAGTTGCCCCATCAGTACTAAGTCTGCTTTGTTTTTCTAATCTGTCGTCCCTCCTCTATTGTTTTAAGAAACAAACTCCCAGGCCATCGGAGAAGACAAGCAACAGGCTCTGTCCCATGGCTTATCCTGTGTGCCCTGACCCAACCGTTTGGCCAGGACGAAGGCAGTAAAGCGGCAGCTCCTGCCGTAGGTCCCAACACAAAGCAACAGCCACATGCCACATGGCACATGGCACAGCATAAAAAGCGCCATAAAAAAGAGCGAAGCAACTCCGGATGGGGGCAATGGGGCAATGGGGTGATGGGGCGATGGGGCTGGAACAGGCACTGGCACATAAAACCGAACAATTTCTAAAAATCAAATGTGACAACTTTTACCAAAATTAAAATCAGCAAAAGTGAAGGCAGAACAACAGCCAGAGGCCAAGCGGCAAAGAAGAAAAATAGCATAAAAACGAAATAGGAAAAGCGAATGGCAGAAGGAGACAGTCAGGAGGGAGACAACTGAATGGTGGGAGATCGGAAGAGTGGCAGTGTGGAAGTGGGAGGGAAAACCCGAGTCCTGGAATCATTGATGCCAAACGGAAATGTGCGCACTTTTAAGAAGTGCACTAAAAATGGCGACGAGCACTTCCGTTGATGGTTGGTCGGGCCATAGATGGGACTGGCCCTGACTAGTTTCTGCCACAGTGGCATGGAAACATTCATACTCATATATGTATGTATCTTTCTATATCTGCATCATCGATGATGAATAGATTTTCACTTGTATGCAAGCAACATATGGAACTTATGGGAACAACTCTGAAAATCAGTGTAAGAAATTTGAACAAATTTAAGGCCACGAACCACTGTGAATTGAGAACTAGTCTGGCGACTGGCGGAGAGAGCTTTCTTCCACTTTCTTTGAAAGCGGAAAACAGAGGAAGAGAAAACAAATGTTCGCATGAAAGTTGAATGATAGCTGGAGGCGAGAGCTGCAGGACAGGGCAGGGCAGGGCAGGGCAGGGCAGGGCAGGGCAGTGCTCTGGCTAGGCTGAGAAATCAGGAACGAACACGAACACAGCTCGACAGCAGTTAAGGAGGGAATGGAATAGCAATAGCAATAGCAATTGCAGCCCAAGTCCGGACTCCGGATGGGTGTTGGGTGTTGGATGTTGGATGTTGGGGGATGTGGCCCATGTTGTCGGGTATGTAAACAAAGGCCGTTCCACAAGTAATTCTAAATTGCATTTAAAGTGCTTTAAATGCTTGGCAATACTGAGGGAGATCGGGCTGACTGCGTGCCGAGGATGTGGATGGAGATGGGGATGTGGCAGGATGTGGCTGCCTCTTCATTAGCACCACATGGCATATGATTAATATCATTACAAGTCCGTAATGAACTTTGCTTTACTGTCGACAACATCATCATTACATCATCATCATCATCATCCTTACTTCCTTCCTGTCTGCCTCCCAGTCTCTTTCTCTCTCCTTCGTGCGATGGCTAATTGCTAATGGCAGAGCAGAGCACAGAGCACAGACTTAGTGTTGCATAACAGCATAACAGCATAACAGCCACTGTCACTGGTTGTGGTTCTGGTTCTGGTTCTGGAACTGAACTGGGGCTGCTCACTTGAGCAGAAACGGGGAACGTTTTGGCCTGGAAACAGGCAATAAAATTTGGTCAAAACGCAAAGGCATAGATAAGCGTCAAACTGTTCACACATTTTCATCCATCCCACTGCCATCCCAGTGCCAACCATCCCCACCAGCCATCCCTGGGAACGCGCTCAAGCGTGAATATTAAACGTTTGCTTAGAACTGATGGGAGGCCAAAGAAAACCCCCCCAACCCCCATCCAAGCGGCCTGCACGGATCCATTCCACCCCGGAGAGGCGACAGGCGACAGGCGGCAGGCGAACAATGTTTGGACAAACTTTGTGCAGGGGAAACTTCTGGCCAAAGGCAGAACTTTGCCATCGAAATGGAAGAGCAGATATGCAAATATCGCTGCAGTAGAAGCTCCTGTGGGGAATGTGTAGGTTTGGTTTAGATAAGCAGCTCGTCGGGAATGGGAATGGGAATATCGCTATCCGCTATCCAGCAATTTCCGTTAATACAATAATTAAGCACTTTTAGTGTTGTTATTTTAATCTGTTAAGCATTCTGACACCCGTACGTGATCGATTTCTGGGTGCCTTCGTGGGCTCTCTCAAGGGCTCCAAGTGATTAATGGGGTCGTCTATGATGCGGGTCAGATGTACCCTCATGCAATAGATGGGCCTGGATAACATCACCAAGATGATCAGGGACAGTGGCAGTGTAACGCTGCCAATCCAAAGCTCTTCGTTGCGCCCATAGCTTGATTGCGGCACCAGGCGATATCCACACAGTATTAGCGGCAGCACAAGGACGATGACCGACTCCAGGCTATCCCAGACCACAGCCATGCAGACGTACATCAGGAAGATCGATACAATGAGCTCGTAGAGACATTTGTATAGCCCGCATACTGTATTTAGTATTCGCTTGGGCAACTGTACCTTGTCGGCAATCTGGTGCAGGACCCCGATGAAGACCAGCACCGAGGGCAGCAGGGGTTTCCTCGAGATCAAGTGAACGTCATATCGAATCCATTGATACCAAAGGAACAGCAGGGCAGCCAGTCCAACATAGCACCAAGACGCCATAGCTGCATATGGTGCAAATTAATTGGCGGTACAATGGGAAATATCCACTCAATATACTTCGGTCTAAAGTCCTGTAATTTTGAGGTTTGTAATTTTATTTGTGTATTTTCTTGTATAGATTATTTGTATTATCTCTCTAGAATATACAAATGAATGTTTTGACAGCAGACACTTTCTTACAGATCATTTTCACATTGTTTGTTTTCTCCGTTCCTCCCAAAGTCCATTTTGTTCTTCCTTTTTTTTTGGTGCTCGTATCGGCAGCGACAATTTTGTGTGGTGGTCCACTGCTGTACACACAGACACACACCCACACCCATAAGTTGGAGTGCCCAAATTCAGGCGAAGCAGCGGCGCTCCTTCTCCCATTTGGTTTGGTACCAAAAGGTAAACGGACTGCCTTGAAGGGCAGCGTGTGAGGGGAGGTCGAAAGGCCAAGGGGATGGTACCCCGGGTTCACTCTGGTTTTGATCTTTGCAGCGTAATAATTTCCCCCTCGAAATCCGTTCCGGCCATGTGCTAATCACAGAGCGCGTCCTTGAAAGGCCTGCCTGTCCCCACCAACCTTCCATCCATCCAGTAAAATTCCATTCAATGCAGTTGGCGGCCAGCTCTGTAAATCATAAATCGAGGGGCCAGTGGAATGCAGGCCCGGCCATTGCGGTACATTAATATGCAAAGCACGCGGCACGTCATTAGTGGAGGGGGCAAGTGGAGGAGGAAGTGAGTCAACATAATGAATTATGCCACGCCTAACGAGTACACAGCAGCCAGCATGGCGCTGCTTCTGGCCTACTTCCTCTCCTTTCTCTCCTTTTGTGGGTGCGGCAGAAAAATCCAATAAAAATTCAATAAATTCCCCACAATTCCCGTTATGTTGGGCTATGCTGTGTTCTCGTGCTTCTGCTTGGGCTTGTTCTTGTGTGTGTGCGTGTGTGTATGAGTGTGAGTGAGAGTTAGGGCATTGCACGTGGGGCTAAGCGAGTAATAGGCCTGGCCCTGGTCCCGACTCCTCCTAGAGACGACACCATTCCTTTGCTGGTCCTCTACGTCTTTGAGTAGAAGGCAAATACATACAGCGGAACTTCTCCAAAACCACAGATCCATATCCTGACTGGAGATTTCTGGGAAAAAGCAGATTATCAATATTCCAGGAGGAGAATATCCTGCCAAAAATCGTAGTACTTCATATTTTTGAATCCCTTTTTGTTGAGCCTGGAGGACTTGCTATTCATGCGTTCGTTTCTACGATACATCATTCCATGATCCGATCTTGGCGGTTCCAACTAGTGTATATAATATAGTCGTCTTCAATCTGAGAGTCTATTTTGCATAGATGAAGGATAATGTGGTATGAGTACCCACTGCAAGGGTATGAAATTCTTGATGCTGCAGGTTTATGTTCTGGCCCTCTGGCACTGTTATCGGTGGGAAATTTCGTCCTTGCTCCATTCGATTATTGTAATCCCATGTTCTACGTCGTTTAGAATCTGTGGGTAGTTTTTTCCGCACTTCTGCCCGTTCATGAATTTCTTAATCATTTGAAACATTTATTTTGTTGTAGGTCAGACCATATTGTATATTATGTAAAGACTACTAAACATGTAAATGGATTTTTCACGTTGGGAAATACACATCATTTACTTGTCGATTTTCTTCGCAGTGTGGGTGTAGGGGTGGCAGGCGGCAGGCGGCTGTCCTGTCGTGTCTGCGTGAGCGGCGCCTATAAATAGGCACAGGGAATGGAATGGCAAATGCCACAAGCGACAACCGGAAGTCGCAGTAGCCGATGATATACGGATGTGTATTAAATTATGCCAGAAAGTGTGGGATGATGGCAAGTCTTGGGCACAAGTTGAAAATGTAAATGAAAGTAAAAGGAAAAGGTTATAGTCGAAGAATTCCTCGGCGAGTGCTGTTAAAGTTAACGAGAAAGGCCTGAGGGAATTTAATCTACTATTTCCCCCGCAATCCCCAAGACACAGATACCATCAGACACAGAATTACTCGCCAGATAGAAACGTCCATCTGCCACAGTGTAATTTAACGTCTAAAATAAGAAGAGCTGGACAATTCCATGGCGATTATTTTACACAATCATAGATCCCCAATCCCTCATAGCCCAGATGGATATGCACACCACTTCCCTCTCTTGCGGACCTTCAGAGCGAGAATATTAAATTTCATAAAAATGGCTTCTGCCTTGTCCACGGCCCTGTCACAGGCTCACCAGCTCACCAGCTCTCCAGCTGGCCAGCTCGCCAGCTGCTGGGCGTAATTAATTTACGAGAAAAATAGGGTTAATATAGCACAGGGCATAGCACTCAGACTCACACTCAGACGCGAGATGGTGGCCCGAGATGAACGGAACGGAACGGGTCTCTGTTTCATATCAGAGTCGCCTCAGTCGCCTCAGTCGCCGTGCCGTTCTCCTGCTCCTGCTCCTGCTCGCTCATGTCAACATAGTCATCAACTGGCTGTCGCTTAAATTGCTGTCACTGCTGCGGACGCGGTCTGGCTCTGGCTCGACCTTTTCCTTCCTTCCTTTTTTCGAGATGCCTTCAGGCAAATGATGCCTATTTGATCAGGGCCAAAGGATAAACAAAACGGGCGAGCGGGCGAGCGACCAACGCAGCAAAAAAATGCACAAAGTCTGAATGGGAGGCGACGACTTTGGCATACCCTCAGGTAGTTCGGCAGGATCTGAGCTTAAAACGGATACATGTATATGTTTATAGTGATACTCAGTATATATGTATAATTTAAGGTCAGCATTAGCCTTGGCGCCCCGAAGCTCGATGCGCACAAGCGAATGTTGTGGGTCCCTAGAGGTTTTGCTGATGAATCCTATAATGGACCAAAGATTGCATCAGAAATATCCAGCCAAAATGTATCATATGTGATTGCAAGTAACTTCAGAAAGGGTATACAAGAAAGCATAAATAAAATGGGGAACACATTAAACGAATGCAAAAAGGAAAACGAAAAGCAAAAAAGGATAGGCAAATGGTTCTCTCGCCATTCCGTTTCCTCTGCCAGCTTTCGCCTGCTTTCCTCTGCTTTCCTCTGCTTTCCTCTGCTCTGGGGAAAGTCAGTAAGACAACAAGAGACATACTAACCTAAAGTTATATGGTCCGGGTCAGCAGTTGGTTGGCAGTTACGCCTTTTCCATGGTTAACCAATTCAGTTTTGATGTTGTACCGTAGATGGGAATTTCCGTCGACTGGTTTGATGGTTTGTTGTTGCTGCTGGTGTCGTCGTGTCGCTTCCTATGTAAATTTTTATGAGCGCGCGCATCAAATAAAATTAATACCAGAAACTCTTGTTGATTTTGGTAGATTTTTGCTGGTTTGGTTTTTTTCTTCGTTAGATTGGATTGGTTTGGATTGGATTATTGCAGTTGATTTAGCGCTGGCTTCACTCCGTTATGTGGATACTCACAATTGTCGTGTGATAGTTTCGGTTTACAATTAAATTATGCGCCACATTCTTCAGTTGATATTTTTTGTGTCATATTTCTATTGATTTATTTTAAATTGAATTTCAGCTTGCGTTAGTGGGTCAGTATTTGGCAGGGCAGGGCGATATATGTATGTATTTTGATCGAGTGAAAGCTAATTGGATTTGAGAACAGTAAATAAAACGTCCATGGTTTTACTTTTTCAAGAATTCATCTACAGACGTAGATTCACTATTCCCACTCGATCAACCATTTTGCAAGGGGCATTATTAAATCGAACTTTTTTTAAGTATTTATGGATGCTTCTCCCCGCCAAAACAACATTTCAATAAAACATTACGCCGCGCACACGGACTTAAATGTCCATATTGATTATAATCCATAAATCCTGCGGCTTACCCAAGGAAACTCCGGTACTGCGCACAGAAATAAACCATTTTTTATGATCCACGTTTGGGCGGTTAAATCAAGCAATCAATATATGTACATACATACGTACGTATCTTTATTGCAGGCCAGCAGCTCCTCAGAGTATGCAATGAAAAGTTTTAAGGATTGCAATTTCTAAGAATATTTGCAGGAAACTTTTTGCACATTTTTTATTTGTTTTGGTTTTTTTTTTACCAATTTTGAGTTGAGTTTGATGCTCAAGAAAATTGAAAGAAAAATCTGATACTCCTCAAGTCAAGAAATAAAAACTTCTTTGATTGCAGTCAAAAAAGTTTTCATACCAAATTGCAAGAAAAGGGGACCCTAAAATACATATATGAAAATATTCGAGCATTCTTTCTACACTTTGCCAGCAGATGGTCATTTAATTACACAATGGAAAACATTTCAGATAACCATTTGTTGTCCATCCTACAAAATAATACTTCAGCTATGGGTTAAAAGAATCAAATATTTCCGAAAACTATTTCAGACTTGGGAATCGGGAATGTTCAGCTGGATATTTAAAGAATATCTTATTTTTCTCGTTAAAATTATATCTAGAGAGACAGCTATACGATTTTTGATGGCTGCTTAACTTTTTCCGGATCTTTTGGATCAGATGATTTCCCTGAGGAAATATACATATGTATATGTATGTATATCCAATACAAATGTAATATCTTATGGATATAATTTGCCTCTTTTGCTGCTTTTCAATTGCCATTCCCCCATAGGACAGATTTCGCACCAATTATGAAAATTTCCAACAAATATTCCAGCACTTGGAAAAAGTTTATTAAAGCAAACCAGAAACTGAGGCAAAAAAGAGAGCCATAAAAACGGAGGCGCCGAAACTTTTTTGGATTAAATAGAATCCTACGGTTCTTTTGCATGCACCTTCTGCTTCCCTTTTATTCCCTCTCTGCCTCTGCCTTTGCCTCTGCCTCTGCCTGCTACTGCCCAATCCTCTGCTACTGCCCTAGCCGCTGCCGGCGACTCGTATTCCTCCTTGTACTTATACATACATACATACTCGTAAATACATGCATATGTACATATGTATGTATGTATGTATGTACACTCATAAGAAAAGCCAAAGCCAGGCGTCGCCGTCGACGTTAACAGAGCAAAACAAGCGCGCTCTAGCTCCTGCTTCTGCTGCTGCTTCTTCTGCTGCTTTCAAAATAACTCTAGGATACACAAAAAGACATCCTGTGGCCTCAAATATGTGTGTGTTTGCGTGTGTGTGTATGAAGCACAGCACACAAAGGTGAAACTTTTGCCAGGAATAACTCCTCGTTGTTGTAGCTGTAGCTGTCGCTGCTCTGCCGCCGCTACTGAGACGCTGCCTGGAATGTGGATAATTCTGATAACGAAAGGCAACGAAAAGAAGGGAAAATACACGAAATATGCGTATAAAAATATATTTTGATAATAAATTAAATGATTTGCACACTGTATCCGGGGAGACGGGTTCAACGGGAACGGGAACGGGCGGCCAGCACGCGCGCAAAACTAACGAAGCGGGTCACAGTACTGAGGCAGCGCCGGCAGCAGCAGCATAAAACAGAAGCAAAAGCAGTAGCAGCAGCAGAAGCATACATAGTACACACAAATAAGCAGCGCTGCATGTTTGCGTGTGTGTGCGTCGCAAAAGGACGTGTATTAATGCCGCCGCACTAAGCGCGCAAAAACCGACAGATACACGAGCATTTAACACCCAAAAAATGCGTGGCGCATGCTGAAAAGAGAGCAGCACAGCACAGCACAGCCCTGCTGCCTGCTGCCTTCCCCTCAAAAAAGAACTGTTGAAACGGCACATGGACATTACACCATGCATTTCACCATGATTTTTCTTCAATTTCACTATTATTCCGGTAATTTTTCATTCATTTAATTTATTTTGTGTTTTTAATTCACATACTCCTTTGGATATTAGCAAGAATTATTTCAATTTTATTGTTAGGCACTGGTTCAACTGGAATATCCTGCTGCTGCCACACACAAACGGAGTGCGCGTAAGCTCACGTTTAACTCAACTGACGAGGACTTTTTCTATGCTCTGCGAACAGGATTTAGACCTGGTATAACTGGGTGTACAACTTAGGGTCATCCCCTTCGGAGACCAAAGTTGTTTTTGCCAGGATCTCTCTCTCCCGCTCTCTCTCTCACTCCGAGCTTTGCGCATGTGAATGGAATATTCTTGTAAGGGGTACTACTCATCGAGCGCACTCTTATAGCGGGACATAATTTGAGTATCACAGCGCCTGTGGAGTCCATGTGGCCCTTACCCAAAATATAAATACCATGATTATTTTTTTTCCGCTAAAAAGCTTACATTTCATCTAACTGTTTTTTAAAAAAGGGAATTTACCCCATTAGGCCATGGAATTTCAAATATCCAGGCACGAATTAAAGTAATCATTTTAATAAATTATTTTGTTTATGTTTTAATGACAAAAGTTGCACGCTTTTTGAGTATTTGAATTCAATTTTATTTGTAGACAGAAAGCTTTTCTGCTAAAGGTCTGCCAGCTATTCTTGTTAACACTTGAAAAACGCACGTTTACAATAATTACTTTGTTACTACGTGGGGAACCGTAAGAGATCTAGCCGCCGGTTCGATTCGGATAACCGATCTCTTATACTCAATCGGCCCTGCCCAGATTTGAAAGCCGATTCTTAAACTGGGCTTCGCTAAAACCTACCAAGGTTTAGTCTGCTCTCCAAAAAAATCATGTACGAATAAATTGTACACTCGAAATCGACATAGACAATGAGTGGTAAGCACTAAACTATTTTTTAGGATTTACTTAAGTTAAAAATGTACATACATGCGATTTAATATTAACAATTAAGCAGCAACAGGCGGAAGTTCGTTTAAATATAAAAATAGTTATATCTGTATCTCACAATTCGCAATGTCACTATGTCCTTCCTAGCTATACAAATGCTCTCCACATTTGGGGGCTAAATATGGGTGTAGATCAGAATGTGGCATGGCTTCGTATAAAGTAAACATCGTACTCTTTTTCGATCCATTTTATCAACTTGTCCACGTACTTGATCACCGTTGCCTTGTCAACCACGGGCTCGAAGACGGCATACAGCTCGTACGTACCCGTCGCCCAGGCCAGCACCAGTTCGCGCTCCTTCACCTCGTAGATAAGCTTCAGGGGCCGGGAACTGTTATGGATACGATGCAGTAGGCCGCAGTAAATCGCCTCGAGGCGCTCTAGCTCCTGCAGCGACTTGTACGGATGCCTGAGCATGGGGCACAGCAACTGGGCCGTCGTCTTGGGTTTGTACAGGAAGTGTCGCAACTCGGGAATGCCCAAGACCTGCTGATACAGTTTAGCATTGAACGGCTGCTGCAGCTCCTCGTTGATGGCCTCCAGGCAGTGGCTTCGTCGCAGCTTCTCGGTGATCTTGGCCTTGGCCTCGGCCAGCGTGAAGAAGGCATCCCGATCCACTGAGAGCAGCAGCAAGCAGGCCTGGCATTCGTCCGCCAGATACGAGACATGGGCATGCAGATACCCGTTCATGTCGAACTTGGGCAGGCAGATGGGTGACCAGTTCTCGGAACTCTTGAACGACTCGGAACACTCGACCAGATTAAAAATCAAGCGCAGATCAGCCGGATGAATCGAGTACTTCTTCATGCGCACCAGGGCAATCAGCTTGTTGTTAGCTATCAGCACGGCGAACACTAGATTTTTTATCTTCGAGCAGTTGCTTTGTATGGCACTGGTGATCTGCGAGCGAACTGTCGTCGACAGGGGGAAGACGCGGATGGAGTTCGTCAAAAATGTGAAGATGTTGTTGGACACTGCAAACGAGAGACAGAATGCATATTAAATAACTGGCTCGGCCGCTAAGTCGATCGAACCTCACCTCGAGCACTGCTACTGTCGTTGGCCAACAGATTGAAGAATAGGCGCTCGAAACCGGAGAGCTGGCGACGGAGATCGTAATTTTTGCGCTTCTCGAAAATCTTCGTCATTTGTGAGTAGGTCACTATGGATAGTATCTGATTGTAGACATCCCTAGAAAATACAACGATCAGTTGTAAAATTCCCTAAAATTCGAGTGAGTCACTCACCCCAGTTGCAGATGCAGTTGCTGCACACTCATGTTGGTGCGCGATGCGGCCACCAGGATGAGAGAGCTGCGCTGCATGAAGGCGAACTTGATGCCCCCCGCATGTATGGACGTTATAGCATCCTGCCCTAGCTGAACGAAACTGACCAGGGCCTGAATAACTCCAAAGAGGGTGACCAGCTTATCCTCGTTGCCGTGAAGCGAAAAAATCGGTTTGCCTGCCTCGCTGAGTATAAAGATGTGCTTCTTCTGTCCGCGCCACACGCTGTCGTGCTGATAGTCGTGCTGGTCGTCGTCCAAGGCGGCGCTGCTATTGCTGTCCTCCGTCTTGGCGCTGGTGGAAGTGCTTAGGGCTAGGGATTCCACGGAGGTGGCCAGGCCCTTAGACTTTCCTGACTCCGGGCTGAGGGCGGTGGTAGTGCTAGCACTTGGTTCCAGTCCATCGCGTAGCTCAGAGATAATACTATGTTTCTGTTGCTCAGCCTCTTGATCGTGATCCGCCTCCTCATAGAAGTTGCTGTCTACATCGCTGGGATCGGGCTCGCCCTCTGCATCCAGGTACTCGCAGGTGCTGTTCGTATCCGATGCGGCCAGGCTGGCGGACGTCTGCTGAATTTCCATGTTATGTTGCTCTGCTAATATCTATTTAATAGTACTATCATTGCTATTATTTGGCAAAGAAAGGTTTAACTTAATCAGCGAGATGCGTTTCCCAGCACTGACCAAGAAACAGCTGATCTGATCCATTTCGCAGTAAAATTGTGTACAGTTTATATTGTGGAATACACACCTATACATATATACAAATAAATATAACTTTATATTTCAATATACTGCTATTAAATAACTTTCTTTAATTTCTATATAAATTCGTACATTTTTATCCGCTCATGATGTTTCACAGCACTAGGCAACAGCTGCTCTGTGGGACTCGCAAAAAGGCAAGAAGAAGATAGGTTATGAAAACACGAGCCGCGTCAAAATGTTGAGAAAAACACTTAATAACTGTAAGTAATTAATGAAAACTTTGCTGAAAATTACTTTTAAATGCTGGTTCATAGTGCCCCGTTTTAGTCAGCTATGCGGCCTCACGCGACGGCTTCAGAGCACACAAGCCGAGGCTGCGCCGGCAATTACCACCACAGTATCCGCGGAGGAGCCCGAAGACATTGCAGCAATAGAGCAGAGAATTCTGAAGCACCCCGACTACTTCCAGGTGCACAATCTGTTCACCGTGCGAGACTTGTTCAATGCACGGGTACACTATGGCCACAAAGAGGGCTCGCTGGACGACCGCATGCGTCCGTATCTGTATGGCAGTCGCCTGGGACATTTGGTCTTCGACCTGGACAAGACGGCCGTGCATTTACGGGATGCCCTTAACTTTGTGGCTCACATAGCCTTCCGCGATGGCATCATATTGTTCTTTAATCGCAACGCCCTCAATGCCCATCTGGTCGAACAAAAGGCCTTGGAGGCCGGTGAGTTCTCGCACACGCGCTTCTGGCGCGGTGGCATCTTCACCAACGCCAATGTACAGTTCGATGCTGTAACCCGCCTGCCTGATCTCTGCATTTTCCTGAACACCCAAAACAATGTGATGTCCCAGCACACGGCAGTGAGGGACGCGGCCAAGATGGCCATACCCACAGTCGGAATTGTAGACAGCAATTGCAATCCAAATCTGATCACCTATCCGGTGCCCGGCAACGACGATTCGCCCGCTGCTGTCGAGCTCTACTGTAATCTGTTCAAGGAGGCCATCCTGAGGGGCAAGCGCAAGCGTCGCGAGCTCTTGGGCCTTCCTTCCTTAGACGAGACCCAGCCGAGGCGCAGCCGCAATACCAAAACCAAGAGCAATTAGTTTTAGGATGAGATTTTGTTACATTTATCAGAATACAAATACCGCTGCTGTCAGGGCAGTGACCCGTTTATATACCCACCGACTTGTGTACTCCTCTGGGGTTGATCTCGGGACTTATCAGAGCCGTGCTAGTATCGAAGTAGCAGTCGCAGACGGTGATGGTGCGAATTGTTAACTAGGTAAAGCCCTCGCTCCAGCTCACTGGCTGGTGTTTATTCTAGGGGGGCAGCACCATGTCGCCTTTCACGAAGCTGTTGCTATAATTGCTGTAATATGAGGAGTTAGGCCTGCTCGTGTTGGATACCATTCCAAAGGAGCTGCTGCTGCTGCTGCCGCTGCTGTAGTTGTTTTCCCGCTGCTGATGTTGAGAATTATATTGTCCCATGGTCATTGTCTGCGACTGGGTCTGCACCTGCGACTGAGAATCCGTCGGAAATCCGCCCTTGATGGCTCGGCCAGTGGCTACGAATGGCTTCTTGGGCTCACTATCCGGCTGCCCTGGCTGGAATCCATTGTTGGCCTGGCCCTGCTTCTGCTTCGACTTGTCCCAGAAACTCGGCGTGCCCTGGCGACGCACATAGACCTGGGTCTTGTCAGAATCATTGCTTTTCTGATTGTCCTGCTGCACCCAGCGCTCGGCATGCTTTATGGTCAACATAGCCTTGTGAGCGCCAATGTACTCCTCGGCTTTCTGCAGCCGCTCTAGCTGCTGTTCGTCCAGTTCCTCGCGCGGCAGCTTGCCCAGCCGCTGGACAGTTCTCTTCCAGTTGTGGAACTCGCGATTCTTGAACGGCTTCATCGCCTGCCGATACTCCTTCCACTGACGCTGACGATCTTCTTTCGTGCCTGGCGGCGAATCTTCGAGTGGCAGGGGTGCCTCCGGTTTTTGTATCCACTGTCCGTTTATTTGAATGAAGGCACCGCTTCGCTTCTTTTTCGATGGCTGTCCGCCGTTCGATGTGGAAGCGTCCTTGTTTCCGTTGGTGTTGGTGTTGGTGTCACCATCGGATGGCGGAGGCGGCGGCGGTGGAGGTGGCGGAGGCATCAGGTACGTATCCTTTGCCACGTTTTTGCTGCTGCTGTTTAGCTTGTACTTCTTGTTGGGGGTCTGGTTAGTGCGGTTCTGCCGTTGGCCCTTATCTTTGGGCACAAGGTTCCAGAGGCTTGGGCACTTGGGCATTGGCGGCTGAATGGGAGGCGGTAGATGATTGGGCGCCATCATGTCATCCCAAAATGGAGGCGGTTGCAATGGCCCTTGAATGTTGCCATTATTATGATTGCGGTGCGTTCCAGCTCCAGGGCCAGGTCCACCAGGCCCGCCCATGACCATGTTTCCCATATTGCAATTGGGCATATTGGGTGGAGGACCGTTGCAGGGTCCCGGACCACCAGATCCGAAATTACCAAAGCCCAGACCCATTGACATCAGCTGCAAGGGCAGCGGAGGCGGTCGACTGAGCGGCGGAATATTGTTTCTCTCCTGGCTCCATTGGTTCACATTACCGCTGCTGTTGAAGTTCCTGTTGTCGTTCTGGCACCATTGTTTACGATTGTTTCGCTGGCTTACATCTGGCTTGAGGGCTTCCTTGCACTTTTTCCAGTCCAAGAAGGACATTGTCAACGATTTTGACGCCACCTCATCAGCAGCACTATCATTCTCGTTGCTTTTCTGCCCAGAACTTTCGTCGGCAGCGTCATTTTCAGACATTTTTTGTTGGTGGTTTTCGTTTCCCAAAAATTAATTAAAACAACAAATTTTCTCTTAATTTTTAGTTGGTGTGACCGCGGATGTATCGATAAAATATACTGTCGGAAAATACCGTGAATATACCAACGAAAATCATATTCCGCGATTTTGATATTCTGTTTAATATAACTAGCTGAATACGATACTGATCCCTGAGCAATTCATTTTAGCTGATAGATGAATCAATTGTCTACAAGATTACCCAACTATAAAAGAAAACGCTTATTGGATTTGGTCTAAATTAAGGTTTGAACAGGGAAGGTCAAGGCATAAAACGTAAGTGAGCATGAAATGCGCCGTAAGAAAACGTAAGTGAGCATGAAATGTCACGTCATTTGGAAACCTAACCGTTGGTATGGACATATTTATACCCTTTTCCATTTGATTAATGTTATAATTCTTTTTTTCCAGATGCTTTAAAACGTAATAAATATTGTATTTTGCACATATCTACATTTTTTGACGCAATAATGCATTTGATGAATTTATTATTATTAACAAAGCGATCCCGATGCCCATTTTCAGTCTTTATAAAAAGACCAAAAGCCGTACAATTTTCTGAGATAGAGACTTACTAGTTTCTGCAATAATTGGTGCCTAGTAAATCACACTTTTCCTAAATTCTATAATATCCAGGTCCTAAGGGGTATGAAAATGTTCCAATTCCATGCCCATGTTGTAGAACAATTTCCCTAAATTCACGACACATGTTGCTGGCCCATACAAAAAAATGCTGCCAACGGCAGGTATTCAATATGTAAGAGAGACTTTGAGAAATAACTTTTATCAAGAATTATCTTTTTTATGGGCAAAAATAATAATGGAAAACACAACAAAAAAAATCAATAAAAAATACAAAAAAAAGTGAACTTTTGCTAATTTTAATAATTTTTCAGATCAAAGTTTTATTATATGTCTTATATGTCAATTAATGAAATTGGTGGATTTTCAATATCTTTTAAAAATAACAACCCTACAAAACTATATTCAAATGTGTTTTTATTGAATTTTCATTTTTAGCCTCGGTGGATCTCTTGACAGAAATACCCATACATGTATATACAATGTACATACATACATACATACTTATACAACCAAAACAATTTCCATGTGGAAATTTTCCTTAAGAAAGGTTTCCAAGGTTATTCACAAGGTCCGCCTGCCAAAAAAATTACAATTTGGGATTCAATATTTAATATAATAAAGAAGCTCTAAAAAATAAAATTCAAATTTATTACCAAGGTCCAGATGCATTTATTTGAACTTGTATCCAAATACTCCACAGGTGCTGCAGACATTGTCGCCGTCGTTATGAAATCTTGCTCTGTTCAAATTCAAGTTTTTGTATTAAAGCTATTTTAAGTTAAATGATTACAAAAGGAAATTATCTCAAATGAAATGCAATTTCCTTTTGGGTCGTTTTTTTTTTCAATAGCCCAGCGGTTCGATTAAACCAAAGACATGCTATACTTATATAGAAGCTATACATTACATATATAGAAATCTACATAGAGTCGCGTTAATCGGTGATAACAATGATATTATTTGAATTTCCCGCCCAAGGGTAGGGAAACAGTGTTGTGAAAGCACATTTCTTAACAGCTGTTCTGGAATCCACTCACCCATCCCACCCCTTTCCATTGCACCGGCTTAAATGAAAACATTGGATAATTTATAGACAAAAGCATGCTGAATCTTTATCTGGTGCTGCGGGGGCAGACCTCTAGGCATGTGGCAACGGCTGCCACAGCTACGGCAGTAATGAATAAAAAGGCAAAGGTAGAGAAACCGCGAAATAAACAAAAGCCACTAATCACATGTGGTCGGACGCAGTTCAATCTGATGCAACACGAACGGGCGGACGCGAAGTTCGGGACACTGGCTCTGGCGTCCAAGGGATGGCTGCACAACAAGTCGAAGGGCGACCATTTCACTCTAAACGCCAGCGTCAGTGGAGACCAGCTGCAGCAAGAGATTCAGAGCGCGAAGGGCTTCCTAGACAGTAGCCAACTGGCGCTCCATCCAAACCTACTAGAAAACCTGCAGAATGAGCTCGGCATCAAGATGCTCACGGGAATACAGGTCAAGGGTTTGCCCGTTGTCCACGGCAACTCCCACGCACTGATTGCTGCCGAAACGGGGTGCGGGAAGACCCTAACATACTTGCTGCCCATCCTGGACAGACTGCTGCAGCGGGAGGTCACGGAACGATGCTTCAACACGCCGCGAGCCTTGATACTGACGCCAGGCCGCGAGCTAGCCACGCAAATTGCGCAGGTGGCCGCGAACCTCAGCCAGGGTACAGATCTCAAGGTGAAGGCTCTGCTCGGCGGCAGGTGCGTGTGTATTACTTAGTACTAATTAAATAACGTAATGATTTTTACGTCTGCCGGTAGCACCAAGCAACTGATGATGAACCCAGAGTTCCAAGAAGTTGATGTATTGGTGGCGACGCTGGGCGCCCTCAGCAAGTTGGTGACCACGGGCATCTACCGCATGGAGCAGGTACGCCATGTGGTCCTGGACGAGGCGGATACGCTGCTGGACGACAGCTTCACGGACAAATTAACGTACTTCCTCAGGAGATTCCCCGTACGTTGTCGCTAATCCTTTACGCGGGATGTAAGGCATCTCTTATTTCTCGTTTTTCCACTACAGTTCCACATGGTCCAAAAGCAGGATGCCCGGACAGTGGGCACTCAGCTTGTCCTGGCCTCGGCCACGATGCCCACAAACATTCGTGAGATTCTGGAGCGTGTCATTGACGTGGACACCATTCAGGAGGTGGTGAGTCCGCATCTGCACCACCTGATGCCACATGTCACCCAAAAGTTTGTACGCATGACCAAGGCGGATCGGCCGGGTCATCTGCTGACCCTAGTCAAGCAGGATCTGGCCAAGCGGCGTCCCATAATTGTGTTCAGCAATAAATCGGCCACCAGCGACTTTGTGTCAATCTTCCTGAACAACAGTGGTGTAAACTGCCTCAATCTGAATGGCGACATGCTCATGAAGATCCGCCTGGGCCGGTTCGAGCAGTTCCAAAGCGGCCACTGCGACGTGCTCTCCACCACAGACGTGGGCAGTCGTGGACTGGACACCACGAGAGCGCGTCATGTCGTAAACTTTGACTTTCCCCTGCATATATCCGACTACATACATCGCTGTGGCCGCATCGGGCGAGTGGGAAACACCGACAAGTCGCTGGTCTCCAACTTAATCTCCTCCCGCCGCGAGATCGATGTTGTCCAGAGAATAGAGCATGCGGCCCGCACTGGCGGACTGCTTCCGGATGTCAATGCGAACATTGCGAATATCATCAAGAAACGATTCATGGCCGAAATGAAGGCTGCGGGCATGTCAGTGCCACCCCAGGCCCAAGAGGAGGCCTTCTAGTTATACTTTTATCTTTTGTGTTGAGAATAAAATGTTTTTTTAAGCTCCATTGTTACATATACATGCAAATTGCCCGGTGATTCGTTTTCCGAACAGCACCAATCTGAAGGAAATTCATCTTCTGAAGCTGCATTCTAGGTAGGAATTAACTTGATAATAAATACATATTTATTTCGTGGATTTGGACTTAATAGTTTGCGATTGAGATCACAAATACAGGAACCTGAGACGCTGATAGATTCGTGGTCTTCCCGAATCAGATTCAGATCCTAAGGTAGTGATACCCACTGATCGGCACCTCTCGTCTTACATTTGTCAGGGGCTTGAAGAGCTTGCGTCTGGCGATGAGTATGTCAGAGTTGTTGCCACTGACACTGCCCCCGTTGATGGTTGAAGGCGAATCCATTGCCTGTGGCCGTGGCATAGCCTTGGCATTAAGCAGCATTGGGCGGCATCCCGCGAACTTGAAGCGGATGCTGCCGGAGCAGTTGTGCCGAAGATTTGGCAGTTGCAGTTCAGGAAACACCTCCCTCAGTGTAGGCTTGGGCTTGAGCGCCTTGCTTGGATCATCGCCGTGACACATGGCCGCTGCCAAAGTGCTCCACTCCAAGCGGCGTACACCGGGTGTCGCTTCGATTCGGTAGACTGGTGTCTTGGCCCGCACATAGCGTCGGGTCACAAATTCCTCGTACACACCTGTAATATACGAGGGTTAGCATGGTTTGGGGGGATGGAATTCTCTGGCGTGTTCTGCTTACGGGCATAGTGAACCATAAACGGCAGCAGCTTGGTAGCCCCGCAGCCGTGCTCCAACCACTCGTACAGGTATATATCGTCCCTTCCCTCGAGAAAGACGGCAGCCGGGGCCAGGTTCTGCCAGAGGCTGTCCGGTATAACATCCGCATTCAGCTTATAGATGTAAGGAATAAACTCACGGAACGCGTACGCCCCCAAAGCGATGAGTCCGCGCACTGCTCGGCTGATGTACTGGAAATCTATAGGAAACCACAAATTTATATTTAAAAATGGATTCGGGCACAATGACAACGCACCCCTCTCGCTGCACACATCGCGACCGTCGAAGAATCTGACCAGGCGTCGCTTAATCAGGAAGAGGCACTCGGCGTGGAGGTAGCCGCTCTGAGAGGCCAGCTGGCCAATCGTTTCGCATAGTTCATCAACGAGCCCGTTTCCAACGGGACTAGCGAAGTAACTGGACAGATGATGAGGCTCCGAACCAGCGTCATTAGTGTCGTCGTCCTGTTTGATCTTATATATGGTCTGCTGCTGGGGTGCCTCGCTGGGAAACGCAGCCTGTTCCTGAGACTGCTGTTGCTCCTGAGGTTCCTGCTTGCAAACCTCCATTCCTGCGTCGGGGAACTGTTCTGGCTTTACTTTGAGCGGCTCCTCAAGCTCCATTTGGGTTGTGTTGTCGCTGGCCTCGGGAGGCGCCTTTATGGTTTCGTAGGGCGCCATGAGCTGGCTGACGAGCACCTCTGCCAGGTGGAAGTACTCCTGGCGACAGGCGTTTTGGTTTGCCTGCGAATTGTAGTTACAGGCGCGCAGCAGCCGCCAGCAACGTCGACTCAGTTGCTCTTGCTGCTTGAATGCCAGCAGCTGAAGCATCTTGCTGAGTATCACACGGTAGATGGAGCCCATTAGCGGCGTCTGAACGGCAAAGGCAAGCGCAGAGGACTGCGTTTTCTTGTCAGCAAAGAGAGCAGCTGGAAAGGGTTCAAAGTTTAATGTTATTTGAACGAAAATTATGGTGCAGCAGAACCAACCTGTGACCAAACTCTGAACAGACTGCTTCAGATGCTCCGTGTGCTTGTCCTCCACGGGGCACAAACTGTGAAAGTCTGCGTCGTCTGGCAGGCTGAGGCTGATCTCCTTCTGGAATTCGTCCCGCAGCTCGAAAATCTTGTCCGAGTGATAGTAGTAGCTGCCGTCATAGTCAATGCGATCCCAGTCGCTGTCCATGGCGCCCAGCATTGGCGGCACATCGGCATCTTTGAGCACCTCATTGACTAGATCGTAGGTCACCACTCCGCCCGAGTGGCGGGAGTATATCTTCACGTTCTGCAATAGGAAGGTTGATTTTTAATGTGCCACCGTTCGGGTGGAATACATACATTGATTAGCTCCCAGACTTTATAAGATGCATCCTCGGCAAGCCGCGCGCACACGTCCTGGGACAACTCCACGTCCGTTTGGTCGTGCTGCTCCCAGAAGATCTTTATGCTGCGCGGGTCGAAGCCTGCGTAGCTTTTGTGATGACTCTATGATGATGAAAAAGTATGTCAGTATCAGCAAGGGAAACACAGAGCAACAATAACAAACCATTCGACTGGTGTTACCCGAGGCCTCAACCGCCGAAACTCCTGCCACGCCGTGTCCTCCTCCGGCCACCGCAAAGGAGGCATCGAACATGTTATAGTTGGAGTGGCTAGAGGTCGGTGTTGTGGGCGTTGTTACCAAATGTATATGGGTAGGCGTGGCGGGGAGACTGCCCACCCCTATACCCACGCCCGCACCAGATCCCGCGGCAGAAGCCGAGATTTTGCTTCCTCCCACCTCCAACTTTGTGGACTTGGAACGGGACTTTGTGGACTTCTTGCTGACCTTGCTGTGCGATGACTTGTTCAGCTCTGGGTCTGCGTTAGCAGCACCAGGGGTTTTCATTGTGTCGTTGGAATCAGCTCTAACGATCAGTTTAAACATTAACCATTTGTTCGGCGGAAAAATAAACAATTCGCAAGAGATGAAACTAGGGATGCAAACAGCGTTATATACTCTTAAGAAAATCAGTCGCTGTGCAACACTAAGAAACTGTTGATTTCATTTATTTATTATTCTGTAAAAAAATACACCCTGGTGGCATCCAATCAATAACCATGGCAGAAGCCGCTAACGTGCGCCAGAATCTACAGAATGTGCCGTCGATCTTTGAAATATCAGCGGCGGAGACACTGGACAACCTGATATATCCAGCGCTGAGTAAAATCTTCGACTACTTTGGCTTGAGGCTGGACTTTAAACTCTGGGGAAAACTGCGAGTACAGGAGGAGCTATCGCCACTTCTGACCTGGATCTTACAGTACCTCTACCTGCGAAACCGAGCCTCCTCCTTTGGCGAGAGCTTCTACGGACTGCAGCGCACCGCCACTGGGACAGGAGAGCTTTTAACCCGACCCCAACAGTTCACCTCCGCCACATTGCTGACCTTCCTGCCCTACATAGAGCGCAAGCTGCGAACCCGAAGCGCTCAGCACGACGACACCTACGCCTGGGAGTCCTATCTAATCAACCTTTTTCACGCCTACAATGCCTCCAAGGCGGTTCACACATTCACTTACCTCATCAAACAGGCGTCCAGCCATTCGCCGCTGTTCCGTGCCATGCGCCTTACTCTGCGATACCCCAGTGAGCCGCCACAGGATGACAAGTGGACTTACATATTCCTGAAAATGCTAGAGGTTCTGGCATTCTTCCTGCAGTTCATCCAGTGGTGGTACTCCAACGACCAACGTCGCAAGGTCGGCGGCACGCTTCAGAACCCCGCGGCCATGCCAGAGCGAGATTTGCCAGAGGAGGTGAAACAGACGCTGCCCCAGAAGGGCAAGTGTCCTGTCTGCCTGCTTTTTGTGCAAACACCAACAGCGTGCTCCGTTTCCGGCTATGTTTTTTGCTGGAAGTGCATCATCAGCCACATGAAGGAGCACGGCACATGTCCAGTGACGAGCTATCCCATCAGCCTGGACGACCTCGTGCGCATTTACGAAACGTAGCCATAAGTCTGATTGTTTATTTTGTTATAGAATATTTGTTAAATACATCTGAATCAGAATTCGCTGAGGAAGTAGCCCAGCCGTTGGTCGTGGCAGATGTGGACATTGTAGAAGTCAAAGTAGGCGGAGATGGACATGAAGAGGAAAGCGGTACAAATGTTGACGAACTCACAGATGCCAAACACAGAATATGCTGCAAAGATTTAACGGATTAGTAATCAAGTCACGACGTCTGCCCTCAGCCACACACACCAAAGGGAAAGCAGAACTGCTGATGAAGAAAGTAGCAGAACCACATTACGGGAACAGTGGCGAAATACGTGATTATCAGCTTGCGCCTCAGCCTGTTACCCAACTGGGACTGGGACTTGTCATCGCAGATATAGTACTTGTGGCATATAAAGGATCCGCTCAGCATGACAGCCGCAGAGATGAAAAGGGACAAGGCTATTGCCCTGTGAAGCGTCGATTCGCCTGCGATTTTGGGATAGATGCCCCACAGGAAGTGGCCTATTCCGTTTAGCACGATGAACAGAGCCACCAGGCAGCTAAGCGAGCGCACTTGGCGCGGCAGAGTTCGTCGATAGTAGCGAAAGTAGAGCCAGGCGAACAGCAGGCTTAACGGCAGGACCATGCAGCAGGTTACCCGCCAGCCGATGTGCTGGGATCTGGCCACTGCCGACAGGGATGGAAACACGTTCAGCCATGTGCACTCGGTGTACGTAGTCCTCTCATAGTCTGTCAGAATTGCCATTATGAGGTAGAACACAATGGAGGTCGGTACAAACGCGCAGCCAGCACCGAGCAAAGGGGCCAACCAAATGCGCCCGCAGCTTTTGGCCTGCAAATCTTTCACGGATGTGGGCAGCTCTAGAATCTGGGTCATGGCGTTTTCGTAAATAAAACTACTAAATGAAAAATGCGTAACCTTTTGAGTTCAAAGCTAACTGTGTTATTTGTAAATGTTTCGGGTTTAACACAAATCGATCGAAATTCAATAGAAAAAATTTGACATACACACATACAGACATAGAATTGAGCTAAATTTTGAACGTAAACATCCGAAGCGAGAATATGCTTAAATCTAAAATATAGAACCACCCGATGCTGGCGGAACCTTAAATCCGTTGCAGACATACATGCTTATTTTTCTAATAGAACCACCCGATGCTGGTGCAGGCTTAAATCCGTTGCAGACACACGCATGCTCATGTGTCTAATAGAACCATCCGATGCTGGTCGGGCCAGCCTTAAAGCCATCTCTAAATACCAAACGATTTGTATAAATAATAATGCAATGATCTCATGACTGGTCTTAGGGACGTTAGGGAATCGGAGAAGCTTGCGAAATTCGAAATTCCGAAACTAGTTTCCTTTAGTAAAATTAAGTAAACTTTGAGCTTAAGCTAATACCGCGTATGTACAGAATACTCGAGAGTGGCTGGTCGGACGTGAATGTGCTTAAGGGAGGGCTATGCAATCGCTATAGTTATCTAGAATTGGGTTAGGTAGAGGCCGTGCTTGGCGTCGCAGACAACGTTGAGCGCATAAAAGTCCCAGTAGGAGGTCATATGGAATCCCATGTTGGTGAGTACAACAATGTACTCGAAGAGGGCGAAGAAGGTGTAGACTGCAATGGGAAATGGGATGGATTTAGTAACTTTATTCAATGCAATTCAGCAGGAGAGCCGCACTCACCCCCCGCTTCGCAGCGGGCGTTGTGCCGTACAAAGCAGTATCCGGCAAGACCGAAGGCCAGCACATTGACAAGGAAGAGGTTGCGCTTGTAGCGCAGTGACTTCTCTTCGTGCGGCAGCAGAACCACCTTGCGCGCATTCCTGTTGAGGAGGTACGAGATCAGCATGTAGCACTCGCTGCACGCAATGAACACCACAAACGCGTTGCGGTGTGTTTCATAGCTGTCTGCGGATGTCCAGAAAGACAGGCAGAACAGGGCAAGATCCTCCACTACGTTGAGGAAGCAGGCCAGGATGCCGAGCAGTCGTCGGCTCCGCCTGATGTGCTCCTTGTAGTACTCCAGATACATTTTGGCCACCGCCAGCCGCAGGGGCAGGTGCAGGAAGATGGCCAACCTCCATATCGTCTTCTGTGGCTCATAGTTTCCTATGGCAGCCGACACCGACGGCAGGTAATTGACCACGTCACAGTGCGTGTAGGTAGAGCGTACAAAGTCGAACAGCAGCGACCATACCACACAGAAGAAGAATCCACCAAGGGGAAGGCTTAGGGCAGCGATAGCCAATTTAGCAAAGGGCAGTCGGAAGAAAACGTTCTTGGGGTCGTTCAGGCGCTCGTACGTGGGCAACATGGCGGGGAGGCGGTGGTCAGATGATGGCGGGGCGCGGTTCACATACTTTTTCGCACCCAAGCAGTACTGTTACTAAGCAAATGCCGTTGTAAACATTGCAAGAAAATGGTAAACAAATTGATCGCTAAGACTAGATAGCTATCGAGCGGAACTAGAGATGAGCCGCAGATATGCGATATGATATGGATAAAAGAAATGGAATAAATGGAATGGAAAATGTGCCAAATTAATTTAATTTTCTGATCAAATGGATCTTATGTAACGACGGCTGAACAGCTGTTCATTTGCAGCGGATAAATATCCCCTTTTACAACAATATTAAAATCGAGGCTCTTATCGTATCGTGGCAGGAGAGCTCTATCGATGCATCGTACCGGCATTGCACATCTCTAGCTGACACTAAACAAAACAACACGCGCAAAAAAAAGGAAGAAAATATTTTTTGTTTATGCAGTAAGTGCCGCATCAGCATCGTCATGGACATACTTTTGGCCAACGTGAACAGCCTGCAGTTCAAGGCGGAGCGGGATCTCATCGAGCAGGTGGGCGCCATCCCGTTGCCGTTCTATGGTATGGACAAGTCCATTGCGGCCGTCTGCAATTTCATCACAAGAAGTGGCCAGGAGTGCGACAAGGGGAGCGCGTGCCCGTTCCGGCACATACGTGGCGACCGCACCATCGTGTGCAAGCACTGGCTGCGCGGCCTCTGCAAGAAGGGGGACCAGTGCGAGTTCCTTCACGAGTACGACATGACCAAGATGCCGGAATGCTACTTCTACTCCCGCTTCAATGCCTGCCACAACAAGGAGTGTCCCTTCCTGCACATCGACCCGCAGAGCAAGGTGAAAGACTGCCCCTGGTACAAGAGAGGTTTCTGCCGACACGGCCCCCACTGTCGCCATCAGCATCTGCGGCGCGTGCTCTGCATGAACTACTTGGCTGGATTCTGCCCCGAGGGACCCAACTGCAAGCACATGCATCCGCGGTTCGAGCTGCCGCCCCTGGCAGACCTCAGCAAGGACCAGCTACACAAGAAGCTTCCTACATGCCACTACTGTGGCGAGCTCGGCCACAAGGCCAATTCGTGCAAGCAATACGCGGGCAGCCTGGAGAACCGCAACAACATCAATGCCATGGACCACAGTGGCGGCGGCGATGGCAACGACGACGGCCCTCTCAGTCATCCGCCTCCACCGTTCCTGAAAATACCAACGCCGCTGGAGGAGATCACCTGCTACAAGTGCGGGCACAAGGGCCACTACGCCAACAAGTGTCCCAAGGGCCACCTCGCGTTTCTCTCAAATCAACATAGTCATAAATAGTGCCTATTGCCGTGGTTATTGGTATATGTAAGTTATAAGAGTTCATTCAGTATGTAGAGCAGAATAAATCTTTCGTCAAGCCAGAAGAAAAACGAATTTTCTATTCGGTTTTAAATTTCAGCCTATATTCGATTTGCTGGTTTTCCTGCAACCGATTATTCGTAGTGTGACCATGGGAAGCGTATCTATCTCCCATCACTACCGATACACAACTGTTTTTTTTTCAGCTGTTATCGGTTGGCCCTGGAAAGAAAACTCGACACAAATTGCGCACTAACATTTTCCGTATCTGAGGAAAACAAACAGATTTCGAGCAGAGTACGTTCGTGAAAAACCACAAAACGGGTACAATGACAATTCTGACGAAATTCAGGGGCGGACCCAAGGACCAGGAGAAGGTGCCACTGCCGATGAACCTCAACGATGAGGCTCTGATGCACCATGGCTCGCTTATCGCAGTAAGTTTATCCAATTAAATAGACACTTTTCGCGCAACGTTTTCGTGTCCTTGCGAGGCCCCGAGTCTCCACTGTCCTTCGGCCCCATAAAGCTACAAGTTTCGTTTCGCCTCGTGCGACAGAAGTGACCATATGTACACCGAGAGGAGTGCTCTCGTGTTTTCGTTGGATTGGATGAAAACTGTTCTGTGGTGTGGTGGGTGTTGGGTGGCCCAAATTCTGGGCCCAGCCTCTGCGCGGTAGTCTGACATGCATATCTATTGATTTTTCCATGCTGGAATTCCCGCTGGCCTTGCACTCTTTTTCCTTCGCCTGTAGTCGACAAGCCACCCCCATGACGTGTGCTCATTCACTTTTTTCCTGGGCTCCCCAAGGACTCCCACTTCCGCCCACTGCTTCCTTGAGGTCAGCGTTGCTTTTCTTCCTGTTGATTGCCTGGCACGCAGATGGTGGCCCTGAAAATGGTCCGAGGAAAAACCCAAAAACCCATGCACCCATTCGCCCATTCTTTGTGTCATTTTTTGCAACCGCCCTTTGACCGCTCGTCGTAAGCACTGCCCTCGATAACGGCTTGCGCACCACTTTGTTGAATAGGAAAGTTTATCCGTCCCAACAGCTCCAACAGCTAGGCTGTGATCGCTCGCAGCTATGCTATCTGAGTCATGCCTCCCTCCAGTCACCAGCCCCGTTCTGGTTTATTTGTGAATGCAATCGAAGGGGTGTTATCACTTCTCTCTTGAGGGCTCTGGAGTTTGTCTGGGGAGCATTTATTTCATATTTTCTGTTGCTGTTAATTAAGTGCGATATGGCAAAACCCCACAGCCCAAAGGTGCCTACAACGACTCCGAGGCCGATGCCGAGTCGATGGTCTTCAATCGGCCGCAGCACCACTGCCTCAAGTCGTTCTTGCTCTTCCTGATCGCCATGGTGGTCATGATGATGGGAGTGCTGGGCGGCTGGACCCTCTACAGGCTGTACGCGCCACCCCATGCCAACATGCGCTATCACGCACTTTGCGAGATTCCATATCCGGAGGACTCGATCGAGATGCCACGCTTCTATCCACGCAGTGACGATGGGTTCGCCCAGATCAACTGGCGGGCTCTGTTGCCACAGTTCAGCGGTGCAAGCACCGACGGCACTGGCTTGGAGCGGAGATTCGGCGGCGACGAGGACAATTTCTTCCGCGAGGAGATCGAGCTGGACAGCAGCGATGAGGAGGGATACGCCAAAATCGATGTGCCTGACTTCAAGGACGGACGGCGCGGACGATTCATGCACGACTTCAAGGAAAACCAGTCGGCCATCATTGACACCACCACCAACCGGTGTTTCATCATGCCCCTCGACCGGGAGACCACCCTTCCGCCCACCAGCTTCGTCGATCTGATGAAGAAGATGGGCACCGGATACTACAACATTGACACGGAGCGAGTGCGCCGCAACATGCGCGTGATCACGCCCCGCATCACCGATCTCTCGCTCATCTCAGAGCGCATTGCCAACGAGTGCTACGACATGAAGGTCTACATGATGGAGAAGTTTATTTCGGGCGGTAAGTAGCACGCACCCAGGCAGCAGGCACCAAGCGCCTCTCCCTATCTGACACAATTTTCTATATTCCCCATTGCAGTGTCCAAGCGGTCGGCCGATCCTCTTCCGGATGCCGGAAAGTATGCCGAATTCATGGGCAAGGGCGTCATCGAGTACGATCTGGCCAATATAGCCGAGGTGGAGGCCTACGAGGCGAGCGAGGCTGCACAGCAGGTGGCCTGAGAAGGAGCTGACGAGCAGCGAACCTTTTAAGCTACACTACATATAAAATAACACAAACCTAAACAAATTATTAATTAGAATTGATTTATATATAACGAAGATCGATCTGTTTGTAGACGCCACTTTATGGAAAATGCTTAAAAATCATGTTAGAATACGGACAGACAGAGGCCTGCGGCCACAGACAACCGAACCGAATCGAACAGAACAGAATAGTGTATATCCATTGGCCAATCGACGACTCTGCAAGCGATAGCTCGTGGGATCACGCAAGAGTTTTAGCAAATCATAGACGCCGTACGTACTACTTAGTAAAGATGCTAAAAAAAAAGCGAAAAATGTACCTAGAACGCAATCAAAATGCGATTGAAGAAATTGTGACAAATACGAAAGCAATGAATCAGCCAGGCAGTAGGAGAGTAGGGTATAGGGGTGTTTAGAAAAGAAAACGTATACGCCCCCGGAGTAATAGAAATACCCCGAATAAGGAAAACGACGCGGGACAAGGCATAATGCATTCCACTTCAAGTACATATTTTATATAGTATATGCTCTTTAACTATCTAAAAATTAATGTAAAGAACGAAAACACACGAGATCGACGACAGCTATTTACGGATGGAAAACAGATAAGATCGAAATCAGAACATAAACTATCAAAACAGAAACCAACAAAAACTACTCTAAATGTTCTTTAAAGTATTTAAATGTATTAAACGCGAATTTGTGATCTTTAAGCCATTTCATCTCTATCGTTGGATGTTGTTTATTTTCATATCAGACTAGAAGTAAGGTTTGCACAGAGCTATGGTGTGATCCACGCCGAAGGCCACCTTCGTCACCTTCCCGTTGATGGCTGCCTTAAAGGGGAAGAACTGGTCCTTCTTGTGGCCAAGGCCCAGGTGTCCAAACCGGTTTTTGCCCCACATGAACAGGTCCCCGTCGGAGTTGACGGCGCCCATGTGGAAGACCCCGCAGCCGATGGAGACCACGGTGGTGGCATTACTGAAGTCGTTGCGCCCAAACAGGGGAGGTAGCAGGTGCTGCGGCTTGGATGTCTGCTCTACAAACGGTCCGAAGCCCAGGATGCCGTAGCCCCAGGTGTATACCAGTCCCTGGTCATTCAAGGCCATGCAGAAGGAGCCACCAGCGGCCACATCCTTGATGAGACCAATACCCTTAGTGAGCTGCAGGGCACGCGGTGTGTTTATCTGGGTTTGGGCGTGCTCAGAGTCGTCCAGCTGTCCGTACTCCGAATTTCCCCACCCGAATACATCACCCCGCTCGTTGAGTGCCAGCACACAGTCCGAGGAGCTGGTCAGCCGCACAATGCGCTCCTTCTCGATGTCGCCGCCGATGAGCGTGATCTGTCCCGCTGTGTGGTAGTTCCCCTGCCCCGTCTGTCCATCGGCACCCCAGCCGCAGGTGTAGACGCGTCCCAGCTTGGTAAGGAACATTGTGTGGTCCTGGCCACACTCAACGCTGACAATCTCGTCCTCCGTCCCGCAGATGTCCGTCTGAGAGATCCTGTGGATGAGCGCGCTTTTGCTGTATCGTTCGTCGTCGATAATGGAACGACCGCACTGGCCGTACGAATTATTGCCCAGGGTAAACACGGTTCCATTCCGGGTGACAACCACCAGATGGGCCCGGCCAGCGGCCATGCTGCGCACCTGCATATCCTCATCCGTCTCGCCATGCTCCCGCGGCAGTCGTATGGCCGTGGGATATATGATCACATCCAGGTTGGCCGGGTCCTTGGGGTTGCCCTTCACTTGAAAGCCCAGCTGGGAGTCCGTGTTGAGGCCGCTGCCAAAGAGCGTCTCACCGTCGGAGCGCTGGACAGCGTAGGCCGTAAAGCCGTAGCCGGCCGCCACATCTGTGATCTCGTTGTTGTTCGAGAACTGAAGCCGTGTTGGATGGTGGACCATTTCCGTGTATCGCTCCTGGGCCTTTTTCACACTCGTCTGCAGGCCGAGGGCGCCGGTCTCCTGGAATCCCCAGACATAGACGCGGTTGGCATGTGTATCCGACACCTTCGGCGTGTAGTCCTTTATTTTGGTCTTGTCCTGTGACAGCACGCTGCGCTTAGCCTTCGTCGTGTAGGTGCGAGTCAGGCGGGGAGTTGTCCATGCTCCGACCCTCGCTGTGCTCAGCATTTCCAAACAAATTGCCTAATATCGATTGAAAAAACAGTGCTGTACAGTGGCATTGCGCGAGTCTTGCACAACTCTGGCGGAACGATTGCCTGCGGTATATCGCTATCGCCACCGACATATCGAAATCGGATGGGCGACGTACAAGAAACGGTTCGCTCCGGTAAAATCGCTACAAATTTATTAATAATTCGCGAATCAGTGCTTCAAAGGTGTTAAATCGCTTCAAAAATTGCACTAATTATCCTGTGCATTGTCGGTATTAAGCGAAAAGTGTCGGATTAGTTTGCTTTCGTGTGTTTTTCGACCGCCTTAGCAGCATATGTACATACAATACACACATACACACACACGCACACACAGATCATATCATACATAAAGGCATACATACATATGTACGTACATCGGAGAGTATTATAATTATAATCGTGTGTAAAGTGCAATACCCTGGATTACATTATTGCTGCAAGTGCAAGTGCAGCTGGCGGAGCCGCAAGGAAAGAAAGTGAAGTCTCTACCTTCGATGCCGACGCCGACGAAAGGGGCTGGGGCCGCTGGTTGCTGCTAGGCGCACCGCACACACGGAATACACGGAATCAGGAACAAGGAATAGGAGTTGCCGTTGGTTGCCGCTCCCGCAGCCGTGCCCCGTTGTCATCGTCTCCATCGAATCTCTCGTCGTCTCCGGTAGGTACACACAAAATATTCGGCTGCTCCTTTTAGCTCCTGTTTTGTGTCTCTGCTCTCTGCTCTCTCTCTCGCTCTCTCTTACTTAGTGGTGTCTCTATCTTTCTGTCTGTCTTTGCATCGCTCTCTCTGTCTCGCGCTCACTCGCCTGCTGACTGAATCCATTAAATCCGCTCTCTCTTTGCCTGTGTGTTGTGTTTGCTTGCTCTCTCCTTCGGCAGCACCTGGTGGTGCGTACGCATTTACCGCTGCTCTCCCTCGGTGGGTGGGTACCGTACTCTGGTAGGCAGGCAAACAACCCTTAGAAATTGGTCCTCAACAGTGCGTTTTCCTAATGACACTTTTTTTGGGTAACCCATGGTCTCGTGCCCCGTTCTGCAATCATGCAGCGCCCGCCGGCACACAGCTAACGGTGCCACATTCGCCTCCTCTCCCCGCAATACCACCACCAGCCCACCGTTCATCGCCATATCACGCCCCGTCCATCCTTGGCAACAACCACAGCAACCACCGCTCGGAGAATGCGCAGCAGCTCTCATGCTCTCAGATATTCCTTGCATCCATCCCTACAGCCACAGACACAGTCCATAGTCATGGCCACTCGGCAACAGCCAATATTCCCAAATCGAGTCCCGATCCCAATACTCCGTACAAACAAATCTTTAATCAACTCTCGAATGCCCACATAATAAATGATGATCTTATATAAACATTGCGGATGGGCTTCCTCTGGCGTCGGTTTTGTGGCTGCCCTTTGCCTCACGCGACACCAGATAACACTCCTCCCCCTCCGCTCAGATTCAGAATGCAATCCCCCTTCTGCCACATTTCGATTGCCCCACTTTCTGTTCTGTTCTGTTCCCCCATTCAAATCGATCCGGAGTTGGGCCGCGACTCATTACAGAGCATAGTTCTCCTCCGTTTTGTGCTTCCAATTTGTTCGTGATTGTTTTTAGGGCTACTTTGATGGGGCCATACACAGGCAAATGCATATGTGTCGTCTCCCTTTGGGGCGGGTGCTCCCTGTTCGATGCTTCCTCGAATGGAACCGAACCGAGAGCTTCTGTTCTGCCTACCGTCTCCGGCCCATCCAATCCCACCCCATCCCCATCCCCATCCCATCCAAGCAGAAGAAAACTTTCCGCCTCATAAACTCGTGGGCTTGTCTATCCCCTTCCACCGCTCCGGCACGTGCAACTCTTTCTTTCTTTTTTTCTTTCTTTCTTTCTGTCTTTCTTCTCTGACGACATGAAATGTTGTCAAGGCAATGGGCATGGATATAGATATGGATGGATGGTTGGTAGATGTGCCCGTAGATAGGAATGTGGCTATGTCAATGTCTTGGCTGTGGCACTGGCTCTGTGGCTCCTACTTATGCAAGGCAAGGCAAGGCAAGGCAACAACAGTGTAAACAAAAGCCAACGAAAACCCAAATCCATCGTTGCATCGCCGTGCAGTTCATTGGCAGGGGGCCAGCCAAGCGTTTCATGTTTTTCTTGGTCGTGGTATTGGTACTGTCCTCCCCCTGTACGCCTTATCAGGTGGGGAAGTCAATATTTGCACAAACAAACATAATCTTCTTGGTTCTCTCTCTGCGTCTTTTTTGGCTTCCTTCGGCTTCAGCAGTTGGCGGAACCCCACTTTCTCCTATCTTTGCCAACGGAAGAATGACTCAGAAATATCCCACTTAATCTGGCCATTTTTTCCATATCTCAATTCAATATCAGGCAGAGGCACTGGCACTGGCACAGGCCAAGTAAACCCTTGAGTAATCGATTAGAGAACAAATAAAACAAGCCAGCCAGCCAGCCAGCAAGCTCTTATCTAATGATGACAACATTTTAATGTACCAGAGACCCAGTTCATAGAAAGAGATCTTATGTTCTGACATTTAGATGATTACTATATTCGGTTGTAACTTAGCCGTTAATTCATTGATTTTTATAAACGATACTTTAAGCGACGCCTAATTAATGTGTCTATCTAAAACTAAAAATGTTAGCCAAAAATATTTTTTTTTCGACTTTTCCTGAGATTTTAAAGTCAAAATTTCGGGAAAAAATACAGCAAAAAGTTATAAAATTTGAATTTGAAAGATTAATATCTTCTAGACGTTAAGCTGCAGCTAAAAAGTGTCTGGGTCAGATTTATAGCTGCATTTGTCAGCTTTTCAAAACTGCAAAGTTTAATGCAATCAGTTGTAGGAAAAATAGAAAAATAGAAGCATTACCTCTGAAAAAATACCAATTTTGAAAAATTCTTTAAAAAAAATCGAAATCTGAAAAAAATTGTAAATCTTCAAATCTGTCAGAAATAGTCATTTTTGGCGACAGCGGAAAGTCGTATCGTAAGGTACGCCGCTGGCGAAAAAGTGAAACCGCAAAGCCAAGGCCTCTCTGAAGAGCTCTGTTGGTGTCGTGTCTGTTTGTAGTGTCTATGGTGTCTGGTGGCTTCCATCATCATTCTGCCCACTTATTGATTTTTAATTATTGGAGAGCCCTGGGCTATGACATTGACTTTGATTTTGGTCTCTGCAAATCTCTGGGCAACGAACTCTGCCACCTTTCGAGCCTTATGTCATGCTGTTGCTGGTGCTGGTGCTGCTGCTCGTGAGGGAGTTGTGGGACAACTGTTTGGCTAGCTGGTGGTTAGTCTGACTGCCGATAAATCTCGGCGACCAATTTCCAATTCCACTTCGAATCCCGTTCGTGACTCATTGCGGTCGCAGTGCGCTCTCTTGTCGATTGGTCGATGGCACCCCTCGCGTTCCCCGCTCAGATGTGTGAGGGAATGTGTTATGGTTTCCATGGTTCTGTAACCTCCATAGCCATACGGCTGTAGCCGTTGCCAAATCAATACCCAATACTTATTCCAGCAATCGCGAACTCTTATTCGATTCATTCAAATTGAAGAGTCAACACGGCAATTGAATTCAATTGGGGAGCCAGAGGCTGGCTGGCTGGCTGGCTGGCTGGCTGGCTTTCTGTCTGTCTGTACAGCTTTCACTTGCCTCACCGTTCAGATTGTTTTTAATTGCAACACAACTGGTACCGTACCGTCCCCTGTTCCAGTCCCAGTACCAGTACCAGTACCAGTCCCTGCTCCATCCATTTATCTATCCATCATCCATCGCTCACACATCCATCTGCGTCTCTTCGCTGTCTCTCGCTGGCTCGCCCGCTCGCCCGCTGACCCGAATACACGAATACCACAAACAAACAAACAAACATTTTGTGCGGATGCTAATTTTGAATTATGTTTTTTAAACGTATTATATTAAGTGCCTTACGTATTTCGAACGATAATCATTTTCATGCTTCTTTGTGCAGAGATTTAATTTCCAATTTCATTTTACTTTCTTTTCTTTTTCTTGGTTTTGCGTTGCATTCTCTCGTTGCGCGTTTTGCATTCCACCTTATCGTTTGCTCCGCTGCATTTCTGTTTTTGACTTGCTGCCACTGCCACGCCCATGCATATGCATCTCACACGCCCATGACCATGTCCAGATGCTGAGGCACAGCAGAAATGCATTGGCTGGAAGGCCGCCCAGAGGCAGCAACTTGCAACAAGCATAGAATGCGGCAAGAGACTAACCAAAAACACAGACCAGCACAGCAGCACACGAAAACGAACACTGAATGAATACTGAGATCGACTCTCGTTTGCATCTTCCGCATCCCGCATACCCGCATACCGCATACCTCATCTTGCATCCATTACGCGCAGCAGCAACTGGAGCCGGCCAACCCGCTAGCTAGGCAGCTAGGGAGCTAGGCAGCGCCCGAAGGAGCAAAGGAGGAGGCCCTTGTGGAGGGAGGAGCTGGTCTGGAATGTTGGAACACCCACAGCGGTTCGCGCGTAACATCCCCGACTCCTCAAACAGCAGCACCAGCAGCAGTGCTCATCAGCAGCAGCAGCAGTATCCGCCGCCGCCACCGCAGCATCAGAATTTGAATCTCAATCAGAATCAGAACCAGATCTATCAGTACCGTCCGCAGACGCAGGCACCTGGATCGCCGGCGCACCATCAGCGCCACTCATCGCTCTCCCAGCAACAGCAGCAGTTACAGCTGCACCATCGCACCCTGTCGACCGCCTCCAGCTGCAGTGCCCAGCACAAAAGTGTGACCTTCGGCCAGCCAGCGATCGACTACAGCAACGGCGGCAGCAGCAGCGGTAACTCCTCCAGTTGCAGCGCCGCTGGCAACGCTGGACCCCAATCAATGGCGGGCAACATGAAGCACGGTAAGCTTAAGCTAAGCTCCTTATCATCCATTGGGACTATATTTCTATTCCTTTCTTCGTTGATTCGCAGGCAAATCTCAGGAAGACGTCTGCTACGTGGTAGCCAAGTACGATTATGCGGCGCAGGGAGCCCAGGAGCTGGACCTGCGCAAGAACGAGCGCTATCTGCTGCTGGACGACTCAAAGCACTGGTGGCGTGTCCAGAACAGCCGCAACCAGTCCGGCTACGTGCCCAGCAACTATGTGAAGAAGGAGAAGCCCTCGCTCTTCGACAGGTGCGTCCCATAAGCCACAAGCCCCGAGCCCATAACTAAACTTAAGCCTTCTTCTTGCTCTGATTTCAGCAGTATTAAGATTTCTTTATATACCAAATATATCCGTATATCCGTATCTATATCTGTATCTTTATCTGTATCTGTATGTGTAGAAGTATCTCTTTCCCACTCCTTGTTTTGCTTTAATTATCGTACTTTATGTTTCAACAGCTTTCGGCTTTTGTATTCTGTATATTTGTATATTCTATATTTTGTAAACAAATTCCTTTTGCTTTCGTTGTCACTTTTATCACTCAAATGTCGAGCCCTGACCTCTGAACCCTGCCTGGACCTGAACTAACGCCCAAAACAATTGAAAATAGGGATAGTCTAACCCCACCCAACCTCACAGAACCCTTCAGTGATAGCATTGGTTTGATCTGATCTGATCTGATTTGTATCTTTCGCATCTGTGTTTGTAATTACAGCATCAAGAAGAAGGTGAAAAAGGGCTCCGGTTCGAAGACGCTGCCCAATTGTTCGCCGTCCCGGCAGGTCGAGAGTCCAACAATGTCGCGACGCTTGCCCCCCGATCCGGCCGAGGCCATTGGCACGGCCATCGTCAAGTACAACTACCAGGCCCAACAGCCGGACGAGCTTTCGCTGACCAAGGGCACGCGCATCCTCATCCTAGAGAAATCCAACGATGGGTGGTGGCGCGGCCAGAGCGGCAATTCCGTCGGCTGGTTCCCCAGCAACTACACAACCGAGGATTGTGATAACGATGGCGAGATCCACACCTACGCCATGGCCGAGAACGTGCTCGATATTGTGGTACGCTTTTTAACACACGCTTTTACGATAAATTCGTGTGGCATCTAATGGACGTCTTCTCTTGCAGGTGGCCCTCTATAGCTTCACGTCGAACAATGACCAGGAGCTGTCGTTTGAGAAGGGGGACCGGCTGGAGGTCGTGGATCGGCCCGCCTCCGATCCGGACTGGTACAAAGCTCGCAACAACCAGGGCCAAGTCGGTTTAGTTCCACGCAATTATCTCCAAGAGTTGAATGACTACCTGGCCACGCCCTATCGCAACACTAGCGCCGCCGGCAATGGCAATGGCAGTGGCAGCAACAATGGGGCCGGTGGCGGAGGCGGCGGTGGAGGCGGCGGAGACTCCATGGAACGACGGAACGAGGGCAACAACAAACCCTCCTCGCAGTCCTCCACTCAGCCCATGGAGCGACCAAATTTGGCGGGCAAGACCTGGTACTACGGCGCCATCACTCGCAGCCAGTGCGACACGGTGCTCAATGGCCACGGCCATGACGGCGACTTCCTCATCAGAGACAGTGAGACTAACGTGAGTGGGAAGAGAAGTCTTGAAAGGTTTTGAGTGCGTCCGGGAACTTTCTTCTATTGTATCCGTTTTCGTTCTCTTGCAGATGGGCGACTACTCGGTTTCGCTGAAGGCCCCCGGAAGGAACAAGCACTTCCGCGTGCACGTGGAACAGAACATGTACTGCATTGGCCAGCGGAAGTTCCACTCTCTGGACCAGCTGGTCGACCACTACCAAAGAGCGCCCATCTACACGAACAAGCAGGGCGAGAAGCTGTATCTGGTGCGGTCACTGCCCAAGGCCAATGGAACGTAAATTGCCACAAGGATGAATCATGGAGGAATTTCATCGAAGGGGGGATAATTATTACCCGTATTAAGCATATACAACACAAAGATATACCAAGGCTAACTTATAGGCAGCTCAGCAGCTCAGCTCGACGTGTAGTTCAATGTAGTTTCCAGGTTCAGATTCAGTTTCAGATTCAGTCTTAGATTCGGATTAAGATTCAGATTCAGATTCAGTTAAATGCCAAAACCGATTCGATGGTTCAGAGCAGTTCAGTTGAAATTAGATCGGATCGGATGGGATGGGATCTGTGCACGAGTGTGTGTGTATATAGATCTTATATAACCACGGACAAAGGACCTTTTTGTACTTTTATATAATTAAATTAAATTAAATTAACGCTTAATTATCGCATTGGCTATGTTAACCAGGGAAGCAAGATGAAAAAAAAGAAGAGAAACGGAACGGAACACACATCACATTACCTTTTGTGAGCCGCCTTCTCGGTGAAGGTGGCAAGTGAGGGATGAGGGATGTGAGAAAAGGGATTCAAAGAACAATTCTAGATGTCAACATGCAACATTACACTTACATAAGTATATAAAACATACCATATACATACATGTGCACATATTACTATATTCTAAAACGAAAGTTGTAGCCGACTAAAATGTACACAGAGGAGTAGAACGAAGAGACTAGACAGAGATGATGAGCAGGAGATGAGAGATGAACGAACGCTTTTAACCCAGACACTTGAAAATGTAATATGAAATATGAACCATACATATATAGTATTTATATATACACAGTATATGTACGGGTCAGTATATACCCAAATCAGTATGATGATGTCTATTATCCGTGCAGAACAATTACCTACGTATCACCAAAAGTCCGCGACGAAGTTGTTTGTGTAAGTACATAAGTGATGCACAGGCCACCCCACCATGCCACACGCCACACACCACAGACCATTGACCACAGACGACACTCAACTAAAATCCACACCCAACCACACACACAGCCAGAGTGAGGATCGGATGGAGGGAGGATCACTCCTACAGTCATTTTTGTTATTTAACCATTTAATTATCGACTACGATATAACCATAACAAATACAATTGATATCTCTGGGCAGCTCTGGCTCCAGATGCTGTTCGCATAATTATAAAACATAATCGAATCGTTTGTGCGGCGCTATGGCCATGGGGCAATGGGGAAGGGGGAGGCTTATATGTATACGCCATACTGTACAGTTGATGCAATGCTAACACTTAGCCACCTTTTTCAACATATATACTACCTATATTTAACTTTTATTTACGATTATGATTAAGAGTAGAACGCAGCGATTCCAGCTTTAATTTTTGTTTAATTATTGCAATTAGATTTGTTTGCCTTTTTCATGGCCCTCTGATTATGATTATGATGATGAATATTATTATTTTGTTTTTATTTAGCTCTAGGAAAGTGATTTGGGGGTTTCGATGATTCAGCGAGGGGAGTGGCTGCCAGACGAGGAGCTAGGTAACTTTCGACTTTCTTTCATATGCGAATTTTTAATATATAAATATTTATATACGAGTAAATAAAAATAAACCTTAAATAATTTATGGTAATTTAAACAATTGCTAAACCAACTAGTACTAAAGACGACGAGAACAAACTAGAAATTATACCGAAACGGAAATGAATAAAAATACATTTAAATAAATTAAAGAAAATACCAATCTGGTTCGGATCATTCATTCACTATCAACTCCAACCGATTAAGGACATGGTCAGAGAAAGACAACAGATGCCAATCGGTTGGCAGGTCGCTCCCGATCACAAAAAGACTTGCCAAGTGCCATAATATTCCACATGAAACCCCAATCCAAATGGCGATCAATCTTGCGAAATTTTTCAGGATATAAATAACAGTGTATACGTGAACGCTAGGGAGCACAATCAAAGCCATGCTCACATGTGCAATCCAGTCCACGGTCCACAGACAACCATACTTCTTATGAATATTTGGAAAGGGAAATCAGGGTTTTCCGGCGAGACAAACAGTCAAGCAAATTGGATAAAGCAGATATATTTTTTGGGATATATTTAACATTTCTGGAGTAAACAAAATTTGGTTTCCTTTAATCCCATCATTCGGAAATTATTCTTAAGCTTAAGTCTTTAGTGATTTCTCGGAATATAAGGGGTTCAATTTTTAGCAACATTTTGTGTAGATTTAAATTTTTAACTATATACAAGAAATGATAACATTGCGGGGCATTTCCATAACAACAGCAATTGTTAAAACATTTAGTCATGTGGATTCATGGGACGGGAATCGGAGCCGGGATTTGCCGAGTTTTCGAGTAGACAAACAGCCGAGATAAATGGTTAATTATACTATATTTTATTTTGTTATCCATTTGAGCAACTCCCTTCTAGCTCAAAAAGTTGACCTAAATTTATTTGAATTTTATGTCAGAGCATACGTATTACGTACTTACATTGAACATATCTACTACGAGCGAGATTCATGGAGCGGAATGCCAGAAATCGACTAAGAAACAGCAGCAGTCAGACTCGCGATTATGGATGTTCCTCTAAGCCCTCCCGTGGGACGCAGTATAGTCCAAAATACTGCAGTTCTGTCTGTGAGACCTTGTCGCAACGCCTCTGGCGGTGGTTCGGTAGTGGTGTATGGCACATTATTTTGTTCGGGCTGAGCTCTCTAGTGACCCTATTCGTAGTCGTCTACATAGCCCTCATGCTCGAAAACTACAAGACGAGGACCGGGCGCCCAACATGCGTCTGCTGGCCGGAATGGATCGAGTCCAGGATTTTCAGCTTAAGTGAATGGCTGCTGGAGAAGATGGGTCGGCCCAGACGAGTGCCCTCAGCTTCTCCGATAGCAACATAGCATACATTTCAAATCGAAGTGGTAATACCACAATTTCAGGGCTTTTTTCTATGGGTGAAGGAGCTGACCGTTGGTTTTAAAACGTAATACGATCATCTCTTGATCTCATGATGTCTCAATTGGTGTTCAGTAAACGAGAGTGCCCTAGTGCCCAAGTCACGTCAAGACTTTATTGTCTTTATAGTAATAGCTACACTACATCATATATCTGGAGCACAGTTCTCATTCCCCTCAAACTTGTAATAAAACGATTGAATCAAAAGTAATTATAGCCATAGCGTTCTTATTTTTTTTTTTATTGAAATTTCGTAGTTTAAATAACTTTAAGGCTTTGATAATGTTTTGTTTGTAAGGCTAAAAATGGAAAAAATCTTGCTTCTTATCTGGACATGGACATGGACATGTGAAGAGTGAGCGTGAACGTGATTCATGAATGAGGGTCGGGGTTTGGTTTCGCTCCGTATGGGGGGTATTACGTTCGGAGCTTACAATTATATACACAGACAGACCGTGTGTACGCACGTACTAACGTCTGTTGGTGGTGTAACAAAGTTAAACTTTTTTTTTAGTTGAGCAATCTGCACGCCGATATCGCACGTACGGCTGCGGCTGCGGCTGGCTTACGGAAAGCAGAGCAATGAAAACAAGAAGCAATTCATTAGGTACAAAAGCATATATATATATATAGATATATATTAATATACATACATATTTGTATATGTATATATGTATCTGGGGTCAGTAGTATCTGTATCTTTTATCTGTATCCGTATAGTAGTACGTTATAATGTATAGTTTTATAATCTTATTAAGGCCACACAATCAATAACACTGACAGAGTTTCTTATCCGCAACGAAAGTGCAAGAGTGACAATAGGGACAGTGCTAACAGACAGTGACAATGACAGTGACATTGAAATCTCCATAGATATAGAGAGATAACGATAGAGAAAGAGAGAGCTGAAGCACAAACATACAATATCCCCATAAGATCGGGGCTTCTGCATCTGCATTCCCCTTTCACTAGTATTAGTATAATGTGGGGCCCCCTATTTTGGAGGGAGCTCCTGTACAAGTTCTAGAGTTATCATATAAAAGAATATAGTAGGTATATATGTATATATCATCCTGCGTCTACTCCTGCTCTGAGGCAGAGTGGCGTGTACACATTTCACCTATGCAGACAGCGATAGTGTGTGTTTATGCATATACTCGTTTATAGTAGATTAATGCTATTGTTCGTAAAATGGACTAATTTCTGTTCGGTTCACTCGCAGCGCATTCGTTCCTGTCGTTCATTTCGTTTCGTTCTATTCCGTCGGGGGCTCTGCTCCCGCTTTGATCGGCTGGCTGTTAGCGCCTCAGCCAAGTGGCGGCGAGTGGCGACTGTTGCTTCTGGGTTGAGTCTCATAAGAATGGATTATTGGTGTTCATGGCGCCGCTCGCCTGTGGAGAGAACATTGAACATTAAATATCGTTTCGCATTTCGATTGGGTGTGAGGGGGAGTCTACCACTTACTGCAAAGGGATTGTTGGCCATAACTGGTGCCGGCTGCATGCTGCCAAAGCCACAGCCATTGGGTAGACCCTGGGCCATGGCATAACCGTTGTTATTGAAGTTAAAGAAGCTTGTCTGATGCTGCTGCTGCTGCTGCTGTTGCTGTTGCAGATGCTGCTGGTGGAGATGGGACGACTGCTGGGGGCTGCTGCCGTATGCATTTGGTATGAGCGTCAACTGGCCATAGAGATTCTGCTGCTGCTGCTGCTGCTGCTGCTGGTGCTGCTGCTGCTGGAATGGATTCACAACTTGACTGCTTAGCAGTTGCTGCTGCTGGCTCTTGAAGGGATTCGGATTGTTGTTGACGAGGGCTGCACAAGGAGGATGGAGAAGGCGAATCCAATTAGTGACAGCTTCAAGGACTGCTCAAGTGTGCCAGTACTTACCACTGCCAAAGGCGTCCGTCGCCTGGTGGCTATTGTTGTTGCCATTGGTGGGCGTCGCAACGTCGGCTGTGGACGACGCACTGGCCTTCAGTTCACGCAGCTGCTCGTCGAGGTCCTTGAGGGCCGCATAGCGGTCCTCGCTGGGCGCCACAGCCGGTGCACTGCTCTTGTGGCCTGCCGGCGTGTGGCCATTCTGCAGCGGGGCGCCTAGAATAACATAGCAAGTGGATTAGTTGCTGGATCCATGCTGATGAAAATGGGGTACTGGGGCACAGGATGCTTCAACTACTTGCAAACCAATAAAACACACAAATCAAAACAAAACACAGATCCAAGGGATACAACAAAATCAAATCAACGAAGAACGAAGAACGAAACACTACTGAAAGGCAACTGAAAACTTACTCCACGCAAAGAAATCACTGAAATTGGCATTCAATATGTCGGAATCTTGTTTTTGGTTTTGATTTTGACTTAGATCTTGATGTTCCAATGATGATGCTGCTGCCTCATCCGCTTGATACTCGTATTCCTCCTCCTCTGGGAAACTGCTCGACAGGGAGCTGAACAACAAATAGGAGGCTCGGCTGGGAGGAGGCGGAGGCTCTGGATACTCTGTCAGGTACGTCAGAAAAGGATTCGATGGCGAAAGTGACGGTGGTGGCTCTTCGCCGGCGGAGTACCAGGAGTTGGTCGAGCTTGTGCGCTGGATCGTAGAGTACTCCATCTCTGGCTCTGGCTCCATCTGCATCTGCTCCTGCCAGAAGCTCCAGTTCAGAGCGGGCTCGCCTCTCACTTTCTTAGCTATCGCGGCAGCAGCTGGTGGAGCGACTGCTTCAGGAGGAGGCTGACGCGTCGGCGGTAGCCAATTGTCGCCATCGTCAAAGGGATCGTGGAAGTCACGCCTGCTCCAGTCATTCAGCCAACCGTTGAACACCGGCGGCATCGCCTGGGCCACCCGTGGAGCTGCCCGCAAAGGGAGAGAGAGATTGTGAGACACAGAATCCATAGCTGAAGGAGAGCGTATGGGCGGCAAGCGATCTACATGGAAGCAAGCATGGTGCAAGCCGTGCAGCGGGTGGCAGGAGGCAGGAGGCAGCAGGCAGAAGGAGCCATCGGAGCGGGCTCCTCGAAGATTGGTGTACGCGATAGATCGAAAGACACATCCAGCCAAAGGATACGAAACTCAAGACTTAAATAAAACGAAGAAAAAGGAAGCATTTCCCGCAAAAGGGGATCCCCGCACTTACCCACGCCGTTGAAGATGGGCGCATGATCAAAGTCCGCAAAGTTCTCCGCTCCCTGGCTACCATTCAGTAGCTGCTGCTGCTGCTGCTGCTGCTGCTGCTCTTGCTGCTGCTGCTGCTGGTGAAGGTGGGCCGCTCGGAGGGGCTGAACCTTGGCATATCCATTCGTGGAGCTCACCGACGAGGCCGAGGAGACGGCCGGCGAGCCCGCAGATCGGGCCGAGGTAGCATCAAATATGTTGGCCGTTCCAAAGTCGGCCACAAAGTCCGATTCCCCGGCAAAGCCGTTGCTAGCACAGCTGCTGGTGTCCGAGAGGGCGCCCGTGGACGTGGATCCTGCGCTGTTGAGGCTGGTAAGTCCTCCTCCTCCGTTCAGTCCGAAGGCGTCATGGTTGTTGTTGTTGCTGCTGCTGCTGTTGTTGTGATGGTGGTGCTGCGGCCTGCTAATGGACGTGCTGGCCGTGGCTGAGGAGCTGGAGACGGGGGTGCCCTTGTGCAGACCATTGGCTGTGGTGCGCTGGGCGGCAGGCGGCGTCAGGTGGATGCTGGCATATCCATTGCTCGACAGGGTCGAGACACTCACTCCGTTGTGGTGGTGGCCATTGTGGGCATTGTGGCTGTGGCTGTGGCTCTGGAGGGTCGCGGGGGCGGCGGCCTTCAAGTTGAGCGACTTGAGCGGACTGGCCGGCTCCAGGTAGTACCGCTTCCGCTCATACTTGTCGGTCATCAGCTCCCGCTGGTCCTGCTGCTGGTGGGCGGCCCGCTTGGGGTCCCATAGCCCCAGCCAGGTCTTGCCGCATAGCTCGTTCCCGTGCGACCGCAGGAAGTCGATCTCCTCCTGTGTGAAGGTGGCCATCGATATGGATTTAACCCGATGTGGCGGCGTCAGTCCGCGTCTGCAAAGAGAGAGATTGAGATTGAGAGAGAAAGAGCATTAGACAAAGGCACAAATTAAGTTTCTAGTAATTATTGTTTTTCTTTTATGAAGATTGCCTCAAAGAGGGCGCGACAGACGGAGACCAGGTGGCGGCGGGTCAGTGGGTCACAGATGTGGGGTGCCAGAATGCCAGAATGCCAGAACGACCCGCCGCCAAACGGGCGTTCAATTTCAGTTAATTGCGCAAATTAATTTGCCCTGGCCTTGGGTGTGAGCTGGGGTGGGGTGGGGTGGGGTCTAGTGGGGTGTAGTGGGGCCGTTGCTGGGCTTCAAGCAGCAATTGGAGCACTTGGAGCACTTGGAGTGCGGCTAGCAGTGTGGCATAAAAGCTGAAACCCATAAACAAACTCACAAGAGTGGCAGTGGCAGTGGCAAGAGAGGGGGCTTGAAGGGCAGGGGGGCAGGGGCTGGATAGAGAGTTTTCCAGCAAATTTGCCTCGCACCGAAAGCTAATTTCGGTTTTTCACGATTTTTCCAAACGAAACGAGCACACGAAACGACCAACAACAGCAACAGCAACAGCAACCAGAAGACCAACAACCACTTGGACGCCCGCGGACGGACAACAACATGGCAATAGCAACAGCAACAGAAACAGCAACAGAAAAACGGGCTAACAGGAAAATCTACTTGGTGCTCGAAGGCGAAGAGGGAAATACTCTTTGGTTAGAAGAAGCTTTCCCCTGACATTCAAATACAGAAGGGAAATGTATGCGTAAGCAACATATGGGATTATGTACACACGTACATATCTTGAATCACTTGTGTTTTGATCTAACACTTACATATCTGTGATTTTAATGTATTTTTTTTGGCGGCAAGCCATTACTATTGAGACTATCTCCAAAGACAGAAATATATTTTCCTTTAATAACAACAAAATGTACTTTTTTATGTATCATTTAATGGCATACAGATAAGACAATCGTGTGCGCGATTGGATTATAACGAAACATTAAAAAACGGCTCGTTTACGAATGCCCGTAGTGTAGTACTTTATCAGCCTCCATGCCTCCTCATGGGGAGGAAGTGACTCAAAGGCAATATTTTGTGAATCCAAGAAATTCCATAGTTTTTATGGCGAGCAATCCAGATTCTGACTAATTCAAAAGGGGGGATTTCCAATTAAGATTTTGCGAATGTTTTACACGAGTAAGTATCAGCCGCAAAAGAGTCTACCCTACCCAAAAGAAGAGTATACCAGTAACAACACCACCATAGAGCCAAATATGCATATGGCCAGAAGAAGCAGAAGCAGAAGCCAAAGCCAGAGCCAGAGCCATAGCCGAAGCCGAATCGGATGGAAAAGCTAAAAAACTGGACGTTTCACATGAACGCATCGCTGCTTTTCAGTTGGTTAACTGGTTGCAGAGGGGCGCAGCCAACAGGGGGGAGTGTGGCAGGGGGACGGCAGGAGGCAACGAGGGATGTTCTAGAAGCAGCTACTGGCTAATGCCAATCATCAGACACAGCCTGTGGCACCGGTTGTGCCCTGGCTGAGTGCAGCACGAGATGACATCCTTTGTCATCCTTGTCTGCCCGAGTAATGCAATTGTGAATCAATTTGTGGCAGAAGACAGGAAGTCCCTGAGTGCCGTCGTCCCTGTAAGCAATCAACTCTCGCCCTACCTCCACCTACATCCACCTCCATCTGCATCTTCTTCCTCGGTCACTCGTTCACTCGCTCGCTGACCCAAGACGGACTTCCGCCGGCAACCAAAAGATCTGCGGAGATGACAATCCGCGACGGCAACAGGCGATGGCGATGGCGATGGCTATGGCGGTTGGATGACCTTAGCCAGCCAGCAACCGCCTTTGGACCACTCGAGTGGATGGTTCGCTTGAGTCCCAGGTCCCAAATCTCAGTCCGAGTAAGAGTCCAAGTGATAGCCGCGGCGACTAGAGCACGCACAGGCAGTTCGTTAGTTAGGTGTTAGGAGGCGGGTAAGTGGCATGCGGCAGCGGCAAGTGGCAAGTGGCAGTAGCTATTTTTGAAATCCACTGAATGAGCGGAGAAAGTGAAAGTTGCCCAGAGGCACTAGATGCAGCGGCAACAAGAGTGGAACAGTGGAAGCCGCACTACCAGAGAGCCAGAGCCAGAGCCGGCCACGCCCACCGTTTAAAAGGCACAAGACGGGGATAGGGGGAAGGGGAAGACAATTGCAACTGTAATGACAGCAAATTTCCATCAAACGGAGGCCCCCTCTGTGTTCAGTGCATAGGCGACAGAGTGAGAAGAGTGGCAGAGGGGCGCGATGCAGTGGCAGTGGCAGAGGCAGAGGCGGCGGCATGTTGCATTCAGCAGTGTGACCAACCGATTGTTTTGGAATTTAATTTGAGAAGAAAAACTGGTATACTATTAAAAAACTATTAACTAAAGCAATTTTTTAAATATTTAATGGTTTCTTAATGTTTTCTGTAAAATTCAAATTAACCAGAACCTCTATCCCTCAACGTTTTGCCACCATCATCTTTACATTTGCCAAATTCTTAAACAATAACTGGAAGTAGTTTATCTCGTTTGAAATGTTTTGTGACTTTTCCACCGAATCTCTGGAAGTAAACTGCATTCGGTAAGTGCTGGAAAATCGCGTATGCATTTTCCCTTTCAATCTAGGGATCTGTGTTCCTCTTTCACATATCACAAAAACATAGAAGCAATCTTTGAAAGGTGGGTTTCCCGGCTCAGTATAAAACATTCGCACTCCGTAGATCGCTAAAGTGTTCGATATTAGCATTGGAATGCTAATTGAGGGACGAACTACACGTCTGTACATCTTTGTAACTCTGGCATCCCATCTGCTTCTGCTGAGACCCCGCCGCTCAAAGAGAATGCAATGCTAATTGGAAGTCAACAGAGCAGCGGCAGCATCAGCAGCATCAGCAGCGCTGGAAACTGGAAACTGTGTCACCACCTCACAGGCCAAGGCAGGGGAGGGCCAAGAGTGCACTAAGTGCAGGGGAGCTGAGGAGAAGGAAAATGTTCTGCGAATTGCATTTGAGAGCATCGATTCACTTGCACTGCTGCTTCCTGTACTGCTTTCCCCCCCTCCTTACAACAATTCTCGGAAGCTTTTGAGCTTTCCCCTCGAGGTGCTTTATGCTATCTTCTCTCTCCCTCTGACATAGCCAGCTGCTGGGATTTCCACAGTTTACGCCGGATGGATCTCAATCTCCGATCTCCGATCTCGGATCTCGACGGTTTTCGTTTCGTTTCGTTTCGTGCTTGGCACAAGTGGATACAGCATACATACAAACATACACAGTCTGTAATGCAGATAAAGCTAAGCTTACACAGACCCACACACGCACACACACAGATAAACATAAACACACACTTATACTAATACATTCCTATTTGTCTTTGCTGAAAAAGTGCAAAACTTGTTTTTTGCGCATTTTGCGCACTCAGCGTGAAAAAAATCAACTCAAACAAAAACAAAAGTAAAACTCGTTGCGGGGTTGCGGCAAAATACACCGAAAAGCAACAACAGCAAAACCAACAAATACATACATACATATATCCACAGCAAACACACACACACACACACGAGAAACAAGAACGAATTTCTAGCTTCGGAGATCGACGCTTTAGACACCCTTACTGTGTAATCGTTCTTATGACTGCTTTTTCAAATAAATATTATACTAAACCAATATCAAGGATCCGCTTGACACCTGAGGCACAAAAACCGACTCGACTGTCGGAGCAGATTCCTTTCCTGTGGTACAAACGTCTATAACAAATCCGAATACCATCAGCAAGGGTATAACAATAAGTACAATTCGCGAATTGTACGTCAAAGCATTGAAGACGAGAGGAGCGGAGAAGAGAAGAAAGGGAAGGGGACAAAAAGAAATAGCAACAAAAGAATCAACATCGACAGCTTGGACCTACCACATGACGTTTAGCACCGAGGCTTCAAGTGACGGACAGACGTAGTGACATGCGCGGCAACAAAAGCAACAAAAGCAATGAAGCAACGAAGAAAAGAAAAGAGCAGACTAAATTATGATAATAAATAACCGCTTAAATATGGAAAGAGACTTCTCACATATGAACTTTAGATTTTGGCATCGCCTTCGCACTCGGACAAACAACAAAAAGCAAAAAAAAAAGACGAATCGAAGCTGAAAATATACCGCGCAATTGATATGATATGCGGATATGATATGTGATTTGAGGGCATGAGCAGGGCAAAGAGAACCGAAATAGACAATATCTACAAAATATAATTGAAATGTTCTTTGTTGGCATTTGTACTCTTGCATTCGGCAGTGTTACCAGCTGGGCCAGTCTCCAACTGGTACCAGTCTCTATTTATTAATATACCCTTCTGCTCTTCGAGTACAGGGTATCACAAAAAACATCCACGCAATTTCTTGAATATTTATACTCATTTCTTCTCCCCATGAGTCATAGAAGAAGAAAGAGGGAGATGGTAGACCGAAAGAGTGGGGTGAAGGGGTTAAGAGTGTTGCCACCAAATTCAACAGTGAATGTGTGTGTGTGTGTGTGTGTGTGGTGTCTGTGAGAAGCACATTCACTCTTTCGCCGAGAAAAAGCAATTAGTCAATTTAAGAAGAGCGAAGACCTTGCCCCAAGACAAAGCCCACAGAGAGAGGCGGGGGGGCGACTGGCATAGTTATTACAGTTATTAGGAAACTTGAACTAATTTCATTTCAACACTTTCAAAGGTCACAATTGGCATTCCGAAGGGAATACAGAGCCCCGACCCCAGAAAGATTCCCATTCACTCCAATGGCCGACCAACTCACTGCGTTTTCTTTCTATTGAACCTCTCCTACAATGGAATTCCGCAGCTAGGATGGGATGGTTTAGTTACAACTCGCGACACGATCTGAACGCGACTGTCGACTGTCAACAGATCCAACAAAAATATGACGGCCCCGTCTGGACAAAATGCGTTTCAGACTATGCGCGAAATAAAACGCATGCAAATCGTGCGGAGCTGAGCGGGGCGGCAATGGAATGCGATAAAGGGGTGTCTGGGGGCGGCGGGTACCAGGAATTGATATTTGCTCGGAAATCGAGTGCGCAATGGAACGCCCTTTCCAGCGATCGCCCTTTCCAGTGATTGCACTAATTGAGCATCGCTAAGTGGGCAATTAAACAACAGTTGGCAGACAGGGCTTTGTCTGGAAGCTGGAGGCTGGAGGCTGGAGGTTGGAGCCTGAAGCGCTCTTTATTCGTCACGGCACAGCGACGAGAAGAAACAAAGCACGCTCCGTATCAGATGGAGCTGATTGCCATGGGACTTTGCCACCGACCTCCAGCAGCGGTTCTTCTTCCGCCTGGTATCGATGAATCAGCAGGAACGAGGTCTCTGGGTGGTGGGTGATGGTTGTACCCTGGATCACAATGAAAGTCAATCTTTGTCTCCGGAACGACTCTGGTTACAAATTATACACAGACACACACTCGCACACACAAAGAGCGAAAGAGACATCCAGAGCTAAAAATACCTCCAGGTTTCAATTTCAAACCGCAGCCAAGTGACACACAAGGCAATGCCGGCCGCCCTTTCTATCTCCCTCTATCACATCTCCACCGGGACAGGGCCGACCCCAGAGCGAGACAGAGACAACAAGAGCCTGAGCTTGAAAATTGAGCTCCTCCAAAGTCATGACAGATGCGCGAGCGTGTGTAAATAGATGAAAATTGCTTCCAGCTTAGATTTTGTTTCTCCTTCACTCGAACAAACAAACGGCTTCGACTAGACAAACACGCTCTAAGTGATCCAAGGCTTAGCTCACATCACACAAACGTCCCGTCCGCCACGTACATTTGCACTCAGCGGTCAAAGGGGTGTCGAGTCAAATCGAGTTGAGTCGAATCCCACGGTCAAGAACTTGCAGGGAAATCACATTCCAAGGTCGCGCGATAAGCAAACACCAGCTAGACGAAGCGAGACGGAGCTAGCTAATCTCCCTGAAAGGCAGTGCCTTACTTCCAGCTTCAAACTCAATAGCAATAGCAATAGTAAAAACAACAACAACAAACACTCTCCCGCATCGCCAGTGAGCATTCCAAACAGAGAGAGGGAGAGAGGAAGTAGAACTTTTTGCGACTGACCGACAAAAACGCTGACCTACTCGGAATGTTGTCCAGCTGTGGAGTATTTTAATTGCAAAGTTTCGTTGAAAAACAGCTTTTCCCGCAGACGCTGCACTTTTCGATGCCCCTGTCCCCGTGATCCCTGTACCCTCCAACTGGCGTTACTCAATTAGAACTGGGTCCAAATAATGGAAAATCCCACGCATTCCGATTCCAATTCCAGTCCTCATTCTCCCCCTCCCACTGTTTAAAAACGGAACTTCTGTGCATTTGTGAGTGACTCTTTTGGCGCAGAGACGACCTCGCCTAGCCTGGAATTCGCGGACACTCGTCGCTTTTGTCGCACAAATAAATACATTTATCTTGGCAGTGCCCCCTCCTCCCGAAGGGAGGAGAAGGACTCGGACTCGAACTCGGACACGGACACGGACTCGACTCTATGGCTCTCTCTATGAATATTTTAATAATGCCATCCATCGTCTGAGAGCCAGAGCTGCAAATTGCCCAAAGAGCCTTGAGCCCCTTTGGCCGACCAAATGGCCATGGATGAAAAATGAAATATGCAAAGGGGAGGACCCGACACCATTCAGCAGCGCAGCCTATGAGTTTTCAAAGAAAATTCTTGAAAAAGGCAGCCGCGTGGGCTCTGCAGGGAGGATACCCTGTTTCCTATGATCCATAGATGACTGAGCCAATCGATGAACCCAGCATGCCCCGCTGTCCAATGGGAATCTGCTGAGCAAAAAGAAACCATAAATCTCTGTGTGGGCGCTGCTTCCTTCTGCTCGTTGGTCGTTCTACGTTCTACCTTCCCATCCCTCTCACATCTCACTCACATCTCACTGACTCGCTCTTCCTCTTGGCTCTTCTCTTGGGGATAGCCGCACTCTTAATTGGACCCAGCCTCTGCCTCAGTGGCCAGCCTTACATACATACATATCTCCTCTCTCCAGCTGAGAGGGACGACTGGCGCCTACTGGCTAAAGTGGAGCACAGTTCCCATTCCAATTCCTGCACCCCGGCCCCCTTCGCACATGTTTCCGCATTTGAATTGCATTCACAGCTGCTGCTGCTGCTGCTGCTGCTACTGCTTTGGTTGGGTGTCGAGACTCATATCGAATCGTTTGTCGCTTTGGGGTTTGCGCCTTTGAATTATTAATAGATTTGAAAAATCTCTATTTCAAGGCGAGAGCCCAAAACAAACACAAAAGGGGAGAGGGGGAATACACAAAACAAAGGAAAGGCAAAAATAGAGAAACGGCATTTACAATAGCAACAACAACGACACCTTCCAAGAGTGTGTGCAAGCAGCATACACAAGTGTGCTGTGTGTGTATGTGTGTGTGTGAGTGAAACGAACTGCGCAATAATTGTCGCCGGGTCATCCCACCTCTCACTCTTACTACCCACTACCCTCCTGCTTAAGCCTATGACTTTGTTTGCATTAAATGCGATTCACATTTCCCCTCAATGTTATAAGAAAGAAGAGGTAGAGGGAGAGAGAGAGCGGAAAGGAGTGAAACTTCTAGGAACGGTATGATAAACATTTTGCATTTGAAATTTGTACATATGTGTAGAAATACATAGTACAAATGTACACACGCGTTTGAGGGGAAATGGGAGTGCTTCCACTCACACTCATGAATGGCTCCGCTCTTACACATGTATTTGGTTTGTTTAATTGCTTTGACTTTTCGTTTTGTTTCTTTTTCCTTTACTTTTTCTTTTAGTTTTTTGTTTTGGGTTTTTTGTTTTGGTATTTTTGTCGAAAAATAAACGGGCCGCACAGCTGACACACCGCCTGGTGAAAGTGTGCCCCCGCAACTCACGCTCACGCTCACCATAACCCTTGTCCTTACTCTGCACTGCTCCCCCCCACCCACTCTCCCTCCTCATATTGTTGTCTACTGCTGTCAAATGCAGACATTTTTTATGCTCTTTCATAATCGAAAATTTACATACGAAACCGCAGAATGGAGAGTAAAAGAGAGAGAGAGAAGGAGAGAGAGCAATGCAGTTGAGCTGAGAGTGTACTGTTTGCCCCAGTTGCAACTGCACTTGGGTGTGAGCGAGAGGGCACTAGCCCGCTGACGCATAGCCTTCCACTCACACACATACATACATATGTATGTGCATATGGTAGTGTGTGCTGCTGTACAGTGGGAATGATGACGAAGACCCGCCTGAGAAAGTGGCTCAACATTGGTGGTGCTCCCAATGTGGCCATTGCATGAGTGTATTGTGTGTCTGTTTGCTTTCGCCTTATCTAATCAACAAGTTTCTTGACTTTTATGAGCCAATAGCTAGGCCAGCAAGCTTTGAACTCTGCTGCTGCTGCTGCTGTTGCTGCTGCTGTTCCGAGCTGAGTGGGCCAAAGCCAAATTTAGAGCAGATGTCGAGTTCCCAGACGTGGCGACTGCTGCCTGATTGAGGTGCAACAATTTGTCCGCAATCGGAGGCAGACCGCAACAGCAACAGCAACAGCCGCAGCAATAGCAGCTAGCAGCTAGCAGCCCAAAAATACACTCAAGTATGCGCAAAAGCTGCTTGACAGGTTTCGAGCTCAACTCGAAACGAACCAAGCCGAACCCCTTCCTGTACCCCACTACCAGTGCCAGTGCCAGTGCCACTGCCAGTACCACTACCATTCCAACTTCATTCCCACTTCCATTCCTGAAGCCGCTTCCTCCATTAACCCATTCCAAGTGGCCGGCCGGGTCTGCAGCGGATTCCTCCACCAAACGGGAAAGGGGAGAGCGAGGTTACAGAGTAGAGGGCTGAACATGCACAGCAATTTTTGTCTTGGACGTGGACTCTGCGGGAGTGAGTTTCGTTGCCAGGAAGTTCGTTGCCCGCTCGTTGTCGCTCGCTCTCCGTGGAGTCCCTGTCCCTTCTGCCATTCCTGTCGAGGCATTTGTGTGGCTTTCCATTTACATGCCAACATTTGTCTCACCTTTCAGGCGGCGGCGAATATTGGGAATGAGTCATCAAGCATACAAGCATTGGGCAACTGGCTTGCTTGGGGCAGATGCAACGATCAGCTCCAGTCCCGCCCGCATGCTGCCCAATTGAGAGCTGCTCCGAAGCAGATTCCCATCTGGGGCGGGCTGCCAGTCGTGGGAACGGGACGGGCGGAAGCGGGTGAGCAATCATGCAATGTGAGGCCCCATCCGGAAATGCGTAAATCAAATCAATTGTAACAAGAGGCGGAGATGACCCCAATCTAGAAATAACTGGCTCGAATCAGAGCCAATTTGCCAAATTACTTGACGTTCCCGCGCTGAATGGCAGGACATCCCACCACCCAACGGGGAGTGGGTTTTGGGCTGTTTGGGGGCCATAGAAATCGAATCGAAGACGCAATCAGCAGTGCCGCAACACAATTTCGTTTCGGCCAAAAGTAGCTGCGCGACAGCGACAATTGAAAGTTTGTCTTCGATTTGCATTTCCAAATTGCTCGCTCGCTTGCCGGGAAAGGAAAGGAAACGGTTTCAAATGAATGGAATTGAATGGAATGGCTTTCGCTTTCACGAAACACACAAGAAACAAGCGAGCGGGGGCATTGGCTGAAAGGGAGGGGCAGGAACGTGATAGAGGCGACAGGTCGGACATTGCATCCCCTTCAAATTATCGGTCAGTCCACTCTCTGGGGGAATGATCGAAAATTGACTCCAGCCAAAGATAAGAAAGAGATGCTGGTGTGTAAGAATTTCATTGCACAGCGGCAAGTCCAGGGTTAAGAGAGAGATGGACTGGAACACTGGGACTAATGAGCGAGAGGATGTTATTGATATGCCAAGAATCCCGTTAGAACAAGCGAGCCGACACAGGGGCACAATAATTTTCCCACCTTACAGTCTAGACTCCAGACAATGCTGATGAATAGAATAGATGAATGACAGGATTCCGTTAGAGAGAAAGTTGGCAAGGGCAAAATGGTTGTAGAAAGAAGTTGGAGTGAATGGAAAATTCCACAGTTCTGAGAATCCCTCCCATGCCACTCCTAGCAGAAGAGGAAAGAGAGACGGAAAGAGGGAATTAAGTACTTACAGCACACCCGAGCACCGGGTACAGACAAAGGAGCCGATCGTCATGTTCACGTAGGTAGGACCCTTCTGGCCACAGTCGAAGCACTGCCGGTTCCCCGCCCCGCTCGTCACCAGCTCCCGCAGGGCGAGCAGGTACTTGTCGTCCTGCTTCTTGCGCACTACCGCCATGCTGTTGCTGTTGTTGTTGTTGTTGCTGTCCTGGTGCTCCCTGGTGGCCCAGTTGTGTACTGCTTCCGGCGAAGAGCAGCCGATCAGCGGCTTGGCGGCGGCGGGTCCTGTGGTACTGCTGCTGTCGCTGTCCGCTAGCTGCTCCGTATCCGAGGGCAGCGGCTCCTGGGGCGGCAGGGGATGGTGTTGGCTCCGTTCGGCAGCGTACGGCGAGTAAGGGGCGACGGCCGTGCGGTAGGAATCCGCGGCGTGGGGGACGGAGTTGTTGTAGACGTAAACGAACTGAATTTTGCCTGATTTACAGTCAACGCTCGGCACGGATAGATATCCAGAGATTGAGACTGACGTAAGTATATGGACACGGAAGTGAAACCGAAGCGGGTCTCTTTACGCAACACTAGGCAAGGCTGACCTTTCCCCTCTCACATGCACATTCCCCGCAGCGGACACAGGAATCACACAACAAACAACGACGCCGCCGCAACTTACGAGGGGATTTAGGGGGCGCTCTTTACAAAATCGGTTACGGATGTGCGGATGTACGTAAGTTTTCAAACAGGCAAACAACTTTTTGTCGAATATTATCTTTGTTTACGTTGTTTTCAGTACACTTACTACGAGCGGGGCGGGGTGTCGTGTGTTCCCTTTATATTAATTGTATTTATTTTCACTTTTACATTTGTCGCTTGTCGTTGCATTCGCAATTGAACTCACTCACACTATTCTGCTTCTTCGCGTTGGCCTTTTTGTTATTAACAGAATTAAGCACGAACAGAACACAGCGATTCTCTTTCGACACCAAAACGACGCGCACCTCACCTTACGATTGAACGAAAATCGGGCAGCAGCCGCGTCCAACTTTTGCCGTTGGCTAGAAATTAGTTTTGAACGCGAAAATAAGAACAATTCGAACGCATCGCCACCGACCTGCCCGTGCTCAAAAATTTTTTGTTTTGAATATATCAAGTACAAAACACACAGCACAGCCAGGGTGACCGCGGCGGCAATAACGAAATATACTATTTTGGGCCCGAAATAATACCAAAATATACTATTTTTTCATTTAATACCACGAAAATACCAACAAGAATTGCGGCTAAAAGGCTTTAAAATTTGAATTTATTTTTGCAATTTATAAAAAGAATAAATAAATAAATGCAATTGGTCGGGGGCTTAAAAAGAAAATTTGTGTATATCCTTTTTATACAAGTTTTTTTAAGGTATATAAAATTAAGGCATTTCACGTATACAGAATTCACATTTAGCTAAAGATAATACGTTAACAATTTTAAGTTTCATCATCAGAGCTGTCTGACAAAAGCGAAGCAGTTTTTGCACTGTCTGGAAAAGTCTTTTTAACCACGTCAGAAAGATGGTCCATTGCCCGCATAGGAATGTTGTGTTCCGCGACTGCAGCGGCAAACATAATTTCCTCCTTTTTGACGGCGCCAAACAGTGTTTGGTCCGTGGCTTTAAAAAAGGCATCACCTTAAAGAAATATTAATTTACAATTTTAATTCAAAATTTGTTTATGAATGTGATTTAAATCTTAATAATCACTTACTTTGTACGGTCTCATTTTAAAAATATACCGGAAAAATACCAATGAAACTCATATTTATCGATTTTGCAGTTAATGGACGCAAATAATAGATGAAACATGAACAAACATCCCATGAAACAGTTTACTTTGATTTCAGCAATTTATCCAGTATTTTAGTAACTCCTTGCTCATTTCAAATCCGCCCGCTGTAAGTCCTGGGAAGTTAAAATATTTTTCCCTGGGAAATTGCTGAGGCTCTTCGGAAAATATCGGGTATGGCAAAACGGCCCAGAAAATGCAAGGCCTGCAAGGTAAAATCCACCCCACCTGATTTACATGACGTGTGGGCGCTAGCGCTAACATGTCCTATCGAGGAAAAATTCGGGTAAGGTGAAAATCTTCTGAGCCGTGAAATTTCCCTTGGCTGAATTTACCCGTTGTCCATACCTTTTTTGGCTCAACCCAAAAAGTTGTGTCAAACCGACACAACCATAAAAAAAATTCTTTAAAAAATTTTAAATCTCCAAATCTATTAGAAAGCCATTTTTGGCGACAGCGGAAAAAAAAGTTGAATTTAGTCGAGTAGTGTAATATAATATTTTTACAGAATTTTTTTAACCGTTACTTCGGAAAACATCGATGTTTTTCCACCTCTAGCGGAATACTGACGAAAATCGTATTCTTCGATTTTGATGTTCTGTGTTACATTACTAGCCAACTAGGACCTTCAGGCCTGAAAACATAATTTTATACAATAGATAAAACAATTTTCTACAAGACTGGCTAATTTTAAGGACTCTATTTGGTTAGATTGTTTATAAAATAACGTTTATAAAACTTAAGTGAGTATGACATGCGACGTAAGAAAACGTAAGTGAGCATGGAATGTCACGTCATTTGGAAACCTAACCGTTGGTATGGTTTTTTTATTTATGTTATAATTCTTTTTTTCCAGCTGCTTTAAAACGTGGCGACCGCCACGAAATGTATCTACTTAAATTCATGATAAATCAAGGTCTATCCAGGAAAAAATTTCGAGATTTTTGGAGAGGTTGTCCACGTACTTAACATTTACCAAATAAGGTTTAAATAAAGTGAACAAAACTAGTGTTTTTACATGATAACTACACATGTGTTACATATAACTACATGTTTATACAATGTCAAATACTTCATTGACAACTTTCGGGAGAGGGTAGAAGCAATGGAGGATATATTAAATGAAAATGAAGAGAATCTACGCCAGGGCGTTAAGCCGGACATGAAGATGATCAGGCTGATGCCGGAAGATCACCTTCTGAACGATGGGTCTCGGAAAATACGCAAAAGTATGTGAAGATCATGAAAGACCTGTGCACCGAAATAGATGACTCGTGAAAAAAGAGCGAAGATCTAATAAATCTAATAGATAATTTTTTAACAATCTTTTTAATCAACTACATATTGTCTACTGTCTTAATCATCTAAACGCTTCCGCGCATTGCCCTTATTGGCGAATTTGCGTTTTTTGAATGTTGAAGGTACACTAGCGGAGGCCTCTCCGTCCAGCCCGGAAATGGTTTTCTCCTTGAAACGCTTGACCGGCGGCTCAGGCTCGCTGGTCGTGGACACCACAGGAGGGGGTGCATAGTAGTCGGACTGGGGCAATTCCCAGTCGATAGGCTCTTCGGGTGCTCTGTAAAATGAAAAAGTAAAAAATCTATAGTATAAACAATCGAAAGGACGTACTTGACTTCCACTGTCTGCCACTGGCCAATCTCCTTGGTTGCTGCCTCCTCTTCAGTCTTGAATTCCCGTCTCTTTTCCTCCTTCTGCTTCTTCTCCTTCGCGGTCTCTGGTTTTCTGAAGGCCTTTAGACGCTCTCGGTTAACGCGGGCAACTTCTTCATCCGCATTGGCTCGGAATCGGAGCGATTCCTGCTCCTGGGATAGCTCCTGCTGGTTGATGGCCAGTTGATTGATGCGCTCGTACTCCTCGTACGACAGATATCCCTCCTTGGGGGGCTTCCAAACGGACTCATTCGTTTTCACGTTCCAGTAGTAGGTGTGGCCCTCATCCGACTTTCCCTCTACCCAGAGGGAGGCATCGGGCACAGCGGCGTCGGCTGTCACTTTGCCGGGAGCCACGCGTCGATTGTCCTCCTCTTCGTCAGAGTAGCCCTCTAATCGCATGGGATCTACTTGCCTGCCTCTACCCGGGGCGTTTGTTCCTGGACGGGATCCACTGCTGCCCGAAGCGGCCACCGCGCTCATCACAGTGTTGATGGACCGGGCTGTCATGTCCGCACGGCCGTGTATATCTTGGGCATACGACCTCATGGCCGCCTCCTCCATCTTACGGATGTCGGCGTCCATCTTCTGTCGTTCCCGCTCTGACTTTTCGCTGCTGCGACTAATGTCCGTGATCCGCTTGGCCACATTCAGCTTGTGTCGCTTGCCATCCTCGTGGAAGGCGATGCTCTGGAAGAGTTGTGTTTAGTAGACGATCAATGGAGGAGAGGAGAAGCCATCTTACGGCTTTGTTGTCGCTCAGCCAGCACTTGCAGAAGTCACAGAACTTGCGCTCGTTTGATTTCCAGAATTCCGTCCTGCGAGGCGTAGTTGAGTGTTTGGACAGATTATGAGTGTTATATATTTCACTTACATGGTGATTTAACAGCCGTATCCTTCTAAAATTGATTCAATTCGAATTTTTTGATCAATTCGAATTTTTTTGTAAGCAAAACAATGATGTAGAGTTGTCACCCGGTTTGAAATTCAACCAAATTGCAAAAAAGACGATGTTCGAGAAAAATATCGATATTTTGTTGCCGTACTTGTTGGGCCTTTTTCTAACACTTTTTGAGGGATTTGGTTGAGGCAACATCATCCCAACAATTTCCTTTTTCATCGCAACAATTTCCCTTACATTTCACTCTCACTTACGTATTTTACCGTTGGCAGCATTTTTTTGTGTGGGCCAGCAACATGTGTCGTGAATTCAGGGAAATTGTTCTACAACATGGGCATGGAATTAGGAACATTTTCATACCCCTTAGGACCTGGATGTTATAGAATTTAGGAAAAGTTTGTTTTCCTTTATAAAAAGACCAAAAGTGCCTAGTACCAATTATTGCAGAAACTAGTAAGTCTCTATCTCAGAAAATTTTACGGCTTTTGGTCTTTTTATAAAGACTGAAAATGGGCATCGGGATCGCTTTGTTAATAATAATAAATTCATCAAATGCATTATTGCGTCAAAAAATGTAGATATGTGCAAAGTACAATATTAATTACGTTTTAAAGCATCTGAAAAAAAAAAATTATAACATTAATCAAATGAAAAAGGGTATAAATATGTCCATACCAACGGTTAGGTTTCCAAATGACGTGACATTTCATGCTCACTTACGTTTTCTTACGTCGCATTTCATGCTCACTTAAGCTTTATACCTTGGCTTAAGCGTCATTTTTAAAACAATCCAACCAAACGGAGTCCTTAAAATTAGCCTATCTTGTAGGCAATTGATTCATCAATCGTATAAAACTATGTGCTAAAGCCTGAGGGTTCTAGTTAGCTAGGAATATTAAACGGAATATCAAATTAGAAAAAATTTAAAATTTTAAACTATCGATGTCTGCAGTTAGGACCCTAACATCGAATATATCGATGTTAACATCGATGTTTCTCCAGACCACCTGCGATTTCGACCATTTTTTCGATTGGCCGATTGCCCGTGGTAAAACATTTACTATTTTTAGTTAGTCGCTCTTCGCTCTTTGCAGTTAGTAGGACCACCTGCGTCTGCCATAGCCTGCACAACAACTACACGGGAATAGGCACCATCGAATCTTGACCATGGCACAGGCACGACTGGCAACAACAACGTCACTGACATCGTCGGCTCTGGGGTTGGCGGCGTCGTCAAAGACAAGTAAGTGTGGGTTACCTTAGCTTTTAAGTGTGACCTGTGGTCCAAAGTCTAGCGCTCTCACCTGGCGCGACAGACAACACGATTTCACCAGACCGTTGCGCCACTCTCCCCTTCTCTGCGCAGCTGTTTGTTTTGCAATTATTAAATGTTGTTACGTGCAATGTCTGCTCGCCTTTCAGATGGCATCGTTGAGGAACTGCTGGACAGCTGGGAAGAGTTCTCGATCGATGTACCGTGGGGCACTGTGGCAGGTAAGTGAGTGTGAGTCAGCCCGTCTGGCTGGGCTTATCGCTGGTCCGCTATCATAGGCTCGTAGCATCAGCAATTGACGTGATTTCATCATGACGCAGCGTTCGCATCATACGTTTCGTTTCCTCTATCTCCTCAGGCAAATGGTGGGGATCGCGCAATAAGCAGCCCATAATCGCACTTCACGGATGGCAGGACAATTGTGGGAGCTTCGACAGGCTGTGTCCCCTGCTGACGGCTGACAACGCAGTGCTGGCCATCGATCTGCCCGGTCACGGCAAGTCCTCGCACTATCCGCAGGGCATGCAGTACTTCATATTCTGGGACGGCATCTGCCTGATCCGCCGCATTGTGCGCAAGTACAACTGGAAGAACGTCACCCTGCTCGGCCACTCTCTGGGCGGAGCGTTGACTTTCATGTACGCCGCCAGTTTCCCGGATGAGGTGACCAAGCTGATCAACATTGACATTGCCGGGCCGACGGTGCGCGGTGTTCAGCGAATTGCAGAGGGCACGGGCAAGGCACTGGACAAATTCCTCGACTATGAGACGTTGCCGGAGAGCAAGCAGCCTTGCTACTCGTACGACGAGATGATCAAACTGGTGCTGGACGCCTACGATGGCTCTGTCGACGAGGCTTCGGTGAAGATCCTGATGCAGCGGGGCATGCGACACAACCCTACCAAGGATGGCTATCTATTTGCGCGAGACCTGCGGCTTAAGGTGAGCCTGCTGGGCATGTTCACCGCGGAACAGACGCTTGCCTATGCCCGCCAAATACGCTGCAAGGTGCTTAACATCCGCGGTACGCCCGGCATGAAGTTCGAGACTCCCCAGGTCTACGCGGATGTGATAACCACGCTTAAGGAGCACGCTGCCCATGTGGTCTACATAGAAGTACCTGGAACCCATCACCTACACCTGGTCACGCCTGAGCGGGTGGCGCCGCACATCAATCGTTTCCTGCGCGACCAGTAGGGTGTGCTATGGGGAGCAGTGCTTAATTAAGTAGGAGGCTTATCGTAGATATTTAAGGCTTGTATGATTCCGCTTGATTGTGATGTGCAACAGATCAAAGGTATTGTGTGGAATTAAACATAGAATACCGACACTTAATAAATCCAGAACTAACTTTAATGAAATATACAGCCATGTCATGCTCCGGTTATCACAAAAGGGAGTGCTCCGGTTTTCTTAAATAGCATTTTGTTCTGTTTTTGTTTCTTTGATAGAGAATACGGCTCAGGTTTTAAATAAATAAAGTATTTAATTTTAATTCACCCAGATAACCCGTTAGTCAACATAGCTAATAGCTGGTGGTTAACAGCACAATCGTTAACATTAACAGAGAAAATCAATAGATAATGAAGTTATTGATGAAATAATTTAGTTATCGATTAAATAATCGATGTAAGGAAATTGACATTTTTCACTGATCTGGCAGCACGGACAGGGCAGTAAAGTTACCGTTGCTTGGCAACTCATTTGTTGACACCATGTTTTTATTTGATGAATGATACGATGGACCTTATAAAGGAAATTAACGACAAATATATGGCACTGGAGTCGGAAATTGATCAGAAACTGGAGAAAGTGTAAGCAAGAGTAGAAGGAAAGAAGAGGAGGAAAGAACACTCTTTTATGCATTTCCATTATCCTGCAGTCAGGCTGAGGAGCTTAAGCTGGCACGCGAGACCGAGAAGCTGGCCAAGATTTCGATCCATCCGCCGCCTCCTAAGGTGCTGTCCTACGAAGAGGCCCTGCTAAGAAACACAAACACCCTCAAGGTAAGATGGAGTACTCTCTCCCATAGAACTGCTAAGGAAATCTCCTTCTAAAGTCCCTGGAACTGGCCAAGGCTCGTCTAAGGTCACGCATCACCTACTCGCCGGTGGAGAAACTACTGCAGGAGGCCCTTAACAACTACAGAAAAGAGCTGGAGTCCCTGCAGGCGGGGGTTAAGAGAGATGAAGAGGCCAACGAAGAAGACGAGGAGCAAAACCTTTACGACCTGGTCATGCAGAATGTATTTGAAGCCACCGGCAAAGGAAGCCTCAAGAAGCCGACGTCACAAAATGCCGACACTGTCGACGACAATCGCCGCCATTAAGAGTCTGGTTTATATGGAACTGTAGCCGTAGATGACTGATATATAAAATATAATATACTCGTACTCGTACAATACAATATGTACACCAAAGTGTTTACTGTACTGTCTTGTGTGGCTCAGTTGTCAAGCTGAATAAACACGCTGCTCCAAATGTAGACACACATGACCGGGAATCGGGAATTGGAGTGAAAAATAGGGTGTACGTGTATGCTTACTTTAAACAAGAATTGAAATGGAATTTACACTGCACTGTACACCACACAGCAGGGACTGGGATCGCATTCGCAATTCTACGCCATCCCCAATCTAGTCTACTATTAGTGTTCCTGGAGGTCACACTGAAGAGGACACGGCACCAGAGCAAGTGCCATGTAAACACATTACCTAATTAGTTGGCCATATAATTAGTTGGACATCCCCAAATCGGGCAGAGGTCGGACCCGAACCCATAACCCCGACACCCGCGACACCCGACACCAGAACGGAGCAGAGACAGAACATGACAATCAACTTTAGTAATAAATCAATTAATGACACTCCGGCTCGTGCAAACATCAAAGATATTATGACTTTTCTCGACATGTTCGCTGTCCGTTGATAAGGCAGGTGGGTAGGGGTCTGGAGCAATGGGTCGGGTCTCCCTCTCTCTCTCTCTCTCTCTCTCTGACAATGGCAAACGTGGCAGGGGGACTTCTGAGGGGTAACAGATCGCACGACGCGTCGTCGGGCAAACACACTCGTTGAAGTTGTCAGGTGTCACACACAGCACACCACAACCGCCACACGTATGTACATATGTACATGTGGATGTATGGATTCGCCTGACCTGGTACCCGAGGTAAAATAAAGGGAGCAGAGAGCCCTCAGATACCATTCCCACTACCTGCCGCTGCTGCTGCTGCTGCTGCTGCTGATAAGAGAAACCATGGAATCTATTGAGAAAAATTGTGGCCCATTTAATTTTCTTATTGCGGCTACGTTGACAGCAGGGAAAAAGCAGAGGAAAAAAGCAAAAGAGTCAGTCGAACTGTTTTGAATGGCCAATACAAAGACAGCACGCACTCACACAGTACTCCCCAGAGGAAGCCCGTATCTACAAAAATATTACCCACTTTTGCTCCACATTTATGCGTTCAATATTTCATATTTATTTGTTTGCCGTTCGGTTTCTGTTTCTGTCTGGGGTTCTCCCTCGCACTGCACACACAAGCATACCATACACTATACACCCTTGGAGCTGAGCTCCTCCTCCTTTCTCCACCTTCGGAGGTGAGAGATATCGGCAATCGGCGGTTCGGGCGATCGACGGCTACTTCGTGGGGCCCAAGCACCAGGCAGAGCAGAGCGGACGTTTTAAACTTTACCGTCAAATCCAACAATTCAGTTACGCTTCGATACGCGACAAGTGCATAGTGCTCCCTGGTCTACTCCTCCAAAAAAGATCTATCCATCCAGGCGATCGATCACGATCAGTGCGCGTTCAGTTCTCGCCAGTGGCTCAGGTGCCAACGTGTAACCCAGAGATGCACTGCATCCAAGGTCTGTGTGTCTGTATCTGTGCTGGCCACCCACCCAGCGAATTGAGCAGCGAATTACTTGGGCCAGGGGAATGCAAACTGTGATCGAAATGCAAAAAGTTTGTTCGTTTGGCTTAAGTTATTTTTATGCCTCAAGTAAACGCCACGTGGGTTGGGAGTCTGGGACTCCAGGGCTATTCCAGAGTGTGTCCAATGCGGGACAAACGCGATTACAAAGGCTGGGCCGCGTACCAATCGGAGATCGTATCCAAGTTGTCAACGTCATCATTAGTCGTCAGCGAGCGCGGGCTCCAGGGGAGCGGACAGGTGAGGCTCGGTATGGGTCGGTATGGGTACCCGTACCCCACCTATGTCTTAATCAATCAGAAATTGCACAATTGTTGGCCTTTCATCAAGTGGATCGAAGTTGATAATGACACTGATACTGCATGCCCTGCGCCCCACCCCACCTCACTCCCACTACGATATCGTGCTAAGCCAACGCCACCTGCAGAACAGAAGTCGATTGGAGTCCGCTTCGGTTTCAGTTTCGTTCGCCGCCCCGACTTCTGTTCTGGGGGTTCTGGCGTCGGGTTAGTGCGAATTGTAGCCGCGGTGCCGTGGTGGCATGGATGGCAGACGGCGGGAACCATAAACCCATTATCGTTATATTGCTTGTACGATTTGTGGGTCGTACGACTGTAAAATCTGATTTCTGTAGACGTGTCATCGCTCGTCTTGAACCGATTCGATATGGGGACTGGGGACTGGGAACTGGAACTAGAAATATAACTGAGATAAGACCGCGAAGAAGCCGCCTCTCTCTTTCTCTCTCTCTCTCTCTTGCTCTTAGGGGGTTGCCCAGGTAGCAGGCAACGTGGCGAGGGGGTGACTGGAAGGAGAACTAAAACTGAAAACTGATAATTGTGCAACGTACACAAACCTTGCTCGAGTTATCAGTAGGAGTGACAACCGGAAATTAAAGTTGAAATCGACACGATTACTTCATTAGCTCTGTTTTGGATCGTGGGTGTGTGTGTGTGTGGGGGTGTGGGGGTCGGGGGTTGGCAAGGTCACCCTGGGAGCAGCTCCTCTCAGAGGAGCCATAAATAACCAATTAGCAATTTGCCAGCGGTAGCAGGCGTAGCCAGGCACCTTTTCTAGTGGGGAGAAGAGAGCGTTGGTGGAGCAGAGCGGCGCGGAGTATGCCAAGGTGAAACGCAATCAGCAACAGAAGCAGAGCTGAGCTGAGCAGAGCAGAGAGAAGAATGCCAAAGGCAAAGACTTGGGCCCAATTCGATCAGGTGCAAGCGACACGGACAAAGCCAGAGACAGAGACAGAAGCAGAGACCGAGGGCCACGTAGTCAGGCCGAGGCCCGAGGGATGAGCGGAGCTTCGGGGAGATGTCATTGGCGCGGACGTTGACTAAAGTGAAGCCAAGGCGTAGATGTAGACAGAAGCAGAGTCAGAACATCAGCGAATATGCCAAGGAATGTCAAAAGAAATGATTTACCTCTGACTCTGACTGGAAAGGATGGATGAGTGCTCCAGCTCCAATGCCAGCTCCAGCGACTGCTCTTGCCGTAGTCCTATGCCCATCTCCATCCCCATCCTATGCCGAGTCGCACTTTAGGGCAAATGCAAAAACTTTAGACAGGGAATCAATTGTTTTTGCCTTGTTTTATTTCACCCAAGACACGCAACAATAATGGAAACAGTGAAATAAGTAAACTTTACGTTCTAGTGGATATCCGCTGAACTGATTTCCTGGAATCAGAAATGGAATCGAATAATCCAAGCTAAAAGTATCATATTTTAGGCTAAAATTCAAAATATTAATACCAAATACTCGCATTACTGGAAAGCAGGGAAGTACGACATACATATTTACAGGCTTATACGATTCTTTACAAATTTGGGATCAGCGGAATTTGTATATGTGTAGATCTTATAGCAAATAATATACCCTTAACATTTACGAATCCAAGGATATCAGAAGCGTTGGGATGGGTGGTTGGGGGGTGGAGAGTGTAACTAGCAACAAATGGGCGGTCGGGGGCGTGACAACAACCGTGAAAAGAACTTGAGGATGACAGTTATGGGTTACAAAGGCAAGGATTGAATCAAATAAATAAGCGCGCAAGGTTCTCGTCTCGTCATGTCATGGGTCGGATTGAATCCGGGGGTTGAATGGGATTTGATTGAACGGGTTATATGGTCTGTGTGGGTGTGGGCGCGGGGGTAACATTACCACGTCCACGTCCATGTCAAGTTTGCATGCGGCTGCAAGTAATTCCTCATTTTATGCCGTTGTTTCGCTAGCTGGCGCTGCCTGCCTGCCTGCCTGCCCTCCTGCCCTTTACATAATCACAATAAATAAATGAAGGAATGAAGCGGCGAATGGCGAATCTATTAGCATAACATCGCATAAGACGTGTCCTGCTCGGGCTCTGGCTCTGGCTATGGGTATGGCTCTCAGGGTTTTCGAATACGAATCAGTTGCATTAGAGTCGCTGAGGCGCGATGAACGTGTGGAAGGCAAAGGTACTCACGGAGGTGCCCTTCGGGCATGTGCTCATCGTCAGTGGACGCGTTAAACCGCATCCCAATAAGTAGGCAACAAATTTGGTCCCAAAGATCTCAGATCTATGTATGTACATATGTATCTCTATTATCTCGGATTGATTTCACAACAGAATCTCCCTGGACCTCACGGACAATGTAAACGCGCAGAACGAGAGCGAGACGGTATACCTAAAAATCGAGGCCAACTTCCGAGAGGGCCAGATCATCCGGAGCATGTTCCAGCCCGGCGAGGGATGGCAGCAGGAGGAGATCTCCAAGAACTGGAAAAGCGACGGGCCTAAGAACCCCCTGATCCCCGGCCAGAGCTTCACCTTCCGCGTGGCCGTCCTTCAGCGCTGCTTCGAGATCTACTTAAACGATCAGCTATACGGGTCCTTCGAGTTCGTGAAATTCCCCAAGCAAATCAACTACGTGCGAGCCTACGGCGATTTCGAGAAGATCACCCAGTTCCACCACCGCATGCTCTTTCCTCTGGTCTTTCCACGCACCCTCATGTGCCCCGACCGCATTGCATTCCAGAGCGACGTGCCCCGCCGTTACGAGACGGGCACTGTCGTGGCCATGGAGTGCATAGCCAAGGGTCCACCAACCACGGAATTCTCCATCTGTTTCCAGTGCAACGACACCGGACGCACCGTGCTCCGCTTTCAAGTGAACTTTGACAGGACGACCGTCGCCCGGAGCTATCAGCGCGAGGACAACAGGTGGGTTCGGTTCCCATCCCTATCCAACCAGGAAGTGCCTCTGATAATCCTTCTTTCTATCCTGTCTCCTTTTAGCTTTTCCAGCGACGACGAAGAGACGGAGGGCGAGTTCCCCTTCGTACGGGGCAAACTCTTCAAGATTGCTTTTGGGCTCGGGGATCGTGCATTCCTCATCGCCGTCAATGGCCAGTACTTCACGTACTATAACTTCCCGGTGCGTCCTTTCTCCATCTCCACCCTCAAGTGCTTCACCAATGACGTGGGCGACTTTGCCGTCAGGAGCCTGGAGTACCATTCCGACTCCCCGCTACTGGCTCGCGTGGAGAAGCTATCCATCATATAACGCGGGATCGGTTGAGATCGGAATGCGCTTTGTTCAATCGTTGGCTTTTATTTCCCTGTAGAGCACCAGTTAACCTTCTTGTGAGCATTTAAATAAAGCAAAGTCAACAATCGATTGCGAGTACCACTTCTTTGATGCGACATCCACTTTGGTTTCCAAACTATTGTAGGTGCACTCTCAGGATGAATCGGATAATTCCTACTTACCTGCTCACTACTCAATAAACGAAGCCTAAGGATTGGCTCAATCCATCTTTCGAATCATTGGATTGGGGATTTGCAGAATAGAATAATATTTACTGCCATCCAAGTCCGCTCTCCATTAGCGCTTAATTCGAACAATCTGCTATGGGATCCTTTGGATATGGTTTTATTAAAACAATTGCCTGCGCCTCTTCATCAACCTACAGCTTTAGCTATGAATATATCCTGCCACATCTCCAATTTGGGACGGATCTGGGGCTGAACTTAGGTTAGTCTTATGGTTTAATGTTTTTTAATTTGCGGGGGAAGTGGACGTTGATTCTAGACGGAAGTGTCTGTCTCTTCATAATGCTCTCACTATCGAATATATATCTGTGTCTGTGTGTTTTTGTATATATGCGTGGGTGTGTCTATATATATCGATTAATAGATTCTAAAAGTAACGAAATTCGCCCTTTTTCCCCAGATGCTTGCTGCGCATCATGTCCGTGGGATCTGGGGATCGCTGTTCCATTCCAGGGTTATCCTGTTCACAGAAATCATCTAGAATGAGTATTTCTCTATCGAGAGAGCTACAATCGATTGCTTACCCCTGGTCGGGCCTTGCTGGCAGGAGCCCCTTGCGTCAGGGGCTGCTGCTGCTGCGACGGCTGGCCATAGTACTGGGCTCCGTCCCCGTCGCCATAGTTGAAGGGCGTGACGATCGTGTGCGGGACATGGGCCACTTGGCCGCGCATGTTGCGCGCCTTCCACCACTTCCGGGTGTCATCGAGGATCTGCAGAAAAGATTGAGCCAAGATGAGAGTTACTCTTATAAGGATTTTCGATCTAAGATCTTCTTACCTCCAGGTATTCGCCTCGCATTACACTGAGCTCCTTGTCGTTGTTAGCGGTGCGCGGATAGGTAACCAGCACAATCTTGGAGCCTCCAGTCTGCAAATCCTCCAGCCAAGACTCGAGCATCTGGTCGTCGCTGACATTGGCTGCCCGTCCACCAGCCACGGACAATTCGGAGACGGCTCCTGCACCTACTCCATATCCGCCACCGCCTCCCCCTGTTCTTCCTCCGTTTCCGTCACGGGAATCTCGCGTGTGCAGGTTCTGCAGGCCCGCGGTGATGGCGCTTAGTGTGGGTCCAGCCCCAGGACCCGCCGCCCCACCCCGATCGATCGAGTCGAAGGACAGCTCGCTGCGGGTGTTGAAGTCTGAGGCACTGATGGCACCTGCACGATCCCTATCCCGATCGCGTTCCCTCTCCCGTTCGTTGCCATGGTGGATGGTGTACTTCTCGATGCCCATGCCCATGGCCATTGCCATGCCGTTCCCAGTGTCGTAGTCATCGTAGACGCCACCGCTTGGTGGGCCCCGTCCGTTCAGTCCAGAGCCGTGGCCAGGTCCGGCCTGAACCTCTAGACGCCGCTTGCTGACATGAACTGGCGGTGATGTGGGCTCTAGTTCGTCGTTGATAAGGTAGTCGGGCGACCAGCCGTCGAGAAAGACCGGGTGGTAAGAGCCGACATCGTCCTTCCACTGGTCCCGTGGAATAACCCAGGCATCGCCCAGCGACCTCCACAGTTCCGTCTCCTTGCTAGTGACGCAGTTGATAAGCAGATTGATGGCCTCTCGCGTCAGCAGCGGATTCACGACGCGCGCCGGCAGCTGTGACTCGTAGTAGGTGTCGCTCGAGGCCTCCACAATGAGGGCTAGTGGGGTGAAAAGGAAGTGCACCAGCTCCGGGGCGTTTGGGTCGTGGATATGCGCCTTCAGCTTGGCCAGCAGGTTGAACGACAGCTTGAATTTGGCGAATATGTCTACGAACTCCTTCTCGTGTGGTGGCCGCGTCCTTAGCGTGAGAAGACCCTCACCTGGGTCCCGCTTCTTTGACTTCCGGTTCCTCCTACGCCTCTCCAGCTCTCTTGAGGCGGCGGCGGCATGCTGCAGTCGCGCAATAAACTTTTCTATATCGTCAAAGCAATGGTTGAGAACAGCCACGTCACGCTCGTACTTCTCGCTGGAGGTCGAGCTCGTCTCGTCCCGCTCGTTGACACCACCGTGCTCCGAATCCGTCTCTCCGTTGTGGCCCATTTCCACTTCGGTCACGGCTCCGCCGCCTCGCATCCCGTACTGATCTACGCTGCTCCTTTGGTGCATATGATGGTGACTCTCCCGCTCCCGCTCTCTTTCTCTATCCCTCTCGCGTTCCCTGTCTCTCTCCCGCTCGCCGCGCTGCTCCCTTTGGTGGTGAAGCTCGACCCGGCTGTGCGAGGACGAAGAGGAGGTCTTGCTCATCATCATGGCCATCCCGGAGGCTCCTGCCGACTGGGTGGGCGTGGCTCCGCGCTGCTGCGTGATCATCTTGCCGCTGCGCAGCTGCTTCAGATCCTCCACCAAGTGCACGGCGGATACGCTTTGTGACTGCAATCGATGATTGGAGAGGATTAGATGGGAACTCACGCGATTGTTAAGACGAGGCAACTCTCACCTGGAATATGTGCATCTCGGAGCGGGAGCCGCCGCCGCCGGATACAATGAATACGAGGATATTGTTGTACAGCTCCATGGCATCGTTGGAGGTGAAGGCCGTGGGATCCTGGACAAGTGAGGCCGGGAAACGCTCAATGATGTTCTGGAAGGGATGGATTTGATGAACTAATAAGGTTCACATTTAAATCGATGATTAAATGAACATACCCCCGTTTCGTAGTCCATGATGAGCACCCACTGGTAGTCGAGGCAAAGCTGCATCTTTTGCGACCAGATGCCCGTGGTCTTCTCCAGCTGGAGCAGGCGACGCATACCATCCGCTGGATACACAATGCCCGACTCCTTGTTCACGGTGAATGTGGCCAGGTGCTCCAGCAGGTAGGTGGGCTTGTCGTGCACATCCCCGTCCAATCTCTCGCGCTCCTCGCCACCACCACTTCGATCATCGCCCGAGTAGTCGCCTCCCCCGTGGGCTCCGCCGCCTCCGCCTCGCATGCTGCCGCTGCTGTTCCCGGCACTGCCGCCCCCATTTGAATGATGGTTGACCATTCTAATGTGGTGATTCCTAGCCAAAAAGCGGGTTCAGGACCGTCTGAAAGGAAACACACGTTCGGTTCGGTAAGCAACATCAGACTGAGGAGAGCTCCCCTCTGACACGCCCCTCTTCGGGTTATTGCGCAGCCAATAAACGCTGACTCAGACCGCATTCCACACACGGCCAGTCGACCACAATCGACAACAATTATTCTCAAACTTTAACATTTTGCTCGCAGCCTCAGCGCTGCGGCCTCCAGCTACAGCCTCAGCTTTGGAATTCAAAAATCGCGCGCCAGCCCTCTCGTCTACTCTACCCCTCTTCGTAGCTAACTGTTTGCCTATCCCCTCTAGCCGCTCTCCATCCCACTCCACTCTCGACAGCCTTTTCAAATGAACACACCTGCAAAAACATTCACACAAACACGGATTTGCAAATGCTCTCTCTCGCTGTCGCTCTCGCTCTCGCCTTTACGCTCACGCTCACAAGCACTCTCAGCCGCTCCTCAGCGCGACTCAAGTGACAGAAGAAACAACTACTTTTCCGCTGACGGCTTAGGCTGGGCTCCGGCGCCGACTAAGGCTGCGACGCCAGCGTCGCATACCAATCTAACAGGGGCGGAATGGGCGGGCCAAGGTGGAATATATTTTTGGTGTTCTCTGCTGCAGGTGAATGGAAAATTTTGAAGAGGGAAGAGAGAAGGGGAATTGGAATCACAGTAAGAGTCCTAAACAAGCTAGAACATTCCCCCCAACCAGATCCCGGTTTTCCTGCATGGGCCCTCTATTATACACCCCTGTACTTGTTATGTGCATATGTACATATGTGTGTATATACAATGTACATTTGTTGTGCTAACTTATGGAATGAAATTATATGCGACGGGATCAACTCTGCTGACACGCTGCTATATTTGCTCAATGTTTCCACAGAGATATCACAGCACTTGGCATATTGCATCATCCGTGAGGTATTTGACAAATTCATATTGCCTTACAGCAGCCAAAGAGGAGACAGAGGGAATGGAATGACGAAACCAGGCGATAAAAATTATCGCACATAACAGCGAAAGTGCTCGCCGTGGATCGCACTTGCATAAATCAACTTTGATCGCGATGCGGGCCGTACGTCTTAAGCAAATACTTAGTAATGGTCGGCCTTTCAGGTGGAGATAATTAATTAAGGCGTGATAAGCTCCCGCACAAACAGTCGGAGATACAGAAACAGAAACAAAAACAATTACATTAATAGCGGGGGAGCGCTCGCTTTTGGCTTGTTTATCACTTGGCCTCTGGGCCCAGCTGGGATGGGAAAACATTTTTGAAATAATTCAGGCGGTAACACTATATAGAGGACAGGACAAATTTAGATAAGCGCCTGTCCAAAGCATGGCTATGTTAGTTTTTAGTTTTTATCTCAAATGTTGGTGAGGCTTGGGCGATGGTAAACAGCGCTGTGTGAAAAAAAACAAGCTTGGGAGCCAAGTGATACTCACGGCTCTGTTACAAATGGGGAGACATCGACATCGACACCGACACCCTGGAGCCCGGAGCAACAGGCAGCGCAGCGCTCAACAGGCACTAGTGCCATCTCTGTCGGGCGCATGCGTGGCAGGTGGGCAAACAGAGTGTACCTGTGTAACTGTGAGAGTCTCTTGTGTATGTACATATTTATATGTGTGTGTACGACGTACGACTTGAAAAGGTAACTCTGCTGATATGTATTTGTCTCCGTCATTTTCCATCTCCCATCACCGTCGCCGTCGCAGCGTCTGCTGCAACTTTACTTTTTGACCGACCGCATTTTTTAAGCTTTCTTTTCCACCTGTTTTCCTCCAGCTCTGTTGATATTTTTACGAGTCTTTTCCACACACACTCGGTTGCACACAGGTTTATGGCCTGGCCTCTCCATGTGTGTGTGTGTGTGTGTGTGTGTGTGCGTGTGTGGATATACAAAGTGGGAGCGGCGGCAGGTTTCGTATTGATTTTCAATGCTTTTTGTTCACAATATTCATTCACTAATTCATCGAATCTTTCACACATAAGCACATACATACATGAATGTATGCACACACCCGTGTAGGTATATTTATTCTAATTGACCGCATTTACCCCACTGATATACAGTAGGTATTCCCTTAACACACACACATACACATGTATACACATTTAGCATATCTCTCTTTAGCATTTAGATATCACCTCTCCTCTTCATCCTCTCTCTCACTTTGCGCATTCTTTTTCTAATTAGCACGAATTCGAATTTTGCTGTCACGTTCGCCTAGTATTTTTAAACTGGTTTAGTTTTTTCAAGCGATGATCACAGAAGGAAGAAGGGACACGGACAGGTCGGGGGCGCACTCCGGCATTTTTCACAGCCTTTTATTATTATTATAATTCAAACATAAAAAACTAACTGTAACTGGGCTTGCGTATCCATCGCACTCAATTTCTTCTTTTTTACCTGTCTTCCTCCTCGTTCCGTCCTGCTCTGGCTTGCGGTTAGTGCTGTGCTTTCTCGACGTTCTTCGATTTTTATTTTCGAGTCGGCTTTCTTTCGTTCTTTTTTAATTCTTCCACAACCGCCGCTTCCACTACAAATTGTCGCCGTCTCCCGCGCCGCGCCTCGTCTCCGATTTCCTCTTCAAAGCAAATGTACAAATAACAATAACCCTACAACGTCGCTGTTGTTTGTGGACTTCTGAAACGCACGCGAGCGTTGTCCGTTGTGGCCGACGTGTTTCGTGTTTCTGACTAACTTGGCCAGCACGGCACAGCCAGTTAGCTCAGGCAAAAGGTAAGCCTCCAAATGCTTGTTTGCTGGGGCTGACAGAGAGAGAGAGAGAGATAGAGAGCGCGTCGCGCTCTCAGGTACGAATTGAGCAAGCGACTGAGGTCGCTGAGAGATCTGTTACAACGTTGCACTAGATTTACAGGGTTCTCGTTTTTATTTAAGGATTTTCTAGCAATAATTACAACTAATAGAAGGTTCGCACACACATCAGCTCTTGGACTTCTTGTTAGCCTTGACCAGTTTCGCTTTGAGAGCCTTGACATCCACCTTGCTGCTGGAGCTGTCCTCGGCCTGGCGCTTGCGACTGAGCGACTCTTCTGTGGGTGGCACAAAGTCCTTGTTGCGACGCTCGTCCTGCTTCTTGGCCGCATCGGCCTGCTTGGCACTGCGCTCCTGGTTTCTCTTGGCCTGTTTCTGTTCCTGGTTGAGGAAGTATTCACCAGAGGCCAGCTGCTTGTCGATTTTGCTCTCCGGTTGTGTCGGCGGGAAGGGTGTGTATTCTTTCTTGGACTTCTTGATCTTTGGCTGCTTGCGTTTGCTTATGTTCTTGTTCTTGAACTTGGGCAGGAAGCGGGACCAGTCCTCGTTGGCCAGTTTGGGGTCCTTCATCAGCTCGCGCTTAATCATCAGCGCCTTGATGTTGTAGATGGGGTGCACGTTGTTCATGGTCTCCAGCACAATGTCACGCACCTGCTGTAGGCCTTTGTACGGCCCCAGTGCGGACACAGTGTTGCCCTGGACGAGGACGTAGCAGTCAGTGAGCAGCTCGATCGACTTAAGCGTGGCGCCATTGGGTCCGATCAGTCGCTGTCGTCGCTTTACAAACTTTTCCTTTTTGTGGACCAGATTGCCGATCTTGATTATGTCACAGCCGATGTCGTCCTGCAAAACGCGTTTCGCCTGCTCGAAGGGCACACTGCGAGCCATCAGCTTGATCATGTCACGTGATTTGATGATGATGTACGGGTCCCAGGTCTTCCGTGTCGTCTTTACCACCATGCTGCCCTCGACCAGATCTAGCTCCGCCTTCAGCTGGTGCTCTGCCACACATTGCTCTACCAGCGGCCACACTTCTCGCAGGTACTTCTCGCGATACTTGGGAAAGAGCGTGGCAAAGGAGCTCTCCTCCACCATGCCGTGAGGATTGTCCTCCTGCCTAAAGGCGGGAATCTTTAACGACCAGGCATTATCCACAGGGTCCGTATTCTGCTTTCTTTCTTCTTCGCTGTCACTCATTTTTTGCTATTTCTATTGTAAATTTGTTTTGTCCCAACGCACGCTTGTTTTGCTCGAATGGTGTGACCCTTTCAATAATAGAGCGCTGGAGAAACAAATATCGATAAAACATCGCTTTTTATTAAAAAATAAATTAAATTAAAATAAGGGTATGTCCAACAGAGGTCTACTCAGCGTTTCTACATTATTTCAGAAGAAACAGAGAACGATCAACCCATTGTTAATAACAATTTTTGTATGCCAAAATTGTGCAAAAAGTATTTTTAGTATTTAGTTAGTTTCTTACGTGACAATCCATGCTTACGTTTTTTACTGTGGGCAACATTAATTTGTATGGGCCAGCAGCATGAGCCGCGAAATGAGCAACATTTTCCCACAACATTTTCATACCCCTTAGGACCTGGATATTATAGAATTTAGGAAAAGTTTGTTTTACTAGGCACCAATTATTGCAAAAACTAGTAAGTCTCTATCTCAGAAAATTGTACGGTTTTTGGTCTTCTTATAAAGACTGAAAATGGGTATCGGGATCGTTATGTTAATAATAATAAATTCATGAAATGCATTATTGGGTCAAAAAATGTAGATATGTGCAAAATTCACTATTAATTACGTTTGAAAGCAGTCAGGAAAAAATAATTTTAACATAAATCAAATAAAAAAGGGTATAAATAGGTATATAGCACCAGTTACGTTTCCAAATGACGTGACATTCCATGCTCACTTACGTTTTCTTACGTCGATTTCATGCTCACTTAGGATTTATACCTTGGCTTAAACGTCATTTTAAAAACAATCCAACCAAACGGAGTCCTTAAAATTAACCAGTCTTGTAGAAAATTGTTTTATCTATTGTATAAAATTATGTTTTCAGGCCTGAGGGTCCTAGTTAGCTAGTAATATTAAACGGAATATCAAATTCGAAAAAATTTTCCGCCAGAGCCGATTGAAATCATATCGATTAAATTTAGGGGTGTATGGGAAAAAATCGATGTTTGAAAAAACCCTAACATCGATTATATCGGTGCTCTATTCTGTATACCATAGCACGGCAGGAGTTTCAAAAATTCGACGGAAAAACGGAGAAAAAACTGTAAGGACGATATAAAATCTTGTAATTTATTTTCTGGTAGGCTTAAATAAAACTACTGAAGTGTCTGCGGAGAAAGTCGCCAACTCATAACTATTTGGGGCGTGGACGTGTTGTTCATACGAAATTTGTATAAAATTGATATCTGATATACGCATGGCAATTGTTAATTGCCGCAGAGAACATAACGGAGTGGCTAATATTGTAATCGTATTGCTATAAAAACGCATGTATGTTGGATTTCATTTGGTTGCGTTTTAATTGCGCAGTGTGAAAAGAAAATCGTGAAAATCAATATGGCGTCATTGAACGTCTTTGTGTCGTGGCACGGTGCTGCCAACTTGTCTATGAGAAAGTAGGCGGGCGAGAAATAGTAGCTTTCCCTCTTATTTTTTGATCAAACGTCAAAGTTAGTTGCAGGAAAATTCAATTCGAGAAACATTCGTGCTTAAAAAACATTTTTACATGTTCATAATTTGTAGTTTCTCAGATAAAGAAAAAACCGAGTTGTTAGTCCTAGCGTGCAGAGTTGCATTGGCCAATTATCGTTTGCAAGCATTCGATAAGCGCAACGCTGTATCTTCAAACGCGAAACACGTTTTTCATTTTCGTCGTAGCACATATACAAAAAAGATTGCAAAGAAAATTTATCTTAGGCCCCAGTACTAAATAGACAGTCGAATTAGTATTGTAAAGAAATATTGATTTCTCGCACTGGCATTTGGTGGCCATTGAAGGAGTAATATATAGTTTTGAAAGTGGAATTGTACGATACTCAATTCAAGTATACAAATTTGTACTCAGTATGGTGTTTTTACAATTCTAGATATACCACACAAGGCTTTAAGAGCTGTTTTTAAATGGAATTACGTAATCTGTGGACAAATTGTATGCATTAGCCACGCACACACATCCACACAAACGTTGATAGTCGCACGCTTGATCGAATCTGCACGCGTGTGAAAGGGACGGAAATAGAGCAGTTGCTGTGGTACAGTGCTGCCACCCGTTTCGTATTTTTGATACTATAGAGAGAAAAATGGTGAGTTTTCGGCTGTGGGTGAGGAAATTCGCCCAATTATTAACATTTTTGATTTCTTTTTTTTTTTACCTGAAGCCGCGAATAGTGCCGTTGCAGTTATTGAAGTGCCTACGGGTGCTTCTAGACAACAATGGTGGCATTTTAAGCGCCCTGGAAGTGAAGCGCATAGCAGGGTAAGTGGAGAGCGCGTCAAATTCGAAGCGCCCTCTAGCGGCAATTTAATCAATTATTCTTTCCCAATTTTCGCAGACTCATGCAGAAATATTCAAAAAAGTTGGTTTCAAAATGCGTTTACGTGCAAATTTTGAAGTCTACAAAGACGGAGCTTCTGGGGGACTTCATGGCCTCGAACGGATGGACTTTGGTCTACAATTGGCTGAACGACTCCATCCGAGCTATGAACTGGCCCCTGGTGCAGGAGATCCTCGAATTACTGCTGCTTTCCCCGGTAGATGTGAACCGATTGAAGATAAATTCAGCACCCATTCTGGTCAAGGCTCTGTGCAAAGATGGCGGCAATGAAGGTAAGTAACAGTCTATTGATCCCCGTCTCAATATACCTGTGCTCTACTCGTACCTGGAAGGGATTACTTATTACTGTTTCGGTCAACATTCCAGGTGTTCGCATTCTAGCCAAGCGGCTGGTCGAACAATGGCTGAAGATTGTGACTGAAAACACGAGTGGTGCACCAGCAGCGGCGGTGCCTGCCATACCAGCCCAGATTGGGGTTACAGCGGCCACGGCGACGGACCCGGCTACTCGTACGGTGGACTCTGCCTCGTCGTCGGACAGCACTGATAGTGCGGGGACGCCGGTGACCATGAACTACACCATTGCCTCGGGCCAAAATAGCAACAACCACAACAGCATAACTATAAAATGGAAGTCAGTCGACCATTTGGACACAAATGATATGAATAATGTTGACGATGATGGCTCCACGCAGCTATCTGAGGCTGGTGTTAAGAGCAGCAAAAGTCCTGAGACAAGTGCCAGTCTCCAGAATTCGAAAAAATCAAGTTTAGATGATAGTTGTTCAGCAGAGGTTAAATCCGGGGAAGAGGTTGATAATAAGAAGCATAAGAGCGCCCGAGACAAAAGTAAACGGTCTGAGAAAGATCGTGAGAAGGATAGAAAGTCTTCGTCCAGTCACAGGTCGTCCTCATCTAGCCATAAGTCGTCGTCGTCCTCCTCCTCATCATCGAAGAGCTCGTCAAAGAGCTCGTCCTCTTCGTCCCATCGCAGCTCTAGTTCCAGCGACAAACACCGTGACAAGGATAAGTCTCGCTCTAGCTCTGGTTCTAGCTACAGTAAAGATAAGGAGCGTAGTAGTTCGTCTTCGTCGTCCTCTTCGAATAAGCACAAGTCGTCAAAGTCCTCTTCATCGTCGTCGTCGTCGAGTTCCTCATCCTCGAGCTCGAGCTCCTCCAAAGATCGTAGTCGCGATAAGGAGAAGGATAAATCCTCGTCGACGGCAACGAAGCAAGAGAAAGACAACAAGTTGATGCCCCCACCAGCGTCAACTCTATCCCCGGCCCATTCACCGGCCACCAGTGCTGTAGACAAGAAGGAAAAGGCTGAGAGCGAGTCTCAAAAACCCAGATCGATACCCATCATGTCCCGAAAGGCCTCTATATCCATAGAAATAAGGCGCGACACTGAAAAGGCGGCCACCGTGAAGACGTATCAGTCCAAATTCAGATCGCACGGACTTACAGAAGAAGCGCCGCCTCCTCCCTCTCGAAAGGGACTGAAGAAACCAACATCCACCGTCCCGACGCCATCAGCCCTGCTGTCCACCACCGTGAAGAGGCCATCGCCTCCGCCACGGGACTCGCCGACGGAGAAGAAGCCCAAGATCGACATGAGCAATGTAACCGGCCACGTGGAGCGACCAGGAGCAGCCAAGCTGATTGCTCCCAAAAAGAGTAAGCATCTCCTATACCAAACTTCCTTACTAATGCCCTTTTCTCTTAGCGTTTATTCACAGGTCGTCGTACATTGGTGGTTTTTGCTACATTTTTTTTTTGTTTTTTGTCTATTCGTATATCAGAAATTCGTGTTTTCTGTATTATGTGTTGATCTATTCCCCATTGAAGGTGTTTAATTTTAGCTGGGGGACATTTTTACGACAGAATTGGACTAAAATCAGGCTTATCGAACAGAAGATAAAAAAAAACCACAAAAAAGATGGGGGCCTTGCATTTAAATTGCACAATCAATTGGCTATTTACTCGTTTCCTTTGGAGTCATGGATTGTGGCTGAGCACCTGATCTCCAGTGTTGGAATAATATAAATATTAGGAGAAATTGTATGTTGGATGCCCCGGCCGGACGACAGCGACGATGTCGCTGCTGTGGTGTTACTGCGCATGCGCAATCAGCAGAAGACGACGGTGAAGACGGGGCCTGGTGCCAAGTGTCTGCCTGGTGTTAAGTATATAAATCTCTTTAAACGTACTCGTTACTGCTTTAGGTTAAGTTTTTAAGGTATGTAGATTCACTTGCCAGCCCACATACAAATAAAAACTATTTTCCATTAGAAAAATATACTTTTTCTATTGAATAAAAAATGCATTTAACGAAAATGAAACCCAAGACAATGTTAACTTGAGCTGGCGGTTCTTGATGTTTTGGTAGCCATGGTAGAGAAGCGCACACTCGTCAGATCGATCAGCAGATTGCCACCAGGCTGCCTGTCGTGGGGTCTGATCTTGCAGATCATCAGTATTTGGTGCGAGTGTGTGTGTGTCGGGTGTGAATCCCATCTACCTGGTGCTACCAATATCTGAGAACTAAGAAGACGCTTGCCAGTGTCCCACCCACACCCCGATCACCTGTGGTGCGTCACATGCGTAGGGTCTTCGGCTTTGGCATTGGCTTTGGCTCTGTTTCCCCTGTCGATTCGATAGATAAGGAGCCAGCCAGCCTGCCTACTAACACATTTACAAACAAACACAGCCATAATCAGTGTACCGATGCGTCATTCCAGACCCGACGTCGGTGATCATTTTATAGAATTCCGCAATCCTTAGGGCATCCATAGGGTTTTTAGGTTAGCAAAAGCCACTATTTGTACAGATCTGCAGAACTAATCATAACATATAACCCATGCCAAAACCCCTTCTATGATATCTTACTAATAATCTCTTGTGACTTTTTGCTTGCAGTTTGTACGCTAGTGGAGACGAATCTCTTCTCGGATGCCCTGACAGCATCCATCGAACCCAAAAAAGTGGTAAAGCGCAAGCGGACACAGTCGGCCAACTCGCCCACGGACAAGGATGCGCCATTGGCTCCGCTGAAGTTCTACCAGGACACCCTAGACGAGTCGAAGGGTGACGAAAAGTCGGACGACAGCACCAAGGAGAACGATGAGGGTCGCTCAAGCTCGCCCAGTGGGTCGGCGGAAGCGGATGCGGATGACGATGACATACCATTGAAGCGGGTTAAGGAGGACATTGAGCAGAAGGTGCAGAAAGAGAAGGCGGCCGGCGAGAGCGCCGACGCTGCTGGAGCCAGCCCTGATGGCGCCGAGGAGGTGCCCGAGGAGCCCAGAAAGCCGGGACCAGGGTGCGGACCTGATGGCCCACCCGGCGTGCTGATGCTGCACCGCCGCAAGGGTCCCAAGAAGAAGCTTACTTGGCAGCCGGAGGATAAGCTTACCCAGATCCGCTTCTTCGAGGTTGATCTATCCGAGCGGGTAAACGTGACCAAGCAGACATTCACCGAGATGAAGAATCTTGAGCGGTACAGCGAGCGCGACGCCTTAAACATTTCCCGGCGAGGCTTTGATGACGCCATGCAGCCGCAAATGGAGTGGCGCCCCCTTATTGAAGTGGACAACGTGCCCGCCCACCCCAACGGCAACCTCTCCAAACAGCGCCAGGTGCAGGCCGAGCGCGAGGCGACAACGCTGCGAGCTCTCTACTTCTCGACGGACATGATTCCGGACAGTGCCGCCGAAGCGGAGCTGGAGCCCCACTTTGCCCACGACATTCCGGTCATCCCCATGGATGACCTTACTGGTAACCCCGATGCTGTCAACGACTACAGCGACCTCACGTGGCCCGAGCCCAAAGGTTATGCTCCCAGTGGTATCGGAGGCAACTCCGGCGGGCCTGACATTTCCTATAATGACGTTGGAATGAACAACATGATGGGCCCGGGTCATGGAGGACCGCCCAACATGATGCCCAACAATCCCTTCCAGCCGTTTGCTAACAACTTTATGCCTAACGGTGGAAATATGCCTCCCAACCAACAGATGCCGATGCAAGGACCCGTTCCGGGACCAGTTCCCGGACCAATTGGCGCCCCAATCTGGCAGAACCAAATGGGACCAGTCGGCATGGAGATGAACAACATGGGAGGAATGCCGCCCCAGAACTATATGGGAAATCAGTTTGGCAGCCCCGGAGGGCCTCCTTATGCATCAGGCCCGCCCCAACCATTCAACCAAGGATTCAATCCGATGATGATGAACGGACCTGGGCTCGGACCTGTCCCCGGGCCAGTCATGGTACCCAATGGACCTATGATGCACAACAGCCCCAATGGCCCAATGGGACCCAACGGACCCATGATGAACAACAGTCCAAATGGTCCAATGGGGCCCGGACCTGGAGTGGGCCCGATGCCCAACGGCGGTGGACCAAGGAATAACAACAATAATCGTAATAAGAACAATGGAGGCGGCGGTAACTGGCGGAGCGGCGGCAACAACTTCCAGGAGAACTCTGGTGGAAATTGGCGCACAGCGGGATCTGGCTCCAATCGAGGCGGCAACACGGGCGTCTGCAAGCAGTTCATGCGGGGTCACTGCAAAATGGGCAAATCTTGCAAGTACATGCACCCGCAAAATAAGCGTATGTAGGACTTGCCCGAATCTTCCCAGGAAGATTCAGTTGTATAGATCTCAAACGCAAACGCAAACGTACACGCGCACGCGCCTAGCTCATGGAAGCATATACTTTTACACATGATCTGCGATATTTTCCATATGAGAGGCTGGCCATGCCTCCCATTAGCCGTTAGCCATTAGCCACTGAAGACTGTAGCCAGGTCAGGCCTCCTGCCTGAACCCACCCGCACCTCTCCTCCTATTTATTATAACTCTGTATATATGTATGTATCTGGTATATGTCTTTAGATGTAGGTCGTATCCTTAAGTTTTGTAGTCATAAAACTGTATAGCCCAGGAGACGAGATTAGGTAGTGGACAAGATATTGTTACTTTGTACTTATCGAGAGATCGATCGCTTTGAATTTTGTACGCCCCAATTTGCGAAACCCTAACTATCGTAGCTTTAAGAGCCTATTTCTACATTATTAAAGACCAAGTCGTGTGATGAATTCAAACTTCTGCCACTTCTGCTAACTGCTCTGGTCTATACGCCAAACAAATCGATTTCCGCCCGTCCCACCTAGGGGTTGCACTTAACCTGAAACTTGTGCGGCTTCCGCGACCCACAATTCTGTAATTTCCACAGCCAGTCTGGAGACAGTCGCAATCTCTGTTTCAGTTTGAACTATTTCATCAGCGCATGCAGTCCAGTTATAGCCGTCCAGTCGAGTCCAGTCCAGTACTCCCATATTCGCTATGAATTTCATCCACGTGGCGCTATACTGCTGTGGCTTACTGGCCGCCGCGAGTGGACTGAGCTTCACTGTGACCTCGAGGATCTTCATGGACGTGAAGCACAATAAGCAGCCCATAGGGCGGATAACCTTCGGGCTGTTTGGAAAGCTGGCGCCCAAGACGGTGGCCAACTTCCGGCATATCTGCCTGCGCGGAATTAACGGCACCAGCTACGTGGGTGCCCGCTTCCACAGGGTGGTTGACCGGTTCCTGGTGCAGGGCGGAGACATTATAAACGGCGACGGCACCGGCTCCATCAGCATCTACGGCGACTACTTTGAGGATGAGGATAAGGCCCTGGCAGTAGAGCACAACCGTCCCGGGTATCTGGGCATGGCGAACCGGGGACCAGATACCAATGGATGCCAGTTTTATGTGACGACAGTCGGCGCCAAGTGGCTGGACGGGAAGCACACGGTCTTCGGAAAGGTACTCGACGGCATGGACACAATTTATGCCATAGAAGATGTGAGTAACCTTTGAATCTACTGCTCTATTTCCTCTAAATAATACATTTTTCTTTTCCTATCAGGTAAAAACGGACACGGATGACTTTCCCGTGCATCCGGTGGTCATCTCCAACTGCGGCGAGATTCCCACAGAGCAGTTCGAGCTCTATCCGGACGACTATAACATCCTCGGGTGGATCAAAGCGGCTGGTCTGCCTGTGACCAGCTCCTTTCTCGTGCTGCTAATCTTTCACTATTTTTTTCGACAGCTAAACATGTACTGTTAAGCTCCACTCCCCAAAACGAAGGAAGATATTTATTAATGCACATAAACACAATAAATAAAACGTCGTATAAATGTTTAATACAAATGCTTAACCGCAATGAATATAGATAGGTCAAGTGGCGAAATAGCCTTGCAGCAGGATAGGAAGAGTGGGACCCATGTGAAGCTTTAGGGAAGAAGAGATATAGAAAAGGAGCTTGCTTGTTTTGGGAACTTTGCTTGTTTACTCACGTCTATGTAGATGTAGTCCTCGACGAGCTGATTCTTCTCGTAGTACCGCGACTCGGGCTTGAAGTATCCAACGACTCGGACATCGACACCGGAGTAGTTCTTCTGACTGGCTGAGTAAACTTTGGCCAAGGTGAAGTGATGCTTGTGGTCAGGATAGACCGAGGGATTGAGACTGTTGTAATATTCCTCCATCAAGTGCCGGTCTTTGCCCGTCAGAGTTCGCTGATGCTTCAGCATTCGGTCCAGGTCGAAGGAGTGGGCATGCTTTAGATTGGGATCCTGAGCATCTAGTAGGCGCTCAAGCATGTTTCGATACTTCTTCTTGAAGAACTCCAGAGCCGTGCACTTTTCGGACCAGAACGATAATTTCTTATCAGCGCTGAGGAGTAACGTTATACGTAGTAAAGATAGAATATATATGATGTTTTATGTATACTCACTGCTGTTCGGGGCTGATCTTAAAGTCCACAAAGAGTCCGGGTATCCGGACCACCGTGCGGGCAGCGGCTATCAGCTTCCCGGGGCCGAAGAAGTGCAGTTGCAGCTCGAAGCGGCACAAGGTGCCGCGGTTGAGGTGCCCAAGGTCCAGGATGTGGCCTTGCTGCTGGCAGGGAATGGGCTGAACGGTGAAGTGCTTGACATTCGGCGGCAGCTTGTAGCTGGCCTCCTTGTGTAGTTTCTGTTGTTTCTGGTAGACCTCTTGGTGCTTGGCGTACAGCTCGGAACTCTCGCGGAGGCGCTTGCGGTATCGCTCGCCGAGAAGCATCTGCTTGAGGATGTTGGCGTGGGGCAGCTCCTGGTTGTTGTTGACCAGCACGTATGTCTTGACCATTTTGAACAGCTGGGTGTCATGGTAGCGCTGTCGCTCACTGGACATATCCTCCTCGCTCTCCGAAAGCTGACTGAAATCTTCGGATATGACATCCTCCTGTATGCCCTCCTCCTCGCCATCGTCTGCGGCCAGCTCCCCATCCGTCTCCGTGATGCTCTTGAACATCTCATAGTAGTAGATGCGCTGCAGCAGGCGATATTCCTCCATGATATCCTGCTCCTCCTGGTGGGCCTCCTTTAGCTTTGAGATCGTGTCCAACATGGGCATTACCCCTTGACCCCTCAGACAAAAGTGGCTCGAGGCACTGGCGTTGATCACCACCCCGAAGGTGTGGCAGAAGCTCTCGCAGAAGCCGAGGATACCTTTGACCCGAATCTGGTCGCAGGCCAGGGGCTCCAATTGAATGTAATCGCTGCTGGCCAACGTGCAGTAGCCCTCGATAAACCGTTTCTCTTGGGACTTTTCCAGCGGCATCTTCACGACCACCAGTTGGAGATGGTACTTGGTCACATTCGCGACGCGCACCACTGCATTAAAATTCTCGTACCACGGCTGGAGGGGATTCAAAATGAGATAAAGGGTGCGAGTGTGTGTGAAGTGTCCTGTGTCTGTGCCTACCTTTGTCCCTAGGTAAACGCTCTCCTTGTGGAACTTGATTTTCTGTGCAAGATTGACCAACGTGACTGACAAGTACTGGCTGCGTCCGCCCACTACCGTGAGCTGGAAGAGGGCCCGCATTTCGTGTGAGCGTCGGATGTGGGGCAAGTGTAGCTGACACTGGTGGTCGGGCTGCACGTCGGGCATCTCCACCACGCCGTGCTTCTCGTGGAAGTAGATAAAGCGCTCGGCGAAACAGTACTCCGAGGAGGCGGCCGACAACTGGTCACTGGAATCGATGTGGATTCTGTTGAGCAGGTCATAGATGGTGTCACGCACGAAGCTCGAGGTGCTCTGCTGCTCCAGGGCGGTGTCTTCTCCTGACTGCTCCCTTGGGTATACAAGGGGGCGGTGGCTGAGATCCAAGTCGTTGACGATCTCATCGAGTATCTCCAGAATGAAGTCGCCCGTCTCCGAATGGTGGTAGAATTGACAGCGGCACTGCTGGTAGCGGAGGGTCATGTTGGGCTCGTCCTCGCAGCTGAAGTTGTACTCGAGCATGCGCAGGATCTCCGAAAGGAAGTCGGCCACGAAGTCCGCCGGGTCATCAACGTCACCCACGAACTGCTCAGACGTCTCCAGGCGCTTCCATTTGAATTCGGCCCGCAGGCAGCCCTGATTGATGATATTTACATTGCTGTCGAAGGGCATGCCGCGGTCGAAGAGCACCAGCTCGGGCTGGAGGATGATCACGTCAGGCACCTGAACAGAGACCGTCAGGGGGAGCGAGTTCAATTGTCGCCCTAGGGCCCAGACGTTGATGCGACCCTCCATCTTCTGGCAGAACAACTGCTTCATGGCCGCCCGATTGAGAATGACAAAGATCTCCTTGTGCTGCAGCGCATTGATGGGCACGAAGATCTCCTTTTCAAAGGAGTCCTCGTAGAGCTCCTTGATTCGGAAAGGCCCTGTAACCTGTAGCCTAACCTCGGCAATGGGAACAGAATGCTGGTTGATCAGCATGGGGGTCTCGACGTTAGAGCGCTCCTTGAGCGGCTCGCAGCGATGGTACTCGAAGAGCACCTGCTTGCGGTTCCAGATCAGCTGGCAGTCGGTAAAGGTGGCCTTTAACGTGACCTTGATGATGTACTTGCGCTGCGGATATTTCAGATCGGTGACTTGCAGCAGAAAGTCGCTGAAAACCACGCCCTCCTGGTAGGAGCTGGCCATTACCACCAGGGTTTCCTCGCATTCCGGGGGCAGGTACAGGTGCTTGGGCATTAGGTCAAAGCGTGCCGTCACTGGCTGTGAGGAGCACGACGAGACTCGTCCATTTTTTTCGACGTAGGTCTTCAGGCGGCTGATGGTGACGCGGTAGGAACGGAGACCCTTGTTGATCGCCTTCACGGGGAAGCAATGGTTGTAGATTTTATTGTCGAACTGCTCCTTGGTGTCTGTGTAGAGTAGCCCAGTATCGAAGCCCTCTCTTATGTTTGGCTCAAAGTACAGCGGCACTCCCTCGACCAGGAAAGTGATGGGTATCTCCATCACGTGGTCGAACTGCAAATCCACATAAAGGATGTTTTGATAGAGGTCTGGATCGGGAAATATTGCCACCAGCGTGGTGTACATGCTCTGTCCCGTCGAGGCCAGTACTCCGCCCCTTGTTGTGAGATATTCCCAGGTGGTATCCTTCTACAGGAAGAGAATACACGAAAGATTGTTAGGAACAGAAAAAGTACAATTTTCCTTACCAATTTCAATGTGAGCTTGGTGTTGGTGGGCGTGTAGTTGTCTATGTAGAAGTGGACTTTGTGAAGCTCATAGGTCTGTATGCGATGGTGAACATAGGTGGGCGTGATCCGTATCTCAGTGGGCAGTACGTTGGCATGCAGATGAAAGGCGTAGGGCCGAGGGGCGCCCACAATTTTGACCAGACCCGTGATTCGGATGTTGCCCAGAGAGCGAAAGGTGACCGCGCACTTGGCGAAGATGCGTGAAGCAGAACCAATGTAGAACTTCCAAACTCCATCCCGAAAGCTCATCTCATTTGGCTATCGAAGGGGGAGTGCGTTAGGGACAAATCGACACGCAGATGGAATGAATGCAGATACTCACAATGACATCAAAGTGTAGAAAACCGCCCGTCGTGGATCTATTGTAGAAGCTCATGTCAAAATCGTACTCCTCGCCCGCATAGACTGTCCTGGCCGAGAGGTCCACCATGTTGGTCCACTCGATCTCCGGGATTACGCAGTTGTACTCGAACCCCAGCTTGGAGCACAGAAAATCCGACTTAATGAGGGTTTTCACGTCGTGCTGATCCTCGCTGGAGCCCGAATTGGACAGAATTGAGGGGCAGATGCGGACGTTGAGTGCGCGTTGGAAGTACCCCACTTGGTTGGGGACCAGCAGGATGGTTATGGTGCGGCCGGTGTTTGGCCGCAGGTAAATGATCTCGTTGTCGCAGTAGACCTCACGCGGATCACTGGGAATCGCGTTCCAGTCCATGAAAATGAAGTTGTTGTGCTTCATGAATGTGGAGAAGTACTTGGTGTGGATGAGTCCATGCAGCGCCTCCTGAATCACCCGCTTGTCCGTCTCCGTCTTGTCGAAAATCTTCTGCTTCTTCAGGTTCGCCAGCAAGTGGGTGGCCAGGCCTGGAACGGGCTCTAATGAAAGAAATATACAATTTTACGGGTATGGGGAGCAGTGACCATTAGATATGGTTAGAGATTACCAATCACAGCCTCCTCGAACTCCATGCTGTACGAGGACTCGTTTACGTCGACGGACTTCATAGACAGCAAATCTGGCGTGTGTGCCGTCAGGTCGATGCTGTTATGCTCTAGAGATTTGCTCCGCATGTCCTCTTGGGCCCGTTGCAAGTGCTTGATGGGATCCCGCACAGTGATGGGCAGTATTTCCGTGGAGTCGCGAATATTCAGCACCAACGGCTGCTCCTCCCCATCGTCGCTGGGCTGCACCTGCAGTGTAATGGGCACCGCCAGCGGATTCATTAGCAGCATATACCGTTTCTGGGGCACGGCAACGGGTATGCTGCCGAATTCCACGACTTGTGGGAAGGTGCGCAGCTGGACAAGCTGCCCAGCTCCTCTGGGAGGAGGGCGGAGGAATTGTTGAGTCGTTGAGAGAAGATCGTGCTAAAGGCCAAGTTCTGTGCACTCACTTGATTAAGACCTTGTGGTGGCCTCCGTTCACAACCTTAAAGCGTAGCGTGATCGTAAAACGGGCGGGATGAGTAGTGTAAAAGGACAGATTGAAGATGCCCCGGCAGCAGGGCTCCAGAAAAAATCCTTCGATGGGCGTAATGCGCACCCTGCCGATGTCCGACTCCAGCGTGTCCTTGTATGACACATGGGTGGGCACAGCTGGGGGTAACGAGAAGATATACTTAGATGAAATGTTCAGCACCAGACTCACCATCCACATTGAGGATCTTGATTTGGGAGCAGTGTTCCTCACCGAGGTAGATCTTGCGGAAGTCAATCATCTTTGGGTACACCTCCACCTCGATGCCGCTAATATCTCCAGAGACAACGAGGAAGTGCGACTCGATGCAGTCTTCGGCGTCGGTGAAGCAAAAGTTTAGGCGGGTGCGCTGGAAGTACGGCGGCACCGCATCTTCCGGGAAGGGCTCTGTGTCGTCGTAAAAAGGCTTGAAGATCACGACAATTTCCGCCGATGACCAGGACGGAATCGCTTCCGGCACAACGAACCCAAAGTGCTTTGCGGCTCCGACATTGTAGTTGACGTTCTGGACGTTCGAATTTTCCTCAAAGTCGTAGAGCAGGACGCTGTGCATGCTGACCGATTCTCGGATCAGTTTGTTTGAAAGATGGGAGTCAGTGCTCGACGACGTTGAGTCGCTCTTAGTCGCGTCGAGTGTGCCGGACATCATCACCTCGTGTGGGGACTCGTTGCACACGGTTACTATGCGCTTCTCCTCGTGGGAGAACTTGGTCAGGCCAAAGGAAACGCTCCCTCCACTCAGATGAACGCCCATCGACTTGGCCGTGAATTCAAACATGACAATTTTTGGCGTACCTGGAAAAGATGAAATTACTGGTATGGATGCTACGATGGCCACTAAACGCTTCTCACGAATACCTACTCACACCGAACTTAATGTTGAAGAATCCCTTCACCATCTGGAGCTTCTCTACTTGGAATACCAGGAGAATTTTGATGTAGTCCTTTGGCGGCAGAAGATCCTTGTTCAGAGTGTTCAAAGTCAGTCCCTTATTGGTGCTGAAATGGGAGTCAGCATTCAGATTCGATTTATATCACCTAGCACATACTTTCTGAAGCGCATTCCGATACGTTCATATGTGGGATTGTAGACAATCATTTCGTAGTAGCTCTTGTTTTTGGGGACGCATGCCGGCAGGCTCAAGACATCGCATACTGAGGGCTCCTCCAACTTGTGCACCACTACAGAGGAGGATCGTACAGGACTCTGAAGACTGATATCTGAGCGGGAGACATACCAATAATGGGCACTTGAAAGATGATGTTTGGATGAAACGACTCGATGTAAATGTGGCGCCTTCTGTTGATATCACGCTTGGTGCTGGCTCGGATCCAGATCTTAACCTCCAGAATCTGATCGGTTTCCAGGTAGCGATGCAGATCCAATTCGGGTATCGAGATGGATGTGTCCACAGGGCTGTCCGTGCTCAGTTGGATCCGTCGGGGATACTGTGTGTGGGTGAAGATTGAGATTGCATCGAATTTATGGGTTGATCGCCTACCAGTCCACTGTTCCTAATGCTCAGCGTGAGGCCATAGGTGGAGTTCACCCTGAAACCGGTCTGGTGAATCATGAGACGGGGCATGATGTGCAGCGAATCTATCATGTTCGAGTAATCGCTGTAGTCTGCGGGTTGAGAGGGGGAGGTAGATGGTGTAATTCCATGGAAAGTCTTCAAGCTTACACTCTTTGGCTATGCAGCAGAAGTTCGGTTTTAATAACTGCGTCGAATTCAACGTTTTGGGCATTTCCTCTGTGTGAGGCCCTGCATGCCCGTCATGGTCATCGTCTACTTGGTGCTCTGGCGCTCTATCGGCCACATGGTGTACTTCGGTATCACTCATCGTCAGATAGGTGCGTGCTATTTCAAATAAAATAAAATATAATATGAATTTAAATGTGAGTTTAAATTCAAAGTTAATATAGCGCCAAAATTTCACAGTCCAGCAACTCCTTGGTGCATTTCATACAAGTCAGCTTCTGCGGAGTGTCAAGCCGATAACCGATAAACTAATCTGGTTGTCACATGTCAGAAGCTGGAAAATGAGAATAGATAATGATAAAATACGGCCAAATTTTAATAATATAGTATAAAACTATCCACTTTCACTATCCTAGAAACTAAAATTAAATGGTGTAGTAGCCAATAGGAGTAAATTTGTACCACCCAGCGGCATTTCGCAACATTAAAACGCAACGGTAAAAGAGTATTTAATATGTATTTACTAAAATTATTATTTTAATTACATTTTAATCTAAAATCATTATATTATTGGGAAATAAGCTGAAAATTCAAACGATCGCCTTTTAATCTGGGGGAGAATCTTGGCGAATCCTGGAGAATCTGAGTCCTGCCAACCGATTGGCATAAGAAAAAAATCCATTCCATCACGATTTTCGCTTAAAAATCATGGTCACTTTTGATCATTGAATTTTCAAAAAATCGGCTTAATTTTCGTAGTCTAGACAGTCTGGATCCCTGCGATCCTGTCAAAGTAGGGGTCCATCCGCGATCTCGCCTCGTACAAGTCAAAAAATGTAGTTTATTTTTTCTGGGTATATTTAAACACAATAAAAAAAAATAAATATATATATATAATTTAAAAAAGATATGTACATACATATATAATTTTCCACCCATTTTGTCTGTCTCATTTTCTTCCGCTTTGAATGTCCTTCCATCTCTTGATACGGTCAGGCATGGGTTGCGGGGCTGCTGGCGGAAAACAATTTCAATTTGGCAATGACCAACGCAGCGTGAGACCCACAAAATGTCGAACGTGTTGCAGCCACATCTCTGACCTCAGCCCCAGCCCCAGCCCCAGCCCCAGCCCCAGCTCTAGTTCCAATCCCATTCCCATTCCCATCTCCATCTCCATCTCCGGGTTTCATCTAGACGGAGAGCAATCCCAACCGCAGAGCTGCCAATGCACAACAAAGTCCGGCTGCTGGCCTTATTTATTTGTTGGTCCGTTCGCTCCGTTGCTCTGCTTGCTCTCTTTCTCTCCCTTACTGCATTTGGCAAAGGACATTTCGTCCTTTTGTGCAAAATTAATGATATGGGCCTGGGCCTGCCCCAGGATGCCTATGCTGTGCTCTGTGCTCTGACTGTTGTGCGGTTGGCCTCTCCTATTGCCATTTTTATTGTCAACGGCTCCGAACTTGAGATAAAAATTTGCCAGAAAAGCCAGGCGACCACAAAACCCGTACAAAGAAAATTGAAAGAAATGGTTGGCCGCAGAAGGGTATCAAAGGAGGAGGAGAACGAGAAGGATTTGCATGTGTTCCCACTCTCATTTCCATTGTTTGCTGGTGGGCGTGTCCTCGGACCTGTTATCGCTGGCAAAGCGCTTATAAATCACGGCACTTCACATGCATCCTCGGACCTCGGACCTCCTCCACGGATGCGGACAGGGACACAGATAACAGCGCTGTCCGCTGTCCGCCACACATGTCCGCTGGGACTGGGACTGGGACAGTACGGAGCGGTTAGAGAAGTAGGAGAGTTAGCCGAAAATTGCAGCATCCTTCGATGGATTGGCATTGGGGAAGGAGGCAAGTCGGGTGCAGAGCTTCGTGCCTCGATCTCAAGGACTCGGACATGTTACATTGATGGAAAACAATTGCCAGTCAGTCCCAGACCCCACTCATCACATCACAGTTGAGTTGCCATTTTTATTGAGTACAAATTGGATGCCATAATGATGACAAAGAACAGCACCCAGTCCCCTCCGCCCCGCCCCCACTCCCACTCCCACTCCCTGCCATTCGTTAGATGACATTTTTATGACATCCAATCCGGAGTCTGCGACGGATTGCTCTTGCTCCTCTTGTGCGGTGCGGTTGTCCAGGGTCAAAGAGCAATGGGAGGGGTGTTGGCGCTGCTGGTGCTGCCGTTGCTGCTGCTGCTGCTGCTGCAGCCCGGTGACCCCTGGCCAAAGGGAACCTCAAGGGTTCAAGCAGCGGTGGAGCAGAAAAGGGTTTTTATTTGTCCGGCTTATGTGCTCCTTACGACTGTAAAGTGGCAATTCTTTAACAATTTATGTTGCCAAACCAAAGTCGAGTGTGTGCCCGGCACTGGGATTGGGTCGGGCACTGGATTGGGGCGGGGGGCGTTATATAAGGATGCTGCCTGCAACAGCTGACGCCGCTTTTCCCCACCCCACTCCACCACCGCCCAACACCCACGCCAACGCCAACACCAACGCCGTAGCCGTCGCTTTTTATTTTGTTGGTCCGATGGCGGCTGTGAAATTTTCGTGAATTTATGAGCACTTGAGAGCAGGCGCCAACGCCAAAGGCAGCCGTGCCCCTATAGGAGTACTAGTGCCATTCCATTCCATCCCATCCCATCCTATCCGCATCTTCGAAGGGCGACTTTGTTGGCCTAATATAAATTTTAGCCCGAACAACAAGAGGCAGCTGGAAAGCTGGAGGCAGAGGATTCGGGGCGGAGGCAAACCCCGGCAACATTTTAATGCGGCACGCGGTATTCCTTTTTTTTTTTTTGGTTTTTTCTCGCTCCAGCCCTAAGTGGCAGCAAACGGGGCAATAAAACGGTTCGGTCCTCCGAATGTTATGAAAGGATTGTGGGCAAGTGGTGATCCCTCGTAAATCGTAGGCCGCCAGGGCCAGGGCCAGGGGCAGGGGAGTAGAGGGGGGCACAGAGTGCGGCGGAAGTGGCAGTCGCATAAAAATTAGTTTACGTGGCACATAATTCTGCATTAATTTCATTTGGAATGGCCCTCAAGAATGGACACAGCAGCAGCATGTGACCCCAAACCACTTCGAGAACAGAATGCGACTACGACTACGACTCTGGATGGCTTGCCAAAAACCACTTTGCCACATTTTAAAGTATCTGTCACATAAAGTGTGCCCAGGAGACGCAGACCAGGGAGGAGGAAAGGACAGGGGTGGAACAGCCAGGGCTGAGAGCAAACAAAATGCAACAAAATATTTTGTTATGCTGCACACAGGAAAAACATTCAAGGCAAAGAAAAACAAGGAAGGACGGAGCAGAAGAAGGGAGCCGAAGCCTTTGATACCCTTACTAGATCGACTGCCCCTACCGTTCCCATAGTTACCCGATTTTGATACAATTCGTAATGCAGAAGCGAGAAATTGTTATTTAAAAATCAATAAACCATCTTCATAATGCTCTCTGGAAGAGTACAGTGCCATGAGAAGGCCGAGAAGTGGGAGGAGTAGGAGTAGGAGGAGTGGGAGGAAGAGGAGCAGCCGCAGCAGCATCCAAACACGAGAAGAAACAAAAACAGAAGAGAGAAGCAAAAACAAATGCTTATAAAATGATAAGTTGCAGCTGGATGAGGACGTGAAGTCAAGTGAAATGTAGGAGCCACAGCAAGGACATGGACAGCCAGGAAAGGACTTGCCATCGACAATGTGTTGCGGAAATATTTTGTGTGAAATTATTGCGGCGCTAAAGAAAGAAAAGAAAAGACACATAAGACACAAGGCACAAGAACTAGTACTAGTACTAGACATAGATAATACCCTCAGACAAATTTCCATGGAGTGGAGTAAATATCATGGTTGCGCTCGTTTACAGAGCCATTTGCATCACTTAGCATGGCAGTGGTGCGGTGGCGTATACGTGCTATTTGTTGCAGGTCCAACACCAGCCAGCGGGCAACCGCAGCAGCAGCTAATTAGTGTGACAAATTGCTTAGTCCATTGGATAGGGGCAGTGAGACCGCAAAGTCAGGGCCAGGCTAGGCCAGACCAGGCCAGACCAGACCAGACCAGGGCTCTGATGACCAGTGGGTTTGCTGTCAGGCCAATGCCGAATGAAAACTCATTAAAAATTTACAATTGATTGACTGCACAATGTCCGGAGTCATCCGTTCGTTTCGAACGTGAATTTTGACAGTCTCCGAAAGAGGACACTGGACACTGGACACCAGACACGAGACAGACCACTAGACTGCCCAGTCCATGCCCAGCTGACAAATGATGCACACACAAACGAGTGCACCGAGTGTCCATATGGCGACGTAGGCCAGTCCCCCCCCTCGATGGCTCTGACTGATGCAATTTATGCTAATGCTCGTTAGTGAAATCAAACAGCAACAGAGAACAGAACAGAACAGAACAGAACAGAGCAACAATTGTGTAAACAAGAGGGACGTAAAGCAAACGCAAAACCAATGTTCGTGTACGTGTGCACAGGATGACGATGGGATGTATCGCTGGGTACGGGTACGCAGAGAGGGTGGGGGTGGGCCAGAGATGCAACTGCAATGGCAACGGCAACGGCAACTGCAGCGGCAACTGCATCTGTCGGTTGCACAAAATATTGACGCATATATTGGCAGTGACAATTAATCTGCTAATTGCCAATTTAAGCACGTAAACCAAACACAGGCGGTAGCATCGACATGGCCAGGGCGTGGCCGTGCCACAAAGAGAGGGGGGTGGAGGGGCAGCAGTGGTCCTCCTGACAGGGGTCTTCATTTATGAACGGACCCAAAGCCGACTCCTCGACTGCATCTGCAAGTGAATTTGATTTTGCGTTTGATTTATGCGTACAATATTCGAGTACTTTTGGGTAATTTGAGCTAATGAAAGTCAACAGAGGACATGCGAGACACAGGACTCAGGACGCAGGACTCAGGATTGAGAATTGGGGGATAAGGGAAGGCAGGCACACCACTGGCCCGGCATATGAATAATCAGAGTTTAAAGCGAACTCATAAATAAATTAGTTGTGCTGTTGACACGACGACAAATTGATTTACATTCAGAGGTGGCGACATAGCAGGGGGCAGGGGGCAGGGGGCAAGGGGCAGGAGCGTGGCGTGAAGTGCCAGTGACTCCGGAACCCTGGAATCCAGAATCCGGATGCAGCACAATGGAGATCTAATGAGCACGCACTGCCTTCCGTCTTCCGCTTTCCGCCTTCCGCCTTCGAGTGGGCCACTAAATATATTTCATCTTTTCCATTGCGCAGAGTTCTTGTAAAACTTTCTATCTGCTTAGCTTGGCCCTGAAAGGAGGGGCCTTGGCGAGCCCCAAGTCCTCGTCAACCAAATGCGCTCCATTGTTGGCAGTCTCCACGTCTAGGGCTGTCCCCGGCTGACGATTGTCGCAGCTCATTAAATCCAAGGCAAGACAGCAAAAGGCCAGCCACAAAAATCCTTTTTGCTCTCAGACAAATGGCTTCATTGTCCCCGTTCTCCGTTCTCCGTTCCCCGTTCCCCGTCCCATGTCCATTCATGTCCTACTGTTCATCTCTGCCACATTCAAAATGCCATTAAAAGCATACTAAAATTAATTTGTAGCAATTAGTTGCAAATTGCAAGAAAGCAGAGCTGGTCAGGGCAAAGCAAACACAAAGCGGGAGCAGGGCAAAGCGAAAGAAAACCATGGAACCGAAAGGAGAAGAAGGACTTCTGTCTGTCCAGAGCTCTGTCCGGAGCTCTGGCCGCAGAGAAATTGCTCAACATTTTTATGTGTTTTTGCTCATTTAGAGAGCTGTCTATGGCCATGCCGAGCAAAATCATAAAAACCCACTGCCAATTGCCCTCAGAATCCGCACCGCCCCGCCCCGCCCCGCCCCGCCCCGCCCCACAAAGAAGTGAAGAGCAGAGTGCAGGGTAGAGATGCGGCAGAGTAGTGGAGCATAAATAAATTCTGTGTTATTTTTGGCAATTATTTTCACATTCGACTCTCAGTCTGTCCGTCTGTCCAACTGTCCGACTGTCCGACTGTCTTTCTTGCCCCCATCTCCATCTCTGAGTGTGTCTGGAGTGTGCGGAGCTCATTTGTAATTTGCAGCTAGTTCCAGCTTCCGAGAAATGCTTCCAGCAGCAGCCGAGAGGCTACAGAGTGGGAGAATATCAGGCTTAACGGAAGGCAGGACTTGCCGAACAGCCTCCTGTTGATGGTTAGGGTATTCCTCTGTCGAACACTGCTCCTTGGAGACCCCGTTGCTATTTGTTTCTGTGACGCCATTAATTAGCCCCCAACCTACGACTCCTTCTGCGTATCCGTATTCCAAATCCAACTGCGATTCCCAGACAGCGATAGACATCTCGGTGCCGGCATTTGTCTTGACAGGCCACGAGGAGTATGAGGAGAGCCATGATGGGGGGCATGACACATGTTGTCAGCAGGCTCATCTTTCGTGCCTCCCATTGCTGCTGCTGCTGCTGCTGCTGCTTCCACACAACTATTCGCTCCGCTAATTGGAAAATGTCACAATTTATTTTATTTTTATGTTTAATTGGATTCGGGCTCACAGAAAGTTTATCCCATGGGTAGGGGTTTGGGCTTGGGTTCGGGTTCGGGTTCGAGAAGATTGGGGGGGGCAGTGGGGCAGCTCCGTCGCCTAGGTACGATGCATGATAATTTTCTTAATTTGCACGCCTTGATGAGCAGGAAAGCAGCCAGAGAGGAGGATAGAGAAGAGACAGAGGCGGAGGCAGAGACAGAGACGGAGACAGAGACGGAGACAGAGACGGAGACAGAGACGGAGGCAAGTTGCTAGTGAGAAAGCGAAACTTTTTCCATTTTGCTGATGGCATGTGTACGTGTAAAAGTTTTGCCCACAGCTGCCATCACAGAGGAGCTGGGGGGCGGATGCCAACGACAGCGACAAGAACGACTCTTCAAAGGTGCAAATAAAGTAAATTATTAGATTCTTCTTCGGGCGCTGCTTCTTGTGGATTTCCGCTTCAATTACAGCCACTGCTCGCATAAATTTCACTTGACAAACTTTCTCCCTTTGGATAGTTGGATGGCAGCCCACGCCCACGCCCACGCCCTCACACATGCACACGCACACGCATTGGCAAATTAAGGACTTCCGCAGGGATGTGACATGTAATTGCTATTACCTGAACCAGCAGCCAACTTTAATGAGTGTCGTGATGCCCCCCCCTCTCTACATATATGGAAGGGAAGGTTAGTGCCGGTTCGGAATCATTTATGGAAAAACTACAGATCTAGCGATCAGTGATGGAAGACCCAAACCTCAATGCAATGCCTGCCAACAGAATCAGTTTTTGAAATGCGATTTCTCCATTTCAGGATCAGTGGAAGAAACCGCACGCCTGAATCTTGGATTATATTTTCTGAGAATGCCTAATAAGAGGTTTAAGTTATCGCTACTCTCCCCCAAACATTCTTCTCTTCATTCAGGCCACAGTACGAGTACATAACTTCATATGGCTTTGAAATCAAAGGCGGCTTTAGGTATAATTTCTCAGGCATATAAATAAATCACGTTGTCTGCCAGATAAAAAGCTTTATTGGCTTCATTATGGCATCAGCAGCGGCAGCAGCAGCAGCAACAGCCGGGGCAGCATCAGTAACAGTATCAGAGGCAACTTCAACGGCATTCCGGCCGGGCTTAATGAGATATATGCTGACTTACATTGCGTATACGCCATGCTACACCTCGCCACATAGGCGGCTTGTCCTTTCCTTCATCTTATGTGTATTCCCTGTCCCCCCCCCCGCATTAGAGGGGGGGTGTGCATAATAAATTTTCATTTTAATGACTTAACGCATAAAAACAACGAAGAAGCTTCGGCTTACAGGTGTGTGGTTGTTGTTCTGGTTGCTGTTTTTACAACCATTCCGAGAGCTGAGCTGAGGAATGTTTTTGCTGCGTTCGGTACATATTTCTTTGCTTCATTTGTTACGCATTTCCCTGCCTCCCTCTGCCACCCCTGCCATCCCATGCCACCCGTATCTGTACTGGGCCCAAGAGGCGTCGCGTAAATGTGTTGGCACAACATTTTTATGATGACGTGCTAAAGGGAACCGCCGGGATCTGTGGGAACTGGGAGTTTGGAGCTGGGAGTTGGGGATCTCATCGACACCACATCGTGGGGTAACTGGCAGCGCACCTCAACCACGCCCTCGAGCAAAAAGTTAATTAGAAATTATGCTCGAGCTGTGCTCCGAGGAGCAGGCGGTGAGGACATGAACATACATACATATAATGAGAACACACAGAGACAGAGACAGAGGCACAGAACACAACACCTTTGGGCTATCGCAATGAGGTTTAAAAACACATACACACACACAGAGAGAGAGGAGAGAGAGAGAGAGAGAGAGAGAGAATGTGACGCATGCTGAGACTCATAAACCTCAACGGGATAAGCATAAAGCTAATGAATGCCACTTTTGATGTGTGTGTGTGTGTGTGTGTGTGTGTGTGCGTAGAAGGAGCGTGACAAGGCTTAAAGAGCCAAGAGTTCGCAGTCCACAGTCCGCAGTACAAAGTGGGTCCTAGAGCAGTTCAAAGAGCGGCACTCTGTTTGATTCAAGGATAGCCATTGACAAACAGGAAGGATCTCCGCTGGAGATAAGCACAAGGATGAAGATCCGGCAACAAAAAAACGGATGAAAAACAAAACTAAATGACGCATCTCCTCGACAGCAGGACATTCTGTTGTGGAGTGAGAAGGTGTATCCATTTTAGCAGTCAATTTTCTTTTATGTGTTTCTGTCGCACTCCTCCCCTAACCAGCTCCACCCCACACCCCACACGTGTGCGTTCGCGTTGTTTTTATAGGACTAAACATATTTTCGCTTTTGGCTTTGCATACTTTGGGGCGTGCCAGGGTTGTCGATTGACTCCGTTCTTGGCTTTCAGTCCTGCCACGCATGCAGAACCCCCCAAAGCCTGGCAGCCCTACCCATCTAGGTAAAGATGAGTGTGTGAGTGTGTGAGTGTGTGTGTGTGTCTGTGGCTGTGTGCGTGTATTTTTAATACATTTTCGGCAATAACAGAGAAACAGCCATAGAATCAGTAGGAAGGGGGAAACAAAAAAAAAAAAAAGACAAAAAAATTACCATGCCCGCTTATCAACACACACACACACACACACACACATGCACACATCAGTATCAACATCAACATCGTTTTGCGCGATGGCACTTTGGGGAGCAACTATGCACTATGGGGAATTTGACCACTTTTTCTGGCCAAAACCCATTTTTCAAAAGTCGTTAAAATTCAAAATTTTTAACGGATATATATCGGAATAACATTGATCTTCAATGTTACGTAATCGAAATTTTAACAGAGCGAACCACTGTTAAGTTAACAGCTTCCAAAATCAGCTGTTTTCTGTCAAGCAACCTGTTATTTTGCACAGCGTAATTTTTTTCAAAGTTTGAAGGCAAAAATAATGAATAATTGTCCAATTGTATTGCGGTTTTCACTATGGATTCAAATCTAAGAGGTTTTTAATATATTTTTTTGATTTTGAACTCTACAAAACCTCTTTCTATTTCGTATAATTTGGAACAGTTTCACTGGTATTATTTTGTGACAAAAATGTGTCTTTAAAGAGGCTTACAAAAAGAGTGCAACCTTGTGCAACCCTACGATTTAATACATATTGTAGAGAATTTAATTTCCTTTCAAACGCATATAATATTAATTTGCACTTTTTTGCACTTTTTCTGAAATTTGATATTTTAGGACGTAACCTAAAGGCAAAGCACGCGGGGTGGCGTGTGAGAGAGAGCGAGAGGTAGCGATGCCTTTAATATGGTTTTCTTCATTGTGGCTATATTATTGATCCGATCTGATTCAGTTTTGACGTACTGATAAAAAAAGTCATCCTCTATTATTCTGCGTTTTTGATTTTCTCGTATCTTTAAAATTGTGCAATCCACAGATTTTCGTCCTTTGCGTGGGCGGAAAGGGGCGGTGCGAAATTTTGATATACACTTGGTGTAGTGTGATAACACTGGAGACTGGATACAAAATTTGGTTCATCTAGCTTTTATGGTCTCTGAGATCTAGGCGCTCATAAAGACGGTATTCTCGATTAGAGGGTATAGAAAAGAGCTACCACGCCCATTTTATCAAAATATCTTCCTCTTACTATTATTAATTCATATCAAAAAACCGAACTTAAAAATATTGCTTCGTTTGGAAGTTATTAATTTTGGCCACAAAAAGTGGTCAAATTCCCCATAGTGCTATGCAGCGCGTTCGTTCCCTGTGACAGTGACTAATAAAAGTACACACACACACACACACACACAGGCACAGAGTTCCTGGCATTCCCACAAAAGCAATATAATAGTCAAGCAGCGGTACTCGTTTTCCCTCTCTCTCTCTCTCTCTCTCTCTCTGTCTGTCTCTCTGTCTGTCTGTCTGTTGTAATATACAATATTTTCCGGTTTCTTTTTCCACAGTTTTCATTTGTTACTAAAATCATAAACAAATGTTGGTGCAGAGTTTCCAGCTATCTCGCATTCTATATGTGGCCCCAGGCACACACTCACACACCCACACACCCATACACACCCACACCGCCCCACTCAGAGAACAAATAAACTGCTCATAAAGCAAAAAATTGCAAAAACACAAAAAAACAAAACAAGAAAGAAAAGGTACTTCGGGGATCGAAGACTGCGATACCCTTGAACATCAATAGTTACTGTGAGATTTACATATGTACCTAATTATTGATTAAAATAATTTAGAAATTCTTTATTCTTCTCTCAGTCGCAAAGATTTCTGTAAGAGCGTAATGCTCTTCTCCAGGGTACTCTATCAAAGATGGAGAAGTTGGAGAATAAAGCAGAACGAAACGAAACGAAACGGGACGGGACGAAATGAGAGGAAAAAAGGCGTAAGAGCCAGTGACTATGACTGGTTGAGAGCAAGGAGGGGTGGGGATACAGAGGGGGATAGCGACTTAATCTCCATCTAAACGCAATGGAGTCGTAATAACAACAGAAAACAAATAAAAAGCACAAACCCTACATTCATACTCGTACAAGGCGCACTCCACACACACACAGATACATGCACAGCAGATACACGATATGTGTGTGTGTGTGTGTGTATGGCCGCATTCATAGTTTACGTTTTTTCCACTTCATTTTATACGTTTTGGTCCTTTAGGTCCTCTGCTTTTTTCCATTTCCATGGTTCATCTTTGCTGGCAGGAAGCATAGGAAAAATGGCAATTTTGTGTGCCATTTTTTTTACTCATTTTTCTTTTATTCCAAGTCGAATGTTGACTGGAGTGGAGTGGGCTGGACTGACTCACCCACTCACCCACTCACCCACCGACCGTCACTCGCTGGTCTGACGGAGCAGGAGCAGGAGCTGCCTTCTGCCTGCTACGAGTGTGTTGCTGATTAGCCCACTCGGGTGCCATTGGCGTGCTTCATTTGATCCTTGGCCGCAGCTCCAGCTTCAGCCGGAGTCCTGGGCTCTGTCGTTGTTGTAACACATGTGTTCGCATCCTGTCCGTCTATGTCCTTGTGTATGTGTTTGTGTGTGTTTGTGTGTGTTTAGGTGTAGTTTCTTTTGCCATTCGCTCATCTTGTCCTCTCCATTCTCACTGGCCACAAATATGAGCGTGTTGGGGACAACGACAAAAAATACAAAACAACAAAAAAACGAAGCTCAATATGTTGGGTGCGCTACACTCGAAGCCTATGAGTTCAAGGAAAATTGAAACAAACATATTTAACATTTTGTTTCAGCAAGCGTAAACCCTACTCAGAGATCACTGCGATGAGAGATCTATGCTTTATTCGGAATCGACTTTCTTACTCGTTTCGACTTGATCTGATCTCTTCTGTGTAAGCGACTCAATCCGTATCCCATCCGTCCATGTAGCGTCTTTCGAGTGCTTCAATGCCGAGTCGATTAATGTCCTCTGCCTGCTTACATGTTGCCTTTTACTATTGTACATTATTGTGTTGTTGTCTCGCCTCATTTGTGTTCTTCTTCGCTTGTATTCTCTGTATTTTTTCTTCTCCCTCTCTCTCTTTCTTTCCCTTTCGGTTCGTTGTTGTGCTGTTTTTGTGGTCATTTGCAGCTCCGCTTTAGCCCCTCGGAAATGGAGAAATTCTCCACCAAATTGCTGCCAAAGGAACAATGAAATTGCTAGGGTATTGAGTGCTTCGACCAGTCCATCCACATCCACATCCACCCACTCGAGAATGTCCCCCCTAATTTGGCCATTACCCAGGTTGATGAGATCGTAAAGTGTATTTGTATTTGTATCTGTATCTGTATCTGTGTGTTCGTGCTTTGCTAAAGGTCTCTGTGTGTTCGTGCAACGAACGGTTGAGTGCCTGGGCCAAAGTAGGGACAATTTTCAGGTCATTTAATTCAAAAGTCATATGTTGCCGTAATTGAAACCCGCAGGGAGCAACCGACACTGGAAGCGACACGCCACGGGGCACGGAGAAGGGAGCTCGAATGTCCATTGAGTTGCATAATTTGATTAAAATATTACGACATATTTATGCTGGGGCTCGCATCGTTTCGTTTTGGAATATCCAATATTTCATTCGAACCACTCAAAGTACATATTCCTTCTTGTGGTTGACCTCACCACAACGAGGGGCAGCAGCAGGGGCAGGGGCAGCAGCAGGGGCAGGAGAAGGGACAACATTTGCTGACTTGGGGAAAAGTCGTTGGGGAAATTACAGACCAGAAAAAAGTAGTTTGGTGTAAATTTACATTTTATATTAAAGTGGGAAAAGGCGAGCCGAGGCCGCAGCTGTTTTAGTCCTTTTTCTTCTTCCGAACTAAATGAGTTTTTAAGCGTTTTACATCACATGTGTATGAGTGTGTGTCTGTGTATGAGTGTGTGTGTGTGTGTGTGTTTGTGTGAGGAAGAAACCACAAAAATCAAGGCAAAGGCAACATGTGGCACTGGCTCTGGCTCTGGCTGGGAGTTGGGGGGGGGTTTTGCTGCCCCTAGCCTCTAGACCGCGGGGTGCTGCGGTCTAATTTCTTTATTCAGCCATGGGCCAAGATGAATTGATGTTGCTTTATGGCAGGGGTTAAGGATCTGCCCCTGCCTGATATTTGTGTGGCTGCAACTAATTAGTGGCCACTGCTGCACCAGCTGCACCTGCTCTCTGTTTGTCCCTGGATTGGAGTGTCAGTCGGGGACAGTGGTCAGGTTCGGTTAGGTTCGGGCCATTATTAATGCTGTTGCTGCTGCTGCTGCCATTTTGGCTGCCTTTGCCGCTTGCCACGTCATTGGATATCTCGCTGACTGGCTGGCTGGCTGCCCCTTCATCTGCTCCTTCTGTGTCATCTGTTTGCCGTTTCAGTTTTTTCCTGCCACAAGCCAAACACGGCGATAAAGTTAAGAGCCAGCCAGATGAGTGAGTGTGTTGCATGGGAGAATGTGTGTGTTTGTGTGTGCGTGTGTGTGTGTGAATGGAATGACGGGCCACATGCGACAAAGCACACGATTAAATTACAAAATGTCAATAACGATAACGAAATGAAATTGATTGAAACGAGCGGCGACCACACACAATGGATCCGCCATGGCCCCACGGACATGGTCGCCGGACATTTCCTGTCGCCTGATAAATGATGCGATGTGTGTGTGCCAGTGGCCAGTGTGTCAGTGTGTGTGCGAGTGAGTGAGGGTATGTATGTAAGTGTGTTTGAGTGGATGACACCTTGCAGATACTCGTGCACATAGAACGTAGCCATCGTGGCCATCGCACAATGGCATGTCAATTAAAATGCATGATGTTGAAATCATTCGCAATTAATTCATAATTAAAGCGCGACACATTATCAAAGGTAAGCGGGGGGGATCTGCTGTGGTGTCTGTTGGTATCTGCTGGGGAGGCATTTACATAAATTGCGAATGAATATTTATGAGGGGACGCCCAAAGAGGCGGCTCCATCGCCATCGCACACTTTGCGGCTCCGTTTGGGTATCCAGTGCGTATACGCAATGTTCATTAAACTAAGTGATGGAAGGGACAATGGGACTGGGGGCACTGGTCCTGGGACTGGCATTGGTGGGGCACTGGTGTAAATGACGTGTCACGGTACCGTCTCTGCCACACACCTCAAGTTGTGGCAAGTGGCGTTCGCTTGTTTGCATTTTCCGGGCCACAAAACTGGTGCACATTTTTTGGGCCCAAAACTTTTGTGCGAGTGTTTCCCTCTGGCGGACACTAGTGCATCGGTTTGTGGGGAGGGGACTGTGGCAACAATGAAATGCACTTAAAAGCATTTAGTTGTGCAACATTGAAATGTGGTCGGGGTGGTGGGCGGTGAGGGAGTGAAGTGCCAATGAGGGAAACTCTCCTTCGACCCCAACAGCAGCCCTTTGAAATTAATGTGCGTGCATAAACAAGCAGCGGCATGATGGCCTGGACTCGAGGAATAAGGGGGCGGGGCTTAACTTGTCCCGTTACATAAGCGAGGTCCTGACTCTGCCTCTTCCTGCCCCTTGGACGGCGGCCCTCTCCTAAATTAGTGCCATAAAGTATGAAAAAAGCTTTTGCAAGCGCTTTTAATTTGTCCTCTCGCACTGCCATCAAATATTCATTTTAGGGGGAGCATTTTCAGGGAGGGGGCGTGGCATATCAGAGTTCAAGGCGACACAGACACTCTTCCTCTCCCTCTGGCTCCACCACATCGTGCGCCTCTCTTCCTTTCTTTGAGGGAAAACTTTCGGCTAATTTGCGTGCGGCAACTAAAACATTTTCCTTGTAGGCGGTTTGCTGGTGCAGCTGTGGTGGGGTGCTGCCCGGGGGGCGGGGGGTGGGCTTCAGTTAACGCTTTGTTTAAAACTAAATTTCCATTCAACTGTCATTTGCGTAGCAAGTGCCCTGCCTCCCAGTACCCACCCGGGAGCCACACTGACTTTAATTTCAGCCCCATTTGAATTTTAATTCTGTTCCTGCTGCCTGGATGCTGCCTGGATGCCGCCTGGATGCTGCCTTGACTGCTGTCATGAGAAAATTGACTGACAAGTAATTAAAAGCGCGATATGAAATCTCCGAGCTGTGATAAGTCAAGCCAGACAGGAGCGAGGTCCTGCCATAGTCTCCGTCCCGCTCCCTGCCGTATCAGGACGGGTACCGGGGTGGGGTGGGGTGGTGTGGGATGGGGTCTCTGGCTCATCATTTCGATGGCTTTGATTGGGTCATAAAATTAAATAAACGGCTGACTAAATTCACTATCAAATTGAATTCGGCAATTTGTCTCTGAACTGCAGCTCCTTTTATTATGCAAAGGATCTGGCATTCGCAGAGGGGTTGGGGGTTTCAGGCATGCGGCTTGGGCTGAGCAAACTGTTTATGTTGCCCCATAAAAGAGGCGGACTGCGGTTCGGCGCAGCGCTGCCTCAGCTCCGGCTGCGGAAATCTCATTTTGTTTGTAAATCAGCAATTTGCAGCCGGGCACAGGACGATGTCGATGTCGTTGTCGTTGTCGCCTTGCCCGGACTACTCCCGACACCCACACCGACCCAAACACACACACACACACATACATATTTTTAAACGCTCAATAAGATTGGAAAATTGATGGCGGTATTGCTCATTGGTTGGGTAACGCGGCGGCACAGGCACAGGCTACCCGTTCGCTTATCTCCGACGACCCACAGTGGAAGGAGGGAAGGACGGAACCCTGCCACTGCCACCACCACCACCACTTGGTAAGTAAGTAAATCCCTCATTTTCAGGGAAAATAAAAATTGCCCCAGCAGCAACGGCAGCAGGAGAAGCAGCAGCAACGGCAGCAGCGTAACGCAAAATAAACACATTTAAGTTGCAAATTGAATTTTGCATAATCCCAAGCGCCGTAGAGATGCCACTTGGGCTGGCTGTCTCTGCTGCCAGTTGCCGCCTTCCCGCCCGTCCTCGCTGCTCTCCTCTCTGTGCCGTAGTCCGTCTTCGTCCTGCTGCCTGCTTGTCTGTCTGTCCGTCTGTCCGTCTGTCGTTCCTCTTGTATTCCGTTTCGTTTTTTTTTTTTTTTTGGTGGCACACTTCACATCCTGGCAGCAATGGCAGCAGGCAGCAGGCAGAGCATGAGACGGAATTTCTGATTAGTTGCCATGGATTCCCCTTCATCTTCATCTTCAGCGGCCATCCGCCGTGCCATCCTTCCGCCCATCATCCTTCGGCCTTGTTTACTCTGCTTTGACTTTGGAGGAATTCTATTTATTTTCAAAATTTCTTTTGGGACACCCACACACCCACACACCCACACACACACACACACACACACGACAGTCGCGTCGCGTCTCCCACATGCATACCACATGGCACATTCCATACGTGTATACGCACTGTGAACGAACGCCTCTGAGGCGCGTGATCCTGGCGGATTTACAAAGTAGCCGCGTAATTGAATTTACTTTATACTTTGCCTGATTAGAAAAAAGTTGATTGGATTTCACGCAGCTCCCTCCATTTAGCTCCGGACCCGCCATATGTTAAGGGACGGAAGGGACGGGACTCGGCCCGGTCTGGCCTGGCCTGGCCTGGCCTGGCTCCCATCCGCCTCCAGAGTCCGTCTAGCCAAAGTCAATTAGCCAGCACCGACACGTGGCTAATAGCTAGTGGAGAGTGGCTTAAGGTTGGCTTCTTTGATGGTTCGAAAATCAATAGAATCGATTAGCCGGAGACCAAATGATTTTCCAAAAACAAATGGAGTTGGGAATCGTTTCGGGGGAACAGTCAAGAATCGATTAAACGTTAGATGGATAATCCCAATCAGTATTGTTTATGCTATGAATTTCATGAATTCTAAAATTCGTGAAACTAAAATAGCCTCTGAATATTCTTTAAAAACAATTAATTTTTTGTATACTACTTGAAAAGTCATCTCTACTCCATTAAACATGACGTTCTGATTGTTATGTGAATGATTAAACATGCACCCACTCAAGACCCGTTCTATCTTACTCCCACTATATCAGGGGCCCACAACAAGAAACGTTCGCTCTTGATTTTTGCAGTAGCAGAGGCTGCAGGAGAAGAACCGAAATATTCGATCATCTCTTTTGCATATGCCATTGAGAAGGTAGGGGAGAAGGAGAGCATGAAATGCGCGAGTAACTACGCCGACTGCGCTGCACCTACACAGTAAGCCTCTCACCAATATTTCCCTCTCACTCCACCAACAGGTGACACACGCAAACTCTTTTGATCTCCCTTTGCATTAGGAGAGGGAGAAGACAATGAGCAGACATTAGCGATTATCAAAAGTAGCTGATGAGAGAGTGGGAGCGAGGGCAATTGGGAAGAGAGAGCTTTGGGGGGCATAGAATGAACGCATTTACACCGCTGCCCAGGTGTAGTGTAGGCAGCGGAGGAAAAGCGAGTAAATATGTATGTGGAAGTGTAGTGAGTGAGTTCCAGCAAAGTGGTGCGTGTTTGTGCATGCAAAAAAATTCGCCAAGTGATCTCCCTTTCTCACTTCTGAAGTAATAGTGGAGAAGAAGAAAAAAAGAGGAGAATCAAGAAATGAGCGCAGGCATCTCAATTTTTTTTCCGTTTAAGTTCCAGCTACATATGTGTGTGGGCGCTTGTATGCGCCAATTATTGTCCCTCTCCCACGCCATGAGAGTAGAAGGAATCAAAGAATGAAGTGAAGTGAGTTCCAGCTATGTTCCAACAAAAAAGGAGAGCGAGAGTTAAAGCTCTAGTGCCAAAATCTAAGGCGTTTTATCTGACTCTCTCATATTTAGTGTGTTCACACGAACTTCCGCCCCCAAGTGTCACGCCTCAAATTAATACCCCTAGTGTTTGTGCGCCCATTGGTAATTATTTTTTGCGTTTCGTTTGCGTTTTCGGCGCGGTTTCAGTGCGGTTTCGGTGCGGTTTCGGTGCGGTTTCGGTGCGGTTTCGGTGCGTTTCGTCGTAGCTGTCGCGCTGTGTTTCTCTTCGACCTAAATCTGCAATGCGAAAGAAAAGAGGGAATATGCAACGATTTATGGGTAAGCGAAACAAGATATTAATTCTGTATAAGTATAAGAATTTTGTTGTTTTCTTTTTACTTTTTTATTGAATGATTTTAATAGTATATTTTTTAAAGGTTTATATTTTATTTAAGAGTATATATTTTATTTTTGAAAAGAGCATGGAAGAAAGAGCACCCTAATATTTTTTGTTGGGGAAAACAATTGAGCCGCGCTATTGGTTAAGATTTATGAACAATTTTTATTTCGAATGTAAAGCCTTTCGTTCCTTAAGACGAGCCAAATAGCTCACTGTGCGGTGTGGGAATGTGTTGGGGGGTCCCCAACTGATGCCCTACACACACACACACACACACACACATACACACATGATTTATGAATTCAAAGTTAATTTTCGTGTGTTCCCCATTTTATTGGTTGCATGAAATGAGCCAAGCAACAGCCAAACACAGTAAATAATTGACAGTGAGAATTGATCAGCAGGAGATCAGAGTGATCGGCGGGTGGCGGTCCAGCTCCCACCTGCTGCTACACCTGCAACTGCAACTGCAACTGCAACCACAAAGTGATTTAATTTATGGCAATTACAAATTGTTATCAGAAATTTGCGGTTATTAGGCGACCCACAAGCCCCCAGGCCGCAGCCAAATTAAAAATGAAAATGCCTCTGTCTAAAAATGCAGCTATAAATTATTATTGCTGACAAAATGTTCCAAAATTGCACGTTGCGTTGCGTTGCGTTGCGTTGCGTGTTTTGTGTATCTTTTGGGCGAACGAGTACGAGTATCTGTATCTGTATGTATGTGTATGTGTGTATATGTATGTATGTATGTAGCTCTGCTTTGTTTGCTGTTTGTATGGGGCTGTTTGTTTGTTTGTTTGTTTGCGGGATGCTCCTGTCCTGTTTCCATTATTACGACACTGACAGCAGCGAATATTGTGAATGATAACAGAGTGCCCGTGCCCGTGCCCGTGCCCCCTTCCCGCACACACACTCTGCTGCACTGCTGCACTGCTGCCCTGCGAATGCATAATTAAACTAACAAACATGGCCATCAATTTACCCTTTGCTGCTGCTACGCGCACTGCTGCTGCTGCTGCTGCTGCTGCTGTTGTTGTCTCTGTTTCTGTTTCTGATGAGCACTTGACAAACGCTAATGAAAGCGACGGAGACGGAGGCAGCAGGGAGATGCGATGGATGCGATGCGATGCGTGTTTGTGTTTTTGTGGCATTTTAATTAATAAATGTGCATCTAGTTTACCGCTGGACCAACCACCAGAGAGGAGACCTCCTTCTCCTTGTCCGCCTCCTCACCACGTCCACCACTTGGCTGCCATTGCGGCCGCATTGAGCGACCGACAGACAGACAGACAGACAGACAAACTTCTGCCACATTAGCTGCAATTCAACTTTATCAATAGGCTTCTAATTAACTCTAACACATGGGGCAAACTTTTGGACAGAGTTTCCATGTAGTTTCCGAGGCCTTCGCTGCCTCTACAGCGCCCGGAGGCATGCAGCAGCAGCAGCAGCACAACAACTCAACAGAGCCCGTATCGTAAGTACATACATACATATGTATGTATGTATGTATGTATGTATGTACATATGTACATATGTAGCTGCCACTCGACTTTTTCGATGAGTTTGCTGATCTCTCGCTCTCGTTCTCGTTCTCATGTTTTATGTTTAATCAATTCTGAAGGAACGGAACTACTCATCGCAACAGCAAAGTTATGTGTTGCCCTTCCGGCTCATCGATGCGTCACGTACTTGAGGTCCCTGCGCTCTGACCCCTGACCCCCTGACCGGCGGCTGAAGTTGCCTCTCGGGCAGGGCGTCCGAGTGCGTTGGCGTCGTAATTATTTCAGCATTAAGCTCTCGCCTCTGGTCCGAAACTTTTTCCCAGAGCAAACAGCAATCAGCAAACAGAAAGAAAACTTTGCCGTCATATTTTCTATCGGCACATCTTTTGTGCCTGCTCCAGAGTCCTGAGTCCGATCTCGGACTGGAGACTGGAGACTGGTGACTGGAGACTGGTGACTGGGCAGCGTAAGCAGGGATAAGTGCTCCCTCCATCCTGAGTGGACTCTGGACTTCGGCGCGGGGCCTTCATTAGAACTGACTGAGCGAATAATAAACAAGAAGCAATACAAGAAATTTGCCTTTCCTTTGCCTCGCCGGTGGATGGACTTTTGCTTTCTTTTTTGTTCCGTTTAAAAGCATTTCCATGCTTAAAACAAAGGGAGCGAGCATTCAATAGGATTTTCCTTTATGGGGCTCGCTGCCCAAATGCGGCTTAGGCGGCGGCAGACGCTCCTTCCTGGCAGGATCCAGCAGGTCTCTCGTCCAGGACATACACACTCAGCACTCTCACATGCACATTATTTACAAGCTCTCTCTTTTTGCTACCGCATTTCTGCCTCTGTGCTTCTTCTGCCAGGCTCTGCTTCTAAACCTATTATGAGGGCTGGGGGTAGGCTGGTGGGGTGGGGTGGGGTGGGGTGGGGTGGGGTGGGGAGAGGGCTTTTAAAATATTCATAGAATTGCTTTAATAACGGTAAATGAGCAACCCCAAAATGTCATCCAAGGGCGGAAAAGGAAGAGGGAGAGATTGTCATTCAGTTTGATATCAAATTGTCTCTCCATCGATGGGCTGGCTGGCATATGGCATGGCAAGAAGGGCTGATGGAACGGCAGGGAAGGGACTGCAAGGCGAGTAGGCCACAGGTTATGCGGCAAAAAGCAATTTTTATTTACCAGAGGGCTCTGGCTACGGCTACGGCTACGGCTCTGTCTCCATCTCCATCTCCATCTCTGGCTTTGGCTTTGGCTTTGGCTCCGTTGACTGACTGATTGGGCCAGACGGCGCCGGAGCGCAAATACCGTCCGAAGACAACGGCAACGGCAACGGCGTCCATCTCAAGATGTCTCCCTAAACCCATCCAGTTTCCATCATCAAACGAGGCCGAGTTGGTATGCAAATCAGGGGCGACGCCGGCGACGACGGCGACGACGGACCGCACAGCGACAGTCAGTCGGGCAGGAAGTTGATTAAATGACAAAATAAATAGAAAGTGAAGGATAATGTCAACATTCTAAGTGGTTTTCTTTTAAAAAGCTTAACTGACAATGAACCGCAGGGCAGCGGTCGTCCACCCACCGTCCCACCGTCCCAGCAACCGTCGACCATCGACCGCCGACCGCCGACAGCGACGGCCACCGTGGTGGCATCAAGTTGAATAAATTATTTTTGTGACTTGAGGCCAGGCCACGGCAGGGCGGGGCAGGGCAGGGCAGGAGGAGACTGAAGGCTGAAGTGGCCTGGTGGAATGGAGTGGAGAGGCAGGAGGACACGGGGACATCCTGGGCTGCTGCTTCGGCAGCGGAGATGACAGGAAATTGACTTTGATAGTGCATGAAATTTGATGATAATTTAACATTTTTCAATTTGGGTTTTATGTGCGGGGCAACAGCAATTCCCTGAAGGCCAGACCCATATGAAGGCGGGGGTATCCAGTATTCTCCACCGACCCCGACAGCGGCTAATGAGAGGAGCTGCCTTGCCTTGCCTTGCCCTTATTAAATTGAGCGTGCGGAAATGTTAGGCAATGGCCCCGAGTTCCTTATCTGACAGCAGCAAATTATTTTACCCGCTGACAAATGCCCGGGACCCAGCTCCTTCCAGTCCCTAGCATCAGCTCCAGCTCCAGCCTGTTTTTGTGTCGCCAATTTAATTGAAAGAAGTCCCGCTGGGAGCCTCTTTGGCGCTGTTCCTAATTGGTTTTCTCGGATGCAGCAGTGGCAGCAGCAGTGGCACTTTGATACACTGTCCACTCCACGAGGACAAATGGCGGCGACACGTATGCATCATTAAGTCCCTGGCCACCAGCCAAGTCTGTTCCAGCTGCTAGTCTTGGCTACTGACTACTTGCCTCTTGCCTCTTGCCACGGGCGATGGGTCCGTGATTCACGACCGAGATGCTCGCAAGCAGAACCATATCTGACCCCGAGATCAGGTGCGGCCAAGTCTGCTGATAAGCATTGATAAGCTGGTGAGCTGGTGAGCTGGGGAGCAATAGACTTGCTTTCTGGGAGCTATTGTCAGTGGGGATTTGTATCTCGGACAGTCCACAAGATGTTATTGCTGACGGGCTGCTGTGTGTTGCTGATAGCTCTGGCGGGCGGAGTCCACGCTGCCACTGATCGGCCCTGCGACACCACCGATCACTTCAGTCCGCGTATACTGGTGACCTCTGACAAGCCGCTCTCCACGGAGCCGCCCATCAACCTGGTACGCCGCTGGCTGAGGGAGTTGGGCCTCATCCAACTGCGTAGTCAAGTGCTGCAGGCCAAGCATATGCGCTCCAAGCAGAATGCGGTTCTGTTCGAGCTGCGCACCGCTCTGCAGGCGCAGCAAGTGGTCGACACTTGGCAGACAAGGCAGAGCGAATCACCACAGGACGGAGAAGCAGTAATCCTCCAGGGGCTGACTGCCGATCAAACCAAGATCGATTTCTTCAATGACTTTCCCAAAACTGGAGAATTCGATACTGAGGAATTGACTATATGTTAAAAGAAAGTGGACGATTGAAGATAATAAAGAGACGAGCATAACAAGTGCTATGGGTGGTAGGTGGTGGGTGTTGGGTGGTTTTTCAGAGCGATTTTTGGGATAGGAGTTGGAGTTGAAGCTGGTTTTGGCGGTGCGGTGGGTCTGTGGCTGCTCTGATGCTTGTCAAACAAATTATAAGCCAGCGACTCAACTCAAGTGCCTGAACGAAAGCGGTTTACCCACTTCTACACTCATCCCATCCCTGTGCATCCTTCGTGTGCTCTCCAGCTTCAGCTCCCAGCTCCCAGCTCCAGTCATTGTTGTTGGAGCTCAGTTTTGTTGTAAAGTTTGCTTGGGTGGAATGAGAGCGGGTATGGGTGCTTCCTCTTTGCCAAAAGCGGCTTATGGCTAATCCGCATATGGCAAATGATATAATATACATGAGAGAGAGAGAGAGCATCTCTCCGAACCCAAGGAATAGCGATAGACAACAGAGAGATAGAGGGAGAGCGAGAGAGAGAGAGAGAGGTTGGATGGGTACTTTAATGGAACTTTGAATGCAAAACTAAACCTGACAAAGCAATTTCCACAGTGACACAATTTCAAGTCACACACATACAGACTCTCCACCCACATACAGACACACACACACACACACAGACAGAACCCACTCGAGTGCTTTTCGAGTGCAATTTATTTGCTACATGCTCGTAAATAAATACAAATACAAACATTAAAACATAAATATAAATAATAAAAACATATTAGTGCACATTTTAATTCGTTTTTATTAAAATGCGCGCAGTCTCCCCCCCCGGAAGGGGGGAGGGGGAGTGCGAGTGGGATGGGAAAATGGGAGCGTTACTGTATGTCTGTCTGTCTGTCTGTTTGTCTGTTTGGTTTGCGGCTTGGCTGGCTGTCAGTCTCGTTAGTGGAGGGTGGGGAGGGGCGTGGGGCGGTGGGGAAAACCAGAGGGAACAGTAGTACCAGCAGCACGGAGGGCGGGACGGTGGGGGCGGGGTGCGGAAGACGCACTTACATCAGTGCACAATTTTTTTACATTAATGTGTAAAGTGCTCTGTGAAGAGCAAGAGACGGATAGGGAGCGGTAGGCGGGAGGCGGGTGGCGGGAGGGAGCGACAGAGACAGAGACAGATATAGATATAGAGCGGGTGCCGTCGAGGGAAATTAAAATAAAAGGCAAACAGACAAACAAACGGAACGACAGCCAACTGCACTGCAACTACAACTACATATTTATACGAGTACATACTACAAGTATATATACATATATATGTATGTTTATGTGTGTATGTATTTGCGCTCCTTGATGGGTACAGTAGTGGACATAACTATAGCTAAATTATAGCTGGGACGGCAACTGTTGTGGGCCGAGGTGAATAATTACCATATGAAAACAATGGATGTTCCATGAGAGTAGCCTTTCCATAGCCTTACACTTCTGTACTGCACTGTCGCATGGAGTTGCTCATCTGACTGACTGTTCGTCTATCGCCAGATGGGGAAATGCAATTTCTGACTTTATGCATTTCACTTTTCACTTTTGCCAGCTCCACGTCCATTTCCATTTCCATTTCCAAAATGCGATGCATAAAAAGGCGAACAAAAACATTGGTAAAAAGCCAAGTGATGCTGCGGTCTAAAGGGTTTTTATTACATTTCTGCCAGGAGTGCAGAAGCATGTAAAACACTCCTGTCGCAGGAGACGAGTCGGAGAGGGATTACACGTACAAACGAGGGCAGGGCAGGGTAGGGCGGGGTCTGGCCAGGCAATGATTGGGTTTCATTTTTACACTCAGCAAGACTCACAATTAGCGCATCAAAGAGCGCCGCATCGATGAGGCAGGCAGCACAGTCGCTTTGGCAGGCAAGTGTAGCATGAAACGAGTGCGCGACATATTCATAAATTATGCTCCTTTCATTGCCAATTAGAAAATCCTGCGAGCAGCGAGCGGCACGGCGCGGCGCGGCGCCACACGGCCACACGGCAACCCCAAATGAAGCCAATTAGTTGACGTAATGCTAACGACAATGATGATGGGGGATGGGGGTTGGGGCACGGGGCACGGGGCCTTGAGCAGGTGCTTCTCCAGCAGAGAGAGCAGACACTTTTTGAACTGCCTGTAAATGGAAACATTTGAAGCTGCTGCTCCATGGTGACGACCTGCCGCTGAACCCTCTGCTGGTCGTTGGGCGATGGCTTCGAGTAGCTAATTAATACGCCCCGTTGCACCGCAGAGACCGACACACACATACACAGATACACACACAGAGAGAAGTAGTAGCCACGACCAGGACAAGGACAGGACCAAGTCTGGAAGCTGTCATCTTCCGTCGCGAGCCGAGAGAGAGAGCCTGTAATGAGCGTTCAGAGTTAATTGGCATGCAACGAAAGTAAAAAGTGGAAAGTAGAAAGTAGAAAGGTAAATGGGCAAAATGGCAGTTGCTGGAAACTTAACCAAATTTTATGCGTCTCAAAGACATTAATTAGAAGTAATTGCTGCGGCCTAATGAGCTTGTTTGTTGGTTGGCTGAAGCCATTGGGCTATGGCATCGGCACCGGCATCGGCTTCGAGTAGATTTATAACCCTTCAATGACCCACCGTCACCCCACTACCGTTTCGACAGAAACAGCAACAGCAACAGCAACAGCAACAGAAGTTTTCTCCTCCTTCACTCCTGGCAATCAACTCATATTTCATGGCATGCTCGGCTGTCATTAGGCGCGAAAGCAACGAATTGAAACGCGAAAAACAATCAAAACTTTTAATAAAAGAAAAGCCAGAGCACAGAAACAGAAACAGAACCAAAACCAAAACCCAAGGCACCAGCACCCAATGCCAATCCAAATACGAAACAAAATCGAACCAAACGGGGAACCTGCGACGCACAGAGTCGTAAATATTTTGAGGAGCTCGGGCCTGAGGACCCTATTCACGGTTCAGTCCCTATCCCCCTGCCCCCCCCTGCCCGAGAATACGGGCATTGTTTTTTTTTATGCGATTTCAATCAATGGCCCAGCAACAACTCGAAGAACAATTTTTGATCAGGCAACGGGAACGGGAACGGCAACGGCAGAACAAGAACGTTGCAACAATTCGAAGCGGCGCCGCCTCAAATGACGCGCGAAATGAAATGAAAATTTCCCTAGGCCCCTCCCCCATGGCCCCTTGGCCTCTTGGCCCCTTGGCCCCTCCTGCGCATAGAACTAAAGTGTAACACTTGAATGTTGTTTGTGTTTCGAATCCCCTTCGAAGCTCGGCTGCTTCTTTTTGTGCGACTTTCCATATTGAACTATGACACGCAACATGCAAACGATACGAGGATATCGTTAGGATATCGATGTTCGACTGGAGGATGGAAGGCTGGAAGGCTGGCACTGTGCAGGATAATGAAATATGCCAACTTTGATGATGTGTCATATGGCGCGATTGAAATGCTACCCGAAAACGAGCAGCCGCTTGGAATACTCGTAGCTGTCGAGTCAGAGGTGAGGAACGTGCAGGAAACTCTACTTTGATTCATTAAAATATTTCGATAATGCGACTTATGTATGTATGTGTGTGTGTGTGTGTGTGTTTGGGTGTAGTAGCGGGGGAAGATTTATGCAACGCTCCTTTGACAGGAAAAAACAGGGTGGGAACAGAGAGACACGAACAGAACAGAACAGAACAGAACCCAGTAATTGAGTTCCCCTGACAACAAAGCGGTTTATACGCCATAAATTGACTTTTATGTTGCCAATTGCTGCTTGCCTTCCTAGCTGTCCAGGTACAGTAGGTACATGGGGGTGGGGTGGGGAGGTCTAATGGTAGCTTTGACAACGATACCCACGATGCATATGCTTAGAATATGTCGAGGAGCATCCAATCAGTGTGGGGTAGGGGTAGGGATAGGGATAGGGGCGCAGCAGGGGAAAGCAGCTTACATCAGCAGCAGGCAACAAATATCGGAACTAACGAAGAGCTCAATGGAATCCCACAGACAGACAGACAGACAGACAGACAGCTGTAGCAGCTGTGACGTAAATATTGAAAAATATACTGAAAGGGAAATGTATACTATTTCGAATTGGAAACCATATTGATTAGGTTTGATATCCTTTTCCATGCACTTCATTAAGTGCATCATCATCTGGGGTTTCTCGCTCCGACCTCTTGAATGATTATGCTCCACCTTTCCACCGGGATTCCTGCTCGATCTGTGGCTGTGGCTCCATTTGTTTCCCTAAATTTTGACCCTCTAAATGCCCATTAAAATTACTAAATTGTTGTCCACGAAAGTCGAGGAGAGAGCGCCACAGCGTAACGTTTGAAATTTAATTTTAATTTTCTGCTTTTCCCGGCTCAAAGTTTACAGCCACCTCCCTCGCCCGCATCCTGCCGCCCACTTGTTCTGGTCATTTATTTCTTGGGCCGCGGCTTTGTTTGTGCGGCGAGTGCTTTTGACGTGGTCGTAATTACAAAATTTCGGTGCGTTTCACTCATCCTGAGTGCTGAGTGCTGAATGCTGAGCGGAGTCCGTCAAGCAGATGACACCCCGACACGAGTGGCCCCCAAATCCACGCCCAAACCCAATCCCCCGCGGGGTTTCCCTTGAAAGGAGAGCGAGCGAGATATATTTTTGCATTTGATGCTGATGCTGATGGTGATGGTCCGCGGGCGCTGGGATTAGCGAGAGATGATGTGGGAGTGGTGGGCGATGGCCAATGCAGCTAACCATAAATAGCGGTTATCGGCAATAGGGAATCGGGAATCGAGCTAAGCCCCGACGACACCCTCTCCAGGATGTGCTCTCAGCGCTCCACACTCTGTTCTCCATTCGTGCACCACATACAAATGTGGCGCATTTATTTTAATCCCTGGCCAGGCAGCAGCAGGAAGCAGCAGGAGGGGAGCACAGGACACAGGACTGGGCACAGCGCAGAGTTCAGCACGGTACATGACAGAGTAGGGATGGAAGGGAAACGGAAGCGGACAACAGGGCGTATTAGTAATCGGCATTGGCATTCGCCTCGTTTCGATAAAGCGAGAAAGAGAGAGAGACAGGGACACGGACTGCGGATGCTTGAGCTGGAGCCAGAAGCGCCTGGGGAGCAACAAAGTTGCGGATTCATAACTCTTTCATTTGGCTATATCTGCACATTTTTTCCATGCTTCCTGCCGATTCCCTCCCCTCATTCCCATTCCAATTTCCATCTCTATCTTCTCCGGCTCTTGCTCGTGCTCCAACCGTTTCCCCACCGATTGCTGGGATCGTAAAAAGCGCGCCGAGATTGGCATTTGGCTTTCGTTGCCAATATCCCTGTTACGGAGTATCCCTATCCTATCCCCTGTCCCTGTCGCTGTCCCTATCCCCCTCTCTCTTGGCTGGCATTGGGGCTCTCTCTTGCCAAGGCATTCATCAAATTCAAGTCATGTTATCGCAGAAAATGAAACAAATTTTTGCAATTTGATTGCTTTTCGTGTTGATGGCGTGTGCACACGGAGTCGCAGTGGGCCAGAACGGCAGCTGGGCTGGTGCTGGGCTGGGGCGTGGCAAATGGAGTATTGTGCGGCACGCCCCCGCATTAAATATGCATGCGCCTATGAACTGATGCTGCCGCGGCCTGGGGCGCCACCCCGAGATTTGATTTCTGTGCGCTTTATGAACTGCTTGCTTCTGCGAAATTTTTCATATTTTTTACGTGCCTAAAAGTCGAGAACTCTTCGAGAGACGAGAGAGACTCTTCGATGAGGGTAGGGGTGGGGGTGGGGTAGGGTAGGGTGCTGCTTGTCTGCTGCAGGTGAATGATAAGTATGCCATATGCATTCCTCGTATTCGTATCTTGGGGTATTTTACATGCCCGTTGAGTCCAGGAGAACACACGTGAGCCTGCAACGACTCATATATCATCCGCCCCGGAGGCTGTGGCTGTGGCTGTGGCAGTGGCAGTCGCAGTGGAAGTGGCAGTGGAGAGCGGCGTCGTTGCTTTTGTTGTTTATTTCAAAAGTTAATTTTGTACTTTATCATCGGAGGAGCAGCAGCAGAGGCAGCATCACAGGCAGCATCACAGGCAGCATCACAGGCAGCATCAGTGGCGGTGTAGCAACAATAACGGCTCAGTCAGCGTGTGGGAAATGAAACTTTTCAGCGGAAACGGAAGCTGTACACGCTCCTGCAGCTTCTCCGTCTGCCTCTCTCCGCACTGCCACTGCCACTGCCACTGCGGCCAACTCGGACAACTTTGGCACGGGGTGTGAATAAAGTAAAGTAAAACAAATGAAAAGGAGGCGCCTGCCCCACCACCACACCACCTCCCCATCTCACCCATACCCCTCCCTCCCAGGGCCGATGCGATGCTTTTCTTTGGCAACAATTGCATTGCGGTAAACAATATTTCTGTTATCTCATGCCATACACCCCAAGGAGTGTGGCAAGGAGTGTGGCAAGGGGTGTGGCAAGGCGAGAGTGGTATACTTTACAGCTACGTTTCCGTGCCCATTTTTATTGTTGGCTGAAAGGCAGCCAAGTGTTCAATGCACAACTTTTAGCGCAATTGTTAAAAGAATTAAAAGACGCGAGACACCTCCCCAGCCCCACAAAGGGAGCGAAACAAAAGCCAGAATATGATAACAGCGCCAGATGGGTTGTGGCTCTCCAGAGGGTGAAGCAACGGAGGTAGGGAATGGACACAGTAGCACACCGTAGTATACCAAACCGAACCGAACCGGAAACGGAAGGAGAGAGATGCCATAGACTCTGGTTAGAGAGTGGAACATGCGAGGGAAATGTGCCGTGACGTGGCAAATGTAATGGAAAATGGTCACAGATCCACCTCATCCCTTCATGTCATAGTGGGCCTGGACTACTCTGCCACTATTCCATGCCAGTAAGGGACGGGGCGGGGCGGGGTAGCTGAATGGCAGGCATGCGCTTATTTTTATGCAGCGTGGAAATGTGTAACGCCGTAGAAACAACGACAACAAAGCCTTCGCTCTAGCTAGCTGGCTCTCTAGCTATTTATATGTTTATTCTCCAACGGCCCAGTCCTGGTGGCTATGATTTCTGTGCCAAGTGCGTAAATGGGCGGATGGCGAGAGGCGGCAGAGGGATACGGATTCCGGACTAACAAGCGACGTTTATTGCCATAAAAGTTTACGACAAAAACTCATTTCCGTCACCAAAGCAAAGCGATAAATGGGGCTACAGAGGACTGGAGCTGGAACTGGAACTGGAACTGAGACTGGAATCGATTCTGCAGTGGAGATTTACGTTGCGACTCGGCCTGGCCTCTCCTCTACACATGTCGCCAAAAGTCACATCCGGAACGGAACCAAAGCACTCAGCCCTCCCCCCTCTCAGCGGAAGCCTTCGCAACTTGAGCCATTTGTCAGCTGTGTTGGCACTTGGCACCGCTCCTCTCCGCTCCTCTCCGCTCCTCTCCGCTCTCGTTTGCCATGCAAATGGGGAGCCTCATATAAAAATGCTAAAATAATAATAATAATTCGGTTGACATCACTTCGTAGCCCCGCAGCCGCGAAGCCAGCAACGGTGAAGGTGCAGGCGAAGGCTGGCAAGCAATTTAATTATGCAGATAGTCTTCTCTCGTGAAATTACCTGGCCAGCAGCTGGAGCAGCACTAGGAGCAGGAGCAGTCCTGCAGGAGCAGGAGCCATCGCTCATTAGTGTCAATCTATTTAGCATAAATTTCAATTAAAGCAATATCCTGCAGCCAGGACACGGCTCCGCTGAAGACGACTCGGGATACTTTCTAAGAAAAATACGGCCCCAGCAAGGAGCAAAAGGGAGTAGGACAACAAGGAAGGAAGGATGCAAAATTATGGCACCCACTGTTGTCATCGGCTTGAACCTTTCGCCCTGCCCTGCCCTGCCCTGCCCAGCCCTCCCTTTAGGGGCTGGCTCATAATTCAGAAGAAGAAGAAGAACTCATTAAAATGCAAAATGAGAGAGAAAAATATATTGGAAAACCCCAAGAAGAAGGGAAAATGGAAACTGCTCCGCTTTCTGTCGTGTGCCAGAGCAATCATTGACCAGAGGAACCGCCAGTCACAAATCCCAAATCCGGACTAAGAAATGCACTCTTCACACTTGACATTCGACAGACGACAGACGACACTGGGGCATGGTGCAAGTCCGTTTTTATTTTGTTGGCTGCCTCGAGACGCAGACTGAGACTCAGACGCGGCCTGTACTCGACTCCTAACTCCCGACTCGACTCCTGTGGATTGGAGTGGGGAACGTTATGAGCATGTTGCAATATTTCCGCACAGCTTACGTGCCACAAAACACACACACACACACACAGATGGGGGATATACGGTACACAGCCATAGAGCATGCCAGAGGAGCGCTTAGGAGCTGACAGTTTTGTAAATATGTATGTAGAGGTTCGCCATAGCCCACATTCTTGGATGTACTCCCCACTCCCCACTCCCCCACTCCCCCACTCACCCCATTTCGACCCTCGAAACAGCAGCAACTCCCCGAAAGCGGAAGGAAACAGTTAATACTTCTGTCTGTTATGCGCTTACTTCCTGTCTCCATTAAAAGTCATTCTTTTGGATAATCCTTTTGGCAACATTATGGCAAGTATTAAAAAGTTTTTTGCACTAGCCAGGAGGACGCCGCCATTCTGCTTGCCACCTCCCTGCCATGCCATGCCCCCACTGGGGTCTTACTACCTAGCAAAAGTTTGTGGAGATTCTTCTGCTGTTGTGGCTTGAATCTGGATTTGTTGTGCTATGTTGTGTGTGTGTGCTTTGGTTGGGGTTGGGCCTGGGACTGGGACTGGCTCTAGGACTGGGCCATGGCATGGGATTCGAATGGTGGATGCTGGATGCTGGCTAGCTGGCGGCATTCCATTCATACGTGGCCATGTTTTTGCTTTAGCCTTAGCTGTGGCTGTAGCTGTGGCTGCCCTCCGCATGATAACCATAAATATTTTGTGTAATAGAAAATGTTTTGTAAGAGCTTTGCTCTTGCCATTTTTTATGCCCGCTCTTCGTTTAGTTTTCTCTTCGTTTCTTTTCTGACTTCATTATTCGCAGAAAATTCCATGTGGAAAAGTTTTAATCGAAAAAGAAAGCGCACCCATTCACCCACCCACCCAGATCCCTCCTCCTGCCCCCGCCAGATTATGGCATTAGCTGCTACTAATGGTGAATATTCAATTCGGAGGAATAGTTGCCCCTTGGACGAGAGCTGCCTGCGAGCATTTATCATCATCAGCCGCCCGGCTGGAGGCATATTGAAATCGGGGGCATCTCATCTACCGCCTCCCTCCCTCCCTCCCTCACAAATGAATATTAACGGTTTAACGGCTGTGGGTCCACCTCCAATCCTCCCCCCGGGCTCGTGCTACCTGCTGCTCTGCCTTGTTTGGGCAGGGGATGGGGGAGATGGTGGGGAATTATTCAAATTTCGACAAAAAGGTGCAGGCTAAAGCACAAAACGTGTTCGGCATCGGCAAAATCCTTTGAGCAAACAGAGGCAAAGGCTAAAATGACACCAGCGGCCATATTGTTACTTCCATGTTGTGTGTCTCCCATACCCATGCCCTGCCCTTCCCTGCTCCCTGCTCCTTCCAGCCATTAAAAGTAAAAGTATGCATGGCTGAATGCTGAATGTTCCTTTTATGCAAATCCCCCGGACTCCCGATAGGAACCTCACCCCGCCGACGATGACTGCGAGGCGTTTGCTGTCGTCTTATTGCCATGAAAAATTGACACCTCATCGCTTTTCAATGGAGAGAAGGAAAAACGAGGTGGCAAGCAGAGCTCCATCCGTGTGTGCAAGTCTGCGGCTGATTGAACTGTGTCCAGCTCGGCTCCAAGGGGTGGTTATGGGGGGAGTTCCCTGGGGAGCTAATCGCTTTTTTCTTATGGTTGCTGATGGACAGCCGTCCAGGGGGAGAGTTTTCTTCCGATCCCCTAATGATTAACAGATGTCGAGAGCTTTTTCAATCAGCTGATCGCTGATTCTCCATCTGCCTCTGCATCGGCGATCTCCGCCGGAGAAAAGAAAGCTTCTCTCCTCTCAGTCGCCGTGGAATTGCCGTCGGATGCGTTTCAAATGAAAAACCGAAACGAGAACGAAATATTCCGAAAATAGCTCGGCCGCAATTTTTGGTGAAAATTCCAGAGGAAAAGCTCTCGTGAAAAGGAAGGAATGTGGACGCAGCACCGCATAGTTCTGCTCTGCTGCATGTGGAGTGCATTTTTCGTGTGCCACAGCCAGCAGCAACAAATCAACATTGGTAAGAGGCGTAGAAGGCATAGCCCTGCCGCAGTGGAAATCCCTTTTAGAGCACAGAACTCCTCCCTCCGGCAGGTGCCTTCTTCTACGACGATGAACTGGAGCTGGAGAAGGAGTTCATGACGGTGGTGAATGCCATCAATGGTCCAGAGTCGGAGCAGACCTTCCGTTTGTATCCACTGATAAAACGCCTCAAGCCCGAAGACGGGAGTGTGGCAATGCAGGAGCAGGGTGAGTGAATCTACAATCTATACGGAATCTATACATGCGGACGGAATATTCAAATTCATTTTCGCTTTCAGCTTGCGATCTCATAGATAATGGTGTCGCGGCTATTTTCGGACCAAGTTCAAAGGCGGCTAGCGGTAAGCATCCCACGGAAGGGAAGGGACGGGAACTTGTGTAGAATATGAAAGCAAAATAGAACACCGAAGACCGAAAGCTTCGCGACGAATCTGTGGCACAAGCAAATGGCGGAAAGTTCTCGAGAGAGAGAGGCACAATCCCATCACAATATCTCTCTCTATGTTTTCTCTAGATATCGTTGCGTTGGTGTGCAACAACACGGGTATACCCCACATAGAGTTCGATGTGGCGGACGAGGAGCATGTGGCAGAGAGACCCAACCACCAGATGACCCTCAACCTGTATCCCTCGCAGGTGATCCTGTCCAAGGCCTATGCGGACATTGTGCAGAACTTTGGCTGGCGCAAGTTCACAATTGTCTACGATTCGAGTGATGGTACGTACATGTAGTCGTGGTATGAGGTTTATGGATTTCTGTTCAATCCTTCGGTCCTCCAGTAAAGGCTTCTGCTCGCCTGCAGGATCTGCTGCAGCTGCGGGAAGTCCACAATGATGTGGTGCGAGTGCGGAAGTTCCAGAGGGACGACGATTACCGCGTCATGTGGAAGAGCATCAGGGGCGAACGACGCGTGGTCCTCGACTGTCCTCCTGGGATGCTGGTGGAGCTACTGAATGCCTCCTCGGAGTTTGGTCTGACGGGGCAGTTCAATGTGGGTACCCTCCTTAGATGTCTACTGGCTGATTAATTGATCTGTCTTCCTGGTCTTCCTGGTAGCACATATTCCTGACCAATCTGGAGACATACACGGATCACCTGGAAGAGCTTTCTGCGGCAAACGAGTCCTTTGCGGTGAACATAACTGCCGCGCGTCTTCTGCTTACTCCAGAACCACCATCCGTGAGTCCATTATGTCCCATTGGATAGCCCCTTCTTCAGTGTGTGCTTGCTCTGCTTCTAGTACTCGCTGCCTTATGGCTATGTGACACAGCGGGACAATGTCGTCTTTGAGACGAATGATTCCCCCCGCACTCTGCTACACGACCTGATTCACGATGCACTGCAGCTGTTCTCGCAGTCGTGGCGGAACGCCAGCTACTTCTACCCAGACCGGATGGGGGTGCCGCGAATGAGCTGCGACTTTGCGACCGCCGGAGGTCGCACCTGGCAAATGGGTCGCTACCTGATGCGCCTGATGAAGGGGGTAAGTGTCTGTGAACAGAACACCTGATAATTGCTGAGGTATGGCATCTTCCGGGCAGACTTCCGGCATGAACAGCACCAACTTTCGCACCACCAGCCTTCAGTTTGACGACGAGGGACAGCGGATAACCTTCAACATCGAGGTGTACGATCCCCTGGACGGCATCGGCATCGCCGTGTGGGACCCGCGGGGGCAGATAACGCAGCGCAATGTGGACGCCAAAGTGCAGAAGAAGATCATCTACCGCGTGGCGACCCGCATCGGACCGCCCTACTTCTCGTACAACGAAACGGCGCTGGAGCTGAATCTCACGGGCAATGCCATCTACCAGGGCTATGCCGTGGACCTGATTGGTGCCATCGCCGAGGAGGTGGGCTTCGAGTACCAGTTTGTGCCGGTGGCGGATCAGCAGTACGGAAAGCAGGACAAGGACACGAAACAGTGGAACGGCATCATCGGAGAGATCATCAATAATGTGAGTGCCTTAGCTCGTCCACACTATTTGCAGTGCTCAAAGATTGCTGCCTCCACAGGACGCTCACATGGGCATCTGCGATCTGACCATCACTCAGGCTCGGAGAACCGCAGTGGACTTTACGGTGCCCTTCATGCAGCTTGGCGTCAGCATCCTCGCGTACAAGAGTCCCCACAAGGTGAAGGCCCTGGACGCCTATCTGCAACCCTTTGGGGGCGAGGTGTGGATCTGGATACTGATATCGGTGTTCGTGATGACCTTCCTTAAGGCCATCATGGCGCGCATTGCGAAGACTGAGTGGGAGAATCCGCATCCGTGCAACCGGGACCCGGAGGTGCTCGAGAATCAGTGGCATCTGCACAACACCTTTTGGCTGACGGTGGCCTCCATCATGACAGCTGGGTGCGACATCCTGCCGCGGAGTCCGCAGGTGCGGATGTTCGAGGCCACGTGGTGGATCTTTGCCATCATCATAGCCAACTCCTACACCGCCAATCTGGCCGCCTTCCTCACCAGCTCCAAGATGGAGGGCAGCATCGCCAATCTGAAGGATCTGAGCAGCCAGAAGGAGGTGCACTTCGGCACCATCTACGGGGGCAGCACCTACAACCTCCTGGCCGACTCCAACGAGACCACCTACCGACTGGCCTTTAACCTCATGAACAACGACGATCCCTCGGCCTATACCAAGGACAATGCCGAAGGCGTGGATCGGGTGCAGAAGAACCGCGGCGACTACATGTTTCTCATGGAGACGACGACCCTGGAGTACCACCGCGAGCAGCACTGCGACCTGCGCTCTGTCGGAGAGAAGTTCGGGGAGAAGCACTACGCCATTGCGGTGCCTTTCGGGGCCGAGTACCGCTCCAACCTCAGCGTCGCCATCCTCCACCTGAGTGAGCGCGGGCAGCTCTACGACCTGAAGCAGAAGTGGTGGAAGAACCCGAATTCGTCTTGCTTCGAGGAACCAGATCCGGATGCCACGCCCGACATGACATTCGAGGAGCTGCGCGGCATATTCTACACCCTGTACATGGGTCTCCTGATAGCCTTCCTCATCGGCATCACCGAGTTCCTTGTCTACGTGCAGCAGGTGGCCCTCGAGGAGCGGGTGAGTATCCTTCTGTCACTCTGTCACTCTGTCACTCTGTCTCTCTGTCTCTCTGCTGCAGCGACACTGACACTGTCTGTCTCCGCCCACAGCTCACATTCAAGGTGGCATTCAAGAAGGAGATTAGATTCGTGCTCTGCGTGTGGAACAACAAGAAGCCCATCACGGCTGGCACTCCTGTCTCCAGTTTGCGCACCACGCCACGTCCTTCCCTGGAGAAATCCCTGGAACGCACACCAAAGTCAGGCAGGCGCATTGTCCTTGGTCGCTCCTCGGAGGAGATGTGCGAGCTTCCAGCTGGCGGATCCTCCGCCTCCTCCTCCTCGCACAACCAGAACACCAATAGGAGGAAGGTGGAGCAACAGGAGGCACGTCTCTGAAGTTTCGGGCTGTGTGTCTTGCAATAAAAAGTGTGCCGTGCCCATCATTTGGTCCGTAATCAATTTGGAGCTTCTTTAAGCTTGAAATTACTTCGTCTTCGTCTTGGATGTGACGGTCCTTTGGTCCTGGGGGCAACGCGAGATGTCGATGCTGGAAGTTAGTGCACGGCTGGCTGGGCACTGCCATAACCCTTGCCCCCACCCCACCCCATGATTTCATGCAAGCGTCATTCCCGTTTACTGTTGCCACAGTGGAGCTGCAAGGAAGTGGCTGCTGTCTCAGCTTGTCAATTGCGTTATTGGAGCTTATTGACATTTTATATCCCAGCAACCGACGACGACGACGACGACGACAGCGACGCCTCCCCAACGCGAAAATTATTTAAGCAGCTGCAGGCGAGATGATACTGCGGCAGGATCTCCTCTCCTGCTGGGGTCATTGCAGAGTTCGTGCTTCTGGGTGGCTGTTGGCCTTTGGCCTTTGTTGTTGGTTTCGTGTGTAAAATGAGCATCAACTGCGAGGAGAGCAGCGAAAAACAACCAAAAGATGACTGCTGACAACATGTCGTGCTGTGGCAGGAGATGGAGCTGTATGGCTAGCAGGGCTATCGGGGCTAGAGGCACTAGGGGTCACTGCATTGGGGATCGCATTGCATTCCATGGCGAACGAGTGTCATTTATCCGTGTCTCTGTCCTCCGTCTCCGTCTCCGTCCCCTGTCCTCTGTGTGTGTTCAATTTTTAATTATTTTGTTGTGAAGTGGCTTCAACTTTGGCTACGGCTGCTGCCTGCTACGTGAGCCATCATTCGAGCAGTTGCCGGAGACAGAGCGGATGAGATGGGATGGGATGGGATGGCAGGAGGAAAAGTCTCCACTCCACTGTTGCCTCCGGCAGAGCCGCTGAATGGCAGAGTCCTTGTGGCAAGCACACCACACTTGTTGCCGCCGTCGGCATGCGCAGAAGGCCAAGAGCGCCGCGAATCCACCACCGACGGCCAATGGCTGAGGCAACGGCGACAAAGCGGCAAGGCGACACGTTCCACAGAGTGGATGCTGTCTGCTGCAGGACGCACCCCCAAAGGACGAGTCTTATACGGCGCGGCGTATGCGGCATGCAGGATGCGGCATGAGGCATGAGGCATGTCATTTGTTAATGCCACGCACGTAAGCAATTTCCGCACGAAAGCGCATTCCTTGAGCCTTTAATGTACTTTTTGATGTTAACAAATTTTTTGAACATTTGTTGTTGACTGTCGGAGAGAGAGCGAGAGGAGAGAGTGGGACTAGGATATGGCAGACAGAGGGAGGGACAGAGGGACAGAGGGACAGGACACGACATGAGTGGAATGTCAAGTTTCGGTTCGGTTTCGGTTCTGATCTGATCTGCGGTTTTTCCCCGGATTACAGCTGGGACCTGGCCTGGGATTGCGCCCCATTGAGGGATTGGGTGTGAGTGATTAGAGTCGCATAAACAAATTAATAAATGGATGGGGGGAATGGTTGATGGGGGAAGCCCTCCCCCTGGGATATCTATCAGCGGGTTCCGCTTCCACTTTCCCACGTTTGTATGACTGCACAGGGAATCCAATCAGTTGGATTCGATTCGATTCGATTCGAGTGCAATCAACACCTTGCAATGTTATAAATTGAGCAATTTTCCACTCTGGGAAATTTATGAGCTGCAGCCGTGGTGTAAATTGTGGTCGAAGCCGAAGCCAAAGCCAAAGTCAAGGAAATGGCCGGATTAGCTGCCAACTGGAGCTGAAGTCCATAAGGGCAATCGTTCGACCCTTTTCCTCTGACAGGAGCCAATAAGACAGACACACACACACACACACACACGACCACACACACACGACCACACACGTGGCAAAGCACCTTCCGGGGCGCTGCGCTTGGCTTGGGGTGGGCCAAGGACTTGGCGGCCGCAATTTCTTGGGCAAATTGAAATTCTTGTGGCCGACCGCACGGCAGAGAGGCGGGGGGAGGGGCAGTACCCATTAGCTGGTATAAATCTTGGGGCTGCTATCCTCAAGTCGGGGCTAACTTGTAAAGGAAATTGCTGGCAACATTTTTAATTAACAGCCAGCGAGAGGGAGCGACGGCTCCTTCCACATATCACATATGTACATACATACATATATTGTGGCAATTGCCACTTACTGCACGTTCTGCACTCTCTTCAGAGCGGCAGCAGGCAGCAGGCGGCAGGCGGCAGGCAGCAGGGATTTATCGTGTGAGGAACATGCAACATTGAAATGAAAACAGGGCTGTGGATTGATGGATCGCTTGAAGGCGCGGATATTTCCTTTGGGCCTGTCACAATTCTGGCATCGAACAACCGCAGGAACCGATTAAGGAAGACCGCAGCCTGGGAGCAATCAGGCATGAAATTGAAATGGAAAAACCCAAGGCTGAAAGCGGCCCAAGAGTCGCATGGGGTATGCACGTCCCCGTGCAACAACACCCCCTCGAAGACTGTGTACACATTGGGGAAACCCGTTCTTGAGTCACGAGTTGCAGTTGCAGTTGCAGTGCAGTGGCAGGGCCTGCTTCTCCGCTCTGGCCGCTCTGGCCGTTGCATTGTTTGTTTATTTGCTTGCCACAATGCACTTGACTGCAAGCTGGCATCTTGGTAGTGTCCGACGATGGACTGGGGCTGGAATGGAAGTGGGGCCGGCCCATCCTGTTGTGTTCCCCCATTTGTTTGCAGTAAGTGGCCAGCAGCTGCTGTCCTGTCCATGTGTCTGTGGGTCTGTGCGTGAGGAGGAGGACAAATAAAACGCAGCTATGCAAATGGTGGACTGCTCTCTCTCTCTCTCTATATCCATCCCTATCTCTATATCTATCTCCTTCGAGGGCCGTACATCTGCTGTGTTGCATAACTGCTCATAAATTTCAGGCATTTGCCGCAAAATTCAATTTTCCACGCAATTGAAGGTCTCACATTACTCACAGCGCCACAGAGAGAGAGAGAGAGAGAGAGAGAGAGAGAAATTCACGCACGATCGCTGGCTGCACATTTAAAAAGAAAAACAATTGCCAAACCATTGCAATTTTTCTTGGGAAAAGTGGTGGGCCACAGTGGGGGCGAAGTGGGTGGGGTGGGGGGGGGAAATGACAACACCAAAAACAAATAAGCGCAGACAAAAGGGAGCTTCTAGCTGCGAGGCAGTGGCGGTGGAGACAGAGAGCGAAAGAGGGCAAAGAGCAAAGAACAAACAACATTGAACCGCAAGACGGAAACGGAAACGCGTCACACAATGTCGAACTCTCGCACTCCCTCCACCAGCAGCACTCCCTCGCAGCTCCCTCGCAGTTCCTTGGCATTCGGCGTTCCAGGGCGAAAGACGATGAAGGGGGATATAGCGCTATTAGATATTTATTTCTGCGGATGTTTGTCTGTGTCTCTGGGCGAACGGGCGAGCGAGCGAGCGAGCTCTCGCATCGCATCGCATCGCACATATTTGCACATGTTTCACATTTGTATTCCATGCGTTATTGAGCTGAAAATTGATGCACATTACTTACTCTATTGAATTACACATTAGCCACGGACTCCGGACTGCGGACTGCGGACGCAAGCCCGGGATGCGGAGTCCTCACGATTCGATACCATACGGATCCCCTTCGAGCTGTAGACGGGAGATGGTACTGAAACTGCAGCCTCTTCTCCACTTCTCCACTCCCCTCCTGGTAGTTGGCCAATAAATAATTTGAAAATAACAAAACAACAAAGTGAAACAAAGGACATGCCACCAAAAGTGCGCTACAGCGGAATCGACGACGGGTGTACTCTTCCTATACTCTTCCCGCAGATGCAGCGCCGCCTCCTCCTTCGGCTATGCCCTCCTCACAGCATGCATTGAATTATGCATGTGTGCAAGGGTGTGCAAGGGTGGGGGTGTGCTGTACGTACGTACGTATGTGCTGGCCTGCAACTCCTTCCTATCTGTGCCCCCACTCCACTCCCCTCCCCCTTCTAGCGGTGGCCGGTGCCATAAATTGTACAACTAAATACAATTTATTTCTCGTCGTCGCCGGTGACCCGTGTATTCTATACGTGCTCCGCCCGCCCACGATCCCTCCTTGTAGTGGGTTATTTATGCGCTGCTCTTAGCATTTTTCTTCCATCTTCCACCCAAGGAGCTGTTTTTCCCTCTGCCACAAGGCTTCAATATTGTGATATTTATGCGCTTTTAAATTGTTTACCGAATGACATTTGATGGTTGATTGTGTTTGATAGAGCCACATGCCACACCTGTGGCACCTGTTCCACACTCGGAATGCGAATGGGTAATGCGAGTGTAGCACTAGAAGATCCAGCATGGGAAACATATCCTAAAACAATCTTTCTCCTTTAAATATATATTCAGAGAGGAAAAGAACTCAATACATCTTTAAAAAAGGAAACTCTGTCTTTGATTCGTAATTACCGACCCCGAAAACACCTGAGTAACGGGTTTCAAGCGAACCGAATGCATTTTTCAAATAAGTTTCCTTCTCTATAATATATTTAGATAAAGAATATAATGACATAAGAGTAAGAGCCATCATAACATAACATTTTGGGCTGCTGCTGCTTTACATTAATGTTAGATGTTAAAATAACAGCTTAATAACATGACAAACCGTTCCGTTGACAAACTGTGCTACTGTTAGAAGTCTGTTACCATACTTTCAACAAGTAATGTTAATACCATAACAGTCTCAAGCTAGGCAGAGTCGGAGAAAGTCTGTTATTTAACATTACTGACAGTCCACTGTTAACCGTTTCGTAGCAGCGAAGCGGATACGTTTTATAGCATGGACACTGCTATACCCCAGGCTGTTACTTAACAGAAAATGTAACTGCTTCAATGCTATAACACCAGGCTGTTACTTAACAGAAAACGTTACAGTTTCAATGGAGCGTTTATGGACTGGATGGAATATTTGCATGGCTTTCCGCAAACTTCTTTAGTTGGTAAAAATTTCAAAACAAATTAAATTAGAAATAGAATAATATGAAATACATACACGTACTCTCACTTATATACAGTCGTGTCCCCCCACAAATATGTGATATCATATGCATGATCTTTGACACTGCATTGACTTTTCCAAGTTTGCAGGGAACTGTTGCATTGGGCGCCCCCTTCATGAAGTTTTATCCAGAAAGTAACCATCGTCTGTGACTGGCAACGACTCAATCGTGGTTCGCATTGAGGCCGCACGACAGGACAGGACACCCAATTCACCACGCAGCGATGGTCGTGCCTCTGTTAGCCGACCATAGACGAAGGGACTGTGCTCCGGCTCTGGTCCTGTGGTCCTCGGGGGTAGCTTCGCGTATATAACAACGAGTGCGCCAACTGAGCGCTTTCAGTCTTCGTTTTGCCTCTGAATCGTGCGGTCAGCAGCTGGAAACTGAACTGCAACCCACAGCGCGCTGCCTCGGCCGCGATGCGACCGACGCTTCAAATGTTGCACTAAGCACACCACCACCAGCAGCCAGCAGCCAGCAGCCGCAGCAATATCCACTAGCAATTGTCGAAACTGAAACTGCAACTGCGAATCGACCGCAGCCAGTGGCACCATCGCCACCATCGTGGCGCTAGAACGGGTCATCTCCGATCCGTTGCTTGTCCCGATTGCAGGCCAAATCAGAGCCGGGTTCCGGTTCTACCAGCGTCGTCATCGGCTTTAAAGTAAAGCTCTTAAAGCAATTTTCGTGCGCTCGTTTTTCGTTTTTCGTTTTTGTTTTCGTGTCGCCGCATCGCCCTCGCCCTCGCCTTCGCCGTATGCCCGTGCCCGTGCCCGTGCCAGTGTCCGTGCCCGTACCGTACCGTACCCGGAGTTTCCAGTGGCGGCTGTGCGCTTTAGTGAGTTGAGTGTTTGTGGATGTGTGTGGATGTGTGCGGGGGCATTGTCGCCGCTTTCGGCCAAAATCGGGATACATTTCCGTGGTGCAGCTGCAGAAACAGTCGCACTCGAGAGTGACAGAGCAGGCAAGTACCAGAAACAGAAACAGAACCAGAACCAGTGCCAGTGCCAGTAGCAGTACCAGTAGAAGAACAGTAAAAAGGGAAAACCCAAGAAAAATAAAAATAACAAGACGGAGACGGAGCCAGAGCCAGAGAATAAGAGACAAGCGACTGCGGCTGCGGTCGTAGCTTTTGACTTCTTGCGGAAATCAAAACGAAGCCGGCAATGAGTGCATTTTGTGCCTTTCCCTCCCCGAGTCCCCATTCCGGACTCCCGAGTCCCGACTCCCGTCCAAGTCAATTTGCGGCTCCTTCTCGGCTTCAGCACTTGTTTAAAAACTTTCCTTTTGCTCCTCTGCTCTTCTGGCTTTTTCCCATTTCTCTTTCTATTACATGGCTCATGCCCGTATGAGAATTCTGTCGCTTATTCCCACCCACATTCCATGGCCCAGTCGTCTGCCTGCCTGCCTGCCTGCCTAGTCGTCTCATCTTTCATGTTATTGCCTGCCAGGATAATTTGTGCCAGCGCAAATATTTTCCCATGAAATGCGTGAGCGTTAAGGAATTTCCCATGCTAATGCTACAGTCGGCCGCGCCGCCATTTGAAATTAGATTTTCTGCTGCTGAATACAGCATACAGAATCCAGAATCCAGAATCCGATCCGGGTTAAGGTCTCCGCGAAGCGACCGCGGATTGGGCTAACCCCAACAGCCGCTAAGCCGCTGAAGCCTCCTCCGAGCCTCCCCGGAGCCGTGTGGCATATTTTGTTATTGTTTCGCCATCGTTCTAGGGCCTCCATTGCCATTTCCATTTCCACTTCCGGTGGATGCTGCTGCTGCTGCTGCTTATGCCACGATGCCGCCATATGCGCCAGCCACAAAACTTTTGAATTTTTAAGTGGCAATTCGTGTTACCGCTTCCTGGTGCTTTCTTTCTTCCTCCAGCTCCAGCTCCAGCCAGGCAGGAGGAGTCAGCAGCTGGTAGCAGTAGCAGTAGCAGTAGCAGAAAAATTGAAAGCAGACAACCGGCTGGCCGGCTGGCTGGCTGGCTGGCACACAACTTTTTGTTAAGGTCTCTCGTTGCCCTCTGCCCTATGCCATTGGTATTTATTTAAATTTTAATTCAGCAGAGTTTACTTTACTTTGCCCTGCCCTGGTCCCCCATACTCTTAGTTGGCTTTACTCTCTCTCTCTCTCTCTCCTACTCCTAGGGCTAATAATGAGACCGAATTGCGAAATTGCGGCTCTTGAATGCCAGTTTTCCCCTTAGTTTCACCCTGGCTTTGGCTTTGGCTTTCGCTCTGGCTTTGACCAACTAAATCCCAGCCCCAAAAAGTTCCCTAACTGCCATTCCATTCATTGAGCGCACTCATCCAGAGATTCGTGCGAATAGTATGTGAGTGTGCGGACGAGAACTGCGGACACTGGCGACATGCAAATCAGTTAGCTGGCAATGAATAAAGTGAATAAAGTGCGGGAGCAGCCAAATTATTGTGTGGCATTCAATTAGCAAGAGTCCTTCCTCTCTCTCCATCTCTCTCTCCATCTCCATCTTTATTTCTGTCTCTCTCTCTCTCTCTGGGAAGCAAGTGCAAAGTTTTTACTTCGAATTTCCACAGAAAAGTTGGGAGCCATAAATAAATTATTTTTGTGTAATTCGCTTTCAAAATAATTAAACAAGTTCCTAATGCCTAATGCCCAATGCCCCGTCCGTCGGGTGCCAAGTGAGAGATTGCCAACGATTTGAATAAATTTATGTGAAATTAGTGAAATTTACACAAAAAGAAACATACGCTTGTATGCGTGAATATCTTCAGTGAATCTCTGATTCTGTGCAGCGTTTATCATTCTCAAGACCAAAACTCGGTTAAAACCTTAACCGAATTGCGACTTGAAATACCTTTTTAACCAGTTTTAAATAGACAAATCATTCGAATCTAAATTATAGTAAAAAATAAATGTTCGTAGGTGAAGTATAAAGATTCTGATATTAGGCACTGTTCAAAACATGAAACTGTTCGTCTTCGAGTGTTCGTCTTCACATTTATCGTTTGATTAGAAAAACAGTTCCTTGCCTTCTCCATAAGCTCTAAGTCCACTCACTTTCCTGAAAGCTTGTCGAGAATTCTGTACATAATTTGGAGTGAAGTAAAACTAGTTTGTTGTGTAATGTGAGTTTTATTTTCTGTACACAAACATTTAAAATCTCTTCCCAATTTGTTGTGATGCATTTTTGAAAATGATTAAAATGTGTATTAATTTACGATTGTTGAACCTTAGAAGCAAGGACTGTAAATAATGATTATATACCTACTGTATTTCTGCAACCGAAAAACTAATCCACTTGCGACTAATCTATGCATAACCAACGAAATGTTAAGTTTTAATAATTTTTTATCATTCCTAAGAAGTGTGTAACGTCCCATGATATTTGCCACAAACCTCCTTTAAAACACCACAGTTACTGCATGCAAATTTAAGCAATTTAACTTCAAAATTTTCTTAAAGCTCTTCTTTATAAAACAGGGTTTGGATTTACCATAATTTCGCAACAAGAGAAACATTTGTGAGCATTGAAAATTGGGGAATATTTTCTTGAGTTCGTTGAAATCCCAGTGGCTGGCTAATGTGGCTCAATTAGTAGAATAATTCAGAATTTAACTGCAACATCAGCCAGCAAGTAGCAAGCAGCAAGCAGCTTCGCCCCGTCTTCGGTTTCAATTTAACGTAGGAGCAAATAGCAATGGCTCGGCATTGGCAAGGAAGTTCAATGGAACTTTCGATTTTGGACCAGTTTATGGGATGACCAGCAGCAGCAGCAGCAGCAGAGGCAGCAGCTGCAGCAGCATCAGAGGCAGAAGCCAGGGAGGCAGGAAGTTCGGGCGCATCGTCAGCTCATTCGTAGTTGCTTCGATGGTAGTAAAAGTGCAACTTTGTCTGCAGCTGCAGTAAATATGCAAACTCCTCCTCCTCCTCCTGCACACCCCAGTCTCCTAACCTTGGAAGGAGCAGTGGCAGTGTGAGTGCGAGTGTAACCACAGTTTGAAGCCACACACACACACACACACACACACAGAAACACACTGGGGGATCGTGGTCCGTTAGCCCTTTTCACTTGCTGCATTGTTTCCGGGGACCAGGACCAGGACCAGGACTAGGACTAGGACTAGGACCAGAATCAGCAGCAGGACAGGACGGGGCCCCAGCAGCTGTTGTTCTTGCTCAACTTCTAGTCCCCGGGTGCAGGGTGTAGGGTGCAGGGTGCCTGGATGCTGTTCACACACTGGCCGCCCAAACCCGGAGCCAGACCCAGACCCAGACCAAGGCAGAACAGAACAGAACAGAACCCACACAACCCTTTTCCCTGTCCATTGCTCCCCACTCCCCGCATCTGTGGAGACTTTCAAGTGTGCTCGGGATCTGCGCGTTATGCAAAACTAACTTTTTCCATTATTTTCTGTGTGTTGCCGCTGCTGCCGCTGCTGCTGCTGCTGTTGCTGGTGGTTCTGGTGCTGCTTGTGGTTTTTATTTATGGTCTATTTTTGTTTTCATTTTTTTGGTTAGTTACTTTCATCCTCACCTCCTCACCCTAAATAGTTCTTCCTCCCATCCGCGTGCCCCTCTCTCTATGTAAATAAAAGCCAACTGCAAAGTTTTGACAACGCTTTTCGGTTGTGCAGCAGCAGCAGCAGCAGCAAAAGTGGCAGCAAAAGCAGCAGCCGCCTCCGAAAATTGGGTCGGCAAAAGCGAAATTTATGTCGCAGCCGCGTGCAAAGTGACAGCGAACAAATTGCCGCGACGCAAGCACACGTACACACACATACATACATACAAAACACACAGCAACAGACACACACACACGAGTATACTCACATATATAAGTTCAAGACACAACAAACCATGTAAAATCCGGCGAAAGTTTTCGCCTAACGCGCTAATCAAGTGATAGACAGGGGGGACGGGAGCGACGAAAGGAAGAAAGGAAGAACGGAAGGAAGCCTTGCCCCACAGCCAAGAGTGCAGCTAATTTTTCCGACTTTCCTTGGGAGATGCACTCTCTTGAAAATCTCTGTCTAAATGCGGCTGAAAAGTTTTACCATGTTCTGCTCTTTTTTTTCATTTTTTTTTGGGTTTCCTTTTCTGGAACACAAGTTGAATTATTGATAAAATACTTTGACAATGTCTGTCTGTCTGTCTGTGTGTGTGTGTGTGTGGGTGTGTGGGTGTGCTGTACCCACAGATACTTTAGCATACATTTGGCAAACAAATTTCCAGCTCGCATGCAGCTCGAAACTTTGCATTTGATGCACTTCAATTCGTAGAGCCAGAGAGGGAGAAAACCTACCCTCGAGTGGGAGCGAGACGACATTGATAAATGTTATTTTGGCAAACTTTTTTGTTGCCAGCAAATAAACAAAACAAACAGCACAGCAGATAGCCGAGCGATCAAGCGAGCGAGCGAGCGAGCGAAACCAGAGCCACAATCATATATGAGATTCGAGTCCATGAGAAGTTCCCTAGAAGTTCTCTGGAATTCAGAGTGCAGATTGTGATTTCATCTGGTACTGTGTCCTGCGTCCTGCGTCTCGCGTTCTTGTTGACGCGCCAGAAGTTCAACTTTCTAATTAAATTCAGCCACTGGCCCTGCGATCTTTCTTCCTTCCCTTATCGGGTTATTAAAAAAATATTAAATTGGAGGCAAAAGTACGAGTAGTAAGCAGAGGGGGAGGAGGAGGGCCGTGGTGTGGCGTGGCAGCGCCCTCGAGAAAGTGTTAAGCGCCAGCGGTTACCAGCATTTGTTGCTGTTTGTCGCAAAGTTCGTCCTGTGTCCTCGACACCGGATTGAATTCTGTGCTCTGTGTTTTGCAGCTCGCAACTTTGCCGACTCTTGGCCGCCCTCAGTCTCTCGCCAGCCCCTAACCCCACACCCTCTGTGGAGGCCAGATGCTGCAGTCTCTGCAGTTTGCTCTCGGCAGTCTGCAATTGTCTGTGTCCTGGCCCTTAATTTGCAGAGCCAACTTTGTCTAATCAGTGTGTCTAGCAGCTGCTGGCTCTGCTCTCAGATTGCGTATACGCATCGTTAGTCCCCTTGACCACCATCTCGAGACGCTCCTAAGAGCAGTATCTACAGAAATTTCTGCCATGTGTGCCGCTTAAAATTCGATCGAAAGTCCAGCCCCTTCTCGACTCCGCCACGGGAGTTAAGTGGAGCTAATGACTTGGTTGCTCCACCTACCGGACCTTGCTGTCGTCGAGTGGATATGGTGGATACGCCCACGCAAATATATCGGCCACGCGGCGTATCTGTGATATGTGTAATTTGGAGACGGAGACGGAGACGGAGACAGACAAGACCACAGTGGAGACCGATGTGGACCCCACTTGGAGCCCAGTTGGGGCCCAGTTGGGGCAATTATAACAGAATGAGCTAATAATATTCAATTTCCATGGCGTTGCCTGCCTGCTCAGCGTTTTGTCGAAATGTCAACCAGCGAGCGAACAACAGGAACAACCAAGAGTAGATGTCAAACTGTCACGAAGCCAGACGAAGCGACAGACAGACGCAGACACAGACAAAGGGACAGTGAGACAGAAGAGGGGTCGTGTGTCAATGGCTGGCACTTCAGCCTTTCGGCTCCAGCTGCACCGAACGAACCAACTGCTCTGGGAACCGCTGCAGCTGCTCCGCCGTGAAATGTGAAAAATTACAGGAGAAAAATGAAAACGATAATAGAATGCAGACAGCGGTGGGGCTTGGCGGGGGTGGGGGGGGCCATGGAAATCACTCAATTCGACGGCTAACTGACAGCCACACACATTATCAAATATTTATGGGGGAGCGGAGCGGGGCGAGCTGACCCTCAGACGGGAAACCGGGGAGGGTCAGGGGCTCATTGAAAACGTTTGTGAGGTGGATGGGGGCCAACTTTGACACCAACGCCCCCCAAAAGTCAGAGCAGGCAGGGGGCGGCAGAGACACCCTCAAATTGTATGCCCAAACATCTGCTTCAAAGGACACCACAATGGAGCAATGGAGGGCGGCAGGAGGAGGGGGAGGAGCACACATGACTAGCTATAAACAGGAGGCGCTGCGTCACACTGTGGAACTCCAACCGAACCGAACCGAACCGAAGGGCTCATTTATAATTCAGCAAAGTAAAACATTGGAGTAATGAAATTACACCAAAAGAATTCGTTCTGTCGGCTTCTGGCACGACGATGACGACGATCCAGACATCAGACATTTGCCTGGGAAGGAATATGAGCGGCGGCGAATAAATAAAAATTTAATGAAAACACGTATACGCAGCATGCGCCGCCGCCGGCCCCAGGGCACTGTCCCATACCGCCGCCCCCCTCCCCCCCACCAAATAAAAATGGGAGCTCTCTGCATGCGTGAGGCATTTTGGCAAAATTTTTGTTAGCCGCCGCCGCCGCGGCACAACGGAAAACGCAAATAATTGAATTTCTGTCAACGAAATTAAATTACGCGTTCCTCTAACAGCCTGTCTCCTGTCTCGCTGCAGCCCCTTCCACCCCCTCCCAGCCTGTCGTTTACCCCCTACCTCCTGCAACGTGTGTGGCTTAAAACCTTTAAAGTTTCAGCGCCATAATGCATTTTAAATTGCGCATAATTAAAATAAATGCAACAAATGATTTAAATTTATTAAAATGCCTGCAAAAACAGAAATCGCAATAACAAAACACAGAGGCCGTCGCCATAAAGGACATCCCCCATCCCCCAGCATCAGAGGTGTGTAAGTGTGTATGTGTATGTGTGTGCGAGTGTGTGTGTTTGAAAGAGAGAGGATGAATGGCAGATATATACAATAAAAGTTAATGACAATGCATAAAAGTTCATTACTGCCAGAGACACAAACAAAAATCGAGCGATTGAATGGGTGTGTGTGTGTGTGTGTGTGTGTGTGTGTGTGTGTGGGATGGAGATATGCTGTTGCCACAATTGTGCATTCTACAGGAAGATAATACAGCGACAGCGACAGAGACAAAGAGGAGGAGGAAGAGGGGGAGGATTAAGATGAGACAATTGGGAATCGAGACAGGCACTCGGCAGGAGTTGCAGATCTCAGACTCCACTCTGTTCCGTAGTTCTGTTCTGAGACTCCCTTCATTCAGCTATTACTCCGCGATTTCTATCCTGATTGGGACCCTGAAAAGGAATGGAAGGGGAAGGGGAAGGGGAAAGGGAAAAAATAATAACCAAAACGACAGAGCAATCAGAGGACACGGCAGTTACACAACGACTGACCACTAATTAACCTAATTTCTAGCCTGACAATAACACGGACAAAACGAACACTAATGCATCGATATATGTACATACATACATGATGTGTGTATCTGTGTGTGCGGTGGAGTTCGGTTCGGATAGATAGATTGAACGATAAACCGCCGACGAGCCGAACAAACAATCGAGCGGCAAACAAATGGAAACCAATGAGGCCATTTATTTTTACGATTATTATTCTGTATTTTCTGTTTTTTGGTAATTATTTATCCCTCCTCACGCCCCCCCCCCCCCCCCCATGCCACATGCCGCATGCCGCACGCTTCATGCGCCTGGCCTGTGACGACCATGCTCTTGCGGCTGTGTGGAAATTATTTCAATATTAATTCAAACAAAACTTTCAATAATCCGTAATTATCGACGAATGTAGATCAAATAATCACATTTTAGTCGCGGCAACAACAAAAATTAATTAGGGAATACAAAATCGGGAGAATCGGGGTGGAAAATGGGGAATTATTTTCCATGACATCACCGAAATGGACCGCCGTGTCCTTGTCCCGTAATTGGTCTGAACGCCAACGCGTGTCAACGAGATACATATGTATATATGTATGTAGATAGGTGCTGACGACACATTTTGTTGCACATACACCAGAGACTGTCTTCGTAATGCCACTATATTTTGACTAACTTGATTATCGATTCTCTCCACTTGCAGCTCCAAGCAGCAGTCGTTCCTCGGAGTCTCCTCGGAGTGTGTACTGGGACGCATGCAAATAAAGCACAAAACTCATCTCATTTTCAAGGGAAAACAAAGCTCACACACACACGTGTGTGTGTCTAGTGCGTGTGTGTGTCCCCTGTCTGACAACCAGAAAGAAAATCACATAAAATGCAACCAAATCTGGTGCAACAGAGCAACAACAACAACAACAAGGAAGGAACACTTGGAACATACATAAAATATTTAAACTAAGTGAAAGCAAAGGCAATTGCAATTCATAAGGAAACTCTTGATAATTCCGAGACACAACCACCACTCTGCCACCATCTCTACGAGAGAGAGCAAGAGAGACGGATAGAGAGAGAGAGAGCGAGAGAGATATGCCTCTAATGGAGATGCCTTGGCTGCTGTCGGCCAAGGAGATGGTGGCCGGCGAGGCCTGGCTGAGGCTGCGGCTGAGGTTGCATAAATCAAAGTAAGTTGCATCTTGCATCTATCCCCTATCTTGTTATTTGTTGTTCGGTTTGGATGGGTTCTGAATGGAGAATGGAGAATAGAGAATGGGTACTGGGTATTGCCTTCCCACTGGGTTGGTTGCATGGTTTCTCTCTCAGAAATCAAATTAATTTCAAACTTGTTATAAACTTCCGACCGTTTCGGTTCGGTTCGGTTCGGTTTGGTTGGGTTGAGGCTTCGGCAGCGGCAGCGGCAGCAGCGTCGTTATATTTAGCGCAAGTTTTTCAATAAATTCGCACACACAACCGTAAAAATTTCACTGGGAGAGAGTGGTGCACAGTCCGGACCGGGAATGTGGTGCAGGGGCGGTTGCGGGGGCCAGACAACAAAAGGAGCTCGAGTATGGCCCGGAATAATAAAAGTCTACGTTAGAAAAAGTTATTTTCGCTCCACTGCTATTTATAATTTCCAGCAGATCGAAGGAGGAGGACAGAAGGAGGAGGACAGATGGAGGCGGAAGCTTGAAAGAATTTCCCGTCCCTCGAATGGCGACACTTTCCCGCAGCGTATGTTAAGCCTGAGAACTCTTGAAACACTCCATGACGAGGGTCTCTCCGGAAAAGGGCTGAAGACCTGCTTAAAATCTCCCAGAAATATAGCAGCTTCCTCCTCTGTTCCTTTTACTGCCATCGATTTGTGCCTAGCCCCGGAGAGCGCTTTAATGAAAAGCCTCTACAGGATGCTATACTGTACTATAATTAGGGAACTGGGGGAATCCGCCCGGCTCAGATGCGACTGGGGCACATGGGGGACTCCAGGGAAAGTGGCTGTCAAAAATTTCATAAATGAAAAGCCATAAAAGTGCGCCCGACCCAAAAAATCAATGCTTCCTGCCACACACACACACAGTGTCACAGCTGTTCCAGTGCTCCTCCTTGTGCTGCTGCTGCTCCCATTACTAAGCCGAGTACATGACCAGCATCCACAAGTTTCTGGGGCACAAACTTGAAGACAAACAGCTGCTGCTGCCCCTCCCATCGCTGTGGCCGCAGTGGCAATGAGGCAGGAATTTATTGACACCCACATTCGACGCACACATTCACACTGAGAGTCGTCGCGTATAGGGAGGGGGTGGGGGAGTGTGCTTGGGATTGGGGGCCGATAATCACTGCGACGACGTGCTGTAGGAGCATTTTGGAGGAAATCGAAGAATCGAAATGGACGCAGTGCAAATTCGAGGTTAATGCACAAATAAATCTGCCACAAATTGTTCGACATCAAAAATCAAAAGCAAACCAAGCGAGGCACGTCCTAGACGGAGACTAGAGGGGCAGGAGGCAGCAGACAGGAGGCAGGGGGACAGCGGCACAGCGGCACAGGAAGGGGAAGCAACTTCTGGGCGGACAAAAATAATAATTATTAACGCTCAACTGCGTCTCAATCAACAACATTTTATCTGGCGCTGCCAAACAGTTTCCAACTTCCCGGCAGAGTTTGTGTCTCAGTTTCAGTTTCAGCTTCGGTTTGTGCCTTCCACCTCCACCTCCATTCTACGTTGCTCCGTTGCTCCGTTGCTCCATTGCTCCGGTATTTCGTTTCTTCTTTCGGGAAACCGCCGGCCCTGATATCGTGAGCCTGCTAACTTCCGATTTCCGGCAGGCGCTGTGATTGAGCGCCGCTTTATTTCCTGCGAGGAGGCGCCAGCGAGGACCGCAAGGACTGCCTGTCTGACTCCTGATAAACTTATTATACCAGTATACTCTATACAGGCAGGGGACCAGGACCAGGACTGAGACCAGGACCAGGACCAGGCCTCACTTGTTAGCCAGAAGAGGTTGCTGCCACGTGTCGCTTGCCTAGCTTCGAGAGTCGGTTAAAGTTTTCGATGTCACCATGAGACGGGATGGGGTGGGATGGGATGGGAATGGGTTTGGGGCTGGGGTTGGGGCTGGGATAAAGGTGGGATGGGTGATGGAAACCCTCTCTGTGTGTCTGCGGGCATCAATGTCAGTGATTTATCACAAGGCACAGCGCACATAAATAAACACCATCCCAAGCAGCAGCCAGCAGCCAGCAAGCAGAGCCGCAATCCGAGATGGAACCGATGCCGGGAGTCGGATTTGCTGATACTTTTCCCTGTTCCACGGGCCTTGGAGAGTATTTTTTGACAGTGCGTTGCTTTACGCATCACTAGACTTATCCCCAGTTCCCATTCCCCAGTCCCCAGTCCTCTGTCCCAATCCCCAGTCGGCAGTCCCCCTGCTCCTACTGCTCTCCTCAGTTTCCTTTTCATTTGACGCTTTGTGCACTTGACTTCGGGAGTAGAGTCGAGTCGAGTCGCTTTGCCTTGCCTCTGCCTCTGCCTCGATTTGCTGCCTCTAACGACCCTCATTGTTTGACACTCGGCGTTGATTTTCGCTGGCAGCCAGCGATGCTTCTATATCTTCGATATCTCCCTTCCTCCTCATCTCTCGCAGAGCAGGATAATGGCAGAGCGCGTCGCTGCTCCTGATTCTGATTCCGATTCCGATTCGGGAGCTGGCGCTGGCGCTGGCTGCGACATTATTTTCACTTTATTGAAAACTTGTAGCCGAAATTGATTTTCTGCGTGTCCTGGCGGCGGCACATTCCAACGCCCAGGGAATTGACATTCCCGCAACACCCACCCCTTCAACCGCCACCCACAAGCCACCCTCTCTCTCTCTCACTCTCTCCAGTGTCGTGGCTTTGTCTTCTGGCAAATTTATTTCGCATTTAGTTGAATACTTTTTCGCATTTGGTTGGCAAATTTCGCATACATTTATTTTAAAGACTGTAATTTCGTTTTATTCTCATGCTAATGTCCTTCCCCCGTCCCCGTCCCCGCCCCCAGCCACCCATTGCCTGGGGCAAGTGTTACTTGCATTTGTCGCTGCAGGGTCTGCCAGGGGGATGGTAGGGGGGTGGCAGAGGGGTGCCGATCGATGCCTTTGAGGTTATTAAGTATTTATTTGTGCACATTCCCCGTTCTAATGTGTTCTCTCGCTATTGCGAGAAGGGGGAGGGGCGAAAGGGCGCAGGCGATGAAAATGCAATTTCCACTCTAGATGAAAATCAATTTGGGCCCGAAGCCAGGGCCATGGCCAGAACAGAACAGAACAGAACTGAACAGAACAGAACATTCGGCTAATTGTTGTTAAAATTTGGTTATTTCAATTTCATATCAATGGCTGGGAAAAAACATAACTGCATAAAAACTATTTCCCATTTCCGTGTTTCCGTTGCAAAAAATGCAAATTCGCGCAACACAAAAGCTTAATATCAATAAATTAATACAGAAACGCTGTCACGGGGGGATCGGCAGAGCCCTCAGCGCCGCCAGCCACCCCCTTTCCTACCCTGTGGGCAAAGGACTCGAAGGGCAGATTGGATATGCGACAACAGTTTCTATGTCCAATCAATGATGGGCATCTCCCATTCGATCACTCTGCTGCTAGCTGTCCACTGTCCGCTGTCCGCTGCGGCAATCTTTTTACTTGTGTCGGTTATCTTTTTTAGAATATTTTATTTAAATTCCGCCGCATCCCAAACCCAGGACTGGGACCGGGACTGGGACTGGCACTGGGACTGGGACCGGACCCCGTCGTAGAGAACAATAAAAGCAATCAGTGCTTAAAAATCAAATTCAATTTGCGCATATTCAGCATTTTTCCGGCGTGCTTTTGTTTCTGTTTCTGTTTTTGTTTTTGTTTCTGTTTCTGTTTTGGGGTTTTGTTTTTTGTTCTTATTTTTATTTTTGTCCGTTCTATTGCCGTTGCGGGGGAGCAAGTACAATTTTCTTTCTTCTTTTATTTCTCAAAAATTTATAACAAAAACGCTCCCAAAATATGAATACTCTACGCCAGGAGCAGATTTCCCAAGGACACCAGACACAGGAGCAGGGGTGGGAGGGGCAGAGATGCAGAGGGAGCGAGAGAGCGAGAGAGCGAGAGAGAACGGTGGAGCGAATCATAAATATTCCCTGAATCAACAGAATATGATGAAAATCCATAAATCATTGTGTGTGGCCCGTACCCGTGCCAGTCCCCCCGTGCCCGCCCCCGTGCTCTCAGCAGAAAGTTGAGTGGGATTGTTGAGGGAGGGGCCTCTAAGGGGAGATGAGAGCGGGGGCGGCTGAGTTGGAGCAAGGATTTCAAATGCAAATCAACTGTGTCAAAAACTTTCGCTGCCAAGTGCTCAACGGTAGCAGCAGCAGCAGCAGCAGCAGCAGCAGCAGTAGCTGTGGGAGCGGAACGGCAGCAACTTTCTTCTGGTGTCTCCGTCTCCGTCTCGGCCTACAGACGCTGCCACGCCCACTTGGGAGGCAGCAGTGCAAACAAATAATGAAGATGAATGCAAACAGTAAAACACCAAGCAAATAACAGAAGAGTTCCAGTTCCAGTTCCGGCAGAGAGCAGAGAGCAGCGGAGAGACCAAGAGTATGGGAGAGAGAGAGAGTGAGAGAGAGAGCGAAAGAGCTGGCGATGATGATGATGACGACGAGGAACTGTACAAAATTTAAGCAAACAATGGACGAGGATTGGGATGATATTTGGGGGGCGTGGGGGTAGTGTAACCGGGAAAGGGGTGGACAGGGGTGGAAGTGGGGGAGACTCTGCTCGTGAGAGTGAGAAAAAAAGCGGCTTTTGTTTCGTTTTAATGCGATAATTTCATGCGCAAGAATTTAATGGAAAATTATTTCAGCTATTTCCATAAAATCCTTCGCTTTGGTATTTCACCAGCAACTTCTCCGCCTCTCCTCCCCCGCTCCTCCTCCCTCCCCATCGCTCGTTGGGAAATTCGAAAGCAGACGAAACTTGTCCCTGGCTATGCAACCAGCTCTGAGCATCGAACCGATTACGAGCAGCCAGAGCCAGGACCAGAGCCAGGACCAGAGTCAGGACCAGAGCCAGGAAGAGGAAGAGGGCATCGCATCGCATTTCTGAAAGTTTCTCTGAAAAGAATTCCCTTTATTTTAATTGCGAGGATAAACTGAATTTGATTTCTATCGGATTTCCATTGATCCAAGGACACGGTGCGATGTGCAGATGTACAGAGAGAAAGCAATGGCCAATGGCCAATGGCCAGAGTTCCAGGAGCGTGCCACGAATGAGGCGCGAATTTGTTGCAGCCAATTCCCAAATGGAATTTAATTGTCTGCAGCGATTTTGGCCAGCTCCAGCTCCAGCTCCAACTCCAACTCCAGCGAGAAGTGACTGGAGCGTAAAATTAAACGATTGCAGCTAAAAACCGTGGGCCCGGATCCAGGGATCCAGGGATCGTCCTGGGCAAAGGCCAGCTGAGCGGAACCCAAATGTTGGCCACGACAACTTGTTGCTTGTTGGCCGTCGATGGGAGGAGCGACAGGATGTAGGGACGCCACTTTACACGTGGCGTGGCGTGGCGGGGCGTGGCGTGGCCTTTGGGGTGCCTTAAAGTGCGTTCAAGGAGTCCGAGCGACTGCATCAGGAATTGTGAGCACGTACTGCCAGGGAAATAAAACGAAATAAGGCAAATTTACGCAGCTGATGGGAATCTCCTCTTTCTCTTCCTCTTTCCCTTTCCCTTTCTCTTTCTCTTGGGGGGTGCGAACACTGCTTGGGGCAGGACTCGAAGAGCGGACGCTACGAACTTGTCGCCCATAAAACTTGAAATTGAAAAACTTTTACTTTAAACTAGAAACGTATCCCAGTGTGTGTACATATGTATGTGTGGGTGAGTCGGCATTTGTATCTGTGTGTGTGTGTGTGTGGAACAATTGAGACAAAGGCAAACGGCAGTACGAAGGCTGGGCAAAAGGGAGAAACGCGTCGAAAGTCGAAACACTTTCGCCTGATTACAAACGCGCAAATGATGCGTGTCTAATGCGAAAGCGGAGGCCACCGAAGCCCCGAACAAAGGATCCATCCCAAGGAGGCAACGACTAACCGCAATCGTGGGTGGCAGTGGCAGTGGCAGAGGCAGTGGCAGAGGCAGAGGCAGGTCGGGGATTGACGCTCGCAAGAAAGAAAGCATTTTTACATATGAATGTACACTGAGGGAAAATGTCGCAGGAGCTTCAAAAATTGTCTGCCGCCGCAGACTCGTGTATGTATGAGCGATGCTCGAAAGCGGCAGCACATTTTGACGGGGGGGAGGGGGTGCGTCTGGGTCTCGGGTCTCGGGTCCTGGGGACAATGACAGACAGGCGCAAGCTGCTTCCAAGAAAACTGAGGCTGCCTGCTGCCCACTTTTTAATAAAATAAAGCAGGAGACGGAGACAGCCAAACGTTTAACATATGCCCCAGCCAGATGGAGAGAGAGACAGAGCCAGAGAGAGAGAGAGAGAAGCAACGAGCGACACTAAGACGTTGAGTAAAGCGAGAGCAGAGCGACGACGGCTTGGATATTAAGCGCTCCAGAGATAAACACAGACAGCACTAAATTAATTCTGCTCAATTTGCATTAAAATATATGTGCGAGCGTCTCTCTCTCTCTCTCTCTCTCTCTCTCTCTTTCTTTCTTCTCTTTTTCAGCACACAGCAGACCCGTATATGCGACTGTGTAAATGTCTCTGTCTCTGTCTGTAGAAGTTTGTGTGTGTGAGTGTGTTAGTCACATTTCCGTGGATATCGTGGTGTCTGTCTCTCTCTCTCTCTCTTGCGTTTTAGATATGTATGTATGTAAGTTAGTTTATTTAATTTTAAAGCCTGCAGGCGGAACTTGCTTCCACATCCACATCCACTTCTGCTCTGCTCCACCTGCTACCTCCCACCTCCCACCTTCCACCTGCACTTGTCTCTCTCAATCTCAGTGTCGTCCTCGATGTGGTCGCACAGGTGAGCAAAAACTTTTACTCCGTTGCCTAATGACATTGTGGAGAGACTGCGTCTGTGGTCAGGTCTCGCATCCAGGACATCCAGGGTCCAGGACGACAGCGGGACGGCGGGAGCAGGTATAGAAGCTTTCACCATCTGCCAGGGTTGGAGGACAGCCTGAAATGTATTTTCGGGATGCTAATCCGCTGTCCTGGCCTTCCCTGGCGGCAACAAATTGCTTTGACTCGCCCGCCAGACAACAAAGTATTAAAACATAAATGGCAACAATATCAAAACGGATGAACCGCAAAAGTGTACACCCACACCCATCCATAAACATATATACATACATAAAGAGATACACACACAGATACCTCCATACATATACAGCCACAGCTACAGATGTATATGCAAACAAATTGTTACGCACTTTATGAAATGCCAAACCAAACCCGAACCCCGAACCCCGAATCACGAACCCCGATCTCCGAGCCTCGAACCCCGAGAACGAAGGCTGAATTTGTGGTCTCCGCGGCTTTTGCTTTACAGCCTCCGCTCGCACTTCCGCTTTCCCGCTTTCCTGCTTTCCTGCTTTCCTGCTATCCTGCTTGCCCCGCTCCGCGTTATTCGTTATTGTCTTTTACATCATCGCTTTACTTAGCATAAGTACGGGCGCAGAGGCAACAACAAATTGCCGCCACTGCCACCCAGTTGGTCGGGGGTGGTCGGGGGTGGTCGGGGGTGTCGGTTGTTGCTGGCATTTCGTGCACGCCGCATGAGCCTGACACCGCCGGCAGTACGCCAGCAACTTCAACATCCAGTCCGGCGAACAAAACGCCTTTCTGCCATTGTTAACATTTATTTTTATTTTATGCACTCACACCCATCCCCCATGCCCATCCCCCCATGCCCCATTCCATGCCATCGCCACTCAGTGGGCGCCTTGAGCTCCAAATAAGTATGCACAGCACGGGGCAGACTCCAAGATCCAGTTCCCAGTTCCCAGTTCCGAGCTCCCAGCTCCCAGTTTCCAAGCTCCTGCTCCCAATTCCGAGTTAATATTATTGACTGCTTTCCTGGGATGTTCGTGTTCCCTTCTGCCCTGCCTTGCCCTGCCCTGCCCTGCTTCCCCTTCCCATGCTTTGTTGTTCTGTGCGTGAGCGTGCCAAAGCCAATATTTAGCTAATGGTCTTCATATTTTAAATATTGGTTAAGGGAAGGAAGAACGACAGGGGGGCCAGCCCAAGGCCAGCAGCAGCAGCAGCAGACTTTAAAGAGCGTAAAAAGGGGGAGGGGAAAGGCGAAAGGGAAAAGGGGGAAACAAGAAGAGAAAACTCCGAATCGCTGTGCTGTTGTGAAACAAATGCGTGAGAATGTGCTTCGACGAGGAGGGGCAGGGAGTAGGGTGGAGTCCTGGTGCTGTTGCTGGTGTTTGTGTGCGTGTAAAATATTTAAATTAAACTGCAAACACAAGCACACATACACACACGCACACACAGAAGTGCACACACAATACAAAGGCAATGCAATTCCATTTTCGGCCATAAATTTTGCGCATGTGAAAAGTTGTTGCCGTTACAGTTACAGTTACAGTTACTGTGGGGCACCTCTCGGCTCCCCTTGTTGCTCTCATTTTTTACCATTCCCCATGCCTATGTATGTACATATGTATGTATGTACATATGTATGTACGTTTATTGTATTGTTGTTGCTCTCCTATTTATTTGCAAATGTCACGAGTCAGTGGTGCCGCTTGGAGGGGGGAGGGGGGGGACAGGGGTAATGGGCGTGACAGATAAAAGTAAATTTGTTTATTATGGTTTTTTGCACACTTCAAACACGATAAATAATTAAATGCAACTCTAGGCGAACTTTTGGCTGACTTTTGGGGGGGGGATTGCTGGATTCACATTCATTCCCCCTCCCCCTAAGTGCAAATCTTTGCCAGCAGTCAACAGCAGCAGCAACAACAGCAGCAGCAGTGGAGTATAAACCATGAAAATGTTGTGCCACAGCCACGAAGCAGCGAAACAAACAGAACACATTACCATATGTGCCTGCCACAGAACAGAACAACCACTGTTGCACTGCTGCTGCAACAACAGCTACGACTGCAACAACGTCTGTGGCAACAAATGACAATTTCAACAAAGCACACAATAGGCAAACAGCAAAAAACCAAACCAACTGTACAGCCAGGACCAGGGCGGGACAGGACCTACAAAAGAAAAATGCAAGAGTTGCATATTTCTGGGACAAGTGAATCGGGGCTCGGTCCTGGGCCCAGGGATGGGGGGCATGGGGCATGGGGCATGGGAATAAAGTTATATTGATGTCAAACATGCGCAAAAAGGAACAGCAACCCAAATGAAACGAAACGAAGAAAAAACAATCAAGAATGTAGGCGTGGGGCATGCTCAAACCAGGGTATACCCATCGTTCCGGGATGAGTTCATTCGGAGATGGAAAGATAGAACCATCTAGCAATGAAGCGATGAGATGAGAATGGAAGTAACATGTCTCAGGGCTGTCATATACATACGTATCCAGGGATATACTATCCGAACTTTATGAGAATTATTGAATATTATCTATTCACCATCATTACAACACTCTTTTTACCGCTCTTCATGGGCTGCCTGGTTGCCTGGCTGCCTGGCTGCCCAGGTAACGGGTACAAAATGTTGCAACGAGCAACGCTTTTGTTACCAAAAACATCCTCAACACAAAAGCCGACCAAATAACTGGAAATTGGAACGCAGCAGCAGCAGCAGCAGCGACAGCGACAGCAGCATCCCAAGAGAGGCGGCCGGCCGCAGAGGCAATGCAAACGATTTTCAAACGGGGCGGCGTATACGTAATCTGCCATGAACCAAATGTGAAAGCTGCGAGCGTGTCCCACAATACTCCAAGTTGATGGAACGGCTAAGAGGCAGGGGGGGGGGGGGGGGCATGCAGTCGGCAGGCAAGTGAGCAGGAATTGGGGACACACACACACACACACACATACAACGTGGCGAACAATTTGTGCACTCGAAAATCGCTGAAATCGCTGGCAAAATGATTTGTCCACGTCCTCGTTCCCGTTGCCCGATGCCCCGATGTCCCGATGCGTCGTCGTCCATGGAGCTATGCAATCATATTTTTTTTTATGATTCTCTGTTTTCTTCCCCTAATTGACGACACCCCAATTCCCAGCCGACACGGCCATATGACGGCCGCCGTGCTTGTGCATACATTTTAATTTGTTTACTTTGTGCCCATTGTTGTGCGAGTGAAAGAGGAGCCGCCGAATGGGGCATGGGGCATGGGGCATGTGGCATGGCATGGCAGAGGTGCCAGGCACCGACTCCCGCACACCACACATGCCACATGCCGCCCGCTAAATACATTTTTACGTGACTCGACGACATCAGCGTAGGATGTGTTTATGTAGGGGACGAGAAATCGGGAAGGTGGAAATTATGGACTAAAACGTCTTGGAATCGAATGATATCGTTTGCCACTGCAATTCAAAGTCGCCCCCAGTGCGGAAGGAGCCATAACTTCAAGGGGGTCTAAGCGTTTTCCAGGAACCCAATCGAATGGGGCACGCCACGCCACGCCACTCCACTCCCTCCACTTACTCGGTGGCTAATTTCCTTCACTCAGGCTCAGACTCAGACTCAGACTCAGACTCAGACTAAGGCTGAGGCTGAGGCTCAGGTTTTAAAGTCGTAAAATGAATTTCCTGCCTGCACATTGACACTGATTTCATTTCATCCCATTTCATCTCATGCCAAACAGTCGACCCGTTTCAATGGCAGAGACCCATAAAAGACACCGCCAAGAGCGCAGCAGGGGGGTGGGAGGGTGGCAGGGGGGAAGCGGAAAGCGCGAGCATTGCAAGTTAATGCAAAACGCGGCATTTAACACTTTTGAAAGGAAGCAGCAGCCAAACCGAACCAAGCAGCCATCTCCTCCGCTGTCCTTCTCTGCCGAAGCCCATACATCCGCACCCGCACCCGCACCCCAATCCCCATCCTTTCTCCTGTACCTTTTGCCACGATACTCAGATACTATCTACCTGCACAGGCAGCCATCCAGGCAGCCAGCCAACCAACCATTCACTGAGTCAGCCACACTATGGCCCTATAAAATGCTTACAAAATGTTGTTTTATATGAGAATCCCCTTTACAAACACACACACACACACATACACCATACACAGCGTGTGTGTGTGTGTGTGTGTGTGTGTGTGTGTGTGTGGGAATTGCATTTTACATGGGACGCACGTGTGCAACAACAGAAGAGGCAGCAACAAAAACCAACTTTGCCCCAAGCCACAGAGGCGCAGAACAGAAACAAAAAAGAGACGGCGACAGAGACAGAGACAGAAACGAATATGGAATGCTCTGTGGAAAGTGAAGATACAGATACATTGAGTGCCGTGTCAGAGGCCATGCCGATCGGCGATGCCACTGCCAGTATTCCCCCTCCGAAAAGATAGGGAATAAAAAGCATAAATCGCTTCACATGCGCAAACATCCCCTCCGCCAGTCAGCGTTGCTGTCCCTTTCCAGTCTCAGTCTTTCGCTCTCTTTCTTCCTTTCTCTGTGTGTGTGTGTGTGTGGTGTGTGTGTGTATGTGTCAGCACTCATTAGGATTAATTTTCCGGTTGCAGCATAAACTGAAGCTTACAGAGAGAAGACACAGTAGAGGAGGGAGAGAGAGAGAGAGAGAGAGGGGAGAGAGGAGGCCGGCCTCCTTCGTCAGGCGACTACGCTTAAGTGTTGAATGCCCGTCCGTAACTCTCTGCCTGTCCGTCCGTCTGCCTGTCTCTACGTCCGTCAGCCTTCAAACGTAATAAAAAGAGCGGTGCAGTGACTGCTGCTCTCTCTCTCTCTCGCTCGCTCTCTGTCTCTCTCGCTGCATGGGGCTCTGAAAGAAAAAAGAAATAGTTAAACTGCATAAAATTTAATCAAGAGCGTTGAATGTCAGCCCTGGCCCTGGCTCTGGCTCCGGCACTGTCAGGGGGCAGCCAGATGAAGCAGGTGGTGGCCCGTGGTACGTGGCAGGGGGCTGGAACACAACCCCGAACACGTAAACGAGCAAAATGACATTTTATCATCAAAGGTGGGGGGCAACAACGGCAGGAGAGAGGTGTAGCAGGTAGTAGGAGCAGCAGAATGAGAGATAGAGATAGACAAAAGGCCAGAGATAGAGGGAGAGAGAGAGAGAGAGAAAGGGAAGTCAGGAGAGTAACCCACAAGGGAATCGAGAACCATTTTGTGTGCGCTGAAGAATAACCTACATTTTACTTTTCAGTTTTTAGTTTGCCCTTTTATGCACGTCCGTCCCCTGCTGCCCCTTCTGCCCCTTCTGCTGCTGCTGCTGCTGCTGCTGCGATGCCACTGAATGAGTGAGTGAATGTGCATCTGTGTGTGTGTGTGTATGGCCAGACAGGCTATAGAGCCATCTGTCTCTGTCTGTGTGTATCCACTGTCTGCGTGTGAGTGTGTGAGGGTGTGTGTGTGTGTGTGCAATGACAAAGCAAAACTTTCCAATTAACTTTGATTAAAAAGTTTCCACTATCGCCCCTACAATGTAAACATGAAAAATTTGTTTGAATTAAACTGCTGGCATCAGACGTCAGGGCCGCTCCTTTCGGCCAGGCCAGAACCAATCGGCCCTCCGATGTGTGTGGCGTGTGGGCGCGTGTTGGGGTGGGGGAGGGGCTTGGCGGCGGCAGGTGTACATAAAATCAATTTGCAATAAAATCAGTAAGTTGTATTTGCCCAGATCAAACATTGCGGCAGAAGCAGTAGAGATTGCGGCCGAGGAACTCCACGATTAGCTGCAGGATCTGTCGGCAGGAGGAGAAGGGGGCAGGAATGGATGGACACACAGATGGAGATCTGATTCTGTGCGCATCGGTAGTAAATCATCGATTAAATAACGTTTGGGAAATCGAATCGAATCGAATATATGCAACTTTACCAACTTGAAACACGAAAGCAGCAAATACGCGACTGGCGCCGCATAATGGACAGCTGGCCGCAACCGCAGTCCTGCCACAGATATGCCAATCCACACACACGCACACAGACACACAGGCAACAATTGCGCGGCTCAATACATCAGTGTGTGTGTGTGTGTGTGTGTGTGTGTAAATTTGCAATATATGTTTTCATTTCATTCACTTAAAATGCCGGGCAAAATGCTTTTGGTATGCCCCCAAAAGAGAAATGGAGTCCGCAATCGATTGTGAATGCTTTCTGCCTGTTCTCGTATCTTGGAGGCATTGGGTTGGGGGTTACCTGCCCGAACGGATAGTTCGTCGTTGCCTCCTCAATCATCCACACATTCGCCACAAATGGCACATCAATTACATTCTCTTATTTCATAGCATAGCAGATACAAATTTGCAACAATTCTGCTGCTGCTGCTGCTGTCAGCCAGCAACCAGCAGCCAGCAACCAGCATGTGCCACAGCACTCCCTGATGATGATGCTGATGCTGATGGTGATGCTGTTTTCTGTTTACTTGTTTGTTTGCCGTGCATTTTCATGGTTGGGTCGGATCAGATCAGGGTTTGGTTTTAGACCGGCAATGGCACAATGGCACAATGGCAAAAAATCTGTTGGTTGTCAATATGTGTGCAGTCTGTGCATTATTTTGGGAAATGGAAACAAGCAGATGCTGCTGCAAATGCACCTTTACTCCCCCACAGTTGAGGTCAACCCATTGCCATTGCCGTTCCCATTCCCATTTCCCCACCCATTTCCATTCCTATTCCCATAGCCATTCCCTACATGCCCCAGATTCGGGCTCTGCTCTCTCTGTTTGCATTGCGAATCAATCGGTTTGAATGATTGATAGAAATGTTTGCGATATACATTTGCCAGCTGGCACTGGCACTGCCACTGCCACTGCCATATCCATCGATCGATCCGAATGTTCGCCTCGGGGCCCCACAGAGCAGAGCAGAGCAGAGCGAAAAAATTACACATACGCCCCATGTGTGCGCGAGCGCGTGACAAATTTTAACGCTCTGACGCCCCATTCGTTGGAGTTTTATGCCGCCGCCGGCAAATGGCAGGAGCATGCGAGTACTCGTAGAAGCTACCTAATAACGTTGCAGCATTAAAAACCCATAAAAAGAGAGACGACTTCTTTGATGTAGCCCCACAGCCGCCTTAAAGCTGCCCTTCTTTCCCGTAAGAGTATTCTCTTTAAGCGACTCTCGAGCGCATTAAAAGTTTGCAGCTTCTCCTGCAAAAGGGAAAACCCTTTTCTTGCGGTCCCCGAATCTGTGGCGAGGCGAATCTTTACTTTGAGTTGCTGCCCCTTTTCGGGGACTGCGACTGCGACTTAATAAATAATTTGGCCAACAAAAAATTGATGCTTCAATAAACCAGGCAGCAGCCAACGTCCGTTGTCGGCTTACCTTTTGGGACGGGACATGGCTCCAATCCTTCACTCCCCTCTCCTGGTTGGAAATAATCAACTTTGCGCAGCGCTGAAAGCCACACAAACTTCAATGTGCGCAAAACGCACTTCACAAATTGTTTGGCAGTTTCCTCTTCTCCTCTACCACTCATATTTCTCTCTTCTTTTCTCCTTTTCTGTTGTATCCTCTTCAAAACTTGAACGAGAGTTGACCAAAAGTAAATAATGAGTAGGAGACAGAACCACGAACCCCAAAGGGGATGGAGGCTAACAGAAGGGCAGCAGAAAGAAGGAAACCAGAGAGGGAGTCAAGTCGTCGGACTGTAAAGTGGGTCGAAACCTTTTAAAAAAGTAGTCACAAATCGATGGAAAAACACCACAAATGGAATCTCGAAGGAATGAATTTCGATATCTAATGATTAATACTATATATGTACATATAATATCTATGTATATTCCTTAGAACTGAACTCCTCTTGGGACTTCATTCTCTTTACTCTGAATGCGTTTTTAGTACAGTTTCACAGGAGCTGTAATAACTTTAGCATTAGAGGGGTGGATGGGATCGTGAATTATAAAGTATTATCTACTTAAAGGAATTACTCTGTGGGGCAGCGACTGCGTGTGGTTCCTGATGCTCCTGCTCCTGCTCCAGCTCGGCAAACTGCAAATCCACAGCTGAACTGCGTTTAGTTGTGGCAGTATTTTATGGCGCTTCATTTGTGCTTTTTTCTGTTGCTGTTGTTGCTGTTGTTTCTGTTGCTCTCTTTCGGGGTTTCCACTTTTCCACTGGCTTTCCCCCCCCCCACTGGTTGTTTTTTATTTTATTTCTCACACACCGCAACGGCCGCGTGAGTTGTTTGTTTGTTTCGTTGTTTGCCTGTCGGTTGTGCATAAATTGCGGTGTGCGGAATGCCGACTCCTCGCTTACATTCTCCTCCCATCCCTCCCACCATGCAACTCCACTCCCCCCCTCGCAGCTATAGATGGGATGCTGTTGCCACTGCCACTGCCACCGCCACTGTGTGCTCTGAAACAATAAACAACGTGACTTATCACATTGCGTAACTTGTGATTTAATTGGATTTATGCCCACGTACGCACCGAGGACGGTGCACGGTGCACGGTGCTCGGTGCTCGGTGCACGGTTCAGGGGCAGGGGATTGCGTGACGTTCCACCACGATAGTCTACCGAATCGATAGTCACGGGGCATGGAATGGGTCTGCAATCTGACTCCTCTCACGTGGGAGGAGTCCCCGTGTCAGGCTGCAACCCCCACCCCTTATGAGGATTTCTGCTCAATTTGATTGCAACTGCAGCACCATCATTCGTTGTCCCACTCTTTGCTCTTTGCGTTGTGTAATGTCCAGGGCAGAGCAGGGCTTCCCCTTCGCTTCGCTTCCCTGGAAATCGGAGTGCAATCGCGTTGCCATCGATTGTGGTTGTGCAAAGTTTTTAATTATGTTTGCGGTTAGCAATTGGATTTCTTTCCCACTGCCACACAGTGACAAAGAGAGACCAAGAGAGAGAGAGAGAGAGAGAGAGAAAGCTGGACACGTGACAGGCACATGTATGGGTTTCTGCTGAATTATTTTATATGCCAGTCGCAATAATATTTTTTTCTGCCTTTTCCGCTGGTTAATGTTTCGATTTGCACCGGTTTTTGCCCCCCAATCTGGGGGAGGGGGAAGGGAGGTAGGGGAGCAACGCGTCAAAATGTTTAATATTCCATGGAAACTATTTAAATGCAACCCAAAACCCCCGAAAAAACAACCGACAAAGAAAGTGTGCACCAGGCGCGGGGAGTTGCAACAGAATCGTAAATATTTGCCACACACGCGGACCACTCGGAGAGGGGAAAAAGTCTAAAAAGACTACGGCACTGCACTGGAACACGAGAGGGGACGGGACAGGACGGGACAGGACGACGGGGCTGCAGGGAAGGAAATCAAATGCGCGCCAACATGGCGTATGCGTAATTATAATTATGTAATGCAAACAGCACAAAGCACAAACAAACACACACAGGGACAGATAGTGGGACACACAACATACACATACACACACACACACACACACACACACACACACACACATACACACACACATACGCACATGTCATTTTAATTAGCATATAGAGCAAAACACGCATACGCCACGCCGCGTTGGACTCGTCCCGGACTCAATTTCAAGGCACTTGGCATTTTGGATATCCTCCTCCTCCTCCCCTGTTCCTACTCCTCCTCCTCACAGAGTATAATTGTTCAACAGGCTTACAGGCAAATGGGTGAACGGTGGGTGGGTGGACAGGGATCGGGTTGGGTTGCGGGAATCGCACGACAGTTGCGCATTCAATTAACGCAACCCTCGCACACACACACACACACACACACACACACACACACACGCAGTCACACATTCGAATTTTCCTAAAACTAGGCCGCAACTTCATCTCCCTCTCTCTGTGTGGCGCCCCACGATTATCGAGACGCTGGATGCCTCTTTTGTGGGTGGGGCGACATAACATTTTTGGCAGAGTAAATCCGCCACAGCGCTTCCTTCTGCCAGCCGCCCTTCCCTCCCCCTGGATGTGTCTATGAGAATACATAATTAAACGATTCCACAGTTTTGGGCATTTAAATTAAATTATGGCAGTGGCAGTGGGGCAGTGGCAGTGGGGCAGCGGGGAAGTGGCAGTAGCAGTAGCCGTGGCAAGTGTTGTGTGGCAGCAGCAGCCGAAACTTAGGAAGGCAGGAAATAGCGCATATCGAGCGCTGCTGTTAATTGACAGATGCTAATTATTACCTAATTATTATTTATGTCTGCTCGATGGCATCGATATACGTTTAAGGGTTGTTCCGCTCTTTTCGCTCCCTTTAATTGCTACGAGCAATTCCGAGCGCCATAGAAAATCTGATTCAGATTCAGATTCGCATTCAAATTGTGTCCCGAAAGTGGAACTCTGGTACTTTCATAATTCGCCCAAAAGCCGCTCTCAGACAGGCTTCCTGAAGGTTTTTGGGGAGGAGACAGAGACAGGGCAGGGACAGGGACAGAGGCAGACCAAGGCTTCTACCCCCCAATTGTACGAACTGTTGGGCAAATGTTCAACGAGTTATAAAACCAAAAATCGAGCGAGCGAGTGAAAACCCCAGAGTGAACTGAGGGAAAACTTTGCTGCAGGGCCAAAATATGAAAAGTTTTCCTCAAAAGCTGCTGCCACGCCTCCTCCTCCACGTATGTGGGATGTGGGGGCTGACGTGTGTGCATATATGCATACGCTGGGGGGAAACAACGGCACTGCCTTTTTGTGATTAGCATAAAACTGCCAAAGTCTGAGGCTGACTCCTGCCCGGAGACCATAAACATTCATACACTCGTTGAGCTCTACAGCTCTTTCCAAGGGCCAAGACACCCGGCAGCCCCAAAATGCTCTACTCTGCTCTGCTCTCTGCTCGGGCTCTAAATACCTCAAAAAATATTGGCAATGGGCAACAGCAGCAGCAACAGCAGCAACAGCACCAATGCAAGCCTAACGAAAGCTGACCGGAAAGTCAGCCAGTTGTGCATCCACAATGCAACCAATGGGGCAGGCCAGTCCAGTCCAGTCCAGTCTCCTCTCCACTTCACTTCATTTCACTCGACTCGACTCGACTCGACTGGACTCTTCTCCACACTCTTCACCTTCACGACTGTCGGGTCGGAGCACCCCGAATCGGGCTTGTTTGCATGTGTTGCGCACTTGTGCTGTGAGGCTTACCTTGCACATCCGCTCTCGAACACACACACACACAGAAACACACACAGAAACACACACACACTTGTGCTTTTTTTGTGGATGTGAATGCCAAGGGGGTGGGAGATGGGGGAGCAGTCTACAGCTCTACTATTTGGCAGGCTAAACGAGTTTAGTTGGCCAAACATTATCATAACTTGGTCGTTTGCAAGCCGCAATGGTGTAATCGTTTCATTTTTAAAACGTTTTCGGCATTTTTACGGTATTTTCCCAAAATGGCTGCCTTTTCCGTTCATTATTTTGATGTCCGGTTGTGCAAAGGAACACAGAGAGGGGAGAGAGGGGGGGAGAGGGAAGGAGGCCGACAACTGAGAACAGAAAATCGAAAAACTAAGCCCGCAACTAACCTTTTTTTGGGGGCTGGTCTTATTTAAAATGCAATGCGGCGTCAGAGCTAAACGTCTCCCCTGTAGGTGTCTGTCCATGTATGTGATTACAGGTGTGTGTGTTTGTGTGTGTGTGTGTGAACAGTTTGGCGCATAATAATAAACTTTCACTTTCGAGAGGGAAAGTAGAGTTATTCCAGGAGCATAGGCCGTCATTCGACAACAATTTAAGCGGAAAATGATTGCCCCCACCCCCTGGGGGCTGTAGGTGTGGGGGGGGTGTGCATGTGTCATGGGGCTAACCCCTTTTCTTTTTTGTGTGTCGAAACTTGAAGCCACCGCAGCTGGCCGCAGGTGTCGGCATATAATTAATTTTATGCATAATCAAGCAAAGCGAAATAAAAACGCCTATTAATTATAGTTTTTACCCCGCAAACTCTCCCGCCTTCCCGACTTCCCGCCTTCCTGGTTTCAACCCCACAAATTGCTTTATTCGTGGGGTTATGTGGGTGGCGTGTGTGTGTGTGTGAGGGTGGAAAAATTAATTCAATGCGCTTAAATTTCACGTCTATTAGTCTCCCGAGTTGAGAGTCCTACGCCAGTTTCTAATTTCCATACATTTTTTTTGCCGCTGCCGCTGCTGCTGCTGCTGCTGCTGCTGCTGCTGCTGTGTTTGGCATTTGGGGCCATCCAACAAGCAATTAATTTAGAATTTTAATACCCCAAACTCGCTGAGCAAACACACACACACACACGCAGAGCACCCGCAAACAGGACGCACCTCCTGCTGGCTAATTGTGGCCTGCTTTTGCAGAGTGACCCTGGCCTGGTCGCTTGCTGGGCGGCAACTTTGGCCCATAAAGATCGATTTATGCTTTAAAGAAGAAGAGCTGAAGCAGATGCCGTAGCCGGAGCCGGAGCCGGAGATTGGAGCTGCAGTTGGGGGGGAGACACATATCCCAGAGAAGTTACGGGTTGAGCAGAGCTCTCCATCCCTCGCCCACTGACCTTCGCTGGGTAAGAGGGGTGCTGGCAGGCAGAGAAACACCTGGCCGAATGAAAGGCGAGGGCGAAGGCGGAAGCGGAAACTGTCAAAGGCACAGCAAACACAAACGCAATGCCACTGAGGAGGTGGCAAAAAAAACCATTAGACGACACAATTTACTAGGTCAGCAGCAAAGGATGGCAGGTGGCAGGGCAATAAAAACAAAAGTGCCAACTGGCATGAGGCATGAAGCATGGGGCAGCGACGACGACTGCCTCAGAGAGTGGCAGAGTGGCGTGGCAGTGGGACTAGTAGAATGGCAACTTGTGCAAACAGTTTAAAGTGCGCGGAGTGGAGTCTCCACCGTTCGGGGCATGTAATAAGACAAAGTGGAAATTTAATCAACAATAAACCCGAAACTGTTAAATAGGCAAACAAAACAGAGAGGAAGAGAGGAAGAGAGGAAGCGAGCAAAAGTGGGCAGGGGGAGGCGCAGGCGTCACGAAAATTGAGACAATGAAAAGCCTGTTATTTATGCTGTGGCAGAGCTAATTACGAAAATAAAACATGATTTATGGCCGCCGACTCTCTGATAAAACTGTGGCCAGGACCCAATGAGCCACACTCTCATGTGTGTCGTCATGTGTGTGTGTGTGTGTGTGTGTGTTAAGAAGAAAGTAAAGATGTGGTCCACATGCGAGCGGAAGGAAGGAAGCCACAAGGAAATGTAGAGCCAAGTAAACAATGGGCCCGGCCCTCGGCTCGGATCTCTCGTCTGAGAGTTCAAGTTATGGGCAATTATTTGTGGATAATTGGTATGCGAGCAGCCAGAAGCCGGCACTAAATGAGTTGACAAGCTGAGGATGATAGGGGTCCAAAGTGGCACGATGAAGGGGCAGGGCTAGGGGTAGGGGTAGGGATGGGAATGAGCGTGTTAGGCGCGTGGACAAGTCAATGGCTCGGAAACAAACTGCAGGCAAATCAATCAGACAAACACACACACACACACACACACAAAAGACAAGTTTTTCCCGAAAGGAGGACCACGGCCAAATACTCCTCATTATGGCTCATTAGCAGAGCAATTTTCATGTATTTCCATGAGTTTTCTCTTCTTTTCGCTCCGCTTGGGTCTTACTCTCATATTGAATGCTGCTAATTTGGCCATAAGCCCCTCGAGCGAGCCCAGAGCCCAGCCCCCCTGCCACGGCTCGGCTTACTCGTCCATAATGCCAAATCTCTCGCTCTGCTCTGTGTGTCAACGTCGACAAAACTATGCCAGAGCTCTCGCTAAGCCCCACCGCCACCACCACCACCACTACCACCACTACCACCATCTAGCCCGTCCACTAAGCCTAAGCCAACTGCTTATTACTCGCATATACTTACATGGCTTGTGCGCCGAAATGAAAGCCACAGAAAACGCCAGCTCAGGCTGAAAGAACTGGTTGTCTGCCACCCATTCTGTAATGCTGCGAATATATATGGGATCGGATTCACAGGAGGTTGGGGTTGGGGGTCATCCAACAGACGCCGAGACAAAGCGGGAGCTCATCTCGTTTCATTTCATCTGGTGTTATCCTTCCACCTGCTCCACCCGACTTCATTCCGTCGCCATTGCCTCTCATTGATTTTTACATGCAATTCAGAGTAGGGGCGGCTAGGAATGGGCGGAATGGGAGTGGGAGTGAAGGGCAGAATAAGGCCGCGGGCTTAGGCGTGTCCAAAAAATAATTACCCGCAAAAATGTAGGAACAAAATCTGCCCACATCAACACAAAACAAAGAGGGAAGCGGGCGAGCGACCCTATGCATTCAGCAGGAAACGGAAACGGGATTGGGAATGGTTTAATGCGGCATGGCGGCAAGGCGGCCAGGAAGAACGTGTACAGTGTACACGTGTTGTGCACGAGTATGTGGGTGGAACATACACATACACACACACACACACATGGCAGTCGGCAGTCCACAGTCACTGGGGCTTGCTGCTTGTTGATAGCCTTTATTGTCTGCAACTGTTGCGACTCTTAATGTCAACGATGCGACGGGCACAGTGCCTCGCTTGTTGACGTTGCAACAACCGCAGCAACAAATGTGCATAGAGTCAGCAGCAGTGGCAGTGGCAGTAGCAGTAGCACCACCAGAAGTGGGGGGTAAGCAAATGCAAAGGCAACAGCAAAAGGCAATAGCAACAGCAACAGCAACAGACTGCTGGCTCTCATTATGTGTAATGGCTGTAGCAACATCATCAACGGCCAGTAAACAACAACAAAAGGCGGAGCAGCAGTGGCAGCGGCAGCGGCAGCGGGGCATGCTGCAGCTACAGCAGGAACAGGGAGAAGCAGGAGAAGAGTAAGAACAAGTGGAACAGAAGCCAGAACTGCTGCTGCTGCTGCTGCTGCTGTCATGGAGTCCGAAATGCCAACAATGGCTGCCCGAAAGCCGAAAGGAGGAAGTCATGAATGCCATCTACCTGTACATTTGCGCCATGAAAGGAAACCCGGCGAAAGGATAGGAAAGGCTTCTCCTCTCCTCTGCCGTCCAGCCATCCAGCCAGTTACTTAATGCCGCTGGGCAATACCCAGTAATGAGAAATATGAGTATGAGTGCGCAAAAGCTGCCAGGGAGCCAGGGATGCGAAAGTAGCTCCAAGTGAAGCTCCAATTCAGTAGCCACGGCAAATGAATGTCACAATCTTTTCAGACTGTTGAAAATATTATGTACATTATGTATGTAGGATATACCCCAAGGTATATCCAGGGAAAACAGGGCCCAACTGAACGCATGGATAAGTGTGAGGTATTGCGTCAGCAAGGGCAGCAGAGACGCTCCCACATTTAGCCTCTTTTTGATCGGTGGACTTTTCTATGGCCTAATCGTTTAATCTTGCGAACATTAATTAAATAAAATATATAATTTGTGGGCTTCAGGAGGGGCGACTGCAACATCGATTACTAATCGATTATTTCTCCTTTTCAGCATGGACTACGCGTGTCTCTTCTGCTGCAGCCTGGCGTTCGCCCTCTATCTGAACACCCTCAATGCCGGCTTCGTTTACGACGACAGGTAAGAGCAGCGTCTCGAATCATTATCCCTTAGGTATGGGGGCCCGCTGGATAGCGCACTGGAATGTTCAAGCTTCCAGGAAAATTTATTAAAGTCACGATATCAAACACACACACAGGTAGACAATCTCCCACACAACTCCAATCGCGTTACATGGCAAAAAAAAAAAAAGATAAAAACAACAAACAAAAAAGGATGGCCAAAGCTGTTGATACCCTTCCTAATGATCCATCGTAGAGAGAGAGAGAGAGAGAGAGATTTGCATTAGAGAAATGGAGTCTTCATGTGACTTGCGCTTGTTTTCTGCTTTTCGACCTTTGAACTTTGAATGCATTCATTCTGCGAACAGAAAAAGGAGGCTCCATGCACCTTTCTGTATCTCAAAAGCTTTTAATCTTTATGGTATAGCTCTATGAATCGCACAATAGTCTGCTAAAAGTCATAAAGCCCTCTTGGAAAGTGTATAAAAAAGGTATCAGTATAGGAAAGAGTGAGAGAGAGAGAGAGAGGGAGAGAGGGAGAGGTTGCTGTGGCAGTGGCATGCCTTGATGCTGCGATGGAATTTCAGTGGTGCTTAAAATCGAATTTCAGCAATGGCAAGGCACCCACACACACACCCACACACACACACACACACACACACACACGGACATACTGCGGGTGGCTGGCTGACAAGAAGGCGCTCCAGCGACTTTATGCGGCATTAGAGTGGCATTTGTTTATGTGAACCACTACCACAGCCGTGTGCCGTCGTCGTCGTCGTCGTCGTCGTTGCCGTTGTCACGAACACCACACCAAAATCCTACAAAAGTCCTGCCTGCCGTGCGTGCGGAGCCAAAGAGTGCACACAGGTGTGCCCGGACAGGGATAGCAGGAGGCCAGGGATAGCAGGGAGGAAGGGCACTCGCCAAAGACCAAAATGCAAGCTAAAGTGTGTGTCTGTGTCCTGTGTCCTGTGTCTGTGTGTGAAAAGCCAACAGGATGCCAACAGCCGATGGATGATGTTGCCATTGTAGTGGAAGTCGTTGCCATCCTGGTTGCTGCAGATGGAGATGCAGTGCGTGCTGATGCTGATGATGCCATCAGTGACAACATCGAGATGCGGCTTTGGCCTGTGCGTGTGGTGACCCCGAGGGAGTCCGGGGATGCCGATGCCCCCCCATAATGATTGGACAAAAGACATGGGCATGACCATGCCTGGGGTCTGATCATTCCTCTGCCCCTCATCCTCGATTCGTACATTCCTTTAAGCTTCTTTCTAATATCTACTCCTCTCGGTATTTTCAGACGCGCCATCCTGGGCAATGCGGATGTCTCCGACGGTGGGCCCTGGCAACGGAGCTTCGCCAACGACTTCTGGGGCACCCCGCTGACGGACAGCGGCTCTCACGGCTCCTGGCGACCCCTGTGCGTCCTCAGCTTCCGGCTGAACTACTTCCTTGGAGGTGGCTTCGCGCCGTGGGGCTTCCACCTGGTCAACAATCTGCTGCACTGCGTTGCCACGGCTCTGGTGGTGCGCGTGGCACGCACTCTGCTCGCCTCCGTATGGGCGGTCTTGGCGGCTGGCGCCCTCTTCGCTGCGCACCCCATCCACACGGAAGCCGTGGCTGGCGTGGTGGGGCGGGCGGATGTGGCAGCGTGCGTCTGCTACCTGCTCACGTACCTCAGTTATTTGCGGCACATGCGGTGGCGCGAGTCCGGCGATCCCCGCCAGTGGCTGGCCCTGGCCGTGACCCTGATCCTCGCCCTGGCAGGACTCCTCTGCAAGGAGACCGCCATCACGGCACTCCTGGTCTGCGCTCTCTTCGACGTGATTCGTGGAGTGAGTGGACAGGTGGATAAGGTATGTTGCAGGAACTTCGACATGCTGGACAAATCCTCAATCTGCCTCTCTCTCTCTCTCTGATTAGCAACGCCTCCGATCTGTATGCATTGTCCTGGGAGCCCTCTTCTGCAGCGCCTACTGCCGTCTAGTCATCGTCCCAGGGCCACAGACGGCCTTCTCCAGCGCAGACAACCCCATATCCCGCACACCATCCGCCTGGACGCGGCTCCTCACGTTTCTTTACCTCCCTGTCTTCAACTTTCGATTGATGCTGCAGCCGCAGGTCCTGAGCTTCGACTGGGGCATGGATGCCCTGCCGCGCGTCACTTCCCTGTGGGATCGAAGGAATGCCCAGTCCGCCTGCTTCTACTCCGTGCTGGTAGGCGTGGCGTGGCGCAGCTGTCGGCAATTGCTTTGCAACGGAGGGGGAAGGGATGTGGGCGTGGGAGTACCAGTGGCAGGAACGGCAGGAAACGCACCACCATTCCCGCAGTACCACATCCAGAAGGTGGCCGCAAATCGCAAGTCCCGCTCCAAGCGCAAGCGACTGGCGGCCAGCAGCAAGTACCAAGCCTTTGAGGCAGCTGCCGTCTATCCGCCTATCCACCAGGAGACGGCGCTTCCATTCGCCGCCAAGCAGCCGTGCAGCAGGGACTGCAACAACAACAGCAGCAGTGGAGCCTATCCGCATCCGCATCACCTCGTGTCTTCCGCATTCCGCGGCTCCCGGAGCAGCAGCAGTTGCAGCAACAGCACCACCTCCAGCAACAAGAGCTCCGGCAGCAGCTCTTCCTCGAGCTCGAGTTCGAGTTCCAGTTCGAGTTCCAGTTCGAGCACCAGCTCGGGTTCCTGCAGCAGCTCCCTACTGCCACAGCGATGCTCTGCCGAGTATCTGCTCGGAGGAATGTCGCCAAAGAGTCGCCATGCCTGCATTATGCTCATGTCCTGCTCCTTCCTTGCGCTACCCTTCCTGCCCGCCAGCAACCTCTTCTTCTATGTGGGCTTCGTGGTGGCCGAGCGGCTCCTCTACCTTCCCTCCGTGGGCTTCTGCTTGCTGGTGGGCTATGGGGTGTCCCGCCTCATGGCCTCCTCGCAACGGACGCGTTGCACGCTGGTCCTGTGCCTTAGCGTGTGCCTTCTTGCCGCAATGAGCCTGAGGACGGTGCGCCGCAACGCCGACTGGCGAGACGAGGAGAGCCTCTACAGGAGTGCGATTGCCGTGAATCCGCCAAAGGGTGAGTTCTCCCCTACCAGGAGACCAGCTCCCTCCCAAGCCCAAAAGAGCACTCGAATAATATGATTCTCCTGTTTTTGATCTCTTTACAGCGTTGGGTAATCTCGGGAGCGTGCTTAGCTCTCAGGGGCGCTACGAGGAGGCCAAACAGGTCCTGCAGGAGGCCATCCGATACAGGCCCAACATGGCGGATGTGCACTTTAATCTGTGAGTATGCCTTAAAAACTCTGTGTGTGCTGTTCGTGGTTTCCCTTTTGCCAGCGAATCATCGGCATTTCGGCTGTGATTTCTGAGATGTTTCGTTCTCGAATGCGAAGCGGAAAGCGGAACTCCCGCCTGCTCTGCTCGGCCTCACATGTGACATGGGAAAAGCGATGCGATAAATGGCAGCCATTTTCATTATCTTTCCATTCCCCCAGTCCCCCCCCGCTGTAACCCACATCCTCCCTTTGATCCACTTTGCTTCGGTGCGCATTTAGTGCGGCCATTTTATGCAGCGAAGCAGCAGGAGCGTCGCAGAGTTATGAAGGATCCCATCCCCCCGCGCGTAATACAAAGCCGAACAAGCTGTCAAATGAAGCCCATTTCCTGCTTTTCCTCCCCCTCCCTTCAGACTTTTTTTCCGCTTCGAGACGAGAGACAAGAGGCAGGCACGCAGCAGCAATCCTCCAAGGCTCCTCCGGCTATGGCTATGGCTATGGCTATGGCTCCGACTCCATGGCTCCTCTCGCGGCAGGAGAGCATTTGCGTGCTGCAGAACTATGCGCATTTCGTGCTGCATACTTTCCCAATGCAATGCTCGACAAAAGTCCTTAGCTTTCACACTCTGCTGTCCTCCGTCGTCTGTGTGTCCGTCTGTGCGTCTGTGCGTCTATCAACGTCTGACAAAGTCTGTAAGCGTGCTGTGTTCTCTCCGTTCGCCTTTCTTTCTCTCCTCCCTCTGCTTTCTTCGTCCTCCCTGCCCTGGCTCTCTGGTTGTTTTGTTGTTTTGTTGTCTGGTGTCCCTGTTGTCTGTTCGCATTGCATTTTTGCTCATTGCGCATATTTCACAGCAGCATCGTCGCGACACAGCATAACGGGGGCTAAAGGCAGTCGGCAGAGGCATCAGGAAAAACGGAAATACAAAGCAGAAGCAGAAAGAAAAAAGAAAATAGCGGAGAAAAAGCGAGCGCGGAGTTGCGCTTTGAATATTCAGTGCGTCATTTTTGGTTTCCTTTTTACCGCCTGTCTGTCAACGTCAGTGGAGCGGTAGCGGGAGCGGGAGCGGTAGCGGTAGCGGGATCGGCGGAGGCTTGTCGCATGCCAGATTATTGCTTGTACGTCATACTATTCCATTGTGCCCCTCCCTTCCACCGGATTGAACTCCATCTTTGGGCCACCGTTTACTGCCCTCCGCGTAGTGGGCTAATGCTACTGTCACAGTCTTCAAGTCAATGGTTCAGAATCAGGTCACACACTGCTAAGGCCTCCATTATGTGTGTGTCCTGTGGAAACCCTTCAACAGGGTAGACCAGGGACAATCCAGAGCCGCCAACAACCAGCCAGCCAACCACTCGCTAATCGAAAATCAATGTTGTTTGGGGGGGCCAACCGCAGGAGGAGGAGCAGCAACAGCAACGGCTACAGCTACAGCTACAGCAGCATTCCGTAATCCTTCTCTGGGAATACGGATACACACATCTTGTAGATACATTATTTACTGCGATCAAATCATCAATAGCAATGCTCGCGGCGCTGTCGCTGTCGCTGTCGCTTGCTTGACTGATTGCCAGGCGACTCCCTCCACAAATACACGTACACACGTACACATCTACACCGAAGGAGTGTTTGCCAGGACGAAGGACTCGTACGAGTTCGAGTGCGAGTGCGAGTACGAGTACGAGGACTATTGGCATTCCACCTCCTGCTCTGCTGGAGAGCCAAACACCGAAACCAGAAAATCACTGAACTGTATAATTTGATTTTTTACTTTTACGTGTACCGTCAGACACTCGTTCTTTTTATTGTTGCCACACACTGACAGAACCAGTAGCACCAGTAGCACCAGTACCAGCAGCAACAGCCACAGCAACATCGATGTGGCATCAGGCGTCAGGAAATAGAAAAAGTGCATCGCTTTAAGAGGAGCCTCCTTATGCTGTTGCTTCTGACAAACTAATTACATAAATCCAAGTGGCGTCTCCTCCTTTGAGTGGCAGCAACCCCTCAAACCATTCCTCCATTCCATGCCCCTGCATTCAGCAGGTCCTTGAGGCACTCCTCAAGCTCTAGTATCTCGCTGTGGGGCTTAGGCGCTCTAATTAGATCACGAGAGCGGCAAGCGGCACAAGTTCAGGCTACAGTCTATTAATGTCAACACTTTCACTCACTCTCTCTCTACCTCTCTCTCTCTCTCCATCCACTCTATAGAGGCATCCTGCACCAGAACCAACAGGACTACGCGGCAGCCGTCGAGTGCTTTCAGCGGGCCATTAAATTCAGGCCGAATCTGGCAGGTGAGTGCATTAAACGGGTGAATCCTTGACCGCAAGGACCTTGACCGACTTGTGTCCTCTTGGCAGTGGCGTACCTCAATCTGGGCATATCATTCATTGCGCTCGGAAAGCGCCAGCAGGCCATGGAGATCCTCCAGGCTGGCGCCACGCTGGATGGGGCATCGGTCCGCGATCGAGGGGCCCACGATCAGGCGAGGAGTTCAGCGTATCTCCAGCTCGGAGCCCTCTATGTTGAGCAGGGAAAACTGCAGCGGGCATTGGCTGTCTACCGCGAGGCCCTCTCCTCCCTTCCAGGACTGTCACAGCAGCGGGAGGTCCTTTATCAGCGCATCGGGGATGTCCTGGGGCGACTTCAGCAGTGGGATGAGGCTGAGCGGCACCATAGAGCGGCCCTCGAGCTGCAGCCGAACCAAGTAGCGGCACATCTTTCCTACGGCATCACACTGGCACGAAACGTAGGTAGACGATACATTTGCATCTCGAAAGTGGCTCTCAAACGGTTCTTTCGTCGTTTTGTGTCCCTTGCAGAGTAGCCGCGCGGCGGAGGCTGAGATGTGGTTCAAGCGGGCCCTGAAACTGGCACCCGACCAGGCCAGCGTCTATCATCATTATGGTAAGTGGCACTAGCTGGTGCTAGACGTAGCCAAGGAATCCCTTGCTAATCCTTTCCTGCTTCCCCTTTAGCCGAATTCCTCTCGCTGCAATCGCGACACCACGAGTCCGCTGTTTACCATCGCAGGGCCGCAGAACTGGCGCCCACAGACTATGCTCTGGTTGTGGCAGCGGCCACAGCCATGCGACTGCTGGATCGGAAAGTGGAGGCAGAGATCTGGTACAGGAAGGTGAGTCTCGTCTCCCGAACAGTGGACCGCCCTTGAAACGATCTCCAACTGAAGTTTCGCTTGACTCCTTCCACAGGCTGTGGCCTTGAGGCCGGACGATGCCCATGCGCACACCAATCTGGGGGCCATTCTGCATCTACTGGGACGCACGACGCACGCGGCGGCCAGCTACAAGGCGGCCCTGCGATTGCAGCCAGGAGACGCCATCACGCTCGGGAATCTGGCCAAACTGGGTGTGACGAACGTCTAACAGCTGTATCTAGGAGATGCAACGATATTTTTATATGGAATGCTACAGAATGGAGCCTGGAAACGGCACGGAGGGGAGAGATAACTCTACAGAATTTATACAAAGGACTTCGATACATATGTATATCATTTAGCAAAGCAGCTGGCAGCTGGCAGCTGGCAGCAAGAGCCGTGTAAATATCCCAAGCAGCGACCAAGGAATGTCACATGAATAGATAGAGATACAGATAGAAGATACAGTTGCAGACACAGTACACAGAACACAGATAGAGCTATAAATAAAGATACAGATATAGATATATAGCGTCATTGTCATTGTCATTGTCAGTGTCAGTGGAGGGAGGGAGAGACAGAGAGAACAATAATTAAAATATCTACTTAATTGTTAAGCCGAGATACTGTATAGAGAAGAAGAGGCAGGCTAGAAGATATTGGCATTGGAACGACAATTGGGTACAGTCATGTCTTACACGACTACAAGTCCTTAAAAAATATTCCCCGTGTAAATTATGTAAATATGAGGAAGCCCCAAGGCACAAATATCGGGGCACATTACTATATATACGAGCATATACATGTGTATGTATACTTATAAATATATTGCTTCTCGAGATTGTTTTTCTCCGTTGTGTGTACATTTTAGTTAAGCGACAAATATCGAAACAGATACGAGATATTCAATACCCCGATACGGGAATATGGATTGTATAAAAGCGCAAGAAGAATATATAATAAAACCAAAAACCAAAAAATGAATTGAAGAAAAAAATTCGCAAAGTTTCATTTACTTGGGGGTATAACCACATTGCCTGCTAATCCGCCGCTCAGTGGCACATTCCGTCCGTAATGATGACCACTCCTTGGCCCCCAAAATGCCGCTGGGAGGCAGCGTTTAAGGCAGCCAAAAGGAAATATTTTCAGTGCTCAACGGCTTAAACCCTGCTTCAGCTCCAGGCTCCATCTCTAAGGACAACTACAACTACAAACACAATCAATGTCAGAATTTTCGACCCAAGTCGAAGACAGAGCCCGGGCCGAAGCAGGAAGAGGGGGAGCCAGGCACCCGGCAGCAGGCAGCAGGCAGCAGGCGCCAGGCGCCACTTAAGCCGTGGGAAACCACAAGAAGAAATAAACCGCTGTGTCTTCTGCCAAGTAAATCGCAGGATTATGAATTACAATATACTCGACTGGTGCTACGAGCAGGACTCCATCGCCATCGCCATGTCTGCCTCCATCTCCATCTCCGTCTCCGTCTGCAAAGCTCAGCTGCAGTCATAATATTGCCACAGCTAATGCAACGTCTAAATGGCAATGGTTGCCAAAGGAGTCTCCTCCTCGGGCCCCCGGTCGATGCTGTTGGAGCGATAAAGGTGATGACTTTTGACATGCAAAGGCAGCGGACGGAGTAGAAGCTGCTGAGCTGTAGCTGCTGCTGCTGCTGGAGGAGCAAGTGCACTCCAATTGGCTTGGCAAGTCAAGTGTTGGCCTGTTTGTTGCTCCTGGCAGGCCCAGAACGTGCCCAAGAGCCCACCAAGAGCCCACCAAGAGCCGGCTGCAGCCGTGGCTTATAAATGGGAGAATGTATCAGATAGTCGGTCGGTCCGAGCCAGCGATTCGGTGAGGCTGAGGCTGTCAGCGCCGTCAAGCCGTCAGCCAGGCAGGCAGTGGCATCCTCTAAAACGGTGTCATGTTGCCGGAGAGTCACTTTGTTGCAGGATGAGATTCTGTTGGAGACGAGACCCCAACCAAAGTGTTGGGGCAGCCACTAAATGCGCCTCGCCTCGGTGTGAGAGGGAGCTGCTCACTAATTGCAGACGCCTTTCTGCCTCATCCTCAATCCTGCCACATCCTCCTGCTGTCGTCTCACCCTTTCGCCACCTATCATCTAGCTTTCTTACAAAGTGACTCGTTAGCTTTGTGGCACAGCAGCACGGGAGTGCCAGAGCCAGAGCCAGTGCCTGTGCCAATGGCAGTGGCAGTGGCAGAAGGGAATGGCGTTCAGTGCGCTAATTACTGACAGCCTCAGCGGCGGCGAGTGGCTCGGATTTATGACAAGATATCGTCAACGTCGATGGCGATGGCGAAGGCGATGGCGATGGCCACTGCCACCAGATCTGCTGCTGCTTCTCTTGGGTTGCTTGGGTTTCATCCTCCGTGTGGGCAATGGGGCGATAGTTTTGGTTGACTGACTCCCTTTGGACATGTGGAGGGCGGTGAGGGTTTGGACAATGGCCAGGGAGTCGCCTCAAAGGACTGGTCGGAGGGCGCAGGGTGCGATTACAGCCCCCATTGCCACCCCACCTGCCAAGTGCAGCGCCAGAGACGCCAGAACTAATTCGAGCTAATTATAACCCCGGGTCTTTCTCTCTCGGAACTGAAGACGACAGCCGACAAAAAAAACAGAAATGTTTGATGTGTGTAAAACAAAGCGAACACAGATACTCATGGGCCCCACAGACATATACACAGACGCACACAAACATACATATACCCATACATGAGCAAGAGTAAAATAAGAGCAAAATCGCTTTGGTGTAGTTTTATGTTTTAATTGTGGCTTACGTTTGATTTGGCCACAGGGCATATCCACATACAACGGGCCATGACAGGCACAAAAAACAAAGGCAGAAACACAAACACAAACATGCTGGTCCTCACACACACACACACACACACATCCCACACATATTCGAGTGGCATGTTCATCTGTGTGTGTGTGTCTGTGTGTGTGTTTGTAAGGAGAGGCCACTTTTATTTACAAGTGGGTGATGGCACATCCGAAATCATTTGTTATTTGCACATTTGCCAAAAAGTAGGAAAAACTTTGCTCTCGCTTCTCGCTTCTAAATCGTTTTTGATGAGGGTCGGATTTAGGGGTTGGGTAGTGCAAAGGGGAAGGGTACGAAAGGAGAAGAGAAGAGACCTCCTGACCACTTCGGGAAAACTCTAAAGTTTAACTTTTTTTTTGCTCTCATGTGTGGGGCATCCTTTAGGCAGGGAGAAGTATCTGTATCTCTCATGGGTGGGGAGGGAGATCTGAACCAAAGATTGTTTGATCCGTCAGCCACACAAAAGACAATCCTTTCGCCAAAAGTGGAACCTCTCTGTGGGGCTCGGGCAATGCTGGTGCTGGCTTCATAGAAAGGATTGCAGGCCCACGGGCCACGACAACAAGATACTTCATTTATAGGTATCATCTATCTAACGCTCATCTAGGGGCATCATATCTGATGACAGAGAGGACTCACTGCGAGACTCACAAGCAGAGGGTATCTGCGTCTGTTACCTTTGAAGTCGTTTGATCCGTCAGCTGCAACAAAAGATGTAATCCTCTTACGACCTCTGGCCCCCATTAATTATTCTCTTTTTGGATGAAACTTTCTCCTCTCCCCGCTTTCCGACTCTTGCGCTGGGCAAAGGAAATGAGCTAATTAGCGAAAGTATGCAACACTTTTCTCTCCTCCGTCCGCCCTTCTCCTTGATATGCAACAAAACGTGACAACGCCAACACTCTTCAGAATTCGCATTCGCATAATAATCATATTGCAATGTAATGGCGTGAAACAGCGGCACCAGCAGAAGCAGAAGCAGCAGCAGCAGCAGCAACAACAACATCTGAGAGATACAACATCTACAAGGAGCAATGGCAACAACGGCAACCCATCGTGCCACCGTGCCATCGTGCCACTTGCATGGCTGAAAAATGTCTGCGACAGAATGACAGTTGAAGCGCTGGCGATGTCAACGTTGGCAATTTTTTACTCTTTGCCGCGTTTTTGTAATTGCACAAAAATAAACTCCCATTCTGTAGCCATGTAGCCATGTAGCCCTGGCTCTCTCTCTCGCTCGCTCTCTCACTTGCTGTTTCTGTTGCTGTTGCTCGTGAGCCAAATTTTCAGAATCTGTTGCATAATTTGGGAGCTTTTTTGTGCTCTGAAGCTTGGCGCGTGTTCAAGTGTTGACATCGCCATCGCCATCACCAGAAAGAGAGACAGAGAGAGAGAGAGAGAGAGAGAGAGTGGAGCAACGGCGACGACAATTGCAATTGCAAGAGCAATTTATGGCACACAGGATGCAGCACTACTACTCGTAGCAGAAGCACAAGATGAGGGTCGTCGACGTCGTCGTCGTCGTCGTCGTCGTCGTCTGTCACTCCATGCAACATCAGCTCGTGCAGCATTCGCACAACGGCTGCAAGAATTATAATATGCAAATTTCATGTGTAGGTTTTCGGGGGTAATTTCCACAATTACCATACGGACGGACTGTGTCCGGCTGTAACTGTTACTACAGACGCCCCAAAGTCCAGTCGTGTCCAGCACCATGTCCTGTCTGTTCGACTGTCTTCTTAATTAAAGGGAAACCCGAAACCCGAAAACCGAAAACCGAAAACTTGTTGTGGAAATTATTTTTCCATGCCGCCAGCGTTGTATGGGCAAACAATTAAAAATCAAAATGCCAAATTACACTTGTACATTCACCAAATTACACAGATACTAACACACTCACGACAGCACACACACATACGATATATATATATATCGACATGCGGAGGGAGAATGCAGAAGGAGCCTGAAAATATAGAGACATCAGTAAACTAAGCTGACAGTAAAAAGTCCGTCCAAGCGTGTAATTAGAAATTATATCCAATTGCCCTGCGGCCACTCTCTCTCGAGCAACTAGCGACGGAGCGAGAGAACGAATGAACGAACGGCCAGGCCAGGCCAGGCCAGGCAATCCCCCTCCCCTCCCCTTCTATCCACTACCACCTCTCTTTTCGCCCCCCACACATCTCTCGCCTATGCTCACAATTTTTGGGTTTTCGAGACAGCCACAATGCCTGTGTGTGGGACACACAGCGGATGCCTCTGGATCTGTGCCACAGATGGGCGCGTGATGTGGGATACGCGTTGCAGGCGACTCACGAACAACAAAACAAATTGGAACGCTTAAGAACTCAAGGCGACAAATATTCTGGGGATGATACTAACAAAATCTATGGAAGGTAGCAATGAGCTCTGTACGCTCCCATTAACTTCGTTAGAGACTGCATTGTCTGCAAGGACCACGCATGCCGGGAGTGGCTTCTCTAGGGAGCTGGAGCCGTAATTTTAAAAAATTTTGTAATGAAAAATATGTAATAAATTACTTATTTTAATTACAAATAAAACCATAATTAAAATATTTAGCAGAAAACCTTATTTTGTATAAAAGAAAATATACAAATGGAGCCGCTCCTTAAATGGTTGACTTTCTGACTCATATGCGCTATAATCTTTGATGACGCTCCTCTCTCGCTCTTTCTCTCTCTCTCTCGTTCTTTCTGTTGGGCCCCATAATATCGCTGACACGATCTCATCTCCATTTTCCATGTGTGTGCATGACTCTATGCCTGTTTCCCAGTGTGAGAGTGTATCTGACAGTGCAGAATGTTTAACTGCAGCAGCAGCAGCAGCAGCAGCCGCCTTTCCGGTTGCCGACTGGCTCTTCCCATATCTGCGTCTACTGCGTCTGTCCCTCTGCCTGTGTTTGGTGCCACCAAACCCTTTGGCAGCTGCCAAATTGTCTCTTGTGGTTGTCACACACTGCGTATTAGTAATGCGCCATCCATACGCAGAGCTTGGCCCCAGTCTTCGGCCTCCTGTCCAGTTGTACCGGGCGTCAGGCCGCCCCCTGCCAGCCACCCCATCGACGACTCCTCCGGGTGGTGTTTTGTGTCAAGTGTCAATGTCTGTGCTTTCAATTACGAGATGTCTGACAAAGTTGAAAATTAAATTCACAGCGCATACTCGTATCTGTCCCTTTTCTCCACCGTTCGAGGTCGGGGCCGGCGCTTATTAAAGTTGGCGCCAAATGGAAAACTTTCCTAAATGCTTTCCAATGAAGCGTACGCCATGGGGCACGTGGGCACAGGTGGCCGGGTGGCAGATGAGAGGTGAGAGGTGAGGGCAGCGGGGAGCTGTAGGTGAGAGCGTAAGCACTCATAACAAGCGCCTAAGAATTGGCCAACCTTCGGCTTACTCCGGCGAAAACTTTGGCAGCTCCTCCTCCTTTTGTGCCATGGCTAAATGGCTAAAAGTAAAGCTTAAACACAGCTATGGAAGGAGCCAGGATACAGGGTAGAAGAGCAGAGCAGTGCAGAGCAGAGCAGAGCAGGATGTGGCCCACACATACCACTCTGTCAGTCAGTTTATAAGCCACTTTACAAACAAGCTGAAATGCTTAAAAAGCTGCGCGAGCGGAGCGCCTTTCAAGTCGAAGCGCCACCCAAATAGCTAATATAAGATGAAAAGAGACACTGCGGGGCAAGGAGAGAGAGAGAAAGAAAGAGGGGGTCTACACTTACAAGAGTACTTGCTAACAGAGGCCAGTGGCAAGAGGTAAGTGCCAGCAATTAGTGATAAGTTGCGGAGCTATCCGAAAAGCGGATGAATTTTGAGTGGAGCCCCATATCGAAAGCACTTCAAAGGCAGAGAAAAAAGTAGGAAGGCCTTTCCATTCCAAGATCCAAGTCTTCTCTGGGGTACCATCTTTCCTAGAAGTAATCCAGATGGTGGAAAGCCTGTTCCTAGTTACTTCAATAAGCCACTATCGATGGCACTTCCAAAGGCTTCTTTCAGGCTCCTCTGGAGGTTGCTTCTTTTCAGAAGATGTCTAGGTGCAGGAAAGGCATTTTCCAGGACATTCCCTCCAGGCTGCACGCATGCACTCTTCCTCCAAAAGTTGACCATAGAGAGGAGAAATGGGAGAAACATGAGTCTCCTCGTCTGCTGCTCTACGGCATTCCCTCGCCTCCGAAATCCGCTTAAAATTGTCAAATGTAACAATGTCTTTAGTTCGTTTCGCAGCTTTGGAGCTTCAGAGAGCTGCAGAGGTTCTCTTCTCGGCGGCGAAGGAAGACATTAGGGAAACACAATGCATGGACCACAATCAGTACCCCGAAAGCATGACAATGTCAGCTGCAGGAGACACATGTGTGTGTGTGCTGGTGTTGGTGGCGGGAGGATGGGGCAGGGCTGAGTGCCGCTGCAGACTGCGAGGAGAACAAAAGCAACTTCCCTTTTACTTCAGTTTCAGCTTCAGCTCCATCTCCACAGCTAAAGAGCAGACAATGATCCCTGCTCCCAGGAGGAGGGAGCCGGAGTTCCTGGGCGGGGGAGTGTTCAAATTTAATCGTCACAAGGAGTATGGAGACGGAGACTAAGACTGTCCGGATGGGAGGCATGGCAGGATAGCAGGGTAACAGGGTATGTGGCAGGGTATGTGGCAGGGTATGTGGCAGGGTACGGGCGTACAACATACATTCTCAACTTTATGGCATTTTATTATGATTTTTTATGATTGTTTACAAGACAAGCGGCTTTTAAGCACGCTGCAATGCAACCTCTAACCCCGGGGATGGGTACTATACTCCATGAGAGGGAGCAGCCAGCGGCTGGGCAGACTGGGGGGGTGGAGTGTCAGGCACATGTTAAAACAAAGTGCTTTTGTTTGGTGACATCAAGTTAAGTACCTGCGTCCCCCCGAACCCCCCAGGACCCTCCGCCAGGAAACCATCCAGCACCCATCAGAATCCAGCACCCGACTTGCATGAGAACAAACACTCAGCCGCCTCGGCTCGTCCGCCGGCGGGAGCGGCGGATAGTAGGGAGATGCCACACAGTGGGGGATGAGGCATGAGTGGGTGTGTAAGTATGTGTACATGTTGATGCTTGACGTGACTCGAGTTCGTTTTGCATTTGAAATTTGCATTTTTAATGAAAAACGGTTTTAATTGCATGAAATTGTTTGACTTTGTTAAACAGAAAGAAAGATCGAGTGGGCATGAGGCATGCCCCCCACCCCCCACCCCCCACCCACAACAGGGTGGGGGAGAGTCAAATAAATTCAAGTACGAGAAACATTCTCCTATTTACACGCCACTGACTATCAACAGGAAACGGATGCAACACTTGGCAGCGCTGCCAACCACACGACGACGATGGCGATGGCGACTCCACGCAGCAGCAGCAGGCGGCAGGCAGCAGGCAGGACGCAGATGCGGGCAGCGACGGAGGCAGCACGAAATTATAGCTAGACACGACGTGGCTGAAAAATTGCTGGCAAAAACTTGCCGAAAGTGGCAACAAACAGACAAACAAACAAACAAACAGAGAGATAGAGAGAGAGAGAGAGGGAGCGAGAGAGAGGGAGCGAGAGCGAGAGATATGGGGAATGGTGCTTGGGGCTGGCGGAAGTCGCGCGAAGAGTGGAGGAAACTGAGGCATGCAACTGGACGCCAACTGATAGCAAATATGTTCCCCAAAAGTACTTTCGAGGAGAAAACGTTTTTAAGCCAGCGACAAAACTTTTACCTCGATTGCTGAGAGAGACAGAGAGAGAGAGAGAGAGAGAGAGAGAGAGAGAGAGAAAGAGAGGAATAGGAATGAGTCTCGTCCTCCTTTTCGTCTTTGACTCGCTAAGCTCCTTAAATCTTTCATGTAAACTTTTCTCTCTTCTATAGCCATCTCTCGCTTTCTCACTTTCTTGTTTCTCTTTGCTCATTTCCAGAGTCGATCTTTGGACTTTGTCGCTCATCCGTCTTTAATGAAGTTGACTGCGTTCTGTCTTTGCCGTGGACACTTTTCTCCATTTCCCTTACGCTTTCCCGCAGCCACATTTCATTTTTCAAACTGGCAAATATTTCCCAAACAAACCGCCTGCCCCAAAAACTGTTGCTGCGCCAAGAAGAGGGGGGTGTGGGGGGTGTGGGGGAAATGGGGGAAATGGCATGGCTGCTGTTTGCGTGATAAAAGCAAATTTTCACTTTTGGCTTTCGATGCCTGGGCCTGGCTTCTCCTTTTGCTTTCCCCTTTGCTGCTCCTGGAACTAAAGTCAAAAAGATAAATGCTGATAAATGCATTGGAGGAGTGCTTAAATGTCTTGCCCCAAACGTTGGGGCACGGAACATGGGGCAGAACTCTCGACTGATTGCTCGGCAACACCTTCCCATCAACACAGCATCCGATCTGACTCACGTGGCAAAAACGAGGAACCACTTGAGGCAGACAAAATTAGCATAATTAGACGACTAGCAGCGCCACCTGACTTGCCACTGCCACTGGCCCTGCCACGAAGAAGAGGCAGCTCCATTTGATTTGGGTCACCGTACGTCAATTAAGTTAATGGCGGAACTTCGGTGCCCCAACACGCCGCAAAGGTCGCCGGGAGGCACACAGCCGAAGGCGTAGATGCTATCTTCCACAGAGCCGTGCCCCAAGGCCTTGCCTTGCCTTGCGCTCTCTAATTGAAATTACTTCATTAGGCGGTTGCCCGAGTCTTAGTTTGTGTTTTCCCTTTTTTTTTGTTGTATTTTTGTGTTTCTGCCTTTGTTTTTGGCATCGCACTTGCCCCAACAGATGACAGTTGTAATCAAATTGGACGTGCACCATTAAAAACGATAGCAGGAGGAGGGGCATCGGCAGAAGGACTCCGAGTCCTCCAACGGATGTTACAGCCACGCTCTGGAGAGCTCTGGCCTCCGGCCAAGACTTCACTCGTTTGCTGCCCGAATAAAAGTAAAACGAATTGAAAATTAAATACAAAATTTATTGCATTCGCGCGGGTTCTTGTCACGAAGCAGCAGCAGCACCACCAGCCCTAGCACTAGCACAAACAACAGACTGCAGAATACGGAATACCCCTAACACACACCCGGACACATCGGGGCACGACACATTCCATTCCATTCCGTTCCGATCCGCTTCGCTTCTCCTCGTGCGCTCCTACTCCCAGAAATAAGTGAAAATTTGTTGTACGTTGCACATAAATTTCGTGCTGCATTGGCAGACGAGCGCCGGCGAGGGCCACGGGGGGAGGGGCTGGGATTGCTGGGTTGGCCATGGCAAATTAATATTTATTCTCTCGGGCACCCAGGGACCCACCCGGAGACCCAGGTACGTGGCTGCCCAACGACGAACCGCCCGGCTGCTAATTACGAAAGTCGAATGTAGTCATTACACGAGCGATTAAGTTTTTGTCGTGTGTTTTTGAAACTATTTTCAGGGATACCCTCCTTGTAGAGTGCCGAGGGGGTTAATACCAGGAACGAGGTTTGCAGATGCCGAAAAATGAAGGACAGACTCTGTTCTTGTCTATGCAAACTGCCAAGTCACATTATATGTATGTTTCATGTGAAGCTCGAATGAGCCATGGAAACAATGATTCTTCAGAGGGTACTTCCACAGTCGATTCCCCAGGGATTGCCGTTCTGTCGTGTTCCTAGCAGTTTCTTTTTATTGTAGACTCCTTCTGGTTGGTCCTTGGTCGGGTATTTAGAACAGGACGTGAAATCTAATGGTGCAACCAGAGTGCAAATGTTTTAATTGATTGCAAACGATGGCTGTGCCAGGAGAAATTTTGTAGGGAAAGCCAAAATAAAGTTCTTTAAGATAAATTCCGTTTTCAGGAGTTACATGCAGAGTTCTTCAAGTCCGGAATCTTTTTTGCGAGACAATTTATTTGGTTCGCTTTTGTTGCGATTATAAAAACATTTGCAACAGCTGATAACTGTGGAAATTGATGAGCGGATACGAGCAGGAGGGAGTGTCTTTTATACACACGCACACACACATACAAACAGGACACCCATACATTCTCTAAACGAAATTTAGTTCTGGGAAAAGTCGCCCCAAGTCCAAGTCCAAGAACTAAGAACAATGCTCCTCCGAAGTCCAGAGTCCGGACAGAAGTAGAAGTAACACACTTACAGTTTATTGCATTTATACTCCAGCAGTAGCAACAGCAGCAGCAGCAGCACCAGCAGCAGTGTGTGTTGGTGTGTGCGTAACACACACACACACACACGCACGTCCCCGTCCTGTCGCACACCGAAGGGACACCATTTGGTAATGAGATTTAGAAATAAAATCTACAAAGATGTTTGCACGAGCTGTTGACGTCCATCCCAAGGATACGATTGTGTGTCTGTGTGTGTGTGGGCGAGTGTTTGCGTGTGTGTGTGCGAATCTGTGCGCTTGTCCATTTGTTTTCTGCTACTATCCATTAGTAACAGATGCTACTACTGCCACTACTAGGAGGAGGCAGAGGCAGTAGCCAACAGTCTCAGGATTCGTCTCCATCTCCATCTCTGGATCCCACATTCAAATGGCATCTATGCACACGATGCCATCGTACAATACATATACATACATACATACAACATATACGAGTATATCCCCATGCATATATGGAAAACAGAAGAGGATTGACCAGAGGCATCCCGTCTGGATGATACCCTATACCTCACTGCGGTTGCTCTTTTTCTTCGACTTGTTCCGCACACCTGGATACAAATCCGAGCATACCCCATGGCCATCCAGGGTACACACACATTTGTATACAGGCAAGCATTTGTGTGCTATTTGGTCAGCATGTTAATACGCTTTTGCTTCGCCAGAGAGACAGAGACAGAGAGAGAGAGAGGAGAGTCCACAACATGGAAGTGTATTCCCTGGCAGGAGAGATGGGGGAATGCTGCATGTGTGGGCATCGCATTAAACAGTGCTACCGCCCCCCCGACTCCCGGGTCGGACTGGCATTAAACCGTTGAGTAGTTCATTCATAGTTTACCTCCCACTTCTGAGCTCCGAACTCCATCCAGAGTCCTGCTCTGTTCCCACCTCCACTCGTCGCATGTTCTTTTGCGGATTGCTGTCGCAGATTCCAGATGGGTCGAGATGGAGGCGGGGGAGGCATCCTAGGCACTAGGATACGCACCAAATCGCCTGTATACATCATAAACACGTTTGAATTATGGCCACTGCCCGAAGAAGAAGCTCCTGCTCTTTTTTTATACGTTCGTGCCTCTGACTTTTGCTGCCTGCCTCATGCCCTGCCCCCGAGTGTCCGCCATAACGAGATAAATCATTTTAGACAGCGTCATTAGTTGGCTGTAATCATTTTCTTGTTGCTGTTGCTGCTGCTGCTGTTGTTGTTGCGGCTCCCAGGACGTTCCTCCCTTCAACACACGCGCACCAACTTTTGATACATTACGTATACGCCACGTCCATCGTCTGCTCCACTGGCTGCCGACGACCGACGGCCGCCTGCGCCTGTCACTGCCTCGATTTAATCCCCGCATCTCTCTTCGCAAGTCAACATGCGGATGCGAATGCGGTAAATGGTAAATTTCTTTTTAATTTGAAGCATTCACTCAAAGTCATAGTCATGTTGGGGATATTAATGCGGCCCCACATCCTTATCCTTAGTCCTACGTCCAGCGTATCCTCACCAGCAGACGTGGTCCAGGGGAAAGCCAATGACTTATAATTTATGGCGATGGCAGAGCCAATGGCTGTAAGCCTTAGGAATTATATTAAAAAAAACAGACGCAGACTCCAAGGCCATTCGCAGACACTCTTTCCCTTTTCTATTGATCCCTTCTCCAGGGAGACGGAATTGGGACGGAGTCCCCCGACTTGAAGCTTCAGTGATTGATTCCCGGGGAAGGGTATAGCGACAGCTCCTCTCCTTCCAGCTGTCCCCCGCTGCCGTCTCAAGGCTGTCTGTTTGTGCGCTTAATGGCTTTTTAATTATATTAGCGGCGGTCGATTTCGATTTTGTGCGTCGCGTCCGAAGTTTGCGCCAAATTCGAGGAGGCGAGACGAAGCGAGGCGCCTCCTTCTCGCTGTCGTCGTAATAATTGCATCATTTGATGTTGTTTGCTGCTGCTGCTGTTGCTGCTGCCTCCTCGACAGCCCAGGACAAGTGCATTTGTGCCCCATGCCACTTCCTAGTCCTCCTTCTGCTTGACTCTGACACCGACTCTGACTTCGTGGCAACAGCAACAGCAACAGCAGCGGAGGAGGCAGAAGGCGCACACTAACATATGCTAATAGCAATTTGTGGTAATGAAGTTGATTAACATTGCAGCCAAGAGTGACAACAACACGAACACGACGCCCAGACAGTGCCACAGAGAGAGGCAGATGCAGATGCAGAGAGACAGCGACTGCCTTGCTCCTTGCGTTTGGTAATTAAATTCATGCGCTGCCGCTTGCATCTCATTCAATCTCATCTCCATGTGCATCTGCAACCACTCCCCGTCCCCCCGTCCCCCCGTCCACCAACCCCCCATCCGCCCATCACATCCTCCTCCATCGCCCTGGCGTCGCGTCGCTTATTACGGAAATTGCATTGAAGCTTGCGATATCCATAAAGGCCTCACATCCAGCATCCCATCATCCAACCCCATTTCCCTTTGATATTTGGCTGCCTGACTTTTGAACTGTGCGCTGACACAATTTTCATATAAATTGATGGGCAATGGCAAGGCAATGCAGCATCCTTTGGCCATCTCCTGTCCTGTCTTCCACTCGATTGTTTAAGCACATCGACTGGCAATTAATTCTGTCACAACATTCGAAAAGCATCCGAGAAGGAGCACATCGATCGTGTGCTTCGTGGAGCACCGCGTGCCCCAGCCCCCTGTGGCCCCGTGCCACACCCACACACACATTTTCGATTGTGCGAATTGATTTGATTTGTCGCTCTCATTCGCTGCGTTATCGTTAGTGCCGCTATTGTTGCTGTTGCTGTTGCTGTTGCTTTTGCTTTTGCTGTTGCTGTTGCTTTTGCTGTTGATTTTTGGCCGCAATGAAAGCGCATTTTTAATGCAATTAAAACAAAAACAAAAACAAAAGCAACGGAAAAAATTATACAAAAAACGGGGAAAATTTTAAATTGCATTTATAGTCGAAAATTGCATTTAATAATGCAACAAAAATAGATCCATAATTTAGTTAGTAGCAGCTGCAGGCTGCAAAGAGGGAGCAGGGGGGCATGGGGCATGGGGAGCTCCCAAGTTGATTACATTTTACACAAAAGTTTGAATAATGCATCCCGTTGTGGCGTCGTGGAGCGAAAATCAAAGTGCATTTAATGCGATAATATAAATATGGCATAAATGGAGGGGATAATGAAATATGGGACGACAAAAACGCAGATGGAGCAGCACGTGCCGCGCTCCGTGGCATCAATGGTGTCCGGTGTCCAGTGTCCAGTGTGTCCGGCGGTGAGAACAATGCAACAGACAAAGGCCGGAAACGGAAACGTCGCATTGCCAACACACAAAAGGCGCAAAGCAGCGCAACAAATGAGCTCCACTCTCCCACTCTCTCCGCCAATCACCAGCTCTCTCTCTCTGCGATGAATGATAGCCTCATTGCCACCCAGCATTGCCACTCCCTCTACCTCCGCCTCCGCCCACTTCATTTTCCCAATGATTCCGCATATACATACATATACATATACATTATATATATACTATATGTATATCTATCAATGCAAAAGGAGGATGAGGAAGTGGCTTGGATGCAATGGTGGTAATTCAATTTACCCCGTGATGCAGAGGCAGATACAATCGTAGAGGCGGGAGGTTGGAGCTGCTGCTGCTGCTGCTGCTGCTGCTCCCAACGAAAGTCACGTAAAAAGGCCTTTGAATGCAAATGAAATGCATCCAAAGTAGCATCCGAGTAATTGAATATGCAGCTCCACATCCGCATCCCCATCTGCATCTCTGTGCCCCACATAGTGGCGTCATCGTGCAATCAAGATGCACACTTGGAAAAGGCTTATAATTGGTGGGCAATCTTAAATGTCAGAGATCCATTATCCATTTTCCATTATTCCATGCTTCTAAATCCAGAATCCAGAATCGTTCATTGCCACAGCGGATATCTGAGCCGACTTTGAACTGGACTGCGCCTTCCAATATCCCTCTCCCGGGTGTCTGAGTGAATCTAAGATCAAATATAGCCATGATAGAAATGTTAGCCCGCCGCCGTGTCACGCTTCCATCGCTGCCATCGCTAGCTTCTCTCCTCGTCTGGTTCTGCTATCCTGGAGGATGCCGATGCCGCCTCAAACGAGCTCCACGCTATGGGTTTATTGCATGCAATTAAGTTCAATAAAGTGATGCAACGCATCCGACGAGCGAACGGAGGAGAGGATTTGTAAGCCTCCTCTCTTTCTGCCGCTTATGTTGCCGCTTCTGCCGCTGCTGCTGCTGCTGCTGTTGTTGTTGTTGCTGTTGTTGTTGTTGCGTAATTAACGAAAGTGCGCTTGCGGCTGCGAGAGGTGGCACAGAGCAAGGATTCACAGGGAGACACAGAGAGCAGCAGCACGGAGCAGGAGCAGGAGTCGCCTCCTGGCTGCTGGCTCATTTACACGATCCGCAGATGCATAATGAGCGGCATATGCCGTCGTGGCCCAGGCTGTTTTTATCGCCACGCCACGCCACGCGGACACACATGTCGCACAGAGACAGAGACAGAGACGCAGATGCATATAATGGAGGTTGTTGGAGCCGATGGACGATGAATGCCTAAATTTAATTAAAGTCCGGAGCAAGCGCGTCCTTCGTCCTTCGGGCGCCGTGCGTCCCGTGTCCTGTGTCCCGTGTCCCGTTCGTCCTAATTCGATTAACAATCAACGAAAACTCTGCAAACAAATAAACTTCAAGTGGTGCTGTGCTGGAGGAGGGGCATCAAGTAATGGCATAATTAAATTGACACACAGATACTCCCCACACACGCACACCACACAAAAACACACACTCACATAAATAAATACACAGGCATACACAGGGATACACGGGGATCCAGCCGCAGTTGTTGGCAGTGGGTTGGCGGGCGATATGTGTGTATGTATTCTCCCGAGGAGCAGCCGTTAAGGGCTCAAACCGCAAGCAGCTGCCGTCGGCGTGGGCATGGGCATGGGCATGGGCATGGGCGTGGGCGTGGAATTGGCCAGAGGGACCAGTGGTCGCCACAGCAGTGGGGCAACATCTTTCGACACTTTGTGGCTGCTGATGTTGTTGCGGCCGACTAAAAAAGATTCAAAATTTGTTGCCATTTTCGCGTGTAAAACTTCCATGTAAACATGCAAATTTACACGACATCCACACAAACACAAACACACACACATGCACTGCACACAGAGGCAGCAACACGGATCAGGGCCAACAGGGGTCAACAGGTTATCTGCGAAATATGACAATTTGAAAGACGATTCTTCCTTATGGGCGGGAAAATTCGCCATACTGCTACGATGATTTAAGGGGGGCAAGGGCTAATGGAATGCTACCAAAGTTAGAATCGAAATCCCCATTCAGTTATGAGTATTTGAAGACCAATCGATTCCCGGTACTGAGATTCTAAATTCTTAGAATGTTTCAAATTGCTAGACCGATTTTTTGGTAAATATTTATCGCTTACATCCATCTACATAGACATATTCCCGATCTAAAGACTTTATTTCCAGTTGACGGCCTTTGTCGGGGGCCCAGTCCCCAGTCCACAGTTTTTTTTGACCACATTTGAACAGAAGTTCAGATTGAGGCCCAAAGGTACAGACGAGGTTTGATTATAAAGCGCCATTCATGGCATTGTTCCTTCCCCTCATTCCCCCCTGCTATCAGCAAAGATGTGGCAGGCTAATTTGGTTTGCATTTGGAAAATGGTAAATGCTTTGGGCAACGGTTTCCTTCTGTCCCCCCACCGTCCCCTCCCCTGTGATGGCTAAGTGAATGGCGTCTTTCATCCACCACCGGAACATGGAAACACAGCTCCATTCCCGTTCCCATTGCCATTCCCATTCCCATTGCCGGCGCTGCATTCAGGGTCTGAGAATTGGATTAGAGTTAGGTCCGTGGGTCCAGTAATAAGCATAACGTTAATTGAGTATGGTAATTCAGTTAACTGTGGATCCCAGAACACCCCTCAACCACCCCCCTGGGCGGGGAAAGGGTGCGCTGGGGTCTCTCGGCCTTAATTTTGCTGCATTTTCAGGGGCCGCTGCCTGTTTATCGCCTGCTGTTAATCTTAAACGATTTTGTTTTTGGATCCCATGATGGAGGAGCGGACAGAGAAAGGCGAGAGCAGCAGGAGGAGTGGGGTCTGTGTCCAGCGGGAAATCTGTGGAACAGATTCATCATGTTTGCCTACAACTCTCCGTCCATGGATACGGCATGGAAGAGGGGGTGACGCTGTAGACAAACACAAACGGGGAAAAGAACGCTGAGAAAGAGAGAGAGAGAGAGAGAGAGAGAGAGAGGGAGACGCTGCGCCTTCAGCTGCAGGACCAAGGATGGCGCTGGTTGGGGCTCCTCCGCCAGCAGCAGGACATTTTTAATTAAATTGCATTTCCGCTTGGGAAATTTTTTATGAAGCTACAAAAAAGCAGCAGCGCAACGACTTGGATCCAGGACGCAGCAGCCGGAGCAGTAGGAGCAGGAGCAGGAGCTGCAGAGAAAGCGCATTTTACTTTTGCCTGCTTTCGCGTTGTGTTGCTTTTGTACTTATTTTTATGCCGCTGCTTCATCATATCCGTGGGCACGCCTCCATCCCCCCACCACCCCATCACCACATCCACACCCACACCCATTCCATCCCTCATCGCCTAGGACACGCAATCACAGTAGTTTTGCGCCTGCGGTGGATACTGGGGCTCCAGTGTCGGATACGGATACGGATACGGAGATGCGAGAGGGGGCATAGAAGCTGCTGCTGGCTCTCGCATGTAATTCAATTTTTTCTCGCTGCCTCCACCTCTTCTTCTTCGCCCCTTCATTCTACCCGTCTGACTCCACCTCCGCATCGCATCCCCGTTGGCCAACGAGCGGCAATCCAACAAAGAAGCATTTATTTTGCGCCCGGCTTTGTATGCGCTTTTCTTTGTTGCACACAAAACTCAATATCCCCGACTTGATGTCCTTTGTAATGATCCCCTTTTGGCAGCCAGCCCCTCCTACCCTCCCTTTCCTCCGCTGCTAACCTGACTGACTGACTGACAGACTGACGGACGGACAGACTAACGGATGGAATAACTGACGGATGGACGGAATGCCAACTGACTGTAAATCTGCCTGAAGCAGCGCCAGTTGACATTCCAACTGGAGCCGGAATCAGAGTCCAGGAGCAAGAAGAGCAGAATCAGTAGAGTTTCAGTAGGAACTGCCTTTAACATCAAACTTAATGACTTTGGCCAAAAGCTAAATTGCACAAAGTGTTCCACTATCCGCGCTCCTCGTATCCCGTATCCCGTATCCCGGGTGCTGCAATCAACGAGGAGCGGCTTTTAGGGCCATTAGCCACTAGTTTCGGCACATGTTACGGCTCTCCGGGTCCCGGGTCCCTGATTCCGGGTCCATGTGTGTCCGTGTTTTTCTGTGTTTTTTTTTTGTATATCCACAGAGTGGAGTACGCGACTGGAGAGACGGGGCGGTGAGGGGCCACAATTTGACCCACATTAAAATCAAATTACAAGGCAAAAATGTTTCAGGAATTTCAATTACAATAGTTTTGATGCACATTTGGAAACGGATCGTGGGTTCCGGAATCCCATTCGGCGGAGGGCACAACCCGTATTGTTTATGGACCGAAACAAAACAATCGCCGCTAATGTAAAATTCGTTTTAGCGAAAGCAATATTCTTATTTTCCCTTATTCCTAATTCCGATTGGAAGGTGTATTAATATAGGGTGTGTCATACCTGCTCTATTGAAGTTATGATTTCACTCTCTGACCAAAGTCTGGTGCACCACAGAACAAAAACTAAATCCACAATTGTATATATGTATGTACGTATGTAAACATATTACATATGTATGACTGCACTTCGCGTACTGCACCTCATTTGAATATATCTTGTGTACTTGCAAAACGCAGAATTCTTCTTCCCTCTCCACTCTCACAGTCTCTTTTATTAGCGTCGCAAAGCCTCTTTTAACTTTGTTCCGCTCAATTCGCACGAGTACAATATGGTTGAATATTTTAATGTTCACCATTCGATTTGCGCCCTGAATTTCTTCACGCGAGTTCTTCCTATTGCCAATTTTCAATATCACTGCTCCACTTGCACTCACTATCGATATTTGGCCTACTGTATCGATGTATCGCATAATGCTTATGCACCTATGATCTCGCCAGCTGACCATCACTCTCAGAAAGAACCGCAAAGAGAAAAGGAAACCAAAACAAATAAAACGAGTGCAATTATGTATGTACTTTGTTGTTAGTGCATATGTATGTTCGGTTGTAGAGTCTAATTGTTATTGTAGTTTCCAAGAAGACGATTTAAAAAAATAATGTCGCGAAAAATCGCACCAAAAAAGAATTTGCGGGTTGAAAAGGATTGCCGATTGATAGTGAAAGGAACTTTTAAGTGTTAAGTGATTGTGATTGATGTGAATGGAAATGCTATGGACAATCAAGGCCTCCCATCAAGAAGTCGGCCTGCACCCACGCAGCCTCAACGCACCGCAAGTGGCACGCAATCAAAGAAGGTGAGTGGAAAAGGAAAACACAGAACCAGAAAAGAGATAAACAGACAGCTTCTTATAAATAAGAGAGGATTGCGAGAGAGAGAGAGAGAGGGAAGGATAGAGAGCACATCAACAAGTAGCAGCTAATCTGACAGCAAAACAAATAACTGTGATTTTATATGATGAGAGAGGGGATAGGGAAGGGCATGGGAAGGGGAGGGATAGAGTGCTAGCGAATGCGAGAAAAAGAGAAAGACTAATGATGATGGGAAATAAAATGAAACAAAATAACGGGGGAATCGGGTTAGTAAGTCAGGCCCCCCACCCTTGATCCGGGATCAGGACAAGTCAGGTCATGTCGAGTCGCGTCGAGTCGAGTCGCGTCGAGTGGAAGTCGTGCTGGAAGAATGGATGGATGGCTGGCTGGAAGAATGGGTGGTCGGAAGAGGGCGGGTGACGACACGCTCTAATCAAAATGTATTTATTAATTAAACAAAATAACGAAATCAGGAATCGGAAGAGCGGAAAGGGGATAAAGGCAAAGGGAAAGAGAGGAAAGCCAATTAAGTTTTTCGACCTGTTAGCAATGCTTACTCTTCGGTTAACTTCATAGTGGCACACAGCAGAGGCAGGACATGCAACAAGGGCTGCTGCCCAGCCCACCGCGTTGCTGTAGCAGTAATTTGTGTGTACACAAAACCCGTGGAGTGGCAAAACGCAACAACACATGCGAGCGCGCTGGGCAAGGAGTGGCAGTGGGAAGGGGCAGCCTCTTCAGAAGCGCCCGTGCAGGTCGCCAATTTCTAATTTATGCACTTGCCCCGCCACCGGACCCGGACTGGCTCCTCGTTCTTGTTATGTTGCAGCCTTCCGTTGCTGCTTCTGCTGCCCCTCTCCCCTCGAGGCCTGCAACAATTAGAAATGCTCGCATGTTGCATGCAAAACATCAAGGCATGGGCTGGTGAGGGGTGCAAGGGGGCTGCTGCACGAGGAGGCGCTCGAGCGAAAGCTGACAGAAAAATTAAAACGGCAACAAATTTGTTGCATACTCCGCGGCAACGCGCTTCAAGTGGCACACAGGTCCCGTCCGTCCGTCCGTCCGTCAACAGTGCCCCGCGACTCTCGACTCTTGCGACTCTTGCGAGGCGACTCTCGAGGCTCATGACTGCGGCAAATTAACACAATATCTTAGAGCCTGCTGCTCCGAAGTTTGAGAGGTTTGAGAGTGTGGCAGCCAGAGTAGGGCACACACGTGGGGCAGGGACTGGATTTTAATAAATTGTCGCTGTAAATTGGCCTCGAGTCTGGAGCCCCGAGACGGGGTGGGGGGGGGGTTCTGGCGAAGCACCGAAATCAGCTTAAATTGCATTGTTTATCGCATTAGTGGAGCACTTTTCAGCTTATAGGCGGATAAGCCTTACAGACCTCCCCCCTTTAGTTATAGCTTTATAGCAAGGGAATATCCAGAAGACGAGGGTCGAGAGGTATGTATCTTTAATCGGTTTGTGACAATTATTTCGATGATATTTCCATTAAATATTCAGACATTGAATCGTGGAATCGGTGACTGCAACCGAATTTTTGACTTGTGAGTGCCGTAATTTTTACCGCACACAATGCCATGGACTGGGGGGGGGGGGGAGTGGGGGCCAAACATTTCACTCCACCGTTCACACCGGCATGGCACTCTTCACTCTTCCACTATTTGCATATAACAAATAAACACACACACACAACACAACAAATGCTCTCTCTCTCTCTCTCTCTGTCTGTCTCTCTGGTTCACCCACACCAGTCCACAAATAAACTGATAAACTGATTGCAACCGCATCGTGGTGTGACACGAAGAGAGGGGTGAATGGGTAAGGGGGTGCGGGGTTGCGGGGTTGCGGGGCAACGCGCATTCAACCGAAAGCGAAACAGTAGCGAAATTTATAACCAAAAAGGGAATTACAAAATCGCGTATAAATTTATGTAAGAGGAAGGAGTGCAGGGGGAAGGGGGGTCGTAGCACACCAACCCGACTCTTCTTTCCGACCGCTACCCTTTAACCCCGTCTGTGGCCCTGTGCATGCTCCCGCCGGAACAGAACAGAACAGAGCAGAACAACAAAACCAATAACGCAACGTTGATAAAACAGATTTCGATATCAGCGACAAGCGACAAGGAGAAGGCGGAAAGGCGGGGGGGTTGCTAGGGGAAGGGTACCCACGACACTGATGCGATTCGATGCGATGTGGATGGAGGATTGTGAATTGTGGATGCTGTGGGAAGGGGATGGTGAAATGGGGTGCCAATATGATGCGGTGGGTCCCTTTGCATACACATACATATGTATGTACATAGTAGCACTTGTAATGTGCGTATACATATACATATGTAACTATGTATGTAAATATATGTATACTGAAGCTGGATCGGTTCTCTGATTGCTATAGAATGTTACTTAGAAATGGTCGATCGCTATTGAATGAGTGGTGAATGGATAGGTCCAGCACTGGCCCGCAGACTAGCCCGACCCCATGTAAAATCCTATACCATTTTTGCATTGCATGTCATTGGGGTTGATGTGTCGGCAGGCATTGCATCAACGTTGACTAGTCCGTGACTAGTCCATGGACTGGTCCAAGTGGAACATCCAACGGGAACATCCTCATGGGCCGGCCCATGGACTGGTCCACATAGACTAGTCACGGACTACAAAAAAAACAAAAAAAATAATAAAATAAAATAATAAAAATAATAAATATAATAAAACAAAAAACAAATGCCTTCATGGCTTAAATCTACAACTTAATATCTATTTATTTTTATTGTTTTTGGTGATATTTCGTTTTTTTTGTAAATGTAAAGCACGGCGAAGATGGATGATCCCCGGTGCTGGCTCTTCCAATTCAATTGAGGCTGAAATTATAATTGAAGATATAATTTAAATATTGTTACTTAAAATTGGATTTTACATTATTACTTACCGATAATCGCGGTGTAGAAATGCTCAAGGGACTTGAAGCATTTTTTCCCAAGGGACAGCATTCCAAAATGTTTTTTTTTTGCCCATTTGCATTCTTCTCCAGAAGATGTTAATTTCTCCTCCATTTTGTTCAATAGGTCCTCCATTTTGGCGCATTTTTTGCACTCGTTTTCCTTGTCTGTAAATTTAAAAATATATTTTAGTACAATATATCAGTATTATCAGTAGGAGATCTTCATAATAGATAAGAACACAAAATTGCATACCTACAAAAAACTTACCGTTAACTTTAGAGAAAATATAAGCAAATTAAAAAGTGCACATGTACTTCTTTCCCTGAGGTATATAATAAATGAAAAAACTAATAATAATTTATAAATAATTAATATAAATGTAGCAGTGGCATAACAACTTACCTATTTCCGAATGGAAGGAAACACTCTAAATAATTTAAGGGAAACCTCTCCTCTACCTCATAGTCGTCAATATCTACCATGTAAGCCCCCAAACTTGTCAAATCTAGAGGCTCATCGTACAAACTATATTTATTAGAGAATCTTCGACCTATGAAAAATCCCTCATCAGAAAACGATGTTATTATTAAAGGAATGTAACCTTTAATAAAACAACAACTGTCTGGTTTCCTAGAACTTAAAATCAGCGTTTGCATTTTCTACTCCGTAGCAGCAAGAGCAATAAAAATATTGCTATGCTCTCGCTACCGCTCTCGTTTCGAACGGTAGCGGTAGCAGAGCCGTAGCAGAAAAATGAAAAGTATTTGCTCTGCTATAGCCGTAGCTTGTTCGCGTCATTTACTACAGCTATAGCAGGAGCAAAAAAGTAAAACGATGTGCTCCGCTCTCTGGAGCGGTAGCCGAAAACTGGGAGCGAGATGAGAGCAGAGCAAAAGATGTTTTTTCATTGACTACGGCTCTCGTTTTGTTGTTGAGCCACGAGCTCATGCGCTGCTTGTTGCTTATTGTCGTGACGCACTTTAAATACCCTAAAGACAATTATTCTAATGTGAAGTCATATATGACACACTTTATGTATTTTTAAATATGAAGATTCTTTAGTTATATTCATTTATAGTAATTTAAACAAAATTAGCATATAAACGATGTACGAAATATTAATAATTTGACTTTTGTGGGCAAGCTTCTTTCTAAAGTCAAAATCAATCAATTATAAAGTAATGGGTGTTTTCTTCGACAGCGTCGTCGTAACAACCAATACAAGCAAGTATGTGTACAAGTACGTGTATGTGTATGTGAACACATACAATTAAATCTTCGTAATGCACCGTTATTTTGGGCAGCGCATGAACTCGTGGCTCAACAACAAAACGAGAGCCGTAGTCAATGAAAAAAAATCTTTTGCTCTGCTCTCATCTCGCTCCCAGTTTTCGGCTACCGCTCCTGAGAGCGGAGCAGATCGTTTTACTTTTTTGCTCCTGCTATAGCTGTAGTAAATGACGCGAATAAACTACGGCTATAGCAGAGCAAATACTTTTCATTTTTCTGCTACGGCTCTGCTACCGCTACCGTTCGAAACGAGAGCGGTAGCGAGAGCAAAACGAAAAACTACGGAGTAGCGTAGCATTTTCAAACGCTGCTTAAAATGCACCCTTTAAAATAACATCTATCTCCTACAATTTGGAGTTCTGTCTCATCAAATGTCTGATCTAAAATCTTCTTCGGTTTCCTAACCATCCTTTTTATTTTTTGACGGGTTTCTGTGTTTCTAAAAATTCATCGGTTATCAAGCGTTAATATGATTATAGGAATTCGTTCATCTAAAAGTTCTGAGAATGGAAGAAATCAGAAGTATCCAGTCGTTCGGATCCAGTTCTGTTCTTTCGGCATTGTAACTAGTTCCCTTTAATCGGATCCAGTTGCAACCTGTCCCCCGCCCTGAACCTTCTGTGGTGGCAAAGTTCTATTGAAAACTCTAGTCACCCATAATTTACTCGCTTTTCGGAAAATTCGCCCTTTGGGATACACGAGATACAAAAAGATACTCACCCTGCGACGCGCACTCCTCCTGGCTGCCACATGCCACATGGATACCCATATAAAAATATCAATTCCACCGAAAATGCAAATTCAGAGACAGAGAGACAGAGACAGAGAGAGAGAGAGAGAGAATGAGCTGGTAGAGAGTGGGGTAGCGGGTAGGGGGGGGAAGTCCTGTTTATGGCTGCTGCCTCGACGCGTACCCAGCAGATTGTTTCCGCTGCTGTAGACTTTTTGGCATTCAGACACATACTAGAGAAGGATAGAGAGAGAGAGAGAGAGGGAGAGAAAGAGGAGACTCCAATGACTCGGAAGTAAGTGCGAGAATGTCTATGCATCGCATCTCTTACTCCCACTCCCACTCCCACTCTCTCTCTCTCTCTCTCTTAGTGATTTTCATAGCTCAGTTCCTTCTGTGGCGTCTCCAACGGCCGAAGTGTTAATTTACGAAATTGCAAGAGAATTCATTGAGTTAAGAAGTTCTCTGGGCCGGGTCTCGTCTCTGGGTATCGTCTCCTGCCTCTCTGCCTTCTATCGCTTATTTATGCATGTAAATGTGTCTGTGTGTGTGTGTGTGTATACCCGATACTTCCCGCCCATGCCCCGCGTGCACACAACACGTTTATTTCCACCTCTAAATATTCTTTGGCCCAAAATGCCTTTGAGCCTTTCCTCTCCACTAGTTTTATTTAGTGCAAAACTCTCTTTCTCTCACTCTCACTCTATCCCTCTCCCACACACCCTACTTCCTGCCACCCACCTTGCCCCACGCCCACTGCATGTTTATAGTGTCTGCCGGTGCCGCTGCTGCCACTGCTGCCACTGCTGCTGCTGCTGCTATCAGAGCGCTTCGATCTTGGTAAATGGAAATTTACACGTTAACACTTTTGGCCGCTTGTAAGTGATTTGGTTTTAATTCGCTTGATGGCGTCTGTTGGCTTTCTTTCTGCCCCTCAGCCCCACTCTGCCCCACTAACCCACTCTGGCTCTGGTTCTGGCTCTGGCTCTGGCTATTTCGAAACATTTGTGGCAGCAACATGGTACCGGCCTTCGTCCTGCGGGACTCCTCTAGGGGCATGCATGTGTGTGTGTCCGTGTTCCGTACCAAACCGTGTTGCAAATGCTCGTAGGCGTGCCACACACCGACGAGTCTTTAGTCTATGTTAATTTTTGCTTTTATTCTCATGTTCTCTTTGTCTCTCAACATTCTCTTTGCACTCCCCTTCCCCCGCTGGCTTCTTCGCTCTCTCTTTTGCTGTTGTTTATGATGCAAAAGAATGGTAGATAAAAATGCCAGATTGAGGCATCTGCTTAGAAGTGTAGTCCACTTGCAACTGCAACACTGGAGACCAACCATACATACATACATACATGTATGCTGCTCCTGCTGCCTCCTCCGGTGGCAACCTAATCCTTGCGGCTGCCTCGAAGCCTCGTCGAAAAAAAGGAGCCCAACTGAAACATGGCCCACATTTGAAATTCACATTTGAGGCTCCACCTACGAGGCTACATACGGTACGGTACGGTACGGTACGGTAATGCCTGTGGATGCCACATGAAGGAGCTGCACTAATTTGCATATGGAGAGGGAGAGGCCAGAAGGGGACGGGAACGGAGTCTCCTTCTGCGGCCACGCCTCCTGCTATCCACAGTTGCGGTTATCCCGGGCAGGCCATCAAAGGAGCTCTACGAGTATGTACTGCCACCCCTAGAGTCATTTTCGCGCGCCCAACTCCTGCCACTGCCACTCCCACCGCCACTCGAATGTCCTGTCGAATCCCTGCTCCAATTCCAATCGCAGTCGCTTATCTGACGGACGGAACGGAACGGAGCGAGAGTCCTTCTACGGGTATTTGCTGTGTTTGCCCGTGGGCCTTCGTTTGTTTGTTTGTTTTCACAGCATAAGGCGACAATCATGCGAATTTCATTGCCCCAAAGGGCATGCCACTGCCACTGCCACTACCACACACAGGCACACAGACACACAGTCACACAGCCACACAGCCATCGACGGACCATTGAAGAGACATTTCAACGTTTAACTAAATCAAATCGATATCGAATTTAGTTGTCAACGCGGCACAGCAGAGCACAGAAGTTTTTGCTTCTTTTTCAGTATGCTTCGAAATCGGAAGCGATTGGAAGGGGCGGTGGTGGAGGGGCTTTGGGTTTCAATTTGGCCTGAACTCGTGGCCTAAACCTCAAAGTTGGCAATGAAATGTGAAACATAGAGAGACACAAAGACAGAACGACAGAACGACAGAGCAACAGAGAAAAGACACTGTAACCGAAACCGAAACCGAAGGCAAAGGCAAAGGGAAAGGAAAACTTCTTCGTGTGGCGTGGCGCAGCGTCCCCTCCCCTCTCCTCTCCTCTCCTTTCCGTTTGGCAAAACTTCAACTTTCAACGATTCTTCGGGGGGTTGCGTGTCCTTTCTGTGTGCGCCGCGTCCTGTCTGGCTGTCTGGTGCGTGTGACCGCATGACAAAAAGCCACAGGTTATGAGTTTTTCATTACATTCGTGGCATGCACCCTTGCCTGTCCCATGCCCCCGTACCATCCCCTATTCCGCATTACTTTTATGTGACTTTTGTTTCAGTTTTGGGGATTCTATTCGCTTGGCAGTCCACCAATTCCTAATTGCACGAATTAGTCGTCGCGCGGTTTATGGAAAGCGTCCGATTTGATGAACTTTCTAATGCTTCGAATGGGGTCATGCCTCATGCCACGGGGCGATTGTGCTGCACTTAAAGAAGCATGATATGGGCATGATATGGGGACTCTAAGATTATTCCTCAATGCATGCGTTTTAGCCAATATTTTTATATGTAGCTATCGATGGCCCTGCCGCAACGTCAACGATCGATACTAATCGAATGCCTTCCTTTGATTGTCGTATTATTTCTTATTATTTATTTATTATTAGGTATATATTTTTTATTTATTATTATTTGCATATCCCATCGATGTGTGAAATTTGAACACTCTCAAAACTCACTCTTACAATTGAATACATAAGATAAGATAAGATAAGATAAGAAATAAAATTCATGATTTATTTATTTATTTAAAAAAAAGGAGAACAACATTTTTGTTTTTAATTATAATTTTTCATATGATTTATGTGGTTTGTGGATGGGTGCCGCGGCGCCACGTCCTGTGGCACCGACTGTAATCCCTCGCTCCTGGAAGGGCCATAATTCGGTTTAGATTCTGTTTCGGGGACCGTTTCAATCGATTGGGGTGGGGATAGCGGCTAGGGGGGGGGGCTAGGGGAGGCTAGGGGGCTAGGGGCTAGGTGCATTGCACTCCAAAATCCTGTGCCACAACTCATTTTCCATGCTATTGCCTCTGTTTGGATGCGCAATTAAAAGCGCTGCCGGAATTACCGTTAATGGCCGCAGCTGCAGTTGCAGCAGCAGCGGCAGCGGCAGCGGAGGCATCCGTGATTGTTTTTTCGTTCCGGGTACGCCCCGTCGCCGTCTCCGTCCGTTGTTTATCCATTGTTGTTGCCGTTGTTGTTGCTGTTGCACTTCCTAGGGCCCAAATGCCGATTTCTGGCGATTCGAGCGATTTCGTTGATTACATTGTGGATCTGCAGCAACCTCGTGCCTCCTGCTTCCTGCCTCTGCAACAGGATGGGGCATGAATTGGTGGGGATGGGGGTCGTGTGTGTGTGTGTGTGTGTGTGTGCGTGCCTAATGAACAAAATTCGACGGGGAGGCGGCTCCAGCAGCGGCTGCCATGTGCATGACCAGAAAATTGAACTTCGGCCAAAAACTGAGGAACGACAAATGGCCTGAAGGGGAGGGGCGTGGGATGTGCAGAACCGCCAGGGCCGCTGACCATTCCTGTGTGTGAGTCCTGCGTCCTGGGCCTATGTCCTGGCGGTTGTGTTCTGCGGATGAAAGGGGTCCTTCCCAGAGAGCTGTGTCCTGTGCGTGGCTTTGCGGCCCTGTCACTTCTAATGACCAAAAACGGCCATGCAACATGGCCATGCAACACGGGCAGGCGCAACACAGAGCAGGAGAAGAGGCAAGGACACGAATGGAGCGGCAAACGCCGTTAATTTTGTTTAGTTTTCTTTTGTTTGTCTTTTTTTTGTTTTTCGTATGTTTTCCATGCAACACACGCATTCCTTTGTCGGATGCAACCGCAGCCGTGGGGCGCCTCCACGCGGTGCCCCAGTGGAATTTCAATATACCCGAGCCCGCCCCCACAGACATTTCCGTGCAATCGGAATCCGTAATCGATGGCAATTGCTCAGAAGCGCAGAAGAGTTTGTGCTGATTGCTAATTCCAGACGTCGGCCGCCCCTTAAAGCCGCCCCTTAAAGCCGCCCCTTAAAGCGGATGGGATGCCACACTTGGGTTAGCCACTCAAGTCGATGACCATCCAGCGGCAGAAGCGGCACAAGTAGCAGCAGCAGCAGGTGCCGCACAACAGACCACAAAACACAGGCATCGAAGGCAAATGAAATCAAATGGAGATTGTTCCCATGCTCCTGCCTGGCTTTTGGCTCCTGGCTCTTGGCAATTCATTTTTTATATAATTCGAATGTTTGTGAATGCAAATGCCGAAGTCCTCTCGAGTGGATGGGTCCCCGACCTCCCCCAATCGATGCATTCTGGCTGTCAGGAGGACTGGAGGACTGCCTCTGGCATGGCCAACAACTAATAACACTTTGAGTGTGCGGCTGCTGTTTCCCTGTCTAGCTGTCTGGTGTCTGGCATATTTGGAAAAATTGCAAGCACCTTCGGATGACTAATGATGTGGGGCAGGCGGCAGCTGGAAGGAAGGGCAGCTGTAGGTGGGGGGATATGCACTTGCAGATGGAAATGATGTGCAATATAGCGATGAATGGAATGTTCGATGGGAGAAAAGTTGAAGAAAGTTTCAGAGCTTTGGACAGCCATTGATACGCTACTCAAAATCCAGAGACAGCTCGTTAAATGGAAAGAGAGCGAGCGAAAGAGAGAGAGAGAGAGAGAGAGTGAAGCGAGAGCCGTGGCAATCCAAAAAGTTTCCCCGTAATTGTGTTCGAAATGTTGGGAACAATTAACTGTGGATGCAGCTCCAGCAATCTGCAATCCACTGCAACGCCGTGCCGGTGAAATCACAACCGTGCCACAAACACAAAACTTTTCCACCGGACTTGGACCAGAAGAGGGTAAGAGTAGGGGGAGCAAGGGGAGCAACGCTAAGCCGCGACCGCTGCAACAATTACAGCAGCAAATGCCGCAGCATCTGCAGCGTTGACCAGTCACTTGGTTTTGGGGCAGGACTTCTAACAACGCTGCAACGCCGAAGATGCCGCAAAAGGAGAAGCATGCGGCATGCGGCCTGCTGCATGCGGCATCCAACCTCCAAACTTGAGCAACCGGAAACACGTGAATTAGCGCAAATCGCAATGCGGCAGCGAGAATTGAGAAGCAGTCAACTGCAGCGACGCGTCGCGTCGCGTCGCCAAGCCATCTGTGGCTTAAACTTGTCCAAAACTACGCTTCGGGATGTTCCCCATCCGCTGTGCGCTCTGCGCTGGGGCAGTGGCAGTGGCAGTGGCTGGCTGGGTCTAGAACTAGGATTTGGTGGCAAGCAGCAGCTGCGTAAAGCTCATTAAAGGAAGCCAACACTAAGCCGAAGCCACTGGAGCTGGAGCTGGAGTTTCTTCTGCTCCTCGAGAGGTTTTCATATTTCATGCATCTCCCCGCGAAGTACGCGCCAACACGGAACAGACGTCGCTTGATCCCCTGCTGCATGCCCCTGCTTCCAGCTTCCTGCTTCCTGCTTCTTGCCACTTGCTTTCTTTCTGCCTTCCGCCAAACTCCGAGGAGTCTCTGGAAAGTTTTTTCGGCTTCAGTTCAAGAGACGCATAACTCTTGCGCTGTCCCATCCGGCGGGGCATACGCACCGCTTGGCGTTAGGCGTTAGCTGGGATGTGGCAGGGTGTTGTTGCACGTTGATCTGGTTGTAAGGTGGGATGTATGGGCCAAGCCACGGAGTCGCATGTAAAACATTCGGCCAAGTGATACGCACCATAAACTCCACAATTTATAGCGGAAGTGCAAAATACGAAAATAGTTCCGTGCACCGCCCACTCGCCCGGCCCGGCCCCGATAAAAGGCGGCAAAAAGTTGCAAGTTGCAAGTTGCAAGATGGTGGTGGAGCAGCATTTTGCTACTTGTCCGCTCTCCCCTCGGTTCCCATTTGATAAATGCGGCTAATTTCAACAGCTATTCGGTTGGCAATTATGCACGCTCTCGCTTGATCAGTGGTTCACTCCCACACTGGTTCAGTGGTTCACTCCCACACTGGTTCAGTGGCTTTCTCACTCACTAGTTGTTCACTATTTTACACTTGTTTAGTGGTTCAGTGGAAGCAGTGAACAAGGCAGGGCCAAACCTTGAGTAAACAATTTGTAAACATTAATTAATTAATTAAGCTTATACAAAAAAATATTAAACAATCGTTTAAATTATTTGTATTGGGTTTCAATATATGTATGTATGTACAGTGCGGAAGAAGAGCATATGTACGTGAGGATTGTGAGAAGATTGTAAAACAACAGAACGATAATTCATTTTATTGCGTAGTGTTTCATGACTCAGGGTGGTTCAGGACAAGTATGTAGTTTATGCACATCTATTTAAGCTTTAGAACTTTAGAAGCTTTAGAAATACGATCTTATCTTGTGTAGAAATGGGGTATAGGTATCATAATGTTGATACCACGTGTGCCTCGGCACAAAAAAGTTCATGCTTGTATGCGTGATTGCTTTTCGATAGATGGAACATCTTTTGGTTAAAATATACATTTTTGTTGTCTTTTTGTTCAGATGGATCGATGCTATATCCGTTGTATTTCTTGGGTCTCCTCATCGATTAGTTCGTTCCATAAAGCATTCCACTTGTGGATGAATCGGAAATTTTGTTGTCTTTAAATTGGATTTTTCTGGAAAGTGTGGCTAAGCGTCCGCTGATGGGTAATTGCGTTTCCAGAACGAGGAGGAACTCCCTCCAACAGAGCGAAGGGAGGAGGGAGGGAGGGAGTGGAGCCTGGTCGCGGCTCCAGCCGATGCGTCGGCTTGGCGTTGGGTTTTATGTATTTACTCAATTTATTTATGGCTGCATTTCTATAATAAATGTTTAATTTATTTAAATATGATTAAAAAAGCGTAGTCGTGGTGTAAATCAGAACGTTTTTGCACATTTATTATTCGATGCGAAGCGAAACGAAACGAAACAGAGCGGATCCCCTGATCCCTTGATCCCCTTAACCCCCTTCTGTGGAATATACATAAAGTATTAAGTGCGAATATGTATAGGAAATCGGGTGAGAATTTATGTGCGGTCAGATTACTGCATTCGGCGCCAGAACCCCCGCACCCGCACCCCCACCCCCACAGCCGCAGAGAGGCTCTGTGCAGGCTCCGCGTAATTCATGGTCTTGGGATGCGCGGTGGGTCCGAATGGTGCTCATCTCTTGGAAAACTACGCAAACAACTTGAAAATTCATTTGCTTTTGCTTTTGCTTTTGGTTCGGCTTCGGCTTCTGCTTGTCAGCCAGCGGCACTCCAAAAAGTACGCTACACAAATGCGCAGTGACAGGACATGGGGAAAGGGATGCGGCAGATGCGGCAGATGCAGCAGCCACAGTAGCAGAAGTAGCGTTGCGGTTTGCTGCATATCGTTGTGGTTGAGTGCATCAAACATCAATCAATTCAATGGTACTTGAAACACACACATGTACATACACACACAGACACACACAGACACACACAGATTCACAGAGATGGAGATGCACATGCAGATGGAGAATTGAAGATACAGATACTACGATGATGAAACTTTGAGCCATTGAAATTTAAGAGACCGACGAGAGACGAGAGCTCGTAATGAAAAGTGGAAGACACATGCAAGCCACAATATTTAGTACATGACAGAATACACACAGATACTCGTACTCCTGACTGAATACAGATACACACACACACACATATGTACATACATACATGGACAGGGGACTCCTGGGAATACCACAGATAGACGGACGGACGGACGGACGGACGGACGGATGCATCAACAACTTTTGTTCGTCGGCCTTCCATCATGGCAAATCCATAATGACAGCTTCTCGATGGCTTTATCGTTCGGTTCGTCCTGCTGTTCGTTCAGTGGGAAAGAAAAACACGGTAGAAAAATCCCTCCTGCCTCGTGTGGCAGTAGGAGGTTGCATGTCAAGCAGCCGGTTGACCGTTGGAGTCTGAACTCTGTGTGGCAGAGGGGCACAGCCGTGTCCAGCTTCTGATAAATGTTGTAAATATGCAAGTGGCCTCTGGGGAGGAGCAGGAGGAGGAGAGGGATGAGTGGCATCCACAACACATCTTTTATAATAAAACGCTCCATGATTGCCGTGTGCTCTCCTAGTTTTCCTTCGATTCGACGAAGCAACTTGAGAGATTGCCATGAGGGGGGCACATGCCGCCGGGGTAGTGTGGATAAGTGGACTCCTGAATGATGGACTGAATATTGTGTTTTGATGAGCAGTTAAACAGCGCCTTGCACTGGCCTCACCCCTCCTCTGATCTCCTCTCGTCTCCTCTTTGGCTGCTGCCCCAGAAATCACGCGGCTAATCAACGAGGCGTTGCAGCGCCTTACCCCGTCCTGCCCTGCCACTCGAGTCGCTTTTTGGGGGCGGTTGACAATAAATCTACCCCATTACGTTGCTTGCAACACAATAAATATCCGCCTTTGTCTCATAAACGAAACGAAATGTGCCTGCCGCAAATCTCAACGACCCACCGCACGGACCCACCGCAAGACCTTTGGTTGCTTCGGTTGCTTTTGTTGCTCGGCATCTCACAACAATTTGCTTGCAAATAAAATTGTGGCGCAAATTAAGCGTATAAATAAGGCCGCACAGAGCCCTGCCCCAAGACGCACATCCGGTCGCCCAGTGGTCGCCCCCAATCCACCGGATTTCCTACGACATGGCCGTACCGTCGCTCATCATCAGCCTCAGCATCATGTCGGTTCTGTTGCCATGGCATCGCATCCTTCGAGCCTGGATCCTTGGATCCGTTGGAACTTTGGCAATTGATGCCACGGCGATGCCACCACCATTCACATTCACATTTCCTTTCCCATTCCCACAGCCATTCCCATTCCCATTCCTTGCGGACTACTCGTAGAAATGGACCCAGAAATCGGCCGCAAGGTCGAGTTGCGCCTGCCGCCTGCCGCTTGTCGTTATTAATTTATTATGAAAATCTAAACGACTTAAGTGGAATAATATGGGATAAATTATTAAAATTTATGTGCTTTCGAAGGAAGCCCAGGCCCATGAGCAGGAGCAGGAGCGGGAGGGGGAGCGGGAGTCCTGTCGTCTAGTTCTCGGCGAAGCGCCATCCGGTGGAGCGATGGAGACACCATTTGAAAGGCAGCCAAAAGTTTTTCCTGGGGGGCATACTTCACTTTAATTTCTTTTGGCTGCGACGATGCTTCTTCCGTTCCGTTCCATTCCGCTCCGTTCCGTTCCCCAATGGAGCCACCGATGGTGCCACCGATGGAGCAGCGGAAACAAGAAGTTGAGTGATTAAGTGGGCCGCTTTTTGCACTTATGCTTTTTGCATAATTTGTCGGGGAGCCTAATTTTGGGTTGGGCCTTGGGGAGTTGCTCAAAGGTGGAGTCGCAGAAGGATTTTCCCCAAGAGGCGCCTCGCGGAGGTACAGTAGAGAGTACAGAGAACCGAAAATGTCGTAAAACTTGTGTCTAACTGACTGCCTGCCTGCCCCTTCGAGTGGCAACTTTTAATTAAAGGCCCACGGACGAGGGAGAGATTTAGTGTCACTTTCGGAGCACGAAGCAGTTTGTTGCTGCGACAAGGACAAGGATTTTTATGTGTGTGGCAGATAGGGCTCCCTCCTGCACCTCCGAGCACTTGAAATTTTCGATTCGTTTTATTGAAATTAATCGAATAATGGGCCAAATGCCACACGGAGTCGCAGACGTGCGGGCGGGGGGGAGGCTCTCTCGGATAAAAACAAAGGGGAACAGGACCCGACCTGAGACGAGACTCCGACTCCGACTCTGACTCTGTGAGTTTTATGGGGCACTTGTTTCGCGTTAATCGCAAATCGTAAACTAAGCATTTTTACGGCACCTGCGGTAATGGATTACCAAAGGCGGAGAAGAGGGGTACTGGGTGACGGTTGTGGGAGGGGGGAGGGGGTATACATCCATACCCATACGCACTCGTCATTGGTTGGAAAATTAATAAAGTTAAGTGTCGAGCAACAATAAAAATGGAATTTCAGTGGAGCCGCCTCGAGGCGGCTGCTCTCCATTCTCCTGCTTTCTCCTGCTCGCTTTCTCTGCTTTCCATCTGTCACTCTGTGAATGTGAATGTGCCTGTGTGTGTGTGTGTGTGTGTGTGTGTGTGTGTGTGTGTGTGTGTGTTTGTGTGTTCCATAGGGAGGGGGCAACAAGTTAGCGAGGCGTGAACCATTCGCCCCGAGGTAATGTCAAGCACATTGGTGCCATGGCCATGCCCGTGCCCGTGTCCGTAGCCCGTGTCCGTGTCCCCCCCCCCCAAAGGCGGGATCTGCGTTGGAGGGGGAGAGTCCGGTTATTGCTTTGGTTTGCAATAATTGCAAAAGTGCAATAAATTTTGTTTTATTTCTCGGTTTAAACTCAAAGTTGAAGTACGGGCAATAGAAACGAGGCCTAAGAGGCAAGAGGGAGGGCTTTCAGAGGGGCAGGAGATCTTGCCACACGATCTGGCTATGCGAAATCGTCGGTTGCATGTTGATTGACAATCGCTGTAGTTGCCGAGACAGTGGCTGTGACTGGGGCAGTGCCAGTGGCCGCAGCGGCCCTCTGATTGCGATTTATGGCACGTTCCCGGCTCGATTGTTGCTGCCACATATCTGCGGGGCCACAAAATGCAGATGCATGCAAGATGCAGGGGCACATTATCGGGAACCACCCCGCCACTCCATATCAATGACTTCACACACGTGCGCCTTCCGCTGTCAATTACCGGGGACAAGCCCGTGCCGCCAGACACCAGTCACCAGTCACCGACACCACGGAGACCCCGGCCACCCCGACACGGACACGGACACAGACATGAAACGAGGACATGGACATGGACATGGACATGGTTCCTCCGCGAGAAGTTGTGCGGAGAAATTAAATAAGTAAAACACGGTCGTTGGACGTCGGGGATGTGGCTGTTGCACTCTCCGGCAATAAAAACCGAAGGCAATAAAAAAAAGAACTTGCCTGACACCCCACATACCAACGCATTGAATGTCCCTGGTGTGTGTTTGTTTCACTCTCTCCCTGCTTGTGTGTGTGTGTGTGTGTGTGTGTGTGTGTGTGTGTGTGAGACTTAACACGAAGTCGATGGGCACATTTCCGGCGTAAAAATCTCCACTCGCCGCAACGTAAAGTCGCTCCGCTGCTCTTTTCCGTCCGCCCGTCCGTCCGTCTGTCGTCTGCTCGACGTGGCCCGTCTCGCGTTGCAAGTTGCGTGCAGCGTTGGCCATTCGTTGGTCATTCGGCGAGCGATGCATAAATCACACAATAAAACCCATAAATTTCGTATGCAGCGAGAAGTCGGGCGGGCGAAAGCGACAAAAACTTGAGCGCAAACTGTGGCCTGTGGAAGCCGGAGCCGAAGCTGGAGGCAAGACAATGTAGGAGGGGGGGGGGGAAACAACTGAAGCCAGCGAAGGAGAGGGGACCTATTCGTATCTCGCAGTGACATGTGGATGTGCCACAAATCAGAGATACTTCTGCAGGGCAGGGCAGGGCATATAGTAATCCCCCATTAAGGGAGAGAGTCTTCCATCTGCAACCATTTCCCGTAGATCTGAGTGAGTATCTTTAAAGAAAAGATATCTGAGATACAGGTAGATTCAACTACTTAAACTTCTGCTGATTGAGATACTTTAATTTCATAAAGGATCCATCATTAAGTGTGCGAAGTCTATCGACTGCACCCGTAGAAACTTGACTGCAATCGACCGAGTAGCGCTGCTGCATGACACGTTGAACAGATAAACGCATGACAAGGGGGAGAAGAGAAGAGTGAGAGAATATACATATGCTTAGTATGGATTCCAAAGATCCTAAGTGATCCAATATTGAATGAAGAGTATGCCGCAGTTGCCGTTGCCAAACAGACAGCTGGCAGCTGTTAAAACTTGAAGTTGCAATTGCAATTAATACCTGAGGAGTGGAGTCCCCGAGCAACCGGAGGAGCCGAGATGCTGGCCGAGATACTTGGCTATGCATTGCATGCATTTCATTTGATTTACTTGTCCTCGTCACCGTCTCAGCGACTGAGCAGAGCAGAGCAGGTGGATGCAACTGCCTTCCGTTGGAGCTGCTACTGGTTACTGCCACTGGTGTTGCTGCCACTAAACACATTGTGCGCAAATCCCAAGCCAAATCCCAGACGTGCTGTTGCACTGCCTGTTGGGCAGCAACGGAATGGATGCGAGTGGCTGCGGCAAGAGAGGATTGGAGAATGGGGCATGGGGCATGTGAATGGAATTGCATTGGCATCTGAACTGCATTGACAGCATTTTAGAGTGAGAGGCGGACTGAGCGGGCTTGGAGGCTTGCAGCTCAGTGGAAGGAAGCCTTTAGGGGCAGGGTGGGCGTGGGCGTGGGCGTGCCATTGCACATTTTAGTGGCATGTTTGTGCTAATTTATTACGCCTGCGAAGCATAATGCCTGCCGCCTGCTGCCTGCTGCCTGCCACCGATGCCATCCGGTGCTGGTGCTGCTGCTGCTGCTGTCCGGCGCCGAGGGTACAGAGTGCCGCTGCTGCATGCCACATTACAAATCGACAAACACACTGTGACAGAGAGCGAGCGAGAGAGAGGGAGTGTCACAGAGGGACAAACAGAGAATGGCATAGAGATGGAGTGTTAAGCAGAAACAGAGACAGAGACAGGCCTCGGGGGCATGCTGCAAATGAATGTCTAATTAATTAAAGTGCGAACTGCTCGTTGGCTCTCGATTTTGGCAGCGGGCATTAATTGCCGGGCACTGGGCACCAGGCACCGGGCACCGGGCGCCCAAGCAGTAAACATATTTAGCATTCCATATCCTTCGTCCTTCTGCAGTGTCCCCTGCAGTAGTCCCCTGCCACAGATCCCAATGATTTGTTTGATTTATAGACACTGTTGTACTCTCCCGTGTGGCCCGCGCTCCATGCTGCATGCTGCATGCTGCAACAATATTCCATGCACTTTCTATGCAATTTTTGTGTTTTTCTATGGAATGAAATGCAATTTTCCATGGCGGCTAGTCCGTCGCTGGTCTCTGATATTTTTACCCAAATATATTATCATTTGGCTTTGGGGCAGAACAGAACTCTGCTCCGTTCCTCTGCCCAGCGCATCTGTGGCGCATCTGCAGTGCCACCCTTTCACCCCTTTCCCTCTCTCTCTCTGCCCCTCTTCATCTATGCGCACAAAGCTTAGCGGCACATAAATAATACATTTGTATCGTTACATTTTCCCCCATCATTCTATCTGTGTATCTATGTATGTCTGCCTCCCCTATGGGTGTGTGTAGTGTGTGTGTGTGTGTGTGTGTGTTTGGGGAACATTAACAATTTATCAGTGAATCGAAAAAGCAACAAGCCAATAAAAATCACTCCGTTTGACCGGTGACACTGCAACATTGCAGCCTGGCCCCATCCAACCACCGCATTGCCGCATGCCCCCCATCCGTTATCCAGCCCTTCTACAAATGTACGTATGTATTTATGTATGTATGTATGTATGTCCCCCACGCGGCTAGTTTTTTGCTGCCTCCAACATCATTTTTGCCCGTTAGCCCGTTTGGCGCTACAAATGTCAAATGGCATTGCAATATTGATGTTAGAGTACATGGAGCGACATGCGAGGCATTCTAATGGAGGGAAGGTGGGTGGCAGGGAGGTGCAGGATGGAGAGGGAGTGCACTGCAATAAACGCTTGAAGGATATGGGCGTATAAAGAAGGATTGCAATCGATCCCAATCCAACATCATGAAATATGAGTTCGAGTCGCCATTTTTCTTAGAGACTTAAATTCGATGAAGAGTAAAATTCATCTCGAAGAAAAGCCTGTCTGAAAAATCAACTATGGAAAATCGTTACGCCAATCATTCTCCATGCAACATCCATACTTTATTCCTCGCTTTTGGTACGCCTCAGAACCTTGCGTGAAGTGAAGAAGGAAACAATTTGTTGGCATATTTTCTATCGATCGAATCTCGACTAATTTAACAGAACTCTTGAATGACGCCAATTAGGTTTCAGAAATGGCATTTATTATTAATTTTCCGTTATATGTTCTCATTCTTTTTTGAGCCGTAAATAAAAGAGTTTCGTATGGGATTCGATTACTTTTATCCAGTATTTTAGTTTCCTGCAGACTTTGGAACTATTAAACCGATTTATGTTGAGCTTTATTGAGAAAAGCGGAAGGCTCTGTCCACCATTTTTCAAAAATGAACAATTTCGAATAATTTGTTGTCGAAATTGAAAATGTTGAAATCCGAACGAATAGAAATTAAAAAAATGCCTATTCTTGCGATTTTGGCCAAATTACCCTGCCCCATTCTATATTTTATACATACATATTTTATAAAATCCAAATAAAATAAGGTTTAGTCATTTAAATTTTAACAAATTTTGAAGCTCTTCAAAATAACTGACTGTGGCACAATTTCATACATATCAGCTTCTGAGGAGTGACAAACCGATAGCTGCATCGTTTTGTAACATATCAGAGGCTGAAATGTAGAACATCTATCGGCTTGAGCTCTGACTGAAGCTCGCCGATATTAATGTATAAAGTGGGTGCGAAATTCAAACGCTAATTGTGAACCTACTTGCGCTTGGGCCCCACTGTCTTAGTTTTTACTCGATCCGCACAAGATAATGCATGTCCCGGTAAGCAGCAAAGGTCACACTTGTGAAGCTCTCAGAGCATTCCCCTAGCCAGTGTCTTCGATTTGAAAAGTCCTATCGAAATAGGCTGCTAGACGTGCTTGGTCCTTCGTTAAACAGAATTAAATTACCGCCTTCGAAAGGTGTATGATGATATCTTTGGATTGTTTATTTTTAAAAATCTACTGGATGCACTGTTGGCGGTGCAGTCGTAGTGTCTGTTGTTGAACATTAACTGATAACATCGCTACGAACTGCGAAAACACACACAACTATATATGTATGTATCTGTATAGTTAGTTGATATACAGGGCTTATTTTAACAATTGCTTAATAGAGAGAGTTACGATATACATATGTATGTAGATGCGCTCCTCTGAGAGGAGGCTGAATATGTTGCCACAGATTTCCGTTTATACAAAAATTTCAGTTTTGTTTTTGCTTTTTCGTTCCTTGCCTTTCCTTCAAATATCACTCCAGTAGCTAACCCCTAAAGCCAATACTATCCCTCCCCCCTCGTATACCACGCAAATCTCTGGATCGAAAGAAAACATAAAAAAAGACAGTTTTGGGACTAAGAGAGGGTAAGGAGAGAGTGCGGAGAGAAAGAGAGCTGCTGAAATGATAATTGCATTTATTTTGGCATGAGAAATGTAGTCGGTATAAAATTAAACTAAACAATTACTAAATTAAAATATAATAATCACAAATACGCCGTAAACTGTACAACAAATTCTGATCTAATCTGGTTTGCATATCCCTCCCCCCCCCCCCCCCCCCCCATCCCATACCCCATACTGCACCGCACTGCACTACACTCTTTTTTGTATCACAAGGGAATGATAATGTATCCGTATGTTCTTTGAACTTCTATCCAAGAAATGGGTTTGTAAAAGTAGCGAACGGTTTTCCAGGCTCCCCGGAGGGGGGATGCAACAAAGGGAAGGACGGAGTGAAGAACGTTGGGAGTAGGTTTCTGGTCGGTTCCTGCTCTGAAAGTATCTGTATCTATGTATCGAGTTTCTACAAGGGGAGGGTTGTTGTTTTTAATCTACTCTTAGGTTCAGACTCTTTGCAGCTTTTGGTCACAAGAATATTCTACTTCCAAAGCAGAGGAGAGGGTGTAAGTGTACGTGTACGTGTGTACGGTACGTGTACGGGGAGAACCACTACGTGGGCAAGCCTATATATAGATCGGTATGTAGAATATAGTATCTATATCTACGCCTATGTCTCTATGTAAATTTAAATTCCGTTTTGTTTTCCTTTCTGTAGAATTCTGAATGTTTTGGTTTTGGTATGCAGAACAGAACAGACCTACAGCTACACTATCTATGTGTCTATCGGGTGTCTGATCTATAGAATATATATATATATATAATTAGAACCGTGTTGTAGTTGTTGTTGTAGTTGTATAATACCCTCTGGCGGTAAATGTATCTATGTATCAGTGTTTGTGTGTATGTATGTATGTGTGTGGTGCTGTATAAACGTACAAAGCTTGAAGGAAGGAGAGAATGTGAATATCTACACTGATCCCTGCCCTTAACGCGTATTTACAGATACTCCTGGGGCGGCAAATAGTATCTAACAGATGAACTACAGATAGGTACGGGCTACAGATAGTTAGATCCGCTTAGCGGATCATGTGCAGCTTCCACCGTAGCACAAAGTATGCGATAATGCGGAGGGCAAAGAATATCCCTGTCAGGGCCACGGCATCCACCCAGAAGTGGGCATTGTCCATGGACATCTCCTCGAGAAACTTCTTGGGCAGTCGATAGTGGCAGTACATTTGATTGCACTGCAGCTTGGCGCGATCCATGCCATAGATGGCCACCATGGCGCCTGAAAGGAGATGGGATTGATTACTCGGTTACACTTGGCGTGGGAATGGAAGTGGTGTCAGTTCTTACCCTCAAATCCGTAGCGCACATAGCTGACGTACGTGACCCACTGCAGGTAGCCCGGGATGGTGTCAAAGTTGACGAAGAACCCGGAGAACAGTATTGTGGGAATGGTAGTGACGGGCCCGAGGAATACCCCCGTCTCGATGTTCATCCCAGCGCCGATGAGCAGCCCCAGCGACTGCGCCACAAGCGAATTGAGCACCTGGATGAGCACGAACATGGAGACGCGGTTCCACTCCATTGGCTGTGATGTCAGGTAGTACACCACCAGAACATAGACGCTAGAAAAGACAATCTGGGAATGGGATGGAAGAAGGACAAGTGGATCTTTTAGAATACTGGAAGCCGAAGAGGAAGAGGATTGTGGATTGAAGACTCACCTGAAAGGGCATGTCCGCTATCGTCTTGGCAAAGTAGAACGCCTTGAGAGAGTACCAGTAATTGAGATGCTCCCGCACGAACACGGACATTTCAGTGGGAACTGGGGATTGGAGAATGCATATAATACATCAGTAAGGCATTGGAGGAGAATGTCCTCGAGGACGATATCCACTTACATGTCAAAATGGTGGGCATCATGGCCGTGAAGGTGGTAAACAGAGACACGAAAAAGATGCAGCCGGCGTTGCTCATGATCTTGGAGGCCTCGTTGCCCACATCGTAGTAGATCATCCCGATGATGGCCCCCACAATCACGTGCGAAAATAGACGCATGTGCGTCAGCATCCTGTCCCGCAGGATGGTGCGGAAGGAGCGCTTCAGGAGGATCCAGAACTGCGTCCAGCCGCTGGTGGGGAATCCCGTCTTGTTCGGTAGGGTCACCACGCTCTCGTGCGAGTCCAGCAGCGAGGTCATGCATCCAACGACGCCGCCACTGGGTGGCCCCCCGACCGAATTGTGAAGGGCACCGCCGCCTCCCTTGGAGGAGCTGAAGCTGCAGCTGTCCTCGTTGGTCTGGGGCATAAGAATGACGGCGCTGCAGTCCGAGTTCTGCGACTGTTGCGCCTCGAGTTTCGGTGGTTTCAGATCCGCATCGGCATCGGCATCCAGGGGATGAGAATCCCCTGTGAGGAGGCGTGGCTTCTCATCCTCCAGATGGAGGGTGGTACTCTCCGCGGCCTTGGGCGGCAGGAGCGTGAGGCAGTAGTCCTTGTGGGCGTACTTCTTGCATGCCCCGCTCTTGACGGCATCGACGAGCTTCGGCACTGCATCCCCGTACTCGCCAGAGGCTACCTCCAGGATGTAGTCCGCGGGATTGTGGTACGAAGGACACTCATACCCGAGGGAGGACAGATACGGGACCAAGCCCCGCACACGACCCTCGTAGACGCACTGGCCCTGGGCCAGCAGGTACAGATGGTCGAACTTCTCGAAGAGACGCGCCGACGGCTGGTGGATGGTGCAGACGATGGTGCGCCCGCCGCGGGCCAGCGATCGGAGCAGGGAGATCAGCTGGAAGCAGGTGGAGCTGTCCAGCCCGGAGGTGGGTTCGTCGAAGAACATCACCGGGGGATTGTTCACAAGCTCCAAAGCGATAGACAGGCGCTTTCGCTGCCCTCCCGAAAGATTGCAGGTGAGCGTGTGCACAGACTCCTTGAGGCCAATGGTCTCGAGGATCTCTTGCACCACCACCCGCTTTGCGTACGATATCATGTGCTTCCCGAGCTTGAGATTGGCCGCCACCATCATGGCCTCGCCCACCGTCAGATTGGCGATCAGCACATCGTCCTGCATGATGTAGCAGGAGAGTTTGCGGAATCTGCGCAGGTTCCTCTCTTTGCTGTTGATCAGCACCGATCCAGACAGTTGGGCAGTCCTGAATGGGGATACACACAAACGGAAGAGATTAATAAGTGCCATCTTCAAGGAGAGAAATGTATTCCGTCTTACTTGTAGCCCGCCAGGATGTTCATCAGCGTACTCTTGCCTGCCCCCGAGGGACCCATGATCGCTGTGATCTCCCCGTTGCGGAACTTTCCCGAGACGCTCTTCAGGATGGTCTTGCAGCCGCGCCGATGTCCGACGGCCACAGAATAGGATATATCACAGAACTCAATGTCCACGGGGGGCCGCTGGGGCAGGTGGGAGAGCGAGATGGTGCCCTTCTTCTGGTCGTTGGAGCTGCTGCTGCCATTGTTGAGCACTTTGGGGGCCAGAGCCACGCCCAAGCCCACGCCATTGCACAGGTTGTTCTGCGACCTAGAAAACAGTTCAAGCAGAAGGATAATCCAGGATTAGTGGGGGGCGGTTTCATTCAAAGGGCTGATTGGGGTTGGGTTACTTGAGCCAGCAGGGAGCTCCGTCCTCGGGTCTCCGCAGGGCGCTCACGCAACTGCCGTTTTTCGTAAGCTTTGTCTGCACAAAGGACATGGAACGCTGTCGGTGCATCTCCTCGAACGCCCCCACGTAGGCGGACCTTCGACGTTGCCCATCCTCCGCCTCCGCCTCCGCCTCCGCCTTCGCCTCGAAGCTGGAGTTCTGTATGCCACCGCCGCTATCCACGCTGGTGCAGCGCGTCAGTGCCATTTCCATGTTCGTGTTAATGTCTGTGTCTGCCCTTAGATATGTGCCCCGTTTAGTGGCACATGATGTGGCACCTTCCCTAACGACCTGAATGGGGGCAGTCAGTCAATCGATCAATCAGCAACATTTAGCGGCAAGCTGCAAGGGGAAACCAGAAACCGCCCAGAACGCCAGCGCTACAAAGGTCAGAGTTCGCCCATCGCGTAGGTTTCATTCATGAAATGTCGCTCCACAGCCGCAAACTCGGTAAAGGGGAGGGGAGGGGGCTGTGGTCTCCGAGTCGAGTGCGTTTCCATTAGTGTGGGGCCGATGGCCATTCGATTCGAGTGCAGACAGTGCGGGGGGGCCAATGCCAATTAACATTACATATCTTTCGGGTGCAAATTCGTTGAGCTAAGTGGGTGATTGATTGATTGATCGACTGATTGACTGATTGGATTCGGCTAGAGTAGGATCAATCAAATAGATGCAACAGATAGATACAAAAAAAAGTATTTGTATCTGTATCTGGGCATAGGTGCTTATCGCCTCAGCAGCAGATGAGGAATGAGTTCAAAGAGCAGTTCACATATCTCACAGATACGCACGCACGGCATCGCCAGCGGAAATCCATCGGGTTGCACGGACACGGGGCACATACTAGTTATTCGGAGAATGGCATCCCAGCAATTTGCCTCTAATTTCGTTGCAGTAAGCGGAGTCGAGGCGGTGCATCCATTAAAATTGAAATGGAAACTGGTGGAGTGACGCGGGTGGGGAGGGGTGGGGTCTCCCAATCAGCTGTTTGGCTGTGAGCCATGCGAGGCCTCTCTCTCTCTGCTAACTGCTTACAGAGATACAGATGCGAGCGAATACAACTACAGATACCGTGCCGCCGAATACAGGTACGGATACACGGGAGGAGGGGATACCACTACCAATAAATAATAAACAATTTTATCGTCATCATCGTCACGGCGGTGCTCTATACTCTATACTCTTTGCTTTGGCTTTGGCAAAAGGTTAATACACTTTCCATTTGAGGGGTTATTGCTTTTAGTTCTCCTATGGCACCAAGAATCCAATAACAGCGTACATCTAGCTCACTGTACACCTCTCTGCGAAGGCTTGAAACTTGACTCCTTTCCTTGGTCGCAGAGAAAACAAAAACAATATACATTGTGTGTGCATGACGCACAAAATTAATGGTCGATTCGAAGCGAATGCTTCAAAAGAAAATTCCCAATACTATAAAAACAAATTATATTTCTGGTGCAGCTCGACTCAAGAATAGCTTGTTGTTGTTGGGCTGCTCCTAAATTCCTAAAAGGCCTGCGCACCGATCTAGACGGATGCTTCAATGGAGCCCAAAAGACTGCTGAATATTTCATTTTGAACAGATAAGATCGGATTACTTTGCGAGTGTACTCGTATGTACGCATGTACATATTTGCCAGTTTGGATCCCTTAAAAACAGATCTAATCCCAAGACTGCTGGAACTTGTTTATAATTTTAATTCCAAACGGGGTAGAGCTTTCATGTGGCAAGAGTATCTACGGCTTCGCATTTGAAATTTTGTATTTTCTTGATTTTTCTTTGTTGTTGTTTTGCTTTGTTTGGTTTCAGCATTTGGCCTCTTTCGAAATACGATAAATATGAAACCCACCCCGCCTGCTTGCCCCAACCTCCCATTCCCCCATATCCGAAGCCGAAGCAACTTCAGCTGTATCTGTATTTCTAGCTGTGGCTTTGTCTGTGCATGTGTCTGTGGCTGTGGTTGTGGTTGTGTATCTATGAGTATTGCGAATCGTTTCCCGCGTATAGCTCGGTGCTCGTGCACCGAAAAGTTGGGTACATTTTAAGTGCGCATGCACTCGCTTGCACTCACTCGTGAGGAGGCGATTCGAGTGAACGAACCCAACGAAACGGGCAAACGAGCAGCTGAAAACTGAACGAAGAACGAAGCAGTTGTTGTGGCTAAGGGAGGGGAAGTGGCATGGGCGGGGGCGGGGGCGTGTAGAGGGGAACGCCTTTGGCTTGCAAAATGCACGCGACGATACACATGCACTTGCACTCGCATTCGAATAATGAAGGAATGAAGAAAGAGAATTGCAACCCCTGGGGCTGTAGAGGGCTGCAGAGGGTGGAACGCATGGGAGCCAACTCCCAGACAGAGATAGAGACAGAGACAGAGAGGTGGATGCGCCAGCAATATGCACCAGTGCACCCACAGGTCGCAGTTCAGAGTCCTCCCATGCAATTAAGTCGCTCAATTGGATTCGAAATTCAAGAAAGTCACGCAATCCTCCCCAGAAGGAGAACCAGAACCAGAACTACTCGACTGGGAACGACTGGGGGTGGGGGGAGGCGGGCGGATACACGTATTATCAATCTTAATGCGAGGTAATTGTAACATCGATTGTTGGCCCCCCTATATTAATTGATTGATTGCTGTTCGTGGAGTCCATAAAAAAGCTACGGCTACTGCTGCTGCTGCGAGTCCCGTTCGAACCTTGATACCATGGGAGAATGGTAAGAGTTTACATTGTTGTGTCCGCGCAGCACTGATTAAAGCTGCCAACCGGAAATATCAGCACTCGACTGTGGTATTAGATCATCCATCGCTTAACGACAATTAAACAGATCATAAATGCCAAAACCAGGGGCAGTGCCAGAGGCAGAAGTGCAGGCAGAGGGAACACTCTGAAACTACGGCTGTGTGGCACATTCTGGGGAAGGCGTTTAATCAACGAGAGTCAACGCATTCATTGCGGCAAATAAAACCATTAATCGCCCCGAGTTGGGGAATGAGAACTGAAAGATGAATCCACTTGTGGGGCAGCAGAACGAACAGAAACCAAAGAGAACTGTGAATAGCCATAAAGGATACTCTCGAGCAGAAGGTCAATCAAATAATCACACGGATGTGGGCGGTGCTTCTAGACCTCCGGCAGGACTGCTGACTTGCCCTCGAAGCGTAGGAGAAGGTCAGTCGATGTATTCTGCGAGTGGATTCACAGGTTGCAAGGCGTCACACAGTCTAACTGCCACACAATTGCCACTCCGCTCTCTCCTTTCTTGTCGGCACTTCACATTACATAACTCGCGGCGCGGCACAGGTTCAATTGCCAAAAAAAAAACAAAAAAAAGTTGCACACACGTAAAAAGCGACCCCAGCAGTCCCTCTGCTGCTGCTCCTCCTAGTGGGGGCGCATTCTTTTTTTTTGTCTAATATTCCTATCAATATTTAAAGCGAAAATCGGAGACAGAAGGCGCCACACACAGAGGCAATGTTGCCACAGAACTAAATGCCGCACGGAGTCCGACTGCAGACTATGGCACAACTTTGGACAGAAGGTTGTCGTGGCGTGGCGTGTCGTGGTGTGGTGTGGTGTGGCGGCTTGTTCGATTTTTCCAACAGCCCCAAAGGCACGCGGCGCCGCGAGGTCCGATGTTCCCTTTTCTGTTTCCCATTTGCCCTAATATAAGGTAAGGAGTACTTTTCCAACTGAAAGAAGTTGCACTCCATGCGAGAGGGTCATTTCTTTCGAGGATTCCATTTGTGGAGAGTATCCATTGTTCGGTATGCCAGAGAACACCCCGAACGACAGGACCCTTTTGTCTATGGCTTTTGCTCTTTAGCGGCATTTCATTCACTGCTGCTGCCACAGCCCCTGCCTCCTGCCATCCACTGTGTAGTGGATAGATACATTTGTGCGTTTGTTTGTGGCATATTATTTATGGGGCAACTAGGAAGGGGCGGGGCGGAGCGGCAACTGGCTGCTGAGCATTTAAAGCCCCTTCTATGTGTATGGTCTTCCCTAGTCGCATGATTGCTCCGATTGTGCCACACATATGGAAGCTGCTGTTGTGTCCTGGATACAGGACACAGGATTGTATGGTGGGGACAGGTTGACCTTCCGTTTTAATTACATTGTGCGATGCATTGATTTCTACGTGGGAGGTGGGTAGTTGGGCGTGGGCGTGGTCGTGGTTGCTGCTGTATGTGCATTTTCCACTAGATCTCCTATTAGCATTTTAATTACGCTTCTGCTTCTGCTTCTATGCGATGACAGCTCAAGGCTGCAGCTCGTGCAGCTCCTTGCCACCTGCTCGACTGACTTCTGGAGGACACACTCCACCCCCTCGCCCCATACACACCACTTGAGCCACAGCCAGAGCTCAGGCAAGAAGAACTCTAAGGAAATGTGTAAGGAATGAATTTTTAAATTAATTTTCACATTTGTGCATAATTCTGTGTGGCAATGCTTCACATGGTTGGGGCGGGGACTGGGGAAGGGGATTGGCACCATTTCCATACCGACACGCGATTTGTGGAGCCACGGAGAAGGATGTCAGATGTCGGATGCGAGGAGGAGCCATCGATTTTTGAAGCACTTCCTTCGCCCCTCGTGGCGCACCTTGATGTCTGTGCTGTGCGTGTCTGTGTGGCCTGTCGTGTGGGTACCTTACACATAGATATCACGGATATTATGGAATGTGCCAGTCCCAGACCCAGTCAAAGCTAATTTTGAGTCGTTTCCCATAAATAGAGCGCTCCCGTTCCCCTTAAGGATCATTGTTTCCTGTCATCCGATTTGCTATTTGGGCGGACAGAGCTGGGATCGGTGTGGAGGCGTTATAAATGGCCTGTGGCTATGTGATTAAGTCGGATAAGGCCATGCCCTACCGCCCTGTGTACTTCCCATTCATTTCCTGTTTCTGTTGCATAAAAATAATGAATGTCCATTCGTTCCCACTCGTTATCCTTGAGGAGCAGAACGCAAGAGCTCGACGCAAGTCCCAGTCCCACTCATAATCCCAGATAATGCCATTAGAGGGAAAAGAACACAAAAGAAATAATCAGGACTCACCCATGGTTCGCATTCGCATTGGTATTGCACTGCTTCAGGTCGTTGGACATCTTCTGCAATGGCAGCCCCTGCAGCGGCTTCAGGAGGGGCACCGGCTCTGTTGATGTCCTCATAGTGGGATTGGGATTGGGATTTGGATTAGTTGTGGGGCTCAGGGAGAGCGTTGACAGCGTGGCGCTGTTGTTGCTGCTCTTATAGAGCACGGCATTTGGCTGTGTTGCTGCTGTCGCTGTTGCTGTTGCTGTGATATCTGTGCTTGTGACTGTCGTTGCTGTTGCTGGCAGTATGACTGCCTTTGTGGAGGAGCATTTGTCCACCAGGGGCACACTGGAGGCCTGCAGGTCGTCCATTGTGTGTGTGTGTGTTTAAGAATTGAGTATCCGTTCAGTTCAGTTCAGTTGCGTCAGCATTTGGCTTTCGTTCCTTCGTGTTTCTTTGATATTGATTTGTGATTCCGGATTCCTTCTTTTTCTTGGTTTGTGACTCTCTGGGATTCTCTTGGAATTCTCCTGCTTTCTATTCACGGCTCACATTTGTTGCTCGATATTTGGCATCCGCTTTGGAAGATCACTCTACGAGTATATGTATGTATGTATGCTCGGGTTCGCTCTGGCCCTGCGGCAGCTGCAAAGAAAGGGAAATTACTGTAGTCACCTCTGTCGCTGATCTCTGTGGCCCATACATAATTTCTGCTTGTGTTGATTGATTGAGCACACACTCAAGTCCAAGCCCAAGACCAAGTCGAATCCCAGACAGACCAGAGCATAGCAGAGGCCCATTCAATTTTTCAGACTCGAGTGTGCGATTCTTACATCACAATTGGGGAACTGGGACTGGGACTGGGAGCTGACATTCCTTGGGTGCTGGACGGAGGTGGAGGTCAGTACAGACATTTCTCAATAACAGATACTCAGAGCAAGAGTCTATCTCTAATTGCCACACAATGGGGCAGGCACAGGCACCCCAAAGAAAGAAGAGGAGACCACAACATGTAAACGATAGGCGATAAATTCAATGTCAGGCCTTGAGCACTCTCTTCTGCCTGCCCCTGCCCCGTGTCCCTGCCCCTGTTGTCATATCAGCTGCTAGAACAGCTGTAGCTGTGGCTGTGGCTGTGGCAGCAACTGTAACTGTAACTGTGGGGCGTTGCAAGTGAAATTGCACTGGAAACTGCACCGGAAACTGCACTGGAAACTGAAGGCCAGGCCACCACACGCTTAAGCCCGTTAAAGCCATTCGAATGGTCTGTGCCTGTGCGAGCTCGGTTTACCTGCACCCAAACGCCAAACGCTAAAAGCCCAAAGCCAAAAGCCAAAATCCAAGAAGCAGAAGCAGGAGCCGAGGAGGATTTCGCTGTAGTGCTGTGGTGCAGGTGGCCGGGCCTGTGGTCCGATTAGATTTCAAACGGCTAACGATGAGTATTCAGCGTACGATCAGCGTATTCTGCGAGCACTTTGTACGAACGTGTAGTCCGTAGATACTACATATATGTATGTATAGAGTATAGTATTTATTACAGATTTGTTTGGCGCTCCGATTAGGTGCGTGACAGCCGATAGGTAGGCTTCCTTTTGGCTTCCTTTAGCGCTAATCGGCGATGTAAGGGCCCCCTAATCTGCCGATTATTGCTTTATGCGCGAGACATGCGAGGCAAGGGGCGGTGCGGGCCTCGATTTGTTACCATCTGTCGACGGACGGAGGCGGCGGCGGGGCGGCTTATCGGCGACACTCTACTCAGGCCACGCCGCACAGCTGCAAAAATTGTCTAATCGGGCAATCAACGGAATCAGCGGAAGGACGGACTGGCGTGTTGGGGAATTTTGCGGGGTCCAAGAACTCGCAGAAGAGTTATACGCAGAGTGCAGCCTGCGTACAGTGTGTCGAGTGTGGAGTGGGGGCGGTTGGATGACCTACGTGAAGAGGTACTACCCCAAATGGCAATCGATGTAGGTCATGTCCGCCAGCCGAAGAATCTTCTAGTTGCTGCTGCTGCTGCTGTGACCTATCTTTCGGATGCTCCACATTCGACCCGACTACTCGACTCGATTTATTCGTGTATTAACAAATCGCGAGCCATGGAAACATTTAAAAACCATCATCGCCGTCGCCGTCGCCATCGCCAGAGAGAAGATTGCGATTCGCAGCACGAGGCTTCTCGTGGGCTCGAGGGATCGAGGGGAGTGCTGCGGGGGCAAGAGAGAGCGCACGCGCTCTCGCCAGATAAAGATAGAGGCAGTAGGAAAACATTAAAAGATACATATGACTTTTCCCCATAGAGAGCAGAGTACGGTAGTGCGGTGGTGTGGAATGGGAAGCGGTACGACAGCTAACGGCGTGCTATTATTTACCGCCGCCGCCTCTGGAGCAGCAGTTAACAGAGTTTCGGGGTGGCTTCGACGGCTGAGGGAAACTGAGGAACTGAGAGAAAGAACCTTCAGAGTTTTGAGGGTTCGGTGTGGTTTAGAAGAGCGGAAGAGCGGAAGAGCTAGCGACGTAAACTACGAGTACGAGTATGAATATATTCATTCACTGGCGACGCAATTTCCGCACACGCACTCGTACTCGCACTCGCACTCGCACTTCAATTTCTATTCGAATTTTAATGTAATTCTGGATGTGGCTATGGCCTCACCTTTGGATGAGATGCCGAATCTTTATTCTTTTTCCGAGAACATCAGCGCCAGCAAAGGCCAAGGCACGGGCGCAGTACAAAACGTGTTTTCGGTTTTATTAGCATTATATGTGGTATATATGTATGTATTTATGTGTATGTATTTTGTTTTTGGCCACTGCTAGAGATATTTATTTCGTTGCCGCCTCTCTTTCTGGGCGATCGCGCGTTTTATATGTATTTTATATTACGTTACGCGTATTCTCTCCAACAAACAAACAAACAAACAATCAAACGAACGAACGAACGAACAAACGACAAACAACGTCTGATATTTGAATGCCACGCGAGGGGCCACCAGCAGCTCCACAAACTGTTCTTTCACGAACTTCACGGATACGTTTATGTTTGTTGTTGTCTTTTATTCTGTTTATGGGCGGGGGGGAAAGGAGGTTCTGAATTACAGCTGAGACTCTGAGACTCGGGCTCCAAGGTGGTATGAAACGTGTTTTATTTCTGCTTCGTGTCCGATCCGCCCCAATCTGAAGCAACAACCGACGCGAACGACGGAGAACTGTGAAATGCGGGAGCTGCTGTTTGGCAACGAGACGAAAACGACCCCAACAGCAGCAGCAGCTGAGAAGCAGTCGCCTCTCTTCTCTCTTTAATCTCTCTCTGTGTGTGTGTGTGTGTGTGTGTGTGTGTGCGGAATAGAGCGGATACGATACTACTTTGGGTTTCGTCAATGGGGAAGAAGTCGTTGTCGTCGCATGGTCTCGGTCTCTCTCTCTCTCTCTCTTTGTCTTTGTCTGGCATGGCGGTCAATTGTAATGCTGCCATACAATTTACTTGCTCTGAGCTCTCTGAGCGTGTGTGTGTGTGTGTGTGTGTGAGTGCTTGCTGCGCATGTGAGGCATGTGCGTTGGTGTGGCAAACAGCTGACTGTAAACAGACAAAGTAGTCAGGCCCGGTGGCCAATGCAGCAAAAGCAGCAGCGGCAGCAGCTAGCGAGTGAGTGACTGAGTGCAGATGCACTTGGGAGTCGCCACACTCGCACTCCCACTCCCCCCTCCCGCCCCCTGCTGCGACTGCTTGCAGTTTTCCTTGAAATTATCAAACGAACGGAGTGGGAAGAGGGAAGTAATCGCATTTCTGCTCATTTCCCTTCTCGTCTGGAATAATTGTGACCTTTGAACCGACACGATCACACAGAACAAAGCAAACACACAATAGCCGGAGGTGCAGGCATAAATGTATCTGCGAGTGAGCAATATCATTATTCCTCCTCCCCCCTGAGAGATCCCTCCGCTTCCCCGAAAAATGGGGGGGCAGGGCAGGCCTTTCGCCATTCAACTTTTGCAATCCGAGAACAAAGCTCAAGTCGGAACGTGAGCTTGTACTGTGCTGTGCTTTCCTCCTCCTTCTCCTTCTCCGCCTCCTCCTCCTGCTCCGTGGAAATGCGCAGTGCAGGGGGACTAATCGTCTAATCGCAATGACCTTAATATAATATAAGCAACTAAATAGTTTACACTCAGCAGCAATCAGCAGCAGCCAGCAGCAGCCAGCAGCAGTGGCTCTATTTTGTTTTTTCATGGTTTTTGCCTTCCTTATTATTGTTTGGGTTTTTGTTTTTATTTGGCTTTAATTCTGCGCAAATTCAATTCCAATTCCAATTACGACAGACTGGTTCGACAGTCAATGGACGATAGGCGATGCAGAACCCCCTCCCCCCCCATTCCCGATATCATTTCAGACGCCTCATTAGGCCGATGTCTGCCGATATCATCGAGTGTTATCTGTCGAGTTTGGTGACTCGTTTCGCTTTCGGTTTCGTTTCGTTTCGTTTGAGGTGCAAATTCTAGTTCATGCCACACGACCTCCTGGCAATTGGGTCATCTCATGGGGCACGGCACAGCACGGCCCGGCTGAGTGGCATCAAAGCGTTGCGAGTGCAAAGCAGTTGCGGCGGCGATGCCATTACGCGGGTTATATCAATTGAACCGTACGAACGTCTTAATGGGATCCAAGTACGTTGCAAGTACTTCTGGGTGCATTCCAGGTGTTTTCCCCCTCGATTCCTAATCGGCCAAACGAATGAACGAATTGTCGGAACGACAGTCGTTCTGGCTTCGTTCTGGCTGCACTTACGGCTGCACTCAACGAGCGCCATATCGGATGTACCCCCCATATCGGACACTAACGACCGTATCGGAAACGAGCTCGTCAATTGCCCATTAAACGATGTGACGTACTCGCACTGCCGATTGCGTGTCCGTCCGATGGAGTGATGCAGTGGTGGGCTTAGGTGTGGGAGTGGGAGTGGGCGTGGGAGGGCAGCTGTCCTTGGTGGCCCACAGAGGGTCGTTAAAATTTTGAATTCATGCAACCGTAACGTAACGCACAGAAAGTCGTTACGCTGAAAGCCCATCACAACTCGAGACCAATATGTTTTCCCGCCAACATTTGAATGGTGAAAGCTCTTCCGACTGAAACGACTGAATGGTGAAAGCTCTTCCGACTGAAACGAGCTCTTATGAGCACACATAGTGCATAGTGTTGTCCTGCTTTCGCGCGCCAGAGAGGGATAGATAGCGCTAGAAAAGTGCTACCCATCGGGCGGGAAATTGGAAATTTGGATTCTTTTTGTTGATTTATTCATTTTATTCCGAATTTCGAATTTCGGCTCGGATCCGAACCACATTTAAAATTAGTAGAATTTACAGTACAGATAGCAGCTAGACATAAATTAAAAAGTCAGTATTTTATGGGGGGATAACGCATTACGTTATTGGGGCAACGGCAACGGCAACTGGCAATTGGAATACGACACGGAACACGGCGAACGGCGAATGGCGAATGGCGCACGGCGCACACGGAACATCACTGGGGGGAACCCTCGCTGGCAACCGCGTCAAAGCGCCAGCGGATCTGTAGCATTCAGGCGGACTGGCGGATCTTGACGCTGTCCTGCTCGTCGCTGTCGCAGTCCCCGCTCTCGGCAGTGTCCTCATCGCAGGCTGCTGCTCCCTCGCTGTCCCGGGCAAACAGGTGCCGCAGGCAGCTCCTTTTCACGTATAAAAAAGCGCACAGGGCGCACAGTAGAAAGAGAATGCCGACGGACGATCCGATGATTAGCGCCCGCATCTTCCGCTGCGACGGCACATCGATGAGCAGCTCGGGGCTGGGCACCTGCTGCTGGCTGTTGGCGCCCACGGCCACCACCTGCACCTTGAACGTGGTGTCCTCCTTCAGGTGCCGCAGCTGGTAGAAGTTGTCGAAGGTCTCCGCCTGACCGATGAGATAGTGCTCCGGCTCCTTCCACCACCGCACCGTGTAGAGCCGCAGGCCCTCGAGTCCCTGCGTCGGGTGCTCCCAGTGGAGCAGCCAGCCCTGCTGGTTGCTTATGGCACTGAGGTTCGTCGGTGCCCCCATTCCCCCGGCGAAGGTTGGCAGCTGCCCCAGATCGTTCTCCAGTTGCTGGGCATCGAAGTCCTCCGCTCGAATGGGAGACGCTGCAAGAACAAGAAAAGGCTGTGGGGATCATGTGGGGGGATGGAATCCAGGATGGCGGGACTCACGCTGGGTCTGGAAGCGGAACTGCTTGCTGAACATCCCGTCGCCATACTTGTCCTGGCTGAGGACCATAAACTCGTACTCCTTTCCCGGCACCAGGTGCTGTATGGTCGCCTCCATCACGTTCTTGTCCAGCACGCGCATCGTCCGCCACTCGGGAGCCTCCGTCAGACGATACCACACCGTGTACTCGAGATTGGGTCGCAGGTATCCTGCAACTGCATCCATTAAAGCCCCTTCTGCCACATGCCACATGCCGCATGCCGCATTACGAGCACTCGAGTATCGGGTAATCTCTCACCTGGCTGCCAGCGTATGGTGATGCAGGTCTCCGTGCTGTTGGCCGTGAGGTTGTATGGCGGCCGGGGGGCAATGTTCTCAATCATTAATTCGGCCTCCGTCGTTATGGTTGCCGCCTCATTGGTCGCCGCGCACTCGTACATGCCCCGGTCCGATTCGATTAGGTTCGTGATTGTGAGATTCCCGCCACTGAGGCTGTGCCGCTCCGGCGGCAGAGGCTGGCCGTCTTTCTGCATGGAAAATCCGCAAAAATAGAGAGGGAGAGGGAGAGAGAGGAACAGGTGCAGGCACAGAGATTAAAGAGATGCCAATGGGCAGAACAGGTGCTCCACCATGCATAATTAAAAATGCAATCAAGCAAAGCTGCAGCCAGCCAACTCCACTGTCTACTGTCCACTGTCCAGTGTCCAGTATACAGTCTTCCATTCACTGGCATTGCCATTTTAGGCACTGGAAATGGAAACAGTGGACACTGGGGCTCACCAGAGCTCTCCCTCTCTCCCTCGCTATCTACTCACCCGACTCCAGACAATAGAGGGCCGATTGTTTCCGTCCCGGTCGATGGCTTCGCAGGGCAGTTCGGCCGCCTCGCCCAGCTTCTGTATGTAAATGGCCTTGGGGGTGACGCTGAAAATGGGCGGCCGCAGCACAATTACACTAATGATGGGCGAGGGCCCGTCCGTGCCGAGGTCGTTATAGGGTGTGCACGTGTAGCTGCCCGCATGGTTCTCGTCCACCTTGGCGAAGAAGAGGCTGCCATTCATCTTGTAGAACACGCCGGGCACGTTGTACGAGTCGAACAGGAGGCCGTCCTTCTCCCAGCGCAGGTTCTTCAGCGGCGGATTGGCCCTGAAGTGGCAGTCGAGCACGGCCGGCTGGCCGTACGGCAGGTAAACCTCGGGCGGGGCATAAATCACCTTGGCCTTATCTGTGCGGATACCCGATATCGGATAAGATCTTAGCTCTCCCCCAGTGATAGATACCCTTTTCCAAATCTTCTACTCACATTGTATGTTGAGAAAGGCCTTGGCCGTCTGCAGCTCGCCCTCGTTGTTGCGCACCTTGCACTCGTACTCGCCGAGGTCGCTCATCATGGTGGGGTCAATGCTGAGGCTGCCATCGGGGCCCATGAAGGAGCGCCTCACCAGATCCTGCACCTCCTGGAGCAGCACCCCGTCCTTGTACCATGCCGCCTGCGAGTTGTCCGGGTACTTCATGACGCAGTGGAAGAAGGCGGTCTGCCCCTCCTGGATGGTCTGGTTCACGGGTGGAATGCGGATGAGGGAGCCGCCCTGCACCGCCAGGTGGTAGCGGGTGCCATTGTTGCGGATGCTGGGCGACCGGTTGGGGAAGATCACCTGGCAGTGGTACCAGCCCTGGTCCGATTCCCGTATGGCCGTGAGGTTCACGGAGGCCCTGCCCAACTCCGGGTGCTGTTCGACGAGATGCAGGCGGCCATTGAAGAGCTCGTTCGTGGACGTCTCCTTCTCGAACCATGTGAAGATCTTCTTGTTCTGCAAAAAGTCCATTCGAATGGGATTAATGGAAGGCAATGACTATGATTGCTAGGATCAGCCATCTTCAATATTCTATCCATCCAGAATGCAGACACAGTAAATCCATTTTTCAGATGCGCAGATACACAGCCCTTGCCATAGCCCAGGCTGTGTGTGTGAAGAGTCTCTCTATATCTCTCTCTCTCTCTATCTCTCTATGCACCATTATAATTTTCGCAAACTCCCGCTGAGCCTGTGACATGCCTCTGCCACTGCCACTGCCCCTGCCGCAGCCACTGCAGCTGTGTGACCGTGATGTGACGTGGCACAGCGGTGGCCAAGGCCCCCGCTCACTCATGCCCCAAGAGCAACAATAACCAAAGACGAGGGAGCATTGGTGTGCCCCGTTCTGCCACTGCTGTGCTGACAAATTTAAATGGACTCACGTGGCGCACGCGACATGCCGCACTTGAAGTACCATCAATGCCACTGCCACCTTAAAGGACAGGAACCGACGAGGAACAGTACCCTGTAGTTAGACTGCAGCAACATCTGAGGCCCTGTGAGGACGCAGCAACATCTGAGGCATGCAATAGATTGTTGCAATAATTCAGCTCGATGGCGGCGCACACATTAAATTATTTCTGTTTTAATTAAGGCTGAATATATTTGTCAATATTTGTTAAATATATGGGGCCTGGCAAATTGTATCTGCTGCATAGGCAAAAAACCCACAGAAACAACAACAAAAACCATATTAATAATCGCCGGAGAGTAAACAGCGTCGTCTGTTGTTTGTGTTGCATCATGTGCACGGAGCCATTGAGGCACATGCAGCAAAAAGCTGCGGCAACACGCGTTAAACTTAAATTATTTAAATGAAATTGAATCGGCATCGCGGCAGCGGCATCGTGGCATCGCGGCTGCGGTTGCATCCTCTCTAATTGCTTTGGCATTAAACAAACGCAGGCATTTTTATGCTCGTTTTGTTTTTGTTTGTGCACTTGACTTTTTATCCATGCCATTCCATGCCATCCATCCATCCATCCATCGGTGGATTGGGGGGGTTTTTAGTGGGTGGCACACCCACACCCACACACACCATTGAACATTGGGACACTAGGAAAAACCGCATGCTACGGATTTAGTTCGCTCGGTTATTGATAGCCGGTGACCGCAAAAGTGCCAGCAGTGCCAACAGTGCCAAGCAGCTGCTGCTGCCGCTCCTCCTGCGCCTCCTGCTGCTGCTGCTGCTGCTGCTGCTGCAATGGGATACGTTTAATTGTATGCCCCACCGCTTACGACTGACTTATGACTGCTAGTGGTGTTAGTTGATCTATTGACATTCGCTTTGTGCTTTAATTGAGATCGGGAAATAGTCATCAAGATTCACACACAGCACAGCGTAGTAGTTGGTTGCTCTGACCGAAGTGGGCATCAATGTCATACACCAACCCAACCCCATCTAAGCATCCATCCATCCATCTATCTATCTATCTATCTATCTGTACATCTATCTGTCCATCTGTGAGACTGTGCGAATGCGATGCCACCGCCTTGCGATGCATTATGCGATGCACTCAAGAGAGCCCCCATTCCACAACGCATCCATCCAATCCCATGCCATCCTATTATGTACACCCAACTGTGTGTCTGGTCGGTCTGCCACAAGCACACACATTTATCAGCATTATCCAACAAATTACAAACGTAACTTGATTTATCCGGTAATTTTTTGTTTGTTTGTGGACAACGTGCGCGAAAATTGTGCAAAACGGCCTCGCGACGGCCGTGAAAGTCTAGCTTTCCATCTCTCTCTCGCTCGCTCTCTCTCCCTCTCTCTCTCTCTTTCTCGACGGGACGGGACGGGATGGCAGCAGAGTTCTCATGGATTATGCATATTATTGCTAGATGGACTTTAACCTTGTCTACGATTTCTTTTTTAATTACTAAGCCACCGAAATACGAGTATGTATGCACATTTCTCCGACGCTGAGATACAGATACGAGATACGAGTACAGATACACAGAATTTGAAGCGCAATTAAAGTGAATCTATCAAAATGACATCATGACCCGCTGACCGAATGGAATTTTCTGCATTAATACAATGCGAGGGCCACAGCAAAACAGCGACAGACAGAGACACACACAGAGAGAGAGAGAGAGAGAGCAAGCAAATTAAGCAAGCGGTTAAATAGTTAAAAACATAAGCGGGGCGACACCCCGCCCACACCCCTCGATTAAGGGTGGATGTGGGGAACTGGAACTGAAACTGGAACTGGGTATTTGGGTATTTGGGGATTGGGGTATTGGGGGGTCCGATGACGAGCGTGTGCGATGAATGGTAATTCACTTTGATTTAAATACAAACGCGCGAATATTTAACTGACGAATTGACTGATTGAATGACGGACTGGCTGCCAGCGAGCATTGCGTTTGCTGCAATGAATTTGCAATTGAATTAAATTGCATTACTCACAGTTGTCAACAAAATGCCAGAATGCCAGCCATTCAATTCGATTGAATCCAATTGAAATTGATTTCAACTCTGCCCTGCCTCTGCCACCGCCTCCGCCCCTGGATCTGTTTGCCACTCCTCTGCTTCTGTATGTGCCCCCATCTGTGTGTCTTTGATGTCACACTTCACTCTGACACTCTCCCTGCTGTCTTTTTTTGTTTTTGTTTTTGTTTGCTTTGTTTTCTCTCGCCATGCCCCATGATGTTGGTAATTTAAAGTGTTTGTGATACTGAAATCAGTTTTTCGCTTCAAATTAAATTTAAATGCCGCGTAGCGTACGGCCGGAAGGAAGGACATAGGAGAAGGACAGGAGGCAGGATGCCTGGATGCCTGGATGCCAGGATGCCAGGATGCAGCCTCGATCGACTGCATGTGGTTGCGCTTTAATTAGTAGCCAGGGGGCAGTAGTAGCCCTCCCCTGCCCCTTTCTGTGTGTGTGCATTCAACGTGACGCAATTGCTGCTGCTGCTGCTGCTGCTGCTGCTGCACTGGCAGAAAGCCCCCTGACCCACCCAAATAATCTTTTCTCTGGCTGGCGCTTCCGCGTTTCTCCCAGTGCGACGGCCATAAAGTCCGGGGTCGCGTTGCTCTTTTAATGAATGTGAGAGTCTCGTTTCACGCTGTGCCCCGGCCCGGAGTCTGCTGCTGCTGCTGCTGCATGCAGCATCCAGCAGCAGTAGCAGACGCAATTAAGGCTAACCAAGCATACATATGTATGTACATATGTATGTACTTATGTAGCACCCCCCCACCCACATGAGTTGGTCATTCGCCGTCGGTCAGTCAGTCTGCTGGAATGTCAGTCACTCTGGCCGATTGGCGGCCAGGCCAGGCCAGTGCAGGCCAGGCCACCTACGTGTCTGATAAATTAATAATTTCGACAATTTCATTTAAGAATTGCGTGCGCGTTGGCGTGAGCCATGAATAAGTGAGTGAGTGAACGAATGAGCGAACGAACGAATGAATGAATGAATGAATTGCAGGGAATGGGATGGATGGTAGGACGAGTGACTTACATCCTTGCTCCAGTGCACAACATACGGAATGGGGGAGTCGAATGGGAAATCGATGTAGCAGTTGAAAACCACGTGGGAGCCCACTTTGGCCTCCAGATTCGTCTGCCGGCGATGATCGCGGGCGCCCCCCGTACAGGATACACTCATTAGGAACGCCAGCGAAGCGATGATCAGCGTACCGCACGCGGATTGCAAAGTTCTTCTTGTGCCCGACGATAGCATTTCTCCGTCCGTCTTGTGTCTGGTGTCTGGTGTCTCGTGTCTCGTGTCTGGGGGTTGCACTTGGGGCAGTTGCACGAACACTCACTTACTCACTTACTCACACACGCACAACCACTCACACTCATTCACTCGTTGTACGATGTATTCATTGCATAATATTTCCGCGTTGTGGCAGTGCGCAAAAACAATGAATAAAAATCAAATTAAAATCTATGCCCCGAAATCAGGTCAATTGTCGCGTCTACTCTCCTTTTCTTCGCACGGCCCTCTATGGCATATCTCGTATTTCTATCCGCACCAGAGAATATCTATTGTATTGTGCGCAATTCCCTCCACCGAATCGACCGCGAGTGCCTCTTCAATCTTCTATCTGCGGACTGTTTTGACTGTGTCGCGTACTGCACAGAACGACTGGAGAAGCGCTACTGAAAAATGAAATGCGATCAGACTGCAGAACGAGAACGAGAACGGGAACTGGGGCTCTGTCAGAGCTTTGTATCTGGCGCTGCTGCTGTCTCTCTCCCTCTTTCTTTCTCTATCTGTCTATCTATCTCTATCTGGCTTGTCAAAGCAAGCCTCTCCCCTGCTTCTGAAAATTTGACATTTGACACACGCCCACGCTGCCGTCCATCCATCCATTCATCCATCTGAACGATGCTTGCGAGTACGAGTATTGGGTCTGGTCTCCTCTTTGGGTTTGCAGTCTCCCCCACAACTCGTTTTCGCAGACGTTTATCCACTTAAATAATTAGGCGATCGCCAAAGTGTTGCAGAGACCGTTCATTTGGAGTCCAAGAAAGCAGATACCCCATGTCTATGATGGAATCGATCGTCCATTGGAAACACTTCACGAAGCTTCCATCATTTCGTACCAGTCCTACCAGCTCTTTCTCAAACCAGCTCACTGCAGGGTATCTCCTATTCGCTTGCATTCCCATGCAGAAAATTAAGCTATTTTTATAGCATTTTCTGGTAAATTTCATTAGTTTAATTGCCCCGAGAGCAGGCCAGCAGGCCATCAGCCATTGCCCTGCCAGCGGCCGCGCAGGCGTATGAGTGATATTTTGTTGTGGATGTGAGAAAATATCCATTTCTCAATTAAACCCCTGGCTGTGGCTTCCCTTCCGGATTCCGCATCCGAGCGAAAAGAAACTAGAAGAAGAAGAAGCAATGAAAATTCCATTTTCTTCGTTTTATTTGATCAATTTCAAGTTTTTTATTTTTATTCGTTTTTTGTTTGTTTTTGGTTGTTTTTTTTTTGCTTTTGCTTTTGCTTTCGTTTTTGTAAGTTTTATTTGTTTAAAAATTTTGTTCATTTTGCTAATTTCTCATTATAATTGTGTGTGTGTGTGTGTGTGTGTACGTGTCGTGTGTGTATGTGTCGTGTGTATCGGGTGTGTGTGTGTCGTGTTAATTACAATATATTTCGTTCTAAACTGATTTATCATTGTACGATTTATATATATGCTGAATTGGAAATTGCAATCAGTGTGGGGAAATGCAATAGGGAAATGCGAAAAGATGGGGGAAGGTGAAAAATGTCGGGGGGAAAGTGAAGCGAAAGTGAAAGATGGTCAGGTGTGGCCAGGAGAGGGGGAGGTAGAGGTAGAGGAAGAGGGAAATGTTGCTGTCTCGAAGTAGAAGTAGGAGGTGCAAAAGTATATCGTTTGTTATCGTTTTGATAGTTCCTATTCGTGTGTTCCTATTGTGTGTTCTTCTTTCATTTACTTCGAAAGTCGATTCGAAAAGTGAAAGTTAAAGACTGACTGACAATCTGTCGCACCTTGTCCAAAAATCAAAGTGGCAGACGTACTAAAGCGTTAGATTTACTTAACTTAGTTTTATTTTAATCGGTATTCCCTTTACTTAATGTACATGCCATTTAATCCAGTATTCCAGTAATCCAGTAATCCAGTATCTATATCCATAAATACATATGTATACAGAGAGAGAGCATATACATACATACATAATCATATATCATATATCATGTGTATATGCCTTAAAGTCCTGCATCGTTTCTATTCCCTCTCTATCATCTGCTCCTTCGCCTTCGCCTTCTCTCCTATCCTCTCCTTTCATCCTTTCAATTAAAATTCAATTTACTCTGTCATTCTCTGTAATTACTCTCGATTCGCACTTGGCTTTTCTTTGCTTTCGATTCCATTCCATCCATTCCGTTCCGTTCCATTCCGCTTGCGCGTTCAATCGTTTCGTTTCGTTAATGCGTCAATTAATTAATTAATTTATTTTCATTTCTAGTTAAACCTTTAAATGTGTGTGTTTGTGTGTCTGTGTGCGTATCTATGTTTGTTGGTGTGGGTGTCTGTCTATATGCAATACAAAAAACCAACTTAATTACTTGAATACCCTCAACATTTACAAAGCATCGACTATGCAACATTCTTTATCAGATCCCATTCCATTCCATCCCATTCCATCCCATCCCTTGCTCTCGCTTCAATCTTCCCACCCTAATCCTAACTTCAACGCAATTACAATTTTTACTCTGGATGTCGTCTGGAGAAAGGTCAGAAGGTCAGGGAAGGTAAATCTGGCAACAAAACGGGGAACTACATACATACAATATATAGAAATTTTTGAGATCATTCGATTAGTTCTTCTTGGTTGATTCGTAGTTGATTATATCTGTCTCTCTCTATCGAACGCTCCCCCCATCAAATCATTATCGTTATCTGTATCCGCATTACCATTATGAATAGTATTATTATTATTATTATATTTTTTTGTTATTCTTCTCTGTAATTTACATTCGTTATACACACACACACTCATCTTCCTTACGCTTTACGCTTCTCTCGCTCTGGCAGTGTTTTGGCGTCAAGTTGTGTCAAACCATCATTCCGTACAATCGTTTGATCGTTTATCGTTTATCATTTATCATTAACAAGTACCTAAAAAAAAACAGAAACGCAGCTGTATCTTCGGGATCTATGCACAACTGTGACCTGACCCTGGGCCCCCTTCCTCTTCTCTGCTTTCCTCTACTGTTCTTGTATATATAGATATTGTATCTGTATCTTTTACCTTACCAACTTATTCAACTGTCGAGTGGCGTCGCAATTGACCAAGTCTTGGGCTGTGAGTGTGTTTGTGTGTATTTGTGTGTATTTGTGTGTCTGGTGTATCGGGTGTCGGGTGTCGGGTGTGCCGTGTGTCAAACAGTGGATATACTATAATATCTTACCGGAAAGAATCGATTGGTTTTTTTGCTTTGTATTTTTCGTATTTAGTTTTGCGTTTAATAAATATTCTTGTTCGAGTTAATTATCGTGTGTGTGTGTGTGTGTGTGTGTGTGTAACAGTAAACATATATGCAGCTGTTATATTTCATTTAATTCGTTTGTTTTTAAACTGTTCATTTCATTTTGTTTTGTTTGGGTTTTTCTGTAGGTTTTTCTCTTTGTCGTTAAATAATTTAATTATGAAACAATTTCTCTATATGTATGTGGTTTTTAAATACGTTTTACCATTTGTTTTTGTTTTTTATTTTGTAACTTCGCATCATCGATCTCCTCGTCTCTCCTCGTCGTCATCGTCGTCGTCGCTCAGCTATCGATAGTCGATAAGTTTAACAACTAAATGCTTAACAGCTAGCATATTCCGTATTCCGTATTCCGTATTGATTTTACTCGTACTTTTAGTGTTTTTGTTTTTTGTAAATTTAATTGTAACATAATTTATGCTTGCTTGCGCTTGTGGGGATTGTGGGGGTTGTTGGGGTTGTGGTAATGTATAATGTTTAATGCTCTCCCTCTCTTTCTCTCTGAATGTTTAACATATCAATCAGTGTGTGTGTTTGTGTGTGTTGTTAAATATTCAAATATCTAATACACTCGTAAATAATAATATTTAATTGTAATTTGTTCTTCTTTACGTTTGTTATTTTTTGTTTTGTTTTTTTAATATCAATTCTTTATCTTTTATCGAGTATAATTGCTATAGTTTTTTAAATATTATACTTAAACTTTCGACTCCCCTCTGCATCTGCATCTGCATCTTCATCTGCCTTTTGCCTCTGCATCCCCCTCTCTATCTGTATCTGTATCTCTATCTATATTTCCTGCCCTGCTCTGCTCCTCCTTCTCAAAGTATTTACAAATCTCGCGTGGAATTCTCTTGGCTTCTCTCTCTCTCTCTCACGTTTCCCGTAAAATCTACTAATTGTTTTATTGCTTGGGTTTTCTTTGGGGGTAGGTAACTTTTAAAGTTAATATCTGAGGGATCTCCATGATGTGGGGGCTTGTGTGGCATGTGTGGCATGGGCAAGAGCATGGCTGTACGCGTGCACAGATGTGTGGCCTGATCCGATGTTCATCTATGTATCATGTATCATCCACGTATGCGGTTGAATGTTGATGGTTGATTGCAATGGCATGCTGCTTGCGGCTGCTCATCCGTCCCTGATGGATCCGTATATACGACTTGCATCTGATGGCGCTCTGATGTTATGGATGCATCGTAGTTGCGGTGTTTGCCGTTGCATTGTCATTGAGGCGCATTTCATGGGTGTGTACATGTGTGGATGGGATGCCTTGGGGAACTTAATTAAACGCTTGACTGGACTGGACTGGACTGCACTGGACTGGAGTCTAGGGCCGGGGACCTGGGGCTCAGCAAACGCTCTCCATTTCGGGTGGCACTCCCGCCTGTTGCATGGCCTGTCGCTTGCGGTACGCGTAGAACTCCTCTCGCATTGCCTGCAGGCGCACCTCCACGTTGTCGTAGCGCGCCGGCAGCTGGTGTGGCAGAGGTAGAGTGCGATGCACCTTGCGATTCGCGGATCCCCCGCTGTATCCAAAGGGGGCGTGGGCGTGCAGCAGGCTGCCACTCAGCGGCCCCAAGGTGTGATGATGATGTAGATGATGATGGTGGAACGAGTGCGGATGCGACTGCGTATCGATGTGCAGATGGTTGAGATCTTCGCGCAGCATTCCCATGCCCGTGGGCGTTGAGGCGCTGGGAGTGGGCGTGGCTGGGTCGAATTCGTAGTGGCCATCGACGCTGCCAACGTCCACGGGGCACGTGGCCTTGGAGGCAGGCAGGTTGCTGTCCGTGGCCGCGTTAAGTCTTGAGATCATTTCCAGCCAGTGGGCCATCGTGTACGGCGGAGTGTTGGCCCGTGGATAAGCCGAGTAGGCGGAGTGCGGCGTCTGGCCCTGGGCCTGCTGGCTGCCCCCCAATCCTCCCCCCGCCCCAAAGTACCCCAAATGCTTGGGCGGCGAGGGCGGGGCACGGTACGGCGGCAGCAGCCGCCATTCGCTGGTGCTGCCCGGATGATTAGAGGTGTTCTTCGATCCAAAGCCACTCGAGCTGCTGCGGGACTCGGGCGAGGCCTCCAGTCCTGCATTCACGCCCACGCCGTTGCGCAGCGACAGATTCAGATCGGGGAGAGGCGAGAGCAGCTCGTGCTGCTGGCGGCTGAAGAGGCGGGAGTAGTGACGCGGATACCAGCGCGTGCGCGGCCTGTAGCTCTGATACGGCAGCTGTCCGTGGTAGTAGCTTCTCCAAGACGGCGGCGATGGGAGTTGCAGTGGCACAAAGTGCTCCTCCAGCGGATGCTGTGGCTGCTGGTGTTGCTGTTGCTGCTGGTGTTGCTGCTGCTGCTGGCGCCGGTTCTCCTCCTGGATGGTTCGCAACGAAGGCAGCTCCTGGGAGTAGTAGCGATAGCGACTGCTGAGATTCGCACCCACTCCGCTGTTGTGGGATCGCTCTGCAGAGTTTGGCGGATAGACGGTGCTGAGGTCGCTGAAGTGCGTCGGGTAGCCGCCGCTGCCGCCGCTCAGAAGCAGCTGCTGCTGGTGGTGCAGGTGGCTCATAGCCGGGGAGCTGGAGAAGATGCGCGATATCCTCGACGGGGTGTAGTGCTGTGGCGAGAGGAGGTGCTGCTGCTGGCCCATGCCCAGACCCAAGGCTCCACTGATGGTGTTGATGTGCAGCGGGCGGCTCCTGTCCGCGTTTCCATAAAGATTGTGGCTGCCACTGTTGTTGTACGTAGGCCGCAGGACGTTCTGGTAGCGGGCACCGCTGATGGCGTCCTCAAAGTGCGCTGGCTGGTGCGGCTGTGGCTTGCCGCCGATCTTGAGCAGGCCTCCCAGGCCCTGGAGGAAGCCGCGCGCCGAGTCCGCCGCCGACTGCAGGCTCAGCTGGCTGGAGGATGCCACCAGAGGACGACGCCAGGAGGCACGTGCAGTGATGAAGTTGCGCCGCGACAGGAAGCCGCCATCGTCGCTGGATGACTTCTGGGAGACGTTGCTGTTGCGGCGCTCAAACAGTGCCCCATCCACGACATCGATGTTGTTGTTCCTGTTGTCCTGTAGCCCTGTTGTTGTGTAGCCCTGTATCTTGGACCCATCCACATCCAAGACAAAGCGGCCATCGAGGCTGCGCTGAATGCGGCTCACCGAGCGCCTCCCAGTGGCAGTTCCTGTGTCGTCGCAGTCGTCGAGGGTCGTGGGGGAGCTGTAGATGGAGTGGCAGTTGGTGCAGCGATCGGGTGGCCAGATCCAGTGGAGAATGGCAATCAGTATGGCGGTTAGACTTGATATTCGGGTTTGTTTGTACCTAAGGAATAACGCCAGAGCAGAGAGATGATAGAGACAGGGTATTAGAAGCAGATAAACGATAAAAGATAAACGATATGCAAAATGTAAATACAAAACAGAACACAAGTGGGAAAAGAAACATTGAATTGAACTAAACGGAACAGAACGAAACGGAACGGAACGGAACATGGAACCAAAGAGAGAACTTTTAGTTAGAGAAATGTTTGCTTACGATTTTGATTATGACAGGATGGACCTGGAACTATAAAAACGCTTTCATAATCACGGTAATGTTCAGTATTGCTATAACAGAGAGCGATGGAGCGTTGGAGCGTTGGGAATGGTGCATTCCAATCAGAGAGAGAGAGAGAGTGTAGATACAAATACATAGATACAGATACACACAGAGTTGCACAGTTGCAGGAGGGTACAATTTAGATTGAGATTGAGATTGTGATAGAAGGCAGGCAGGCTCCTGTCGGTCGATGGATCGCGTTGGGGGGGGAGGGATACTCACTTTTTTAAAGGCACTTGACCAGAGGAAATTGAGCCCGTACTGCGATTGTGATGCAAATGATGATGATTATTGGCTGCATTGGCTGCAATGTTACGAGCGTCCGTTATCCTGCAAGCTACCATGTTGAACTCTGTAAACGTATAATTTCTACAATTAATTTTGGCGTGCAGCGTGAGCCGTCCTATCCTGGCAAATAAAATACAGTACACGACACAGATACAGGACACATGACACAGGACACATATAGATAAACACACAGATGTATCTATACTACTACAGTGCACTCTACATATAGACGTATACACAGTATGCATGTATATTCATCCGCTTATATGCGTACTCGTACTCGCACTCGCACTCGGTACTCATTTGCATGCACTCCCCTGCTGTCTGCTGTCTACTGTCTACTGTCCGCTGTCGATGCTAATAAGTTGAGATTGTTTAAATTTTTAGCCAGTTACTAGATTATTAACTAGGGGAAGTGGAGGCAGAGGCAGAACAGAAAGCGTTTACCACCAGTTGTAATAGTTGGTTAGTTAGCTAGAGCAGTTACCAGTTAGTGAATGCTATGACTATGGCTATGACTAAACTAAGTTGTTAGTTGTTCGGGTTCGGATTCGGATTCGTATACGGGTACGGGTACGGGTACGGGTTGATGTTGATTACTATATAGTGTGGCAATTACATGTAGCAGAACACAAGGAGTCGCCAATTAGTGGCGGCAGGTGGCAGGTGGCACATGGCAGAGGGCAGGGGGCTAATTTTGCAGTCAGAGTAAATGGTAATTGGAACGAGAGCCGCCGATACATCGAACACTTTGAATAAATGGCATATCTAATGCCGCCAACTAAATCGAAACTTAATTCTCCCCGAGGCCCCCCAGGGAAGGGATTTCAAAGAGAGGGGGGGCTAGAGGGTGGAGGGCGGAATGCGGAAGGCCATTGACGTTCGATGTCAATGACAAACTAATTCGAGACGCGGACCCGGAGCATATCCTGGCACGCACACACACAGTCATGGAGAGACACACTCGTGGAGGAGCCTCCTCCTCACATACCTACTATATACGCCTATATGGAAATGCAAAAAGTATATATACACATATATGTATGTATTAGGTATACATATATACAGCCATGTGCTCTCTCGTCGCAGTATTTTATTTAGGATATGGCTTCGAATGGTTGGAAAAAAAAAACAATGACACGTGAAATGGCTTTTGAGAGAATGGTCAAGATACGAATTGAGTTGTGCCACAACAGAAAACAGAAGAGCGACAGAAAGAAAGTGGAGTACTCCTATTAGGAGTAGGAGTGGGATGAGGATGGGGATGGAGCGCATTCATGGGAAGAGAACAGAACAAAACAAAACAAAACAGAAGAGAGAAGGATAAGTTTAATGAAAATCGAAAACCAAATATTGCTGATTATGGAACGACAACGGAAGCGGAAACAGAAAACTTTCAGCGACACAAAACTTGGTCCGCCCGGAGAACACTCGCTCTCCATCGTGAGCGAGAGAGAGAGGCAGAGAGAGAGAGAGAGAACGCAAAAAGATTCAAGTGATTCAAGATTCAGATACAAAAAACGAGAAACGAGAAACGAGAAGTGTGGATAAGTTTTTGGTATTTGTTTGTGTGATGTGTGTGTGTGTGTGTGGCCTTTTGGTGTTTTTTGAGTAATTATGAAATCTGGGTGGTTTGAAATGGGTTTGCGCCGCAGCGGCTGATTGAGTGAGTGTGCTTGGGTGCTTGAGATACTTTTTTGAGAGAGTGTGGAGCTGCGGCGGGCGCTTGATCTGCTTATGTATGTGTAGCCGACATAACAGATAACAGATGGCTAGATATACACACATATATGTATGTAAATAGATGGATAGATATGTACATATGTAGATAGATGTACGCTGTATGTATGGATGGTTAATCGATGACATCGTGTTTGGTGGATACAACAGTACAGTTATGTGAGTGTGAACTGATTGATTGATTGATTGATTGATAGATTGGTTAGTTAAGTTGGCGAGGGGGGGGACTGGACGCGTCTGAAAATAACCTTTTAGTTTGTTGTCAGTAACTGCAGGATCGGTGGTTGCACACGACATCGAGTTTTAATATTATTACAAAAACTTACCCTTGTGCGCTGTCGTGTCGTTGTTGTTTTTGTTTTTGTTTTTGTTTTCGTTTTTTTTTCTGTTTCTGTTTTTTACGAGGGTCTTGGGGTTCGGGTGGGGGCTTTCTGAGTGCATTGCGGCCACAACTTGTATGGAGGTGTGCCCTGCCACATGCCTGTACAACGACAAGGGGGTGGATCTTGTGCTGGCATGTGGCAGGACACAGACAGGGCAATGCACATGGCAGACCAGACCGATCATCATTGACTTTTGTCGGAGCGATCATTTTATGCTTGGAGGAGGCCCTTTGAGCCTTCGACCTTTCGGTCTTTCGGCTTTTCGGCTTACTTTCGGCCACTTTCGATTTCGATTTCTATTTCTACGTGGGATTGTGGGCCTTATTTTACCATCTTTGTGCGTGAATTGTTTACAAAAAACGTCTGCCCAGTATTGTGCGCCATATATAATATACATATACATACATATATAGCTTGCCTCTCTTGTACATCTAGTCTGAAATACCTTTATCCAGCATGAACTCAGCCCTGGGCAGAAACAACGACGATTTGGCCAAGAACATGCTTTTGTCAATATTCAATTCGCGGATAAAGGTATTTTGTGGTTTTTTTGTTATTACTTTTTATTTGTTCTTTTATCAGATTCAACGTTAATTCTGTATTTGTATCTCTCACTCCATCTGCGGCTAGTGTGTGTGTGTGTGTGTTGGTGTGTTGGTGTGTGTGTGGGTGTGTGGGTTGTCACAGCGTGAAAAGAACAAAAGTATAAATCGAAAAACAATGTGTTTCCTATAGTGGAATACGAGTGTGTATTCGCATGTATTCGTACATACTCGTACATAATATTTCACAGTTAATGGGGCTGCGAAATTGTTGTCTTGTTTTTCTGTCATTATTTTCGTGTCTCTGTATGTGTGTGTGTGTTGGTGTGTAAGTGTGGGTGTGTGGTGGCTCCGTAAAGAATACATAAATAATTGATTTAAACAACGAAACATTAATTAATCCACTTAAAATACAGATTAAAGCAAAAAACCAATGACAAAGGCAGAGAGACAGACGGAGGGATTGCTTTGGTTTGCTTTGGTTCCACGCACGGCACAAGGTTCGATTCGATTATATGCGTATATCCAGCGCGAATATCGAACATAATGAAGGCCCTGGCATATTCAATTTCCGCTTCAAGGGGCGAGAGAGACGGGAGAGAGAGAGAGCAACCCTTGGGAGGGGGTGGGTGGGACGGTACTGTTGGGTGTAGCTTAATCGATTGATTCGTCTTTCAGCTTGCAGCTACAGCTGCAGCTGCATCCTCCTTAATGCTTAACTAAAGTTGCAACAACTAGTTACATATATGTACATGCGTTGAATTTCAGTAAAAAATAAACAAATCAAATGCACTATGAAGTCAGATATGAAAGATACTTAGATACTGTCCAGAACAGAATATCCGCCAATGATACGAAACTCAAACATATGTATGTAAATAATGGAATGCAAAAACGAAAACGAAAACGGACAACTTGAGGGTTGATGTGATTTTACGGCCAATTTCGAACTAAGATCTGGGGGAATGTATGTTTTTTTGTCTACACTCTGAGGGGGCAGGAGGGAGGCCTGGACCAGCGGACCAGCGGACCAGTGGTTAGTCGTGGGACTGTGGGACAGGGGAGGACAGGCAAAGGACCCAAACATAAACTCAAGATAACAACCAAAGAGGAAACCAACAAGGAAAAGCAAACATAAAACCAAAATCCAATTAGTATGTAAATATTATATACAGAAATTTTGCAGTAACTTATTTTTGTAATTGTTTTGTTTTGCCAAATTTTGCCAAATTTTGCCAAATTGCAACTGAGTTTTACTTGCAACAAACTACAACGAAAATATGTACGAAAATATTCTCTCAGACACAGGCATAATTAATGGAGAATTTCCGAATGCTTTGTCACAAATAATTTACTTTTACTTTTCACGAATACTCTCTAGAAATCAGAACAGAACAGAACAGAATAGAATAGAACAGAACGGAACAGTGGTCTCCAATGTATTGTTGTTGTCGATGTCATAAGCCATCCGAATGCCGATTAGTGGAGGGGGAAGGGGAGCTTCCACATTCCACTTGGATTGTTACAAAACTCATAATAATCCCTGCATTGTAGGGCCAAAACAGATACCGATACCGATACCGAATGTTGCGCTGTTAGTGACTGTTTTCTGGGAGGTTATTTCGTGGATGAGTCAACAACAACAACAAGAAGACATCATTAATCGCTACTCTGATTCTGATTGTTACTGGTATTAGAGAGTATGTCGTGGTGATTGATCATCAGTATCAGTCAAGTATCATCTAAATAGTATCATTAGCAGTAGGCAATATCATTATCATTTATCGGTTATCGGAGAATATCATCATCAAAAACCATTTCAAGTGTGTGTGTTAGCTTTGGGCCTCAGTGTTACCTTTTTCCTGTTTTCGTCGTTTACGTTTATTGCAAATTTTTACGGCACAAACCGATAAAATGATCGCAACAATAAAAAACAGGATGCCCCCAACGACGCCGGCGGTTATAGCTTTATGCTTGACACGTGCCGGCACGGGGAACTTCACCTCGTCGCTGGACTCGTACGATTTCTCCGAGTTGGCCAGCACCCGGAAATAGTAGGTCCTGCCGCCCACCAGGTTCTTCACCAGATACTGCGTCTCCTCCGGCCGTATCTGTCCGCGGTTCAGCGTCTTCCACTGGGCGTCCGTGCGGTACTTAATCGTGTAGAACTTGACGATGTGCGCCCGCTCCAGCGGCGACTGCCACGTGATGAGGAATCCGTTCGAGACCTCCGTGACGGACACGTTGCGTGGCGGCCCGGGCTTTGGACCTGTAACGACATTTTGGGTGTAGACACAGACACAGACACAGGGGATGGGGCAAGAAAAAGAGAGCATTAGTATGATACGGCAGTAGGATGGCTGTGGGGATGTATTGAAGGGATTCCCTTACATTTCCCTCCTGTAAAAACCAGACTTCATTTTCAATTTAAAAATCTAACATACTCGTACACCCCGCTGTGGGGAGTGGGGGTGGGGAAGGGGGGCTAAATCGTTTGCATTATTTTTGATTTATTTGCATTCCGTTTTATGCTTTGTTTATTTACGCGAGGGATTTTCCGAGTTTCCGCGGAGTCCGCGTTGCCCTTTTACCGTTTACCTTTTCAGCATCGCCTTCGCCGCTTGGTGGGATTTCCTCTCGCTGATGGCACACTTACACTCGTATCCCTCTTCTGGAAGATAGATCTAATAGCTCCTTAATTCCCTTCTGAAAATATTATCCTCCAACTAATTCCAAAGGGTGTTCCCTGCACCGGCTCATCCCTCTCCCCCGGGTCTTGCTTTGCTTTACATTCTTTTATTTATTTCATTTCCTTTCTTTTCTTTTTTTTTTTGTTTTTTTTTGTGTTTTTTTACTTTTTTGTTTCGCTTAAAAGCTTTATGAAATTTCCATTTGGCTTTTTGCAACTCTTGCCGGCGCACAGTCAACCCTTTTTTCCTTTCTTTTTACTTTCTTTTTGCACCATGCATTTATTCATGACGAGGAGAGCGACGACGAGCAGGAGGCATGGCAATGGGAGTGGGAGTGGGAATGGGAATGGGATTTACTGGTCGAAAAGGGATTGACAAAAACACATTTTAATTAGCATACACACATAAAACTTTCCATTTTCGTATTTGAATACTTGTCCCCAAACATCCGTTCGGCATCACAGCGGAAAAATGATAAAAATATACGAGTACATGTCCATGCAACAGCAACAGCAACATCAACAACAACAACAACAACAACAACGGAAGAGAACTACACCGACATGGGGACGGACACTCTGGTGTCTGTCTGTCTGGCTAGAGCCTAGGCCTTGGCCAGATACAGATACAGATACGAATTGCGGGCGGATAGACGGATAGGCCATGGATAACCTGAATTCTCTGTGAATTTTCTCTCTCTGTCGCTCTCTGTCTCTCGGGTAGCAGGAGCCCCTCTCGCTGGTGATTTGTGAGAACTCGTGCTCGATGCAATTAACTGCTGGTCCTTCGGTCGGTCTCCAGGGTATCGGAACGGGTGGGGGGCGTGGTGGAGATGTCGCACATGCAAATGCAAATTAAAACTGCTTGGAGAAATTGGAGACACAATACGATATGTCATGTAAACGTCCCCCAGGTTACAGCTGCTCCTCCTCCTCCTCCTCCTCGTCATCGTTCTCCTCCCGATGGAGGCTCCCAATGGCGCTTATGAAATTTTCAACAACATGAACCGATGTGTGCCATGTATCTGTGTATGGGGTTGCTTGTGTCGGTGTGTTCGTCAGTGTGTTTGTGTGTGTGTGTGTGTGTGGCTGCTTAGATGAACGCTTTTGACGGTGCAAAGGCGAGAGAATTTTGTTTCAATTTTTGGGGTAAAGCGCAGCAGCACAAGCGGAACAACAGCAGGAACGAGATGGAGGATGGAGGATGGAGGATTCCCCCAAAAAGTTGCTGGATAACAGATGTGGTGGAAGGGAGGAATGGGGTGAAGGTGGGGTGTATCTGTGAACGTGTGGCAATAAGTGCAAGCCATTTATTATGAAACGCTAACGAAAAATGCCACGCTCATTATGTATGTATGTATGTATGTATGTTAATTAAAAATGCTTTTAAAGAGCTCTCTCGGGAGATTTGAAAGCGCATATATGTATATACTCTACTCTGCTCCACACTCTGGCCTGCATATATCAAAAGTTGATTATGCGAATGGCGGCAGAAAGGGAAGGTGGCTCCTTGGGGTGGGGGATGGGAGGGGGCGCAATGACAACCCTTTGGCCCATGCCCCGCATAAAAAATGTGCGCAGATTTGACATAACATAAACGAGACAAGTGACAAACATAAAAAAACATAAAATGGCAAAAGGAAGAGAGGCAGAGAGGAAGTGAGAAAAAGAGGATGGGAATGGCGTATGGCGTATGGCAGGGAAAAGCGCACGGACCAAGGAAAGGCCTAAATGAGATGGGTAGACACAGCAGACGGACAGACAGGCGGACGGATGGACGGACGGACGGACGGAGACACTGTAAAAATGTCAAGGGTAGACACGACAGGGTACACAAAGGGTACGGATACGGGTACGGGTACGGGGACGTGGCGACCCTGTGAGGCGCCGCACGGTTAAATGTTATTTATGACTGCAGCAGAGGCAGTGGCAGTGGCAGTGGCACTCTGGCTGTGGATGGTAGCTGTGGCACCCGCAGAGGCAGTAAATCTGCAGCTGCAGGACTTGTGGAATTACAGGCTGTGCCGCAAGACAGAGACATTACTTAAGAGCGACCTGCAACATGTTGGCCAGGGGGCGCGGAATGAAAATGCTGTAAAATCTTTTGACCTGTATATGGTGAGGGAGGGGGTGGGGTGGTGTGGTGTGGGAGTTATAGTGTGTGATATGTGATATGTTTTTGATACGAGTACCTTTCACTCTCAATCTGGGTGGCGAATAAACTAGCTTGCCCCGCGAATCGGTGTGAAAGAAAATGTCAAAATATGCTAAAAGGTCTGCAAATAAAACGGAAACAGAAGAGAAAACAACGAAAACAATCACAAATCAAATCAAATCAAACCAAATCCAAAAATCCAGTAAAATGTTTTTAAAAAATAAAGAGAGTGCAGCCCGAAATGAGGAAAAGTGCAATAATAATAGAAAAGTGCAATCCAAGAACCGAAATACTAACTACTAAGACCCTCCGTTGGGGGGTGCATAATGGGGGGTTGAAATGGTACATATATGTATAAGGGGTCAGGAATTGCAAAGGTCAGGCCACAAGCAGGTGTGGCAAAGTTGCAATCACTCAAGATCCAGCAGTCAATTGGTTTACCTTGATGGAATGCAAATCAGAGTCAGAGTCAGAGTCAGAGACCAAGACTAAAGGTCGACCTCCTAGAAGGAGGCACAAACCGAGGACAGAGAGCTGCTGCTGCAATTATGACAGTGAAATGCATTGAATATTCATAAATGCTCAGCGTACACATACATTGTATGTGTGTGCGTGTGTGTTTGTCGAGCGTAATCAGCCTTGACATGCATTTGCTGCATACTTCGTGCTCCAACTTTTGTCGCTGCCGCTTAGGGTATGCCTAATCCGCCATCAGAAGAGAGTACTGTACAGTGTACACTGCATGTACAGTGTGTGCTGCGTCCCACTGCTGGGTATCGTCTAGTCGAGAAGGCTAGAAGGCCAGCTGCCTCCAGTCGAATGTCAGTGGCGAAAATTTGCAACTGTTCAAGTAGCGCGCTGTTGCTGTTGCTGCTGCTGTTGCTGCTGCTGTTTCTGTTGCTGCTGCCTCGCATTGTTGTTATTAATTTTTAAGCGCTGCGGCGCAAGGATAAAACAACAAGCCCTGCCAGCAGCAGTAGCAGTAGCAGCAGCACGCACCGAACACCGAACCGTGCCACATGCCACCGTGCCAGCGTGAGCATCAGCGTCAGGGTCTACATGGCGTATGAAAATTGCTTGACATAAACAAATGCGGCACGGACACACACATATCAACACACACACACACACACACACACATACTGACATTTACGTGCACGCACGTCCTTCCATGTGGGGAAGCAGGGTATGTGGGCGGGGTTGGTGTGGCGGAGGGCGGTGGCAAATGGTTTACCGTTGATGTTTTATGCACGATTTAAAAAAAAAAAACAGAGGAAAAATATTATAAGAAAAATAAAGCACAGAAAAACGAAAATAAAAGCCAAAAAGAAATACAATTTCTGCTTCTGCTGCTGCTGCTGCTGCTGCTAGTTGAGGCTGAGGATGAGGCGGTGGTGGGGTTGGGGTTGGGTGTGGGGCAGTGTAGCAGTGTAGCAGTGTTGTGTCTGTAGAGTAGTGGGTGGCTGAATCTGAATGGGCGGGCGTTGCGTTTGCGGATGATGGTTGTTTCTGAAGGTGTTTCGTTACAAGCGCCAAAAAAAGGTACACACGTACACGAAATCCAGGGTTGCATTACACAACACAGCGCACATTTGCCGCCAGAGTTGCCACCGCCAGAGTTTCTACTGTTCGTTCGATTTTGGTTTTGGTTTTTTTGTTGGTTTTTTGTTTTTTATGTGTTTTTTGTTGTTTTGGGGGGTTTTTTTCTGTTGTTGTTATTTTGTTGCTTCTGTCGCTGCCGCTGCTGCTTCTGCTACTGTTTTTCTTATTTTTTGAACATACGCGTGCGCCAAAACACGTATACGCACTGATACATACACACACAAACAGACACACACACACACACACATATGGTACAAAACTCATACATACATATATACCCATAAACACACACAAACACACACACAGATACTAATGCAAGTAAATTAAATACGCTAAATGGGGGGAAAACATTTATTTGTGTGTGTGTGTGTGTGTGTGTGTGTCTGTTCTTATATACAGCAGGAGAGGAGACAGCAGGGCGGGGGGACAACTAGGGGGTGGATGTAGGGGATAAACTACAGACGAAGAGGGTGAGAGTGAGGGAGGGAGAAAGAGAGAGAGAGAGAGAGAGCGACTGCTACTGAGTAGAAGGGGGAGGGGGAGGGGATGGGGGAGTATAAAATTAACTATTATCGCAAAGCGGTTGGAAAAACACGCGGCAACGTCGACAAAGGCATTCAAATTGCCGCACCTACTCCGCCCGCAATGGGCGCCAGGATCAGGGAAGGGAAAGAGCTGGGACTGCCAGAGGTATCCTTGTTAAATGTGCCTCGGCATTTGGTAATATGGTTGTTTAAATTATACCACCCTCATGGGGCATGGGGCATGGGGCATGTGGCTGGGGGAATGGGGCGTGGGCGTGGGCGTTGTCATATCGACCGCACGACCTGCAAGACACGAAACACGACAACGAAAGCAGGCCCACGGCTCCACGGCTCGGTCGAGGCACAGTTGTAAAAACAGTTCAATTAATTTAAATAATTAAATGTGGGACAAACTGTTTTAATTACGCTGCGAACGTAGCTCGTAACACAGACACATAGATACGTGTGTGTGTGTGTGCGTGCATGAAATGTAATATTCACAGCCAGAGCAGAGTTGTCCGGACATCGCATCCCCCTCAGCACAAGCCATGGGCCCTGCCTCTGGCCCTACCCCCACCCTCTCATCGCACATGTGGCAGAAATTATGCCCCGTGGGAAATGGCGTGAATTTGGGGCGGGCTTTGGCAGCCAATAAAACCATGGAGCAGGGCTGAGCACTGAGCAGATTGAGGACAGATCATGCCCCAATCCGCCTTCTGCTATCCCCACTTTCCTGCGTTGTATAATTGGTTTGAATATTTAATTGTGGCCAAAATGAATATTGAATTCTATTTTTTGGGACTTTCTTCAGCAGTGGGAGGGGGCTGTGGTCTAGCCCAATCTCTATTGTACTTATTAATTACACAAAAAAAAGCGTAAATTTGGAAATTCCACTCATCAGCTCGGGCTTAGTCAAGGAAGGAAGGAAGGAAGGAAGACACTTCACTGCACTACACATGAATGACACTTGTGCGGTCTCCTTGAGGGCTCTTTCATCGCATTGTTTGCCACTTGTTATCAGCAAAACCATTCCCTTATCAGAAGCATTCGTCATTAAGCTCATTCATAGTTTTAATCCTTGTAATTGTGGCTTGGGGTCCTTTCGTTTCGATTCTTATTCACAACTACAATGCATACGCATACTCATCCGCATTTACTTGACTAAGGATTTTGGTTTTTGGTTTCTGGTTTCTGGTTTTTGATGTTTTGGTTTTTGGTTTTTGGTTTTTAGTTGATTCTCTTACCAGCTTCGTCTGGCATTAGCTGAAAGAACGAGTCGGGCGGTTGTGTTGCAGCCTTGACATTACGTGGCGCTGCCGGAGCGTCTTCTATTGAATTGAATTCGAATTTTTCAATGGTGGCATCCGTCAACGTCAGCAAGAAAAATTCGAAGTTCAATGCGCGTGAGAGTGAGAGTCGATGTTGAGTTTTGGCATTGCATTTTCAATTTTGTACATTTTTTGTTGGAATTGCATTCAATTGCGGCGCATGATTAGTATGAGAAAGTTAGAGATCGAGTAGCGGTTTGGTTTGGTTGGTTGGTTGGTTGGTTGGTTTTTTTGTTGGTTGGAGATCGATGGAGTATCGTGAGAAAAAAGAGAAGAAAACGAGAGAAAAACAAGAGCGTTATGTTAGAGCCAATCCAGAGTATAGAGAGGGCCTCGACTTGTCGACTTGTCGAGTCTCCTCTAGTGCATAGGTTTTCATGATAGAATAATGTGCATACGATGCTGGAACGACTGCAGCAAAAGGATCAAAACCCAAAAGGAGCAAAAGAAAAATAGCCAAAGCAAAAAGTACTAAATGCAAAGGAGGATCTAAGGATATGAGGAACAAGAAAAAACTCACCCAGCGTCCGCACGGTCATCACTTTGCTCATCATCCCGTCGCCGAGAACGTTGCGGCCAACAACCTGGAACTCGTAGGTGGTGCCAGAGGCCAGGCCGTTGATCGTCACCTGGGTGCTGCCCGAGGGCGTCACCGAGATGGTCTGCCAGTCGTTGACGCCCGCTTCGCGGAACCAGATCGTGTAGTCCTGCTTGTACTCGGAGCCCCCGCTGTAGCCGGGCAGCCACTGGAGCGTGATGGAGGACTCGGTGGCCTTGCCGGTGATGTTGTAAGGGGCGTGCGGCTGGGTGCCCTCGATCACCAGCTGCGTGACGGCCATCAGCGTGGCCACCTCGTTGGACACGACGCACTGGTAGTAGCCAAAGTCCTCGCGCCGCAGGTTCTCGATGGTCATGTTGCCGCCGGAGATCTTGATGCGGTTGCGCTGCGAGTCGGCCAGCTGCTCGCCCTCCTGGCGCTGCCACTTGATGGTGGGCCGCTCGGTGCCCTCCGCCTCGACGGCGTCGCAGTGCATCTCGACGCTGTCGCCGACCTTGCGCTGGTAGAGCGTATCGGGCTCCACAGTGAAGGCCGGCGGCTTGCGGACCAGCACGTCCATGAAGCCGGAGGCGCCGTGCGTGCCCTGGGCATTGTAGGGCGTGCAGGAGTACTGGCCTTGGTGCTCCTCATTGACGCGGGTGAACAGCAGCGACCCGTTGGCCATCACCACGATGTCCTTCATCTGGTAGGGCTCCAGTAGGCGCTTGTCCTTCGTCCAGGTCACATACTGCAGCTGGGGACTCGACTTGATGTAGCACTGGACGACTCCTGCCAGCCGGAAGGGCAGATATTGAACCGTTGGCGTGAACGTGACCTTGGCTGGATCTGTGGAGTGGAGGGATGAAATGGATGGCTAAAGCGGGCAGAGGAGAGGAATGCAGTGGCAATGGCTGCACTCACATTCGACGCTGAGGTAGGCGGAGGCACTCTGTGGATCGCCGATGCCGTTGGTCACCTCGCACAGGTACTGGCCCGAGTCGTCCGGCTTGATGGGATTGATGATGAGGGATCCGTCCTTGCGAATGGTGACACGGGTCTCCAGCGACGCGACCTCGCGCACCGGCGAGCCCTCGCGGAACCAGCGGACGGTCACGTTGCCGGGCATCGCCTTAGCCTCGCATGAGAATATCACTTTTTCGCCCTCGAGCTTCGTTTGGTTGGTTGGCGGCACCTATCGGTGGGTCGGTCGGTCGATCGGTCGATCGGGGGAAAGGGAAGAGAGAAAAAACAGAAAGAATCCCTTGAGACAAATATGAACTGTGAAATGACCTGCAAACTTATGACGGTTGACTGTTGACTGTTTTTGTGGACTGTTTGACTAATCTAATTCAAATCATGAGCGCCTGCCGTAGCTTTAGCCCTAAAGCCCCCTTCTATGGCACAGAATGCCCCACAGTCGTGGAGCGTGGCATGGAGCTTGACAGCTAATTTTTGGCTGTCGCCGTCATCGATATCCTTTCTGTGCAGTCGAGTCGCTTTTTCACTCCCCGATTCACTTCGACTCATGAGAAATAACATTTCTGCTGTCACAACTATGAAATGCTGCTCCCCTCCTTCCCCACAGCCCCTCTCTTGCTGACTGCCATTGACAACTTGTCAGTCAAATGTCAGAAGCGAACATTATAAACCCTCTTCTCCCTCTCCCTCTCCCTTCCCTCATTGCCCACCATTCGATCCGTGATGTCCTGGCTCCCGTCCTTACTCTGGCCCTCGCTCTGGCTCTGCTTCTGGGTAATTGCATGAGTGCATTCTCTGCCTGTTGTTCGTCCTTTCGGTTATTTAATGGGCACATTTGCTATTGCTTTTGCTTTTGATTTTGCTTTTGGGCAATTTGCTTGCAGAATGTTTCATTTGAATTAGTTTTAGTTATGGCAGGACGGCTGTGATGTGGGGATGATGTGGGTTGACTGCGGACTGCGGAATAGCCTCGTAAATTGAATTGAAACCCCAGCCGAATATGTGTGTATCTGTGTGTGTGTGTGTGTGTGTGTATTGGCCATCTATAAACTGTCGCACACTCGGCTTGTGGCCACAGATACAGATAAATGTTATTGCAATATTTATGCGAAGATTGCCTCACAAAATGTGGCAATTGCAGTAATTGAAGTTTGCTTTCGAGGTATCGAGGTCCCCGTTTTGGTCTTGGTCTTTGCCTTTAAGCCCTAAGTTCTGCTCCACCCCCTCCCAATAGGTTACAAAAGGTCAAAGTTCAAGCCATCGCAAAGGAGGGCTGGAAGAAATATGAGTGGGGGTAGTGGGTGTCGTGGGAGTGGCCTAGGAGTAGCGTATTGCTAACTGTAAATAACCCGAAATGCAAATGCATTAGCGGGGCGTGCACAAAACTATGCTATGGCTATACATACGACTAGGACCAATCCACACACACACACACACACACAGTTACACACACGCAAGAAAAAGAGAAAGAGTGGCAGGCATGTTGTATGCCCCGTTGTAAATAGGGGGATCAGCGGAATGAGAGATGGTGGATGGGTGGATGGGTGGATGCCCCACCAGACCAGACCAGGCGAATGACCATGTCAAGAGTGTGCCTGGCGCATACGGAGTTCTCTGTTCGAGTACGAGTTCCTGCACTCCTGCTGCTTTCAACTATTCCATTCCGTTCCGTTGAGGGGGGGGGGGGGGGGGGGGGGGGCTCTGTTTTGCACAGACTCTCTTTTTTTTCGCTAGTAAACGGTGAGACGACGGGATGGAGATGGAGATGTTGCATACGGGGCAGGATACGTGCGGTGGCGCATGAAGCATCCATTCACTGCGTTTTAGTGCCACGAAGGCACACAAAAAGTTTCACGCTCGTTGCAATTTTTTTCTGCCCGTTTCTGGGGCTCTCGCTCTTAGCCGCGTTTTCGGTTTTCGGTTGCCGCGTTTTCTGGGTTCTCCGAATCCGAATCCGAATTCAGAATGGGAGCTGGAGTTGGGGGCTACTGGGGTCTGCTCTTCACGTCCTGGACATGGTTTGGTCTGGTGATTTTTGAAGCCCTTGCCTTGCCGCTGGCTGCAGCCGCAAAGCCTTTGGAGTGATTAGTTTGCTTTGAATTTAGTTGAGGATGGGACAGAGATGGACTGCGAGGACGCAGGAGAGTCTTCGGCTACGGTTAATGGAAAAGCGTTGAACAGATTATATGCAGTATATGCGGAATGCAGAATGCAGAATGCGGAATGCAAACAGAAGATGAGAGTAGAATAGAGTTCAACACTTACTCTTATAGCAAATCTCTCATTGATGGCATTCGCTTGAGACTTGGTGCGAGCGTGCTTGTTGGGCGCGGCCTTATCCTTTTAACGCGAGGAAAGGATCAAGGATTGAGGTGGGAATCATGGGTGGCAATTGGGGGTAGAGTGGGGTGGAGAGAATATACATAGAAACTATTAGCGAACCCCGAAAACCGAGACTTCTGGCCAATGATACCCCAGTGTGCATGGGGAACCGCCTTTACCCTGCTCTTCTTTTGTATACGAATTTCATTGTACTTTAAAACTGTACGACTTTTAATTGAATTTCGATTTTGATTTCGATTTCGATTGTATGTATCTCAAAATTAATTCATTTGTATTTAGGTTTTTACCATGATTACAGCGCCGCCCGCGATTATAACACGGGCCGTATGGGAGACTTGCCCCTCACCATTGCGTGCAATGCAAGTGTACTCTCCGATGTCCTCGTGCCGTATGGTTGAGATCCGGAGCTCGGTGCCGTCGTTGAAGATGCCCACCGTGGGCGAGGGGTCGACGGGATTGGCATCCTTGTACCAAAGTATTTCCGGGGTCGGTGTGCCATCAGCCTGGCAATTGAGTATAATTGAATCACCTGCAAGGAAACGCCACCATTATCAGAGAGAGAGAAAGTGAGAGAGAGAGAGAGAGAGAGAGAGAGAGTGAGGGAGAACGAGAAATTAATAAGGTAAGTGGTGGCAATTGTTACGCTTTTTGGTTTCATTTGATGCGAAATGTGGGTAAGAACTGTGGCTGAGGGGTAGCCAGGAGGAGTGCATAGGGGCCGGGCCGGGCCGGGCCAGCCCCCTGCCTCCTTCCGGTTAACTGTGGCACACTGGCTTTGTCTCTGTGGCTCGGCTAACGGTGATAGCTGCTGCTGCTGCCGCTGCCACCATTTGCGTCAGACAATGGGATACCCGGTCGAAGCTCTTTGCTGCATTTCGTCCTCGTACTCGTCCTCATCCCCATCCACGTACTTTGTGCCGCCTCACTGGGCTCGTTGTTATTCCTGCCTCTTCGTTGTGTGCCTCTTGTGTCTGATTTATGCGCTGCAGCACCATTTTCTCTCGACGCATTTCCGGCAACGTCTTTTGTTTCGCTTTCGTAGGGTACGATTACGGGTACAGGTACACGTACACGTACACTCGGGTCGGGTCGGGTCGGGGCGGGGGCATGCCACTTGGACTTGTAAACATTTTAACTTTGATTAAGCGACGGAAATTTGATTTGATGTGATTGCAAGCATAAAGAGCTTATCGATTTTCATGCTCTTCGGGCGAGCAGCGAGCAGCGGACCTTGCCCCATTCAGAAGATGACAAATGGTGGCACATAACTCCTTGGGGGCCGTTCCATCCAGAAAGTATGGCCTGGCATGGCACACTTTTTACGACGCATGAGGACTGGGGACGGAGAGTCGTAGTTCATTCTTGGGAATGGAATGGAATGGAATGGCATTTCCAAGGTGACAAACTCATTCGGGCGCTGCAACAAATTGCCGGCCATTTGACACAGTCAAAAGTGCAGAAAAGAAGGAGAAGCAGAAGGGATACGCGGAGGGTACTCTGGACTCCACTTAATCTGTGGCACGTTGACAGCAGGGAAAATAAGAGAGCGGCCAAATATGAGAAGTTGCTGCTCGGCTGCGGCTTGGAGGGGAATGATTTATAGTGGGTGGCGGGGGCCGGGGGGCGGGGGGCAGGCATTTACTCACCTAAATTAACGTATATAATATCCTCGGGCGTAACACTAAAGCGCGGCGGTGCATGTACGTCTAAGTGGAACCATGTACCGTTCTTGTGCTGCTTGGGATCGCGGTTCAGGAAGACGACCTTGCACTCGTACCAGCCCTGATCGGTCTCCCGGATGTTGGTGAGGTTGAGCGAGGCGCTGCCGAAGGGCGAGTCCTGCGAGACGCGCGACACGCGTCCCTTGTAGCCCTCCTCGATGTGCTCCGGGTAGCTCTCATACCAGATGTATATGGGCAGATCGGAGCCCTGTTTTTTTGGGATTGTGAGAATGTGAGAGGGAACATTAGTCTTCATCAGATCCGAATCTAATTCGCGGGGCTTGAGGTTTGATCTTCGATCTTCGACTGTAACGGTATGCATATGCATTGAATGGTGCTATATGGCATCTGTACAAACGATACAAACGGAGTCTGAAAAACAGTTTTTACATACACTCGTACACTGGGACATGTTACAGGATTTATGGGATACAAGGATACAGTGGTATATGGGGGTATAGGGGGGTATAGGGTTTGCAGACAGTTTTTTGTTTATCCTAAGGTTATGGAGATACTATGCGATTGAGGCTGAAGTTATGAAGCGGCTATTTACAGACAGATGCGGATAGCTCTAACACTGTGTGTGGCATGCATTATTTATATATTCTATATACATATATTGTATGTGGCATGCAGGTGGGAAAGCACATAGTAATAATATGTGAAAAACAAAAGGAAAAACCTGCGTACGCTAATCGGAAATTCAAGTTTCGCTCAACACAAAAACAAACTAAACAACTGTCAGAAATAAATTGAGTTGCGACACATAAACACACACACAGATACCAACAGATACATACATACATACATATACATATGTACATATACAGATACAATGACATAACTGGGTCCCCGTTCTCTGACTGTGTCTCTGGCTGTGGAGGAACGGTTGTAAAAGTAAAATCTACAAACAGTCAAAACAAAAACTCATCACGTTAACGTGGAGAAATTGCGCTGCCGCATGGTAAACATTCCACTACACACACACACACACACACACACATACGCACCGAACGCACACAGATACTCGTTCTTGCACAGACATGGCCACACATTTTCACTGTCAACACGAACTCTCCCCAGTCTCTGCGCTCAGCGCACCGCTTCCTTGCCTTCTCGCTGCCTCGTTGCCTCGTCGCCAGCAGTTTGCATGCTCATCAACAGCCCCCAAAGGCAGAGGCACGGGGCACACACAGTGTGCCAGGGACACGGTGGCAACAATAAATCATCTATATCTGTGTGTTGTTGTCTGTGTGTGTGTGTGTTCGTATGTGTGTGTGTGTGTGTTTGTGTGGCAGGAACTAAAACAACGACGGGGCCAAAAGAGAGATACATTTGAAATTCTAGCTTGTGCAGATAAAAAAAAAAAGAAATGTGCATATAAAATATTTTGAGGCGAGGAGCAAAAATTGGGGTTAACCTGCACTCGCCCCCAATCCTCAAAAAGGCAGCCCTCAGCACACAATCGCCCCCTGCTGGCTTGCAGCATGTCCTTTGTTTATATTATTCGTTGGCTCCACATGCCACAGGGGCAGGAATGTGGGTGGGGAAAAACGAATGCATTGAACCGAATGCATTTTCGATTCGAATTCTTTCGCATGACCAGAAGTTGGCCAAAACCCGGCCAAGCATTAACACTTGGCAGAAAAAAGGATTCTTTACTGTCTCTTTTCTTTTTCTCTCTCTCTTTCTCTCTCACACTCACACTTTCACATCTATTGAAATGTGAGGCACTGGCAGAGGCAGTGGCAGTGGCAGTGGCACGAGAGAGTGACGAAGACAGAGAGATAATTGCGTATACATAAATAATTGGTAAGTAAATTGCTCATACGCCATGTTATCCCCAGGCCGAGACTTAATCGATTTATTTCCGTAATTAGACGGAGGCCTGCTCCTGCCTGCCATCTGGCAGAGATAGATAGGAGGCGGCTCTCCGTCTCTCGCTTATTAAAACTTATAGACGTTTTAATAATTTCCTAGGCTGACGTATGAAATAATTTGCTTTGGCATCCGAGGCACACGAGCACAGCAGAGCAAAGCAGAGCAGAGCAGAGCAGAGGGACCCTGTCATGGCACATTCAGGGACTGGGACATATACTCAGACAGATAGACAGACCGACAGGCAGACAACAAACGAGGTCCTGGTCCCTGGCCCCTGGTCGTGGGGCCAAAATTAATATTCGCACTCGCAGAAGCGTCATAAGTTGGCTTGGCAAACATTTTTCCGCTTAATTTATTCAGTAGCAATTAATTTAGATTGCAACTAAGGCAACGCCAGACTCTGACGCCTCTTCTCTGTGCTGTTCCCCCTCTTTCTACTCTTCTCTGTCCCTCTTTCGCCCTCTATGGCCATTTTCTTTCTTTAAAGAGAGAGCGCAGAAAAGTAGGCAACATTTAGTGAATTGCCACACGAAAGAGACGGCGAGAGATGGCGAGAGACGGCCGGGTGAGGCGGGGGCAATTCTTCTATTTCTCCACTTTTACGGTCCAGCAATGCATGTAATTATATGTGCGGGAAAAAAGGTACAGAGCGAGGGCGAGATATACGAGCGCATAAATTAAAAGCTAAAGCCATGTTAATCCCTTTAATTCGACCGTTTACTGTTTTCCTTTCCCTGGCTTTCCCTTTTCCACCGTCATTCGATGGCGAATGTGTGCGCGTGTGTGCATTTTTATCGCGACAAAACATAAACATACTTTTTGCAGTACTTATAACTTTGTTTGGCATTAAAATTGCTTGTAAAACTTTTAACTTGGGCAAAAAAAGGCACCGGCAGGAGCAGGAGCAGCAGCAGCAGCAGGAGGACTGGAGACGTTATCTGCCACACAGACATAGACAGGACAGAAGTTTTTGCACTGCATTCTCTGCGTGACTTTGACGCCCATCCCCATCGCATTCTTATCCTGGCCACAGCGTCGGCATTTCCACTTTATTATCCTTGCGGTTTTTCTTAGTTTTTGCTTGGCTTGAGCTTCGCTACCAAGCGGCAGGGCAGCAACAATCGCTGCTGGAACCAGAGCAGCAGCACCCCCAGTGCCAGTCCCAGTCCCAGCCCCAGCCCCAAAGAAAGTTAGCTTCCTAGGCTTAGGCGTGCTTGAAATTATGGAAAGTAAGCTGTTTGAGGTTGAGGTTTAGGTTGAAGTTGAAGTTGAGCTTGAGCTTGGGGTTGCCCACGTTAGTTGGCTTCATCAAAGTTTACACTGCAGACTGCAAACTGCAGCTACATCAGATAGATCTTCTATTTCTCCCGCGAAAAGGCAGTAAGGTACGAGAAATAACATACTAGACGCATGCAAATAATTACACAATATATTACAAAAATTCCAAATGAAAATGAGAATTCATCAGAGAGAAAAGTATGAGGGAGGCATGGCAAAGTGTATTGCTGTGGGTTGTGTTTCGGTGCTGGCTATTTCGAGGACTATTACGAGGATTGGATTGCTCGTTTGCTTATTTGATTGGAATACAATTTGCTTATCCTACAAGAATTTGCATTGGTGGCAAAGTTTGGCAGTGGCAAAGACAGACTGAGAGTCAGAAATATGCTGAGGATGCTGAGAAAGTCCTGCCATCAATCCGTCACTAACTGATTGTCCTGATGGCCAGTGGTAGAGTGGCAGAACAGCAGAACAGCAGAGCAGCAGAGCAGCAGAGTTGAAAAGTTTTCGCATTCATCCTCATGGAATTCGGAATAAATCTTTCGTCTGTTTATCTACGGCTCAACTTTCCCAGACATTAGCATATTTCTGCAGAACTCTGTCAAGCGTTTCTCCGCCTTTCTGCGACAGTTCCAGTGTGCCCTGCCGTGCGTGCCACCCGCCTGTGAGGGGCTGTGAGGGTCTGTAAGAGTGCAATAGGTGATGGTTTCCGAGTGGAGAAAATCTTGAAAATTTGTGACTAATTCGTTTTCAATGCGAATGCGAATGCGAATGCGAATACTAGTACGTGGACGAGTATTTTGCTCAGCTATGAATAGTTGTGGCTAATTGTTATGGATTTTTGGATTTTGCATAGATGAGAGAGGAGAATAACAAGATTGCAAATGCGGAAAATGCTGGATTGGAAAATTGTTTGGTTGTGTGTGTGTTTTTTTTTATCGTTGCAGTGAGCCGCTAAGCTAAGGCTAAATTTCTGTGTGTACATATGTTTCGAGTCGAACGATTTGCGAACGAATTTCGATACGATCTTTGATTGATTTTGGTTGGTTTTGATTTGCAAATGGAATTCGATATTTTCGGTTTTCAGTGGTTTGTGAATTTTCTTGATATTTTGATATGTTTTGATCGAGTTTCTTCTCTTTCGCTCTCTTTGGGGGTCCGGGTGTTGTGAGGCCCGTTCGATTCCCTTCAATTGACAAATAATTTCATTAAAATTTCATTCGAATGCCGCAAAAATAATCATTTCAGAGTGTGTTAAGTGTGTTCAGAGATTGTTCAAAATGTGTGTGTGTGTGTGTTTCAGTGTGTTTCAGTGTGTTTGTGTCTGTGGTATAGGTAAATTTAAAGAATGAGAATCCGATCTCAAGCAGAATGTTCGCTTGCGAAGCTGGAAGGAAGCCTGATGCTTAATAGGATCACCATATGGCGTGTATGTGTGTATCTGTGGGTGAAAGGTCAAGCCAGAGAGGCAGATGGAAACTGAACTGAAATCGGAACGGAAAACGGTAAGCGGAACGGAAACCAAATGCAAAATACGAGTGCCAATCAGGCAACACATAAACACTTATATCATAAACGATCAATACACGACGATAGTTATCTCAAGCAAAGGACTATGGACTGGCGTATGCAATCGAATACATCGGATATACTCGCACATACATACATACATATATCGGATCACAAAATTTTGTTATTGGTCTGGTTATTTCAGTACTGTTAACCGAAAGCCGGAGGGAAGCTTTGTGGCTAGCAATGGAATCAGAAAGGATGCCAGAACAGAACTGAACAGAACTGAACAGAAAGGAAACACAAATCGAGAACTAAAGAACTAAATATATGTAGACAAATGCTGATTCGAGAAGGGATGCTCTCGTACGAGTACGAGTACGAGTACGAGTACGAGTTGTATAATGGTATTTTTTGTACGTATTGGTAATTGGTATTATAGAAAACACACTGAATAGTAGAGTATTCATAAGGATTCATAGGAGAGAGAGAGTAGTATTCATTTTATTCGTTTACTGTGTCGCCTCTTGCGTGCGTGGTACGGGGGGTGGTCGTGGTCTTTTCTGTCTTTTCTGACTGTTTCTTACTTTTTCTTGCTTTTTGCGTATCAGAACAACGTTTCAGAACGTAATGTAAAAAAGAGAGTTTAGAGAAGAAATGTTATCTGTGATATCGTACCGTTTCGCTCACCTTCTTGTCCCACTGGAGGACATATGGCACAGGATGGTCGTTGGGGAACTCCACATGGCAGTTGAAGATGACGCCCTCGCCGAGTATGGCTGTGATGTGCACAGCATCTTCTGCAATTGGACAAAAAAACAAATAGGAATACGGATATTGCATTACTTGTTGCGAGTCGAGTATTTGTTGTGGGAATTCCATTCCATTTCCAAGAGACTCTCCGAACTACGGGCTACGGTGTCCCGACCCGACCCGACCCAACCCGAACCGAACCAACCCTCGACGTGATGCGCCCATAATACGGCCAATTCGAAAAAGCCGCAGTCGATGGCCTCTCCGATGGCCGACTACTACGAGTCGTTATTGCTTTCTATTTAGACGTGACATTCAGCACGATTTCCCATTGCCGTTACCCATAGCTGGCATTCCGTCCGTGTGATGTGATGGCAGGAAGAATAGGGACGAACCGAACACTAACATGCCCCGGGGGTTACTTTTAAATGGATTTGTTGATGGCTACGTCGGTCACATGTCAAGTGCTGGTCAATGACTGATGTGTAGCCCCAACCCAACCCCCCAAAAGGGGGAGAGCCACAGCTATAGCCATGGAATCAGTTATCCAATTGAATGTGCGGCTCCGGAATATGCAGAGCAATGCAGTGTCCAGTGACCACTCGAACAAAAGTTATTGGACATACGGATACGGAACTCTCTGGGGCGGACACTCGACTCTGATTGACGAAAACTTGCTTTCCACCTTTTCAACTGTCTGTCTGTCTGTCTGTCTGTCTGTCTGTCTGTCTGTATGCCTCTCTGCCTCTCTGCCTCTGACACAGTCCCGACTCTCCACTCTCTACTCTCCGCTCACGACTCTCAACGAACAGTGACATTTCATTAGCGTTTGTCACTTGTCCGTCCATCCATCCGACCGACGCGTCGGTGTGTGCGGTGGAGTGTCCGTTGGACACTTGACAGTCGCTGATTAGGCTGCTTGTTGTGTGTCGCTGACGAGGTGCGAATGTGTGGGGTGGGGTATTATTTATGCATGCCCCACACCCCACACCCCACCACCCACACTCTACTCCACCCCACTCTCCGCACAGGAGTACGAGTGCGTGGGGCATGGTGAAAAAAGTGAAGTTGAAAATTTCGCCAGCAAATGGGGAAGCAGATCAAATTGCAGCAGAATGGCAGAACGGAAATGCAAATGAATTGTCGGAAACAGCAGGACAACAACTAAGAAGCAATGCAATAACGGGAGCATATCCTGTTACGGACACAGGCCCCACTCGAAGATGGAAGACTGCAGACGGACTGCAGGAGAGTGCAGATGCTCCTCTGGCTTTTGCTCTGGGTCCCGGCTCCTGGCTCCTGGCTCCTGGCATGACACTAAACTTGTTAACAAACAACTTTTGACCTGCACATGTGATGCTGCTGCCATTGCCATTGCAATCGAGTGGATGAGAGTCCGGCCACCCCCCTCCCCCCTTCAGTCCCTTCACTCCCATCCAGTATTGTGGCTTTGATTTCTGCACCAGCAGCAGAGACAGGGGCAGGGGCAGGGGAAGGGCCATATGTGGGGCAGGCGTATGTGAGTCTGCATCTGCATCTGAATTGAAACCAAATGTGGAAAAGGATGTGCCAGAGGAAGCTGCAGCTGAAAACTGATTGGAAGGGGGGACAAAACCGAATGGAAACAGCAAAAATCATCTTAATGCATTTTGCATAATTTTCTTTCAGTGTGAAAATAGGAAAATCGAGAGAGCAAGAGCGAGAGGGAGAGCAGATGGCAGGGCCTGTCAGGACTTGGGTACATGACGTCTTTGTTGGCCTCTCTTGACTAGACACTTAACCAGTCACTCACTCAGTCACTCAGATGGCCAGCCCCCGCACCCCCTTCATTCATCTTGCGCCCATCTCATCTGCCCCCGCCCCTTGCTGTTGCCTCATTTTATGCACTGCACGCTTGTTGACTTTGGCATTTGCATAAATTTATGTTAACTTGGCCAGCAGCTTTGGCAGACTATTTGCATCGGCACTCCACACCCCCGTGGCCTGCCCGGTCCCTGTCCCTCCCAAAAATAAAGAAAGAAAACACAACATCAACGACATTAACATCAACGTTAACATTAACAACAGCAGGAGAATGATGATGATGATGATGATGATGATGATGATGATGATGATGAGGATGGAAATGAGGAGCGTATAGTATAGTCGTATAGTCGTATAGTCGTCGCACTTGTGCGTCTATTGCCCTTTGATAATATTGCAGACATGTCGCCGGGCCCGGACGGCACTCGTCTAGAGGGTAGCAGCAGGAAGCCAGGATGCCAGGAAGTCAGAGTCTGCGCCCGTGTGTGTGTCTGTGTGTGTGTCGTCTCTGTCTCGCGCCTTTTGATGGCGTTAACATGCAAAAGTGGTTTCATTATTCCATTTAGAATGTCCTTCAGCCAAAGGCAACGGCTCAGGCAGACATTTCCACTCTTCCACCTCTCATTCGAGCACTCGAGCCTCGAGTTCAGCGCTCAGCGACTGAGTTATTCTACAGAGCGCCACACTTTGTTTTCATTGATTAAAGTTAAGTTGAGTCGTTTTCCAGGAACTCATTTCGGAATTTTCTATCTACGCCAACGCCAACGCCGCGCCCCCGCCCCCGCCCCAGCAATTGGCCACGCCTCAGAGCCATGCCACCCTCTTCCGTAGACTCCGATGGCAAGGAGTCCACTTGCGTTGACCTTTCGACCGTGCAGCAAAGTGGCCATCGTGGCCTGGCCATTGCTGCCGATGGCGAAGGAATCTCAAGCGGTTTTTCCAATTTTCGGCTAAATTAAATTGAATTAATTCACTCGAAGAACGTAGAAAGTAGCACGTCACGGTACATTGAGCGGCGACGAAGGAAGTAGCAACTTTTCATGCCCTGCAGATGGGGGAGGGCCCTGGCTTATTGAATTCAGTAGTAGAACGCCTACTCAGGACTGTCTTTTCGTGGGACAGCTAACCCGTGACATTCTCGACGTGTTTTGATGGGTAAACGGGGGGCGAAACTGTCGGGCGATCACCAGAAGCACTTACATACATACATATATGCCACTTTGGGGCATACTACGATGACTCTGCATGAATCGAAATCCAAAACTAAAACCAAATCAAAACACGGCCCATCGAGAGGCACTCTCTCTCTCTCTCTCTGTTTTAATATTCGTCTATCCGTCAGCCGACTGTCAACTAATTGCCAAATGTAATCTGCTTTGCTCGCACGTAAGCCGCTTATTGTGCACCATTAAATTTCCCTGAACACGGAATAAAACTGTCCACACACACACACACGCACGCACCCACCCCCAAACTGCAAAGTACCGGACTACGGCACTAGATTGGAGTGTACTCTCTCGGGCATTCTCTCTGTTTCTCGCGTAGGTTAAGTTTTGCCCTCAGAGCCATCCCTATCTATCCCCTGCCAATCAGTGGACATTTTCAGCGGATTTTTAGGCTAAAAGAAAAACCAAAAACGTTTATCAAGTTCGTTGCTGTAATTTTTGCCGCGAATTCCCCAGAAATTTCATTAAGCTGCAAATTCTGACGCGGACTCTAGAACAGGTCAGGATCGGGACTGTATTCCTAGGAGGGCTTCAGTTTTTCCACTTACCTGGAATGTTGTGCGCTTGTGCTTTTTCCGCTAGAAGGGAAAGCAACGAAATCAACACAAATTTGAGAACTTGTGTCGATCTGGTGGCAGGTCCTGAGCTTGAGTTGGGGCTCGATCTGGCGCTGGTGCTAGAGTTGTAGCTGGAGATGGTGGCATCTACGTCCTCATCCTCGTCGCCTCCGCCGTCTACCCGTCTTCGTCCTCTTCTCCTCGTTGTTTTCACTGTAAATGCAGCCGTTTTCGCTGGCGATGCCGTCAGCGTCGTAGTAGATGGAATCGTGGCTGTGTCTGCTGCTGCTGCTTCTGGAGCTGCTGCTGTTGCTGCTGCTGCTGCTGGAGAGCCCTCGCTGATTGGGAGCTGATTGGGGTATGGGGATTGTTGCTGCTGCTTTGGTGGCTGTGGCTGGATGTGGCTTAATGCCCGACACCATCGATGAGACCCAAGGTCCGCACACACGCCCATGCCTCTGTTCCCATAGTCAATGACGCCGCCACTAACGTATCCTCCTTCTCACTTGTGGCAGTGGCGTCATCTGTAACGAAAAAGGGAAGCAACGAGAGAGTGTGGATGAGTGGAATGCTGCAAGTGAATTGCGGTAAATGTTTCCATCAATGAACGGCGAACGCCTTGCATTTGCACCTGGCTGCACTTGATGAAGCCGTCACTTGCTCCTATCATCCGTCGTGCATCCATCATCCGTCAGTGTCAGACGTCAAGTGTCAACAGACACATGGGTCATCTTGCCACCCCTTAAAATCACACCCTGCGCCCCTTACGGAATGCAATTTTCTACGATTAATGGCACGGCGACAGGGAAAAGACCGAAATCTGGCAGAAAACTTTAACATCGCTCCTTACAAATTAATAAACAAAAGTTTTCCATTTCAACACCCATCCTTCGAAGGACCCCGTACACATACCCACACACACACACACACACACACACACACACGTCTGTAAAATTAAGCAGCTAATATGTTGTATAACTACAACTGATAAGGCGACAGTGGCCCACGTGCCACACCCATCCACCACTTAGCGGAGATTGGGCGCCCAGAAACTTGAGATACGAAGGCTCTTTCCTATACAAATAGAATAAACTTTTCCTCCGCCTCCGCGTCCGCCTCCGTCGCTGCTCCGCTCATTGTTTGGCAATAAAACTTTGCGTTTTAATGTAAAACCCGTGTCGTCTGTCTATTGGGCATGGAATGGATGGGGCAGACACAGACACAGACACACAGATAGAGACAGCGACAGCGACCCATTGTTATGAGATAGTTTTCAGCGAGTAGATTTCTACGGAATTTGGGTCTGGTTCTGGGCTCTGGGTCTGGGTATGTGTCTGGTTCCAGGCTCTAGCGGATCGGAGTTGCTGTTTGTACTGTTGCATTGTTAATTGAATTGTGGCATCCACCGGCGCTCGCTGCGAGCGTGTTTTATAGGACTTGGCCACAAGTATGCACGTATCCGTATGCCCCACTCGGTAGGGAAGGGAAGGGAAGGGAAGGGAAGGGAAGGGGAAAAGATTTAAGGTGGAAAACGAGACGAGAACAAAGCCAAAAATGTGTTTTTAATTAAATTATTCGGGAATGGAATGCTTTAAGCGGAATTCGCTTAATTTGAACAAAATGAGAATCTGGGGAAGGCAGCAGGCCAGGGGGAGGGGGAACGGAACCCACAGACAGACAGACAGACGAGGATCTGTGCGAGGATTTTAAATTGCAAGCAAAGCATTTTTGTAGCGATTTTAATTCACACAAACAGAGAGAGAGAGAGAGAAAGTGGGAAAAGCTGGCGCTGTCGCTGTCGCTGTCGCTGTCGTGTTGTCCCTGCAATTAAGTAACTTGAGAAAAAGGATACAGGCAGCACAGGAGCCTCCTTTGGGTGGTGGCTTCTGCGGTGAAAAGTTACATTTCCGTGGCTGACAGAGCTGTATAAACGTCATTAGTGCCATTTTAATGCATAACTTAATACATCCTGCGTGAAGGTGGTAGGGAGAGGAGAGATGAGAGAGGAGAGGGTAGCACAAAGCACAGCTCAGAACAAAAGAAGACAGCAGCAGAAGCAACAGCAACAACGACAACAGAATGTGTGCGAGTTTGTTCGTGTGCGTGTGGCATGCCTCCCCCTCCCCCTCCCCCTACCGCTCCACCTCTCGCTTTCGCCTTGTGCGTTGTGCGTCCCGTGAATTTAATCCTTTTTGGCATGACATGTAAAATTTTAATAACGTCAAGGTTTTGTGGAGCGTTATTAAAACTTTTTTGCGCTGCGGCATTATGACAAGTTTATTAAAACGAAATTTATTTATAGAGCGTACTCGAATCCCTCAGCGGAGGTGGTGGTCCCCCAGTCATAGACTCCAGACTCCCCTACCCCCCTACTTCTTTGCTCCCTTTTGATATCTGACACAGAACCACATCAAAACTAAAAGCCCACCATCCAGCGTAGCAGCGAGGCAGCAACCAGAGAGGGAGTCAGGCAACCAACCAACCAACCAACCAACCAACCAGTCAGGCAGCCATCCAACAAGCAAGCAGCAAAAATCGTATTAAGTGTGCGGCGGTGTCTGCTCGTCCTGTCCTGTCCTGTCCAAAGCCAGGAAGGATGCTGGGGTACACAGGCATGCTAAGAGAGAGGCACAGGCACAGGCACAGGCACGGGCACAGAGCTAACTAAAATAGAACAAAAGCCGGAAAAATGATTTCCCTTATGGCTGAATTTTCATTACCGAAATGCCCGCCATGGCGTATGATTTCATTTGTAAATCAGCTCAAGTTGAGACTCGACCATCGCATAATGTACCCTCGCTCCACCCACCTCCCACCAGCAGCAGCAGCACCAGCACCAGCAGCAGCACCAGCACCACATTCACCGATACACCGATAGGTGGTGGGGATAGAGGGGTAGGTTGGGGTAGGGGTTGGGGTTGGGGTAGAGGGACGGCAAACAATGACAAATCAGCAAACGAATTGCATTTGCTGATACACGTAGACCCCCACAACAATCCAATGCAAAGCAGGGCGAGCACAGCGACGAGGACGAGAAGGAGGACGAGGACGAGGCAGAGAGAGATGCCCATCGAGATGTGGATGCCGTGCACTAAATCAGTTGATTGGTTTGCCTAACCTCCAGCCTCTGCCTCCTGTCCCAATGCCGCCCTTTGTTTGTGCCTCGGGTTTTTGTGTATGGAAGGGTGGCGGGTGTGGGGTGTGGGGGCTGCGCCATGAGACCTATAACTGAATTATCGGCCACGTCGTTGTCATTAAAATGTGTGTGTGTGTGTCTGCGTTTGTGTGCCACACATCCATCCATCCATCCATCTATCCAGCCAGCAGCACTCGGAATTCGTCCTGATGCAGATCCACATGAGCGTCCATTTTATTTTTCGGGTCTGCTGTCTGCTGTCTGCCGGTGGTGCGGTGGCAGCACTTTATGGCATCCGCTTCCGCTGCCGCCGCTGATGGACTGACGGACTCACAAACGCAAGGACTGAGTGGCAGAGTGGCAGAGGAGGAGGCTTTTTGGTTGACTTCACAAACGGCGCACAGGATTCACCGCATGATCTTCCACGCGGCAGCTACTTGGCGCTCATTTGCATTACTACGGGAAAAGGGTACGAGGAACGGGGCACGGGGCACGGGGCAAGGCTGGAAGGCAGGCACTTTTAATTAAAAACCCTCCTCCTTGGCCAACCCCAACTTCACCGCCATTCCGCAACCGAAACTGGAAGCCACAAATTATTTTCCCCTTACTTTACTCATCCCTTTCTCCACACACGGAATGGCCAGGGCCAGGGCCCCCGCCTGGATTCAGAAACTAATTAAGCATGTTGTGCGCCACGACTTGCGGGCCAGAATGCCAGAATGCCAGAATCTTGCCAAGGACTCGCTTCGAAGACTCGCTCCTACAGTCATACAGACCATTGCAGTCCAATAACTGCGAGTGCCTGCCTCAGCGCCACTCGACCAACGCACTTGTCGCCGCTGCCACACCCCAAGACATTTCGACAGGTCCTTCTGGAGTACACAAGTGTGTCTGTATGTGTGTGTGTATTTCTGTGTGCTTCCTTAACAAATTTTACAACTTTAGCTTATTGGGCCCCGGCAACGGCTACTGCTACTGCTACTGCTACTGCTGGGGCAGCAGAAAAGTCCACATATATGGCACGGGGCATAAGTCGAGTCGAGTCGAGTCGGCTGTCGAGTGCCCAGAATGTGTCCCATTTCCCAAGCATCCGTGGGATTGCTGTTTCTTCTTCATTTTAGTATCACTCATACGCCGCGCTGTACGCCTTGAAACTTTAATGAAATGGAACGCCCCTTTTCATTCTCTTTCTGTCTCTCTCTCTCTCTCGCTCTCTCTCTCTCTGGCTTTGCTCTCTCGCTAGCATTTGGGGAATGAGCCCGTAAGCCATCTGGCAGTAAGCTTGTTAACGAAGCTGCAACAACAGCAAAAATGCCACAAGACCACCCCCACATAGGAGCATAAGGACAGCAGGAGGAGCAGAAGGGAAGTCCTATGTAGGCCAACTGCAGAACAATGGACCGGAGCAGCTTTGCATTGACAACCCTTATCCCATTCGACAAGATACGGCCTGGAACCAGTCCCGAGGCCTCGCCAATTATTTTAAAACGCAGCCTCCTGCTGACTCCTCCTCAGAGCATCTTTCGGGGCCAACTAATTTCCAATGATGTTCGGCGGCAAGATATGGCCGTAAAGCGGAATGCTATCACTTAATCTAATGAGTTCTCTACCTTCCACTTTGCACCGTACCACCGTAGCGCCGTACCACCGTACCACCGTTCCACCGTTCTAGCGGGCAATTACGTGGAGGACATAGAGTCCATTCCACATCCATTCAATGCCTGCTCTCTATCTGTGCCCCGCCAAAAACTTGGGCCATTAAGAGGGAACGTAAACGTAAAAGTTTGAAACATAACATTCAGCGGTGGAGCGGCGGAGCGGAGGAGACTTTGGCCGGCAAAGTCAATATATCATTAGGCACTTTAGCGTTAAATGATCTAAAAAATGCGGCCAAATAGACCCGTGGACTGTGCCTGTATTTGGGTTCGTGTTGGGCCATGCAAAATGGCCAAAAGCGGACCAGAACGGACCGGATCGGATCGGACCCGAGCATTCGGCCATTGTACAATTTTAATTGCTCTAAAATGTTGTAATACAACACGAACCACAAATAAATAAAATTTGCTGACATCAACAGGATGTTTGCGGGTTCCTGTCCAGTCTGGGGCCCAGACGGGACGCGAGAGCAGGGCCATAATGGGCACAACCCAGCCTAATGGCTGGCCAGGCTAGGCCAGGCCAGGCTCTCGGACTACGCTGTTGAAAACGTAATTTCACTCGAGGGCTGTGGCTGTGGCTGTGGCTGGGGGACTGGCGGACTGGGGGGCTGGAGACAGGGCAGGAAATGAGACGAGCATTGCTTTGTGCTCCTCCATCCATCCGTCCGTCCGTCCGTCCGTTCGTCCGTCCGTCCGTCCGTCCCTCCGTCCGGGGCCAGGCCCAGGGTAAGGGGATACGTTTATACTTTTTACAATATATTTGTGTGCTTCTGTCTCATTTAGTTTTCACTTTCTTATCGGCTTGCCCCATTACGCAACAAATTTTCATTCACTCATTCATTCATTCATTACCGGGAGTCGGGGACAGAGTCACAGCATCTCGCCTTTGTTGGGGCTCAACGGTTCCATAATGGATTGTTTCACTTGACGACGGGCTGTGGGCCATGTGTGAGCGTTTTGTGGCAGAGTTATTTATTGGTCATTCATTGTGTATTGGCCAGGCCAGTACAATGACAGCAACAGAGCTACAGAGTAATGACGGGGCACAAAGCGTTCGTCCGTCCGTCCGCAATTTCTTATTCCAAATGATTCTCACTTATTCGGTTTACAATTTCCAGCAATTACTCTTGATGCTGCTGCTGCTGCTGCTACTGCTGCTGGTGCAGACGGGCGTGGCATGTGGCATGGCAAAAGCTTGCCGCTTTGAAGCAATTAAATTCTTAATAATATTTCGGAAACGAGACTGCAGAAAAGTTTGCTCTCTGTTTTTTGTGGCCGCTGCAGCTTCGCAAAGTTTTTCTTGGAAAATATTTTGCCCGTAAACTGGTAAACTGGTAAACTCGCACTCGCACTCGCACTTGGGCTCGTTCGGAGGAGTAAAAGTGCAGGACTATTGCAGAGACTACTCTGCAGAGTAACAGCAGAGCCGCAGGAACGCAGGGACGCAGGAGTCCTGTGTCAAGGGTTCGGCTACGCGTCAGAGCAAAAGGAAAAGCTGCACAAAGCTGGAGCAAAGCGAGGAAAAGTTTTATGCTTCATGCTTAATTGCGGCATTTCGATTAAGCAAAATTAATAATAAAAGTTTGTGTTATTATTTATGCAGCCGGAGTGCGAGGACCATAGACGAGTGAAATATCAAAGACAGGGGAGGAGGCAGGGGCATGGGCAAGCGGAAGGGACGCCATGGACGGCGGATGTGAAAATTTAGCCTCCGTCCTCGGTCCTCTGTCCTCGGTCCTCTGTCCAAGGCAAACTTTTCCATCTTTTGGTTTGTCTTCGTTTTTCCCGCTGTAGCTGTAGCTGTATTCATTTTCATTTTCTTTACTTTTCTACAAAGTCTTGGTCACGCGGCGGCCTGAGGGCAGGGAACTGGGGGCAGGGGCAGGGGCAGGGCAGGTCTGTCTCTTTTACATAAATCCCGTAAAGTGCTTCAGAAAAGTTTGCCACCACAATTTGAAGGCAGCTGAAGATGAGCTCTAATAACTGTAGACATGCGTGCAACAGAAAATGTCCCTTTCTGCATCTGGCATCTCTTATGTGGCAGATCCAGCCCCCTCCTCATTACTGCCACACCACCATTTCTCCTTTCTCTCAACTGCATCATCTTGGCCCCTCCACTACACATTATGTGAAGTTTGTGTGTCTCATTTAACTTTTTTAAAACTTGTTCAAAACTAAAGCTCTCACACTAACTAAAGGGGACTTTAGTCTTTAGTCAGCAGCGGCTCTAACTTCCACTGACTTTCGGACGCACTGGGGGGGGGGGAGAGGGGACAGCGCTATCAGCAGACATCCTGCAGAGGGCAAAACACAGAACGGAATGAAGAAAAATAAATAAATGTAATGGCAACGCTAATGAACGGCCTCGCCACCCAAACCAACCCAACCCACCCAACCTTCCAACCATCCATCCATTCAGCCAGCATTCAGACCTCCGCGAGAGAAGAGCTCCCCCAAGCTCCCCCACTTCGACTTCCACTTCCACTCCTTCGAACGCTCGACTCCTTGAGAGCGAGCGGACATGACCATAAACTTTGCTGCGTTGCTCGACTCTTTTGCGCCTCTGCCTCACCTCTCGCATAAAGTTGATTTCGAGCAGCAGCGGAGTAGGAGGAGGAGGTGGGATGGTGAGATGGTGGGAAGCAGGGAAGGAGGGATGGAGGGATGGAAAAAAGCCAAACGAGGATTCGGGCAAAAAAGTTTAGCACTCGAGAGTCGACTTTGCTCCGTTCGAAGCAGCTTTGCTCCACGGCACCCTGTTTACGCACGTCTTTTGGCCGCTGCATCAAATGCTGAAATGCTGCTGAATGTTGAATAGCGGAAGAAGATGGAGAAGGACAGTGGGGAGTGGGGAGGACGAGGAGCACAAGAACAAGAGCATGGACGAGCAGGAGGAGCGAAGTCAGTAGAAAGAAAGGAAGGGAGAGGAGAGGAGAGGCAAATCATGACTGAAGTGCAAAACTTTTCCCATTATGCAATAAATAAATTTCCATGCTTTAAAGTGGCAATCGGATGAAAAGGGGGGCTACGTAGTGGGGCTGCGGAGTGGAGTGGAGTGGCGTGGCGGGCCAGCGACAAACGTAATTACGTATATGTCATGTGCTGTACCTTGTAATGGGCATATCAGCGCCGTTCAAACAGCTCCAAATTGAATAAGTAAACAACACAACGACGCCCAAGAGCAGGCTATAGACGACTATAGACACGACGCTGCCTGCGATGCCTGCGATTCCTGCGATTCCTGCGATTCCTGCGAAACTTGGCCAAGTTCTGTAAACAGTTTCGCCCATTCGGCGGCGTTCCGTTTCGTTCCCTTTGGGCCAGATGCAGATGTTCTGTTTGTGTGTTTGTGTGTGTGTGTGTGTGTAGGTAGCGGGGCACTAGCACTGGCACTGGCACTGCCACGGACACTTTTTTTCAAGACTCGTAAATATACCAGAGAGCGAGGGAGAGAGAGCAGCACTTTGGCAGGTTATTGATTTTTCAGCGGGACTGGCAGTGGGTCTCGGTCTGGGGGTAAGCTGCGTCTTATATTTCATACAAAAGCAAGCGAAAAAAGGCACACTCGGGCGGAGAGCTCTCTCTCTCTCTCTCTCTCGCTCTCCCACTCTTTATACCTTCAGTACCCACCAATAGCAATAGCAGGAGCTGGAGCTGGAGCAAGAGCCAGAGCCAGAGTATTTGACGAGTCCATTGAACTATTTGCTGTTGTGGCCTGAATGTCCTTATTAAAAGCTGGTCCTCGCTCTCTTGCTGCCCCACCTCTCCCTTGACTCTAACTCTGGCTGGCCTGCTAGAGGGGGTTGGGGGGTGTCCTGTCGATATCTCAAAACTAATAAAAAGGGTTCGTGCATCGGAAACTTTGGCAACTTTTCCGTTGTTCAAATTGATACTCGAGTATCGGACGGGGTAGCAGTGGCAGTGGGACCTTCTGGTCAAGGAGAGGCCTTTGAGAACGTGGGCGGGGAACCAGATTTCTGATTGCGCTTTAATGGGGCCTAATGGCCGGCGACAAGTGTGGCAAATTACTTTAATGGCCACTACAAAATAATGAACACCGAACACTTTACAACACAGAGTCCGCCACCAGACAGGCGGTTGCTTGCGGCGTGGGGGGAGTGGGGGGGGGGGGGGGGGGGGGGGGGGCGAGGGGCCGTGGTGCAGAGTGCAGAGTGGGTCTGGATCCCATCCCCATTTGTGGCCGCATTTGGTATTGGCTAACCAATATGGCCGGACCCAGTGAAGACTCCTGTTTTGTTTTGGGTGAAGTCACAGTCTTAAAAGTCCTTAAAGTTTTTACATTTTTGCAGTATGGAAATATTTTAATTTCCCTGGCTTTCCACTTAAACATTTTCACATTCCGCTTGCCCTCTTTTTGTCTCTCTTTGGCCACGCCAGAAGTTCGGGCCGTAAGAAAACAAAAGAAGAACCCGCATAGTTATTAAAAGAGAGGCAAGCTACAAAAAGAGAGGCACACACACACACACAGACACACACAGACACAGGGAAGAGGGGCATGGGCAGTGGCAGGAAGCAGGGGCAAAAGTTGTCTCTGTCAGTACTTTGTTGCCGCCTCTTGGGGCAACTCTCGTACTTATTTTTTATCGCAAGCGAAAAAATGCAAACAATTTTCAACTTTAACTGCAAAGTTGCTGCATCCCCCTGCTCCCTGCTCCCTGCTCCCTGTCCCAGCTGCTTGCTGCCTCCTCCTGCCGTTCCCCCCGATTCCAGGCCGGAATTTTGCCAGCAAATTGAAAATGCATTCGTGCACGGCCGCCGCAGCAGGCTGTGTGTTGCAGTGTTGCAGTGTTGCAGCGTTGCAGGCTGCGGCCGGACCTTAAAGCGAAACGAGTCACAAATCGTGCTCGCTTGAATATTCAGAAATCCGAAATTCATGCATGTAAATGGAAATTGAAAACGAAAATTCGGTATTGTATTGTTTTTCATATTGCAGCCTGCAGGCGAAAATAAGAAGAAATTCCACGACATCGTCCACATCACTCTCCCTCCTCACCCCTAACCCCGTACAACGAACCTCCCTCCCTCCGATGGCTCCCTTTTCGCAGAACTGTAAAAATAAATCAACAACTGGGTCAATTTTAACGCTTCACTGCCAATGGAGTGTAAAAACACAACAAGAGCGAAGCCATGCCCCTTCCCCTGCCCCTGCCACTGCCACTGCCACTACCTTCCTGATGTGTTGTGGGTGCACCACTCGACTCGACTCGACTCGAGAGAGTGGCATGGATGGTGTACCTTCCTGCTGCACCTTCCGCCATCAGTCGAAGCCCTGTATCTGTGGAATGGTTTCCCTGGCTACCTGTCTGCAGTCCGCTGATGTGTGCATGTCGCTGCTGCTGCTGCGGCTGCTGCTGCTGCTGCACCAAGATCGTCGACAGAAAATTGCATTTTCTGTTTTCATCCAGAGCCCAACATACATACACACACACACACACACACACACACAGGCATCGAGGAAGAGTGAGCAGCTCAGGCTGCTGCAGGAAATTCTGTGTATCTATCGGACACTTGAGTCGGTCGGGAGTCACTTTAATAAAGAAAAACAAGTTCGAGTGGAGTCGAGTCGAGGCCGCACTCTCTTATACGAAACTGAACTTCGACGATGCTGTATATAGGCCCACACACACACATATACACACACACACAGACAACATAAGACATAGAGATACATAACTCCACTGTAAGCCGATCTCCAAGACTTGAACTTCTCCCTCTCCCTCCATAAACTTCTACGCCTTCTACGTCTCTGGCTTGTGTTTTGGACTCAAGTTTCAGCGCTCCCCGACTCCGACTCCGACCCCTCACCTGAGGCGCAGACCTCTCCTCTCCTCTCCTCATTATGTGCGCCAGTTTTTTGGGCGCCAACTTCGGATCGGGTCCAACAGAGTGTGTTGTGTATACTCGTATCCAAAGCAAAGCAAAGCAAAGCAAAGAAAAGCTCTCTGCGGTTCTTAGACTTCCGCGCATAATACGATCGCTCGAGCGTCCGCGCTCTGTTTTGCTCGGGTTATTGAATAACAAACGATGCCCCAGACCAGACCAGACCAGAGCAGACCTCAATCCTCCCTCTATCCACGAGCAAAATTCCAATGAACCACGAATCGTAGACATACTTGAGCGCTAAAGCAGACTCTCTGACTGACGAGTGACCAGTGACCAGAGACCAGCGATCCCCCATCCCGTGCTGCTACAATCCAAAGTTTTGTTTAGAGTTTTCTCGCATTGTTTATGTTTTGTTCCACCAATTTGGCTGCATTCGTGAGAAAATATCGTTATCATTATGGGGCTGGCTGTGTAGCGTAGCGACGTCATCACAAGCCATAACCCGTTTGAATGGGCTTTAGGCTTAGGCTTTGGCTTTTTATTGCTCTCTGACTCTGGCTCTGGCTCTGCATATGACCTTAGCTGGCAGTCACGCAAGGCGCCCACTCCTAATGCCTCAAGTTGTATGTAAAATTGGATGGAGATGGGGATACAACATCGTATGTACTGAGAAATCGATTTGGTGATGATTGCTGCTGCTGCTGCTGCTGCTGTCATGAGGCCCCGCAACTCATCAGCAGTAGCAGCAGCAGCAGCAGCAGCACATATAATAAAACTGTGAAAAAGTGGAAATGTCTGGGGATTAACTCTTTCGTTTCTTTCCTTCTTTTGGGCCGAATCATAGATCGGAGCGAGACGCCTTCATTTATCATTATCAACCATTTGAAGACCCACCCACCGAGCTTTGAAACACAAATTTATACAGTCTCCGCCTGGAAATGGGGCCTGGGGCCACCGACGGAAAGTGGAAATGCGAATAAATGATTGCAGAAATGCCCAAGACACACAGCCAGAACAGACAGAACAGAGACAGAGAGTTTAGTGAAGCGAAAAACGCAGCTCAGCTACCCCTTTGCTCCCTTTGTTCTCTTTGCTGTTTCTCCGTTTATGGGAATTTCAATTTCCTGCGCCCATCTCTGGGCCACAGTCCACATCCATATCCACATCCATATCCACATCCACTGATGCCACTAATAACTCTGGCCCTTTGTCCTCATCATCGGTTACACATGTTTGTTGCTTCGTTACGAGTATTTCCAATTGAACTGACCATCTGTCCCAGCAGTCCTCAGTTTCTCAGTCTCTCAGTCTCTGTCTCAATATCATTCCCCGGGCTTGAAGACTGGGGAAGATGTCCCCTCAAAGCCACAAAAGCAATCAAGCTTCCCTTCCTTTCCCTTTCCGCTCTCTTTCTCTCTCCCATTACCTCTCTCCGACGGCCAAACATGTTGCACTCGGACAAACAGAGTGTACAATCGCTGACTAGCTCTGGACTGGCCTGGCCTGGCAGGCATTTTCCCTGACGTTTGTTTTTTTGGCCCAGTTTTTAGTTGTTGTTTTTTCGAACGTTTTCAGTGCGAGTTTGGCTGTGTGTGTGTGTGTGTGTGTGTGTGTTTGTGCGTGCGTGTGCGTGTGTTTTTTCTGGCCTCAAATATATTTTGTAATTGAATTGTGCCATAATGCTCGCACTCGCACTTATTTACACTTGCCGATGTAATTGAAAATTTCATAAATTTTAATTAAATTTTAGCCTCCGGACCACCTCGGGAATATTTGATTGCTTTATTCAGATGTTCAGCTCGCCCGTCCGTCCGTCCGAGTATTGGCAATTTACCCTTTGCTCTTCCCCCCCTCACATTTTGCACCCACCCTTTGTCTAGCTTTCGTTTTCCCTGCGGAGTAGTTTTTCTCCAGGCCTCACATTCGTGCAGCGCTTTAGTTTCGTTTTCCCCCGGGCAGGACTGCTCGAATATTGAAAATTGGCAGCATGTTTATGCGCATTTTCCGAGTGTGACTCACCTCACTTGGGCAACCATTATACGATTTGTTCAGATCCAGATTCCAATAGCGCTTTTCTCTAAGGGGGTGTGGTTGGGCGGTTAGCAGGCGGTTCAGGAGGCAGGAGGCAGGAGGTCCCTTCCCTTGACCAGCAGAAACGCACAACTCAGCAGAATTGATTGCTCAGGTCGTAAAAATCCTGAATCCGACAGGGGTTCCCGTTTCCGTTCCCGTTCCGTTCCCCTGTTATTATTCCGTTTTCCGTTCGCTGTTTGCTTTTGTTCTTTCCGCTTTCCCGCTTTTCATGCAGTCCAAATGGTAAATGGGTTTTATTGGAGCAGGACCTTGCGCTGGAACTCCTGGATGTGAATGTGGCTGGGGCTGTGGATGTGGATGTTGTTCTTGATGCGGGGGGATGCTGTTCTGTTGTTGCTCTGTGCGCGTTTTACACTTTGTTTACAGGATAATCGCACGCTTTATGACACTTTCCCTTCAAGCATTCAAGCATTCACTTGGATATGCGTTTGATGAAGGATGAACGATGAAGGACGAAGGACTTTGAAACCGATGCCGTTGTCGTGGCCGTTGACTTTTTACGTGGGCTGCAGCACAAAGGAAGGACCATTTTTATGTTATTCTTTGGATGATTGTTGGCCAGGAGGGAGGCAGGATGGTAGGGTGGTAGGACGGTAGGATAGCAGGATAACATAAGACATAAGACGGGGCATAAACACACACACAGATACACACACACACACCGGAGACGCAGATACGGCTATGAAGAGGCGCGGCTTTTATGCACAACAAAAATAAAATCAATATGGCGTAAAAATAAGAAAATATACGAGTATTCGCTTTTGATGTTGTAATCGCGTCTGGTCCGACGTCTGGGGTCTGGGGTTTGGGGTCTGGGGTTTGGGCTTTTTGGTCAACAAAGAGGCTCTCGACGCCTCGATTGTTTTCGATTGTCTGGCACTTTTGATGTCCTATTCGCAGCAGGTCCGGTCCCTTGGCACTCTGAGCCACACACTGAGACTGTCACACACACACACACACAGAAACACACTTGTACGCACGTGACTCATGCGGCGGCATTGGGGCGCGAGGGTCACGCCTTTGTCTCTGTAATTGCTGTCGCCACATCAACGAGTACGTATATTATATAATTGTGGCATTAGGACTCTTTATTAGCCTGCTCCCTTCGCGAGGGCTGACGCCCGCTGCTTGCCTTTGTTCTTGCGTTTTCTCCCAAACTCTAAAGCACGGTCTCCCAGAAAATCACAGTAACAGCTTCGCTCCTCCTCACAGCTGTGCCACACTTCGCACCGCTACACCAATTGCCGTTGTCGAGACTCGCGACTGTTTGGCTGTCGAGCCACACAGCCAGCTCCTCGTGCTACTGCCTCTCAGCGTTGGAAAAGCGCTGCACAGAGCCAGAGCCAGAGCAAGACCATGAGTGAGCGCGAGAATCACAGGCAGAGCCAGAGCCAGATACAGAGGCAGAGGCAGAGGCAGAGGCAGCGTGAGGGGCAGGGACAGAGACAGAGACAGCCAAGTACCAGTTTTCCAGAGGAGGGGGACAAAGACCAGCAAAATATTGGGTATTATTTTGGCATTCCCTTCTTTTGGTTGAAAAGCCAAAGACTTTCAAATTCTTTCACTTTTTTGGGTCTGCACGAAAGGGATTTTCGCAAGCCACAACGAATGTCGGATATCCGTTGATTGTGCATTTTAGCAAAGTTTCAATTCAGGACTCCTTTCAATGTCATTCCACTTCCGCAACGCCAACAGCTGATGCGTAACGGTTTTCGTTTAGCGAAAATTCCATAATAACGGGAATTTTCCCACTTGCGCAACTGTCGCGAAAATCCTTGCCACAGCTATCTCCCCTCACCTTTTTGGTGGGCAGGCAACTTTCCAGGCAACTCTCGACTCTCGAACTCTCTTTCTCTCGCACAGTGCTCTCTTGGGCACTGTGCTCTGGCTCTCTTTCGCTCTTTCGCTCTCTCGTTCTGCGATCCTTACGAAACTGGAATTTTTCTTCTACAGACTTCTGCTCTGCTCTGCTCTGCTCTGCTCTGCTGTTTTTTGCTGTTTTTCTTTGGCTTTTCTGCTACAGCGGCTGTAGTTTTTCCTTTTTCAGCCTGTGCACCCGCGCGGGTGTGGTCCTGGCTCTGGCTCTGGCTCTGTCGCTGGTTTTGGTTCTGGTTCTGATTCTGATTCTGTTTCTGCGACGAGGAGCGTGAAAACTGCCGAAAACTAATGCCATTTAATTTTAGGTTTTTTTTTTTTATTTTACAGTTGTGTGGCGCTCACGCAGGGACACACACACTCACGCACGGGCACACTCACTCACGAGGAGTGTTACCACCCCTTGGGCCCTGGGCAGGTCGGGGGGTTGCTACTGATGCTACTCCGTTCCGCTTGATTGCCACTCCGTAACCGCTTTTCCTCAGCGGATTTTATTAATCAATTTCGTATCCATATTTTGTACAATTTTCCGATTCAAACACAACACACACAGGCACAGACACAGACACAGGCACACACGGTTAATAGAGACAGAGAGAGAGAGAGAGAGAGAGAGAGCAAGATGGGGGCACACATAAACAGAGACAACAAACAGCACTTACAACAACCGACTGAGACACTAAACGCTGCGATTCAGATTCAGATACGGATTGAAATTGAGATTCGAGGATGATTCAGTCCGCGCTCACGTACGACGCCGCAGAACAACAATTGAGGAATAAAGCGCCTATGGACGCGTCGCGACGGCAGCATTGCAGCCACCATAACTTCCGGAGAGAGATAGCGAGAGAGAGGGCATGAAAGAGCCAGAGAGAGTCTGTGACAGAAAAAGAGAACGTGCGCAAAGAGCAGGCGAGCGGCGGCATCTCTTATACTCTGATGCTGGTCGGACTCACCTTTCGCAGCGGACAACTAACCTGTCCGGACAGTCGGGTTCGTGGTTCGTGGTTCGGTTCGGTCCTCTTTCTGTCTCCCTCTCTCTCGCGTCAACCCTTTGGCTATGCCCTTTCTGGAGCGCCTGAATGCGGGCCTGAGAACCGAGAGGGCCTCGGCGACTCGCCTTCCATTGAATAATTATCTCGAGTTTACCTGTTCGGGGCGGGCGGCCCTTCCGCAGTGACCCAAAAACCAGTTTCAGTTTTCAATTCTGTTTGGTTCTGACCAACTCGTTTCCCACTCTGGCGGCTTGGAGTTGGCTTTCGAGCTATGGGCGCACAGCAAGTGCGGCAGGCAGCCGCATGCGCAACCCGTTGCAGAGCCCAGCTCAAAGCAGAGGCCTCTTCCGAGGGGCCACCTCTTCAGCCATGTGGAAATGTGTTAAACGCCAAACACCGCCGCTCCGAGGTATTTCTATTTGAGTAGCCCTAGAACCGTAACAGAACAGTCCCCTATCAGGGGCAGATAATTGGATAATTTGAGGAGCGATTGCTGGCCTCTCGCTCCCTTCCTCCCTCTGGTAAATGGGTTTTTAATTATGGCCCCGATATGGGAAATCTGTGAAATCCAGCATCTCGGCTAGAGTAGAGCCTACGGGTGCTACCTGCACTGCCTGCCACGGCCTGCAGTTCGGTTGAGGGCTCAGGGCTCAGGCAATGCTCACTGCTGTTGCGGATGATGATGATGATAGGCCTTTTGTACGATATTTTGGCAAGTCATAAAGTTCTCACGACTTGACCTACGATGCAATATTTAAATCAGCGAACATCTGCTGTTTCGAAGAGTTTCGAACAAGTTTCCCTGTTTTCGACTCCCATAATTTCCCCTACGGACGTGGACAGAGAGCGGACTCCGGACTCCATTTCGGAGCGGAGCAATTGGAAGGCAGGCCGCCAATGCGCCTGCGCTGGGCTGCACGGCTCTCTTGGTGTGCTCTCCATCTCTCTCTCTGCCACAGCAAGGCGGAGACGTGCTGCCGCCCCGAGCAAACCCCCACCCCACAGTTTCAACGAAGACCACCGACGTTGCCAAAATATTTCGTTTTCGCTGAATTTCACTTGGTTCACAGGCCATGGTTCGGCCATGCCGAACACAGGAACACAGCCCTGGTCGTATCTAGTCGTCAGTTGTAGACACGGGGCCCAAGGAACCAAGGATGGTGTCGGAGGCAGAGGCGCAGGCCTCTACTGGGGACAGGCTTGGTGCAGTATTTATGCCCAATTCAGGCAGCAGTATATGTTGACTTAAGCAGCCTGATTTATGCATTATATTAGCGCTGATTTTTAGCTGCAATAAATCTGCAAATACTGCCATAAACCCATCCGCCCTCATCCGTAATCATAATTCACTCCCCTTGAAATAGGTCTGGAATAAATATTCTAATTTTTCTCTGGCTCGCTGACAAAGGATCGAAGAAGCGCCAGCCGAAAGTTTTAGTCGTCTACCAGTTCTCCTGATGTTCTTTGCTATCCCTAAAGGTTAAAGAAGTACTGCCATATGTTCTACCTGTCAAAGGATGACTCCAAGCTTTTCCAGCTGTCACTCCGACACTGCCAACACATCTGAGACCTGGGACCTGGAACCTGGGACCTGGAACCTGGGACCGATACGAAGGAAACTAATTGGCAATTTCATAATCGCCAAAATCACAATTTGTGCTCCCTTCCAACAAAGCACTGAGAAGATTGCCTTGTTCTGTGGCACCAATCTGGGGGACAGTTGCACAACTATTAATGGCCACACGCACGCAGACAGAGAGACGTAGACACAGACTGGGACAACGAGTGGGGGACGGGGTACGTTTCCTTGTCCGGAGGGAATCCAGGGACGTGTTATGCCTGGCCAAGAAGAGTCCTGGCAGCCATGACAGAGCTTGAATTATTGTCTCTGATCTTCCTCTCTTCCTTCGGAAATCTCATAATTTGCTCGTGGCGGGCGGCTCATGGCTGTTGGCTTGTGGCTCGTGGCTCGTGGCTCCGTGGCTCGTGTCGGTGCTGCAAGGTGTTCATGTGGCCATAAAAACAATAAAATATTTAACACAAATTTTAACTTAATGCTCGGCTCGTAAAAATGTATGAGTGTAAAAATGGTTACCTATGGCAGCGAGGCAGCGTGGCAGCATGGTACAGTACAGGCACAAGCACAGGCAGAGGCACAGGCACAGGCGGAGGCAAGTCCATTCCAATGTCGCCTCATTAAACCAGAAATTACACAAAGGATAACGCGCAGCTTGACGGCAATGGCCGCAAAGTGTCTGTGTTTGCTTCTGTGTGTAGGTGTGGCTGTGTGTCTCCTGTGTCCCTGTTTAGTGCATCTGTGTTTGCCTCTGCCTCAGCCCTTTGAAGCCTCCTTTGGCTTACGGCTGGCATACAAATAAAAAATTATCGCCCAAGTCCAGAACAGGACGATGTCTCCGTTTCCAAAAGAGACTCTGCTCTGGCCTAAAGACTGCGTTGCCATTATATTTTATTTTTACAATTTTTCGTCACTTTTGATGCCTGGTCGGACCCAGGACCCAGGACTCAGGACCCACCCATCCACCCGACAGCCAGCCAGCCAGCCAGCCAGCTTTATTTTTTTGTATTTTGTATTTGCTCTCGGCTTAATATTCCCCAACCCCCTCCCAGAAGTTGTCCCTAGTCCCGGATCCAGTCCCTGTCCCGGACTCATCCCCGGACCCTGCCTTGTCATTGTCTTTTGACGCTACGAGCGTTTATCGGTCTCTCGCTCTCTGTATGTGTGTGTGTGTGTGTGTATCTTTTCCTGTTCGAGCTCGGGCTGCTTCCTGCTTATTTCTTATGTGTATTTTTACCGACGCTGATTTTTATTCCTCTGCAGGATGTGATATTTCATTCAGGGCCGCCAACAGAGCAGCTAAATGCTGTAGAGGCCCCCGCTCCGCCGCTTTATCGCTCCCCCGCCACACCAGGACCAGGACACCAGGACACCAGGACAGAACAGAGGAAGGAGATAATAATTTTTCATCTTTATGATGTTTTCACGCTTTGCTGTGCCCTGCTTAAGTCAAGAATTCAACATTCTCAGAGAGCGATTGCTCCCAGCAGTCAGTAGTTGGAAGTTGGAAGTTGGAAGAGAGAGCTGGGCGGACACAGGGCAGAGGAATCTTTCACTTTTCACTTTTCACTTTCTTTCCCACAATCGAATTGGGGAATGTCCGGAAGCAGTGTGGCGGCCATAATTGCGAGCAAAGACTAGACCAAGACATTGTTTACGAAGGGATAGGATAGCAGGAAGAGCACTGCAGGCAGATGATGTTGTGAATGATATCCCTGGCCCTGGCCCTTCCCTGCTTCGCTTCCTTCAAAAGCTCTGTTTGCCGCGACCCCGTTTCCAGCAATCTTTCGCCATCTCATCATCACTCGTCCCCAGCGCAGTCTCAACAGTCCATTGTCCGTTGTCCATTGTCCGTTGTCCATTGTCCATTGTCCGTGGTAGTAGGTCAGGGCGATGGTCTGCTCCGCTCCTCTGCTCTGTCGTCTGCCTGGATCTGGATGTACTCATAATAATACAATTTATGTTCTGCATAACGCTGATTTATGCACGCTAATGAGATTTTTAATTAGTTAATGCACGTGCGGGCGGAGGGTGAGCTGGATGATGGGGGAGGGAGGGAGGCACGGGTAACGCCCGCTATTTAAGGAAATAATTATGAAAAAACTAACAGAGTCAAGCCAAGATTTTCCCAGGAAGGATACCTTCGCCTTTAACGTCAAACTCCGATTTTTATTCGCAAAACAATATTCGGTTTAGTCGTAGGAAAATTGAAATGGAGGCAGCATCGGCTGGAAAACAAATTGATTTGGAGCAACGGAAAGTGGAAAGTAATGATGAGATGGCAGATGGAGATGGAGATGGTGATGGTGATTGTGTGCGCGATTATCGGCTACAGGAGGCCCTTTACTTCAAGATGTACGCCCGCCTTGAGGTGCAGGAGTGGCTGCTAAAGGACACTGCACGGAACACAGCCTACCGCTCGGCCATTCGATGCAACGAGGCGGCATTCAAGAACAAGGTGAGTGCGGTGCGCATTCGAGTCCCGGATGGGATGTGAGACATGGAGATGAGATGTAATTAGCCCCAACTCTACATATCCCCCCAAGACGGTTCTAGACGTTGGCTGTGGCCTGGGCACGCTGTCGCTGTTTGCTGCCGAGTCGGGGGCACATAGGGTAATAGCCGTGGATGCGGCAAGCATTGCTGAATTCACCCGCAACATAGTGCTGGACAATTCATACGCAGACGTCATCACTGTTATTAGAGGGAAGGTGGAGGAGATTGAGCTGCCCGAGGGCATCAAGAAGGTCGACATCATACTCTGCGACTGGATGGGGTAAGTGGTTTCCGAAAAGTATTTCCTCTTCCCACTGCCCTCACGTTCCGTGGCATCCGCAGCCACTGCCTGTTCTCCGAAAACATGCTCGAATCGCTGATATTTGCCCGGGACAAGTGGCTGGCACCTGGGGGAATAATATTCCCGGACTCCGCACAGCTGTACCTGGGCGCCATCATGGGTCAAGAGGGTGAGGGTGGCCAGGACCTTGACCAGTGGAACGATTTGTACGACATCAACATGGGGGCCATTCGGCGAAGCTGCGAGAGCACGGCCGTGGTGGAGCACGTCGATGCACGCCAGATAATGAGCAAGGTTGTCCTGGTGAAGTCGCTGGACTTGTACGCCGCCCCCCGCCACTCCTGCTTCACCCACTCCCACTACGAGCTGAGGGTCACGCGTAGCGGACAGGTCCACGCCCTCTTCTCCTACTTCGATGTGGGTTTCGGGACATCTCCTAATCGCGTCTGCCTCAGCACGTCGCCGCATGCCCCATGGACCCACTGGAACCAGACCGTCTTCTATCTGAAGGCGCCACTGACCGTCGGCCCGGAGGAGACCATCAGGGGAACGTTCAGTGTTAAGCCGAGCTTGAAGAGCATTTACGGATTGGAGTTTGACATTCATTTTCACCACAAAGGCCAGGAGAAGTCCACGCGAGCCAATCAATCCTTCTTTCTGGACTACTTTCTCCCACAAGGACTATCCTAGGAAGGACAGGACAGGACAGCACTGGACTGGACTGACACTGGCTCTCTCCTGCAGCCACAATAAATCAGCAGACCAGCAGCAAAACCACATTTTGAGAGCAATATTTATATGATTTTAGTCTGTGTGTAGGGTGGGCATACTCGTACATATGTACATAATATGTACACATAGCGTTGCAAATACATACCTACATATATCTACTACATGGCTCACATTGAGAGTATGTGCTTTTGGGTGGACTCACACAGAGAGGAAAGGATAGTGTCTGTAGGGTATTCCAGAGTATGCCGAGAGTCTATAGTGCTATACTGCTATACTGCTATAGGACTCGTTTTTCATGCACACACACACTCACAGTGCCCGGAGCCCGGAGCCCGGACTCTGTTTTTGGTAAATGGTGTAAATAAGTGCAGAACCAGCATTTAATTATTTAAAACAATTTTCCGATGTGTGTGCATCTTTGTCTGTGTACTGGAAAATCTAGTGCGCATTTCATACACGACCAGTAATTTATGTGCCATGTTTTCATTTTCACAAATTTTTTTGTTCTGTTCTGTTCTGTTTTTCTGGTTTCTGTTGTGTTTCCATTTTTCATTTTTTTCGCCATAGTTTATTTATGTTTGTTGGTCAACTGAAGCCATAAAGTAAAGCATTAAGCGAATGCTTAATATTGTTTGCCCCTAAAATTGACAAAATATTTGAAACGTTCGCCAGTACTCCACTCGACTGCCCCGCGGCGTGATAAATGCTTTTCGAATTGTACGAAAACGCTCTTTGGCATCTCCGGCAGTGGCAGTGGCCGTGGCAGCCAGTAGTGGGTGGAAGATACCCTAAGGGCGTACCGTCTTTCGTCCCTGGGCTTGCATCTTTGCATCTCTGGGTCCAGCTCCTCGCGCGGAGTTTTCAATCAAATTATAAGCTGTTGGCCCAGTTCCTCTCTTCCTCTCTCTCTCTCTCTCTCTCTCTCTCTCTCTCTTTATCTGGCCACATTTCTCTCACAAATTGGCCCACAGAGCGCTGGCTCACTTGGTGTGTACTCACTGTGGCACCGCACCGCACCGCACCGCACATTGCCCTGCCACATACCGTCGAGTCGACGGTTATGCAAATGTTAGGTAAATGCGCATAATAATAATTTCAAATAAATTTAATGTTCTCTCCGCACACATACACACACACACACACACACACACACACACATACAGCCAGAGCTGCAGAGAGTCTAGTGCCAGACTTTGGTGGGCTTTGCTTGCCCCAACAGAAGGTACGAATACGAATACGAGTATCTGTGTATCCTGTCTGTGTCCTTGTGTCCTTGTGTCCTTGTGTGTGTGTATGTGTGTATGTAAATGGCGAACGAAACGTTAGACATGCGGCGCCACCGTCAAAGCTGAAATCTTCCATCGCTTCCATCACTGCGGCAACTCCCGAGTCCTTCCTTCCTTCCTTCCCTCCCTTTCCTTTGGTGTGTATTTAAATGTGTGTTAGTGCTGCTTTGTGTATGTAACTGTGTGTGTGATGGGGGAGTTTGTGCATGTGTGTGTTTGTTTGCATAATGTGCAACATTTTATGTTTTTATTACATCTGAACGCCAGCGTAGACAGCGACGACTACGACTACGGCTACGGCTAGGGCTAGGGCTGGGGCTGGGGCTACGGCGACTCCTAGGCGTGTCTAATGGCTCTGTGGATATGGGCCTTTTGGCTCCCTTTTTGGCTTTTACTCGTACCTTTCGCCTTTTACCTCTTACCTGTTCCGTCCCGCTCTCACTGCGGAATGATGTGCGGACTATTTGCGCTATAAATATAATAGTTCTAATTTCGCACTAATGCACGAGGGCACACAGTAATCCGCAGATAGTCGGGGCTAAGAGTCGAGTTGGGGTTGGGTTTGGGGTTGGGGTTGGGGTGCCCAGCCCCGAAATAGATCACACGCGGGTCGAGGGTGTGTCTGCGTCGGCCATGTTTGAGTGTTGATTTATCGCGGAAGAAAAACAGAGGCCCACTGCAGTCGGCGGCCAAACAAATCATTTTCCACATGCCAGCCAGAGCCAGGACGAGATGCCCATGCCAGGGTCCCTCGCATTACAAGCGTCTATCAGGAGGCAGGATGAAGGGCCTGCCAAGCCTGCCCTGCACGACAGTTGCGCCGAACTGGGAGGACTTGGAGGCCACAGCGATGACAATTGGCAGCTATGCAGAATGTTGCATGGGGAATGTACCGCAGAGGCTGGCCCGATAAAATAATAAACTGGACGACATGCAAAGCGGCCAGAGCGGAGAATTTACGACCGCCAGGCGGAAGCGGAAGTGGAAGTGGAAGTGCACTGACCATTGCCTCTTTGCCTCTCCGCTGCGCTGCTCTGGAGTCCGGACTCTACACTGTTCCATTGCCAAAAAATGCTGAATGATGGAGTGATGTAGATCCAGATGCAGTGCCCCGCTGTACAGCACACATCTGAATATCCAAACTCCTGATTTAGTGGCATATAATGAGCTGCTCCTGCTTCTCCTCCCGGTATAAATCATGCAGCATTAACAGCTGCTAGGCCACATCAAATCCGAGTTAAGTTTTCCGCGCTGTCGGGTGCAGCTGAGCGTATGCCGGAAGCGGATGCGGAGCCCGAGCTAGAGAGATCTGGAAATGCTGCACCATGGTGGCAACGAAACAATTTTCTAGCTTCTCGGCCATAAAACAAATCGCTTTGAAATTGCAGTTTAAATATTTCTGCACAATTTTTCACTACTCCCCCCGCTCCCTCCCGCTCAAAGCGGCTGTCTGCCCCATTCGTTGTAGCTCTTGGCTCTTGGCTCCTGGCGCCTGCCCATGCTCCTGCCCCTGCCCCTGCCTCTGCCTCTGCCCCGGGGCTACGTTTCAATCCTCACATATTTTGCCATCGCTGCATTATTTAACTTTTACTCGAGAGATGAGGCAGGCGGCAGGAGATATGTATGTACTCGTTGAGGAGGCTGCTGCTTGATGTTGAAATAATTTGCAGTTTGCAAACCAGAAATTTATGAGTTTGGTAGTTGATTTCTTTGCAGTTGGAGTGATTGTGCGAGCAAAGATCTAGAAAGAGAGAGGAGCGAGAGTCCTGGTTGACTGGATACAGGATGTACCCCTGTGTCCCTCCAATATACCCATCCTCTCTGCCACACTTGAAGTTGTACACTCGCACTATACATTCGTCGTATCTGCCGTATTTGCAATATCTTCGCTTTGTGCAAACGCATTCAGCAAGAAAATTGTTTCCTTTGGACGGATCTCCGTCTGTGTGTGTGTGTGTGTGTGTGTGTGTGTGTGTGTGTGTGTGTTTTTGTCCTGTGTTCTGTGTCCGGAATATGTGGCTGTAGATGTGGCTATGGCTATGGCCCCTGACCTGCACAGGTCTTTTGCTTTTAGCATACCAAACGAACACTTCCGATTACTTGAGGGCTGCTGCTGCTGCTTCTGCTGCTGCTTCTGCTGCTGCTTCTGCTGCTGCTTCTGCTGCTGATTTAGATTTCGATTTGCTTTGCACTTGCGTTTGCCCTTGTGCATGCACAAGGCTTGTGCCGGCTGTCAATGTGTGCGAAATTAATTACACGAATTGCCATTTAAAGTAACTCGAGTGTTGAAAACTAATTAATTTGTTGGCTTACAAGCAAAAGAGCCTTCTCCCACAGACCGACAGACATACGGACGGACGGACGGACGGACGGACGGACGGACGGAAGGAAGGAAGTCTATTTAGCGTAGATTACTATTTCCAAGTTAAAGCCAGAGGGGCTGTAGGTCGTCGGATGACTATACCATAGCTTGGAGAATACTTGCTTGCCTTTGCCCGATTTCGTACCCCTCTGCATCTGCCTCTTCCCCTGATTCTGCCGCTGACTCTGATGAGGCTTTAATTCAAAGGGAAACTTTCACTCCTTTCTAAAGTTCGCAAGAAGGACTTCTCGGAGGACTTCTTTTGGTGATGGCAAAGGCAAACAATATATGAAGGGAGCGGCATTGAACGACCTCTTTTGCGCCGGCAGCTCCTCCGTTGTTTGTTGTCGCTCGTAAATGCTGCTGCTACGAAGCCTTAGAATTGAACAATTTAAGGACGCGTACACCCAGCCTCTCTGCCCTTCTCTTTGCGTCTCTGTATGGGAGCTGCCATTATGGCTGCCGCAGTGGCTTTCGAATGGAAAATGTTCTTTGTTGTGTGTGTGTTTTTTTTACCGTTCTTCGTTATGAAAACTAAAACCTGGACGATACAAACACACACACCACACACACGCACGCACACACGCTCATGCTCATGCTCATGGAGCCCAGCACTTTACGGTAAACTACACACTTGGCACTTGACACCTGCAAAGGCATCGTGGACACGGGCACGGACACGCATACGCATACGCATACGCATACGCCACGTTGTCCCCAAATTGCCCTAAAAGCGTAAAACAGCTAAAAACATCTAGTAGCAACAGCAGCCGCAGTAGCAGGAAGTCTCAGATGCGTCTGCCACTCGCCACTTGCCACTTGCCACTTCAGCCACTCTCTGTGCCGCTCCATGACCTGACCAGCCCCCATCCGAACCCATTTCTCCGCTGCGGTCGCCCATTGTTTATTAGCACGGCTTCTCCGGCTCGGCTCCTACTTTGCAGCAGCAGCAGCAGCAGCAGCAGCAGCGAATGGCACAAAGCACACAATTTCTGTGTGTTGTTTGCTGGTTTTCATTGTGTCGTCGCTGGGGCTATGCCCCTGCCTCTTCGGCCTCTTCTGCCTCGTTCTCCATGCGGCTGTTGTCGCCTTTAGGTCACCGTGTCAGCTCTACTGCAGCGCCATGCTCGGACGGCCTTAACCTGACTATGCCACTATCCCATACCCTGCACACACAGCCTGTTCCCAGGACCTGACCTGGAAGCTGCAATGGGCTCGCAGCGATTCCTACTTAACAACGAGCTGGCGGTCGTAGATAGTTTTTATCGTTTTTTAGCGTTTCTGGTGCTGCGGCTTTTGGTGCAGCGAAAAATGGGGCAATTAAGGGAGCTCTGACAATTAATTTGGCTGCTCCTTTGCATGCAATCCCAGTCTCTGTACATACTATATGTCCCTCCCTTTGCAGTGGTATATCCCAGTGGTCCTGCACACTGGCCAAGTATCGAAGTGTTTGGAATTTGTATTTCCACTTTTAATTGAAGTGACAAGCTCTGGCAGGCCCCCTGTAACAATACTCCCACTCTCTGGTACGAGGAAAAAAGGAACATTATATTCATAGAGCGAGTGTCGAAGCACAACAGGTCAAAGCAAATAGAAGAGGTAAACAACGTGACTAGGAACGAGGAGGCCACCAGAACACACTAAAATCGATACACCACCCGCGGTGCAGTCCTAAATGTGAACCCCATCCCCAACCTGACTCCCCTTCGATGGCAGTCCGCTGTGCGCTTGTGGGTTTTCCTGATAGCCACTCTTATTGCCGATTTTTTCTTGCTGTGCGCCGTTAACTGATATCTCCTTCTCCATGCCTTTGGTATTGGCATCAGGCAACGACGGATACTTGGACGCCAATCTTTTCTGTTTTCCGTTCTCTGTTTTCTGGTTTCTGGTTTCTGTTTTCTTTAGTTCTTTAAGCTGCTTGATGCTCGACTCTGTGGTTTTCCAGGCAACGCTACAATCGCATTAATGGCCGAGATGTTCATTGAGTCTATGGGCACCTGGAACGCTCTTCTGTACAGCCGTGGTTCGAGCCACTCACTTTCTGATTTTTCACACAACAGAGGAGTTCGCGGGGCACTCGTGGGACGTGCATCAGGGGACTTTTCTCTTTCGGTGGGGCTAAGCTTTATTCGCTTTGGCAGGTCCCACTGCCACTCCACCCATGTTCTCGCCTTTCCCCTTTGGACCGTTTGACAATTTATGTTATTAGGACATATCAATACTCGTACTCGTGCGGGGGTATCCGTCTCTCTAGTCAAAGGATGTTTTGCGGTTGCTGTCTGTGGTCCACACTTCATAGCAGCACACTCACTCGTAATTTAATGAGTGGTTGAGTTTAATCCACTTACATGCTTTATTGTGGTCATTGTTACCCATGCTCTCCCATCTCCCATCTGCCATCTGCCATCCATCTCCCATCTGAAATCTGAAATCTGCCACCTCCTAACCGGTGGGGGTCTGCTGTCCGCGTCCTGCTTCTCGTCCTGTCCTTTCCCTCCATCATCTGACGCATGGATGTACATATGTATGCTTTGACTGCAATTGATTGCGTTGCGGTTCACAAATCTAAAAACAAATGATGTCACTACATTTGATCTTTTTCGGGCATTAAAGTACGGATTGTGCATTTGATTTGTGTAATTTTGTGGTAAATATTGCTGCACAGTCAGGAAAATCGCACCGATAAACACAATGCGGTCAATTAACACGGGCTCCCATGGTTGAAAAGTAGTTAATGAACTACCGATTCTTCATTCCGTGACAGCTCGACAACATTGAAACTACTCTTCGCACCACAGCCCATTCCACAGACAGGCAGACAGATAGATGAGTGGGGAGGGTGGCAGAAAAATGGGAAAATTGGAATTGGGAAAATTCGAGCCCAAGTATTTTGACAAAAGACATAAAACTTGCGGCCAGAGCAGGAGAGGAACCATCTGGCGCAAGAGTAGCAGAAGAACCACTTAAGAGCCGAAGCCGAAGCCAAAGCCAAAAGCCACAGGAAAATTAATTAAACTTTGCTTTGCCTGCGGGGGGAGGAGCTAGGCAGCGCACGGAAGGCGAGGGATATTACCCGTAGACATCCCTAGAACCTTCCCTTGAAATGCATTTAGCGCTGCAGCTTGAAATGCAACACCCGAAACGAGGAGCGGAAGGCGAGGAAGGGGTCGAGGTCGATGTAGATGTCGAGGAGCATCGACAGATAGGCAGAGCAGAGCAGAGCAGAGCAGAGCGTTAATGAAGTTACGCGGCATCGTTGCGGTGGCGTTACCATATTGGAGCCTCACTTGAGGGTGCACTTAGCAGGCGAGCGAGTGAAGGGCGCCCCAAGAGGCGCACGATGGAAGCCGCACGACAGGAGCTGCTATAAAGCAGCCGATTGTCGACAGTTCGAGTGAAACACGAAACTATTTGGGCTCATCGAAGCTTATTTCTGGTTAGTGGCAAAGACGCTTCTACATGGAAGTCGGCAAAATATGCATGCAACAAATTAATTTTTCCAAGTGTGCTGTTCGGTTCGGTTCGGTTCGGTTCGGGTGAGACAAGGACTCTTTCTGTGCTGTGCAAAGGTGCGATGCTGTGCGCTCAGGCACTTGAATGTATTCGTAATCCACAGCTCCCCTTTACAGCTCAGCCCCGTTCTCTTGCACAGAGTGTAGTGTGTGTCTGTGGCTGCAGTTGGAGAAACTTTTGAAAAGCACTAACTACAGAACTACAAAAGTTGATGGTGCGGGCAGAGTGTTCAGATACGGCTTCGAGCCTGCAACATGGAGATAGACAGAGGCATGGCCTGCCACTGTCTGTGCCAGATCCATTGTCGTGCAGCTGCTTGTAACTTGCAGCCTACGAATCAGTGAGGATCTGGGATACCTCTTGGCTCTGGGCGCTCGATGCGCGATGTTGCCAGAGTTCACTTATTAAAAAATCACAGCTTACGGGTGCGAGTGCATTCATAATCCGCTTGAGTGTTGCAGGAACTTGCAGGCTCAGATGGCGCCAGGAGGGAGTGCATCGTTCTCTCTCGCCCATGTTAATTGAGCAAACATCAAAGGAGCAGGGGAGCAGGGGAGGTGCCGCACTAAATTGAGATCCATGCCGACAGTAAGATGAAATTTGCATAACTTCGTTAGATGCGAACCCAACGAGCCCTAGAGCTGATTAAGAAGACCTCCCTCTTCCGGTGACTAAAAGTTATGAATGTTTCAAACTGAGCTGCAATACAAAGCAGAGTCAAGAGTCGGGAGTCGGCAGACCAGACCCGCATATGTAAGTGTTTGCACTATCGAGGAGCCAATAACTCATGTGCACGCCCCAGGGGCAAACCAGAACAGCGCAAACCAGACGCACAACCAGAAGCACAGGCAGGGCCCAGCCACAGAGGCCACAGAGACTCCGAAGACTCCGAGCCGCGCATTGAAATGACAGCCCTTTCATGGCCCCAATATGGCCCCAACGTGTAAAAAAAACTAACAACGCCAGCAGTAAAAAGAAATCGTTGGCATTAATCTCTCAATAAATCAATCGGGAAGGAGTGGGATCGATTGAGGACGAGACGTAGAAGTGGGTGGCAAGCGGCAGAGATGTCTCCGGTCTTCAGTCTTTCGGCTTTCCCCTACGTTTGGGTGGGTTGTGGGGCACCAAAGTATGCAATGCTTATTTTCATTTTTGATTATGCCCCCCGCTGATTGCGCGAACGTCGCACATCTCCCATTCGTCTTTGTCAGCAGCTCCACTCACACACACACACACACACACACACACACACAAACACAGTCTCTAGTCGAACCCTCTCCCACCACATCTGTGAGCAGTATCTGTTGGACAGACAGGTGTAGCAGGGGCGCATCGATGATGCTAACAAATTGCAGACGAGGCAGGTGCTCTCGAAAATATATTGATCACAAAAGCTCGTGTCATAACGGAGGCCCCAGCACCAGAAGCAGCAGCAGCAGCAACAACGGAATGCGGCCAGATGCTGATTGCATTCGCATGCCCAAATCGAATAGTCGAATAGTCGAATGGGAGCTTCGTTATGCTCCAGATATGGATTCGTGAGACCGGTGACCCAGCGCGCGCTGTGGTGGAGGAGGGTTCATTTCATTTGTCATGGCAGCAGTGCTTCCCGCAAGGCTTGACGTCTGCAGAAATTACTTTCGCTCTGGCAAAGAACAAACTTTCACAGCTCAACACTTTTTAGCAATGAAAACCGAAATGTTTGCAGCCCAGATAAGCTCCGTCTCGGAAAGCGAGCAACAAGGAATCAGAAGCAGAAGCACAGGCACAGGCACTGCACCAGGAAGTACCAGAAAGTGTGGCATGGTGAGAGTGGAAAGGAAAGGAAAGGAAAAGAGTGGGGAAACCAGGAAAAGACTGCAAAAAATACCAACTTTTAATTCAATTTGGAGCGCTTTCTGGGCGGCATAGGCGAATGAAAATAAAAATGCCTTTGTGCAAGTTTTTTCAATTGTGTTAGTGTTGGCGTTGGCGTTGGTCTTAGCGGGGCTGGCTCTCCACTTGCTTCTGCCCCACTTTCATTTCATTTCATTTCATTTTTTGGTTGCACCACAATTTGATACAAATAATTCTATTATGGAGTCCGAACGTAAACCCACACGTATCTGTGCCATAGAAGGGGGCCGCCAAAGCGAAGAAAAAGCCAAGACAGACACCAGAAGCGAAAACTTAACGAAATTGAAATGGAAAATAAAGAAAGGAAAACCCAGGAAAAGGTCAGGTCGAAGGAGAGTCCCTGCTCGCATACTCTTGCAAGTGCATTTAGGGCTGGATGCTGCTTGGAGGCGCCTGGCAGGCTGTGACTGTGGCGGCTTTGGCCCTCGGAAGAGTATCGCTGAAGTAAAAGGAAAGGAAATCAAGCAATGAAATCAGCAAAGTTGCAGACAGTCCGGAGAAGGGCTGGGCAGTCGGGCGGACAACAAAGTAACACCAACAACAAAACAATCAAACGAAATCATAAAGCAGGCAGGCCATCGGGTACTCCGTAGTCCAAAGTCCGGCGTTCGGAGATTCTGGCCCCAAAAGCTGTGGACGGACGGACGGACGGACGGACGGACGGACGGATGGACAAGTGTGGATGTGGTAGAAATATTAAACACCACCCGCCGCACCACTGCACAATGGAAAGTCGCTGGCCCGTTGTAGCCTCATGGAAAAAGCAGCAGCTATCGCAGGAAACACTCATAGTTTTTGTGTTCTCCAGTTGGTGGCAGGTTCATCTTTAAGGCTGCTCCCCCCAAAAGGCTCCATGTTTTGGAATTAACCGAGGATCACAGCATGTCGTGGATGTGGATGGATGTGGATGGCCGGTGGCCTTCGATTCCACGATTTACGATTGGAATCTTTTGCACATTTATCAAAAACACTTTCACTTGGCGCAAATTCGCACATTTATCTTATGCAAGGAGCTGAATACCCGCCAAAGGGAGAGAGCAGGGAACGAAACCAATTCTATTACAGCTGCTGGCATGGATTTGGAATTCTATGGCCATGGCACACAAAGTGTCCACGGACAGCGACACGGACACAGATACAGACCCAGACACAGACACAGATACGGATGGGGACGCGGGGCAGAGCGGGTAAGCGGCAAAGCACAACGAATATGGGCAGTTTGCCACTTCTATCCGTGATACACACAGGACACTCTCCCCAGTCTCTGACTCTGGGACACTCTGACTCTGCCTCTGCCTCCACTCTGCGAATATACTATTTCATTTGCATTTCGTATAAGTCACATGGCTACGTGACCCACATGCAGAAGACTCTGAGTTTTTGCCAATAACAGAGTACAAACGAGTGCAGACGAAGTCGGAGCAGAGCCATGGGCCAGTGGGCCGAGAAACGAAGTAAATGGCAAAAGCTAAAGCTGAAACTGAAGCTGAGGCGAAGGATAGAGAAACGGGACGCTATTGTGCAAAGACAAGCACAAATTTGTATAAATTTTCAATAAATTACATCAAATCAAGCTGCAAGCACTTGAAAACTACCAGACACGTGTTACTGCGAGGGCTACTGCCACTGCCACTGCTACTGCCACTGCCACTGCCAGTGCGAGCGAGTCTGTGTGCAGAACGAGATTAGAGTTTGGACCATGCCACTCCATGCCGCCCATACACTCACATTCTTTCTGATGGCAAAATGAAAGGAAAAGAAAGGAAGGAAGGGCCAGACCAGACCACATCAGACCAGGATGCCATGCCGCTGGGGCGCCAGTGTATTAAAAATGTGCCAATGTGCACGAGGCGGAGCACTTTGCTTGCAAATTTGTTTGCCGGGCCTGCAAGGGCGAATTTCAGAGCGAACGTTATGCATATGAGGGGAGCACACAGAACTACAGGACCACACGACCACAGGGCCACAGGGCCACAGGGCCATGGACAACCCTTTGGCCTACTCATTGTATACGTACCGTACTCGTAAGAGGCACACATACGAAACTGCCGGCTTAGGCTTGTCCAACCTGATCGCAGATAGTGCACGTACTGGTGTACTTCTCTCGTATTGGTTCTTCGATTCGATTCGCACGCAGCCCCATAGTCAATGTATCTCAATTGGTATGTTGTATGCTGTGTCTGTGGCTCTGTCTGTGGCTCTGGCTGTGGCTCTGGCCCTCTGTGTGTTTCTGTTTCTGGCAAGAGAAACTCAAAAGCAACGCCATTTGACAAAGATTAATTCTAGTGTAGCACTCTCGATGATGGCCACAGGACGAGCTACGAGCTACGAGCTACGAGCCAGCGATACACTCTTGCAGCTGCTCAACTCGACTGACCTTTTGCCACCATCCACCGTCAGACATCATCCGCCTCATCCTGCAAAAACACATCAGATCCTGTAGCAGCAGCAGCAGCACCACCACCACCAGCCGAGCTCCAGGACCAGCACTAGCATCGTAGCATCGTAGCATCGTAGAAACGACAAGGACACACAAAGCGTAACGACAAAAACATCATCAGCAGCAGCAGTAGCAGCAGCAGTCGGGGAAAAGGAAAGAGAGAATTCTACAAAAAAAACAAGTAGAGAGGAAGAGAAACCGTTCAGTACGTTAGTATCTGTGTGTGAAATTTGGCACCGAACCAGCGCTTGCACTGGAAAAAGCTATCTGCTATCCACTAGCGAAATATATTCATCATTTCGGGGGGCCTCTGAGGTCTGATTTTCCATTTGAATCTTCCACTGAAAATACTGATGAATGAGAGCTTAAAGAAAGCTGAGGAGCATAAGGTGTGATGTAAGGATGGACTTTTTGGTGGTTTTTCCCACAGTGGGTAGGGCCCTGACAGCCATAACAATCTGCAGTTTTTGCTGCTGATTCTTTGCACTGCCCCAGAGAGTAGAGAGAGCGGAGAGAAGTGAAGATAGTAGAGTGAAAAGCGTAAAGCGTAAAGGGTAGAGGCGAAAGACAAACTCAAAACTTATTTACACTGAGAGCCAGACACACTCGCACACTCGCTAGCATTTCTTTCATTTACAATGCATTTTGGCATGACCGCAGCATAAAAATTTGTAAAGAGACCCTCGACGCGGGGGGCTGACGCTGGCTTCCAAACCTGAACTGAAAACCAGACCCCAGCCCAAGCCCAAGCCCAAGCGCAAGCCCAAGCTCAATCTGAGTCCCGAAACAAAACTCTAGGATAGCTGCAAAAGGCTTTGCAAAAGGAATAGTTGGCCAACGCCAGGCAGAGGAAAAAATGCAAAGGGGAAATGAATAAAAGGCCGGAAGCAATATGCATTTCCGCTGCCAGAAAAATGTAAGCACTTTCCACTTGCCAGAGCGTAGTGTTGGCAACGAAGGGTCGCATTGGCATTGGGGAGTGGGCAATGGGTAGGGGGGTAGTGGGGTAGTGTGAACCAGAAGCAGAAAAAGTGCAACTGGAAAAACTGAAAGCTGAACTGGCTGACAATGCAGAAGGAGTACGAGCAGTAGATGCAGGACCGCGCATGTTTATGAATGGGTGTGTATGTATGTCTGCTTTTGTGTGTGTGTGTGTGTGTGTGTGTGTGCTTTCCCTTTCTCTCGCCTTTCGCAACGACTTTTGCCAGCGAAAGGAGCAGCATGAGCTGAAGCAGCAGCCGAGGCAGACGCTAGCAAGTCACTAATATACTAAACTGCTAAATACATACAACCGAAAACGGTTTTAAATTTTTGAATTCTTCGCTCATTCTCCCAGCAGCAGCAGCAACAGCAGCGGCAGCGGCGTCTGGCAATGTGTCAAGCAGCGTGGCAGCCCGGCATCCCGGCAGCCCGCCAGAACTCTTGTCGGGTCTTTCGGGTGGCTTTTAACTTTATTAAAATAGATGAAAGTGGGCAGAGCTGGAGGAGCACTTTGCCCGGAATTGTTAATACAAAGTGAGAGAACACACACCAGCACCAGCACCAGCACTCACTCGAAACAGGAGGCAGGCCAGCAGAGAGAGAGAGTGAGAGGGAGCGATGTCGAGCGATGGCGACGCAAGTGCAACAAAAGATTTACAACGTCCACAATGAGAACTAGCAAATGGTCGGTTGTGTAGTGCAGTTGACACACACAAATGAATCAATCGGAATTTGAAATTTGGCTTCTGAAATGCGGGTCACAGTCTATGAAGCAGAGGCTACGAGTAGATGGATGGAGTGGAGTGGGGTGGGGATTCCTTCAAGCCCAAATTGAAAAGTTTCGAGCACAGGACCTCTGTCTACTGCTGCTGCTGCTGCTGCTCCACTTTTCGGCATCTCGAAATTGAATTATTAATTCTGAAATAATGCGCAAATAAAAGTCGATAAGCCAAGAAGTAAAATGGCAGCTAAGCTACACGAAATGCCCCACAATCAAGCGGTAACACGACCCGAACGCACACACACACACACATACACACACACCAACACACACTAACACACAACGCAGAACAGCGAAGAGCGAAGAGCGACGGGCACTCGTCTATCTCCCTTTCCTTGGTTGCGTCCGTCTGTCAGCCAGAGTTCAGCTCCAGCTCCAGTTAGGATCCAGCGAAGGAGCCAAGGAGCGAAGGAGCCAAGGAGCCTTGGAGCCTTGGAGCCAGGCGATACCTAAAAGCATGTCGATATTAGGCAAGATAAATTGAAAATGAATTGCGAAATATAGAGTCGGTCGAGGGAGCAGCAGACTTGAAGCTGAAGCTGAAGATGGAGCTGTGGAGGGGTAGAGGGGCGTGTTCAGTCGAAAATTGCCGCATAGAAATAAACATTCAGCCAGAGTCAGAGCCTGAGAAAGAAAGAGAGCGAGACAGAGAGAGAACAAAAACGTAGTAGAGCATTTAACGCAGGATATAGACCACGGTTACGGTTACGGTTACGGCTATGGCTATGGCTACGGATTCGGGGTCGAAGTCGATGTCGAAGTCGATGTCGATGTCGTTGGCATTAAGTCAGTGGAAGCGGCAAGCGGCGGCAAAGGCATCAAGAGAATTGAATGAAGCGGAAACGGAAAGCAAGCTAATGAATGAAGCACAACGAACCAAATGAATAGCTGGCTATGGGTCCCAGGATGGGCATGGGGATGGGTTTTGAGATTGGGCGCCTGGTCAGGAGACTGTTCGCTTCGCTGGCTTCAGGAGTAGAGCGGGCTCGTGAAACGACCTTCACAGTTTATATACAAATGAATATTTGTGTTTTGGCAACGATACCAACAAAAACAACAACAACAACAACAATAACGACAGTACGTCCCTAGTCAGAGGGATATGCTCGTAAAAGACATGGGGTGGAGGGACACACACAATTGCCACGTTTTCCGGCTTTGTGCGGGTTTGTTTTTGTCTGTTCTGACCATCACCCATCAGCATCACCCACGTCACACTTCAGATAAGAAGAGCCTTTGCATATTAGCCCCCGCCCACTCTACTTGCGGATGGACCCGTTACCAGTTACCCGACAGGATATCTGACAGGATATCGTTCATTAGAGAACTAGAAGTCGAAGTAGAAGTAGCAGTAGCTCTGTGAGGTCCGGCCCCAATGAACTGTTACCAAAGGAATCATCCAATCACGATGTCGAATCATTTGTTTAACAAACCCCCAAACCCCAACCCCAACCCCAAAGCCAAAGCCAATCCAAATCCCAATCCCAACCACGGAGCAGTGGCCTTTAAAGTGCCCCCAAAGATCAAACACAAATCATTCGCTGAGTAATCGCCGCGACAGTAATGAAAATGACTTCCACTTCGACCTCGGCTTGGCGTGGCCTGGCCTGGCCTGGCCAAAAGTTTTACATTTAACTTTGATTGTAAGTTTGTTGTGGTTGTGGATGGCTTCGTGGAGATGTTGATGTTGGGACTATAGCTGTGGGTGAGGCTGAGGCTGAGGCGGAGGCGGAGGCGGAGGATGCTCTCCCCCGTTCCTATAAACAGAAAATATCCTGGGGGTAATTTTTTGATTTTTGGCTCCTGATTTTATATGACTCAGTCTTTGTTGGGTGCGAGTGGGAGCGTGCTCGTGGCCCTGCCATTGCCCCTGTCCCATGCAAATAAATTTCAACCGACTCCATAGGCCCAATTAAATTTCGGCTAAAACGGATGGCGGAGAGAGGCCAGAGGGGCAGCTGCCTCTCCAACCGAAAAGCAGAGAAAGTTTTCCGCACAACTTTTGTGTAATGAAAACAAATTATGCTTAATAGAAAGTTGCTGGATTGGAAATGGTTTTAGGTTTAGTTCACAATGAGATGAGGGATTGTTTGGGGCATTCTAGTGGAGGGGATTATTGAGGTATCGCGTTGTATTCCCCCCGAAATTACCAGGGTCTATAGAAGAGCTCCATCTACATATATACCTTTTGGGAGAGTGAGACTTCCGTCAAGTGAGAATTCCAAATGGTAGGAAAATTGCAATCTCCGAGCCTCGTTATCGAAACGAGAGCGAGAGTAAAGGAAGAGAAGGCCACTCCTTTATTGACTCCATATTTCTTTATTTTGCGGATGCGTTGCACTTTACGGCTGCCGCCGGGAGGCACAACGGACGGGTTTTATATGATTTTCTTGTCATTCGGTGGCTCTGTTTATGGCCGTGCTACGTTTCACTCGCATGCACGAACGCTCGGCACTCGTACGTGTGTTTGGTTTATAGCGTACACAATCATGCATATTTCCAGAAAACTGAAAGGAAAGGAAAGGCTGAGGCCTCATCCTCATCCTTATCCTCATCCAATGTACATATTTTGGTCGAGTTTACGCACTTTATTAACATATACTCGTGCTCGTATTCGTATTCGTATTCGTCTGGCAGGACGCATCGTCATCCGCCAAGGATGCTGCTCCTCTGCGAGTACATAAAAAATGAATCTGCCGTTGGTCGTGCGTTCTGTCGTTCCTTGGAATTTAATAAAAACGGCACAATGATAATATTATAAAATGCGTAAACAGAATATTGAAATGAGCTCAAGGAAACGATTCACTTTATTGCGAGTTTCGCAAAAGTCTACCATAAGTCTCTTGTCTGCAGGGATGAGGGGTAGGAACAGGACCTCAACACAGAGGAGCAACCAACCAGATGGGTCCGCTCCCCGCTTATGATGTTCCATTCAATCATCTTCGTTTTCCGACTCTTGAATATACAATTGACTTATAAAGAGGTGGGTCAGGGGCGACCAGTACAAGTGTTTTCCGAGTATTTTCCATGTTTTTTCCCCCTGCTCAACTGTGACAACAAAACCCTCTTCACTCTTTCTGACATTAGGTTCTCCACTGATGGCAAAGGCTTAGAGCGGAGACCGTAGAGGAGATTCTAGAGCAACAGGGTGCAGAGTGGAGTCCGCTTTGCTCTCCAGGGCCCAGTCTCAACTTTAATTAACTGCATTCGCAGGCCATTCGCATAGTTATAGAGTCGGGGAAAACAAATTTCACAGTTTAATTAAAATTTGCACAGTCCGCGTCAGCCTTCAAGATGATGCCTGATGAAAAAACTGTTGGACCGCTGCTCTGTTTGTCGCTGATCAAATGCACAAAGCAAACAAAACCTCCTCCCAGTAAACAAGCAACAGAGAAATGGAGAAATAACCACGGGAAAGGACTACGGGATGTACTATGGGGTCACAGAGGGGAGAAGTGTGTGGCAGTGGCACTGGCACTGGCATTGATGATATTTCTGCTGTCCGGGGGTCTCGTCTCGTCCAAGCTGAAGCTGAAGCTGAAGCGCTTGCTACGCAAAGTGTCAATAACAATTTACACTTGAGACGATATCTCAATATTGTTGCACGACAACAGCAACAGCAACAGTAACAGCAACAATAGCAATCAAACGGATGGGGCAAGTGTATAGGGAGTATAGAGTGTAGAGAGCAACAGGAGGACAATGCCACAGGCCACACGATGAGCAGCTGCTGAATGCTGATGACACGGTAACGACGGGATGTCCAACGATGGCTGCTAGTTTGTTTATTTAGCCACACGGCTACACGCAGAAGCCCCGAGTCCCCCCCCCCCCCCCCCCCCCCCATCGACAAAGCCTCGAGCCTCGAGCCTCGGAGTCGCCGCGGTATCTGCCGTTGACCATTTTTTTTGAGAGGACGGCAAACAGACCAACCTTAGGTGGTCTGCCTCCTGCCGGGTGACAAGGAATCGTGGCACAGATTAGCAGCTGTCAAGTGCCTGAGAGACAGCGAGAGAATCCTAGCATTTTTATGAGTTTAATATCAAAATCACAGCGCTCGCACAATCGCACTGCTGCGAATCGTAAAGGTCTTGCTCTCTAGGGCCTCGGGCGTTGCAGGAACCCTCTCACATCCTCAACCCTCAACCCTCCACCCTCAACACTGCACTACATAGTAGCTTCAAAGTGTACGAGCGCCAAAAATTAAGTTTTTATTTCCGCTGCAATGATTGCACTCGCGACAATAAGGAAAGGAAAGGAAGGGGACTAGAGTGTGTGTTTCAGGGCAAAGGCGGGCGTTCCCCAGTCCTGCCCTCACATTCTCAGGGCAACCCTTAAGAATCCGCCCAATACGGAGACTCGAGTGCAAATAGCTCGTATCACTGGGGTATACAAGATACAGGACACAGGATCCTGGCCAAAAATGGGCACGGGTGGGTAGATGGGTCTGCTCAATGGGAATGGAATGAGTAGTGTTCATTCGCTGAGTAAACATGATTCTTTTTCGACATTCCTGCTAAGCTTCAAGTGGACACACATTCGCCAAAGTTAAACAGGCTCTGCTTTGAGTGTGGAGTGTTGTAAGCACACAGAGCCGTCTGAGAGAGGATCAGAGGACTCGAGCGGGGTGTGAGCACGCAACCACGTGATGGCATTGAGGATTTTAACGAGGAAGACTGCAGGGGGATTGAGATATCCTAGAAAGAGTAGAAAGGGTCATCCCATGCCTCATGCGGACTCTTGCTGCCCAGCTCCTTGGGTATTTATGCCAATTAGCTCCTCCAAATGCTAATTTGGAGCGAGTGAGCACTGACCGACGCGACGGGCAGGAGGACAACTGATAAATTAGCCATGAATATTCAGCACCCACGCGCAACATTATTTTCCGCAAAATTAAATTATACATTTTTAAGTTGTCCGAGGCCCAAAGCCCAAAGGAGGCCCCCAGCACCAGAAGAGCATACTCATAATTAGCCACTTGAATATTTACCCCATCGCCGTCTTGCTGCCGCCTCCCACCCGCTCCTGGTTATGATTATGATGATTTGCAGCATGTTCCAGCATCCAGCATCCAGGCCAAGCATTTGCTTTGCCCATTGCCCAAGCAGCCGTTGGCCAATTGAGGGATACGTTTCCTCGAGGCTGTCAGCATCTACAGCACCGCTCTTGGGCTTTCGTTCTGCGCTGGTCTGCTCTGCGCTGGTCTGCTCTACTCTGGTCTGGTCTGGTCTGTTCTGCAATGTTCCGGCAAATGTATTGCGCAAAACGGCGTGGAATTGCTTTTAAAAACGCATCACATTATGCTAAAGGGGATGTATCCACTCTCAAATGCAGCGATTCCCCTTCAAATTAGTGCACACAAAGCTGTTGCCAGTTCTGGAAAGGGGGGGGGGGATAGGAATGGGAATGGCGATGTGGAAGGGGACTAAGGATGGAGGTACTGGCTACTTGGCGTATTTACCAGGCGCTTAACCGACTTTCTGCTCGCACGAGACTTCTGGCACGCCCCCCGATCTGGGCTGGTGGAGAGGCGGTGGCAAATATATTGGCAATGCCGCTGCTCTACTCTACTCTACGGGCAAAGTGCCCCACAATGGCACTCGTTCAGACAATGTTAAATGCGCGCTCGCTGCGAGCTGTCTGTCAACTTGGGGACTCGGCTCAAGTGGCCCCACAGCCACACAGGCCAGTGAAACAGCCAATGGTGCCTTCTACCGCTCCCGCTCCCGCTCCCGTTCCCGCTGACGCTGACGCTCTCTCCACTCGATCGATTTCTGCCTGACAGTGGCACAATGCGGACGCGGATGCGGAAGCGGAGTGCACTTGTCGCCATCATTGACATCAATGCGTCGTAGCTGGCTTTTTAGCTGTCGCGCCCAATGAGCAACAGCACTGGAGGAAAGAGTGGTGTGGCATGAGACATGAGGCAGAGGCACGGAGCATTGACCAAACACTTTGGCATAATTCGCCAGCATATAATTAATGGGCGTGGCCAGGGATTTTGGCACCACCATATCACCGTACAGAGAGCCTTTCAGAGCCTTTCGATCAGCAGACACCAGGAAGGGGTCGAGCCTCTTGGCAGGGAGAAGCCGTCAATCCCTTCATACAATCTGCATACAGAGCCGCCACAGATTTCTTTGTGCGGAAATTGATTGCATATTACGTATACGCCGCAAGTGCGCCACGCATCCGCACACGCACACGCACAGCCTCATCAATAACTAAAGCCGACATTCGAAGGATTCATTTCATTTGGCTGTGCCCTCACTGCCACACACCTGCCTTCTGGATGAGCGCAGAAAGGGAGGGCAGAGAGGGGCAGAGAGGGGCGAAATGCGAAATGCGAAAGAGGAAGGGCGATGAGGAGGTTGTTAGCACGCTCGACTGATATTATTTTTTCCTCCTTTATGAATAATTCGCGAACGCACATTGATTTTGAGCTGACTTCAGTTCAATGCTGCCGCCGAAGGTAGCAAAAAGGGAACGCCCAGAAAGCCCAGGGCCGGGAAAGCAGCAGGGAGGGAGTGGCTGCGGGAAGAGGCGTCTTGCTGTGAAATTTTCATTTGGGTTTTATTTACGTTCAATCGAGTTTTCGCGAAATTAGTTAAGTTTAGCGTGAATTTTATTATTGCAAGAGGAGCAGACAGCAGGAAGCATGGAAGCACGGAATAGGGAACAGGGAGCAGAGAGCAGAGAGCAGAGAGCAGGAGGAAGGACTCCTCCCACCTTCGAGGAGCAAAGTTTGTCGCTCGCAAAGCTTTCGGCTGCCATTCCGCCTCCGTCTTTGGAGGAAAAGCAGGAGAGAGGTGAGCAAACTTCTTAATTAAAAGATTTGGCCACTGATTGCGTATTTGCCGTGTTTCGTGTTTCGGGTTTCGGGTAAAGGAAATGCCAACGGCAAAGGCTTTTTGCTGAAGAAGCCCTAAGGAGAACGAGAGCCCATATTCAATTTGTTAAATGCATTCGAGTGCCTTTGTCTGCAACGATAATTGCCAGAGTTGAGCTGCGGTCTGCAGCAGAGGATTTGAGCATGAGACCCACACGCACACACGCACACACACACGCACACACACACATGGCGGGTCAGAGGGTATGAGCCAGGCATTGCCATAAATCCAATTTAATTTTTGCACTGCGAGCGGCAAATAAATTCATTCATACATAGACATGAATCGAGTGACCCTAACTGAACATTCGAATTTGCGCTTTGTACGAATACGAATACGAATACGAATCCGAATTTATTTAGAGCAGGCAGTTGTTATTTTTAAGAGAGATGGAGATGGAGGGAAAGAGAAGAGCAGGAAGAGGGGAAATGCCAAAATTGTTGCATTCATGCCACAGAATTTCCAAATTTAATTTGAGTCATTGCTTTGCATCTGCCAAATCAATGTTGCATGTATTTGCATTTGAAGCCCCACAAATGATGAAGTTGCAACACCGAAATACATACACACATATGTACGTATGTATGTATGTATGTAAATATATGCGGCGGAAAGCGAGATACGGGATGTGTGATGCTGCAGTACGTGGAACGGATATGGAATTTGTTTATTTACCGACATTTGCCTTTCAAGTTTTGCATAACTCGATAACTCGATTAATTTACCGGTGAGCCAAGCCATTGATTGCTATTGATTGATCAATCAAGGAGACCCTTTGACTCAATGAAAACATCTCAAATTTCAATTCACAAACAAGGCGAAGGGACGGGGCAAACGATGCTCTAGGTGCTCCTTATTTTCAGTTGGTTGAAGTTGAATCTGCTCCTGCGGGTAGGACCCAGGGGGCTGCTGGCCGGCGCAGGCCCCCTTTTGCTGTGGGAGAATGACTGAATTAAATCCTCATCAAGCACCCTAAAATCGCAGCCACTCACCAGGCGCTGTAGAAATCGCTTAGATCTTTGTTCTCTTTGCGCCCATTATTCCGGCGACTATTGCTGCACTTCCCCATCTGGCAGTCGCACATGCCGTTGCGGTGGCCGGCGCCTTTGTTGGCATTCTGCAGAATCGACCACATCTTTTGGGCTACGTGGCAGTGATCCTGACAAGCGCGTCCCTGCTGAATTAGCTTTACTAACACGTTGGTCATAGCCTCCTCCAGCTCCTCCTCGGGAGAGCGGCGGCGCCTGCTGCCGATGTAGGGATTCACAAAGTTCATTACGTGCTCCACGGTGCGCTCGTAGTCGACGGGCAGGCCGGTGCGACGATCCGCTCGAAAGAGTCCTGGAAGCTTAACCGCCTTCTTCGGCTTGGTGCGGACGATCGTCTTGCGCCACACGCGCTGTGCGGGTGGCAGCGGCGCTTGATGCTTGACAGGATCGCCTTGGGACCTGGACCTAAACTTGGTGGCTCTGAACAAAGTCTTGAGCTGCCTCTGCTGCTTGGGGCTTGACTTCGCCACCTTTTGGGGCTTCTTCTTGCCCACTAAGGCAGTCTTTCCTTTCTTTTTTAGCATCGCCCTGATCTGCTCCACTATTCCACTACAATTAAGAGCTTCTGGTAAGACATAAAATTTGGTTCATTCCAAACAAGGATTGACAACTAAAATACCGACCGATGTAAACAGATTTGAGGAGTACTATATAGCCTGCTTGCTACTTCACTCCACTCGATTGGGGCACATTTCGAGGAAATATTTATGTGAAATGTCGTTTCAGCTCCTGCTGGCAGATGCGACTATTTAGCGTCGACCACTCGGCCACTCGACCACTCGACCACTTGGCCACTCGTGGGGGCAAAACATGATTACAATTGCAATTTCAGATTTATGATTTCATTCCTCCCACAGACACACACACACACACACACACACACACACACAGAACAAAGATACACACACATACCGATGCACACAAGTTGTGAGCTGATGTGTGGCCACAGCCAACTTAACTTTTGAAACAATGTCAAATACAATAAACGTGTATAGCCATTGTTGTTGCCGCTGCCGCTGCCCCTGCCCCTGCCGCTGACACCCACCGACGTTGCAGTTGCCACGCGAGTGTGCGAGTGTATGTGAGTGCGAATGCACAACCGCATTGTTTGAATGCTGCGTTGGCGAACAATGTAAATTGCCAGCACTACTATATACATATTTACATACATACATACATATGTATGTACATATATACATAAGTTCATATACATCTGTAGACTGTATGTATAAATAATATGCGTTGGCTGCAGCACCAGATACGGGCTACAGGCTACGGGCGACCAGCAAAGTTGAAACATTCGCAGACACAGATACACGCCCACACCCACACCCATACACCCACAAACTCTCTCTCTCTCTCTCTCTCTGACAAATGGAAGCACACTCAGTTGGATTGCAAAAGACGCAGCAGCAGAAATACAGAACAGAACAGAACAGAACAGAACGGAACAGAACAAAAGCAATATAATTAATCATCGAAGAGCAGGCCAAGCAGAAGCCGCATGCTGTTTAAGCAGCAACACAACAGAGGCAGCAGACAGCCTGCAGGAGACGCAGAGTCAGGATCACACACAGTCGGGGGGAGGGGGGGGATTAGAGGACCGCCCCCTGCCGCTGCAGAATGACATTTGCGTAGCAAATATTGTTGCAAAATTGCTTAAAACATAATTCAAATTAACAGTTTGTCGGAGTCGAGGCCCAAATGCCCTTAAATCTAGCCATTTAACCAATCAAGGAATGAATGCACCATAGAAAAGGATTTCCAGAGCAACCCTTCGGCTTCAATCCATTCGTGGCAGCTATGGCAAGTTGGCCCCAACTGCGGCTCCAAATGAAGGGTACTAATGATATACTCTTGTTCCTCTGGTTCGGTCGTAGCATGGTAGAGGCGTGGCCGCTGGCAGCGTACTGTTTATGTTGCAGCTAGATGCTAGATGCTATATGCTATATGCACTGTCGCTCTCTGTTGGTATCTGTTGCCACTGTGTATAATCAATTATGCTGCTGCCCTGGCAATGATACCAGAGCCTGCAGACTGCAGAGTACACACATCATACTCTTGAGAGGGGCAAGCAGAGAGTGCGGCGACCTGCCAGGAGTCACCATCCAATCATCGATGGCAGACAAACTAGATTCCGAGCACTCTTATGGTCTTATCCCAGAGCTAAGTTCAATTAGGAGACGCTCCATGCTCCATGCTCCAGCTCCACATGGGACAGGATGCTCGTAATGCGAGTGAACGCAACGTGAAATTGAAAAGCATAAATGTCATTTTCTATAAGAAACGTCAAATTTGATTTTTTAAAGCAGCCACGCAGACAAAGCCGAGCAGCGTACGGAATTTCTATAGAGCCAGGGAAATGACTTTACACCTTCTTTCCCTTCTTGCCACCCCTTGCTGCAATGTGGCAGTTTGTGTATGTGTGTGTGTGTGTGTGTGTGTGTGTGTGTGTGTGTGAGAGAAAGTAAGAAAGAAAGAAATGGATCAAATATAGATTTATGTGGTTCATGTCAAAATAAATGGATTTTACATGTTGCCACAAACCGTTCGATGCTCGCTCACTCGCTCTCTGGCTGGTGTCAAGCCTGTGGGGGAGGGGGAGGGGGGGTGGCACGGGGAAGTATTGCGGCGACGGCAAGAACAACAATGGTGACAAACAGCAACAACAATGAAAATATAACGTGGCATTAAAATGTCATTTCATACTCGTACAAACAAGCTCCCATAACGAACGTCCCTTTTGTTGTTGGATCCAGGGGTGGAGTGGAGGGCGAGAGCTGGGGTAAACATATTAAGTTAATATGTTTGGGCAGGCTTGGCATTGATCCTTTGAAATTTAGCAAAAGTGCAGACAGGATATTGGCAGCTGCTTGCAGCCCTACAGGATATTAAAGCCATAAAGATGAAATATCTTTACACATTCCCTGGCAACAATCATCGCTGTCGCTGTCGCTGTCGCCATGTCCAGCCATAATCCTCCCCTGCCCGCACTTGAATCCGCGAATCAGAACAGAACCCGGCAGCCATAGACAAATTCCCCCGTAAAGAAGATTATTCAAATTATTTCCCACTTGTGCTGCCACCGAATCTGACAGCTTCGTCATCTCCACACAACCTTGCACGTCTATTTGTGTGATTGTGTCCCCGATTGGGGACGCCTACTTTCGCTGCTGCTGCTGCTGCTGCTGCTGTCGCCACAACCCCTCGCCCTCGCCCTCTCCCCTCCCTGTGTGACACATGATGCCGTGTCATATAATTTATCAAGAAATTTTTAACATTCAGCCCGCGTCGTGACATTGCCATGAAAGGCCAACAAAAAAATGTCTGTTCGCTCGCTGCCCTGCAGTGCGAGGCAAAGGACAAAGGGCAAAGGGCAGGGGGCAGAGGGCATCCCGTTCGGATCTCCCTTGAGCTTTGTTTTCGCTTCGTTCCTCCCCGCTCTCCTCTCCCTCTGGGGGTCGCACTCTGGATTCCGACTTGGCTGCTTTTGATAAATATGTGGAGAGTAGAAATCTATCATTTCGCGTGTCGCATAAATAAATACATCAAGCGGCAGCTCCACACACACACACACAAACCCACACACAAGCCCAACACAGCCACACGTACAGTGATGATGGGTGGGCAAAGGAAGAGAGGAAAAGCACACAAATTGTTAATCAACGGCAAAAAGAGCTCCACTTGCTGCTGCTGCTGCTGCTGCTGCTTCTGTTGTTGTCGTTGTCGTCGTCGTCGTCGTCGCAGAGGAGTTGGCAATTTGTTTTGTCGTTAAACTTTTTTAGCGTTTCGTTATTTAATGCAAATTGATGATAACGGGCACCGCGCTAATGAGTATACGAGTATGTGCAGGAGGGAGAGTCCTGAAGGAGATACAAGTATTATAACCCATTCCTGGGGGTGACCTGGTGGCAGCCGTAACCCCAAAATAGAATGTATCAATTTACCAACCCACAGAATCTCCGATGCCCGAGAGAATAGCCCCCTCCCCCCTCAAACATACTTGTATAATATAGAATATACAAATTTAATGAATGTTCCCCGTTTTCCGGGGTGCCCCATAAATAATCAACGAGCATTCTTTGTGGCACACACATAAAGACATTTACACACACACAACATGCACCCACACAATTGGGGCATTTGTGGCTGTTGTTTCACTCCATTTCTGGGGCGACACATTCTGTTTCGTGTGTCCGGGGAGCCGCAGTTTGTTAAATGAAATTCGTTAAAAGTCCTTCGAAACAAAGCTGAGAAAAAGAGTCGAGCAGCAGGCTCCAAGGCAGCGGCAACGACAGCGGCAACGACAGCGGCAACGACAGCGGCAACGACAGCGGCAACGACAGCGTCACCGGCTGGGGCACCGGCAGGGGCAGCAGTATTCCCGCTCGCGCTCTCGTCGGTTACGTGTGCAGTCAATTCCACTCGGCTGCCCATTGAAAAGTTTTGCACTTCGCTGCACAAAGGACATGGAGGCAGCGGAACATCAAGGGCAGCCGCCCCAGCATCTGAGGCCTCTGTGGTCGTGGCCACCACCGGGGCAAACCAGACTAAGGGGTAAAGTAATCCTCTGCCAGTCTTCCAGAGTCGTGGTGTAGTGGAGGCGCAGATCGGGCCAGCGGACAGCAGAAACTAAACACTAAACATCATAATATAACTTTGACAAACATCCTCCCACCGACGGTGGGGGAAATGGCGAAGGAAAGTCGACTTTCCTTTAGTGGGGAATCATTTTTTGTGTGCCATGTGCCATGTGCCATGGATAAAACATTGTTGCAAAACTCCATTTCTCCAGCTCTCCCTGCAGTTCTCCATTTCCGTGTTCGCCCTGGAACTTGCGCACTTATTGAACTACAATGAAAATACATCACGCAACGAGCGAACGTTCGAAGCATTTTCCCTCTGAACGAAATTTCCATGCGTTGCGCAACTTTGTTATAATTCGCGCTATCTGGGGAAGCTCTGGGAAAATGTATCCCGAATAGTGACCCTGCGAGTCCATTTCCTTAACTACCGCAAACCCTCCCGAGACCAGTGGAGGCGCCATTACATCTGCCGGATCTGCCGCATCTGCCGTAGCTGCCAGAGTTGGGGTCTCCTGGTAATGTGGAATGACCACCGGACTGTGGACGACGGCGGCAGTGGAAATGACCGCAAAACCAATACGAGTGCCAGGACGATTCGATTTAATGGAAAATCGACCGCAGAAACAGCAACAACTTAAGCGATTCAGAAATTGCCACATACGCTGCCTGGCTGCCTGCCGCACGGCTCTCGACACTCGACTCTCGACGCTGGCTGCTGCACACAGCTGACACACTTTCGGGGGACACTTACACACACTTACACTCATATGCGAAGCAGCACAGTGAGGGGTCTCTGCGGTGTCACGGGCCACGCAATTAGGGGGCTTAACCACGAGCCAGAAGCAGGGAGCCAGAGCGAGAGTCAGAGTCAGAGCCTGAGCCAGAGCCAGGACCAGGGTCAGCCTTGAACGGCGCTGCTTTCTGCTATCTGCAGCTGAAGTATGTGGTGCCCATTGACGATATATTGGAACTTGAAAGCATTAAACGAACGAGAGACCAGAGAAAATCGACCCAAGCCCCAACCCAACCCAACCCAACCCAATCGCAACCAGCGCGAACGTCGACACAGCCGCAACGCGACGCGCAATTACGGCGGAAAGCGGCAGTCGAATCCGTATCCCATATGCAGGGCGACGGCCGATACTTTGCCGTCTCTTTACTGCGATTCATACATTCTGCAGAGTCGAACAGTTCTTCGAGCTGCCCTCGCAGTCCTGCACTCATGTTCTCAGTTAGGCGGAGCTGTAATAAAGCCAGAGAAAACAAAACTAGGCAGTCCAAGAGTCCGTAGTCCGTAGTCCGGCAGTCCGGCAGTCCGGCAGTCCGGCAGACCGGCAATCCGGGACTTGCGAGTGCGCTTGTCGTCGATGCCATCGAAAACAGAAGTTTTACGATTAAGCGAATCGAGAAGAGCCCAAGCCCAAGCCCAATCCCCAAACAAGCCCCCCGACGAGTGGTCCTCCGGCTGGTCGGTCCTCCTGGTCGCTGCTTCGTGCAAACCAATTCAAGTGTTCCGTGAAATGAGTCGAAAATTGGCATTCGATTTGCAAGACCATTGCACAGAGCCTTCAATCGTCTGCCGCGAGTAGCTGCTGCTGCTGCTGCTGCTGCTGGTCGAGGGAGAAGGCGAGGGCGAGGGCGAGGGCGTGGCCCTTGACGGTGAACAGCGATTAAAGTCGATTTCTGCGGTTCAGCTCTCTTTTGGCACGAATGGCGGCCTTAAAGTCGTATAAAAGTATGCAATTAATTCTGAAATTGCATGTAAAATGCACATAAAACGATGCGAATTCGCAGAAAATTCCATATTCCATATTCCATATGCGGCACACAGGTCTCTCATTTTCAGAGTCCGTGCGGTGACAATAATGCACGAGAGTGCCACATGACCCGTCCGCACCGGAACTGAGCGGAGTTCCATGAATCCGACTAAATACGAGTACAGTCAATACTGCACTTGAACACCGAATGATCCCAGGAGGAGGACTGGCCAGGCAGTGACTGGACAGGGACGGGGACGGGGACGGGGACAGGGAATTGTAATCTTCTTGCACCTGCCGTGAATTCATCTTCATTTGCATTTCGAATGAGCTAGCCAGCCGCTCTCCAATCGGCACTTTTCAAATTGAGTTCCAGTCGAATCATTGATGCAGATCGTTCAAAGGCAGCAACTTGGGGCATTCACAAGCGGAAGCTGTAAGAGGAAGTGGAGCAACCAGGTTCAGCGTTCTGGGTTCTGGGGCCAACAGTTTTGCAATTAGAGTACAACTGGCCCGAAACCCAGGCAGGCCGTCTAACAGGCAGGATAACTTCGTCAGTCGCTATAATTATTCACATCTCTCTGCCGCGTCGCTATTGCGATTCTGCCACTAATGAGAGTGCCGCAATGGCTGCAAAATGCTGGCGAGTCTACTGTCTCCGTGGTTTTCGTTTTCCCTGGCGCAGCTCATTAAATATTTAATTGCAAAATTAAAAGAATATGCAAGCACTGCACAAACGGCCGCACGGTCACCGCAGTGGCAGTGCCTGCCACCAGAACACTATCTTCTGTCACCCAAATGTGCTGCTGCAGCAAGAGTCGCATTCGCAGCGGAAACTATGAGTACGAGTACGAGTACGCGGTACGCGGTACGTGGGGCAACTGCGAGGAAAGACAATGGCAATTATTTACACAAATGCTTATTAAAATTGCTTTTACAACTTGTTAATTTCATAACACAGTTTTATTGTTCGAAGCAGGACGTGACGGGACGTAATTGGGCGGCAGACCCGGCAGGTGGATAAGACACAGAAACAGAGTCTGGAACAGGGGCAGGAGCAGGATAAAAAGCGAAACTTTATCGGCGCAAAAGTTGAAAGGCCATTCGAAGAAGCTTCCACCTCAATTGCTGTTCATGCAAATCCCCACTCAGGCAGGACCTTGCCCTGTGCTGCGCCTCGTCCTCGACCTCCAAGACGTGGCGCCTAGACACTAGACCGTAGACCCCTAGACCGCTAGACCCGAAATATACTTGTCCAAGTACGAGTACACTTTCCTTTATTGATCGCTTGCGGTGGTGCACAATTTAGATCAAGGATATCGATAGGACTTCCATGTTTATGCCAAAAACCGTTTTGTCAATGCTGAAAAACATTTATGCCAATTTGCGTTTTGGCGTGCTGACAACTTGGAGCGAGGCGACGCGACGCGACGCGACACGCCGCGACGATGCGATGCGATGCGGGGCATCGGAAAAGTCGATAGCGAAAGTGGAAAAATTATGCGGCTGAGAAGGCAGCCTCAGCCTTAGCCCCCGCCCCCGCACCAGTCGCCCCGCTCCTGCTTGTGTCTTTGGCTGCCGTCGCAGCGTCGGCAAAATTACAAAATTAAATTATTTTCAGTGGAATTTATCAACATGGAAGCGGGAAAACGAGCGCTGGAGCCGAACGAAGCTACCGGAAATTGCTAAATATCTTTGTTACCAATTGAGTTTTTTCTTCGCGGACGGACAAACAGACACCGAGACAGAGACAGAGGCAGAGGGTCTTTGCAGGAGTACGTACATATGTATATCTATACGAGTAGAATGGGGGGAGCTACAGTTATGATTCTCAATATTAATGACATAATTAAGCAATAAAATGTTGGGGCGTCGCTGCCTATCGTCTATCGCCTGTTAATGATTTCGATCTAATGACTTTGTTGGCTCGCGTATCGGGTTCGCGGTGCAAGGAATTGCCGACAGTCCCCCCAAATTCTAATTGAGTTGTTGATAACTGAAGGTCCAGGGAGTGGGGCACAACAAGATGTGGCATCTCGAAAAACGGGCATGCCCGTGTGGACCAGCGCCCATGGCCAACACCCCACAGACAGCATTAAATCACGAAAACTTTGCGTATTAGATCAGCGGGAATCGACTTACTCGCACACGCACCTCATCAGTAGTGGTATGGGACAGTGGGAGTGGTGAAAAGCCGTTAGTCCGTGAGTCCGTGAGTCCCATCCCGAACAATACCAATTTATTTGCCACGTTGATTGGCATATTGTGCGCTCCGTTCCGCGTTCCGGTCGCACCACACACTCGCCTCTCTTTCGCGCGTTCACGTATTCCCGCACTAGGGCTCCACCTTATGGGGTGCCGCCTTATGAGCCTCAAGTTAAGCTGCAAACTAAGCCTCATTATACAACCCCGACCCAGATCCAGACCCAGACCCACTCCCTATCCCGGTCTCCATCCTGCATCCGCCCCCTGAGGACTGAGGACTGAAGACATAGACAAGCTGCGCAACTGATTGCTAAATAGACAGGCAGCCAATACACATCGATAAGACCAAGATAACCGACAGATTGTCTATAAATGTGGGTGTGGGAGAGGGAGTGGGCCTGGCCAGGAGCAACGATGGGTGGGACTTGGGTGAAGAGGACTCAGTCGAAGCGGACGCTGCCTGATTAATTAGGGCATTAATTTTGCTAAATTACTCCAATACATTAGGGAGATCGAAGCCATTTGTCAAAATTAACCTGAGGACCAATGTAAATGAATTCGCCGTGCGCCGAACGTCGAACGTCGAACACCCGTAATGAAGTCCGGGATATGCCGAGGACAGACAAGGACGACAGACCGGAACTCAAGAGAACCGAACCGAACAGACTTGAACTGGGGCTAAAATGGGCGTGGATTGTGGCAATGACAACGATTACGAAGGCGTATCAATGACTGATGACGGCACGGATGGATGCAGAGCACGTGGTCTGTTCTTGACGACTTTGAATGGTCCGCCAGCGAATACGATAGAGAGAGAGAGAGAGAGAGAGAGAGAGAGAGAGAGGTATATAGATAGAGAGAGAGCTACGAGAACATCAATCTCCTGTCCCCGGACTCCGTCTCTCCACAACTGCATAAATCAGAAGACAGCTGCATCCGCAGTCGTTTTGCAGCTGTGAGATCATACGAACTTCCCACTGGCCAAGCCTCAAATGTCAGCGGCAGTCAAGATGCCAGGATGCCTCTGTGGCTTGGTCTGCTTGTATCTCTGTCAGTCCGTCAGCATAGCACAGGCAGTCCAGGCAGCCAGAGTGCCTGTCATTCAGCCAGTCGACAGACAGTCGTCAGTCAGTCAGTCATTCAGTCATTCAGCCATGTTCTAGGTTCTAGCCAGGCAACAGCTTGTTTCCAATCCCGACGGATAAGCTAACAAAGCAGAGCAGAGCTGAGCAGAGCACACCGAACCCGAGAGATACTCCTAAGGACAAAGTCGCTGACGCTGAGATGTTGATGGTGAAGGGTTAGTGACGGAGACGACGGAGACGAATACCGAGACGGAGACGACGGGGCAGATGATGCCTCTGAAAGCGTGCATTTTTTCAGCCCAGACCCAGACCTGGGGCTTTGTGCTAAGCCACTTTTGTGCGGTCACACGGACGACGCACCCGCCGAAGATGTCTCCATCCATTCCGTTCCGTTCCGTTCCGTTGGCTCCATTAATGTGTATGGGGCGACATTTCCCACTCACAATTGCAGGCATATTATGAAAAATGCACAATGTGCCATCAGCACAGCACAGAGCTTAGCCGAAGATGCGACTACAGCGACTACTGTAACGACGTCATCATTGCTCTATCTCTCTCTCTCTCTCCCTCTTTCCTTCTCTCGAATCTCCCCCTAGAATCCTCATAAGCTTAAAGTTTTCTAGGAAGCAAGACGAAGACGAGGACACTGACTGGAGACAGGAGACAGAACAGGTAGTCGACGACGCTGCTTTACATTTTTATGTGTTGCTGCTACACGGGTATACGGGTGCCAAAGGATGGGTCCTGGGCGGTATTAATAATTGAAATATTCACTAACAGGAAGTTGAAGACGTTAATGGCGCTCGACGAGGTAAAGGCTGAGGGCTTGAGGCCTGTGGCTGAGGCTGAGGAGCACCAAGAACGCAGAGAACCGAGCAATGAAAGCTCCTGTCTACTATCACTCCCCAGCCTTACGCCCTACTCCCTACGCCCTACTCCCTACGCCCTACCCGTTGTGCTTGATTGAGGTTTACTTTGCTGCTAATGCATAAACCATGCACAGACATCAGCAGGCAGCTCACATCAGACGCGGCATCAGGCTGCTGCGTCTTTGGCCCCTGCAAGTCCTGCTTCTTGTACTGGTTCTGTTTCTGGCTCTGGCTCTGGACCCACTCTGCGTTCTGTTCTATGCTCTCCTCTGTTTTGGCCTGGTCTAGGGAACTTATTTTTAGCTCATTACGGGGAAAACGACTCCGAGGGACGGACAGAGGACGAACGCCCTCTAAGATGCCTAGGAGCATTGCCTTATTTTCCCGCATCGACTAGTCCTTTTGCGCTGCTCCTTGCCTGTCACCCATCACCCTTCTTGGCACGACTACTGCTTCTTCCTTCCATATCCTTGTGAACTTTCGAACCGTATTCCCAAAACACTGGCATGCGTAATGAGGCTCGGCTCGAGTTTCCACTTTCTTCTTGTTTTGTAATTTCAAAATCATCTCGCCCGCCACGCTCTTCGGCAAATGAGAAGCGAATGTGCTGTGTGGCTGTGCAACTTGTGGCTGCCGCTGCGGTCCTTTTTCGTTTCTCGTTTCCGCTCTCTGTCCAAAGGGCGCTTGTTCGCCAATTCCCGTAGCAGTCATTTGCGTTTATTATAACAACGCGTTCCACTCGAACATAAACTTCAATATATGTATGTATATATATTCGTATCAACTCTTGTATCTGGCGTAAAGTAAGGTTAGTATTCGATTTCTTGCATACCCGTGCATGCTGTACCCGTACCCGTGACGGCTTTAAAGCAGTCCCGCAATCCTCTTCAGCTCTTTAATGTGCGCATGTGTAGGGTATAGGCGCTATAGGCGGAGGGGGGGAATGGGATGTATGGGGGATGGCGCAAACTGTAACCGCAAAACGCCAAAAGGAAATAAATGTGCGACTTTGCAATGAAACAAGCATTTATGGTGCCATAAAACAAACCAAGCACGAATATTTCTAACTCATCTTAAAACAAATACATGCAAGCACCACCGAGTTTTCTTGTGGCTCTGTGTGTGTGTGTGTGTGTGTGTGTGTGTGTGTGTGTGTACTGGGCACACACACAGATATAAACACGCTTATGTAAGAAGAGAGCGCGGAACCCGTCCATCCGCCCTTCATCCGCATGTGTTTGATTACATGGCCAAAATTTTGTGTGCGTTTTCTGTTTGACTACGGCTTAGACGGCGAAGGAGAAGATAGGGCCAAGGAAGCGAAGGACAAGGATGAGAACAGGAACAAGGATGCGGATGAGTACGGAGTACGGATTGAGGGTAAGACAAAGTCAAGCATAAAGTTGCTCAGATAAAGTTTGATTAGTGCGACAGACTAAAGCCCAACTGCCAGCCAGAATTGGGGTTAACAGATAGTCACAGCACTAACTTTATCCACGAGGCCACTGCTGCGGTCTCCACCCTTTTCGCTCAGTGTTATCCCACGTACGTACGCATGTGTGTGTGTGTGTTTTCAAGCATATGTAAAACTCGGCAAATTTGTAAAATTGCTAAAAAAAAAACGAGAGGAAACGCTGAGAGCTGCGGCAAGGGTCGCTGCTCTACTTTCATACCCGGTACACAGGCAGTACATAAGTGAAAGCGTCGAAAGAGAGAAAGATAGCAACCACGACCGCTACCTACATATATACATATGTATATTCTATTGACCTATTTGATTAAAATTTATTAATATCTTATCTATTTCCATTGTTCCGCAACTGGGCCAAATTTTGAAACACGCTTGTGAAAACTTGTTGTGTCACCCACCTTTTGGGTGTTACACACATCCACCAAAAAACTTATACATCCCTAAGCTCATCGGGGAACCGGGTATAAAAACCAGCGAAAAAAAAGATGTCGCCGCCGAGCCGAAAGCCGAATTCAAAGCGGGAAAACGGGAAAACGGGAAAAGTGGGAAATGGGGACCGGTGAGAGCGCGAAGGCGCACACAAAAAACCGCAAAATACAAAACGCAAAATTACTCCCACGGGACATTCCGATGGAGATGGCAATGGAGTGGGTGTGGCCCCAAAAAAATTACCGCCACCCTCCAGGAATGAGGTGGGTGTTGTTGGTTGGTCGAGCGGAAATGGGGAAATGCTGAAAGAAATGCTAAGAAATGACATGTCGCATTTTAAAGTCGTTCTCTTCGGAGGCTGCGTCAATGTCAACCTCAGGCCATCGCCTGAGGTGTAGGAGCAGCGGTAGGGGGCGGAGGGAGTTCCGCTGCGTGGTTAAATTATTTTAAAGTGCTTTGTTGGTTATTTGGCTTCCTTTTGGCAGTCGCTGCTCTGCTGCTCTGCTGCTCTGCTGCTCTTTTGGGGAATAAGATTTGAATTTGTGCGCTTTGTTGCTTTTACACGGCTCGGAATCTGGTTACCGGTGTCTCCTTTGAGCAGTAGCAGCTTTTCCGACTCCAGGACCGACTCCATGACCGACCCCAGGACCGACTCCTACTCCGACTCTTTCCCTGTCTCCGTTCTGACCACGACACATTTACGGGTAAACAGTGTTAATGAAGTCGCATTAATTTGAGTGCGTTACGGAGGACAACGAGGGGGCAGAGTACCCGCTAAAAGTAAGAGATGGGGTAACAAAGCCGTAACGACTGAATCGCACGACGGCAAAGAGGCAGAAGGACAAACAGCACTCCTGCAGTCTCTACCAGAGCCTCACACACGGAGAGGCCACGCTACGGCGGAGAGACAATGGCAATACAAACATTGAGTAACAGGGAAAAATGGCTAAACGGGAGAAGGACAAGCTCTGGTTCTGGTTCTGGCTCATGCTCTGGCTTTCTCTGTGGGTGTGGGTATGGATGTGGATGTGGATGTGGATGTGGATGTGTATGTGTATGTGGCTTCTCCAAGGAAGACGAGCGTGGGGCCCAAAGAGTTACTGCCCCAAGAGCTGCTGCTGGTGATGCTGGCTGGTGCTGCTCCTCCTGGAGCGTCGTAAAACGACGACAAAGGCGAGGAAAACATGGAAATCTTGTCATATTTTTCTTGTTTACTGTCAACATCTTTGTACTTGAAGTCCCATTATGTTAATTATGATGAAGTAAACAGGACACAGTTGTTGTTTATTATAATTACCAGCAGTCGTGTCAGCAGACAGTCAGGACTCGAGTCTCGAGTCGTGGCACAAGTTGCAAAATGAATTTGTTGCACGTCCAGGCGGCAGAAAGCTGCGGGAAGCGGGCGAACGGGTGGACGAACTTAACTAATTCAGTTACGGAAGGTCCTGGGCCTGGCCTCCAGGACTCTACGAGGAAAATCATTGAATTTTCGCTTCACATGAGTGCCAGATGCCAGATCCTTGCTTGCTTCTCTCTTCTCGGCGGGAATGATTCGGAGCGATAATATTTGTCGACTGAAGTACGACCACGCCCACTTCACGCATTAACAGTTAACAGGCGGCGAACTACGAACGGCACACGGAGATGGGAGATGTAAGATGGGATATGGATTTTTATTGAAACTTTGTTGTGTCCTTTGTTTTGCGGTTATAATAGAAATTCCCGGCATACTTTGCTGCATTGTTTGCCCCAGACAGAGGCATGCCATGAGGCAGTGGCGACGGCGGCGGCGGCAGCGGCAGCGGCGGGGAGCTCTCAATACAAACAAAAATAATCAATAGAAATTGTTATGCAAACAGCCTTTAAGTCCTTTGTATGCGAGTCGCCGCTTATTTGCCCAAGAAAGTGATGGGATGTGATGTTTGGCAGCCAACAGACAAAAGAAAGGACAGACGCATGCACCCTCATAAGGAAATAATATGACTGAAAAGGGTTTCCTTGGGCAGTGCGCCTAAGGAATTCGCCAAGTGCTCATCCAACAACATGGCCTCCACGCACCTCACACACACTCGCACACACACAGAGCGGGGAAAAAAAGAGAGAGAGAGAGAGAGAGCGAGCGGGAGAGAGAGAGAAAAAGGGGCATCCGAATGGACTTCCGCTCCACACCATACTCCTCTCTCTCTCTAGCCTTTGCCGTATTCTCTGCCAAATGCATTTTTAATAATGCAACGGACGCTGCGCTGTCAAAAAACAATGACATTAATTAGCCGCTCTTTGTGAGTGCAGAACAAAAAGTAAATTTCTATGCAGCTGCGCTTTGTCCCTGCCCCATCCTCACTCTCACTCTCTCCCTCTGTCTCTGTCTCTGTCTATGCCTTGCCTCGTTTTCCATCTTTTTCTTGGCCCCATCCTCCGTCCTCCATCCCCCATCGCCGTGCCTGTTGTTGTCCATTTCTTTTATGTGCACCAACAGCGGAAAAATTCATTACACTTTTGCACATTGTGCGCGTTTTTGTATTCAGAACAAAAAGACGTGCCGGGCAGGGGTCTCTCCAGAGCGCAGCATGAAAAAGTTATCTAAGAGTGTAGAAAATGGCCGCAGTAGCAGGAGCAGTAGCAGGAGCAGGAGTGTTGAGTGTCGGGGGGAGCCTGCCTGCCTGCCTGCTTGCCTGCAACGGGGATGCATATGCCCGACCCGTGGGATAATGAGTGATGACGCACACAACGGGGCGTATACGTAATGAGGAGCAGAAGTGCTAGGCAGACACACGACGAGTGGGTGCCAATCAATCACACCTCCTGCGAAGGTCTGCAACTCCTACAGCTGCCCAGCCCAGCCCAGCCCGAAATATATTGTTTATGAATGTTCAAGTACTCCCTTCCAGTAGCACACCCTGTACAGTGGTACACCCACTAGGATCAAGGGGGACAAGGCCTGTCTGCTCATTTTTAGGTGTGGGTATCTTGTAGTCGACACCCAAGGTCCCATCGTGGATAGCATTTTGCCTTGCTATACTGGTCTCTCTCTCTCTCTCTCTCCTCTAGAGGGATCACACTCTCTTCCATTCTGTTTTCCGTCCTGCGTTTCATGTATTATTGCATTCTTCTGCTCAATGTGTTGGCCCTCCCGTTGACTGTAGTCCGTAGTCTCTCTCTTCCTCTACTCCGTATCCGTACAACACCACCGCCACCACCACCACCACCATCGTTCGACAAGTGGCCGGAGCTCAATGCGAATGGCGACTAATGTCCAGCAGGCACGTTTCAAGCGCACAAAGCTGTAAAATATGTAGCATACACAGAGTGAGGCAGGCAGGAACCAACACAACGTTCCCGCCCCCACAGCAACAAAAGCAGCCAGCCAGCAGCTAGCCGCACACACATGGCCCACACACACACACACACACACACACACATACACACATACAAAGAAGATACAAATACAACTGCATCTGTGGCCGACGTGAATGAAGGGAAAACAAAGAAAAAAAGATGAAAATAAACAAATCGCGCCATAAATTGCAACTTTGCAATTTTGAGAATGTAAACAGGAAATGTTTTCTTTCTTTCTGGCTAGATTTTCAAATGGGAAATGCGATGCAGTGCGAGTCCACTTTTCAGTGAATGTGAATAAAAATGTCATTACCCAAATGAGAGTGCATGCTTTAAGGTATTCCACTCCACTCATCGTCCTTAAAGTGCACTCCGTTCTCCTCCGCCAGGAAGAGTTCTATTCATGGAAGAGCAGAGTAGAGTAGAGTAGAGTATGAGCATGGGAAATGGAGCACAGCTCTTTCCCTCCTGTAGTAAATGTTGCCAGAGAAGTTCATCAGATGTTTACTTCAAGCATCCATAATTGCAGTTTGAGTGCATGTTTTGCTCCACTAGGGGGGTCGCTATCGTTCCCTCCAACCCGTAGATGAGTCTCGATGGCACAATGAACGGGCCCATCGGAGACTGATTTCTTTTTTGAAACTTTCTTTCGGCTTGACTTTCGAAAGTCGCGCTTGCAAAAGTTAATTTGTAGGCATCGCTACATGGATTTGTCGCATCAAGAACTTTGATTAAAATCCCGCACGCCGACATATATATTAGCGCTCTTCGCTGGCAATGACAGGATTTACACCTCCATACGAGTCCTGCCACACACACACACACACACATGCACACGCACGAATTGCTATATAAATTTGCACATAAAGTGCTCGGCGCTCGGCATTAAATAGGAGAAGCAGCAGAAACGGAACATGGAACATGGAAGATGGGAGACGGGAGACGGGAGTCAGCAGACAGGAGACAGGGGACAGAACAGGCGTGGAGGGCAGAGGTTCTTTGCCATGGAAAAATATATAAAACAAATTTATAACAAAAACGTGATGTGGTTATTGATGGATGAGCTGCTGGATGGTGGCTGCTTGGAATTGTTTTGGTCGGGTCGAAAGGTAACGCAGCGAGCGAGGTGAACACCTCACCTCCGAGGTACCGCCCAGAGGCACTGCCCCACACACATGCAGATAATAAAACGTTCACAATCCCATATCCCCATTCCCATCCCCATCCCCAGCTTTTTTTCTGTATTGTATTCCGATGCACGCGCACGGGTCAGGACTGCCTCCGGGAAGAGTCACATATGGATACGGGCCTGCCGCATGAGGATGGCTTGTATCGAAAAAATAATGATTTTCCTTTGGCTGTCGCCTTTAATTATTTTGCGAACCCGATGCCCCCCCCTGCACCAGACCCCCGGTCCACGATGGCAGAACTGGCAGGAAGCAGCAAATGCAGGGACGTGTCGGATTCGTTTATTATGTGGGTTGGATTAAGAGCTCTACGCAGCTCCCGAACCCCAGTCAGCCATCCGACTAGATAGGGGGCATCACGTGCTGCCCCGTACGTCCGTTGTTTGTTTTTGGTTTCGAGTCGCCTCCGCCATCATCACGACGCTCCTCAATCGATAAATGAGCCAGCCGAGCCACCGAGCCACCGAGCATCGAGCCAGCGAGCATGTCCTTTTTGTTCGCTTCGTTTCATTAAAAGTTCACATTTGTTTCGGCCAGGCGCTTTGCTAATTACGGCACGGGGCCACATTAAGTGTCCTGTTCTCTCTGATACTCTGCTCCGACGGCTGCTCGCGTTGCACACGGTCCCCCCGACATTATGCTCCATGGGCGACAGTTTGACGATGCAGCCGATGGGGATGGGGGTGGGGATGCCGATGCCAGCGGCAATTTCCTTCTCAGCCGCGTACGCAGTACTCCTGCCCCATCCTCTGGACTTGTTCTCCCCTCCATCTGCGTGGCGAAGGTGTGGCACACATGCACAGGCCCCCCCCCCCCCTCTGGGATGGGGTTGTTATTGTTGCCACTGGCACTCACTGTGTGGGGTTAATGCGTCGATGTCGATGTCGACATCGTCCTCTGTCCCCACACTCCTCGGAACGTTTTCTTTGCGCTTATTCGTTTTATTTTTATTGTATTTCGTACTCGTCCTCATGCCATTACCCTGAGCCTGCTCCTGCCTCTTGGACCTGCCGCTGCCGCTACCACATCCTCCGCTTCTGTCGTCGAGTCCCGTTTCCAATCACTGAGCAGCAACAATCGAACGCTCCAGGCGCTTGGCAGTCGACTGGCGGCAGTCTGCAGTTGGCAGCCGGCAATGTCGTTGTCGAGGCTCAGAGAAAGCAAAATGCTTTTAACTTTTATGGCTCTAATGGAGTTTTATGCAAGTCGGTGCCCCCTGTCTCCACTCCTTGTCGACGAGTACCAGTGTATGCGAATGCAACCAAAATGCCGGATACGTTGATTCTTTCACGTTTTTCAAGTCACCAAAACGAGACTGCACTTTAACCCTACTCATGTGAGCGTATGCACTACCGGCATGTTATCTGCTTAATGGGCATCATGCGTGCAGCCTTCTCTGCTCAGCTGTTCCACGACTCCACGACTGTTCTCCAATTTGACACTGGACAGTAGACAGTGGACAGTAGACAGTGGACAGTGGACAGTGGACAGTGGACATTGGACATTGGACATTGGAAATCGAACAGAGAACAGTGGTCAGCCTGATGAACTGACCCGCGGCCGACAGGCCGCCATTGTGTCCTGTGTCCTGTACTTATCGAGGTAGCCACGCTCCGCTGCACGCTTGCACGTTGCACGTGCGACTGCCACGGCACTTGCCCCTTGGGGAAAGCGCTGAATATGGGGGATGAAACGGGATGGGATGCGGAGGCATCGTTTCACAGTTTGCCAATGCTGTCGAAATTTTGAATTTTGATTGGCATCAGCGTGCGGTGCAGTGTTCCGTGATTATCGCCCCAGTCTAGTACATTGGCCCACTGTCCACTGCCCACTGTCCACTGTCTGGGTGTGTCCTGGTGTGTCACTGACCGGCTTATGGCAATTTGGTCATCAAAATTGCATACTGCTCATGATGCTAATTGCTCGGGACCGGCCTGGCTCTATGCTTTGCGTTTCGCTGACTAATTTTGTTGTTTGCCACGGACGGAACGTTGATATTGCAGGCGGATAAACGGATATACAGATATACGGATAAGAGTTTCCATTTGTTGGATGTGGAACATGGAACCCACCCAGACCAGGCTGTCAATTCCCGCGATTTCAGTTTCAGTCACGAATGCCCTCAAGACCCAAAAGGGGACTTGATTAGCAGATTGATTATTCCCCGAGCTCCAGCTCCAGCTCCAGCTCCAGAGACAAGAGCCGAGACGAGAGCCTCATTCAATGCCTCACTGCCTCCAGGCAACTGTCAACAGACAACTGTCGCGCCATTATTCCAGCGAACAGAACAAATTAGAGGATGAAATTCCTACCAGCCGTGCTAGCCATCGAAAAGGAGTCCGCAAAAGGACTGCGACATCGCCGACATCGCGGCCGAATTCAAAACACCTAATTTTATTACAGGACATCAGTGTGCTTTCAGCGAAAAATTTAATTTTCCAAATCACAAATTCTTTATTTGTTTCCACGAGCAGGCAGCTCTGGAGTCTGGAGTCTGGAGACCCAACCCTTGACTGGAGTCCGGAGCGGTAGCCTAGAGGGCGGACTAGGAGGCAGTCAGGAGGCACAGCACTCATGCTGGTCTGTGGGGTTGTCCTTATTGAATTGCTGCAATTGGACTCCTGGCTTCAATGTGTACATCTTCACTGGACTGAGCAGGGAAATGGGGGGGGGGGGTCCAGTCTGTTCTTCTGGCGTCTCCTGGATGTTGTCTGTTGGCTGTTGTACAGGAGAAGCAAGCTGAGTACGGAGAACGAAGTATACTTTTGTGGAGAGCGAAAGAGCGGAGAACGGAGAACGGAGAAAGCCTGCGAAAGCCATGGAAAATACTGTAAACCCGCTTTATTTTCACATTTTATAAATTTTCCTTTTCGTTGCTCGTATCTTTGCCTTGTTTGTGGTCGGCTTCGCTCCGCTCTGCACTGGCTTCTGCATTCCGCCTGATTCTATGCTCGAGTAGGTGTGTGTGTGTGTGTGTGTATCTGTGTCTGTACGCCTGTGTCTGTGTGTGCCACTTTACCGTTGAAAGGTAAAAGACACCACACCGACCGCTGCACTATAGGTCAAATGGCCGATTTTCTGATATAAATTCATTTTTCAAAAGTATTCAAATGAACTATCTTTTGTTATGTAGCTATTAAGAATACATCAAACCGTAATGTTGCATACCAGAAATGTTAACATTGTGTTCTGATGCTAAGTTAACAGCTGTTAAAACAGCTGTGTCAATCCAAAAGCCCGTAATCATAAATTGTGCAAAAATTTTTGTCGAAATTCAAGTGGCTCAAGTTTTGTTAAATTCAAATTTGTTAATAAAAATTATTATGAATAGTGAACAGTGTGGTTTATACTTTATGTTGGTAGATCTTTGTTGTTGGTGTTGTTCGTGTTGTCTGTATTAAGTGTTATTAAAAAGACGTCCCAAAAATAATTTTTTTTTGTTGAAACGTTATCTTTGGGAAGACTTTTAAAAAAATGTTAGCACTTGTTAGCCAAGTGACTATATACATGTTGTAGAGTAATATTTTGTTAATTCAGAACAGTTAAGCTTATTTGCTTTTTTTGTGCACTTCTCCTATAATTTAACATTTTATAGAACACAACCTATTTCTAAGCAATGCCTGTCTGCATGATGAATGGCTGAAAGCTAAAGGGAGAGCTAATGGAGCGGATGCTGTTCTCCGTTGTTTTAAATCACATATCGATGTGAATGTGTCCGACGAAGTTGAGCAGCATTTAAAAGAAACGAGCCGTATTTTTTGCCAAAACTTAGCGAAAAGATGGCAAAAATGTAGACGCCAGCTAGCAATATTTAAAAAAAAACATGCTGATTGGCTGAAAGCAAATACCTGCGTCAATTTTTGTTTAAAAAAGTGTCGACACACCAAGCCAGTTGGACGTACCTCATTGCCTTACGCGTCGAAGGGTGTAATAGGCCAAAGACAGCAGGCATATGCCCTTTCCAAATCAGCTAGAGGCAATGTTCGTTTGCTCCTTCAAGCAGTAAGCACGGCTGCTCGCAAACGAGGCCAGGCTGACCTTGCAGCTGTTTTAAAGCAACTTGCTTTTAGCCCTGGCAAGGCGAAGCATTGCAGACAAGCTATGATAGCAAATAAGAAGCCTGCACGATCTTCACCAGACGATGCATTGGCATTAATATTAGAGCAAGGGCTAACAAAAGAGCAATACGTATCCATAAGAGAGGATACGAGAAATAAAAATTGTAACATTTATCCTCATTATAATGAAGTGGCTGAAAAAAAAAGGAATGCGACCCCCCGATGATATTTCAGAAACCGTAGCTAGGGTCAGCTTACAAAATCCTTACAAAAAGCCTTCCTACGGAGGTCATTAGCCTGATTGCATGCGCTTTTGAAAGTGCAGAGCACATTCCTGTGGCTGAAGAAAGCATCGCAAAGTTCCCTGATGATTCCTGCTTTCAATATTTTAGCAACCTAGAGCTTAAAACGGAAGAAACTGTTTTTTCATTACGGGCTATCTATGCGCCCATAAATGTTTGCCTTATTATACATTTTAAATATAAAATATAACTAGAATGAATATAAAAACATTATTATAATATTTATTTCTGAACAAAAAATTTTGAAAAACAAAATTTTTGTATACATTTTTTTTTAGGGGCGTTAATAGGCAGTGCCACGCCCATTTTTTTCAAAACTCATTTCCAAATGAGGTCTTTAATGGTATCCAAAAAACTTTTCAGGAAAAACTTGAAAAACCTTCGAGTTATTAATTTATATCAGAAAATAGTCGTTTTGACCTATAGTGCGCTGTGCAAGGGCCGGGCCGCTGCTGTGTCCGTGGATGGCGTTGGCAGGGAAGGGCGCAGAGTCCTGACTGAAGCAAAAGGCACGCGATATAACCACTCGCCTGCCTTCTGGCTTGGCAGCCTCCGCCGACTCCGGCATCGCTGGCGCTGGCATCGCTGACAGCAGCCAACGAAAATAGATATATTTTGGAGCATAGAGGAGGCACAGGGGGGATGGGAGATGGCGTACAGGAAAATAGCACAAGCGGCAGAGCGGAAACGGAAAAGAAAAATATTGTTTCAATTCAATTGAAGTTAAAATTGCATGATTGCAGCCAAACCAGACGAAAGAAGAACCGAACCGGATAGAAAGGATGTGGAAGGGATGAAAAAGGGCCAGGTAAGACGGCGCATGGCGCAGTGAGGGGAATCCCCCTTTTCCACACACACATACACACACACACACATAATATTCGAGTGGAAAATGAGGTACTAGAGTGTTTAAACAATAAACAACACTGAAAATTACGTGTATCGGGATAATCCTGGTGCAGGGAGAAAATAGCGATGCGATGCGATCCGTTTCCTTATCATTAGCGTATCCAAATGAAAAGGATAGTGACATTAGGTGATGGATAGTGTTATGTTGAGTAGCGAAGGAGACAGACTTGCAAGTAATCTGCTTCCAGCGAGACTGGAAAGGGACTCTTCAAAGCAGCCAGAACTCCGCATCTCATAAGCCGTGTATCCCTATAAGCAGCTTAGGCCTCGGAGGCAGTCAATGGAGGAGTCCGTAAAAGTAAAAAGAATTCAAAGTTCCCCGGCAAAGTCCTGCAAGTATTCAGCAGCAGCAGCAGCAGCAGCAGCAACAGCAGCAGCAAGGTGCAGATGCCCCAACCGGATCTCTGGTCAACTCCACCGCCATCCGCGCTGCTATCTCATAAACTCTTCATGAACAATTCCCCTTCATGCCTCCCAGCGGAAGGACGGCTGTCGGGCAGCGCATAATAATGTTTGCATAGCTTTTGGGTTTTATTACTCGGCTGTGTAAATGCCAGCACAGCAGAGCAAAGCAGAGCAAAGCACCGTCTTCGCCTGGTCTGGTCTGGCCTGGTCTGGTCTGCCCTGGTCTGGCCTGCCCTGGTCGTTACACTCTGCTGCAGTATCCATGGCTCTAGTCCTACCTCTACCTCCGTCTCTACCTTTCTTTGGCGCTGCGTTCGCCTCGTTGTCCATTGTCCCTCGTCTTGCCGCGTGACAGCGACAAGCCATTCCTCTCCTGCTCTGTCCCGTCCTGTCCTGTGCAGTCATTTACATGTTTCAGTCGCTCCCATCTTATCTGGTAGCTCTGCCTCTGCTTCTACCTCTGCCTCTGCCTCTATCTTGGTCGCTGTCTGGACGAGTTCTGGACGTCTTGGCCACTTTATGTTTTGCTTTTGTGCATTTTTGAGTTAATATGCTTAGCAGCACATTTTGTTGTCCCCGACGACATCGTCTTGGCCGAACCGAAGGAGAGATGGCTCCTAGAGAGGGGGAGGGACAGCGAGAGTGCAGAAGGGGGCGATGGGAGCTTATCTGCTCGTGCTTGTCGAAATTTTTGGGGCTGCTCCCTCGACTTTCGCTTTAAGAACTCAAACATATTACTCTTGTACTTTTGCTTGTTCTTCTGCCATTTTTCTTGGGCGCCTTTTGTTTTAGTTGGCGCTCTTCTCTGCTCCTTTGTTCTGCTTTGAAGTTTGCTGACGCTGACTGGTCTTTAAGGACATTGGAAATTGCGGTCAGGACAATTAATTTCCGGTTGAAGAAACTTTGCTTCAGTTTTTTGGCAGCCACTCGATCCCAAACCGCACCCGAACCTCGAAAACCGCCCTTACCCTTACCCTTACCCTCGCCCTTGCCTTAGTCTTCGTCTTCGTCTTCGTCTTCGTCTTGGACTTTTTCGTCTGTCGCTTGGGCCAGGCATTAGGTGGGCATTATTATTGAGCGTAAAGGCAAAGCCAAACTTTCATCTTCCCCGATTCTAATCGACCTTGTTCTTGTGCTTGCTCGCTTTTTCCTCTATCCTCTTCCCCTCCCCTCCCCTCCCTCTTTCCATCGTTTAATTTGCAGAATAAATTTCTTCTATCATAGGGACAATGAAACTTTTTGGGAGAAAGCTGTGGGATAGGTCTGATGGCAGTGGCAATGGGAGTGGGAGTGGGAGAATGCGAAAGTGGCAGTGGGGCAGGAAGGAGTAACGAGTAAGTTGATATCTAGCCACAACAACACTTATGCCTTCCACACGGTGTGGCATAAGTTAAAAATCACTTACCGTCGCCGAGGCACACGTTGCGTATACTTAACAAAGTGCCATCAAGCCTTGTCCGTGTGCATTCATACATATGCGGACTTACAGGCGCACACACACACACGTAAATATATGTGAACATGTGTTTGGGCGAAAGGTAAAGTGTGCAAAAAAATGTCACCCCTTCTATTTAGCATTCTAACGAACGCATTCACCAGCACCAGACGACCACGCAACTATTTACATTCCCCCCACCCCCCGCCAACATAAAGACATGGGGATGTATCCGTATCCGTGTCCGCGTTCTAACTGTAGATATGCCTCTATCAGAGGCCATAGCCATAGCCAGAGCCAGAGCCCAGGAGCTATACATAGGCTGCTCATTAAAATTTCAGCTCACGTGCACAATCTGCACTTAAAGGACCCTTCGAGGTTTGAATTTTTCACATTTTTGCCAACTCGAGATGATTTTCCCCACTCTCACCCCTCCTGAAACTGCTACTGTCTCGCCAAGAATGGAAAACTACTCTTACACTCTCCTAAGTGCTATGCCATGTTATGCACGCACTTCCGCTCTTGATGTGAGAGTGTGCGTGTTTGTGTGGGTATGTATGTATGTATGGGTATGGGTATGGGAATGGGCTAGTAGATGTGTGGGCGTGTGTACGCTCAAACAAACAAGCATTGTTAACGCAGTAAGGAAGTTATTTGCAGTGGCCAACACAATACGGCCGCAAATATGCTTCAGTACGGTGGGTGTATGCCACGAAAGGGGAAGGACAAAACAGAACAGAACAGAACAGAGCAAATTTGAACTCTAAAAAATGGATGTCCCTTCCTGGCACCCACCCACTCCGTTAGGCTGCCATGCGGAGTAGGAGAGTACGAGAGTAGGAGAGTACGAGAGTAGGAGAGCATGAGAGCATGAGCACGAGCAGTGCTAAGAGAAGCCAAACTTGACATGTCATCAAAAACACATTAAATGCGTTTTTTACGAGCTCGTTTATCCAAACTGTCGTCCACCTGTTAAGTTCAGCGGTGGAGCAGGAGCAGGAGCAGGCGCAGGAGCACTCGCTGGCTGGCTGGCTGGCTGGCGGCGGTGAGCCGTCGGGACTGGGACCGGAAATTGCCGTTGCGTGGTAATTGAAAAGTTCTCTTTTTTATCTTCACTCTCCTGGCGCTAGCGCTGGCGCTGGCGCTGCCGCTCCACATGCTGCTCTTGGCAACAAAGTGGCATTGCTGTAAATTAGTTTTATAATTTTTTTGTGTGCCTGCCGCCACAAACAAAAACATCAGCACAAAAAGTTGCAGGAAATTTGACAAGTTTTTACTGCCACCCGCATCTCCGTTCTGTTGTTTCTGGATCCGATTCTGGATCTGCCACTGTGGCCACGAATGATTTATATTTGTTTCATTTGCCATTGCCCCTGACTGTGCCATTGCATTGGCGCCTGGGAAGACCTCAGATTGAGAACTCTGAGAGTGTGTGAGTGGAGGCTAGGAAAGGAGGTAAAGATGATCCGGAGTGTCGTGTTTAGGCGCTGGCGACAAAGATTGAACATGAGATTTGTCCTCGAGGCAGGTCGTCCGGCATCCCCCCACATGCCTCCACGAGCTTAAAGGTGACACGAGAGACTTGTCCCCTCAGCTGGCTGCTGATGCCCTACCAACCAGGCTGTTGCCACGGACTGCTGCTTAAATAAGAGCTGCGTCGCACTGCGATCCGACTTAATTAAGATAAATGTTCAACAGCAATTAACGTCTCGGATTTAAATAAACTTTTTCCGCCATGTGTGAGTGCGTGTGTGTGTGTGTGTGTGTGTGCGTGGGTTTCTGGGCTCTGGATGCGGATGCGGATGCGGATGTGGATGCGCCTCGTTGACATCCCAGTCATTAAACATGGCAAGTGCCGCGGTGGCAGATCTAGTTGAAAAGCGGGATGTGATATCCAAAAAAGTGTTGCAAATTCACCTACGATACCGCCTTCACCACAGTCCCTTCCAATATTTATTGTGTCAGAATTCACGCCTAGTTAGATGGAACCTCGAGCTCCCTTGCCCTTGCTGGCTGGGCTGCAGTGGTGCTGGAATGCTGAAAACTTTGTCCTTTACGCTCGACATAGCCGCACTCATTAACTTTCCTAATTGAAACTATTACCGGGGAGCAAGAGCGCGATAGACAGCTGCAGCAGCCGCTGCTGATGGTGGGGAGAGGGAGAGATCTGCTCCGCTTCTCTGCTCTGCTCTGCTCTGTTCAGTTCTGTTCTGTTCTGCTCCATGTGCAGCTCAGTGTTTTTTACTGTAATTTTGCCTAACTTTAAAGTCAAATGCGATTAAGCCGAAGTTGCAGCCAACATTTGAACGAGCCATGGATTAGTTTGTTCTCCTGGCACTTAGCGCTCAAATGTATGCAATGGAATTATGCGTGCCTGACATCCTAACTGAACAGACGACACTTCTTCACCCTCCACCCTGCTGTAGGATGTGTGTAGCCATTGATAACTTAATTTGTGCCATTGTGTGGAAGCTTCTCTCCATCCCCCCTCCCCTCCATCCGACTACATGCCGTGTTGTGCACTTCTGCTGTTGCTGTTGCTGCTGTTGCTGCTGCTGCTGCTGCACTTGAAGAATGCGTTGGGTGCATGCAAGGCTAGGGCATAAGATGGGGCCGTCAACCTGGGCCTGGATCAAGAGCTTCTACTGGCTGCCTACAGAGACTCAACTAATTAGTTGCTCCAACCTGCCAGGCACTTCACAACGCAGCCTCCTCCAACTGGAGCAGAGTTGACTCGCACGAGGACGCAGCTGCCGCTGCAGCTGCCCGAAGACCCGGGCATATGCAAAACTACGAGTAAAACAATGCAGGCAACTGAGCAGTTTGCGGTGCTCGTCGAGTACGAAACTATGAAACTTTGGGCAAATGTTTGCCTTTCAACTGTGGACATTATTCAGAAATGCATGAAATTGCTAAACTTTGCCTGGCATCGGGCATCGAAAACGACTCTTCTCAGTACTTTGATGCCCTCGAGGGAGCATCGCATCGTATCCCCTGATACCTAATACCTGATACCCCCTGACCACTGAGGCAGTCACCGCCTGGTGGGGTCTTCGTCTCCACATGCAAGTCGCCACCACCTCGACGTGTGGCCCTAGCACAGGCACAGGCACAGCTCCCCACGAGCCACAAACTCCCTGCGAGACGTCGCATCGGCATATGGAAATTGGTGGACATCGCGCATAATTGCATGAATAATTCATAATACATGGCCGTAAGCAGCGACACGTATTACCCGTTCGCTTGACCGTCAATTGCCCGTCTGTCTGGCTGCCCTCGTCTCCACTCCACTGCAGTCCTGTCGTGCCGTGTCCTGTCCTGTCCAGCTGTCCGTAAGTGTCAGAGTTCGGCACAAAGTGCTAAAAATCAATGAGGCACTTGTCACGGACATCGACTCGCCAGTTGACAATGTGTCCAGTGTACAGGCCCTGGACTCCAGGGACAGGGCAATGAGCACGTGCACAACATATCGAAGGCAGATATTGCGGCAGAGCCAGAGTCAGTGGCGGATGGGAATCGGGGGAAAGTATCACGCAATTAATGACAGGACATTCCGATAAACATACAAGACCGTCGTGCGGTTTCCAAAGGAGGGTTTTTCTGGTGGGTGTGCGGTGGGTGTGCGGTGGGTGGGTATGTTGTGTTGTGTTGTGTTGTGTTGGCTGAAGGTTGTACACAAGTAATTTGCAAATAAGTGAAGTCAACTTGTCAAAATCGAATTTTGTAAAATGTTCCTCCCCAGAACAACCCGCAACAGGGACCATGGATCAGGGAGCAAGGTGGGGGAGCAGGATGAACTCTGTTCGTGGATATCGCATGCTCGGAGTTGATTCAATATGCAGAGCAGAGCATGTTACAAGTTACTGTCAAAACTGTCTCCGGCCGAACGGCATCCCGAGTAACCCGATACAAAGCATCAAATGAACTTTTTACGGGCAGACAGAGGGAAAGGAAATGTTGCTCCCACTCCCCTTTCGCCTGAGCGTTATTTTATTTCGGTTTCGGGCCCAACTTTTCTATGACCAAGACGTCGTCAACGGAGCGGAACGTAAATTTGAAATACGATTTTAATGCTCGAGGAGTGGCTTGAGAACAGTAACTGGGGCAAGCGCAAGGAGCCGAGTCCCGACTAGAGTCCCAGACACACACAGACCAGAAAGTGCAGGGCAGCTCAAAGCGATCCGATTAACCAGTGGCCCTGTCCCACGAGAGCCTCTATCTAGAGCATCTACTCTTGTATCCTTGTGTCCATGTATCATCTATCTTTTGGATTTCATTTATGCACAAGTAGCATTTTTACTTACAAACCCTCATCCTCATCCTCCATCCGAAGCGAAAGGAGAGTGGGGAGTGGGTCGATTGGCTGTGGAAGGACTGAACGCCTGTGGATCCTGTCGACTGGTGAGTCGGATGGGTGGAGTGGAGGCAGTTTACTGCTGGGACAGCTGGTCAAAATTAACAAGTTCCAGCAAGGCTTTCCCTGGCCAATGACTGCTCTCCATGTATTTCTGTATGTTTGGGAGCATAAGCAATTTGTTGCAAACTTTTCTGTTTCTGGCTTTTGTTGTGCCTCAGCTCCAGCCCCAGCCCCAGCCCCAGACCCAGCCTCTTTCCCTCGCCCTCGTCCTCGCCCTGCTCCTATTATGCCAAAACTCTGCACAACTCCGGAGTCCGGACTCTGCGTGTGCGTGTGACCAGTTGCCGGAGGAGGACGGCCAGTGGCCGGCTGCACCTTGTACCAGTATCTACTCGTATACGTACGTACAATGCGTACAAAGGGAGAGGCGGCGGCACGGCCACTTCTTCCGTGGTGTTGGGACGTTGCTTGGTTGGCAGAAAACTTTTAAAAGATCTTAAATTTCTGTTGTTTTGTAAAATTGATGAAGTAATTTGTTTGGTGATTGCACAAACTTTGCGTGTCAATATTTTTGAAAAACAGCAAAGTTTCCCAAACTTTGGACACACCAATACACACGAATACACATACACATTCACATACACACACACACACACACACACACACACATTGCTTCAGTTTCAGCTAGATCCGTCCGAATGATTGGTCTTCCCCTGAGGGAGGGTGAGTGGAATTGCTGGGACACGCCCTCACAGGACTGCAGAAGGAGTACAAAAGTGGCTTGGTGGGAAGGAAGGGAAGGGCTTTAGTCTCTTCTGTCTGTCTGTCTGTCTGTCTGGCCAATAAGCCGTTTGCATTTTTAATGACTCGAAATTGTGCAAAGTGCCTGAACTCGATCCGAACGGAACGGAACGGAACGGAACGAGCGTGACAAGAGAACAGATAGTGGATGGGGGGGATAGCAACAAGCCGGATGGATAGACAATCGAGAATATTTGATTTGTGTTATGCCTTTTATCGCTCTCGCACCCTTGACCCCATCCCCACATCCTATTCTTACCCCATATCCCCAATGTGAGTGAAGCTTTGACAACTTAAACGCGTCCAATTGAGGACAATTGCACAAACTCAATTTGCATACGAGCTGTGGCATGCTAGTGCCATGGAATTCAATGCCCAGGAGATTCAGGCGGAATGCCCACAAATCAAATCGATTCGAATTGGGGAAAGGCAAATAAGGAACGTCATTGAATACTTCTTATTTACATTTTTCTACCAATCTAGGGTATTTTCTTGTGGAAAAACTGTATTCAGCTTGAGCCACATCCCACATGCTACACAAAGATTAATGCATTATCAATGCCCCTCTATCTCTATGGGCGCTCTGGCATATATGTATATGTATGTATCAGATATCAGGAGGACTGAAGCTAAAGCTCAGACCTCAGCATTGAGGCAAGAGAACTCCTCTGCGGTTCATGTCTGTCCGGAACGGTCTGGGACGAGACGGGGGCCACTGGCAATGTAAGCCAACAAAGCCAAAAATCCAAGTAGCTCCACTGGCACCTTGACAGAAAAACAAACTAATTTCCAACTTTGTGGTTCGCCGAGATGCAGCACCAGGGAACGGCATCGGCAACGGTTACAGCAATGGAGAGGGATCGGTGAGGAGGCATGCGGCATGCGGCATGTGGCATGCGGCACGGGAAGGCCACAGCTACTAGTTGAGTTGACTATGGTTTTGGCCTTAGCCATTGATGTCGGTTAATCGCATAGCACACTGACTGTTAAGGCGAAGGCAGTAAGAGCAGCAGCAGGAGTAGCAGCAGCAGGAGTAGCAGCAGCAGTAGCAGCAGCGGCAGCGGCGACTGGGGAGGCGAAAGTTCAGCTGGAAGAAAAATAGTTGTGGCTGTCGATGATGCGGGCAGGAGGGAGGAGGAGGAGGACGAGGGACAGAGGACAGAGGACTCCTCCACGCAGGCACGCTGGATTGTGTAGTCGAACCCTATGTTTACTCTCGAATAGTTATAGAAATGTTATTTTGCGCCAGGCAAATAGACGCTACGTCCCAGTAGGAGGAGACTGCATCGCCGAGTTGACTTTCGTTACATGCAACCCGAAGGCCGCGGGAAGAACTCAAAGCTTAAAGTAACCTTTGTGACTTGATTAGATGGAAGTCCTTAAGAGCCCCCTTAAATAAAGAGAACATTTTGGGCCAGTTCGGTTCAGTAGATATTTTCCGGCTTCTTAGAGCTACTGCTTCCGGACGGGTAAATGGGTAGAGCAGAACACTTGATCACTTGAGTGTGTATTTTTATTAAGTATTTGCGATTTATCAAGGAAATCAATATGTCGCCTTACCGATTGCCTGTCCATCCATCCTTCTGCGTATCCGTATATGTGTCTGCCTTCTTCTCCCAGCTTCCGCGTATACTCGTATCGGTGGCATATGAAATCGAGACCATTCACTTCCGCCCATTCACATTGACTCTCCCCCACGCCCCACCCCCACGCCCCACCCCCACGGACACAATTGAAATTGAATAAAATTACTTTTCAAATTATTTGCGATACAAAAACGGAACGGGGAGGAGAGGAGAGCGACACCCATATCCGCCAGCAGCAGTAGGAGGGACGGGACGGGACAGGAGCAGGAGAACACACAGAGACAGCACATGGCGGTGCCAGGAGTGCTTATCTATGGAAAAATGTTAACTGTATGAAAGCCATAAACTGTAGATATGCAAAGACCCACCCCACTCCTCCTCAGTGCTCAGTCCCCAGCTACCAGTCCTGGCCTCGTGGCCGTAGAGAGAGTGGAGAATACGTAAAAACAAATAACAATTTTGCGCTCAAAATAGAACACAAACAACAGAAGAAGCGAGAGGCAGCGAGAGAGGAGACGCCTACACAACCAATCCCATTCACATATCTGGAGAGAATGGGAATGGGAGCATGGGGATGGGGATGAGGATGTGGATGTAGATGTAGATGGTGCTGCGGGCCCCGAGTAAAAGTATCGATTTATGCATATTAAATTACACGCACTGCCTTACAATACTCGCTTGCATTTGTATCCAACGGATTCGTGCGCCGCCCGGCGCCCCTTTTGAGCAATTTATATTTCCTTATTGGCCCCCAGCCCCCTGGGCCACTGCGTGTGTATTTGTGTATTTCTGACATCTCAGTTCTTCGTTCAGTCGCCTAACCTAACCCACTTTCCCTCCCCCGCTCTCAACTTCTACATCGTTACCACTGGGATTCCACACTAGCGCCCAATTTATAAACGTTTGGCTGTTTGGCTTATCTTGGGGCTGTTTCCGCCGCCTTTTCGCCTTCTGGCTGTTGGCTGTTGGCTGTTGGCTGCCGGCTGCTTTAGCAGGACACTTGACGGCGAGTCCACAGAGAGAAAAGTCCACGCTGAAAAGAAAGTCGGGCCAAAAGATGGAGACGCACGAATAAGGCAGGGGGCGGGACCCCCAGTCGGGCTGGATATTTATTTCAAATCGAAAATTCTTCTTCTCGATTGAAAAATCCGCTTTTCTCTCTCTCTGTGAGCCAGGAGCCAACTTTCATGCCGCTGCATGCACAGAGGTGTCCCCCATGCCCATGCAAATGCCCGTGCCCATTCCCATTCCCATTCCCCAACCAAATCCAAATCCACTCCAATTCGAAGGCCGCGGAGTGCATATTTTAGAGCAACTTACTGCCGTGCCCCTCCGCTTTGGGAACGAAAGGAGAATTTATTTTTTCGACTTGCCCGCTGACGGTGCCGAAATATTCAGAAACTATCCATTCGAACATCCAGGCAATCAGGAGTTGACTTTGCTGCATAAGCGGCGGACATAACTCACGCAATCCCCATTCTCGCAAGTCGCGGAGACCCGCCGTGTTCCGACCCGTCCCACCCTGTCCCACCCCTTATTGCCGTACCATATGGAAACGAGGCATCCGCAAAGTGGAAGTGGCGCAAAAGGAAACTCGTTCAATTTTCAATGAGCACTTTTCGTCGTAAAGGAGCACGGTTAACGGGGGGGGTGGGATGAGATGGCGAACGGACTCTGTCTGCAATATTAATGCGCTTCAAACGCTGGCCCACGCGGCTGCCCAGACCCCCCACCTTCCAAAAGAGAAACGCCCAAAACGTTAAGAGTGTCAGTGACCAGAGAAGGCATGGCATCCAAGTGGATGTCCTCGAGCGGAGTGGAGCAGAGGGATAGAGAGTGGGGATATTTGGGTCACTCGAGAGACCCGCATCGGACACCGGGCCTGGATCGAGGAATCGAAGACACTCGCCATCGAAGCGACCACGAAGCGACCGCGAAGCGCACTCTTAATTATTCTGGTCACATCTGTTATGTAAACTGCGACCAGGCCATAAAAGTCCCCGAAGATGACGGAGGCAGAGGCGGCGCCTGAAGTAAGCCCCCAAAGGACAAAGCCCAAAACTTCGGTTTCTTCTTGCCTCGCGCAGTCTCGTGCGTTGCAAAAGCGAAAACAACCAAACGTTTGAGGGGCAGAAGTGGGAGGGGAAGCCGGATAGAATTTTCCAGAGCTGCCCAGGAGACTGGAGAGAGGACCCGGGACGGGACCCATAAATAAGCGGGCGCCTGTCCTGGAACACTGCCTTAATTTTTAAAATACTTTTCCCCACGCCCCACACCCTACACCCGCACATAACACCTTTATATTGTATGAGAGTAAGAGCGAAATTCGCACGAAGCACAGAGTACGTGGCCCGCACACAGTGGTCGGAGCTCCGAGATCGCAGCTTTGCGTAGTTTTTGCACGCAGTTGGGTTGGCGATTGCTCTCCATGGACCACTGTGCACAGCCGCAAGGTATGACTGGTGTTCGCTTTTCCACCTTTCCAGTGCCACGCCCGCTGCCGAAGGGAGGCAACGGACATCAACATTTTGCATTGCTCTGAATCCGTTGTTTCATCACGCGGTAGGCAGGGCGTGGCACGTGCCTTGGGTGGCGGTGGCCCACTCTGTACTTTTTAATTAATGTTGACCGCTATTTGTGCCTGGCTCCTGGCCGCAGCTCTGGGCCCTGGTCCACGTTTTCGTCCCTTCTTGCAGCTGCTTTTCACCGTTTGTGTTATCGGGATTTGTTTATCAGGAGTTTTCGCACGGAGGCGCGAACCCTTTGGGCCGTCACCAGGTAGCGACCTACCCATGCCATCCGACAGCTTTGACTCAATCACCCTTGGGTTATTAAGAGATTCATAAAGTAAGCTCTAGCAGGGGCGTCCAATAACAACGGAGAATGGCGAAGAATCTCGACCAACATGGCTGGGCATCATAACCAGTTCGCTCAACGGAGGCCGTTTGCGTCTTGGTGCGGACAAGTGCCAGTTCATCCAGAGTCCAGAGCATCCAGAGTCAATAGAACCAATTAACTGTACTCGCAATAGTCGTCGTGCCCAAGTAGGTCTGCTCCATCGATCCATGACGATCCAGAGATGCTTACTCGGGAACCGATCCCCATTCCCTTTGGCAAACCACAGATGCAGCTCGCCACAGCAGCAAAGGTCTCTGGCAAATGGAATATCAATTACTGCGGTCGGCCTCCCGCTTCCTGGATGTAAGCTGAAACCAGCTGCTGCTTAATCGCGCCGACAGTTGGAATGGCAAGAACCCAAACAGAAACAGGCTTGCCAGGCTCGAAGCTCGAGTGTCATTCAACGAGTCGCGGTATAAGAGTTGTAGCTCCAGTTGCGACTCAAAACGGGTTGTGGCTGGACAGATCATAACAAGACACACGCGACATAGGCCGCACCACAGCAGATACAACAGATACACATGGGATGGTTGCGGTGCGCCTTGTAGCAAATACAGGCAAATACATTTCTCAGTGAATCATAGCTTGTGCTGATCGTTTTACAAAATGTACATATATTTACTTAGATTGTTAACCATTGGATTAGATGTTGTTGCCGCCTTGGATAGTGTAGGGGCAGAGTAGATGCTGCTGTAGCAGCAGGCACAGCCGAGTGACAGGGGCAGCGTCTACTTCAACTTCTTCTTGGGGCGCAGGTTGTTGGTGTGTCCGCACTTCTTCTTGCGGCAGTTGGTGGCACGAGGGTGCAGACGGGCGTAGCACTTGCGGCAGATCATCTTGTCGCAGTTGTACTTCTGAGCCAAGATGCGGAGCGAAGGCTCGATAATACCACCGCGCAGGCGGAGCACCAAGTGCAGGGTCGACTCCTTCTGGATGTTGTAGTCGGACAGAGTACGGCCATCCTCCAGCTGCTTGCCGGCGAAGATCAGACGCTGCTGATCTGGGGGAATGCCCTCCTTGTCCTGGATCTTAGCCTTGACATTCTCGATGGTGTCAGAGGGCTCGACCTCCAAGGTGATGGTCTTGCCAGTGAGGGTTTTCACGAAGATTTGCATTTTCGGATCGTTGCTGTAAGTACAAAAGTCGCCATTAGTTAGAGTCGCCTAGTTTCATTACACGAAAGCATCAGATTTTCTGCCATTTCCCCAGTTTCTGTGGCGGCTTCGAGGTTAGGTCCGAACTGCTGCCAAGTGGGCGGCCCGTTTAGCGTTCTCTTCTAGCCAACACACTCGATGCCACCAGTTTATGCAGCACAAGCACATGGCTTGACCATGGACAGTATGTTTTTGCAACACTTTCGCCGTTTATCAATTATTTTCACATTATTTTATCAACTCACCAGAGAAAACGTGCAACCAAATGCTATTCCAAACGAAAAGGAAAATCAGGGCTGTTCATATAATGGCATATCAATATATCGATATATCGTTATAAACACACAGGGTCGCCAAACAAATATCGATACTTTTGTGCGATAAGTGAATGAGTTCATATTTTCGCATTTCAATAATTAAAAATTAAAGCAGGAATGTGAAGATTTTTTTTCATTTTAATTATTACCTAATTATAAATTCGAACTGAAGTGTGGATAATGTTAGACCATAATTAAACTCGATAGATCAGATTCACACACCCATCGATAGGGAGCTGCATGTCGATAGTAGTATCGATTCCGTGACAGCGCTAATTGCAATTTATGGAAAAGAACGTTGTGTAAAAAAAATCTAAAAGAAAAACGTGGATAACGTTTAAAGCACACAACATGTCGACTGCGGGTGGTGAACAGCCTGCAGCTGAAGGCGCGGTAAGGAAAATCAAGGCTTTCTTCAATTGCATCAGCCGTGCACGAGACATTTCAATGCTGCCCCCATTTTCAGGTGGCTGCTGGGAATGGGAACGCTGAGCTGGCCAATAATGCGGGTGCTGAAGGTCAAGAACCCCAGCAACAACCCCAAAATCAGCCCACTCGCATGGAGTCCTTCTTTGCCATGACCAAGTCGCTGATCCTGCGAGCCCTGATCATCTACTTTGTCAGCTCTTTCTTCCGAAGGCCGCAGACGAATGCCGGCGAAGACAAAAGCGTGGCCAATGCGGGTCCAAAAATAACCGCGTGGAACTATTTTGAGAACGGAACAGATTTCGATTTGCATGTCTGGCTCTCGGAGGAACCGGACGTTGTAAACTTCCAGCAAAAGGCGAATCTGCTTTGGCTCCAGGAGGACCTCACGTATGGGGACTGGAGCTCCGGCCCCACCAAGGACGGCATCTACAGCCACAACTTGAAAATTAAGGCCAGTCAGCATTTAATGAACAACGGCAGTGTCTACCTGCACGCCTTTGTGACAAGGAGCGGCGAGAGCCCAGACCCAAAATCGCCCAACTATGCTCGGAGCGGTCACATGGGCCATCAGCAACACCAACTAAACAAGTTCAAAAAGCTGCGAGTGAACCGCAACTACAACCTGCTGGCCAGTGAAAAAGAGAAGCTGGAGCACGAGCTGAAACACGCGAATCTCAAGGACCAGATCGTGTCCCACTGGCATCCAAATCTGACCGTCAACCTAGTGGTGGATCAGACCAACTGGGCCCAAGGATCGGTGCCGCCGCCACTGGACGAGTATGTCAAGTTTGTAGATGGCGGTAAGACCTATTTGCCCATTCTGTTTGTCAATGACTACTGGAATCTGCAGCGTGAATATTTACCCATAAACCAGACCACTCCGGAACTGGAGCTACACCTCACCTTCCAGCCACTCGGCATGTTCAAGTGGCAGTTGTATGCCGCCAAGCAGATGAAGAACAAATGGGCTGGCAACATGTTGGGTGACATTATGGCAGCCGGTGCTGTGGAGGAGACAGACGAGGACCAGGACTCGCTCAAGGAGACCCTGCTCGATACAAACATCTATCTGCTCGGCATAACGGTGGCCGTATCCATATTGCATTCGGTGTTCGAGCTGCTGGCGTTTAAGAACGACATTCAGTTCTGGAACAACCGAAAGTCGCTGGAGGGCCTCTCGGTCCGCTCCGTGTTCTTTGCCGTGTTCCAGTCACTCATCATACTGTTGTACGTGCTGGACAATGAGACAAACTTCATGATACGCATATCCTGCTTCGTGGGCCTGGGAATTGAGGTGTGGAAGATTCACAAAGTAGTTGACATCAACTACAACCACGAGCAGAAGATTTTGGGAGTGTTCCCCCGCATCAGCTTCAACGACAAGGGCTCCTACTCCGAAAGCTCCACCAAGGAGTACGACAGACTCGCCTTCAAGTATCTGGGCTGGGCCTGCTTCCCCCTGCTTATCTGTTACTTCATCTATTCGCTAATCTACAATGAGCACAAGGGCTGGTACTCCTTTGTGCTGAACATGCTCTACAGCTACCTGCTGACGTTCGGATTTATTCTGATGACACCGCAGCTGTTCATCAACTACAAGATGAAGTCTGTCGCCCACATGCCTTGGCGCATGATGACCTACAAGTTCCTAAACACATTCATTGACGACATCTTTGCGTTCGTCATCAAGATGCCCACCATGTACCGATTAGGCTGCTTCCGCGACGACATCATCTTCTTTGTGTTCCTCTACCAGCGCTGGCAGTACCGCGTCGACCTAAAGCGAGTCAACGAATTCGGCTTCTCCGGCGAGATGGAGGAGCAGGCCGCGGCAGAAGCATCTGGCGCCAAGCCACTCCCACTGGAGGCGAATGCGAATGCCAATGGGGCGGCCATCGAGGCAGCGGCACCCGTGACCAAAAAGACAGCCGCACAAAAGAAGCAGGACTAGATAGCCATAGCCACATGTACGAGCCAGTATATGCATTAGGAAATTTCAAAGGCATTATATCTAATTACATTATACTCTAAATATGTATGTAATCAAATCAGTTTTCAGTACACATAGTCAAAATATCCTCCCCTCCGCTATCCTTCCGCTGTAGCAAACACTACACTCCACTCCCTAGGGCTAAATTGTATGTGTATGTACGTATGTTTTTAGTGTTTGTGTTTCGAGACCACGCTTCTTCCCAGCGTTGGATGATCAAATAAATTAAGTGTGAGATAAAGAAGAGTCCACTGCGTCCACTCTAATCTAATTGTCAAGCAATGGCCAATGCCTGATGTGGCCACCCACACAACAAGCTGTAAGATAATACGTGATAACGTGATAATGCTTGCTCGGGGAAAAAGATCACCTCATACCTGAGAAAATGTTGATACATGTATGTACATACATATATGTTTGATAAGAGGTGATATACAAATACATACACACTCATGTAAGGAAAACATTCGATCAGCTGCTTGCATATTCGGGACCGCTTTGCAGCACTGGCCCTTCAATAGCTTACAACACTGAACAAGTACCCGGGTAAAACTCACCAATTCAAAAAACTCTCGCAGGAATTAACATAAGAATTATTTTACATATAGATAATTCGAATTCTAATACCACAATGAGAAAATATTATATGAAGATGAGCACTCTTATACGTTCATACAATGTGTGTATGGTGTTCCCCTTGCAAGTATGGTCTGCTCTTCCTTGGCTACAAATGATCGAGTCGCACGGACGACAACGACTCGCCAGTGGACTGGATATCGACTTGGGCATTGTGCTGGGCACATCGCCCACATTATAGGACTGGATGCTGCTGGAAGTGGAACCAAGAGTAGCGATAAGCACGGGAGGATGAGGAGGAGGAGAAGAATCCGCGAATTCTCTACTGGCAACGGCAACAACTGCAATGTGTCGCGTCGTAGGCTCAGCTATTTTTATTGGTTTACCTTTCTGACTGCTCTTTAGTCTCGGGCTTGGACTTGGCTCCAATCGCAGCCTGCCGCAGTGGCCGCGGCGCATCACTGGGCTGCCTGGCCAGGACTTGGACGTAATTTTGTAATATGCGTGTTTTTGTAATATTTCTCAAAAGATAAGAATGCGACCAGACCGGGCTGCCTTTCTGTTGCGGCTGCTGTTGCCATTTGCCGATGCCGTTTGCTGTTGCTCTCCTGCTCGGCCCAGGTCGTGCCTGGCATTTCGGCAGCGACGACATTCATAAAGAAATAAAATCGGACAAAACTCTTGTTATGCTCTTTTTACTACATTAAGTGACAGTTTTACGAGGCAGCCAGCGAGTCGCGGGACCAGGCTGCGGTTGGCTTCGTTTCGGTTCCCTAAGAGCGTGCTCCCAAACTCCCCCCCATATCACACATGCTTGGTGCACTTATGTATGTATGTATGTATGTATGTATGTATATATGTCTAGTATGTATGGGATTTGCGGACCGGACTGAATCCAACCCGACCCTATTCCCTGCATTTTACGGTACGGTACCTTTGGATGCTCCACAGATTACAATCAATATAGAATCCAGGGTCGGCTCGCTTAGGTTTTAAGTGCCATCAGGAATTCCTGGAATTTCACCAGTTCCAGTTTCGAATTTCGAACATAATAAGAATAAAGATGGCCAGCCAGAGCCAGATCCTACATATGTATGTATGTACATACATACTCTAGGGCGCCCAGTGCCCGACACACGCATCACATGGACGGCGACAGAGCAGAGCTAGTTCACACCAGCACCAGCAGCACAGCAGAGCATCCCAACAGCAGCCCCGGTAAAGGGAAGTAAAACGCAGGTCCCGTCCCAAACACCAAACACCGAAATTCCAGCATCGAAAAAAATGAGGCACCACCAGTAACAACAACAACAACAACAATAACAACAACAACAACAACGACAACAACAGCAAAGTAAACGACAACTAACCATAAGAAAAATGACCAGCGATAATTTTAATTTGAAACCAGTTTCTATGCTAAACAAAATTCTACGGCGCTGCCCAAGACGGTCCGACGGTCCAGGGAAGTAACCAAATAAAAAGTGCCCACAACAAAGAGAGCGATGGAGAGAGGGAGAGAGTCTTGGAGAGGCCCCAGAGAGGGAGTGAGGTCCGATTTTGTTGAGGAGAGACAGCGAGAGAGAGAGAGAGAGAGCAGAAGAAACAGAAGAATTTCTTATTCCTAAAGCAATCCAAACCCGACCTGGCAGCAGGCCTTCGTCTTCATCGTCATCTTCGTCGTCATCGTTTTCGTTTCCTTCTCCCCGCCGAACTTTGGAAGGCAGCTCCTTGGAGTTGGAGTCGGAGTCAGAGTCGGAGTCGGAGTGGGACCGAGTGAGCACGACTGAGCACAATAACGAAAGCAACTACTACACCAACAAGAGGAGCGACTGAAGCATCCTCACACCCCTTACACACTCTATGTACACTCCACAGCAGGCAAGTAATTTTTATTGTTGTTGTGTATGGGTCGCCGGTGGCTATTGAATCTTGTCGGACTGGCTATGCGCCCGAGTACGAGTACGAGTACGAGGCACGGGTATGCACCATTGCGGGGCCGCATTATGGCCTAAGTCGGAGGGGCGGCTCTGTCTTTGGCTCTGGCTCCGTCTGTGCCCCAGAGTCCCAGGAACAGCGAGAGCGAATCGGATAGTTTCATAGAAGAGCTGGTCAGAGAGAGCGCAGGCAACATTTCCGAACAAGAAAATGAAAAACGAAACTGCAACAAGTGAAAAATGTGTTGCAGGCCTCCTCTGCCTCTGCCTCTGCCACTGCCACTGCCTCTGCCACAACAGGTAGAGAGCAGAGAAGAGCGTAGAAGAACAAGCTACCACATTTGGCACGTATATGGCGGACAGGAGAGTATCTATCTCTCTTTATCTCTCTCTCTCTCTCTCTCCCTCTCTCTCTCCCTATCTGTGTGAGATTCTCTTGGCCTAAACCCGTCAGTCGGCTTTTCCAAGGCAGGCTTGGCTCGGCTCCCGCTATGCTCATAATCTCTGCTTGCAACTCCACTCGTGGCGCTCGGCATTCAGTTCTCAATTTTCAGTTACGTTGCGACCACTGAGCGAGACTTTGGGCCGTGTTCTGCGATTCGAAAAGGCGCGCATGCGTGAAACGGTTGACAAAAGTGAAGGTGCGTCGGAGACTTCCAAGTCCATTCGGTTTGCTCTGCCCTGCCCAACTGGAGATACATGCCACTGTACCCGAACATAGGGCCTCTGCTCAATGTGTCTCTGTGCAGTGTAGTGCTTCCTCTAAGCACAAATCCAAATCCAAATCAATTTGTTAAAATATAAATTCAAAGCAGCTGGAAGTTAAGTGCTCCCAGCGCCTGGCCCCAAGTGTCTCTGTGTATCTGCTGCGCCTGTGTGTGCGCGTGTGCATCTGTGTGTCGCCGTTGCAAATTTTTATAAGTGAAAAATTCCAACAACGTTGCAGCGAGCAGCCCCTGCTGCAACAAGCCAATATACAAGAGCGAAAAATGAAGCAAAACACGTTTTGCTAAAAGAAAAAAATATGCTGCGTCTGCAGCCGTTTCAGATGTCCGCAAGTGTGTGTGTGCCCCTGTGCGTTCGTGTGTGTGTTCCCCCATCGGTATCCGTGCCTGTGCCTGTGCCCGTGCCAGTGTCCGTATCCGTATCCGTGCGAGCCCACCAACACTAAAATGCATGTAAAAATGTGAAAAAAATGGTAGGTACTCGTGCATACATACTATACATATGTATGTATATATGCATACAAACATTAATAGTTCATAGTTATGCTATGGATGGCCTATGCATGAGCATATGCATATACATACATATGTATGTACATATGTATATATCATATACATATGTATGAGATTGCACTGATACTGATTTGGGCTTACATTTCGGGATAATTTCGACTGATCTTTCAGCCAAAACCAATGCCCAACCCTGAACGAGAAATTTGCATGAAATCTAGAAGCCTGAAACAAACACTTTTCCAATCATTTCCATTCTGGGATCACGCCCACGCGCCCTGCAGACAAATTTAGCTTTGCAGTCGCATTCATAAGAAAATAATAAAATTGTGGTATGCAAAAGAAAACGATGGATGTGAGTGTACAATATACGTACATTCATATATGGCATATATGCATGTGTGTACATGTGCACGTACAACACATGAGTACTCGTACTTTTGAGCAGTTGGGGCAGTTGGGGCAGTTGGGGCAGGCAGGCAGACAGCGCCGCGTCTTGACGCGACTAACACAAATAAGATTAATTGTTGAATTATTATAAGCCAAAGCCAACGGTAACGTAGGCGCTGAGACGGTGGCAGAGCCAGAGGCAGGGGCATTTGTTGCTCTTGTCGTTGTCGTTGCCGCTGTCGCTGTCGTTGTGGTTGAAGTAAAGGTTGGCCTCTGTTGTTGTCGAGATGAGATGCTGGGGCTCAACCAAAGCTGGGACCGTGAGCCGATTTCATCCGATCCGATCCGAGAGCTGAGCTGAGCTAAGTTGAGAGGAGAGGAGAGGAGAGTTGAGCACAAAACGTTGCCACGTAATGGTTGAAATGGTGAAATGGTTGAACATTTTCTGTGTGTTTTCTGTGACTTTTGTTATTGTAAGAAATATCGACAAAGAAAGAAGAAAGAGAATATTCCTTCTTGTTCAAAATCTTGTTACCCCTCTTGTATCCATGGTGTGTCCATTGTATGAGTGTGTATCTGTGCCTGGCATGGGCTTGCGCTTGCACGCCGCTCAGCAGCGAAATGTAAATGAATATGGAAATATGAAAAACACGTTTTCATTGGCCAACCCGAACTCCAAAACTCAAAGAGCTCCACTCGGCTGTTCTGCTGTTCTGCAGCTCTGCTGCTCTGCTGCTCTGCTGCTTGGCTGCTCGCTTCGACTTGTTGTAGTGAGATGTAAAGTGAAAAGCCCAAATAAAATAAAAATTCATAATAATAAGGATCTTGCGGGGGTATGGGTGTGCCACTGCCTCCTTCCTTCAGGCGTCGCAGCACTGCGCGTTCCGTGGCTCACGAAATTTGGAAGACTGTTCCTGGTTGCCGAAAGGTATCTATTCTGTTCTACTCTGCTCTATCGATATTTGTATATTTTCTATGCTCTGCCCTTTGTTGTGTATTTGAATTTGCAATGCAAATACGGCCTGGTATACGGTGTATACAGGCAGAGCCAGAGGCACAGGCAGAGACACAGTCAAATCTTGCACAGATATGGTATTTATGAGCTCTCAAAAATAGCCCGCACAGCCATCGCCATCGCATCGATATTAATGGCGTGGAAACCAGATATGCCATAGGCCAGCGATGCGTATGGGAAAGTGTAAAGGAGACAGATAAAACCATATGCATACATCAATCAAACAAATGGCTCTTGTCTTTCTTTCCGTTCCGTTCCTCTCGAGACATTCATGAGGCCAATATTTAAATCTCGATGCCCGCCGATGGGTTCACTAACATGATTGAGCAGTGAACTCTTCGGAGTGAGCTTTGAAGAGTTCAATCTCCCCCGACTGGCGAATATCACCGAATTTTCGTTTTCACTTATGTACATTCGAAATATCTGGAGCGGTACAATGCTTTTGGCCATGAGAGAGTCACATGGACGCCTCGTTGGAGTAATGAAGTTTTGAGGAGAGAAGAAAAGAAAAGGGGAGAAGTTTCAAAAGCTTGAAATACTCGGAACGCATTTTGAACGGCTTACTAATGCAATCGGTATTCGGTATTGGCTTTTTGGTATTAGATAGAAACAATAGAGACAGGCACGGGCACATGCACGGTGTGTGTGTGTGTGTGTGTGTGTGTGTGAGTGTGTGTTGGTCCCGTCCCGCAATAAAGAAAACAAAACACCAAGAAATAAAAAATATCTTTGATAGAGACCAAACGACCAAAAACGAAATGAGAAGACTGCCAGGAACAGAACCAGAACCAGCCGCCACAAAAGCAGCAACAACAACCAACAATACCATTAGAGCAGGTAGATTTTGAAGATTAATGAACGGGTTCGGGTTCGGGTTCGGATTGAAAAGCTTCGCTTCGGACAACGAAATTTACGACGCATTTTCAGCTACGTACATATCTATGTATATACATATGTATGTATGCTCGTAGAGATCTGATCCGCAGCCCACATTCTGACGGATACTGCGGGTCCGCTGCCATACTTTTGTCTAGTTAGTCTATCTAGCGATGGTTCATACCCTTTTCCTTCTAGGGGTATTATCAGTTCTAGCAATCACTTGACCAACGCATAGTTTGAGCCACCCGGGGCGAGCGGAAGGGTATCCCGTGGTCGAGCACTACCAGCTGTTCCTGCCCCTTTGGGATTTTATGCTATTCGAGTGTTAATACGAATACGAATCAGTTTTAGAGCTCGATTCTTGGTTCAATGCTTCACGATACAATGCTTCACGTTGTTCTTGGTTTTTGGTCATCGCTGAGTGAAGCAGCGGCGGGGCAGTGGGTCTCCCGTCTTTGTATTGATACTGCTATGAAATAGAAAAATAACAAGAGATTGCCCCTACAAGCATTTATTTGGTCCAAAGCTGACACGCATGGTATTAATGGATGCGATGGCTGTTTTCCCTGTGTCTCCGCCTCTGTGTGTGTGTGTGTGCTGTGGAATTTCATTTGATTAATAGACACCGCCTAAATCTTGATTAGAGTTTAGGAAACTAAAAGCCTCAGACAAGCAGTACCTTCCATTCCAATTCTAACGCTGCAAAAGCTGCCCGTATTTCTACGTTGACTGCAAAGACCCCCAGTCCCGTCAGAAGGCGTGGGCAAATAGGGGTTGATTTGTTAACTGGGGAAATGGGATCAGATGAAGCCATATCTTAGGATTCCACGCTCATTTCTGCGCCTGCTACGCAAGTTTGTTTCCTCAGTCATTTGTTTGGCGGCACCGTCCGGAAGAGAATTGCAGCCAGGCGCTGGCAAATGTTACGCTTTCGCGCCTCGTATGCCACTGGGCCAATGGGCTTTGCAGAGCGAAGAGCTTGCAACCGCCCGAGTGGCAGAGTGGCTCCTACAATTTTATGCTCGACGGAGTATGAAATGGCGGCTGCTATGCTCGAATTTTGTTAATTGAAAGTGTTATTCCAACAAGTACGAACATGCTATAAACACTTGCTGATATATGTACGTACTTGATTAGCGCATTAATCGACCATGACTAAATTGACATAAAGACTGCACTTGCGACCCGTACTAATGCTCTTATCTTACTATTTTTCAGGCTTATTTTACTGGCGAATCGAAAAACCATTCGAAAGATGTGAAATGACGGGAAAATTATCTAAAATGCACAGAAAGCTAAGCGGAAAGTGAAACAGTGTACAGCAAATGACAAAATTGAAAAGTAGACAAAGACAAAGGAGAAGGGTAAGGGAAAGGAAAAGATACGAAGAAGAAAGTGCGAAAATTAAGGAACACGGCCTACAACGGCCACCAACAGCTCCCAGGAGCTCCAAACAGACGATGGACAGGCGGCTTCGCAGACGCAGAAGGGGGCAGGCTGGAGTTTGGGCTCCCCTGCTGCTACTCTTCCTGTGGCTGGTCATGGAATCCGGCTGCCAAGCGGAGGAAATCAAGCTGGGCCCCACGCTCGAGCTACTAGCGCCCCGAGGGCGTAGCTATGCCACCACTTACGAACAGTACGCGGCCTTTCCGAGGAGGCGGAGTTCCTCGCCAGCGGCCGAGATGCAGTCCAGAGCGGTGGACACTAGTGCGGACTTCGAGGTGCTCGAGGGGCAGCCGCGTGGCACCCTGGTAGGTTTCATACCCACCAAGCCGAAGTTCACGTACCGTTTTAACGAGCCCCCGCGCGAGTTCTCGTTGGACCCCGTCACGGGGGAGGTGAAAACGAATCTGGTGCTCGATCGCGAGGGCATGCGCGACCACTACGACCTGGTGGTGCTCTCCTCACAGCCCACCTACCCGATAGAGGTGCGAATCAAGGTGCTCGACATCAACGATAATGCGCCGGAGTTTCCAGAGCCCAGCATCGCGGTTTCCTTCTCCGAGAGCGCCGTGTCGGGCACGCGGCTGCTGCTGGACGCGGCCACCGATGCGGATATCGGCGAGAACGGGGTCACCGATCAGTACGAGATTGTCGACGGAAACGTGGACCACAAGTTCCGTCTGGCCACCACCACAAACCCAAGCGGGGACACATCCTACCTGCACCTGGAGACCACGGGCAATCTGGACCGCGAGTCGCGGGGCAGCTACCAGCTGAACATATCGGCCCGGGACGGCGGCTCCCCACCCCGCCTGGGCTTCCTTCAAGTGAACGTCACCATTCTGGACGTGAACGACAACCCGCCCATCTTCGACCACAGCGACTACAATGTTTCGTTAAACGAGACGGCTGTGGCCGGCACCCCGGTGGTCACTGTCATGGCCTCGGACAACGACCTGGGCGACAATAGCAAGCTGACGTACTATCTGGCCGAAACGGAGCACCAGTTCACGGTGGATCCGGAGACGGGCGTCATATCAACCACGGAGCGCGTCAACTGCCCCCAGCAGACGCAGCAGAGTGCCAGAGGCGGGGGTCAGAAGAGCTGTGTTTTCACGGTATTTGCGCGGGACCATGGCTCCCCGCGACAGGACGGGCGCACGTATGTTACGGTGAACCTCTTGGACACCAACGATCACGATCCCATCATTCGATTCCAGTACTTTCCGCCCACCGGCAGCGTGGCCACCGTTGATGAGAACGCCGTGAATGGCACCGTCGTGGCCGCCGTGTCTGTGATTGACTCGGACGATGGCCTCAACGGAGAGACAACCACCCGGATCGTGTCTGGCAACGAGCTGGGCCACTTCCGCCTGGAGAAGACGCCGCTCTTCCACATTGTGCGCGTGAATGGAGTACTCGATCGTGAGGAGATTGGAAAGTACAACCTGACTGTCGTGGCCATGGACAAGGGAACACCGGCACGCATCACGACGGCACACCTGGTCATAGACGTCAACGATGTGAACGACCACGAGCCAGTGTTTGAAAAATCCGAGTATTCGGCGGTGCTCAGTGAACTGGCGCCTACCGGGAGCTACGTGGCCTCTATAACGGCCACGGATGAGGACACGGGCGTCAATGCGCAGGTCCACTACGAGATCCTTTCGGGCAACGAGCTCAAGTGGTTCTGGATAGACGCTGCCACGGGCCTGATTGCCACAGCCGGTGCCCTGGACAGGGAGATAAAGGACAGCGTGGAGCTGAGCATTTCGGCCCGCGACGGCGGCCCCAATCCCAAGTTCGCCTACACGCAGCTAAAGGTGACCGTTCTGGACGAAAACGACGAGGCCCCGCAGTTCGGGCAGCGGCAGCTGAATGTGAGTCTCAGTGAGGACGTGGCACCCCAGAGCCTGATCTCCATGCTGACTGCCACCGATCACGACCAGGGCACGAACGGCTCTGTCGCATTCTCGCTGGCGCCCAGCGTGGAGCGTCTCTATCCGCAGCAGTTCGCGATCGACTCCATAACGGGTCAATTAACGACGCGCAAGGCGCTCGATCGTGAGACAATGGCGAATTATGAAATTTTTGTGATCGCCCGCGACCAGGGTGCACCCACTCCACAGTCGGCCACGGCCACCGTCTACTTGAGCGTCTCAGATATCAACGATAACGATCCCGAGTTTTATCCCAAGCACTACATCTACACGTTCAGCGACGTGGATGACATCGTGGATGGTCATGGTCATGGCCATGCCAATGAGAAGGAGAACGAAAAGAGGAACGGGAACGAGAACGAGAAGGCAAAGGAACGAACCCTGCTCCATGTCACGGCCACAGATCGGGACGAGGGCGATAATGCCTTAATTACATACACCTTGGAATCAGGTGGCGAGGGCGTGTTCCAGGTTGAAGCGCACTCTGGCGCTGTCATGCTGCGCGGCGACATTGGCGACATAACACGCACTGCCGCAAAGCCCCACTACAAGCTGCTGGTCTCTGCGCGAGACTCTGGTCAGCGTCGGAGTGGACAGGACGCTGTGGTGGACATTGTGCTGCAGTCGAAGATAGATACAGAGCTGGAGTGTGGAAGCCAGGGCGCCTACGAATTCCAACTTTCCGAGGATCACGAGCAGCAGCAGTCGCGCCTGGGCCGTGAGGTGGGATTGGTGCAGGTTAAGGTGAAAGGGCAGGTCGCTGCCATCGAGTACGTCATTATCCATGGGGATAGAGCTGGCAATTTTGCCATCGATCCCCACAGTGGCCGCATTACCACTGCACGCCCTATCGATCGAGAAGACCAATCACACTATCACTTGGTTATCTTGGCATCCAGCTCCAGCTCTAACTCTGGCGCTGGCGCTGGCGCTGGCACTGGCACTGGCATTGTGTATCGCAAGTGCAATGTCAACATTGCGATCATCGATCTGAACGATAATGCGCCCAGTTTCGCCCTGGATCGTGATGCAGAGCCAACGATTGCGCTGCCAGAGAACGCTGCTGTGGGGCAGGAGATTTACTTGTCGCGGGTGCGGGACCGGGACGCCGGCATCAACAGCCGCGTCAGCTACAGCCTCACCCACAACCCCGATCAGCAGTTTCGCATAGGACCAGTGACGGGAGTTTTGTACCTGCAGCGTCCAGTCCGCGCTGAGCCGGGCTCCATTCTGCACGTGGAGCTGGTAGCCACGGATGCGGGAACGCCGCCGCTGTCCAACAGGCTGAGCCTCCTGGTGCACATTACCGACGTGAACGATCACACGCCCGTGTTCGATCACACCTCGTACGAGACCTCGCTTCTGGAGACGACCAAGGTGAATACGCGATTCTTTGCCCTCGCCGCCACCGACATCGATCTGGGGGAAAACGGTCGCATATCGTACGAGATCATTGAGGGGAACGGGGATCGCATGTTTGGCGTGTTTCCGGACGGCTATCTGTTTGTGCGTGCCCCCCTGGACCGGGAGGAGCGCGACTACTACGCCCTGACGGTGTCCTGTCAGGATGCGGGCGACCCCTCACGCTCCTCCGTAGTGCCCGTGGTCATCCATGTCATCGACGAAAACGACAATGCGCCGCAGTTCACGAACAGCACGTTCACCTTCAGCATTCCGGAGAACGCCCCTGCGGACACGTTCGTTGGCAAACTACTGGCCGTCGACCGCGACATTGGTCGCAACGCAGAGCTGAGCTTTACACTCTCCACCCAGACACAGGACTTCATGATAGACACGCGGAACGGCTTCATTAAGACCCTCAGGCCGTTCGATCGAGAGGCGCTGGTGAAGGAGAGCCGGAACACTGAAAGCAGCAGCGAGGAGGAGCGCAGTGCCTCCCGGGGAATCGCCAACTTTATGATGCTGGAAGCCATGGTTTCCGACAACGGCAGTCCGCGGTTGCAGGACAAGGTCAAGGTGAAGGTGATTGTCACAGATGTCAACGATAATGCCCCCGAGTTCCTGCGTGCCCCGTATCATGTGACCATCTCCGAGGGCGCTTCCGAGGGCACGCACATCATGCACGTGTTCACCCAGGACGCGGATGAGGGCCTTAACGGCGATGTGTATTACTCTCTGGCCAAAGGCAACGGGGCGGGGCTATTCAGCCTGGACAGTGCCACGGGACAGCTGACGTTGGCCCGCAAGCTGGATCGCGAGTCCCAGGATGTGCATCACCTAATCGTCGTAGCCCGGGACGCAGCCTTGAAGCAGCCGCTCAGCTCGAGTGCCAGCATCAGCATTGTGGTGCTGGACGAGAACGACAATGCCCCAGAGTTTACGCAGTCGAGCAGCGAGGTGTCGGTGCTGGAGACCAGCCCCAGTGGCACGGAACTGATGCGTTTCCGGGCCAGCGATTCCGACCAGGGCGTCAACAGCCAGGTGGTCTTTAGCATTTCGGCGGGCAATCGGAGGGACACCTTCCACATCGACAGCGTGAGCGGCAGTCTTTATCTGCACAAGGCGCTCGACTACGAGGACATCACTAGCTACACGCTCAACATCACGGCCTCGGACTGCGGCACTCCGTCACTGTCCACCACCGTGCTCTACAACGTGGTTGTTGTGGACGACAACGACAATCCGCCCATCTTCCCCAGCACGGCGATTGTGCGGCAAATCAAAGAGGGCATTGCCTTGAAGACGCCGATAGTCACAGTCACAGCGGACGATCCCGACTCGGGGCTAAATGGGAAAGTGAGCTATGCTATCAGCAGGCAGGAGCCCGAGTTGACGGGCGGACGCCACTTCGGCATCAACACGGAGACTGGAGTCATCCACACGCTCCGGGACATCGACCGCGAGTCCATAGACACATTTCGGCTGACGGTTGTGGCCACCGATCGGGCACAACCCTCGAGCAGGCAGCTCTCCACCGAGAAGCTCGTGACGGTGATTGTCGAGGACATTAACGACAATGCCCCTATCTTTGTGTCCATGAATGCGGCTATCTTGCCACTTAAACTGCAAGGTAACAAGGAGGAACCTGTGATACAGGTTCAAGCACGGGACGCCGACTCCTCGAGCAATGGCCTGGTCACATACGAGATTGTGAGCGGTCAGCAGGAGCTCTTCCGGCTGCAGCGCAACACGGGCATCATCACCTTCAGCCCAGGGGCCCAGTACAAGCCCGAAATCCGACACCAGCTCACCCTAAAGGCCACGGACGAGGCGGTGCAGAGCGAGCGCAAGAGCAGCGAGGTGTACATAACAATCATCACGCCGGGCATGCCGGGTAACGATCTCTCCGTACCCCTTTTCGATCAGCCCAACGCGTTGTCCGGCTCTGTTTATGAGAACGAACCAATCGGTACCAGCATCCTCACGGTATGTGCCCATCTGCAGGGCTCCGAAATCGAGTACTTTGTGACGAATGTGACTGCGGGCAACAGCGCCCTGCCGGTGCAAGTGGACCGCCTGTTCGACATCGATGCGAAGCTGGGTATACTCTCGACAGCGGCCGAACTGGACCGCGAGGCAGGGCCGGACAACTATGAGGTGGAGGTTTACGCCATCGCTCTGGGCGGACAGCCGCGCACAGCGCACACAAAGGTAAGTCCCCCCTAAATCCCCATATTCAAATATCGCTACATTCACATTTCACATTCCACATTCCACTCGTATGATGCAGAGAGCAGATGCAGAACACACATGCATGACTTTTGCCTTGCCTGTCCCATTTTGGCGGCCATTACTGGGCCAGCTTTAAGGGCCGGCTTATCAGTGCAAGTCGAGACCGCACTAATGCGCTTTTAATGTCTTGTGCTGATATGAAATGTTGATTACACGCGAGCCGGTGGAGGAGCTCCAAGGAGCTCCAACTCCAAGTGAACTCCACTGAAGCCTGAGCCCCAGTTCGGATCGGTTCGGCTTGGAAGTTCTACATGCAGATGCGGTTATGCCTTGAAATGCAAATGAACAGGCAAACAACAGGCGGATTCGGCGTCCCTAAGCTGCTCTCCTGATATCTGCTGAATGAATTTGATGAAGGAGTAGGGTCGGGGTGGTGGGGGTAAGAAAAGAAACCAGCCAGACCTGTGTATCGAGAAAATATTTTACATCGCAGAGCTGCCTGCATAAATGGGCCGCAGGGATAGAATTATAATAAGTTGCTTCATTGGCAGATGCCTTTAATTATGGCTGGACCTGTGGATGATGCTGTCGCTGGTACCCTACACGCCAGGAGCCAAGGCCTCTGCACAGCATCTTCCCCCAGTCTTTACCCTTTCGGCTGAAGGGCATCGCACAGCCGGAAAGACCTCGACTCGGACCTTCCTTTACTGGTTTTCTGGCAGAAACCAGGCAGAAATAAAGCAAGAATAAAAATATAAGAAAAAGAAAGAAAAAACAGACCGACCTCGCTGTCTGATTTCGAGCTGCTCTGTTTTCAGGCAGCCTTCGGAATGGTCGGCCCTTCTCTGCACAGCACTGTTCTTCTTCTCCCGATTCCGATACCAGTACCAGTCCGGGTCCGCGTCCGAGCCCGCGTGTTCGAGGCATGGTTCGTTCCCCGACAGACACGTTGTATGCGTAGGTATGCCAACAATGTACGCATGCAAATGTGCGCGCTGTAGTTCCAGTTTCGTGCAAGCGGCAGCAAAAGCAGCAGCTCCATGGGGCACGGCACGAAGCAGCGTTTAAGCTCTCTCCAGAGGCACAAATACATATATATACATACATATGCGTCGCTGGTACAAGGAACTATGCTTTAGTGGATGTTTCTCTGGCTCGCGTGCAAAGAGGGTTTCAATCAATTCATTGTTGCATTGATTTAAAACGATTGTCATGTTTTCAATTTTTTGTTTCGCTATTTGCGTTCATTTTAAATATTCACCAGCCTCCGCCGGCCGGATGGATGCCTTGCCATGACTGACTGTCCCTTCATCCGGAACAGCTAGAACAATCGGCAGTATGGTGTTATAATGGGATTAGAATGATAATGGACTGGCGCTCAGTGTCGCTTTCTAGTCTTCTGCGTGTGGCATGCTTTGGCCTGACCGCATGACCGATTGAAACGAGACGCAATTAAAGCGCAGAGAAACAGAGAGCAGAGAAAACGCGTGGATTTAGCGGAAATGAAAACGGAGAGATTGTCTAGCGGCAGGCTTTCAATCAAAATGTCGCGGTTTCAGGACAGATCGGGCCTGAAATTTTACTCAAATTTATTGCCATCCTATTCCTAATCACTATTCCGCTCCGAGTCGTGTAGTGTCGTGTAGTGTCGTGTAGCGTCGTGTAGTGTAGTGCAGTGTAGTGTAGTGTTCTTCTCCTGTACCTTCATCCTAGGGCCATTAAGGGGATTGACAAATGGTCACATTTCTTGCAGCTGCACCCGCTTTCCACTGCTGCCACTGCTCAAATTAGTTCAATTAACTGAACACATTTCACTTTGCCCCGGGCCGTAAATGGTGTTTTGCTGATAGACTCTCAGCCAAACTGGCTAAAAGGCGTACGGCCGTGTGTCTACTAATGTACATTTGTGGCTCCTCCTGCGGACTGCTTCCGCAATGCATCCCAGTGTCAGGCTACACATCCACATCCACATCCACGTCCACGTCCTAGTCGTTGTTGTTGTCGTTCTCTGTCGAATGGCACACTCAAGGCGCTGTCTGATGTTACAAATTTGCATAAATTTTATTACAAATGCAGTATTTACTCGCATACACTTCCCTAAGCCCACCTCAGTACCAGCGACTTAACCGACTTAACACCAGACACACAAGCTTCACCAGCACACGATGCTATATTTTACGTGCGGAGCTGACTCTCAGTCTGTTTCTCTCTGTCTGGCCTTTCTTCTGGCGTATTTATTGCTTTCTTGGCTTTTGTCCTCCGGAGTCCAGAGTGGGACTGCGGATGGGACTTCGACTGGGCACTGTGTGTGGAAGTTAGAGTTAAGCAAGAGTTACGAGCTCGGTTTATGTGGCCCAACGGCCACGATTTTAGTGAGGCTTGATTACAGGATTGATTCTTAAACTAGGAGAGAGGAATGGGAAGCATGTACCACAGTCATCCACATTCTCAACACTACTCTGAGAAATAATGGGTTTGGAAAGTCCCTGAGAGTGTTCAACGCCTACTTTACATACAACAATATACTACTAATACTCATACTCATACTCGTACTCGTATGGTGCGTCTTGTAGTCAAATGTTTATGTTTTCGTGCGGAGGTCCGTCTGTGCACGGGAATCCACTACTTCCAGAGAGATACCAAAGGCATGCTGCACGCACAGACATATCAAATTCAAATGAATGTTAAATGGCGACAATGGCGACAGCCAAGAGTACATTTTATAAAGTACGAGAAGGTTTAGCCGGTTTTCTCTTGTGTCGAACTCAATGGCACTCATGTGAGAACCTGGCCTAAACTATATTCCCCTCGGTCATAAATAAGCGGAAAATTCAGCTTCAGCTAGAACTTAATGTAGCTAGCTTCGCATATGGCCAGGACGGAGCTAAAGCCACAACGTAAGCGTAAGCGGGTCAAGCCCGGGCCAAAGAGATGAAGAATGCGATTGACATTGCGACAGAAGTTCGGGTACATATGTATGTATGTAAGTGTATATACACACAATACACACTGGTGTGTTCATTTCCAAATATGGAACAAGTTTCCGCCTGGTGGAATCGGCATCGCCATCGCCATCGCCATCGTCGATGCAAGCATTTGTTGCATTTGCTTCGTTTTACTTACTAGTATTCGTAGATGCTTTATGGGTCACTCACTGTAGCGAGTATTCTCCCTCCGGCAGGTCAAAGTAACAGTTCTCGATAAGAACGACAGTCCACCGCAGTTCCTCGAGACGCCATTCGTTTACAATGTCAGCGAGGACCTGGAGATTGGACATACCATTGCAACGATACGCGCACAAGATCCCGATACCCTGGGCACTGTCAAGTTCCTGCTGATTGAAGGTCATGAAGGAAAGTTCCAGCTGGAACCCACGACTGGTAGGCTAGCGCTGAACGATACTCTCGACCGGGAAACGAAGAGCAAATACGACGTGCGCATTCGGGTTTCCGATGGAGTACAGTACACAGAAACCTACATAGCAATCGAGGTAAGAAAGTCCCTTTCTGCTGTTGTCCGCTCCACTCCACTTCACTCCACTCAACTAACCTATTCCCCAGGTGAGTGATACTAACGACAACCCACCGATGTTTGAGGAGTCCGTGTACTCCTTTGATATTCCGGAGAACGCTCCCCGGGGCTACCAGGTGGGTCAGGTAGTGGCCAGAGATGCGGACCTTGCCCAGAACGCTCAGCTGTCCTACGGAGTCGTCTCGGACTGGGCCAACGAAGTATTCAGCCTTAATCCACAAACGGGGATGCTCACCCTCACGGCCCGTTTGGATTATGAAGAGGTACGTACCCCTCAACGAATATACCATCCACAAGTATTCCAAGCATTTATTTTTCTTTGGATCCCCCAGGTACAGCACTACATTCTGATTGTGCAGGCCCAGGACAGTGGACAGCCCAGCCTATCGACCACCATCACAGTGTACTGCAACGTTCTCGACCTGAACGACAACGCTCCCCTGTTCGACCCCATGAGCTATTCGAGCGAAGTGTTTGAGAATGTGCCCACAGGAATGGAGGTGGTCACTGTGTCAGCCAAGGACATCGACTCGGGTAAGCTTCGGTGAACCAACAGTCCCTTTAACAGTTTAATGATTAATTATTGTTTCTTTCAAGGCAACAATGGACTCATCGAGTACATCATCACAGCAGGAGACGCCGACGAGGAGTTTGGCATCGACAACAACGGCACCATCCGAACGCGTCGCCAACTCGACAGGGAGCACCGCTCTTCATACACCCTGACGGTCACAGCCCGCGACTGCGCCGATGAAATTGCCACTTTCAGTGAGCTAGAGGAGACGCAACTCAAGCTGAAGTACCGCTCCCCCCGACGATACCATCAAAGCCAGCTGCAGCAGCAGCAACAGTTTTTGGCCCATCAGAAACAGCAGCGTCTGTCATCTACAGTGAAGGTAAGCGGACGGGAATCAAATCATTGATCCCTTTGGATCCCTTTGGTATTTCCCAATATTGGTTGCACGAACTCGTGGGGATCTTTTTGGAAAAATGTGTTCGATTACACTATTAAAATAGATCGATGTCTTTAGGACAAGAAAAAGTCAAATAAAATACAAGACGCGTGAGCTGAGCAAGATTTTAAATGAAATTGAATTTTTTTTAAAATGCTCAATGAAAAATGTTATAAGTTCTAGTTTATAACAGATAAACTGTCGAAAAATTGTAGATTGTCGGATCTGAGTACCAGACTTAAATGCGCAAGGCGCTATGCAATAAAAGGAGAAGTGTGACAGACAACCAATCCAGAGTCTTTCGAACCGGCTCTTACTGATGTACATATGATGTTCTACACAGTTGCAACAACGGCCCTAATTAATAGAGAGATTTGTTTGGGAAATCGCGGAGCCGTTTTATGTGTGCGTCTATGTCATTCGAGACGTTTTAGTGTTTATTCGTTAGTTGGTTTTAGTCAGATTTGGCGTGTACCGCTTTATCTATCCCCTTGATGGCAGCCTATCCACACAATTAGCCTAAGACTGATATCTACGACCCACTGATCGTCTCCATTTTTCCTTTCGTCTTCTCGCCCCAGGTAACGATACTCATCAAAGATGTCAACGACGAAGTGCCTGTGTTCGTTTCCGCAAACGAAACGGCGATCATGGAGAACGTGGCCATCAATACAGTCGTTATCGCCGTGAAGGCTGTCGACAACGACGAGGGCCGCAATGGCTACATCGATTATCTCCTTGAGGAAGCCGCGCCAGACGACGACGCATCTGAGGCGCTATCTGAGCCGCTTCCCTTTTCCCTTAATCCGACCGATGGCCTGCTGCGAGTGGTGGATGCCCTGGACCGGGAGCTGCGATCCAGCTACCTTCTGAATATAACGGCACGCGACCGGGGCGAACCATCGCAGGCCACCGCCACCCAGCTGCTGGTCCGAATACTCGACGAGAACGACAACAGTCCAGTGTTCGACCCCAAGCAGTACTCGGCATCGGTGGCGGAGAACGCCAGCATTGGGGCTATGGTCCTGCAGGTGTCCGCCACGGATGTGGATGAGGGAGCCAACGGCCGCATTCGCTACTCCATTATGACCGGCGACCAAAACCAGGACTTCAGCATCAGCGAGGACACAGGCATAGTGCGGGTGGCCAAGAACCTGAACTACGAGCGGAAGGCTCGCTACACCCTCACAGTACGCGCCGAGGACTGCGCCGTAGAGAAGAGTGCTAGTGACACGGCCGAGCTGATCATCGGCATCTTAGATATAAACGACAATCGACCCACGTTCCTCGACTCGCCATACCTGGCGCGTGTCATGGAGAACACGGTGCCGCCAAGCGATGGCTACGTTCTCACGGTGAACGCGTACGATGCGGATACGCCTCCGCTCAACTCGCAGGTGCGGTACTTCCTCAAGGAGGGCGATACGGATCTGTTCCGCATAAACGCCTCGACTGGCGCCATAGCCCTGCTCAAGCCCCTAGACCGTGAAACACAGAGCGAATATATACTCACACTGGTGGCAATGGACACGGGATCTCCGCCCCTAACGGGCACTGGCATTGTGCGGGTCGAGGTGCAGGACATCAATGACAATGGCCCCGTCTTTGAGCTACAGTCCTACCACGCCAGCATCCAGGAGAACCTGCCAATAGGCACCCTCGTCCTGCAGCCAACTGCCACGGACAAGGACGCGGGGCTGAACGCCAAGCTTCGCTTCAATCTGCTCGGCGAGCACATGGCGCGGTTCCACATAGACACGGAAACGGGAGAGATTACCACAGCCACAATACTGGATCGCGAAGAGATCGCTGTGTACCATCTGACGCTTATGGCCCAGGATAGTTCCATCACCGAGCCACGTGCCTCGTCCGTAAATCTCACCATCACCGTAATCGATGTGAACGACAATGAGCCCAAGTTCGAGTCTGGCAGCTACAGCATTGCAGTGCCGGACAGGATAGCCGCGGGCGAGTTTGTTTTTGGAGCCAGGGCCGTGGACCTAGATGAGGGCGACAATGCCGTGATCCACTACAGTATCAGTGGAAGGGACCAGGAGTTCTTCGAGGTCAACGTCAAGACCGGAGCGATAAGCACAAGGGTGGAGCTCAAAAGCAGAAAGAAATCTCCTAGCAACACGATCTACAGTATCGTTTTGCAGGCCACGGACCAGGGACAGACACAGCAGACCTCCTCAGCGGAGCTTTCGGTGATGCTGCACCCCGCCGAGCTCTTTCCCACGTACTCGTACATGGCCAATACACGCTTCACCCTGCCAGAAGATGTGCAGCCGGGCAAGATTGTGACCAAAGTCACAGCTACCTCCCCCAAAAAGGGATCTGCCGGCAATGTGCGCTATGGCATAGCTGGGGGCAATATGGGAGACGCGGTGCGTATCGATATTAGCAGCGGGGCCCTCAGTGTGGGCTACGATGGCCTCGACTATGAGCTGACGCACTTGTATGAGATCTGGGTGGAGGCTGCGGATGGTGACAGCCCCAGCCTACGCAGCGTTATGCTGGTGACCATCAACGTCACGGATGCCAACGACAATGCCCCGATCATGGAGAAGCTCATCTACAACGCAGAGGTTTTCGAGGAGGAATCCCCACCACAGCTGATTGCAGTCGTGAAGGCCAGTGATCGGGACTCTGGAGACAATGGCGAGATCAGCTACCATCTAAGAAACGACTACGAGGGAACGTTCGAGATCACAGACTCCGGCGAGATTTACACGACCATGCGCCTCGATCGCGAGGAGTTAAGCGACTACGCTTTTGTGGTGGAGGCCGTGGACCAGGGCGTGCCTCAGCTGACGGGTACAGCCAGCGTGCTATTGCATCTCCTGGACAAGAACGATAATCCGCCCAAGTTTACGCGACTCTTTTCGCTCAATGTAACGGAAAATGCCGAAATCGGTAGCTTTGTCATCCGAGTGACCTCGTCGGACTTGGACCTGGGCCAAAACGCCAATGCTACGTACTCCTTCAGCACGAATCCAGGGGAGAAGTTCAAGATTGAGCCCCTCAGCGGCAACATCACCGTGGCGGGACATCTGGACCGCGAGCAGCAGGACGAGTACATACTCAAGGTGGTCGCTTCGGACGGAGCTTGGCGAGCGGAAACTCCCATCACGATCACGATCCAGGATCAGAACGACAATGCGCCTGAGTTTGAGCACAGCTTCTACAGCTTCAGCTTCCCGGAACTGCTGCATCCCGTAGCACTTGTGGGCCAGATCATAGCCACCGACCGGGACAAGCAGGGTCCAAACTCTGTAATCTCGTACTCGCTGCAGCAGCCGTCACCCATGTTCAGCATTGATCCGGCCACGGGGGAGATCTTCAGCAAGAAGGTGATTCAGTATAAGCGCTCGCAGTACGTCAGATCTCCGGAGAACATGTACTCCCTCACGATCCTCGCCACGGACAATGGAAAGCCGCCGCTGTATTCGGAGTGTCTGGTCAACATCAACATCGTCGACGCTAAAAACAATCCGCCCAAGTTCGAGCAGCCCGCGTACCTGTCGCCACTGCCGGAGCACGCCCGCCCAGGCCAACGCCTCGTGCGGGTGCATGCCACGGACAAGCAGGACATTGGTGCCGCCAATGAGATGGACTATGCCTTGGTAAACGGAAACATGAGTGCATTCTTTGCTATCGGCAAGCACGATGGCTGGATATCGCTCGCCAAGCCCCTCCTGAATGTGCCCACAAATTCCCACTTCGAGCTTACTGTCAAGGCCATCGATCACGGGGTGCCACCGCAATCGGACCAGACCCACGTCACTATTGTGGTTACGGGCGAGAACCGCCACATACCAGAGTTTACAGCCCGGAGCTACCAAGTGATTGTACCAGAGAATGAGCCAATTGGATCGACAATCCTGACAGTTGGTGCCACGGACGAAGATGTTGGACCCAATGGAATGCTGCGCTACTCCATTTCGGGCGGCAACGAACACGGCGACTTCATGGTGGATGAGCGCACTGGGGGCATTCAAATTCTCCAGCAGCTGGACTACGATCTAGTACAAGAGTACCATCTGAACATCACAGTGCAGGATCTGGGCTTCCAGCCGCTGTCAGCTGTGGCCCTGCTGACCATTATTCTGACCGATGTCAACGATAATCCGCCGCTCTTCAATCAGTCCGAGTATCATGGCTACATAGCGGAGAACAAGCCAGCGGGCACATTCGTGTTCCAGGCCCACGCCACCGACAAAGACTCCCCGAAGAATGCCATTGTACACTACGCATTTCTGCCCAGCGGCACAGATCGCCACTTCTTCGTGATGAACTCCAATAACGGCACCATTTCGTCCGCGGCCACCTTTGACTACGAAGAACGGCGCACCTTCGTGCTCCAGCTGAAGGCCAAGAACCCCGACTCTAGCATGGAGAGCTATGCCACACTCTACGTGCACATCCTGGGAGTGAACGAGTTCTATCCGCAATTCCTGCAGCCCGTCTTCCACTTCGATGTGTCCGAGACATCTGCAGTGGGCACCATAGTTGGCGCTGTCCAGGCCACAGACAAGGATAGCGGCGATGATGGGCGCGTCTACTACTTGCTAGTGGGCTCCAGCAACGACAAGGGCTTCGCGATCGACACCCACACGGGTGTGATCCACGTAGCACGCCACCTCGACCGCGAAACGCAGAATCGGGTGGTGCTCACAGTTATGGCAAAGAACTACGGCAGCATTAGGGGCAACGATACCGATGAGGCGCAGGTCATAATCTCCATTCAGGACGGGAACGATCCTCCCGAATTCCTCAAGCGCTACTACACTTCAGTTATCTCAGAGGCTGCTCCGATTGGTACCAAAGTCATGACAGTCAGAGCCGTGGACAAGGATGTGCGGCCGCAGAACAACCAGTTCAGCTACTCCATTATTAACGGCAACCTGAAACAGGGCTTCAAGATCGATGTCCAGAGTGGAGAGATAAGCACGGCTGTGCGGCTGGATCGCGAGGACATTGCCCACTATAGCCTCGTGATTGGGGCCATCGACACCGGCCTGCCACCACAAACTGGAAGCGCCACAGTGCGGATAGATCTGGATGACGTCAACGACAACGGCCCGGTGTTCGCTCCTGAGGGGCTTCTGGGGTATGTGTCCGAGAACGAACCCGCAGGTACATCTATCATGACGCTCTCGGCGACCGATCCGGACCTACCTCCCAATGGCGGACCCTTTACCTATCAACTAGTGGGGGGCAAACATAAGTCCTGGCTGAGTGTAGACAAAATCTCTGGCCTGGTGAAGTCCACGAGCAGCTTCGATCGCGAGATCACGCCCACATTGGAGGCGGTGATTGAGGTAGAGGACAGCGGAAAGCCTAGGCAGCGAGCCCAGCATACGCTGATCATCACAGTGCTCGATCAGAACGACAACCCATCTACGCCGCGTAACCTTCACGTGGCCGTCAGTATATTCAATGGGGACCTTCCCCCGAACGTAAAGCTGGCCGATGTCCACCCGAATGACATCGATATTGTAGGCGACTATCGCTGTCGTTTACAGACTCAGACTCAGCCCCAAGCCCAGGCTCAGCTTCAGCTGGCCATACCCCGAGCCTGTGACCTGTACTCCACCTCGCACACGACGCCCACAGCTTACGCTTTCAACTACATGGGAAACGATGGCAAGCACAGCGATGTCACCTCGAAGCTGTCTGTCCACTTTCAGAACTTCAACAATGACACACTTGCCCATACGGTGTCCGTCTTGGTGCGGAACATGACGGCGCCCCAGTTCCTGGGCCAACACTATCGCCCGGTTGTGGAGATGCTCAAGACCCGCTTGGCCAGTGACGATGAGCTCTTCCTCTACAGCCTCCTGGGGAATGGAGGCAATGGGGGGAATGCAAGCAGCCTAGAGGTTTTGCTGGCCGTACGTACTGCGAAGCGGACATACCAACAGCCGCGACATGTCATTGAGCGTCTCCGGGAGAAGAGAGCCGCTCTAGCGGAGCTCTTGCAGAAGGAGGTGGTCATTGGCTACGAGCCCTGCAACGAGCCAGATGTCTGTGAGAATGGAGGCGTCTGCAGTGCCACCATCCGACTGATGGACACCCACAGCTTCGGCATCGTCGACAGTCCTACGCTCGTCTTGAGTGGACCACGCATTGTCCATGACTATAGCTGCCAGTGCACCAATGGATTCTCGGGAGAACAGTGCAACCGAAGGCAGGATCCCTGCCTGCCCAATCCCTGCCAGCTGCAGGCTCAGTGCAGACGCATTGGCAACGACTTTCAGTGCGTGTGTCCAGCGAACCGCGATGGCAAACAGTGCCAGCGGGAGCGCAGCGATGTGTGCTGGAGCAAGCCTTGCCGCAACGGCGGAAGCTGCCAACGCAGCTCCGATGGATCGTCATACTTTTGCCTCTGCCGGCCGGGATTCCGGGGGAACCAGTGCGAGAGTGTTTCGGACTCTTGCCGACCCAATCCATGTCTGCACGGCGGCCTGTGCGTCAACCTCAAGCCGGGATACAAGTGCAGTTGTACCGCTGGTCGCTACGGTCGTCACTGCGAGCGCTTCAGCTACGGCTTCGAGCCGCTCTCCTTCATGACCTTCCCAGCCTTGGACGTGACCACCAACGATATATCCATCGTGTTTGCCACCACAAAGCCCAACTCCCTATTGCTGTACAACTACGGAATGCACAGCGGTGGCCGCTCGGACTTCCTGGCCATTGAGTTGGTGCATGGTCAGGCCTATTTCTCGTCGGGCGGGGCACGAACGGCCATCAGCACCGTGGTAGCCGGGCGCAATCTTGCGGATGGAAGCTGGCACAAAGTTACGGCCACGCGCAATGGACGGGTCATGTCGCTGAGCGTGGCCAAGTGTGCGGACTCTGGAGACGTATGTGCCGAGTGCACACCAGGGGATTCCAGCTGCTATGCGGACGAGGTCGGACCTGTGGGGTGAGTACTCCGAATAAGAAGAGGCACACTCATCCATCTGTATATCTTCTGGTTCCTAACAGCACACTCAACTTCAACAAGCAACCACTTTTGATTGGCGGCGTAGCTTCTGCGGACCCCATCCTGGAGCGACCTGGACAAGTGCACAGCGATGATCTTGTGGGCTGCTTGCACAGCGTGCACATTGGCGGACGCTCGCTGAACCTGAGCACTCCGCTACAAAAGAGGGGCATTCTTCCCGGTTGCAATCACCAGGCATGTCAGCCCTCCTTGGCGGCAGAGCGCTGTGGTGGGTTCGCCGGGCAGTGTATAGACCGCTGGTCGAGCTCCTTGTGCCAGTGTGGGGGTCATCTGCAATCCCCCGACTGCTCCGACTCCCTTGAACCAGTCACACTGAGCGGCGGGGCCTTCCTTGACTTCAGAATCTCCGAGCTGCATCGTCGTATGCAGCTGCTAGACAACCTGTACAACCATGACGCTTGGTCGGACATTAGCACACGCGAAAGACGTCAAACCATCAGTGTCAGCTCAAGGCAGAACATTAGCATCTCAGCAGCATCCCAAATATACGAAGCGCCCAAGATACTGAGCCTGCTCTTCCGCACTTATCAGCCACGTGGACTGCTCTTGTATTCGGCCACCAATCAGATGTTCACTTCGCTGTCGCTGAAAGAGGGAAAACTCGTATACTTCTCCAAGCAACAGCTAACCATCAACATGACGGTTCAGGCGCCAGCCCCATTGCACGATGGCCGGTGGCACAACGTCAGTCTGCACAGCGAGAGTCGCAGTCTGCAGCTGTTCATCGACGGCAGTCAGGTGGGTGATGAGCTCGACATTGCGGGAGTGCATGATTTTCTGGACCCATATCTAACCACACTGACTGTGGGCGGAGCGCCTAGTGAGCTTCTCCAGACGGACGGACATGCCGATGTGTTCGTCGGTTGCGTGACAAACTTTACGATCAATCATGAACTGCAGCCACTGAACGGGTCTGGCAGTATATTTGCCGAGGTGCAACACCACGGAAAGGTAGAGCTCGGTTGCAGTGGAGACATTGGAGTAGATGCGGCCCAGGTTGCGGATCCATTGAGCATCGGCATCACTTTGGTGATTGTATTCTTCGTCATTTTGGTGGTCGCCATTCTGGGATCGTATGTGATATATCGATTCCGGGGCAAGCAGGAAAAGATTGGCAGCCTCAGCTGCGGAGTTCCGGGCTTCAAAATCAAACACCCTGGCGGAGTGTTAGGAGGGCCACCAGTGCCCCAAAGTCAAGTGGATCACGTACTGGCACGAGGCCTGCACCCCAACGAAGCCTTGGCTCCACCGGTGGGAGCCACCGATCACTTACGCCCACCCACTCACCATCTCGTGGGACCGGAGCTCTTGACCAAGAAGTTCAAGGAGCGTAGTGAGCTCACACCAACGGGAGAGCTGCCACAACCACAACAGCGTCCCCAGCGACCAGACATCATAGAACGCGAGGTAGTGGGCAAGAGTCCACTTATCAGAGAGGAGCACCATCTATCCATACCGCCGCCGAATTCGATGCATCCGCTCGAACACGGCAGCTCTGTGGACATGGGCTCCGAGTACCCAGAACACTACGACCTGGAGAACGCCAGCTCGATCGCTCCCTCGGATATTGATATTGTGTACCACTACAAGGGATACCGCGAGGCGGGGGGCATGCGTAAGTACAAAGCCACCTCTCCGCCCGTGGCCGCCTATACCCACCACAAGCACCAAAGCGCCGCCAGCCAGCAGCAGCATCGGCACTCTCCCCGGCACGCCGTCAACGCTCCATTCGTCACCCGCAACCAGGGAGGACAACCACCTCCGTCAAATAGTGCCACTCGCACCCATCAGAGCACGCCGCTGGCACGTCTCTCGCCAAGCTCGGAGCTGAGCTCTCAGCAACCGCGCATTTTGACGCTGCACGATATTTCGGGCAAACCCCTGCAGAGCGCGCTATTGGCGACCACCTCCAGCTCTGGCGGGGTCGGCAAGGATGCGCTACACAGCAACAGTGAACGCAGTCTGAACAGCCCAGTCATGTCGCAGCTCTCTGGGCAGAGCTCCAGTGCCAGCCGGCAGAAGCCCGGCGTGCCACAGCAAGCACCCCCACAAACCTCTATGGGTCTAACTGCCGAGGAGATCGAACGCCTTAATGCCCGTCCGAGAACCTGCAGTCTCGTCTCCACACTCGATGCTGTGTCCTCAAGTAGCGAGGCGCCACGAGTGCCGAGCAGTGCCCTCCACATGTCTTTGGGCGGCGGTATGCACAACACTGATGTGGATGCCCACAGCTCAACGTCGACGGATGAGAGCGGAAACGACAGTTTCACCTGTTCGGAGATCGAGTACGACAACAATAGCTTGAGTGGTGATGGTAAATACTCGACCAGCAAGAGCCTTTTGGATGGCCGGAGTCCTGTCGCTCGAGCGCTCAGCGGTGAGCCCAGCCGGAATCCAAGTATCGTCAAAACCCCTCCCATTCCCCCGCACCCATACGATGGCTTCGAGTCCTCGTTTCGCGGCTCGCTCAGCACTCTGGTGGCCAGTGACGAGGACATTGCCAACCACTTGAGCGGTATTTATCGCAAAGCGAACGGTGCCGCCTCGCCATCCGCCACTACACTGGGATGGGAATACTTGCTCAACTGGGGTCCAAGCTATGAGAATCTGATGGGCGTGTTCAAGGACATTGCAGAGCTGCCTGATACGACGGGCACGCAGCAGCAGCAGCAGCAACAACAACAGCAACAACAGCCACAGGCCGTGTCAACTCTTCGAATGCCATCGAATGGCCAGGCGGCACCAGAGGAGTATGTGTAGCCCAGTAACGGTACAAGCAACGGATGCAGAATGATATTCGTATATACATATTTATGTGTAAATTGTGTGTAAAATTACCATCCCCCCCAAATTACCATCCCTCTAAGTAGGTATTAAGTATTGCCATTTAATTTCGCAATGTACAACGAAAACGTATCGAATATAGTTTTTAGTTCAAACAGATTTACACAATCTGTAGTTTCATAGATCTTATGCCTTGTAATAATTAGAAACTAGTTGCTTTTTGAACGCCTTGTATCAAGGCCAAAAATCCTAAGTAAACTTCCATTAAGGTTTTCTAAAAAAATGTATCGACTGATCTACATATACAAATGTATCCGAGTATGTTAGCGAATTGTTGAGGAAGGACAAAACTACGAATTGGATAACTTAATTCTTTAATTTAATGCTTTCCGTACTTGTGTATATGTTTTCTGTGTGCTATATTAAATTAGTTCCAGCTACTTATTGTATTGATATCTATCGCCATTTAAGTACATTATAAACATTGTTCTAACTTATTGACACACTTCACCCTAACTTCCCTAACCGTCTTAGTCGTAGCCATAGACAATGACTTCCAGAGATACTTCGCATTCCTCTAGATATGTGTAAACTAATCTAAAACTAAAACTTTATTTCACATTGTACATGTAAATTTGGTATTTAAAATACGTAGTAAAATGTTAATAAACACCTAAACCACAAGAATAAAATATCTCTCCCTTTTTATTAAATGCTGCAAAATATTTGCAAATTTCCTATTGAGAACCCATTTGAGAATCTTTTGATATAAACGAATTAAAATCGGTAATAACTATACGCATAGAATCGCATAGAGAGGTGTTTCATTTAAGCCCCAGTATCCAGCGGATACGACATGTCCTGTATCAAGCGGATACCATTTGTGAATGATTGTGGTTCGATTGAAAAAAATAAAACAGGCAAAATACGACATCCGAATTATATTATAATATTAATTACTATTTAATGCCACAATTGACAATCGTTAAGAGAGGGATTCTGATTCAGTCTGAGTATCCAGCGGATACGATATTTCCTGTATCCAGCTGATACAATATGTCCTGCATCCAGCGGATACGGTTTGTGGTTAATAGTGGCTTGATTGTAAATCTAAAACTTACGAAACATTACACATTCATCTACCACTACAAATTCTACTATTAACTACCTCAATTGAGAATCGTAAAGAGAAGGCTTCCAATTCAGTTCCAGCATCCAGCGGATACGATATGTCCTGTATCCAGCGGATGCAATATGTCCTGTATCCAGCGGATACCGTTTGTGGTTATTAGTAGCTTGATTGTAAATCTGAAACTTGCCAAACACTACACATTCATCTACCACTACAAATTCTACTATTAACTACCTCAATTGAGAATCGTAAAGAGAAGGCTTCCAATTCAGTTCCCGCATCCAGCGGATACGATATGTCCTGTATCCAGCGGATGCAATATGTCCTGTATCCAGCGGATACGGTTTGTGGTTAATAGTAGCTTGATTGTAAATCTGAAACTTGCCAAACACTACACATTCATCTACTACTACAAATTCTACTATTAACTACCTCAATTGAGAATCGTAAAGAGAAGGCTTCCAATTCAGTTCCCGCATCCAGCGGATACGATATGTCCTGTATCCAGCGGATGCAATATGTCCTGTATCCAGCGGATACGGTTTGTGGTTAATAGTAGCTTGATTGTAAATCTGAAACTTGCCAAACACTACACATTCATCTACCACTACAAATTCTACTATTAACTACCTCAATTGAGAATCGTAAAGAGAAGGCTTCCAATTCAGTTCCAGCATACAGCTGATACGATATTTCCTGTATCCAGCGGATGCAATATGTCCTGTATCCAGCGGATACCGTTTGTGGTTATTAGTAGCTTGATTGTAAATCTGAGACTTGCCAAACACTACACATGCATCTACCACTACAAATTCTTCTATTAACTACCTCAATTGAGAATCGTAAAGAGAAGGCTTCCAATTCAGTTCCAGCATACAGCTGATACGATATTTCCTGTATCCAGCGGATGCAATATGTCCTGTATCCAGCGGATACCGTTTGTGGTTATTAGTAGCTTGATTGTAAATCTGAAACTTGCCAAACACTACACATTCATCTACCACTACAAATTCTACTATTAACTACCTCAATTGAGAATCGTAAAGAGAAGGCTTCCAATTCAGTTCCAGCATACAGCGGATACGATATGTCCTGTATCCAGCGGATGCAATATGTCCTGTATCCAGCGGATACGGTTTGTGGTTATTAGTAGCTTGATTGTAAATCTGAAACTTGCCAAACACTACACATTCATCTACCACTACAAATTCTACTATTAACTACCTCAATTGAGAATCGTAAAGAGAAGGCTTCCAATTCAGTTCCAGCATACAGCTGATACGATATGTCCTGTATCCAGCGGATGCAATATGTCCTGTATCCAGCGGATACGGTTTGTGGTTAATAGTAGCTTGATTGTAAATCTGAAACTTGCCAAACACTACACATTCATCTACCACTACAAATTCTACTATTAACTACCTCAATTGAGAATCGTAAAGAGAAGGCTTCCAATTCAGTTCCCGCATCCAGCGGATACGATATGTCCTGTATCCAGCGGATGCAATATGTCCTGTATCCAGCGGATACCGTTTGTGGTTATTAGTGGCTTGATTGTTAATCTGAGACTTGCCAAACACTACACATTCATCTACCACTACAAATTCTACTATTAACTACCTCAATTGAGAATCGTAAAGAGAAGGCTTCCAATTCAGTTCCCGCATCCAGCGGATACGATATGTCCTGTATCCAGCGGATGCAATATGTCCTGTATCCAGCGGATACGGTTTGTGGTTATTAGTAGCTTGATTGTAAATCTGAGACTTGCCAAACACTACACATGCATCTACCACTACAAATTCTTCTATTAACTACCTCAATTGAGAATCGTAAAGAGAAGGCTTCCAATTCAGTTCCAGCATACAGCTGATACGATATGTCCTGTATCCAGCGGATGCAATATGTCCTGTATCCAGCGGATACGGTTTGTGGTTATTAGTAGCTTGATTGTAAATCTGAAACTTGCCAAACACTACACATTCATCTACCACTACAAATTCTACTATTAACTACCTCAATTGAGAATCGTAAAGAGAAGGCTTCCAATTCAGTTCCAGCATACAGCGGATACGATATGTCCTGTATCCAGCGGATGCAATATGTCCTGTATCCAGCGGATACGGTTTGTGGTTAATAGTAGCTTGATTGTAAATCTGAAACTTGCCAAACACTACACATTCATCTACCACTACAAATTCTACTATTAACTACCTCAATTGAGAATCGTAAAGAGAAGGCTTCCAATTCAGTTCCAGCATACAGCTGATACGATATTTCCTGTATCCAGCGGATGCAATATGTCCTGTATCCAGCGGATACCGTTTGTGGTTATTAGTAGCTTGATTGTAAATCTGAGACTTGCCAAACACTACACATGCATCTACCACTACAAATTCTTCTATTAACTACCTCAATTGAGAATCGTAAAGAGAAGGCTTCCAATTCAGTTCCAGCATACAGCTGATACGATATTTCCTGTATCCAGCGGATGCAATATGTCCTGTATCCAGCGGATACCGTTTGTGGTTATTAGTAGCTTGATTGTAAATCTGAAACTTGCCAAACACTACACATTCATCTACTACTACAAATTCTACTATTAACTACCTCAATTGAGAATCGTAAAGAGAAGGCTTCCAATTCAGTTCCAGCATACAGCGGATACGATATGTCCTGTATCCAGCGGATGCAATATGTCCTGTATCCAGCGGATACGGTTTGTGGTTAATAGTAGCTTGATTGTAAATCTGAAACTTGCCAAACACTACACATTCATCTACCACTACAAATTCTACTATTAACTACCTCAATTGAGAATCGTAAAGAGAAGGCTTCCAATTCAGTTCCCGCATCCAGCGGATACGATATGTCCTGTATCCAGCGGATGCAATATGTCCTGTATCCAGCGGATACCGTTTGTGGTTATTAGTGGCTTGATTGTTAATCTGAGACTTGCCAAACACTACACATTCATCTACCACTACAAATTCTACTATTAACTACCTCAATTGAGAATCGTAAAGAGAAGGCTTCCAATTCAGTTCCAGCATACAGCTGATACGATATTTCCTGTATCCAGCGGATGCAATATGTCCTGTATCCAGCGGATACCGTTTATGGTTAATAGTAGCTTGATTGTAAATCTAAAACTTGCCAAACACTACACATTCATCTACCACTACAAATTCTACTATTAACTACCTCAATTGAGAATCGTAAAGAGAAGGCTTCCAATTCAGTTCCAGCATACAGCTGATACGATATTTCCTGTATCCAGCGGATGCAATATGTCCTGTATCCAGCGGATGCAATATGTCCTGTATCCAGCGGATACCGTTTGTGGTTATTAGTGGCTTGATTGTAAATCTGAAACTTGCCAAACACTACACATGCATCTACCACTACAAATTCTTCTATTAACTACCTCAATTGAGAATCGTAAAGAGAAGGCTTCCAATTCAGTTCCAGCATACAGCTGATACGATATTTCCTGTATCCAGCGGATTCAATATGTCCTGTATCCAGCGGATACCGTTCATGGTTAATAGTAGCTTGATTGTAAATCTGAAACTTGCCAAACACTACACATTCATCTACCACTACAAATTCTACTATTAACTACCTCAATTGAGAATCGTAAAGAGAAGGCTTCCAATTCAGTTCCCGCATCCAGCGGATACGATATGTCCTGTATCCAGCGGATGCAATATGTCCTGTATCCAGCGGATACGGTTTGTGGTTAATAGTAGCTTGATTGTAAATCTGAAACTTGCCAAACACTACACATTCATCTACTACTACAAATTCTACTATTAACTACCTCAATTGAGAATCGTAAAGAGAAGGCTTCCAATTCAGTTCCAGCATACAGCGGATACGATATGTCCTGTATCCAGCGGATGCAATATGTCCTGTATCCAGCGGATACGGTTTGTGGTTAATAGTAGCTTGATTGTAAATCTGAAACTTGCCAAACACTACACATTCATCTACCACTACAAATTCTACTATTAACTACCTCAATTGAGAATCGTAAAGAGAAGGCTTCCAATTCAGTTCCCGCATCCAGCGGATACGATATGTCCTGTATCCAGAGGATGCAATATGTCCTGTATCCAGCGGATACCGTTTGTGGTTATTAGTAGCTTGATTGTAAATCTGAAACTTGCCAAACACTACACATGCATCTACCACTACAAATTCTACTATTAACTACCTCAATTGAGAATCGTAAAGAGAAGGCTTCCAATTCAGTTCCAGCATACAGCTAATACGATATTTCCTGTATCCAGCGGATGCAATATGTCCTGTATCCAGCGGATACCGTTTGTGGTTATTAGTAGCTTGATTGTAAATCTGAAACTTGCCAAACACTACACATGCATCTACCACTACAAATTCTACTATTAACTACCTCAATTGAGAATCGTAAAGAGAAGGCTTCCAATTCAGTTCCAGCATACAGCTGATACGATATTTCCTGTATCCAGCGGATGCAATATGTCCTGTATCCAGCGGATACCGTTTGTGGTTATTAGTAGCTTGATTGTAAATCTGAAACTTGCCAAACACTACACATGCATCTACCACTACAAATTCTACTATTAACTACCTCAATTGAGAATCGTAAAGAGAAGGCTTCCAATTCAGTTCCAGCATACAGCTAATACGATATTTCCTGTATCCAGCGGATGCAATATGTCCTGTATCCAGCGGATACCGTTTGTGGTTATTAGTAGCTTGATTGTAAATCTGAAACTTGCCAAACACTACACATGCATCTACCACTACAAATTCTACTATTAACTACCTCAATTGAGAATCGTAAAGAGAAGGCTTCCAATTCAGTTCCAGCATACAGCTGATACGATATGTCCTGTATCCAGCGGATGCAATATGTCCTGTATCCAGCGGATACGGTTTGTGGTTAATAGTAGCTTGATTGTAAATCTGAAACTTGCCAAACACTACACATGCATCTACCACTACAAATTCTACTATTAACTACCTCAATTGAGAATCGTAAAGAGAAGGCTTCCAATTCAGTTCCCGCATCCAGCGGATACGATATGTCCTGTATCCAGCGGATGCAATATGTCCTGTATCCAGCGGATACCAATTGTGGTTATTAGTAGCTTGATTGTAAATCTGAAACTTGCCAAACACTAACCATGCATCTACCACTACAAATTCTACTATTAACTACCTCAATTGAGAATCGTAAAGAGAAGGCTTCCAATTCAGTTCCCGCATCCAGCGGATACGATATGTCCTGTATCCAGCGGATGCAATATGTCCTGTATCCAGCGGATACGGTTTGTGGTTAATAGTAGCTTGATTGTAAATCTGAAACTTGCCAAACACTACACATTCATCTACCACTACAAATTCTACTATTAACTACCTCAATTGAGAATCGTAAAGAGAAGGCTTCCAATTCAGTTCCCGCATCCAGCGGATACGATATGTCCTGTATCCAGCGGATGCAATATGTCCTGTATCCAGCGGATACGGTTTGTGGTTAATAGTAGCTTGATTGTAAATCTGAAACTTGCCAAACACTACACATTCATCTACCACTACAAATTCTACTATTAACTACCTCAATTGAGAATCGTAAAGAGAAGGCTTCCAATTCAGTTCCAGCATACAGCTGATACGATATTTCCTGTATCCAGCGGATGCAATATGTCCTGTATCCAGCGGATACCAATTGTGGTTATTAGTAGCTTGATTGTAAATCTGAAACTTGCCAAACACTAACCATGCATCTACCACTACAAATTCTACTATTAACTACCTCAATTGAGAATCGTAAAGAGAAGGCTTCCAATTTAGTTCCAGCATACAGCTGATACGATATTTCCTGTATCCAGCGGATGCAATATGTCCTGTATCCAGCGGATACCGTTTGTGGTTATTAGTAGCTTGATTGTAAATCTGAAACTTGCCAAACACTACACATTCATCTACTACTACAAATTCTACTATTAACTACCTCAATTGAGAATCGTAAAGAGAAGGCTTCCAATTCAGTTCCCGCATCCAGCGGATACGATATGTCCTGTATCCAGCGGATGCAATATGTCCTGTATCCAGCGGATACCGTTTGTGGTTATTAGTAGCTTGATTGTAAATCTGAAACTTGCCAAACACTACACATGCATCTACCACTACAAATTCTACTATTAACTACCTCAATTGAGAATCGTAAAGAGAAGGCTTCCAATTCAGTTCCCGCATCCAGCTGATACGATATTTCCTGTATCCAGCGGATGCAATATGTCCTGTATCCAGCGGATACCAATTGTGGTTATTAGTAGCTTGATTGTAAATCTGAAACTTGCCAAACACTAACCATGCATCTACCACTACAAATTCTACTATTAACTACCTCAATTGAGAATCGTAAAGAGAAGGCTTCCAATTTAGTTCCAGCATACAGCTGATACGATATTTCCTGTATCCAGCGGATGCAATATGTCCTGTATCCAGCGGATACCGTTTGTGGTTATTAGTAGCTTGATTGTAAATCTGAAACTTGCCAAACACTACACATTCATCTACTACTACAAATTCTACTATTAACTACCTCAATTGAGAATCGTAAAGAGAAGGCTTCCAATTCAGTTCCCGCATCCAGCGGATACGATATGTCCTGTATCCAGCGGATGCAATATGTCCTGTATCCAGCGGATACGGTTTGTGGTTAATAGTAGCTTGATTGTAAATCTGAAACTTGCCAAACACTACACATTCATCTACCACTACAAATTCTACTATTAACTACCTCAATTGAGAATCGTAAAGAGAAGGCTTCCAATTCAGTTCCCGCATCCAGCGGATACGATATGTCCTGTATCCAGCGGATGCAATATGTCCTGTATCCAGCGGATACCGTTTGTGGTTATTAGTAGCTTGATTGTAAATCTGAAACTTGCCAAACACTACACATGCATCTACCACTACAAATTCTACTATTAACTACCTCAATTGAGAATCGTAAAGAGAAGGCTTCCAATTCAGTTCCAGCATACAGCGGATACGATATGTCCTGTATCCAGCGGATGCAATATGTCCTGTATCCAGCGGATACGGTTTGTGGTTAATAGTAGCTTGATTGTAAATCTGAAACTTGCCAAACACTACACATTCATCTACTACTACAAATTCTACTATTAACTACCTCAATTGAGAATCGTAAAGAGAAGGCTTCCAATTCAGTTCCCGCATCCAGCGGATACGATATGTCCTGTATCCAGCGGATGCAATATGTCCTGTATCCAGCGGATACCGTTTGTGGTTAATAGTAGCTTGATTGTAAATCTGAAACTTGCCAAACACTACACATGCATCTACCACTACAAATTCTACTATTAACTACCTCAATTGAGAATCGTAAAGAGAAGGCTTCCAATTCAGTTCCCGCATCCAGCGGATACGATATGTCCTGTATCCAGCGGATGCAATATGTCCTGTATCCAGCGGATACGGTTTGTGGTTAATAGTAGCTTGATTGTAAATCTGAAACTTGCCAAACACTACACATTCATCTACCACTACAAATTCTACTATTAACTACCTCAATTGAGAATCGTAAAGAGAAGGCTTCCAATTCAGTTCCCGCATCCAGCGGATACGATATGTCCTGTATCCAGCGGATGCAATATGTCCTGTATCCAGCGGATACCGTTTGTGGTTAATAGTAGCTTGATTGTAAATCTGAAACTTGCCAAACACTACACATTCATCTACCACTACAAATTCTACTATTAACTACCTCAATTGAGAATCGTAAAGAGAAGGCTTCCAATTCAGTTCCCGCATCCAGCGGATACGATATGTCCTGTATCCAGCGGATGCAATATGTCCTGTATCCAGCGGATACGGTTTGTGGTTAATAGTAGCTTGATTGTAAATCTGAAACTTGCCAAACACTACACATTCATCTACTACTACAAATTCTACTATTAACTACCTCAATTGAGAATCGTAAAGAGAAGGCTTCCAATTCAGTTCCCGCATCCAGCGGATACGATATGTCCTGTATCCAGCGGATGCAATATGTCCTGTATCCAGCGGATACGGTTTGTGGTTAATAGTAGCTTGATTGTAAATCTGAAACTTGCCAAACACTACACATTCATCTACTACTACAAATTCTACTATTAACTACCTCAATTGAGAATCGTAAAGAGAAGGCTTCCAATTCAGTTCCCGCATCCAGCGGATACGATATGTCCTGTATCCAGCGGATGCAATATGTCCTGTATCCAGCGGATACCAATTGTGGTTATTAGTAGCTTGATTGTAAATCTGAAACTTGCCAAACACTACACATGCATCTACCACTACAAATTCTACTATTAACTACCTCAATTGAGAATCGTAAAGAGAAGGCTTCCAATTCAGTTCCAGCATCCAGCGGATAGGATATGTCCTGTATCAAGCGGATGCAATATGTCCTGTATCCAGCGGATACCGTTTGTGGTTATTAGTAGCTTGATTGTAAATCTGAAACTTGCCAAACACTACACATTCATCTACCACTACAAATTCTACTATTAACTACCTCAATTGAGAATCGGAAAGAGAAGGCTTCCAATTCAGTTCCAGCATCCAGCGGATACGATATTTCCTGTATCCAGCGGATGAGAGAGCCTGTAACAGAGCCTCACATTACGTGAATAGGAAGCTTTTTAGAATCGTGTATAACTCGAATAGAACTCCCAAGATGTTCCCCCTAATAAACAATTTCGGATAATTAATAATATCCGACTCCGCCTAGTTGCTTATTACCTGAAAACAGTAATGTAGCTATCACAACAAAATAAATTCACTGAAAAAGGAGTGCCAGGAAGAGAAACATACATATGTATAGAAGGATAAATAAATAAATATATAATTAATATATAAAATAAACATATAATATACCTATGTAGATAATAAAATATGTGAAAGGAAATCGAAAAAAGGAACAGTATACAGAGTAAGCCAAAACAGAGAGACTCACCTGTTCCCATAATTATATAGTGAAGCGTTGAATATTATTTGCTGTTTCTTTTTGCTGCATTGTTGTAGTCTGTTGTTTGTTGTTTTCACACATTAGCACAAAAATACACGCAAGGAAAATATCAACAATTAATTATTACACACATCTTGCACTGCACTGCACTTGTACTCCTTGCCGCCTTTTACTTGTTGCCAGCTCTGCCAGCTACTTCTTGCCAACTCTGCCAGCTCTCACATTTAATTTATTTAATTATTTAAATAAAAAAAAAAAATATCAACAATTAATTATTGCACACATCTTGCACTGCATGTTGCCTGTAACTCCTTGCCGCCTTCTACTTCTTGCCACTCGTTATAATATTATATATTTCACTCACAATACGCATTTAGATTGCCTTTTCAGCTCTCACAGCTTTCAAGCTTCTTCAAAACACATCTACATATGTACATATGTATGTTTGGGAGGTTTCACATTTCCTCGTCTGTCAGGAGAGCTTTCATAGAGCAGCAGCGTTGACTGCGCAATGATTCTTCCTCTACCTCGCTCACTCACTTCCAAATCCGTTTAAATAATGTATTTATTATTTATATTTTTCATTTATTTTAATTTATTTATTTTATGATTTATTTATTTATTTTAATTATATTTGTATTATAAAGTGATCGCAGAGAAAGAATGTTAAACGTGTGCGCGCGCGCACCCGTCACGAAACACGAGATTTAATTGTCCTTTTATGACCGCTTTGAATGATGGACCTGGACCGGTGGACCGGGGAGCAACTGCGAGCTGTGATAAGAATAAGATAAGCTTCTTGGAAGAACGAGAGCGAACTTGATGAGCGTAGCGAACGAAAGCTTGTGGTGAGTGAGTGCAAGGCATACTTAACAAGGTAGCCGCACTCGCTCTCTCGCTCTCTTTTGCAGGATTACTAAACATATATACATATTATTATTATTACATATTATTATATATTCATACATATGCATGTACGAACAAATTGCTATGTTTTGACACAAGAGAGCAAACTGATTACTCTTTCGCTCTCTCTCTCTCTCTCTCTCTTCTGTCCTCTTGACGCTGAAATAAGAAGTAGAGCTCTCTCAGTGCGGCTACCTTGTTTAGTATACCTTGAGTGGGTGTGCAGTGCAGCGTAAGCTTGTCTTTCTCTCTCGATCTCATCTGATTAGTACGACAGCAACTAATCCAAACAAGTCGGTCACAAGAGCTTTTGTAAAAGAGCAGCCGCGTTGGCTGCGCAATGCTTCTTCCTCTCCCCCGCAGACTTACTTTGAAATTCGTTAAAATAATTTATTTATTATTTATATTTTTCAATTTATTTATTTTCCATGTTTTTTAATTCAATTCATTTATTTTAATTTGTTTTTTATTCATTTTATGATTGTTCACAGGGAAAGAATGTTAAACTAATGCGCGCGCGCAACTGTCGCGAAACACACGATTTACTAACCGGGGGAACTACGAGGTGTGAAAAGAGTGCAAAGCTTCTTCGAGGAACAAGAGCAAACTTGCTGAGTGTAGCGTACACAAGAGGGTGGTGATTGGGTGCAGCGTAGGCTTGTCTTTTCAAGCATACTCTGTTTTGATTTTGCTGTTAACTCACTCCTAGGCATAGGTTTACATATGTATGTAGCTCGCTAACGACAAGAGAATTGAGGCTTTCTCTGTTAACTGCCGCTCATCGGATCTGTTAGCTCGCTGCTATAGTACAGTATTATCTTATTATTTCTATTGTTTTTGCCCCAACGTATTGTTGCAAGATGCTTAATGTAACGTACATACATACATATGTATCATCGCAATAAATGTACCTTTTACGAACACAAACTTCGTGAAATGCCAGTTAAAATGATAGTTAAAAGAATGAATTGGCCAAAATAGAGCTACTTCTCGCAATGCAAGCCAAGTGTGTCTGTTACACCAACCAAATTTTGTACCCAGACACCTGCGATAATACACTGTTGCAAATATGTACATATGTACATACATAAGTACATTTGTTATGTACATATGTATGTATGTATGTACAATGTATATTCCGAAATTTCTTAGCCTGTTCGAAAACTATCTGTTGCTTAGGAAGTTGCAGCAGAGCAGTAGCTCGAGGTGAAGAGCAACGCCGTCATGCGCAGTGGATCGTTCTCAATGCTTTTTGGCTAGGCTCACAATGTCCAAATTCTAGCGTTGGATACAAAAGCAGTCAGCAAACATTTATATTCTCAGTCGTTGCTAGCGAGTTGAAAGTTCCTGTTGTTCCTCAAAGGTAGAAATGAACCGAAAATGAAGGAAAGGTGAAACTAGTCATAGGACATTTCCGACCGGATGCAAGCGTGCGTGACAATTAAAAATTAATAGCAAGTGAAAAGGCCGACGGCAGCTAGTCAGATAATTGCGCTCTGAAAAGTGAGTCCGAAACGGGATGCCCAGTATGTTCTTTCGACGTATTTTAGAACGCAAACATAGCACTAACGTTGGGTCGCTCCCTATAGCGACCACGGCAACTGCTGCGGCCCATAGCACTCGCACTCCGATGAATGACTACAACAGCGAGGACAGCGAGAGTGTCACCTACGTGAGTGGTACAAGTGGAAGCGAAGTCAAGGACAAGAATAACAACCAGTCAGCCAGCGGGGGCGCTGGGCTCCTCACCCTAACGAAAATGCAACGACGGACAGAGGCTCCGATTGGTGCAGTGCAACTGACACCGCTGTGGGAGCATATTCTTCGCACTCGCCGCCTGCCGGAAACAATTTGCCCCACCGCGATGTATGCTGAGTTCCACGAACGCTTACAGGATCCAGAGTGGCAGGTGCGCCAACACGCCCTGCGAGTTCTCGTCGACGTCCTTGTGGTGATGCAAGACAGGGCCGACAATCACATAGAGGAACACCAGCTGATCGGCCTGCTGGTCGAGAACCTGGGCCACCAGGCGCCCACCGTTCGTAAGGGGGCCCTCGACTGCCTACGAGTCTATCTTGTCGAAACAGCTGTGCCGGAATCGGTCGTACTAAAGATTCTTGACACTGGCTTAACACCCATGGAGTCTGACCACGGCCGACTTAGCTGCGGAGTCCTGCTGTCACTCCCCGCGATACTTCAATCGATTTTGCACACCCCCCAACGGAACTTTATAGTGCAGCAAGCTTTGCAGCGTGTGGTGCAACACTTGGACCAACTGGCTCAACAGGAGATTACGCTTAAGGTTTTGTCCAAAATGAGAGAGATTTTGGGTGTCCATGAATTTGAAGCTATTATTAACACGGTGTGTGGCCACACCTCTCTGACCAAGTATTATCAGCTGTGTCAGGTATATGGAGTTTCTGAAAAGCCAAATCGCGCAGGAGAAGTCAAAACGGGAGCGTGGCGAGCTCTGCCGCGGGAACAGAGCTGGAGGAGCAGTAGCAGCTCAATCCACCCGTTGGACTCTTCGCTACAGCTGCAGAAACCAAGCTGTTCAGATAAAGGAAAGGTCATTATGGAGACGGAAATCAAAATTAATGACGACACAGTGACCATGCGCTTGCTTGAGGCGGATACCGAGACAGAGGAGTCCGACAGTCCAGCGCGAGTATACTCCAAGGACATTGAACCAACAGAGCTTGTTTGTCGAACACTGGTGGGTAGTGCAAAGTCCCATCGCGATCCGAGAGAAGGGGCAGGTATAGTCCAAGTAATCAGCGATTCTGAATTTGACGAGCCCCCTACTGCAGGATCTGGAAACAAGTCCGAGCCCAGCACGCCCTCTCGTGGGCTGAAGCGAGTGACCTTTGGCGGAGAGATAGTAAAAATGCGCACTCCCGACAGCGACGCGGCTATCTCCTCAAACAATTCCAAACGAACAGGTCAGCCCATTCCCGGCCCCACCATAGTAGCTCTAGACGACTCCTCGGTGTCTCCTCTGCAATCGCCGATAGAGGATGCACCTGTCGCGAGCATTCCAAGTGCTACCGGCGACAGCAAGACATCGGCACTGGTCGTGGAAATACCTTATGATAATACCAAGCCGTTGTCTCTCCCATATAACTCTCAGTCGGTCCGTCCACAGGGCAGCAACGAGCAGTCGACTACAAGTCCAAGTTCGTATACTTCGCCCAAACGTCAGGAGGTGGAATCGAAACTGACGCCGCCACCGCAATCACCTCTATCTCGTAGTCGCAGCACGAGTCCAGCTGGAAGTAACAATATTAGTCCCAAGGTGCCGCACAAACAGATCGAAGTGCTTCACAATCTTCAACGTGATCCCTCGCCGCGGTCTCTGCGTCGCATCGAGGACATGACTATCCTGGCGGAGACCGTTGCGGCAATGCCATCTCCATCTCCATCTCCGACTCAATCCTTAAGAGCCCGAACCACTTCCATAATGTCGGCAGATTCACCAGTCACACCAAAATCGTGGGAGGACCTGGACATTGTCAACTACAAAACTCTGATGGACCTTCGATCTGGGGTAAGTCGCGAAACTGCGTCGATTAAATCTACCGGGCAGTTTTGCAGTTCTGCAGAAAATAGGCCTTTGCCTTTGCTATTGCCAAACGAGCAGGTCAGTCCATAATTGCAGTCGAGTTATTGTCCAAAATTCAACATGCTCAGAGTAATTGCTCCTGCACTCCTCGCACAATATCCCTCCCATACTGGCTACATTTTAATACCAAAAATGAAGAAATGAAATTATACCACACGCTACCACAACGCAGCCTGTCGCTTGTACGGACCGTGCCGCCTGCCGCCTGCCGCCTCCCGCCCTACTCTCTTTGTTCTAACTGGGTCACTAGGATATGTACAATTTCATATGCGTTCATAATTCTGCCTTCATAATGGCAGACCAGACGCCTGGCTTTCCTACGTACGAGACACGCATCACTCCACCTCCAACGTGTAGTCGCTATTGCTACTGCTACTGCTATTATACTCGCATTGCCGGCAACCCCAACGGCGACCCCTTGCTTACTAATGAAAATTTCAGCGATAAGCGCTGTTTCCACCCCTGCCCGCGCACTCATATCGATGACGATGGAAAACAATGCGGACCGTGGCTGGTGTCGGACCGAGCCGCTGTATCAATGACCTATTAATTTTTGACGTATACATTTTAGGCCAAATCATTGGCTTGAAGAATTTCGAGAGCACTTTGGGGACCGAACGGAACGGAATGTAGAGTTTTTGTACAGTGATTGTAGGTACAAGCATGTTTCGAGGGGGGGGGACCATATTCAGAACTAGAATTTTCAAATTATTATTTGCCTTTTTGTATCCTCACGTCATTCCTTCACCACATAAAGCGATTCTCATGGGTAAAACCTCCTAAAGTATTGCAAAAATACAAACGTCAATGTGCGTCAGCAGTTTAAAGACGGAAACACTATGTTCATATATACATACATACATATGTATGTATATAGAATCATGCTGGAACTTTCTGTTTGAGATGTCCCGCTTATCGAGCCGAACTTTTTGAGTGGTGCAAAAAAACTTGGGGATGCCGGTAACAGTTGCATGGTATGCGGAATGGGCTTTGGATTGGCTTGGAGCTGCAGCTGCATAGTCCTCCGAGGTCCTCCAAAGAGTCCTCCGGTAGTAGCAATAGCGTAGCTGGCCGGTCAATCATTTAAGTGCACGCGATATTCATAGCAGTTTGCCGGAAAAAAACAAGAACAAGAACAATCACTCACACCCAGCTTGCATATGCGACGATAAAATAGTAAGACCAACATTACGGAATGCTTTCGGAAGAGGAGGGAACGCAAGAGGGAACGGGTGTGGGCCGACGCAGAGCGTGCCAGGAAGTGGGTCACAGTCCAAGCACAAAAATATAAAAAACATTAACCGAAATTATAGCGCGTACTAAATACAAACAGGTAAGGAAAGTCGCCTAGAACGACGAGGACTCCTCAAATGGCATGTGCTGGGAGGTGAACTATCTAAAGTTGGCCCGGCCCTCATTTCCACTCTCCAATGGCCAATGGAAACATTCGGGAAATATTTGTATGGCATGAATATATCTAATTTGCGAAAATAGTGCAAATTGGCAATAAAACACTTGCTTTATACAAATGGACACCATGGCTATAAAAATCGTTCTTTCTTTTTGTACAGGACTGGCGCCATCGCTTACAGGGCTTCTCCCATCTAGAGCTCGCCCTAAGCTCGTCGAGCAATTTAGCTCAGGTGCAGCCGTACTTGGGCAGTTTGCTGCGAACATTACTCTCCTCGGAGAGACACTTTGACATAGCTGAACTCAAACGGCAACTACTGGTAAACCTGATCACACGCCTTCCGCTTGACAACTTGGAGGAGCGCACCCTGCAGATTCTAACAGGGCTGTGTCGCCAGGGCACAGCTGGGGCCAATCGAGTCTGCAAGGCACTAATGCAGCGACTGCCAGCGGGCACCATTGTTGCCAAACTTACTGCACCAGAGTTCATGCATGGCAAGAGCTCAAAGGTAAGTTCAAAGCTCGTTCGCCGTTTGCATGAAACTAACGACGCACGTTTTTTATCAATCCGACAACAGTTCCGCGATCATGCTCTCCAAATGTCTATTTTCGCTCTTATGACCTTTCCTGGCACCTGCTTCGACATCAACCTCCTGACGGCGCAGACAATATACTCCTCTCTGAATCGCAAGCGACGCGTGCGCCTGGCGGCATTGGAGGTGCTTGCCGTCCTGGCCGATATATCATCTGTCAAGCAGGTTCTGGCAATTGTATCCGAAATGGCAGCAGGCGTGGAGCTCGGTCCTCTCATGCTCGATGCTACGAGAATGCGTCTGTCCCGCCTGCAGTTGCCCATTATAACGCCGGACAGTTCCGTCGTGTTTATTTTCAACCAAACTGAAAAAGCCGGCAACAGGCGTGGGGCAGATGTTGACTGGATAAACCAAGGTGACGGCTCAGCCTCCCCAAATGCCATCAAGAGGCGACGCATGCGTGCTGCGAGCAGACAGCCTGTCGTCCCGGAAAGTACAGAAGCAAAAGATAGGACGGAGACACTCCACAGGTGAGAGCAGTGGGGTACTTAATAAAACCCCGTATACTATACAGGCAGAGGTTTTTACTTTCAGCTTTAGTCAAGTCAATGCGAACCTGCACCGACATTCCTTCCACTCTCCTCCAGAGACCCTGGACATAACTAGTCCCAATGTGAGTTCAAGATTTCATTTCATCATTTATCATTCCCGATAAAAAAAACCCAAAATAATAAACATGATACTCCTACTCGTAGGACTTTTCTCAGAGATTAAGTTTTGGAGCTAGGACAATGCATGGTAAGTTTTCGATATTATCTGTTAAGATCTTCCAAGTAATTTCTGGTCGTCTCTCCCAATAAAGGAAACCTTATGGACCGTCGCATGTTGGGCAAAACGTGCTCAGATACTTCGATGGATGGCCGAAGCACTGACAGCACGGCAACAACTTGCAGCAGTGGGAGCACTGGCAGTTTTATACAGCTAACATCCCGCACTGGAAGTCATCTCGCAGGACCCAGCTCAAGGTAGTGCATCCACATCTTGCAAAGAGAATACTTTTAACTACAATGAATGCGCATTCCTTCAAGATTTCCCGCCATGAACCAACATACGGATTTTGTAAACAATTTTATGCGCAGCATGCAGAGGTCAACCACCTCCTACACATTGGATGGTCAAGCATACCCAAAAGTCAGCTATACGAATCCCACTAAATCGCACCAGAGCCAGATGCTGCGCAAGAAGCTGCAGCATCAGCACTCCTTCACGCTTTCTCAGCAAAGCAGTAGGACACGAAACTCCGGCCAAGCCAAAGGCAAGAAAAACATATCAAAGCACTCTTTGAACTATTTTCATATTTATATGTATGATATATTCTATATAGATGGAGAAATTTACAAAACACATGAAATACATAGGAATAAGCAGCGCAGCTTCTCCATTGATAACCTACAATCACCACATGCGTTGGGTAGTGAGTGCGCCGGCGCCGCAAAACCAGAGTAAGTGTTGTCTCCATATCTGAATTAACCGAACCGGCATCAAACCCCACACACGTCTGGTCAGCTGTACACAGCCAAAACCACAATCACAACCATCTCCATGCCCATGTCCGATGACGAATGTTACCTACATTTTTGAATGGCAAACTCTGATATAGTCTCGAGCCAAGAGCCCCAAGCGGGGTTGACCAAGCGGCACTCGGTACACGCAGCTGAGTCACATCAAAGACCCTTATTCTTAAAGGTGTCACGTTATTTAACCTAAATAATTTAAATGCGCAGTGGGGTTCGCGTTGGTGAAATTTAAGGCTATGGCAAGGGAATGTGGGGAATCGGACAACGTCACTCGGGACAAACCTTCAAGTGACCACTGGCGATTCGGCCGAGCTCAGACTGGACGCATCCTCTGCCTTCGCAAGAAAATCAATTTTTCCTTTGTTGGCTATGACTTCGAAAGAAAAATTCCAGAGAAGTACTACAATTCTTTGGCTTATGTCGAAAAAACTTCGCCTAGAACTTCCTTAAGATGTATTCATATGTATAGTATATGCTCATATGCATATATTCCGATCTATTTGCAAATATTGGTGAAAATGTCACATCTCCAGATACATACTTACCCACATACGAGTATGTACCTCCCCATTTGTCACACGGCAGACTTCGGATAGGGGCTGCAGCTAGCCATAGCGAAACGAAGGGGCCCGAATATGACTAAGAAGGCGCTCGTCTACAAACAAGAATAGAGTGGCTAACTGCGAGACCACGACCGCCTGGTCAGAACCATGGTTAGTTCGTCTGGAAGCTCGTTGCCAGTTACCGCGCTAGACCATCCTGCGACCTTTTCCGTGGCTTTTCCTTTGACTATTGGGTGTATGGGGGTGGGGGGTTACCTTTAGTTAAGTGAACGTGTCGTTTGTGTGTATTCGTGTGAATACTTGGAAAACGCAATGTCCTGTTTTCCATTTGCAACTGTGGCTTTGTTGTGGATTCCTGGTATGGAAATACAGAAGTACAGAATAGTTGTAGGGCAGCCCATGGTGGAAATGGTCAAAACTTCTCACGACTTCTGGACAAGCACTGCAAACAGTCTGCACAGTGGTGTTGCTTGAAGTAGTTCACTGTCATAGCGTTTATTGCTTTCGCGCTGGAATTGAATGTTTTTTACACCGAATACTGTTTTTTCAAGAAAATAGTTGAGGTAGAGGAATAGTATTTTCCTAAAATGCAGAATGCATTTTCCTGTGGCGGACAGCCGTCCAATGTACTGCGTCGGACACGCACTCTTCTGCATTCCGCCTGGGCTTATATCTGCCAAAAGGCAATTGAGGCGCATTCAACATTGTGCGAGGTTATATCTTGCAATCATAGCAATCGGCTTTCCGGCACCTGCTGCGCCGACACGGCGGCGGTGGATAGCAAACGTCAAGAGTTCAGAAAATCGATGCAAATTGATACAGATAGTGAACATATTGAGGATAAGTCGACTTGGGAAGTTTTTCAGTCACCGTCAGATGGTGAAAAAGAAAATTTGTATGCTGTGTTCCCGTCTAATGAGTTGTAAGTCATTCCGTAACCTATTTCCCATTTTAAACTCTATTATTAAATCTCCCAGTGCAAGCGATAACATTGGAGCGGATCCGGAAACAGTTCGGTCATCGGCCACAGGGTCGCAGGCGGAGAAAGGAACTATGAACGGGTCCCCGCTATCTGTGAAGTCCACAAGCTACTCACAGAAGTCAACAGCCTCGGCCAAATCAAGTAACAGCCACTGTGAAATGGCCATACGACCAGCAAGTCCGGCACGGGATGGCGACAGCGTTGATAAAAAAATGGAGGTCTTGAGTCTGGAGAGCAACGCGATTGAATCCTTTGGAGAGCTCGTCCTGGATGACATTGTATCAAGTAGGACTAAAAACAGAGCTCTTATTATTTCAATTATTTTTACTTTTTACCAAGTTAGAATTGTGAATTTTTATTTTATCCCCACAATGACACTAACCTACAAATTTTTGATATCTTTCATCTTTCATATATAATATGAATTCATAATATTTTCATATATATATAACATATCATTTTATTTATTATTACTTATTTATTTACAGACATAGAGGAGGAAACGGAGCACCGCTCCCACGAAGACACATTGAAACGTAATGAGAGTGTCAGCAGCCTCCACAGTAAAACAGAAAGCATAAAAACACAGCTGGAAGAAGTGTCACCGCAACTTTCTAGGGCCCAATCAACAAAGTCGTTGCCCATTGAAGAAGACATTGAGAGCAGCAACAGTTTCATGGTAGTCGAAGAAGTTCAGCACGAACTGGAGGCGACACCCCCTGAGTCTTTGCCTTTAAAGCAACTAGAGGAACCGCTGGCAACAACGGAAATAACAGCATCCGCGAATCGTGCACGCGGTTCCTTTATCTTAAAATCGGGACCTTTACAGGATAGCTTGGCTATGCAGCCTCGCAGTATTTCCCTTGAGTCGCTCTATGGAGCACGTCCTGCCTCGAAGCAAGGATCTTTGGATAATACCAGTACAAGCACTACTGACAATACTTCGCAGTCTGGTTCGCAAATAGGGAACATCAACGTCAGAGGGAAGACTCAACACACTCCGCTGAAGCAAAAGTCAAAGACGTCATATTTTTTGCGCGGGCAACGGCGCGTTTCTCCTGTCAAGCAGGCCATCAAGATATCACAGGCGGAGCTGTTCCCCCAAAACATGTCGCGATTCGAGAAGCCTCGCGAAGCCCTACACAAGACCTTTGAGCAGCTAGACTCCAGCAACTGGGAGATGAACATAATCGGGTTAAAGAGCACGGTTCGTCTGATTCGCTGCCATGCCGACTTTCTGGACAACCACATGCACATGACCTGTATACAACTTACCCGCTCTGTCCGGAATTTGCGCTCTCAGGTTGCTCGTGCATCCTGTCAAGCAGCAGCTGAATTGTTCAGCTTAAAGTCCAGGTATCTGGAACAGGAATGTGATGATCTGGTCTGTGCACTTTTGCATCGAACCGCAGACACGAATCGCTTTATACGGGCGGACGCAACTCACGCTCTGGAGTCGATGGTGGATCACGCTCAGCCCGTAAAGGTACTAAATATTCTTGCAACCAAGGGTGCACAGCATCAGAATGCTTTGGTTCGTACTTCCACGGCTAAGCTATTATTCCGACTTGTTGAGCGACTAGGCAGTGACCGAATATATGCTATGGGCCGCGAGAATCGGGATAAGTTCTTTGTGGTGGGCGCCAACCTTCTGCTTGAAGGTAGTCTGGAAACTCGCAGCTACGCCAAGTCCTTGTTCCGCGCCTTATCCGAACACAGCAGCTACCAGCGACTCTTGCTGGAAGTAATACCATCTCGCACGTATAGGAATGTGGAGAAGACGCTAAGAAGTATAACACGTTAGTTCATGCACATGCATGTACGCATAGTAGTAAACATCTGTCATCTGTACAGCATAACTCTATTCAAGGTACCCACATTTATACAAAGGCACATTCATATGGAATGCAGAATCATTGATGAAGCTGATTAGTGTGATGTTATGATTTAGATGCCTGCTTGACGATACATAAAAAACTTTATATCTAGATGTTCTTAAGCGATACTTAAAGACTAATAAAAACATTGTTACATTTGATTATATTGCATATGTATGTTCAGAGTAATCGGCGCTTATTATTGCTGCGTTGATCCAAACGTCTATCGTGCTGATGATGATGCTGAGAATACGGATGTGCCCTTGGCCGATTGCGATCCATAACAGAGCTGTCGGAGCGGCGACGCAGGTCGCCATTATTGTACTTGTTAGCGCCAGAATTGCGATCATACGGTCTGGCACCGTGTAAGCTATGACGACCGTGGCGAGGGGCTCCAGATTCATTGGGTAAATGACCAGGTAACTCGTGCATGAACGGGTTTCGTAAACGACATTGTCCAAATGATGACGGCTTGAGCTTGTCTGCCCCTTGCTGCTTGATGGTAATCTTTTTTTGAAACAACTCCAAGCCCTGATACAGCTCCAATGCAAACGGAACCGCAGCTATTCGCTGGTACGTTACAAACCCAAAGTTGCGCTGGCGTCCAGTGTTGTCCGAGGGAATACGTACACCCTCAATAGGACCTGCTTGCACGAAAACCTCGTACAGGATTTCCTCTGTAACGCGTTCGTCCAGATTGCCACAGAACAAGGTGCGCTGTTCATCATCATCGTCGTCATCATCTTCGTCGTCCTGGTCTTCTGGACCCTGGGCCAGGTCGGATACACTATTTGGCGGATATTGGTCGAAGGGCTGCTGACCCACTTGCATTGCATATGTATACCCATAACCGTTCAAATCTTGCATCATTTGCTGCATAATTACTTGCAGGTCCATAGCTGTTTTCTTTTTCACAATTTACAATTTTTAACAATCGATATAATCGACGTTAGGGTCGTAACTGCGGACATCGATAGTTTTTTCAAACATCGATTTTTTGCCAAACACCCCTAAATTTAATCGATATGATTTTAATCGGCTCTGGTGGAAAATTGTTTTCAATTTGATGATCCGTTTAATGTTACTAGCTAACTAGGATCCTCAGGCCTGAAAACATAATTTTATACAATAGATAAAACAATTTTCTACAAGACTAGCTAATTTTAGGGACTCCGTTTGATTGTTTATAAAATAACGTTTATAAAACTTGAGTGAGCACGACATGCGACGTAAGAAAGCATAATACTGCAGTTTATGGCCGAAAATAATAGATGTGGCAACCTTCCTTACAATGGCTGGTGGGCAACGCTCTGTAACGCTCGTGTCGAAGTTAGTTGTTTTGGGGGCTATTGTTTTATTTGTTCACTATAATTTGCGCTATAAAGTGTTGAGGCTACTCCTTGTAAAGAAACCCATAAATTATAGTAATATGATAACATAATTGAATAACTGATCTCCCATGAAACAGTTAACTTTGATTTCAGCAATTTATCCATTATTTTAGTAACTCCCTTGCTCATTTCAAATCCGCCCGCCTTAAAAAATCCTCGCCGTCCTGGGAAGTTTATAAAAGTTTTCCCTGGGAAATTGCTGAGGCTCTTCAGAAAAAATCGGGTATGGACAATTATAAACAGAAGATGCGTGCTATGACACTAAAGGTTCAAAAAATGAAATTCGGAATTTGCTTGTATGAAAAAAGTGAAAAAGTTGTTTATTTACATTTTTCAGCGTACCAGTGTTGCGATGCGACCTGAAATTTTGTTTATTTACAATTTTCGATATTGTATGCACTACCTATGACAAAAAATACCAAAAATTTCCCTTTAAAAGAATATAAAATAAAATATTGAATTGGAATGTAATCAATCAAACTTCAGGCTATTAAATCCTATGTCAAGCTACATTTAATTCATTTCAGAATGAATATATAGTTTAAAAATTATTAATAATTTTAATATTTGTTTTAATCTTAATTTATTTTATAAATAAATGAATATACGTTTTTATTTCCTTCCGAGTGTTGGAAAATATATGATGTGTGTCTCCAGGACACGAAATACAACAGAACGAATTATATTCATATATATGCATTTGATGAATTTATTATTATTAACAAAGCCATCCCGATACCCATTTTCAGTCTTTATAAGAAGACCAAAAACTGTACAATTTTCTGAGATAGAGACTTACTAGTTTCTGCAATAATTGGTGCCTAGTAAAACAAACTTTTCCTAAATTCTATAATATCCAGGTCCTAAGGGGTACGAAAATGTTGATATTCCTTGAAAATGTTGTGGGACAATGTCGCTCGATTCGCGACACATATTGCTGGCCCATACAAAAAAATGCTGCCAACGGTAAAATACGTAAGTGAGAGTGAAATGTAAGGGAAATTGTTGCGATGAAAAAGGAAATTGTTGGGATGATGTTTCTTCCACAAAATCCCTCAAAAAGTCCCAGAAAAAGTCCCAACAAGTACGGAAACAAAATATCGATGTTTTTTGCAATTCGGTTGAGTTTCAAAAAAATTGAAAAAGATACGTATACACAAGAGAACATTAAAAAAAGTGAACAAAGTGTGAAGTTATGCTATGGATAGATATTTCAAACGTAAGTATTAATTTGAAATTAACAAAAAAATGCTTTTAAGAGTTTTCCAGTAAATTATTGGCAAAAAACCTTGGATTAAACGAAATGCGTGTATGTGTGTAACCACATGTTTTAATTAGCATGGTTTTATTTTTTTTAAATGCAATTTTTATGCATGTATCAACCCATCCGTATTCCAAATGAACAATATTGCATATTTACGTAATGAAAAATTATCTTTAAATATGTTTTGATATAGTATATTTTTTTTATCTCGAGAAAATATGAATAAGATACGGATAATATAATATTATATATTTACATTATTTTTCTGTTGTTTTGCATCTTTATGTTATGGCCTGTGACATTTGATTACACTTATATCGATAAGAAGGTTAGTTAAAACGATACAAGTATTTTTATGCGATAAGTAGAAGCAATCGGATTTTCTTTATAATTTAAAAAAAATTCAATCAATTCCTTCTGTGTCCAATTTTTGTTTTTTTTTACCTATTCACATTATTTTACTTTTGTTGCCCGTCTGTTGTTGAAATTTCCGTGCTGCCAGATATAAAAAAAAACCATCACAATTTTTCTTCTCGTCGGCAGGTGGCTCTGAAGTTTCTACATCTTGGGTAGATACCAGTGAAGAGCCTCAAAAACGGTTTTAGAGGCTTTTGAAATATAAGCGAAATATGTAGTAACGAAATACATTGCATATCAATTTAAATTCAACGTCTCCTTATATTGAATTGCTGGAATGGATGATATATAGATATTGAACACAATGCATAATCATCTGTGATAGCAAAAACATTTTAATTAGGCATCCGCTTGTTGATGTTACTGATTGTTGCTGATGGCATCGTTGCCGCTATTGATTGAGCAGCTCTTGTAGTACTAGCTTTACACAATTCATCTCCCATCTGCACTTCACCTCGGGTGATAGGAATGAAGTGTTCTACTTAGTCAGGCGGACTGCTTGCCGCCCCAAACACAGCACTAGAAATAAAAAACAATTGATATTTTTCATTTAAAACTCCATGCTTACGAATACCCCGTACATATGTATGTACATATGTATTATATGACGAATCTATGAAGGTCCATGAGTCGAAAGAAGCAGATGAAACCGAGTGTGTGGTAGTTAGGGCGATGAGAAACATTTTCTTCTGGCTGTCATGTATACCCCGCGAGAACCAGGTATCATTCTATAAATGTTATCTGCGCCACTTGAGCCAATTTTTTCCAGACGACCCCGCTCGTTTAGTTAACAAATAATTTGACTACCACATATGCATTTAAGCTAAATAATACTATAGAAACTACATATAGAGAACCGAGAGTTGAAAGCACGTTGACTTTGCTCAATCGGTCCCATTTTTCAGTCGACATTGACTGAGAGCGGAGCAGCACAAACCGATCCGCGACATGGGAGAAGTTCCGAAAATTACGCACCTAGACAAAGTGATCCAGCCACATTTGCCAGAAGGAACCATATTGGAGTCATATTCCAGCCGTTACTTGACCAAGCCTGGGGACAACTATGGCAGCGTCATGTTGGCTATTCAGGCACAAATCAAGGATGCTGATGGTGTATACCGGGAGTTACCTCTGATAGCCAAGCTACCACCTCTCACCAACGATATTTATTGGCAAATCTTTCAGCCCGAAAGAACCTGCATCACAGAAAATGCTGTCTATAAGTATTTGGCACCCGAGCTGGAAAAGCTCCAGCTTAAAGCTGGCGTCTTGCCCGCCGAACTCTTCGATGGCTTCCCCCGCTACTATGGATCCCGCATCTCCCTGAATGACAGAGCCATCAATGTGGACCGGGACGCCGTACTTGTTCAGGAAAATGTAACGATTCGCGACTACAGGCCTGGGAATCGTCACAAGCCCTATGATCTATCGCACACTGTTCTCATTCTCCATTACTTGGCTCAGTATCACGCCCTTCCAATTGCCTTGCGGCTAAAAACGCCACAGATATATGAAGAGTATGTGCGACCCTATTTTAAGAAGTTCGACATGAACCTTAACATATCAGCCGAAGAGAAAGATGTGATGAACAATGAGCTCCTAGCTGACATCAAATCTGCTTCCAATGGCGATGAAAGTGATGTAAATCGCGTCAAAGAGTTGTTAGACAAATTCGATGCGTTTCAAGCTGGCAAAGACGTGGAGGATGGCCCTTTCACGACGCTCGTGCACGGCGATTTGTGGATAAACAATTTAATGGTGAAATACGGTATGTTGCGAAAATAGTTGTGAAAATATTCATTTTAACCCCAAATCCCTTCCAGATGATAATGGGGTTCCGGTGAAGCTAAAAATTGTCGACTTCCAAATCGCCCAATATGGGTCTTTGGTCCACGATATAATATTTTTGTTATTCTCCAGTGTAGATACAAAGGTTTTAGAGGAGAACTTCTACAGTCTGCTAAAAATCTATTATAAGGCTTTTATTAAATCCTTGCATCAAGTCGAAGTTGATACCAACAGCTATAGATACGAGGCGTAAGTAATATTCCCTAATAGATATCTAAACAAGCTACTTAGTGTGTAGATAAAAGCCATCATAATATCGAACATTTTACTTAACACCAAAACTCAAATATGTATTCTCATTTGCATTCCCAGATTCCTCGATGAAGTTCAAAAACAAGCTCACTTACAGCTGCCTCATGCCATTTTTATGATGAAAGTTATTTTGGCCGACAGCAGCACGCTGCCAGCAGACTACAAAGACGTTGACCTGACGGTGTTGTCTAAGAACACTGGAGCTAAGAACATTGTAGCTAAGTTTGGTGAGATCTTGCGGTTGGGAAAAAAGTTTAATATATTCTACTAAGGCACAACAGTTATATAAATGCATATCGAAGTCATACTGTTACCAAATAAAAATTTAGCTGAATCACGAAACGACGACATCTTTCTGTTATCAGAAAGCTAATCAGTAGAGGCAAAGCCCCTCTAGATAGAAGCTCGCTCCGATCTTGCTGTCGTACATAACCAGAGCACCAATTAAGTAGTTAGGCAGCATGGACAGTTTGCCAGATATTTTTGATCTCGGACAGGTGATCGAGCCACACCTTTCTGGAGGAAGTCTTCGCAGCTACCAAACTCGCAGTCTGACGCAGCCGGGCGACAATTACGGAAGTGTTCTGCTATCAATACGCGCACAGGTGCATCGCCCTGATGGAGGCCTTTATGAAGAGCACCTGGTGGCCAAAATCCCTCCAACAGATCCCAAATTTCGGCAATTCATTCAGCCGGAAAGGACTTGTCTCACTGAAAATGCAGTATATAAGATGCTGGCGCCTGCCTTAGCCACACTACAAGCAGAGGCTGGAGTTCCGCAGGCGTCTAGCTTTGACGGATTGACGCGATACTACGGCTCACGGACATCGCTTGATCCGAGCTGCCAGCTGGTAGACCATCATGCCATATTGGTGTTGGAAAATCTGCGGAGCAGCAACTACGTCCCAGGCCAGAGGCTGCAGCCCTTTGATTTATGTCACACTTTGATGGCGCTTAGATACATGGCCCAGTTTCACAAGCCACATTTATTCCAGGAGCAGATTAAACCTTTCTTCGAAAAGTTCGATTAGCATGCGGCGGCGCCAGAGTCGAAGGCAATGACGAATAGTTGATATCCCGCGTTAAGCAATTATCAGACGAGTTCTTCGACTTCCTTGCAGCTCCCCCAAATCTGCCGGATGGACCGTTTACTAGTATAATCCACTCGGACTTCTGGATCAACAATCTGATGTTCCAGTACGGTCAGTCAGGGCTGCAATGTTTCAGAGTACACACGCATCTAATATATGTAGTTCTTTTTGCAGGCCCCTCTGGCACGCCCACTCACATGAAAATAATCGACTTCCAAACAGCACAGTACGATTCCGTTGTGCATGATATAATCTCGTTTCTGTTATCAAGCGTTGATATGGCTATCTTGGAGCTTCACTTCGAACACATGTTGGAAGTCTACTACAAGGAATTCATAAGCTGTCTGGGACGAGTGGGGGCAGAGGTATCAGAATACAGCTACGAAGCGTAAGATAAGGGAATGAACCCGCAAGAGATTGGGTTTTGTATTGGGTATCGCTACTCCACAGATTTCGGGCGGAGGTGAAACGTGCTGCCTACATCCAGGTGCCCCATGCCATATTCATGACGCGATTCATTCTGGCCGAGAATGTGACCACCGAACAAAAAGAACACCATCAGCTGGCCGAACTTCTGAAGAATACGGGCTCGGAACGCATATGCCAGAGACTGAGCCAGATTCTAAGCATAGCACAGAAGCTCGACATACTCGACTAAACTAAGCAATGATGTTCCCTCGTAATTATTATTTCTAATTGACTAAATGACTGATTATAATGTGTATTTGATGGGGCAGCTAATTGTAACATTTTGCACTCGATCGAGCTCATATTGGTCAGCATAGTGGGAAACTGGGCTCATTGTGTTTCATCATTTCATCGGGAGCTCAGAGAACATGCGCTTTGCTTGGAACACTCTTGTGTGCATCATCGCTTGGTTGATGATGATGCTGACTAGGCACCTGGAAATCGAGAGCAAGGAGGTTCGTAATCCTGCGTATTCATCTGCAGAGGTCTAACCGTATCGGCACGCTCTCACTAGAACTGTTACTACGTGATCCTTACCTACTCAAACTGGACAGACGACCGTCCCCGGTTTGTAGTGAACATGACATTTTCGAACCAAACTGGCATTGGCTCCATTACCACCATCAACGAGGAGATCGCTTCGCCCGTCTCCCGAATCTTAATCGTTCAGCGCTCCAGTAAGGAGAAGCCCCGCACCATATACAATGCCTCCACAAGGTTGTGCGACTTGCAAAATGTTTTCAACTCAGTCCCGCTTTTCAAGCCCGTCAAGGACAACGTGCTAAAACAAAGTAACTACTCGCTCAGCTGTCCGCTCACCAAGGGAACCTACGCCATGAACAACATGCGCGTGAACCCAAAGAACCCGCTCCTGAGCTTGCTCTACCAGCCAAAACATTCCTTCACGGTAAAGGGAGGATTGTTTGAGGAATTGCCCCGCGGCCGGATGAGGCCATTGTCTACTTATTTTATTGCGGGCAGGGTTATCAAAAGGTCCTGCGGTGCCAACGAATGAGTTGGCAGGGGGAACCACTCAGCCCGGCGAAATAAATCATTCAGCAAAACCACCTCAGTCCTACTCTCGATTACTGCTAGTGGAACTTTCGAAAATGTGTCCCACATTTCATCAAGGATATTTATGTCGATCAAAAAAGGCAATGCCGACTAGAGGGAGGATCGGGCAGGAATATTTTGTTAACGACTTTGTCACTATGGAAGCATATCAACATATCAATGCCAATTTTCTCGTCGAAGTCGAAGCTATTACTAGATATTTACTGGATCAATCCATATAAAATATATGTTTTCCCTGTTCCATGTTTCCCGAGAGCAGGAATATTTTTTGACAAATTTGTCATCTTAGACGTACATTCTACAGTGCTACATCCCCAAAAATATGCTTCGTCAAATTAACAAACCCGATTCAATTTTATAAGTGATATCGTTGAAAAATTGCTGTTTAACGTAATACAAGAATAATTAATAAAAAATAAATATCTAAAAATATCGCTTTGAAATTTACCCAATCATATAGAAAATTACTTCATTGATCGGAAAAAATTATTTTTCCATTAAAAGTATCGATAGAAAAGCTCTGAAAACGGCAGTACACTGAAAAGTTGGTCTGAAATTTATCTTTTCGAACATTTTGAAGTACGATTTTACTTCAAGATTTTCTATCTGTTGCCTTATAGCTGTCGCTTGTAAAGAATGCTAATAAGTTTTTACATACGAGTCCCATATTGCTTCCAAGCCAATTATCAGAAATCGTAGGGACCAAACCAATATGGAGCAACAACAACTGCGAGTGCTCTTATAGGTCTTCAAAATAATTTTGGGATGCCTAATGAGCAACTGAAGCAATGGAATGGAATGGGATGCAGAAGCCACGATTTCTGTGCTAGAGAGCTAAAGTAAAAGGCTGGAATGGTAACTCAAAGTACGAATGAACTGTACGTAGAAACAAAGAAACAAAGTATCAACACAATTATTAATATGTATATAAGTACATATTAATGTATGTAGGTAGGTATAAAATGAGGTTCATTATATAGTACTTGCCTGACTAAGACACAAAGAAATTCTGATGACTGTGATGCCAGGGTGGTTCAGTTCAGTCAACTTTGGTATCATGTAAGAATGCGTCTCTCTGTAAGCTGCATAAACAACTCCCCAGTCAACGGATTGTCCACTTATCGCAAGTCCACTATCAGCTGGAGTGAATAAACATACAAATTCTTCCAATGAACGAAGTGGATTTAACACAAAATTTTACAAAAAAGACTAGATGAATTATCCAACAACCCGAAAATACTTCATATTGGTGCCTAATCAAAACACATAATTCGATATTAAATTAAAGCGCAATGCCCGTGTCGTGTCTGTGCCTGTGTCTGTGTCTGTAGCTGTGGCTGTGGCTGTGCCCGTCATCGCTTCTGCTTCTGGTGATTGCCGCTATGAACTTTGTTTCGTTCAATGCGCCAATCAGCTGAAGAACAAGATCACTTGGTGGACGCGTGCGTGGTGCCTGATGACGCAAAGATTTCGACTCGCGTGTGCTGCGCAGACAGAGAAAGTAACGACGAACACGAATGCAATAAATAAATCAGGGAAGAACGTTTTTCTCAGATTTTTTAATATTTCGTAGGACAAGAGGGGTATTATGCCAAAGAAAATAGAAAAGAGAATCGGAAATGGAAATGGAAATGGACAGAGACAGGGAGAAGAGCCTAAAAATTTCCGACTCGCTGGCCGTTCCAGAAGACTATAAAGCGCTACAGATTAAATATAGTCCACACATCACGACCAAAATATTACGAATGGCGTGAGCAGTGTGAAATTAGATAAATAGGCCAGATAAAAAGCTATATACAAAGCAACTAATCGTGCGGCCGTATTCTCTGGCGCAAGACCCCACAATATCGACACGCGCCGAAGATAAGAAGGAAGACTCGCCTCAGAGAAACAAACCATTCCATTCCATATTATTCCATTCCATTCCATTCCTTAAAAAATAGCAATATTCCCAGGTGTTGCATAAACACGGTACGTGACGACTTTATTTTTGGAAATCAGTCACAGGATATGCCTTTCCATACGAGTGACAAGTAATACTGCGATTCCATAATCAAGCTGTGGCACTGTGGCACTGTGGACCTGTCATATATTTTTGATCGAGTAATCAATTATGGGGGCTATTAGTAGTCCCATAAACGGTAATCTTAACGAGCAGTTGGTTCAAAACCAATTGAAACAATAAACCCAACACAGCCCCCAGCAACGATCGCAGCACCTGCAGCTCCATAAACAGGTTTTGGGTGTTTTGCTTTTGATTTTGCCTTTATTTTACTGCTTTTATTACTGTGTTTGTGACGTCGCCGACGCTACACATTGTAGCTGTAAATCTGGTCTTATCAATAGTTCGCATCGTTGTACGCTCCCTATAAGGGCCTATATCGGTTTCTTGACCCAGTTTCGGCTTCGATTTTTGCCAATCGAACAGATTATGTACATACATATGTACATATTAACGCTACAGAGTCGATCACATACATACATATGCATACATAAAGTACATACAGAAAATGAATGGGGTTAAAGTTCCCATTATTCTGGTCTCCGCTGTACATCACGCACCGTAGCCGTGCGCCAAAATTTTTTATACTTATATTTATTTATTTAAACACCTACATACATATGTATGTATGTATGTATGTACCTACACATGTATTCGCTTCAGAGAACTGCTGCCTTCTCTGCATATAGAACAGGGGCGGACTTCGATTACATCAATTAAATTTTAGAAGTAATTCCCTTTCCAATGCGGAATGTTTTTATTTCAACTATGATTTATGACCATATGATAACACAGCCGCTGATAACCAGTGCCATCATTCTATTGACCGAGTTAAATGCCACGCCAAAAACAGATAATAACAAGTGCTGGTCAGACTTATGCAGGCGGAAGGAGAATCTTATCAGCTGTTTCGGACTTTAAACACGCCTAGCCAATTAACTTAATGTTTAAATTATGTTTCAATGTTTAATGAAAAGCCCACAGCCAATGACCTCTGCTCAAATATTCTCGTTCATCAGTAGGCTTAAAATGGCTTGCAAATTCAAACATTTGCTTGGAAGTTCGTTTGGATGACGTTAGAAATGCAGTGTACTTTAAAAGATGTAAATATGTACATATGTATGTACATACATACACATGTATGTATGCCTTTAGTGCTTATCACAGAAAAGCCGACGATAAGATTGTGCACATTGGAAAAACATTTCTGTTCCTTTATATTGTTCAACACCAAAACACTTTTCAGCTTATCACTCCGTATTATGCAAATGGGCATAGAGAATGAATTTGTTAGGCAGCTGAGCATAACTGGAATCCACAGACCTGCATTGTAAGATGTTGACATCTCGAAACTCGTTCCATGAATATAGATGAACTTCATTAAAGATCTTGCTATGGATTTCGGTGCGGAACTCTCAAGTTCTGCGTCCATAACAAGCCTTCGTCTTGATTACGATTGTTTATGGGATTTTAAAGTCTATACATACATACATATGTACATATGTATGTATCTACATACAAGCACACGAACCTCTGACGCCTACCGCCTCATGCTGCAACAGCAAACGGATATGTGGGGTTGAGTGCTTGGCTAAAGGAATGTCTCTGGCCTCATAGAGTATATAGACCCCAAATTGCACGGGTTATCTGGTTTCAATATATTGGAATCTCTGAACCGAGCACACCCAACTCAGCTGCATAGCTTCTGTGGTGTGGTGTGTGTGTATTCAGTATTATGATGAACAAACCGCCTTATCTTTTGCGAGCTGCGAGTCTGCGCCCCGGCCCCGTTACAGTTACATGTCCCGTAATCCGCGGGCAGAAGTTTTACCAAGGGCACCAGAGCCAGCCCCACCCCGGCAAACAAGTCGAAACGCGCACTGCAACATGTGAATGTGAACAAATGCGAGTACGAACACACAGAGCTCTGAGCCGATAGCTATACAGGTGAGGCAAGGGCCACAAGTGTCGGCAGTCCAAGGCAGGGGGGGCAGAGGCAGGGTGAATAAACAAACACCCTTTAGAAACGATTAAGGCCACCCCTCTGGGGTCAATCAATATTTGATTGTGATGTGTTAAGGTGCCCTGTCATCAGCAGAATGCACTCAATGTCCCCATTATCAGCAGTGTGTATGCATCGCATATACATATGTACATACATACATATATACTGTATTTACTATATGCATTTTTTTTTATGTATGTATGTACATATATATGTACATATGTATTTATAATTTCATATCGAACCGCAGGTACACGATCTTCAGAACTTTCAGTGTCAGTCCATGCGACTCATTTCATGGTGTTGGTGGAAAACTTTCCATTTAAATATATACAAGGTCTTGCTTTAGTTTTACGTTCGTTCCCCTCGTACTACTTATACCAACCAGCCGTTCTATACATACATACGTACATACATACATATATTCCAATATATGTATGTATGTACATATATTACATCGTGTCGCTTTTGAGAGCTTGCCAAAATAAAAGGAATATAAATTATACATTAGTAATGAGTATATTGTTTACAACTTTGTGCTTTTTACTCGAAATGTTTATTTGAATTGCATTGGAATACATATAGAATTTTGTAAAATGCTAGCGAACAGTGAGAATCGACAAGTCTGAAATGTCTTGTGTACGATTGTGTATTGTATATTATATTTTCTTCTAAATTTTATTCAACAAGTTCTACCCAACAACAAATACTACAAGCAACATTAATTTATGCATACATATACATATGTAGATACATATATATATGGAGATATGCAAGTGAATAATCAGTATAATATTTGTCTAAATTTCTGATACTTATTTCCTCGATTTTTCATTTGCCCAGGTGTACTGGGGGATTCCTGGCAGGCAGATCTACAATTCAACAACTCAAAAGATTTTACAAAACACTTGCATGGCACGTGCAATTAACAAAAATAATACTGGACAGAACATCATGGAGCTGTTCAAAACCAATTGTTTGTTTTGCTATTCGTTTAGATGTACATATTTACATACATAGTATATGCATATGAACGTATTGCACAAACGTAATTACGTTTTAAAAGTAATTTATTAATAAATTTAAAGCAAAAATAAAGTATACATAATTTGTAAAAATATTAATGGCAGAATATTTTCTAAATCTGGGGCTTGCTTCAGTAGTTCACTCTCAGGTTCACTTTTCTTTTCAGTTTCAGTTTCTGTTTCTGTTTCCTGCTTACCTCCGTCCTACAATTCTTAAATGCTAGACACACGCTACTCGTGCTCTCTGATTTTTGTCTTTTTCGCACAAGCAAAATTATATTTGCTCCACTCAAAATCGAAAATTAGCCAAATTATAAGCCAAACCCAACGGGCCGGGCCGGCCCCGGTCTGCTCCAAAGTTCAATTATATGCTATGTACAAGAACATTTTACGCCTACACACTTTTTCCCCCTCTCCTCGTTCTACTCGTGCAGCAGGCAAGTGCGAACCAGGGCACCACAAACGGCGTACGGGTCGCAGTTGGAGCTAGGGCGGCGATCTTCGAAGTAACCCTTGCCAGCTGTCGCAACGCCACGCGGAACACGCACACTCACGGCCCGATTTGCCACGCCCCAGGAGAATTTGTCGATGCTGGAGGTCTCCAGGCGGCCGACCAGGCGCCGTTCGTTGTCCTTGCCTTCCTTGGGGTCGTACGCCTTAATGTGTCTCTCGTGCTGCTTGCTCAGCTTCTCGATGGCCGCCTCGATGGCCTTCATTCCTCCATCAGCGCGCATCGCCTTGGTGGAGAAGTTCGTGTGGGCACCAGCTCCATTCCACTGGCCCTCCATTGGCTTGGGGTCAAAGGTAACAACCACGCCGTACTCCTCGGCAATGCGCTGCAGGATGTAGCGCGAGACCCAGAGATCATCGCTAGCCTTCAGGCCGTTGCTGGGACCCACCTGATACTCCCACTGTGCGGGCATCACTTCAGCATTGGTCCCGGCAAAATCAATGCCTGCATATAAGCAGGCCACTGTGTGGGCTTCCACGAGATCTCGGGCGTACACGCGGTCGGCACCAACGCCGCAGTAGTAGGGTCCTTGGGGTGCTGGGAAACCGTTGTCAGGCCAGCCGAAGGGACGACCATCCACATCAAGCAGCGTATATTCCTGTTCAATGCCAAACCAAGGCTCCTGGTCTTCAATCTTGTCAACGGCTGCCTGGAAGGCGGCACGTTTGTTGGAGGGGGTGGGCTTGCCATCGAAGTTGTACGTGTCGCACAGAACAATAATATCGTTCTTGCCCGGCTTGAAGGGATCCCGGTAGATGGCTCGGGGCTTGAGAGTGGTATCCGAATTCTCTCCATGCGCCTGATAGGTGGAGCTTCCGTCGTACTGCCAGTCGGGCAAGTCCTCAACGGAGCTTGGCACTTTGTCCAGGACACGGTCCTTGAGGCGAATGTTCTCCCCAGTGCCGTCAATCCAGAGGTAGGTGGCTTGCACTCGATTGGCAGGCGTCTCCAGATTACGATATCTCTGCAGGATGCTCTTATCCAGGGCCGTGTTCGGGGAATTCACCAGGAACGTGGACCTCGCTGTGTTTGACGTTCGTAACAGACGGATCTGTTGTGTTGCGGGAGCAACAAGCTCCTTTTTCAGGAAGAGTCCGGCCACGCGGAATGCCATGGTGAGCTTTGTTGAAAAAATTTAGAGAAAATTATTCGTTTACTTCTGTATTGCACTTTCAAAAAGCGATGGGCAGAGAAATACACAGAGAAAGAGAGAGAGTGAGAGAGTACAAGTGTACGTCGAACTGTATACGACGTGCACCAGTTCAAGGATGATTGATATGTGGTGAATGCGAGATGAGGGTCTCCAATGTTCAGTATTCGTTTTTCGCACTTTATTTTTATGTAATTTTCTTTTGGCACATTATTTTTTGTTTTTGCACTAACTTTTATCAGACTTACTTTGCACTGGTTTTTTGTCCACTTTACTGTTATATATTTTACAAAATTTTATTCGGGCGGTGCAGGGCAGGCTTTTGTGAATTGCGGGACTTGCGCTGTGGTTTTTTCAGTTGCTGCGGGAACTGCTGCTGAGGACACCCAACCAATTCGAGGTTTGGAAGGCTTGTGTTTGTACGACAACATTCACTTTTCGGTCTCGGTCTGTCTCGGTTTTTCTTTATCGCGTTTGCAGTTGGCGCTGACTGCGGCAGCGGCAGCGGCAGCGGACGAAGTCTCCTACGGACAGTCCCAAGCAAGCCCCAACAGATGTGGGTCCAAAACAGACAGTGAGCAGCATATACACGCACACACAACCGAGCAGCGCGCAGATAGCGTTGGAAGAGCACCGAATACACAAACAATTTCCTTCTCGGAGAACTTTTCTGAGAGCGCAGAGAGAACCAGAATGTTTCAAGGCTACGAGATTAGACTAAATCTACCGTTACTTTGACAAAAGTAATATGTGCATTGATTGTGATGCACACATGTATGTACACATGAATGTACATTTGTATGTATTTTATAATACGTTCAATACATACACATGTACATATATGTATGTATGTATGCGTATTTTCTTTCTTTAGGTACATATAGCTACATATAGTGTGTATGATTTCTTAGGACAAGAAACTGCATTTGCATACTGTGCGTGTTCTTCTGGGTGTATTTTTTTTCAATGCACTGTACGTTGTACACAATATTTGCTCTCACTTTCGACTCTCTCTCCATAGTATTACAGCATTACAGGGAGAGAGCTAAGCATGAAAGGCATGCACCACCACCAGCATGCCTGCGCTCTCCCTTCATCGACCAAAACGCTCAACGCACATTTCTGGTACAAAGTTCAACACAGACATACATACATACATACATGTTTTACATAAACAAGATACTATTGCGGCTGTTGGATCAGCTGTTATTACACAGGGTGGCTGATGAATGTTGCTCTAATGATAGTTTTCCTATGCAACGAATCAAATACTTTATAATTAAAGCGTGTACATGTATAAACTATGAAAAAATTCTTTAAAAATTGGTTTGGTTGTTGTTGTTAAATTAAAGTTACATTTTGGCCGTTTGTTGTATAAAACAAAATGATTTTTCCAACAAAAGCAGTCATGCATGCATGTATTTCTTATACACAATACATACGCAATATACAGCAGAAGTAACAGGTATGTAACATACTTTTGGGGGTTTTCTTTAAAAGTAAAATCACGTAGGAAAGCCATTTTTGAGCATGTCCGACCCCCCTTCAGAATTGATCTTCCGATCAATTGACATACGAATTTCATTTATTCTAAAATGTCAGAGAAAAAGTCATGTAAAAAGTGGATAGCGGGTGTTTTTTTGCTTGCTGCTTCCATGGGGCTTGTCACGTCGTGATCGGGAGAGTCCTGCCGGACATCCACACCGTCACGATTTTCGTGGGTGTTGCACACATCCACTACCACCACCAATCTAATATACCCCTATATGCACTCTTCATCTATAAGGGTCTATTAGAGCAGCAGACACTGGCAGCCATGCTGTTTCACAGTACGTACAACGGTACACTCGAACACAGTTTTGTGTGGCCTATAAGCTGCTCCATCGCAACAATCGGCACGTCCTGATCCAAAAAAAGGCAAATGGCGGGAAAACAAGCTTTTAAGCAGTTTCCCGCCTCTCTGACATAACATTGCCTGAGCTTCAGGTCGCCATAACAAAATACAGTAAAATAAAAGAAAAACATATGTACATATGTATGTATGTATGTACATATGTATGTATGTATATACTTACTAGCTGTTGTGGGTACGAACGTATCTGTGGACTGAACCACAAGCGCAATATCAATATATGTATGTAATGTGTGTGCGAGTACGAATTTCCACCATCCATGCGCTGTATACATACATATGTACATATGTATGTAATGTAAATACATACTTTTATGTAGCACTGTGTGTTGCTTGGTTTGTGGCATGCCACTGGGCCTGCATCATTTTCAGTCACGTCACTCGTACTAAGCTTTTCCAGTTGTAAACATCGTTTCCAATGGTTGGCCGGCTTTAGTTTTCTTTCGCAAGCCACAGGGAAAGTTTCGGCCGCTGATTGAATTGCGGTTGTTGTTACTATTTAGTTTTGTTTCGGAACTTCCCATTGAGATAATAATTACAATTGCTTTTTTGGCAAAAGTTTGCGAAGGCCACTTGTTGCTCGACCTGGACCTGTGGCTGCTTTTTTGTGGCTTCCAAGGGGTGAAACCTCATTACCATGGACTATAAAAGCTGGAAGCAGTTTTTGGTGAATAATAACCTGTAAGTAGTAGACACAGCAGCACAGTAGTAAACAAAATGTATCGCTACAAGTTCGTACGCTACAATGTTCCCCGGTAAAAGTAAAGAAGGGCCAGAAGTAAAACCGGTTTTAGTCCCTGGCAATCGTTGAAATCTCCGTGATTTGAAAACATCAACGCGTTTTCGCTATTTCCACGGTACGAATCGAATTTGACGTCTGTGGAAATACCTATGTATGTACATCTGTATATGAGGTTTGCATAACTGGAAACGCCTGCACCCATTTCTAGTAAACTGTCTTCGAGCGAAATTCAGAAAACTAGTCAAGAAAAAAACCAAGTAAATTGTGGCATGCGCTTGGGATAATGCCTCCCATATTAACACTACATATGTATGTATGTACATATATACCTCTTTTCACTTCGAAGTCGACAAAATCCACCAAACCGGTTTTACTTTGCTAAATTTTCCGATGCAACTCTCTTGCTAGTTTGCTGCAGCTAGTAAGCTATTAGTCTCAGATATTTGGCTTTCAGAACAGTTTGCCAGCCAAGGCCGCTCCTCACAAAACTGAAACGATGTCAAGATGCGATTTTGTTTTGAACAGCAGATAGTGAATAGTTAAAAAAAAAAAAACCCAAAAAAATGGGGAATATTCGTATACACAGTTAACTGTGGTTGAGCCAATGGAACTCATCATCATCAATGTGTGGTGGTACTCTGTTTTTGCTCTGGTAAAGACCCTGGTATTGCAGTTCTATTGGACCGATTAGGTGCCCCTGTCGATATTTCTTATCGCCTGCCGATACATGGTATCCAACTGTAGACTTCAAACACATAATTGTGTTTTCCGGCACATCATAAAAGGTTTCAAAGTACAAGGTACATTATCAACTGAACGAAACCTGCTATCAGAAAGATACTGGCCAAGCTTTTCGAAGCAGGCGATATGTACGTCAATGCAATCAGTTCATGAGTCATAGTTTTTCCAAAGCCATGAACTTGTAATTTAACTAATTAAATACCCGATTTCATTATCAGCACAAATGTGGTTCCTAGTTAAGAAAGAATTTTCAATTCATTATATTACAAGGCCTGGCCGCTAAGCATACATTTAGTATATACATACATATATGTACATACATACATATGTAAATAGTAGATGTCATTAAATATTTCCGTAATTGAATAGGTATCGATGATATCCAAATGAAGTAACCCAGCGGAATCTGAATTTCCCAGAGAACTCTAATAGAATGATTAGGAATTCTTCTGGGGAGCAGAGCCGCGCGCTGAGAATACCCCAACTGACACTCTCTCACCGCTCACACACACAGGCACCCATTTTGGCGCTCGCTAGAATGTGAACAAGAACGGGGGGCACTAGTGCCATCACGCTCAGACGCATAGAAGTAGCTACCTCAGCTGCTCAGCTGCTCTGCTACTCAGCTGTTGCTCTTTGTGTGTGTTTCAAGTATACTCTCTGCCTGGCGGCAGTGGGCAATAATTTCTGGCTTCGTTCCACTGCCACAACTGGGGCCTGCTCATTCACGATCAACCCGCGAGCGAGTGAAGTTAAAAAATCCGAGAAGCGGGAGCGCCGTTTTGTACAGACGGGTGGAAATATTTTCTCAGAGCAGACCACACGGTGGTGGTTTAATCGGGAACGGGAACGAAAAGGGCAGAAGGGGAACAACAACAAAAATACCCGGTGCAATATTGCTGCCAGGGCAGTGAACGAATCGAGCGCTGTGTCAAAGTTTCTAAATAAGAATACATACACAGAATACAATAGTGGTTGCATTTTGGTTTTTCAACCCCATATCTTATTGACTGATTGATTGACAAGATGACTAAGAGCGATAATGCAAATCTTTTGAACGACAACAGGCTGGGTACTGGAGGAGCAGCACAGCTGAAAGCCCAGATTGTGCCTGCCCAACCGAAGACCCTCCAGCACTTGCCCAAGCGACCGGCAGTGGACTTGGCATTCCACAACCTGACATACCGCGTCAAGGAAGGAAACCGCAGCAGTAAGTATAGTATGAAAATCTATCTGGAAAATGCAAACATACCTATTTACATAAGTATAGGTTTCCACACCTTTACCCCACAAGAACAGAGTGAGCAGAGAACATGAGCATGAACTGGACGCGCCTGCTCATTCTCATTCTCATCGTTTTCGCTTTCTTTGTGGATTCTCTTGGTCTATGAAAGGCAAGGCCTTCTCGCACATACGAATACTGTGGTACTGTGATTATACATATGTATATTTTCTTGAATGTAAGTTCCATCTTCGGAGCGGATTGTTGCTATTACGCACTACGCGCCGTATCCCCCCCAACTTTAGCAAGTTTTACTTGTTTGCTTTAGCTGCGCTTCGGCTTCGTGCGCGTTTCTGGTTTCTGGTTTCTTTGTTCTCGCAGCGTCATATCAGCGGTTGTCTGTGGCGGCGTTGCCACCCTGAGTAAAGAACTTGGGGTACGTACGCTGTAAGCTTATAGGTTTGATTTCCTAATTACACAAGTATCGCCAGTGACTAGTGGCCAAAGGGCACAGTACTGCCCGATAAGCCGTTGACCGATACATATGTACATATGTACGTTAAATCCACAATAGTCGCTAGAGTTAGCTTACTGTTAATGCCCACACAAACGCTTTTTCCTATTGGGAGAGTCAACAAGTTGATTTGATACCCGATGTCCGCATCAAGAATGCGAACCATGTACTTCTCTCTACGAGTATATGTATGTGTGTACATATATGTACATATGTATGCATGAACGATTGTTTTTCGTATGTATCCGCAGCTAAACATGGGTGGAGCAGAGTGGGGGGACTTCGATTCGGATCTGGCGCTGGCGCTGGCGCAACTAGTCTGCTATTAATGAGCAAAAAGCATTCTATGCCAGTCCCTATTCTCTGTGTATTTGTTTGTAGCGGCGTCAGTAAAAGTACGAGTGTGTGCTTGTTGAGTTAGCACAGCGATTAGGTTTTATTCATAGACGGATAGATATGAAAGAAGGTTTGGGGTTTAACTCCATTCAGAGCACATAAATTGCTATCCAAAGCATGTGTAATCAATGGTATACATATGTACATATAATCGTGTGTATGTATATATGTATGTACATATGACTGTCATATCTGTGGGTGTGCCCCTGTGAGTACCTGTTCACTTAATGTGACGAATGCCATGTTTCCCTCCCATATGTGCATTTTGAATAAGTAATGATGGGCTAGCGATATTTCCAATAATTGGGTATTCATATGGGCACAGCACAGCTGCTTTGTTCTCAGAAATCCGCAAATCAATACAATTCTCATATCCAACTCCAGTTATGGGGTAGCTACAAACCAAGACATTCACTTCTTTACCGCTCGATATGCACTTAAAATTATGCAAGGACAACAACTTCAACGCTGAAGTCTATAGATGCCATGCATCCCATACAATTTTAAATAGCTGCCAAAGCCTGTTTAAGCTTTAGCTTAAGGTCGATCGGAGTCAGTAGCGCAGTTGCCCATGTATGTGCATCAACTTCCACAAAGTACAAAGGTAATTGAAAGCGCCAGCAAGCTGAACTTTGCACAGCCGCAAACTGTTAAGTCTGATGCGAATGACAGTCATCAGTGACGAGACACAAAGGTCGGCAATACGATTCAATCGAGTCAGTAAGAATATGTACATATACATATGTACATATACTCCTATGTACCTACAGTTGGAATAGTAAAATTGCACATGAAAATGTACGAGTATATGTATGTATGTCTCTTCTTAAGGCAAAAGATTTGCAGATGGCACGCCACTTTCAGAGACGTGCTAAGTTTTTAGGCTAATAATGAATACAAAGTAAAGTGGCGATGAAGCAACCGCCGCCGCTGTTCGCATTCGGGTTACGAGATTTTTAAGTACAAAATTGTGCAGGTACCTGCAAATGTTCTCAAAAGGCCATTCCAGATATTTATTTTAAGTGTTCACCTTGAAGCGGCTGCACTTGCTTGTCCAATTAAAAACATCTACAAGCTAGATTCCCTCCTTTAGATACACCTAACAACGACTGAAATGCCCTTGGAGGTTTCTTCTGCGCACACATTTTTGGCCAACTTAGTGACTGCTCAGGGAACAAGTATCTGTGGAACAAAAAGTGTACAACTCTGAATCGGCCTTAGCGTTTGGACTAAAGATTGTCAGGCGTAGCGCACTTCAGTCGAGCATCAGGCCCAGTCACTTTTGGGGCGGTTACAGCTGTAGTGACAAGACAGCGGCAGCTGCAATATGCGAAACATTGCGTATACGCAAAAGTTTGTGGCTGCGCTAGTATGCGGCTTGCCAGTCTGTCAGTTGAGGTTCACTGCCAGCTTTGCAATCAAGCAAGCTGTAGTAAGATGTCGTCAGCACAAACAACTAAATTAAACCATTACAACCTATGTACGTATGCACAAGCTTCGTACAATGAACGTAAGAGCGAAACTATAGGTCACGGTAACTGACTAGTAACAAGTCTGCGTTATGACACGCCTAAATTGGACTGTTTTGTAATGGCTAGTTAATAAAACAGCTTTTAAGTTAGTTGTTTCTACCAATACCCCAATACCCCACCGGACCCGAATCACTATGAATGAAAATCTCCGCATGCGTAGTCTGTTACGATCGCGTCAATGACAAAAGATCCACCACCTGACTGCCGAACAAATGGTCGACATATCCATCTTTGGCGAAGATTCGTAGCCGGCAATTGCGAATAGCCGCGCGTGCCCCAGAGCAAACTGGTTTATTAGCATTTCCCAGATGTTGTAGTTTCTATTTGATTCATATAGTGTATAGTGTATATAAGGCACTTCCGCATCTGATCGTTCATCTAAGATGTTTTTATTTTAAAAGAATAATAAAATATGTGATTCTTTGGCCGATCGTTTCAAACACACAAGAAAATGGTATTGAAGCATCCACAATCTGTACGTATAGCAATTAAATGGGCATAAGTGGCAAAAAAAAACTTAAAGGACCATCTGAAATTCCTTAAGGGATCTCCGGAATCGTTGGCAGTCAACGCATGTAATGCTTTAGACACAGCTCTATTGTCTGCATTCACCGCTCAGACGCCGTTCACATGGAGGTGGAGATGGAAGACAACAAAGCTCTCACGCAGAGGCCAATGACCGAGCAATACTATTTGAATGTCTGTCTCTCGTATTTTGTTTGCTTATTGACTTCACTTCACACTTGATCGTCCGATGACATTTGATAGTTGATAGCCATAGTTAAGTGGTGGCACTTGGTTCAATAGCGTAAGATTAATCAAGAAGGCGACAATTTTTAGGCCTGATCAAAGACTTCCCCAAACACTGATTTCCTATCTTGTAATTACAGATGCCAAAACCATTCTGAAGGGCGTCAGCGGGCGCCTGCGGTCTGGAGAGCTCACAGCCATCATGGGACCATCCGGCGCTGGCAAGAGTACGCTGCTCAATATTTTGTCTGGCTACAAGTAAGTTTGGCTTTGTCTGATGCTGATAATTTGCATTCACAACAAGTTGCTGGTAGAGGGGAGCTAGAGGGGGAATCATACATATGTACATACATATTTACGTATGCGTGACCTTGTGGAATCACACCGAATATACGGCATACGGTGCCTGTTGCGCCGTGCTAGTACTATTGCGAGTATATGTATGTATTTATTAGCCAGCCCTGTATTATCAGCAATATAAAGCAATATGTGCGACTTGATAAGTACACTGCCTCGCAGAGAGCTTGAACCGCCGACCTTTTTGCAACTCTGCACGAGCACATGAATTGGTTCTTAATATTATATAATTTATGCACAGCGGGCACGGAATCCATCCTCATCCGACTTCCCTTCCAAAGTTATTATCTTTATTCGTTTATTGAAAACGTTGAAGTTTTGCTGTGCGGCATAATAATCATAAACATTTCAAATTAACTTGCTTAGTTGTTACTGTTGTTACTAGGAGCTAGGCAGGCTAGGTGTTGCTCGCCATGAATCGATATGAGAATTAGATGTTGACTGAATCGCAGGAAGCCGATTTTTGTCATGCCATGTATGTACATACATTCATACAAACATATGTATATACATATATGTGTGTTATCAGCGCTTCGCTTTGCTTGTGTTTTATTAGTTTAAATACTTGTGTGGGAAAGCGCTACTAGTTTGCTGAACTTTGGACCCAACCTCTTTGCGCAACAGTTCTCCAATCGCGTGCACATATGTATGTATGTGTACACGCATATGTACATACAAACTTATACTTTTGTAGATGATATAAGTGTACACACAAAAAAATATTCACAGTAAAAATAGCGTTCTGATTAAGTGCAATTAGCTGTGTTCAAAATTCAATGATAATCACTGAAGCAACTGTTTCCACGGAGTTAATAAAAATGGTATGCATATGCATTTAACGATCATTAGATAGAAACTTAAGATTTTCTCGATTGCCATGATCAGAACTTGTCGTCGGATAGGATAGGCAACACCAAATCTATGGAGTCCTTAAATACGGTTTCCTTTTTTCCTGCAGAACATCGAGCATCGAAGGAAGCGTCACCATGAACGGCGCCGAACGCAACCTGAGTGCTTTCCGCAAGTTATCCGCCTACATAATGCAGGATAATCAGCTGCACGGAAATCTCACCGTGCAGGAAGCGATGACAGTGGCAACGAATCTAAAGCTCAGCAAAAAGTTCACAAAGCCTGAGAAAAATTCAATGGTAAGTAATTCGATCGAAGTACAGACAGCCAGCCAGCCACATACGAGTATGTGCAGACATCACACTCATTAGACAATTGGACAAGCTACATCAAAGTTCCAGACTTCGATGTCTGTAGACGTATTCTCGACGCAAATTTTTAGCTTAATAGAACCAGTTTTTGGCAAATTATAACCCAATAATTGTAGATGACATTATGGAAGTCTGCTTAGCCTATTTAAAAAACAACATGCAAGTCATGGCGGCCAGATAAAAATAAAACTTAATGAAAGGGAACACAAGGAAATTCCACAGCGCTAATAAGTCAAATGTCTCTTTCAGATCGATGACATTTTGCTGACACTGAGCCTGAGCGAGCACCGCAACACGATGACTCGCAATCTGTCAGGCGGCCAGAAGAAGCGTCTATCCATTGCCTTGGAGCTGGTCAGCAATCCGCCCATCATGTTCTTCGACGAACCCACCTCCGGCCTGGACAGTTCGACCTGTTTCCAGTGCATTCATCTCCTGAAAATGCTGGCAGCAGGCGGACGCACAGTTATCTGCACCATCCACCAGCCTTCCGCTCGTCTGTTCGAGATGTTCGATCAGTTATACACTCTCGCGGACGGACAATGTGTCTACCAGGGCAGCACCAAGCAGCTGGTGCCCTTCCTCTCCACACTGAACTTGGAGTGCCCCAGTTACCACAATCCGGCAAGCTATGTCATAGAGGTTTCTTGCGGGGAGCATGGCGATCACACTCGCAAACTGGTGGAGGCAATCGACAATGGCAAGAGGGACATCCGATCCTCTGCGGACTACGCTGGACTAAAGGCCCGCAATGATCTAGTGAAGGTACAAAATCTTAAGGCCATCCTAGATAAGAACGATGCCTCAAATGTCAGCGGAAGCAAGTACGAGGACAACCTGACCTTAAACAATGGTTTGCTAAACGGCATGGTAAACGATATTGTGAAGAATACCAACTCTGACACAGCCGTGGTCAGTACCAATGAGAAAGGCGACGCCATGATTGACGTTGAGAAGACGGACAACTGTACAACGGCTTTGCTCTCGGAGGAGATTACATCGCCGGAGCGGTACCCGACGTCACAGTTCCATCAGTTCTGGGTGGTGCTCAAGCGAACGCTGCTTTTCAGCTATCGCGACTGGGTAAGTTTGGCGCCTGCGCCGTATTTAGAGAATCAATAACTGATGTAATAATAATAATGTTTTGTGAACTCATTCTTATAGACGCTTATGTATCTGCGATTGTTTGCCCACCTTTTGGTTGGTTTTCTGATTGGAGCCCTCTACTACGACATTGGCAATGATGGGGCCAAGGTGCTTAGCAACCTGGGTTTCTTATTCTTCAACATGTTGTTCCTTATGTACACCTCAATGACCATAACGATTCTATCATGTAAGTGATTTAACAACCAACAATCCATATTATGTACTCAAATATCAAATCATATACGAACTTTTTAGTCCCACTTGAGATGCCCGTGCTGTTAAAGGAGAACTTTAATCGCTGGTATTCATTGAAATCCTACTATTTGGCTATATCAGTGGCCGATCTACCATTTCAAGTGAGTTTTGTTAAGCTCTATAAATGAATCATAGAACGAATATTTATCTTCTCTTTGTAACAGGCCATTTTCTGTGTTATCTACGTATCCATCGTCTATTACTTCACCTCGCAGCCGTGGGAACTGTTCCGGTTCTCGATGTTCCTGTCGGCTTGCCTGCTCATCTCCTTCGTCGCACAGTCTGTCGGTCTGGTAGTTGGCGCTGCCATGAATGTGCAGAACGGAGTCTTCCTTGCCCCGGTTATGTCCGTTCCATTCCTGCTGTTCTCCGGTTTCTTCGTCTCCTTCGACGCCATACCAGTGTACTTAAGGTGGATCACATACCTATCTTACATCCGCTACGGCTTCGAGGGCACCGCACTAGCCACCTACGGCTATGAGCGAGAGAAGCTGCGATGCTTCCAGACCTATTGCCATTTTAAGTCCCCCATTACGACGCTGGAGGAGCTGGACATGGTGAATGCGAACTTTACGCTGGACATTGTGGCCCTTGTCGTGATCTTCGTGGTGCTGCGTATTTCCGCGTACCTGTTCTTGCGCTGGAAGCTGAAGACTGTACGCTAGGTTTTCGTTAAATTAAATATTGTTTTCGGTTCTAAAAGCTTTCTATGTACCTAATACCTATTTAGTTAACAACAAAGCGTTCTGGGTTCTTAATTTTTAATCATTGTACATTTTATTTTTGCCTAGTTTTTAGTTGCGAAATTCATAATCTAAGTGATACACGCTTTATTCCAGCCCCAGATGTAGCAAAAGATACAAATTGATCAAACTAAATCACATTGAACAAACCACAATTAAGGAGTAAGCAAATATAGGGCTATAAGTAAGAAAAACATCTAATAACACTAATTTGCCAAAACCAAAATAATATTAAAATATATTTTCATGTGACCTTTGAAATGCGTACAAGCAAGGAAAATTATTATATGTTAACGTCTGTGAATAAAAATATTTTTTATACACCATGTATGATCATACATATGTATGTACACTTGCACATGTATTTCAAACAAAAAGAACCTTGCATTCTGTGCAAATTTGTATTCAAGATGCATTACGCCTTTGTGTAATTATTTTATACCAATTTTTAATACAGGTTTCAGATTAATTCGCATGGTATTTAAGTGCAAAGCATATTTTGTAATCAGATTTATATTTATAGTTCATTCGTGGAGGAAATAAAGAAATGTTGTACAAAAAACTCTTGATTTCGTTTACTCCAGGAACCAGCTCATTTGATCATCCGATCTGATCAATGCTAACGACTTGACTATATCGACTGATCATATGCATAGGGATGTCATATTGAATCTGATATAGAATATACATATGTATACCTATTCTTCATTGCGTCGAAAATACTTATGTACATACATATATGTCAATCTATTTTGTAATAAGTGGGTTTATAATGATTGGCAAGGACCAAAGTTTGATCACTATATTTCGTGAAATGGAGTCAAGTCGGAGTCAAGGACCTGTTCTTCAGTTACGTGAGTACCCAGACTTTAAATCGCCCTTAAAATACCGATTACGGAAACGAGGTAAATTTTTTTGGAAAACTCATCGATGATCGGCCCATACCTGGCCGATATATAACGAATGCTAAATTTATATTTAAAGATTTGCAATGTCAGGACTATAGATTATATTCCGCCCAAAAGTATGTAATAATTTATTTATTTAGCTGGTATTGATCGCTACCTAGCATTTATGTAACTGCCATCCATTGGCCAAATAGTTCAAATTAAATTGAATGGATAGGCCACAAGAGATAAAGAATACCAATTGAAACTGCTGAGTTCTCCTTTTGAGAACTCATACGGGAAACATGTGATGTGCATTCCCTGCAAGCCGCTGCAATGAATTCTGCAATGATCATGCGGCAAAGGGTCACTATCATTTTGCTAAGCCACAGCAAATGATATTCCAATTCCATTACCTCTCTCAGCACACTTCTATTATGTTTAAGAGGGACCATAGAGGGGACTATCCGAATGTGAATAGTGAATTCCACTTAGGAATGGCCATTGATAATTGTTTACCCGATGTTGCACAGGTTATTTTTAGAAGATGACTATAAATGTAGTATGTGTATCCTGCTGTTACGAAAACCAGAGCCTGCCCAACAAGTTTGCCAAACGTTGCTGCTGCAGAAGATGAAAAATCTTTCGGTCTTTGCCTATAAGTGTTCTTTCCACTTTTCTTTGTCTGTTGTGGGCTGCGAGCTGTGCAATCTGTTAGGGGCTGCCACTCTTCCTTCATTTGCTTTTAGTACATTTTCGGTCTTTGGTGCAACAAGTCGTCGCTGCTGCCAGTTTCGTTGTTGTTGTGGACTCTTAGTTTCCCACCATCCATGCCACCCGTAACCAGCTGCCTCTACCAGGCGAAAGAGAGTGGAAAGACAACGCGAGCCGCAACAACAAAAAGAAAGTGGAGTAAGTGCAATGGAGCTCTATGACTCTCCTCCCCTCTCCGATTGTGGTGAAGGCTAGGGCCAGTGAGCGGTGCATTTACGCAGCTGTAAAGTCATAATAATACCCACCAGCAGCAATATCTAAGTGCGTTCGTTGAACCTGAAAGTCGGCATGCGAGAGAATGTGATTGTGTATGTGTATAGGTACATCATATACATATGTATGTATGTATGCATGAACAAAAATATGATAGAAAATATTTCCAGCCGACGATTCTGGCTGGCATATACAATCAGTAGGTACTGTTTAATCGATTGTTGGGTCAACTAAGGGAATCATTATGATCTACCGTTCTGATAACGTCAGAAAACCATTATATAAAAGCTGAAAAGTCAACTGATTACACTCGGGATTATCTCGAAAGAAATATAGCCACAACGTATCCGGTTGGAGTCGGCGATAACACTGTGATAGATGTCAGAATCCTCTAGTAGCGCTTCTCGTAGCGCCAATGTTGACACTCGCGTACGTCAGACAAATGTGCTTCTGTGACACTAAATTACTGCTCGATCCCCGAATACTTATGCCCTGATAAATCTCGAACTTATGCATATAGTGATCATAATGGTGTGGTGAAATTAATCGCATCTTCATAGATACATATGTATGTATGTACATATGTACATATGTATATTATTCGTCAGTAGAAATTATAATTTTTAATCATACATAAATACATACATACATACATACATACATATGTATGTATGTACATATATCGCACAGTCAAAGCAAAGTTCAATATTCCCCGCTTCAATGCATTTGCATGCGCCATTACTCACATAAAAAAGACAAAATACGGAACAAAGAACCTATTGGCACGTCGCCTCTCGCATACCCTATACAAGGCACCTCTTCCAAACTAATGGATATATTTATAAAGAGTATTGGGGAAAATGTATAGGGGATACATGGTATATGGGGTATATACCAAAATCGAACCTCTCAAACGTATACATTACGATAAAAAGGGCGTATAAGTAAGTTCACTGGTCACGTCAGGCACCCTGCTCCCGCCGACTTCAGTTCCTATTTTGTATTCATACTCGTACACTGCTTCGAAAGACTTTCTACGAACAAAGCCAAGTGCAGCAGTTCAGAAACGAATGTATCATTTTGTATACATATGTATATTGAACGAACTTATACTTGCATGCACTAATGGGGGGAATTATATAGAGCATGCAATCAATGAGAGAGACAAGAAAAGATAAACAATGAAAAGTATTATACAGAACTATCAGCTGTCGCCCTCAAATATCAGTTGAATGAAGCTTCCGCTATAGCTGAAGCCTTGCTGTACATATGTATATACAAACTGATAACGTTCTCCACTCGTATTCGTATTCCCCACAGCTAATCATACTGTTGTGCAGTTACTGCAGTTGCAACTGCAACGGCAAGTTGAACTGGAAGTTGCCGCTCGCTTATCTGCGACTGCGGCTGGCACAGCGCAACGTGGTAGTTGCAAAATTCTGGACAAGTTTTGTTTGCTTGCCTCTACGGAGATTACTCACCAGCAAGCCGTGACACTTACTCTCCCCCACACACCCAGATAACCAGATGCGATCGGCATACAGTCAGCCGGCTGTTCAACCATCCAGTCAGTCAGTCACTCGGTCAGAATTCATGCTGCGGCCGCTAGTCGTTCCCGTACTACTTTCAATCAATTGAACATCTGAGTTTATTTTTCGAGCTGCGCTCTGGCACAGCACTCGCGCGTTCCCGCTCCAGCCTGTGAAATGAATTTGTTTAAAAAGTTCTTTGCTCAGTGCGAAATTGGTTTCCAGAACGAAAGCAGCGCGTTTTTCAGTCGTATCGAAGCGTAAGTAATTTAAATAAATTCTAATACTCACTTGTAGCGGAATGAAAGGTTTCGAATGCCCCCGGACCGTATCGCTAATTGGAATACTAATACTAAACGTCTTGAGACAACGTACAATCAGTGAATACTTTTGACAAACTGGTTTAAATATGTTTACTTATTTCCACATTGCCTGTGATTCTGACAACAAATTGATTCCCATTATACAAGTAAACCGAAAAAAAATACTGACCGAGTCGAGAGGGAGCAAAAAGCGCCGTCGAGGATCGCGAGAGGTTATCCCCCATGCTAGATACATGTGTGCATATGTACATATGTACATTCATATGTGTCTTCAAAATTTGTAAAATAACTCAATTAAATATTAAATGCTTACAGCAAAGTGACACTTCTCATTTACTTACAGCTCATTCTCATCCTACATTTTAGGGGCAATGACTTCATTCTAAACAACGGCATTAATTCTTAATTAAGGCGTTAACAGGAAATCAAGATGCAAACTGCCAGTAGCATCAAAGGCAGCACCAACTCACAAAATAGTTCGCTGCTGTACAGCAGCGACATCAATGCCATAAGCCTTGAACTACCCGAACATTCAGAGGATTTCCAATCTGTTACCGGATTAAAATATTTGCCAGCCTGGCCAGCAGTTAACCTACGGTTTACGGGACTAAATTGTGAAGTTCCAGACCGATGCAATGGTAAGTGAATGCGAGGGGTACTGACTCACTACAGCTAAGTAAATGCTAATGGACGTATCGTGTATAATATTGGATTATTAAGAATGATAATTGGGTACATTTTTCCCAAGTAATTGCACTGCATGTGCCACTACCCGATTATTTTGTGCGGCTAAAAATGCATACATTAAAAAACAATTATCGACGTCAATTCCATACTTATCTGATGAAAAAAATGACAGTGGCACATGCCATTTAACCACAATTCTATGGTATGCATATACCATACCATATCATACAGTCACTTTTAGTTCATCTACTATCACCTTTTACCGACCCGACGCGTCTTGCAGCCCAAAAGACGAAGAAGATTTTGCGGGAAGTGAATGGCGAATTTCGCTCTCATGAACTGACCGCTATTATGGGACCCTCAGGATCTGGCAAGACGACACTGTTAAACCTACTTGCGGGATTTAGGTGGGATTTATCAAGCTTTTCGCCTACCACTTACCACTTAAACTAAAATACTTTACGCAGGGTTGTCAACGATGTCGGCGAGATATTAGTCAACAATCATCCAAGGGACATGCGTATCTTCCGGAAAATGTCCCGATACATAATGCAGGTACATGGGCATTGCTGATGTGCAGTCCGGTCCATAATATTGACTTTATTCAAATTGCTTTTCAGACCGATGTTCTTGATCCGCAATTTACTGTGCTCGAAATGATGCTTCTGGCCACCCATCTGAAGTTGGGAAATGATCTAAGCTTAAAACAAAAGCTAGAAGTGGTGAGTACCATAAATATATCGAGTTTGTGGTTATTTAATGAATATTGTACAGATCGATGAGATTTTGGGAATGCTACGCTTAAAAAGATCAGAAAACACAAAGGCCCTAAGGCTGTCTGGAGGTGAACGAAAGCGCCTGTGCGTTGCACTGGAACTTGTCAATAATCCACCTGTCCTCTTCCTAGATGAGCCCACAACGTAAGTGCATAATAAGTATTTCAAATTCTGTAAATACTAATTGAAGCTCAAAAAGCGGTCTGGATGATCTGTCTAGCTCACAGTGTATGTCGCTATTGAAGATGTTGGCTGCCGGGGGGCGCACAGTGGTCTGCTCAATCCATACCCCGTCCGCCAAGATCTTTGATTTGATTGACAATGTGTATGTACTGGCCGAAGGTCAATGCGTTTACCAAGGAAGTGGGAGCAACATTGTACCCTACATGCAATATTTTGGACTGAGCTGTCCCATCACATACAACCCGGCTGACTTCATCATTGAGGTGGCCTGTCACGAATATGGCAATGATTACCAAGAGCCAATGGTCGAGGCCGTGTGCAACGGCAAGGTTGCGCGGTGGACTCCGGCAACAGACGATGGCAAAATCACACCCACCAAAACCGACACAACATCCGGCGCGTCGTCATTCTATGAAATGGAGCACTTTGATGAGGAAATCAACCCAAAACTATTACAATCAAAATCTAGCTGGTGGATGCAGTATAAGCTGCTGCTGACCCGAATGCTACTCCAAATGTGGCGAGACAAAGTAAGTGTCAAAGAGAAGAAATTAGCCGACAACCCGCATCTTATTTTCCTTAAATCCAGTCGTACATCAAATTAAAGTTCTATATGAACATAGTGCTAGCACTAATCGTGGGTGGCCTTTACGTTGGAGTGGGACGTCTGGCTTCCAAAGCGCTGTTTAACTTCGGATTTATGTTTACTATTGTAATAGCTTACTTGTACCTGCCAATGATGCCCGTACTGCTCTACTGTAAGTCATGTTCGTCTGTTACTTTCTCCCTATACAATATAATTTATATCTTTTGGCAAACAGTTCCATCGGAAATAAACCTGTTGAAGAGGGAATACTTTAACCAGTGGTACCGCCTGAGCTCCTACTACGCTGCAATGATATCTGCCAAATTACCATCGATGTTCGTACTGGCCGTCATTTATTTATCAATTGTGTACTTAATGTCCAGCCAGCCTCTGGAATGGTTCCGCTTTATGATGTTATTTACGATTGCCTTTCTTACGGCCCTAACTTCTGATAGTTTTGGCTTACTGATTTCAAGTAGACTAAGCTTGGTGGTAAGTTTCGTTTAATAGTTAAATACTTTACCTAGTCTTAACCACCCTTACACCTTTTTAGAATGGAATGTTCATGGGACCAGTGCTGGCTGTACCTCTGATCTTGCTGTCTATATATGGCATTGGCTACGGGAAAGACACATACATTTCCCCCATCATGCGATTCCTGATGTCTCTTAGCTATTTGCGCCATGGTATGGAGGGGCTAGTAGCAGCGCTTTATGACTACGGAAGGGGCGATACAATCTGCGAAGATACCGAAATGTTCTGCATGTTTAAGAAATCTCAGTTCTTGTTGATTTTTCTGGGCTTTGAAAACATGCACTATTTGTGGTCTGTCTTCTGCTTGTTTGGATTTTATATGCTCTTCACAGTCTCAGCGTACGTCATGATACGACAGCGACTGAAAAAATCGTCGTCCAACCCACTTTTCGCCTACGTCCTTCAGCTGTTAACTAAATACTTTAATTTTACTTCATATAATTACTAAGCACGGTGTTTATATACCAAGGAAAGGTAGGTGCCGGTACCCTAAACGTAGTTTTATCCGAGATTCTAGTTTTTCTCAAAATATTTTCATCTTGAAATGCCATAAGTAAGCTGTTGCGTCATGCTGTGACAGATTTTATTACATTACGTTGATTATAGAATAGATCTATTGTACGGCCGAGCTGTTGAGTGATATATCAGATACTTCCAAATAAGTATGAACATAAGAAATAATGTGTGTATTGATTTCCGATTACATTAATGAATTTACCAACATTTCCAAATAAAGACCCACGGTAAACACTGAAAATAAGAGAGATGAATTGTGTATTAAATTTATTGCAATGATCATTGTTTTCTGAAAGTTTCACGTATTGTACATAAAAATAAACTATTGCAAAGAGTCTTTTGGCGCATATTTAATTATTTTTACTTTCGATTAGTTGCCTGTTTATTTTATCTGCTTATTGCGGTGATTCGTATGTATTATATTGTTACAATTAAAATACCCATATGTGCATGTGGGTCATTCGTTTGGATCTTTAATATATTTTTGTAAAGGAAAATACATTATCTTATTGTTGGGTACAGAAATACAAGAACAGTGTGTAATATACATACAATCATGTTGCTTAAAAATTTTTGGGCAAACGCACACAACGCACAATCGACAACATATAGTGGCGCAATAATAAAGATACAAAAATATGTGTACAATTTAAACATAATAAATGTGTTTAATTTCTAGGCAAAGCATATCCAAGATTTTATACAATTTCAAAAAGGCCAACTGAACTAGATTGCCGGTTAAAAAAGGGTCGGGTGGGTATGGCTGGCTACTTTTTTTGTGATAACAGATCTGAGCGAGAAATCTATACTATGTATATGTATACCTTAAGCTCATAAATTTTAGGGGAGCTCTCTATTAAGTAAATATAGGCGGATAGTATGACAACTACAACTTATGCTGTGTGAGAAGTCCTTTCACAGACATCGAATTGGTTTAAATTAAATAGCGTAGAGCGCGGATACAGTAAGAAATAAAAGCCCAAGAGAGGTTGGTCGCAGGCAGATGCAACCTGCTTCGCTGACTTTTCACTTTTAAAAACAAACTAAAAATTACGTTGCTGTTGCTGTTGCTATTGATGGCTTCAACCTTTTAGCACAGGGTGACGGCGGCAACGGTTTGTCAGCGTCTAGTCAGTTGATCTCCAAATGCTTTGCCTCCTCCCAAGAGAATCCGTCGCGTCCAAAGTGACCGTATGTGCTAGTGCGCTGGTAAATCGGCTGACGTAGGTTCAAGTCCCTGTAACAAAACATATAAATATAAATGAGGTGTGTACATAATTAGCCTGCGACTCAGTTTCCACTTACTTCACAATCTTGCCGGGCCTAAGGTCAAAGTTGCGTTTGATAATCTCCAGCAGTTCCTTTTGTGATTTATGGGAAGTACCGTAGTCAAACACAGTGATAGACAGGGGCTCGGCCAAGCCAATGGCGTACGAGACCTGAACTAGGCAACGCTTGCAGAGACCAGCCTTTACCAAGGATTTGGCAACCCAGCGTGCAGCGTACGCCGCAGATCTGTCAACCTTGGTAAAATCCTTGCCGGAGAAGGCACCACCGCCATGTGCACCCCAGCCTCCATAGGTATCCACTATGATTTTGCGGCCCGTAAGACCAGCGTCACCCATCGGACCACCAATAACGAAGAGTCCGCACGGATTGATGTGGACAATGGTGTTGGCATCAAAGTATTTGGCGGGAATGACAACTTTCACAACTTTCTCCATAACCTCCGAACGCAGAGTTTCCAACGAAATCTTCTCCGAGTGTTGCATGGATACAACGATAGTATGAACGCGCTTGGGCACTGCCGAACCCTGGTTGAAGAGATACTCGCAGGTTACTTGAGTCTTGGAGTCAGGGCGAGCCCACCAGAAGACGTCCGAACGGCGCAGCTCAGCAATCTTTTCGTTGAGCTTGTGGGCCAACACGACGGTGAGAGGCATACATTCCTCGGTCTCATCGGTAGCATATCCAAACATGATTCCCTGAAAATATTATAAAGATCGCTTAAGTATTGCTCTTTATCAAACGCCATTATATTACGCCAAACAAAAGCAACACAAACCAAAAAGCCTTACCCGATTATAAGTAGAATAAGTAAAATGCATTAAGGTTAAGGATTAGTAGGGGATGATGATTCAAGCAACAAGTTTTAAGAGTTAGATATTGGGATTGGGGTGTCGAGTAGCTGTAACTAGTAGCAAAAGTAATAGTCAGATAGTGTTTGTGTATATATGTACATATATGTAAGAATAAGAGAATATACATATGTATGTATGTTTATGGATATTAAGCAGTAGTGTGTGCCGTGGTTTTGCGCATTTGTTATTTGAAACAAAAGCCTAAGCTGAACAACAGAATAAAAAGGCCAAATCAGATATATCAGATAATTTGCTGATCGAGCAACGATCGAATTTTTTGGCTTCAAATAACAAGCGATGCGGTGAAGTGCATGGGGTGGGCCAACGTTGCGATGTTGCGTCGTTGAAACTTGATAAAATTTGGTACAGTAATAGCAATAGAAAAACTACAAATTATTTCAAAAGTAATCGCAACACAGATAAACTCTTTCGATTATTTACGCAAATGTATAGAAAACAATAAATATGTGCAACATCAAATTGTATTAGTGGCGGTAAGCCCCTTTCCAACAGAGTTATGATACCGCTCAATCCAAAACCACCGATAAAACAGATATGCTGACCCGCAACCAAATGATAAACATGAAAAATATCTTGAGGCGCAACTCTTTGGAAAGGGCATACGATCCTCGGCCTGCCGAGTATGCCATTACTTTACTGTTTACTGTTTCTAATCCACACCTGATCTCCGGCACCGATTTCTTCCTCAGGACGATTGACATGCACGCCAGCAGCAATTTCGGGAGATTGTTGGTCCAATGCCAAAAGCACGTTGCACGTTTTAAAATCGAAACCTTTGAGTTTTGAAAATCGTTTGCAAAATGGATAATATCGTATAAGATGGGATATTGGTTTTTATCGTGTTTTTTTGTACACATGAAACGAGAGAGAAAGAATAAAAGAAAATAGCGCAGCAATATTGCACACACACAGGGAAAATGTCTTTAAGTAATGTATAACAAATGATTTTATTCACCCTATTATTCTAGTTTATATGTAAGTAAAATGTTTATAATTAGTTCAAGATGTGCGTAATCGTAGCCATTGCCGAATCTTAAACAAATAAATCCACAGCAATGAGCATTTTACTGAAATTTGATTTCTAGTCGTTGCACCTGTGTCTAGGAAACCATACCTGTAGTCATCTATGATTAGGAAAACTGCAGGTAAGTTGCTTAATAATGAGTCGCATGAATTTTTGTATTTCTGTTGGCATATGGGTTCTTGAGGAACGCTTTCGTGAAGGCTCTACATCGGGATGCCTATGAATGGTTTTGGTAGAATGCGGATTTATGTCGTTAGAATACCCGAAGTGTAACTGAGGTGATTGTATGCAATGATTTGAGCCCACTAAATGGTTTCTTTTTTTTTGCTCGAGGTTTCCCATTGTAGAGTTAACATGTAACATTCTCTGTCTTAAGTTGATAGATATTAATCCAAACTATTTATATGGGTATATTTATGGCAATGCAATGGGATCAGTGATCCAATATTAATGTTGAACTGAAATCAGCTTTCTTCCTGGCAATTGTGTTGTAACCTCACGATATGAAAGTGACATTGAATAGGATATTCTCTAGCTGACTACTCTCGGTTCAGTGAAATGAGACTGTGGTTGGCCTGCGAGCGAGCAAAGTGAATGGAAGAAATATACGATTTAAGAGGAACATTGAACAAAATTTAAACGTAACGAACAAACGCACACACTTTTCCGCATCACTTAGTGCTTAGGCGGTAGTAGGAGAACGGATAATCTTTGCTGTACCTGGTCACCAGCGCCGACGTCGTCTTCTTCGCGGTTGATGTGGACACCGTTGGCAATGTCTGGGGACTGTTGTTCAATGGCGACAAGCAGATTTAGGGTCTTCCAATCGAAACCTTTTTAATTTTGATTTGATTTTGGTTTAAGTTATACTGTCTTTTCATGTGTGCAACGGTAAACGCCTGAAATCCCACCCACAAATTTTCTTTCTGTATTCTATTGTAGACCTATTCAAACTTACCCTTGGAGGAGTCATCGTAGCCAATATGCTGGACTGTCTCACGTACAACCTTCTGGTAATCGACGACGGCCTTTGATGTGATCTCCCCGCAGAGCAGAATCATGCCCGTTTTTGCAACAGTTTCTAAAATGAAAGACAGATTAATTTTTGTTTCAAAGACAGGCGGCGACAGCAAGTCAAGCAACTCAAGTGGGTCCAAGGCTTCCCAATGCCCTTTATGGATTGAAAAAAATTTGTTTATTTGTCAACGGTACAGCATTGGGCAATAAGAATTACACACGCGTCGATTGTTGAGCCATTGTTTACTTTATAGACGCGTTTATTTACTGATGGGCACTTCAGACAACAACAAATTGGCCTATCTTGCTTTCAGCTAGCTAATATTACTCTTCAGAGCTCCTAACTTTAAGAGTCACACAGAGGGGATTCAAGCTTTGTGGCCGACAGTGTAGTTGCTTGATGCTTTCTTTTTGTAATTTACCACATGCTACTTTGGCGTTAGGATCCTGCTTGAGATGTGCATCCAAGATAGCATCGCTGATTTGATCGCACATTTTGTCTGTAAAAAAGAGAAGAAAGTCAGATCATGATTTGATATGAAAATTTGTATCGGAAAACAGAACTGCCGTGAACTATGGGAGGGAGAGGATGGGGGAAGAGCGAGTGTGCCAAATAGTTGCCAGATATGCGCTTTCCCCCGACATTTGTCGCCGCCCAGATACGACAGCAAAAATTGCTGGGCCATGCAGTTTATTTTCAATTTCAGTGTGCGATTGGCGGCGAAATTCAATGCCACTTTATATGCCAATGTCTATAACTCAGAACACAAGCCCCACGATGCCGAATGCCGCTGTACAAAGAAAAGATTAAAGCAAACAAAAAATGCATACCCACATGAGATCCTCGGATTCATATAACACAGCCACAACTGACACCAGTCGCGTTACCAGCGCTTCGAGTCGCAACACGCTTGCGAAATGGGAGCTTTTCGGCAGGTTTCATTGGAAATAGCGTTATTGAACTCCAATCTTGCGTCAGCAATGGGGGTTCAACAGTTTTCCGCTACTTTTACCCCATGAGCTGGTAAAAGTCGAAAACTGTTGAATCACTTGAATGGCGCATCGCCTCTATTACATCTGGGAAAGTAATCGTTCTAAGAACAATAGTACGTGGAAACACGCTGAGAAAATGGACAAATTTACATATGTAAATACATTACAAGAAATGACCTGCGACTTAATTCACAATGGGGCTCAACATCTGAAAGCGCCAAATGCTTTGGAAAAACCTAAAAAGATCAAGCTCAGAATTTCCGGCAATATTACGTGTCACTCATTCATCATAGGGCGACAGGTGAAATGAACGGGTACTTTTCAGGGCCTCTCTTTTGGGTCATTCTTCCCGCTTATCAAAAGCAGGCCTGTCTAGGGCTGTCTTGTACAGCCGACTTAATTAGCGTTATAAAATGGTAAAAGCAATCGATGCGTAGTATAAAAGGTCGCTCCCTCTTATCAGCAAATAATATTAGTACGTTATGTACGTACTGTATCTACCTATGCATAAGTGTGTACACACATCACATTACATACACATGGACCTACTGATATAAACAAATAGCAAAGCGGCGTTGGACATGCGACGAAACACATTGGCAGCTCGATCGAAACACGTGGTTGGCCATTTCGCCAGCAAGATAAACTTGAAAAGCTGAATAATTCGTTGTCACCAAAGCCGCCAACGTGAATTTGTTTTATTTTGGCCATTGTTTTGATCGTCTGCCGCAGAACAGTCCCTTACATATATGTACAGCTACACAACAATGTATGTATATATATATATATATATATATATATATATATATATGTATCTGTAAAGTTCTAGACACTGACTAGCCTTCGGCAACGGTGGCAGCGAATATTCCATACATGTTCTCCCAGAAGCACATGGTGCGCATGACGCAAAATCAACGAATGTGTGAGAGTGGAGCGTAAAGAACGATAAAGAACCAGTCTATAAATTTCGTCGGCCCAACAAACAGAAGAACAGCCTCGCGGCTGCTGTGGGGCAAGAGAGTGTTCAGCTGTTTGAGGGCAGACAGTTTGTTCTCTTAGGGTCCACGGGGCGCCAGCTGTTATATTTCTATGCATCAATTGCATCTCCAAAGCGAATCTACTGAAGGAATCTACCATATGTATACACATATAAAAAAACGAGCTCATATAGACAGACCGCTTATCTGGTCACCCTTAGAAAATACTGCTTTTAAACGGCCGCTGCGGACTGAGTAAACAAGCACGTTTTTCGACAGAAAATCAAAATCTCATTCCGCAGCTGACTACAAAAGAAGCGTAAATTGTAGTAACAATAAGGTTCGACGAGGGATAGTCGCTCGAGCAAAGGTGCGCGCACCAGAGCTCAGTCGCCATTTTGTTAGATCTCAAACAACCCGCATTATCATTGCAATACAAAAGGTTTCAGCAGACACAGCCAACAAGCTGACTGAATGCGGGAGCTACGGACCAGGCCACAATTCCAGGAGAAACAATTTGGTTAGGTTAGGAGAAAACTACAGGAAACAGAAACACCGCAAACTGAGGTAGACACCAAGTGCGTGAGTTTGGTATGTACATATGTATGTGTATTTCGATTCATACGCGTATGTAGATACATATGTATGTACATACATCCGTGAGTGCATTTGAGCATGTAGATGTATTCATATATTCAGATTCATGGCCGCAATATGATGCAATAGAAGATACCTGGGATGCAATTGCAGAAGGCTGGGCTACACGATCTCTGTGGTTTAAAGGACTGGGAGCACGGAACTTACCTGGGTGTCCCTCGCCAACAGATTCGGAAGTAAATAGGAATGTTTGTCCATCTTCCATGTCATAGGAATTTCCATTGCTGCCATTGCAACCATTGGCGCTGTGTCCGTTTGTCTTTTGCGGCATTTTGGGTGGACTTCGTTTAATTCTTCTGGTTTAGTTGTGGATGAAACTGTTTTAAAAAACGAAACAAGCAGTTGGTATGAGTTAATGGAGAGATTATTCATGACCAAATTGATTTTTCACACTCTCACAAAAGAACTTTATTTTGCACATGTACGAGTAGTCTGAGGCTGCTGCCGCCGCCGCCGGCGCCGCTGATGTGCTGTTTTTTAGCTTAGACATTTTCCGGTTTTGCACGCCTTTCGTAAAGTGTATATATTTTTATATAATCACAAAGCGTATTTTACTTTTTCCTTTCATGCGGCGAACCCTGGTGTTTCTACACCACACAATAGCACAGCAACGACTAGCACGCACTGACTCGCACGTTACAAAAGGTCAATAACTATTCGACAAACGTTGTGTTTTTTATACTGTATACTAGTTCCTATTTCTATTTCTATTAATTCAATAAATTATACACACTGAGTCTCTAATGTTTCAGCGACAGCAACCTAATCAGCAGCGCAGCAAACACACGACACGTCCAATCTTTGCGACGGTTCTGTAGAAAAAGAGCGCACACTTTTTGTGAGTTTCAAAATTTATACCACGTTCGCGAGTATTTGTCGTGAGCGGGAGCCGACTTGCAGAGAATATTGTTTTGGGGTTTACTGTGGCGCTCTGTGTTGGTTGTTGGGGCCGCGAAAGTTTCCTAGCGTAATTTTAACATCTCCACGTTTTTTTCCTACCTACCCGCTGATAAAAACAGCTGTTTGTAAGTGTTGCCACCCCGTTAGAAAATATACTTCTCGGATATGGGTCCTTTGTACTTACATTAATTAGAAAATTGGGCGGGCCGGGCTCAACAGTTTTACACTCACGACTTGTCGCCTGCTCGTACAGAGTTCGACTGCGGTCGATTTTCGAAAGCGAATGCCAATTTATAAACTTTTTGCAGCCGCAACTGGGAAAGATGAGACGGCATGAAATAAAAGCTTATCAAAACCAAATCTATGCGGTACTATTCGAATAACAGCTTACTCGCGCAACTATTTTAATATTGCCCATTCTAGTGAACGAATATTTTCTAAATCGCAATAAGATTCCTTTATCGATGACTATGCGCATTATTTGGTTGCAGTTACGGCTTTCTGCTTTACTGATATGATCCGTTATTCGATGACAGATCACCCGAAAGTAATCACTTTAGGGTTTTCAAGCCATCTGTACATGATTTTTTTGCAATATGGTCACGTCATGATAACGAAAAACGAGGTCGCTCAAGATCAAGGCGCTGGTAATCAGCTTTCTGCATAATAAATATAGCAAAGATTCTAAATTCCGACTGAAAAGAACCGAAAAAAACAAGCTGCATTATCTTTCAAATGATTTTGACCCCCTAGGTCTGATCGCGTGTGGCTGAAAAAACAATATATGTACACATGTGTATTCATGTATATTCCAGTATATACATAGTTAAAATATGCGAATGGGAATTGTTTTGTTAAGCTTGAAAGCAAAAAAACGGACCTAGTTACACGATTGTGTAGTTGCAAAGCAACGTCTTCTAGCATCGAAATTGTCAATTTCGAGCTAGATCTCTGCACAAAAGTTATCAGTGCCGGCCCCTGCGACCCCATCGCCAACGTGACTTGACAGAAGTCGAAATGACGCCTTGCGAACTTATGATTAATATTCTTGTTTGTATATAGTTCGTTTTAAATCAATTAAACTCTATTACAAGCACAATTTCCGTTCAAATATTTTTAGACCCCGCGCGTATCGGACAGTTACTGCGATAGTATGGCAACGCTGCGATAAAATATATCTCATAAACAGCTGTTAAGACGTGTTTTTGGTGTAATGAACGGAAAACAAATTGTTGAAATTGTGTAATAATAAATAAATGCGTGCGTTCTGCATATCCTTGCATCGGTCAACATGAAGCTTAGCCGCTGGTCGCTGCTTTGGAATGCAGCTGTCATTTGTCTCGCAATTAAAACGGCAGCGGTGGACAACAGCGGGCACGAATCGACAAATACAATACTTAGTAATTCTAGTGCACCAGAAAGTACTAACGTCAGTCATGTAAATTCATCACCCAGCAATCCATTGATCAACGTCCCAGTCTCTACTGTTTCTCCCATCAATGGGAACACCACAAGGAAAGGAAACACCTCCACTCTAGTCACGGATCCTCCGCTCATTGATTCCCATGCTGTTGAGCAGGAGCACAACTCATCGCTTTCCTTGTTCTTTGTCATTTGTGTAATTATGCTGGGTATTTTACTGATACACTCAATGCTTCAGACTGGCTTCCAATATCTACCAGAGAGTATCGTAGTGGTGTTCCTAGGTGCGTTTATTGGACTGTCGTTGAACGTTATGTCTGGCCAAAATGGCAGCTGGAAGCGGGAGGAGGTCTTTTCTCCCATGGGTTTTTTCCTTGTCCTTTTGCCGCCCATTATCTTTGAGTCCGGATACAATTTGCACAAGGGAAACTTTTTTCAGAACATTGGCTCGATCCTGGTCTTCGCAATTTTCGGCACAACCATATCTGCTTTGGTCATCGGAGCTGGCATTTATTTGCTTGGCCTTGCAGAGGTGGCATTCCGGTAAGTAAATTTTTTTTTTTCTATTCGGTTAGTCGACTGTTGCTAACTTCATTTACTGTATTGCAGGCTCAGCTTTTCAGAGTCTTTTGCCTTTGGATCGCTCATCTCGGCTGTTGATCCTGTCGCCACTGTGGCGATTTTCCATGCACTGGATGTTGATCCAATACTTAATATGTTGGTGTTCGGCGAGAGCATTCTAAACGATGCTATATCGATTGTCCTAACCGCTTCCATCACACAATCTGCCAATGCAAATGCAGAGGCCAGCACGGGAGAGGCAATTTTTAGTGCTCTAAAGACGTTCTGTGCCATGTTCTTTGCTTCGGCGGGCATCGGAGTCATCTTCGCTTTGATATCGGCACTCTTACTTAAGCACATTGACTTGAGGAAGCATCCGTCCCTTGAGTTCGCCATGATGCTTATGTTCACCTATGCTCCCTACGTTTTAGCAGAGGGAATTCACTTAAGTGGTAAATAATATAAGTAGACTCAAATACAGTGAGCTACTGAGAGTTATTGCATAACTTTTTAATTTTACATCTCTACAGGAATCATGGCCATACTGTTTTGTGGAATCGTGATGTCTCACTACACACATTTCAACTTGTCTACAGTTAGTGTGACTAATATTTATTCATTTTCCTTGCCACGAAACTCATCCTAAAAACAAATATAATCCTATTTCAGGTCACTCAAATCACTATGCAGCAGACAATGAGGACACTGGCTTTTATCGCAGAAACTTGTGTGTTCGCCTATCTAGGAATCAACATCTTTTCATTCAAGCACCAGGTGGAACTGTCTTTTGTTATATGGGCGATCGTACTGTGTCTAATTGGACGCGCGTGCAACATCTTTCCTCTCGCATTTTTGGTTAACAAATTTCGCGAGCACAAAATCAACAACAAGATGCAGTTCATTATGTGGTTTTCTGGCTTACGTGGAGCCATTTCCTATGCGCTATCTTTGCACTTGAATCTTGACAGCCAAGAGAAACGCCACGTTATTATCACAACCACGTAACAAAATTATTTTGTAACAAAATCCCTGCGTTCTACAATTTTTCCATTCGCAGGTTAATAATCGTGCTTTTTACAACATTGGTTTTGGGTGGTTCGACCATGCCGCTGCTGAAGTATCTTAAGCCTGGAAAAAAACGAAGGCCACGTGGAACTGTTCGCAACTCATCCGAGGAGGGATCGGGAGCGCGTCGTAGTAGCAATAGCCGCAAACGGTCAAAGTCTATTTCTCTGTCGAAGACACGGGAGTGGGGTCAGGCCATTGATTCAGAGCACTTGTCTGAACTCACCGAAGAGGAAGATGTCTCCTTTACCCAGGCTCGCAATCGCTTTGGGCGCCTCGATCGCAAGTACTTCATTCCGTTTTTCACGCGTCGATTTAACAGCCAGGAGCTGCACGAGTGCAAGTCTCAGATGGCCGACTTGACAAACAAATGGTACCAGGCTATTCGTGTGAGTCCCTTAGACTCGGATGAGTCAGATGAGGAGATTGGATTAGCGGCTAGTACAAGTCAGAGCCATCTCACACGGTCGTAGAATAAGATGATAGATGGAACTCTGTGGCTGTGTTAATACAACTTTGTGGCCAAACTGAAGGATCTTAGGTATTTATTTTTAGTTGGTACAGAACAAATGTAGCCTGGTGGTGGTGGTGTAAATTATCTTGTAGAATATTTTGTTTCCTTATATTGTTTTTGTTGGATATATACGTAAATCCGAACTGTTTCTTTTTTGAGGTTTTTTCGGTTTTATCAGGTTCAAGCAGTATTCCATTGTAATCCAACATCGCTCTCTGGGGGACATTTCAAAACACTTTTTGAAGTCCATTAAGTCCAAACTAATCATTGAAACTTCAAAGTATATTATAGATGTATTTGTGATTTTGTAAATGTTTGAAAACCAAATAAAATAACGATTTACATGTGATACGAATAATAACAATGAGTTTAAGCTAATTTGACAAGAAAGTTTTTGAAGTTCGATTTGGAAAAAAAAAATATTTTTAAATAAACTTTGGCAAAAATCATATTAATTCAGTAGTAATTGATAATTGATACTATTATGACCTATTAAAACTAAAATTGACTACGAAATCTGCGCATGTCTCTGCGATACAGTGGCTTCTACAGTTCTTTGTGCGTTGACTCCTCATTGAGCACCGTTTCAGAGTCGCTGATGACTGCAAACAAGACAACAGAAAATAGTTAAGGATATTTAAGCATATTCTGTATAATCAGGAATACTGATGATCCTTTGAATGCCTTGCTGCGAATTATTCATAGAATAAACACTATGGCCCACTATGACACTATGATGACTAAGTTCGGCTTATAAAGACTTCATAATTAGTTCCTCCAACTGCTTAGTGTCGATTTCGGGTTTATGACCGTCTTGTGGCGAATTTAGCCAGTACTCGGAAGCGGCAATGTATACGGCAACAGCCGCACCAACAACGCAACCCCAGCCAATATGTGTGGAGCTCTGAAAGATAACACAAGTTGCCACGCACATGCCGAAGTAGGTGAGTAATCGCGTGAAGTTCACATAGGATTCGCGTTCCTCTGCGGATTGGTCTTTGGAGGGCAGGTGCGCAAGACATTTTGTAGTAAAGTTTTTCTTAGATGGTTTTGTTTTCATTAAATGGAAACTGCGTCCCAAGGCATTCACTTACCTTGACATTTGGCATCTTTGAGCACAAAGCCATCCGCACACTGCTTACACATATCTGGACCATCGCCATCACAACCATTACATGACCGATCACACTCGAGGCAGGAAAATGATCCTTCGTTGTTAACACAGAACTGCTGCGGACGGCAGGTGCTCGGACGCTGCTGCTCCAAGCATTCATTTATATCGACGCATCCTGTTTCCGAATCCATGCGCCAACCATCCTTGCATTTGCGACAACTCTTGGGACCAGCCCCTGTACAGCCGCCATCGCCACACGCAGAATGGCACTGTGTACACAAAAGCTTCTTTTCATCGCGGAATGATTCATAGTACTGAAAGGCACACTCTTTGCAATTAGATCCCGCGTAGCCAGCGTCACACAAACACTTTCCGTTTCCTTTTCGCGTGCCGGCTCCTTTGCACTTGCCTACATTGTATATACAGTATAATAATCAGAATAAATATATATGTATTTACATGTTGTTGTCGCTCATACCGTTGCCGCTACATTCGCTGCAAGGTAAACAGTTTGGTCCATAGGTATTCGGCGGGCAGCACACCGCCAACTGTTCAATACACAGCCAGGATTGCAGGTCCGGACTCTCGGCTTGCTTGTGAGTAAACCAGTCTTCAATTAAAGCCTCGTGGTCGTTGGCGAGGTTGTGGCAATGGTCTTTGTTGAGCACTTCTGCCTCTGAGCAAAGCCGCTCTTGGATCTCCACGAGGCGGACTTCACTGTTTTTATAGGAACGTAGCTTTTCCTCCTCCCATGCCGTATCTCCACCCCCATGGCCTCGCTTGGTGCGTTCCAGGCCAACTTTGAAAGAGGTTGCAAGCAAACTACAGGCCTTACAGGGTGGAGGTGTGGCCTTATCGGTTGATGTGGACGCCACCGCCAAAGCCAGAAATGCAATTATGGTTGAACAATGATTCTTAAACAACATGCTTTGTTTTCCTTCGTCTATTTCCCCGGGCCGGTAAATTAATTCTTTAGTTTACGTGTATTTTTAACATATGTATATATCGATAAGCTATTCCACGATAATATCGATATTCGTAATCCCTCCCTGGTCACACGAAATAAACGGTAAATACTTCAAAAATCCAGCACAGCACAAATCAGCACAAAGTCAAGTAATTTAATGAATTAATTAAGGCTGTTTGGTTAGGCAGCCCGATATAAACCAGAAATATTTAGATCATAGTCAGCGATGCAGAAGTAGAGTAAATGAACTGCCAACTGCCACTGCCCACGCTGTAATCCACATTTGTACATTAACAAATTAAATGGGTTCATGTATTTAAGACTTCTCAAGTCTGGGGTTTCCCCATATTTTATTCGATGTTATTTTTTTTTTTTTGTTCTGAGTCAATAAATTAATTTTGAACAAAAGTACGTACTACATTTTTTAATATTATTGATATTTATATATCATTTTGATTCTCAACGGGTTTTGTTGAATAAATATTTTTTCATAATTGTACTGAATTTTTTCAGAAAAACATTTGTAGCAAAAGTAAAAAAATGCGTGAAATTTCACAGGGGGTGGTTTTTTTTTTGCAGTGTGCACATGTCATGTACAGTAGTCATGTCATGCATACAATAATTCTATACTCGCTGTATATATGTAAATATGTAAATAATAAATAAATAAAATGTATATCATTAAAACCCACCAAGAAGAATTATACATAAATGAGGTCCCCATAAATGGGGATTATTATATTTACTTGAACTTCTGTTAAATATTATTTTTTAATATGCGTATATTGTACGTTTGTACAAAAATAAATATGTTGTCTTATTATTATATGATGTAAAAAATTGCAAATTAGTCTGTCGTGTGCATTAAAAATATATATTAAATTATTGAGGATCCGGGGATACAATATCAATAATTACTGTTACTGTTTAAACTGCGTTTGGCAGTTTTTTGGTTTTTTTGGGAGGTATAAGATCATTTAAGACAAATTAACTAATTGATAAGACAGACGGTTAATATGTATATATTATTGGTAATAATATATTGTATATATATATTCGCTTACTAGCCAAATGAAATGAATTATTATTACCAACTTACTTAAAATAGTCCGAAACGCTAGACATGAAAATGCATAAAAGGAGGAGATTTTATCGGAATTTCCGACGCTATTGAATTGTAAAAATTACCATTTCAATGGAGTGCTTTTGTTGTGGTATGCGTTGGCCCTAAAAAGGAAAAAAAATTATAATAAACAATTCATTTAAAAATGGTAGGAATGCAAAAATTCACTTACTTAACCACGCCGAGATTTTGAATTGCTGTAAGAGTTATTAAAGGTGTCAAGCGTTCTATGAAACGATCGTTGTTACGTTCTAGCTCTCGCTGGTAATCCTTTTGATCTGAAAGTATTAGGTTACGATTCTTTTTCAAAGCATCATCACAACGCTTTGAAAACTCGCGAAACACAGTCGTAATTTGTTTTGATGTTTGGTTGGTATGGTTGTGCCATCTGATAAATTTGATAGAAAAACGCTAGCCATTTCCATAGGTCCTTGGTTGACGGTAGTTCCAAAACATCCTTGCAAGACCATTTGATATATTTTAGGATCAGCAGGCTCCTGATTTGTAGCAGCCGCCAATTCCACTGTTTTCTTTTGAATATCCTAATAAAAAAAATTCAAAACTGTGACTAAAAACTGCTTAGATCGCATAGCTTCAGTTCACTTACCTCAATCGCCTCTTCAATTGGATCCAAGACTATTTGCTGCCGACTAATTACCATTATTCGTGTTTTTACATAGGGAAAGTAGTTGGCTGTTGTCAAAATTGTCTTTCTCTTGCATTGTTCATGTAGCTCTCCATGAGCCTTACCGTTTTTTGTAAATGGTGTAGCATATATAAAACGTTCTAAATTGGATCAACAGCTGTTTAAAGAATATAAATGATATAAATACAAAAAACCTACTAATATTAAAGTTCCTCTCAAAGTAAGTTTCACGATGGCGCATTTCATATGTTTCAAAATAAGGTTCTACGTATGTGATCTGAATATATGCCTTTTCGGCATCTAATGAGTTTATGTCAACTGTATTCGAATCCTTTATGATATGTACAGAGTCTGGGCCAAATCGTTCCGTATAAAAGTTCTGAAGATTAAAAGAGCATATATTTATAAAATATAATAACATTTGTATTAAACTGATATTGAAAACCATAAAAAATTGCAAATCTCATACCTGTAGTCGGCTAAATATCTCTGGCAACTTTGTCAATGTTGGCTCCTTGTAAATAAATTCTTGTTGATCTAAATCTCCAAATTTGGCTCCATAGAAACCCACACAAAAATATGTACCAAACACTCGCTTTCCCTGTTTACCTGTAGCTGGGAGATTCGATTAAATGCTTCCTGCAATTTTCCGTGGACTTTACCTAGATTAAGAAAGTCTCTGTTGGCTTCGCAAATGGGTATTAAAATCTTATACACTTCGTTCATTGCTTCATACATTCCAGCGACTTGAAATGAGTTGGAAGCCTCTTCGAGCAGCGCCTTTAGTCCCGTCTCAGTAAAATGATTTCCAAGGCAGATGCCATCTTCGCCAGGACTAAGCACATCATCCGATACGGCCGACTCCATCAGCGTGTTTGGAGAAATTCGTTGAAAGCTGACTGCTCCTACAGGTAAATGAGTCTGAGACTCCAACATGCTGAGATATTCGGATGCCAAGGCAGCAGCGTGGACATAGCACATGGCTGCCTCCGTATGATTAGCACGTTCACGGTGCACGTTCACGGCAGGTGTTCGGACGCTGCTGCTCCAAGCATTCATTTATATCGACGCATCCTGTTTCCGAATCCATGCGCCAACCATCCTTGCATTTGCGACAACTCTTGGGACCAGCCCCTGTACAGCCGCCATCGCCACACGCAGAATGGCACTGTGTACACAAAAGCTTCTTTTCATCGCGGAATGATTCATAGTACTGAAAGGCACACTCTTTGCAATTAGATCCCGCGTAGCCAGCGTCACACAAACACTTTCCGTTTCCTTTTCGCGTGCCGGCTCCTTTGCACTTGCCTACATTGTATATACAGTATAATAATCAGAATAAATATATATGTATTTACATGTTGTTGTCGCTCATACCGTTGCCGCTACATTCGCTGCAAGGTAAACAGTTTGGTCCATAGGTATTCGGCGGGCTGTTCAATACACAGCCAGGATTGCAGGGTCCGGACTCTCGGCTTGCTTGTGAGTAAACCAGTCTTCAATTAACGCCAGAAATGCAATTATGGTTGAACAATGATTCTTAAACAACATGCTTTGTTTTCCTTCGTCTATTTCCCCGGGCCGGTAAATTAATTCTTTAGTTTACGTGTATTTTTAACATATGTATTATCGATAAGCTATTCCACGATAATATCGATATTCGTAATCCCTCCCTGGTCACACGAAATAAACGGTAAATACTTCAAAAATCCAGCACAGCACAAATCAGCACAAAGTCAAGTAATTTAATGAATTAATTAAGGCTGTTTGGTTAGGCAGCCCGATATAACCCAGAAATATGTAGATCATAGTCAGCGATGCAGAAGTAGAGTAAATGTTATTATTTTTGGTTGTTTGAACTGCCAACTGGGGTCTACCCATATTTTATTCGATGTTATTTTTTTTTTTTTGTTCTGAGTCAATAAATTAATTTTGAACAAAAGTACGTACTACATTTTTTAATATTATTGATATTTATATATCATTTTGATTCTCAACGGGTTTTGTTGAATAAATATTTTTTCATAATTGTACTGAATTTTTTCAGAAAAACATTTGTAGCAAAAGTAAAAAAATGCGTGAAATTTCACAGGGGGTGGTTTTTTTTTTGCAGTGTGCACATGTCATGTACAGTAGTCATGTCATGCATACAATAATTCTATACTCGCTGTATATATGTAAATATGTAAATAATAAATAAATAAAATGTATATCATTAAAACCCACCAAGAAGAATTATACATAAATGAGGTCCCCATAAATGGGGATTATTATATTTACTTGAACTTCTGTTAAATATTATTTTTTAATATGCGTATATTGTACGTTTGTACAAAAATAAATATGTTGTCTTATTATTATATGATGTAAAAAATTGCAAATTAGTCTGTCGTGTGCATTAAAAATATATATTAAATTATTGAGGATCCGGGGATACAATATCAATAATTACTGTTACTGTTTAAACTGCGTTTGGCAGTTTTTTGGTTTTTTTGGGAGGTATAAGATCATTTAAGACAAATTAACTAATTGATAAGACAGACGGTTAATATGTATATATTATTGGTAATAATATATTGTATATATATATTCGCTTACTAGCCAAATGAAATGAATTATTATTACCAACTTACTTAAAATAGTCCGAAACGCCAGACATGAAAATGCATAAAAGGAGGAGATTTTATCGGAATTTCCAACGCTATTGAATTGTAAAAATTACCATTTCAATGGAGTGCTTTTGTTGTGGTATGCGTTGGCCCTAAAAAGGAAAAAAAATTATAATAAACAATTCATTTAAAAATGGTAGGAGTGCAAAAATTCACTTACTTAACCACGCCGAGATTTTGAATTGCTGTAAGAGTTATTAAAGGTGTCAAGCGTTCTATGAAACGATCGTTGTTACGTTCTAGCTCTCGCTGGTAATCCTTTTGATCTGAAAGTATTAGGTTACGAATCTTTTTCAAAGCATCAGCACAACGCTTTGAAAACTCGCGAAAACACAGTCGTAATTTGTTTTGATGTTTGGTTGGTATGGTTGTGCCATCTGATAAATTTGATAGAAAAACGCTAGCCATTTCCATAGGTCCTTGGTTGACGGTAGTTCCAATACATCCTTGCAAGACCATTTGATATATTTTAGGATCAGCAGGCTCCTGATTTGTAGCAGCCGCCAATTCCACTGTTTTCTTTTGAATATCCTAATAAAAAAAAGTCAAAACTGTGACTAAAAACTGCTTAGATCGCATAGCTTCAGTTCACTTACCTCAATCGCCACTTCAATTGGATCCAAGACTATTTGCTGCCGACTAATTACCATTATTCGTGTTTTTACATAGGGAAAGTGGTTGGCTGTTGTCAAAATTGTCTTTCTCTTGCATTGTTCATGTAGCTCTCCATGAGCCTTACCGCTTTTTGTAAATGGTGTAGCATATATAAAACGTTCTAAATTGGATCAACAGCTGTTTAAAGAATATAAATGATATAAATACAAAAAAACCTACTAATATTAAAGTTCCTCTCAAAGTTTCACGATGGCGCATTTCATATGTTTCAAAATAAGGTTCTACGTATGTGATCTGAATATATGCCTTTTCGGCATCTAATGAGTTTATGTCAACTGTATTCGAATCCTTTATGATATGTACAGAGTCTGGGCCAAATCGTTCCGTATAAAAGTTCTAAAGATTAAAAGAACATATATTTATAATAACATTTGTATTAAACTGATATTGAAAACCATACAAAATTGCAAATCTCATACCTGTAGTCGGCTAAATATCTCTGGCAACTTTGTCAATGTCGGCTCCTTGTAAATAAATTCTTGTTGATCTAAATCTCCAAATTTGGCTCCATAGAAACCCACACGAATATATGTACCAAACACTCGCTTTCCCTGTTTAAACAAAGAAATAGAATACCTTGCATTGGTTTATGAACTTTTTGCTTACCTGTAGCTGGGAGATTCGATTAAATGCTTCCTGCAATTTTCCGTGGACTTTACCTAGCTTAAGAAAGTCTCTGTTGGCTTCGCAAATGGGTATTAAAATCTTATACACTTCGTTCATTGCTTCATACATTCCAGCGACTTGAAATGAGTTGGAAGCCTCTTCGAGCAGCGCCTTTAGTCCCGTCTCAGTAAAATGATTTCCAAGGCAGATGCCATCTTCGTCAGGACTAAGCACATCATCCGATACGGCCGACTCCATCAGCGTGTTTGGAGAAATTCGTTGAAAGCCGACTGCTCCTACAGGTAAATGAGTCTGAGACTCCAACATGCTGAGATATTCGGATGCCAAGGCAGCAGCGTGGACATAGCACATGGCTGCCTCCGTATGATTAGCACGTTCACGGTGCACGTTCACGGCAGGTGTTCGGACGCTGCTGCTCCAAGCATTCATTTATATCGACGCATCCGGTTTTCGCGTGCCGGCTCCTTTGCACTTGCCTACATTGTATATACAGTATAATAATCAGAATAAATATATATGTATTTACATGTTGTTGTCGCTCATACCGTTGCCGCTACATTCGCTGCAAGGTAAACAGTTTGGTCCATAGGTATTCGGCGGGCTGTTCAATACACAGCCAGGATTGCAGGGTCCGGACTCTCGGCTTGCTTGTGAGTAAACCAGTCTTCAATTAACGCCAGAAATGCAATTATGGTTGAACAATGATTCTTAAACAACATGCTTTGTTTTCCTTCGTCTATTTCCCCGGGCCGGTAAATTAATTCTTTAGTTTACGTGTATTTTTAACATATGTATTATCGATAAGCTATTCCACGATAATATCGATATTCGTAATCCCTCCCTGGTCACACGAAATAAACGGTAAATACTTCAAAAATCCAGCACAGCACAAATCAGCACAAAGTCAAGTAATTTAATGAATTAATTAAGGCTGTTTGGTTAGGCAGCCCGATATAACCCAGAAATATGTAGATCATAGTCAGCGATGCAGAAGTAGAGTAAATGTTATTATTGTTGGTTGTTTGAACTGCCAACTGGGGTCTCCCCATATTTTATTCGATGTTATTTTTTTTTTTTGTTCTGAGTCAATAAATTAATTTTGAACAAAAGTACGTACTACATTTTTTAATATTATTGATATTTATATATCATTTTGATTCTCAACGGCTTTTGTTGAATAAATATTGTTTCATAATTGTACTGAATTTTTTCAGAAAAACATTTGTAGCAAAAGTAAAAAAATGCGTGAAATTTCACAGGGGGTGGTTTTTTTTTTGCAGTGTGCACATGTCATGTACAGTAGTCATGTCATGCATACAATAATTCTATACTCGCTGTATATATGTAAATATGTAAATAATAAATAAATAAAATGTATATCATTAAAACCCACCAAGAAGAATTATACATAAATGAGGTCCCCATAAATGGGGATTATTATATTTACTTGAACTTCTGTTAAATATTATTTTTTAATATGCGTATATTGTACGTTTGTACAAAAATAAATATGTTGTCTTATTATTATATGATGTAAAAAATTGCAAATTAGTCTGTCGTGTGCATTAAAAATATATATTAAATTATTGAGGATCCGGGGATACAATATCAATAATTACTGTTACTGTTTAAACTGCGTTTGGCAGTTTTTTGGTTTTTTTGGGAGGTATAAGATCATTTAAGACAAATTAACTAATTGATAAGACAGACGGTTAATATGTATATATTATTGGTAATAATATATTGTATATATATATTCGCTTACTAGCCAAATGAAATGAATTATTATTACCAACTTACTTAAAATAGTCCGAAACGCCAGACATGAAAATGCATAAAAGGAGGAGATTTTGTCGGAATTTCCGACGCTATTGAATTGTAAAAATTACCATTTCAATGGAGTGCTTTTGTAGTGGTATGCGTTGGCCCTAAAAAGGAAAAAAAATTATAATAAACAATTCATTTAAAAATGGTAGGAATGCAAAAATTCACTTACTTAACCACGCCGAGATTTTGAATTGCTGTAAGAGTTATTAAAGGTGTCAAGCGTTCTATGAAACGATCGTTGTTACGTTCTAGCTCTCGCTGGTAATCCTTTTGATCTGAAAGTATTAGGTTACGATTCTTTTTCAAAGCATCAGCACAACGCTTTGAAAACTCGCGAAAACATAGTCGTAATTTGTTTTGATGTTTGGTTGGTATGGTTGTGCCATCTGATAAATTTGATAGAAAAACGCTAGCCATTTCCATAGGTCCTTGGTTGACGGTAGTTCCAATACATCCTTGCAAGACCATTTGCAATATTTTAGGATCAGCAGGCTCCTGATTTGTAGCAGCCGCCAATTCCACTGTTTTCTTTTGAATATCCTAATAAAAAAAAGTCAAAACTGTGACTAAAAACTGCTTAGATCGCATAGCTTCAGTTCACTTACCTCAATCGCCACTTCAATTGGATCCAAGACTATTTGCTGCCGACTAATTACCATTATTCGTGTTTTTACATAGGGAAAGTGGTTGGCTGTTGTCAAAATTGTCTTTCTCTTGCATTGTTCATGTAGCTCTCCATGAGCCTTACCGCTTTTTGTAAATGGTGTAGCATATATAAAACGTTCTGTTTAAAGAATATAAATGATATAAATACAAAAAACCTACTAATATTAAAGTTCCTCTCAAAGTAAGTTTCACGATGGCGCATTTCATATGTTTCAAAATAAGGTTCTACGTATGTGATCTGAATATATGCCTTTTCGGCATCTAATGAGTTTATGTCAACTGTATTCGAATCCTTTATGATATGTACAGAGTCTGGGCCAAATCGTTCCGTATAAAAGTTCTAAAGATTAAAAGAACATATATTTATAATAACATTTGTATTAAACTGATATTGAAAACCATACAAAATTGCAAATCTCATACCTGTAGTCGGCTAAATATCTCTGGCAACTTTGTCAATGTCGGCTCCTTGTAAATAAATTCTTGTTGATCTAAATCTCCAAATTTGGCTCCATAGAAACCCACACGAATATATGTACCAAACACTCGCTTTCCCTGTTTAAACAAAGAAATAGAATACCTTGCATTGGTTTATGAACTTTTTGCTTACCTGTAGCTGGGAGATTCGATTAAATGCTTCCTGCAATTTTCCGTGGACTTTACATAGATTAAGAAAGTCTCTGTTGGCTTCGCAAATGGGTATTAAAATCTTATACACTTCGTTCATTGCTTCATACATTCCAGCGACTTGAAATGAGTTGGAAGCCTCTTCGAGCAGCGCCTTTAGTCCCGTCTCAGTAAAATGATTTCCAAGGCAGATGCCATCTTCGCCAGGACTAAGCACATCATCCGATACGGACGACTCCATCAGCGTGTTTGGAGAAATTCGTTGAAAGCTGACTGCTCCTACAGGTAAATGAGTCTGAGACTCCAACATGCTGAGATATTCGGATGCCAAGGCAGCAGCGTGGACATAGCACATGGCTGCCTCCGTATGATTAGCACGTTCACGGTGCACGTTCACGGCAGGTGTTCGGACGCTGCTGCTCCAAGCATTCATTTATATCGACGCATCCTGTTTCCGAATCCATGCGCCAACCATCCTTGCATTTGCGACAACTCTTGGGACCAGCCCCTGTACAGCCGCCATCGCCACACGCAGAATGGCACTGTGTACACAAAAGCTTCTTTTCATCGCGGAATGATTCATAGTACTGAAAGGCACACTCTTTGCAATTAGATCCCGCGTAGCCAGCGTCACACAAACACTTTCCGTTTCCTTTTCGCGTGCCGGCTCCTTTGCACTTGCCTACATTGTATATACAGTATAATAATCAGAATAAATATATATGTATTTACATGTTGTTGTCGCTCATACCGTTGCCGCTACATTCGCTGCAAGGTAAACAGTTTGGTCCATAGGTATTCGGCGGGCTGTTCAATACACAGCCAGGATTGCAGGGTCCGGACTCTCGGCTTGCTTGTGAGTAAACCAGTCTTCAATTAACGCCAGAAATGCAATTATGGTTGAACAATGATTCTTAAACAACATGCTTTGTTTTCCTTCGTCTATTTCCCCGGGCCGGTAAATTAATTCTTTAGTTTACGTGTATTTTTAACATATGTATTATCGATAAGCTATTCCACGATAATATCGATATTCGTAATCCCTCCCTGGTCACACGAAATAAACGGTAAATACTTCAAAAATCCAGCACAGCACAAATCAGCACAAAGTCAAGTAATTTAATGAATTAATTAAGGCTGTTTGGTTAGGCAGCCCGATATAACCCAGAAATATGTAGATCATAGTCAGCGATGCAGAAGTAGAGTAAATGTTATTATTGTTGGTTGTTTGAACTGCCAACTGGGGTCTCCCCATATTTTATTCGATGTTATTTTTTTTTTTTTGTTCTGAGTCAATAAATTAATTTTGAACAAAAGTACGTACTACATTTTTTAATATTATTGATATTTATATATCATTTTGATTCTCAACGGCTTTTGTTGAATAAATATTGTTTCATAATTGTACTGAATTTTTTCAGAAAAACATTTGTAGCAAAAGTAAAAAAATGCGTGAAATTTCACAGGGGGTGGTTTTTTTTTTGCAGTGTGCACATGTCATGTACAGTAGTCATGTCATGCATACAATAATTCTATACTCGCTGTATATATGTAAATATGTAAATAATAAATAAATAAAATGTATATCATTAAAACCCACCAAGAAGAATTATACATAAATGAGGTCCCCATAAATGGGGATTATTATATTTACTTGAACTTCTGTTAAATATTATTTTTTAATATGCGTATATTGTACGTTTGTACAAAAATAAATATGTTGTCTTATTATTATATGATGTAAAAAATTGCAAATTAGTCTGTCGTGTGCATTAAAAATATATATTAAATTATTGAGGATCCGGGGATACAATATCAATAATTACTGTTACTGTTTAAACTGCGTTTGGCAGTTTTTTGGTTTTTTTGGGAGGTATAAGATCATTTAAGACAAATTAACTAATTGATAAGACAGACGGTTAATATGTATATATTATTGGTAATAATATATTGTATATATATATTCGCTTACTAGCCAAATGAAATGAATTATTATTACCAACTTACTTAAAATAGTCCGAAACGCTAGACATGAAAATGCATAAAAGGAGGAGATTTTATCGGAATTTCCGACGCTATTGAATTGTAAAAATTACCATTTCAATGGAGTGCTTTTGTTGTGGTATGCGTTGGCCCTAAAAAGGAAAAAAAATTATAATAAACAATTCATTTAAAAATGGTAGGAATGCAAAAATTCACTTACTTCACCACGCCGAGATTTTGAATTGCTGTAAGAGTTATTAAAGGTGTCAAGCGTTCTATGAAACGATCGTTGTTACGTTCTAGCTCTCGCTGGTAATCCTTTTGATCTGAAAGTATTAGGTTACGATTCTTTTTCAAAGCATCAGCACAACGCTTTGAAAACTCGCGAAAACAGTCGTAATTTGTTTTGATGTTTGGTTGGTATGGTTGTGCGTTCTGATAAATTTGATAGAAAAATGCTAGCCATTTCCATAGGTCCTTGGTTGACGGTAGTTCCAATACATCCTTGCAAGACCATTTGCAATATTTTAGGATCAGCAGGCTCCTGATTTGTAGCAGCCGCCAATTCCACTGTTTTCTTTTGAATATCCTAATAAAAAAAAGTCAAAACTGTGACTAAAAACTGCTTAGATCGCATAGCTTCAGTTCACTTACCTCAATCGCCACTTCAATTGGATCCAAGACTATTTGCTGCCGACTAATTACCATTATTCGTGTTTTTACATAGGGAAAGTGGTTGGCTGTTGTCAAAATTGTCTTTCTCTTGCATTGTTCATGTAGCTCTCCATGAGCCTTACCGCTTTTTGTAAATGGTGTAGCATATATAAAACGTTCTGTTTAAAGAATATAAATGATATAAATACAAAAAAACCTACTAATATTAAAGTTCCTCTCAAAGTAAGTTTCACGATGGCGCATTTCATATGTTTCAAAATAAGGTTCTACGTATGTGATCTGAATATATGCCTTTTCGGCATCTAATGAGTTTATGTCAACTGTATTCGAATCCTTTATGATATGTACAGAGTCTGGGCCAAATCGTTCCGTATAAAAGTTCTGAAGATTAAAAGAGCATATATTTATAATAACATTTGTATTAAACTGATATTGAAAACCATACAAAATTACAAATCTCATACCTGTAGTCGGCTAAATATCTCTGGCAACTTTGTCAATTTTGGCTCCTTGTAAATAAATTCTTGTTGATCTAAATCTCCAAATTTGGCTCCATAGAAACCCACACGAATATATGTACCAAACACTCGCTTTCCCTGTTTACCTGTAGCTGGGAGATTCGATTAAATGCTTCCTGCAATTTTCCGTGGACTTTACATAGATTAAGAAAGTCTCTGTTGGCTTCGCAAATGGGTATTAAAATCTTATACACTTCGTTCATTGCTTCATACATTCCAGCGACTTGAAATGAGTTGGAAGCCTCTTCGAGCAGCGCCTTTAGTCCCGTCTCAGTAAAATGATTTCCAAGGCAGATGCCATCTTCGCCAGGACTAAGCACATCATCCGATACGGCCGACTCCATCAGCGTGTTTGGAGAAATTCGTTGAAAGCTGACTGCTCCTACAGGTAAATGAGTCTGAGACTCCAACATGCTGAGATATTCGGATACCAAGGCAGCAGCGTGGACATAGCACATGGCTGCCTCCGTATGATTAGCACGTTCACGGTGCACGTTCACGGCAGGTGTTCGGACGCTGCTGCTCCAAGCATTCATTTATATCGACGCATCCGGTTTCCGAATCCATGCGCCAACCATCCTTGCATTTGCGACAACTCTTGGGACCAGCCCCTGTACAGCCGCCATCGCCACACGCAGAATGGCACTGTGTACACAAAAGCTTCATTTCATCGCGGAATGATTCATAGTACTGAAAGGCACACTCTTTGCAATTAGATCCCGCGTAGCCAGCGTCACACAAACACTTTCCGTTTCCTTTTCGCGTGCCGGCTCCTTTGCACTTGCCTACATTGTATATACAGTATAATAATCAGAATAAATATATATGTATTTACATGTTGTTGTCGCTCATACCGTTGCCGCTACATTCGCTGCAAGGTGAACAGTTTGGTCCATAGGTATTCGGCGGGCAGCACATCGCCAACTGTTCAATACACAGCCAGGATTGCAGGTCCGGACTCTCGGCTTGCTTGTGAGTAAACCAGTCTTCAATTAACGCCTCGTGGTCGTTGGCGAGGTTGTGGCAATGGTCTTTGTTGAGCACTTCAGCCTCTGAGCAAAGCCGCTCTTGGATCTCCACGAGGCGGACTTCACTGTTTTTATAGGAACGTAGCTTTTCCTCCTCCCATGCCGTATCTCCACCCCCATGGCCTCGCTTGGTGCGTTCCAGGCCAACTTTGAAAGAGGTTGCAAGCAAACTACAGGCCTTACAGGGTGGAGGTGTGGCCTTATCGGTTGATGTGGACGCCACCGCCAAAGCCAGAAATGCAATTATGGTTGAACAATGATTCTTAACCAACATGCTTTGTTTTCCTTCGTCTATTTCCCCGGGCCGGTAAATTAATTCTTTAGTTTACGTGTATTTTTAACATATGTATATATCGATAAGCTATTCCACGATAATATCGATATTCGTAATCCCTCCCTGGTCACACGAAATAAACGGTAAATACTTCAAAAATCCAGCACAGCACAAATCAGCACAAAGTCAAGTAATTTAATGAATTAATTAAGGCTGTTTGGTTAGGCAGCCCGATATAACCCAGAAATATTTAGATCATAGTCAGCGATGCAGAAGTAGAGTAAACGTTATTATTGTTGGTTGTTTGAACTGCCAACTGCCACTGCCCACGCTTTAATCCACATTTGTACATGAACAAATGAAATGGGTTCATGTATTTAAGACTTCTAAAGTCTGGGGTTTCCCCATATTTTATTCGATGTTATTTTTTTTTGTTTGTTCTGAGTCAATAAATTAATTTTGAACAAAAGTACGTACTACATTTTTTAATATTATTGATATTTATATATCATTTTGATTCTCAACGGCTTTTGTTGAATAAATATTGTTTCATAATTGTACTGAATTTTTTCAGAAAAACATTTGTAGCAAAAGTAAAAAAATGCGTGAAATTTCACAGGGGGTGGTTTTTTTTTTGCAGTGTGCACATGTCATGTACAGTAGTCATGTCATGCATACAATAATTCTATACTCGCTGTATATATGTAAATATGTAAATAATAAATAAATAAAATGTATATCATTAAAACCCACCAAGAAGAATTATACATAAATGAGGTCCCCATAAATGGGGATTATTATATTTACTTGAACTTCTGTTAAATATTATTTTTTAATATGCGTATATTGTACGTTTGTACAAAAATAAATATGTTGTCTTATTATTATATGATGTAAAAAATTGCAAATTAGTCTGTCGTGTGCATTAAAAATATATATTAAATTATTGAGGATCCGGGGATACAATATCAATAATTACTGTTACTGTTTAAACTGCGTTTGGCAGTTTTTTGGTTTTTTTGGGAGGTATAAGATCATTTAAGACAAATTAACTAATTGATAAGACAGACGGTTAATATGTATATATTATTGGTAATAATATATTGTATATATATATTCGCTTACTAGCCAAATGAAATGAATTATTATTACCAACTTACTTAAAATAGTCCGAAACGCTAGACATGAAAATGCATAAAAGGAGGAGATTTTATCGGAATTTCCGACGCTATTGAATTGTAAAAATTACCATTTCAATGGAGTGCTTTTGTTGTGGTATGCGTTGGCCCTAAAAAGGAAAAAAAATTATAATAAACAATTCATTTAAAAATGGTAGGAATGCAAAAATTCACTTACTTAACCACGCCGAGATTTTGAATTGCTGTAAGAGTTATTAAAGGTGTCAAGCGTTCTATGAAACGATCGTTGTTACGTTCTAGCTCTCGCTGGTAATCCTTTTGATCTGAAAGTATTAGGTTACGATTCTTTTTCAAAGCATCAGCACAACGCTTTGAAAACTCGCGAAAACATAGTCGTAATTTGTTTTGATGTTTGGTTGGTATGGTTGTGCCATCTGATAAATTTGATAGAAAAACGCTAGCCATTTCCATAGGTCCTTGGTTGACGGTAGTTCCAATACATCCTTGCAAGACCATTTGCAATATTTTAGGATCAGCAGGCTCCTGATTTGTAGCAGCCGCCAATTCCACTGTTTTCTTTTGAATATCCTAATAAAAAAAAGTCAAAACTGTGACTAAAAACTGCTTAGATCGCATAGCTTCAGTTCACTTACCTCAATCGCCATTTCAATTGGATCCAAGACTATTTGCTGCCGACTAATTACCATTATTCGTGTTTTTACATAGGAAAAGTGGTTGGCTGTTGTCAAAATTGTCTTTCTCTTGCATTGTTCATGTAGCTCTCCATGAGCCTTACCGCTTTTTGTAAATGGTGTAGCATATATAAAACTTTCTAAATTGGATCAACAGCTGTTTAAAGATTATAAATGATATAAGTACAAAAAAACCTACTAATATTAAAGTTCCTCTCAAAGTAAGTTTCACGATGGCGCATTTCATATGTTTCAAAATAAGGTTCTACGTATGTGATCTGAATATATGCCTTTTCGGCATCTAATGAGTTTATGTCAACTGTATTCGAATCCTTTATGATATGTACAGAGTCTGGGCCAAATCGTTCCGTATAAAAGTTCTGAAGATTAAAAGAGCATATATTTATAATAACATTTGTATTAAACTGATATTGAAAACCATACAAAATTACAAATCTCATACCTGTAGTCGGCTAAATATCTCTGGCAACTTTGTCAATTTTGGCTCCTTGTAAATAAATTCTTGTTGATCTAAATCTCCAAATTTGGCTCCATAAAAACCCACACGAATATATGTACCAAACACTCGCTTTCCCTGTTTAAACAAAGAAATAGAATACCTTGCATTGGTTTATGAACTTTTTGCTTACCTGTAGCTGGGAGATTCGATTAAATGCTTCCTGCAATTTTCCGTGGACTTTACCTAGCTTAAGAAAGTCTCTGTTGGCTTCGCAAATGGGTATTAAAATCTTATACACTTCGTTCATTGCTTCATACATTCCAGCGACTTGAAATGAGTTGGAAGCCTCTTCGAGCAGCGCCTTTAGTCCCGTCTCAGTAAAATGATTTCCAAGGCAGATGCCATCTTCGCCAGGACTAAGCACATCATCCGATACGGCCGACTCCATCAGCGTGTTTGGAGAAATTCGTTGAAAGCTGACTGCTCCTACAGGTAAATGAGTCTGAGACTCCAACATGCTGAGATATTCGGATGCCAAGGCAGCAGCGTGGACATAGCACATGGCTGCCTCCGTATGATTAGCACGTTCACGGTGCACGTTCACGGCAGGTGTTCGGACGCTGCTGCTCCAAGCATTCATTTATATCGACGCATCCTGTTTCCGAATCCATGCGCCAACCATCCTTGCATTTGCGACAACTCTTGGGACCAGCCCCTGTACAGCCGCCATCGCCACACGCAGAATGGCACTGTGTACACAAAAGCTTCATTTCATCGCGGAATGATTCATAGTACTGAAAGGCACACTCTTTGCAATTAGATCCCGCGTAGCCAGCGTCACACAAACACTTTCCGTTTCCTTTTCGCGTGCCGGCTCCTTTGCACTTGCCTACATTGTATATACAGTATAATAATCAGAATAAATATATATGTATTTACATGTTGTTGTCGCTCATACCGTTGCCGCTACATTCGCTGCAAGGTAAACAGTTTGGTCCATAGGTATTCGGCGGGCTGTTCAATACACAGCCAGGATTGCAGGGTCCGGACTCTCGGCTTGCTTGTGAGTAAACCAGTCTTCAATTAACGCCAGAAATGCAATTATGGTTGAACAATGATTCTTAAACAACATGCTTTGTTTTCCTTCGTCTATTTCCCCGGGCCGGTAAATTAATTCTTTAGTTTACGTGTATTTTTAACATATGTATTATCGATAAGCTATTCCACGATAATATCGATATTCGTAATCCCTCCCTGGTCACACGAAATAAACGGTAAATACTTCAAAAATCCAGCACAGCACAAATCAGCACAAAGTCAAGTAATTTAATGAATTAATTAAGGCTGTTTGGTTAGGCAGCCCGATATAACCCAGAAATATGTAGATCATAGTCAGCGATGCAGAAGTAGAGTAAATGTTATTATTGTTGGTTGTTTGAACTGCCAACTGGGGTCTCCCCATATTTTATTCGATGTTATTTTTTTTTTTTTGTTCTGAGTCAATAAATTAATTTTGAACAAAAGTACGTACTACATTTTTTAATATTATTGATATTTATATATCATTTTGATTCTCAACGGCTTTTGTTGAATAAATATTGTTTCATAATTGTACTGAATTTTTTCAGAAAAACATTTGTAGCAAAAGTAAAAAAATGCGTGAAATTTCACAGGGGGTGGTTTTTTTTTTGCAGTGTGCACATGTCATGTACAGTAGTCATGTCATGCATACAATAATTCTATACTCGCTGTATATATGTAAATATGTAAATAACAAATAAATAAAATGTATATCATTAAAACCCACCAAGAAGAATTATACATAAATGAGGTCCCCATAAATGGGGATTATTATATTTACTTGAACTTCTGTTAAATATTATTTTTTAATATGCGTATATTGTACGTTTGTACAAAAATAAATATGTTGTCTTATTATTATATGATGTAAAAAATTGCAAATTAGTCTGTCGTGTGCATTAAAAATATATATTAAATTATTGAGGATCCGGGGATACAATATCAATAATTACTGTTACTGTTTAAACTGCGTTTGGCAGTTTTTTGGTTTTTTTGGGAGGTATAAGATCATTTAAGACAAATTAACTAATTGATAAGACAGACGGTTAATATGTATATATTATTGGTAATAATATATTGTATATATATATTCGCTTACTAGCCAAATGAAATGAATTATTATTACCAACTTACTTAAAATAGTCCGAAACGCTAGACATGAAAATGCATAAAAGGAGGAGATTTTATCGGAATTTCCGACGCTATTGAATTGTAAAAATTACCATTTCAATGGAGTGCTTTTGTTGTGGTATGCGTTGGCCCTAAAAAGGAAAAAAAATTATAATAAACAATTCATTTAAAAATGGTAGGAATGCAAAAATTCACTTACTTCACCACGCCGAGATTTTGAATTGCTGTAAGAGTTATTAAAGGTGTCAAGCGTTCTATGAAACGATCGTTGTTACGTTCTAGCTCTCGCTGGTAATCCTTTTGATCTGAAAGTATTAGGTTACGATTCTTTTTCAAAGCATCAGCACAACGCTTTGAAAACTCGCGAAAACAGTCGTAATTTGTTTTGATGTTTGGTTGGTATGGTTGTGCGTTCTGATAAATTTGATAGAAAAATGCTAGCCATTTCCATAGGTCCTTGGTTGACGGTAGTTCCAATACATCCTTGCAAGACCATTTGCAATATTTTAGGATCAGCAGGCTCCTGATTTGTAGCAGCCGCCAATTCCACTGTTTTCTTTTGAATATCCTAATAAAAAAAAGTCAAAACTGTGACTAAAAACTGCTTAGATCGCATAGCTTCAGTTCACTTACCTCAATCGCCACTTCAATTGGATCCAAGACTATTTGCTGCCGACTAATTACCATTATTCGTGTTTTTACATAGGGAAAGTGGTTGGCTGTTGTCAAAATTGTCTTTCTCTTGCATTGTTCATGTAGCTCTCCATGAGCCTTACCGCTTTTTGTAAATGGTGTAGCATATATAAAACGTTCTGTTTAAAGAATATAAATGATATAAATACAAAAAAACCTACTAATATTAAAGTTCCTCTCAAAGTAAGTTTCACGATGGCGCATTTCATATGTTTCAAAATAAGGTTCTACGTATGTGATCTGAATATATGCCTTTTCGGCATCTAATGAGTTTATGTCAACTGTATTCGAATCCTTTATGATATGTACAGAGTCTGGGCCAAATCGTTCCGTATAAAAGTTCTGAAGATTAAAAGAGCATATATTTATAAAATATAATAACATTTGTATTAAACTGATATTGAAAACCATACAAAATTACAAATCTCATACCTGTAGTCGGCTAAATATCTCTGGCAACTTTGTCAATTTTGGCTCCTTGTAAATAAATTCTTGTTGATCTAAATCTCCAAATTTGGCTCCATAGAAACCCACACGAATATATGTACCAAACACTCGCTTTCCCTGTTTACCTGTAGCTGGGAGATTCGATTAAATGCTTCCTGCAATTTTCCGTGGACTTTACATAGATTAAGAAAGTCTCTGTTGGCTTCGCAAATGGGTATTAAAATCTTATACACTTCGTTCATTGCTTCATACATTCCAGCGACTTGAAATGAGTTGGAAGCCTCTTCGAGCAGCGCCTTTAGTCCCGTCTCAGTAAAATGATTTCCAAGGCAGATGCCATCTTCGCCAGGACTAAGCACATCATCCGATACGGCCGACTCCATCAGCGTGTTTGGAGAAATTCGTTGAAAGCTGACTGCTCCTACAGGTAAATGAGTCTGAGACTCCAACATGCTGAGATATTCGGATACCAAGGCAGCAGCGTGGACATAGCACATGGCTGCCTCCGTATGATTACCACGTTCACGGTGCACGTTCACGGCAGGTGTTCGGACGCTGCTGCTCCAAGCATTCATTTATATCGACGCATCCTGTTTCCGAATCCATGCGCCAACCATCCTTGCATTTGCGACAACTCTTGGGACCAGCCCCTGTACAGCCGCCATCGCCACACGCAGAATGGCACTGTGTACACAAAAGCTTCATTTCATCGCGGAATGATTCATAGTACTGAAAGGCACACTCTTTGCAATTAGATCCCGCGTAGCCAGCGTCACACAAACACTTTCCGTTTCCTTTTCGCGTGCCGGCTCCTTTGCACTTGCCTACATTGTATATACAGTATAATAATCAGAATAAATATATATGTATTTACATGTTGTTGTCGCTCATACCGTTGCCGCTACATTCGCTGCAAGGTAAACAGTTTGGTCCATAGGTATTCGGCGGGCTGTTCAATACACAGCCAGGATTGCAGGGTCCGGACTCTCGGCTTGCTTGTGAGTAAACCAGTCTTCAATTAACGCCAGAAATGCAATTATGGTTGAACAATGATTCTTAAACAACATGCTTTGTTTTCCTTCGTCTATTTCCCCGGGCCGGTAAATTAATTCTTTAGTTTACGTGTATTTTTAACATATGTATTATCGATAAGCTATTCCACGATAATATCGATATTCGTAATCCCTCCCTGGTCACACGAAATAAACGGTAAATACTTCAAAAATCCAGCACAGCACAAATCAGCACAAAGTCAAGTAATTTAATGAATTAATTAAGGCTGTTTGGTTAGGCAGCCCGATATAACCCAGAAATATGTAGATCATAGTCAGCGATGCAGAAGTAGAGTAAATGTTATTATTGTTGGTTGTTTGAACTGCCAACTGGGGTCTCCCCATATTTTATTCGATGTTATTTTTTTTTTTTTGTTCTGAGTCAATAAATTAATTTTGAACAAAAGTACGTACTACATTTTTTAATATTATTGATATTTATATATCATTTTGATTCTCAACGGCTTTTGTTGAATAAATATTGTTTCATAATTGTACTGAATTTTTTCAGAAAAACATTTGTAGCAAAAGTAAAAAAATGCGTGAAATTTCACAGGGGGTGGTTTTTTTTTTGCAGTGTGCACATGTCATGTACAGTAGTCATGTCATGCATACAATAATTCTATACTCGCTGTATATATGTAAATAATAAATAAATAAAATGTATATCATTAAAACCCACCAAGAAGAATTATACATAAATGAGGTCCCCATAAATGGGGATTATTATATTTACTTGAACTTCTGTTAAATATTATTTTTTAATATGCGTATATTGTACGTTTGTACAAAAATAAATATGTTGTCTTATTATTATATGATGTAAAAAATTGCAAATTAGTCTGTCGTGTGCATTAAAAATATATATTAAATTATTGAGGATCCGGGGATACAATATCAATAATTACTGTTACTGTTTAAACTGCGTTTGGCAGTTTTTTGGTTTTTTTGGGAGGTATAAGATCATTTAAGACAAATTAACTAATTGATAAGACAGACGGTTAATATGTATATATTATTGGTAATAATATATTGTATATATATATTCGCTTACTAGCCAAATGAAATGAATTATTATTACCAACTTACTTAAAATAGTCCGAAACGCTAGACATGAAAATGCATAAAAGGAGGAGATTTTATCGGAATTTCCGACGCTATTGAATTGTAAAAATTACCATTTCAATGGAGTGCTTTTGTTGTGGTATGCGTTGGCCCTAAAAAGGAAAAAAAATTATAATAAACAATTCATTTAAAAATGGTAGGAATGCAAAAATTCACTTACTTCACCACGCCGAGATTTTGAATTGCTGTAAGAGTTATTAAAGGTGTCAAGCGTTCTATGAAACGATCGTTGTTACGTTCTAGCTCTCGCTGGTAATCCTTTTGATCTGAAAGTATTAGGTTACGATTCTTTTTCAAAGCATCAGCACAACGCTTTGAAAACTCGCGAAAACAGTCGTAATTTGTTTTGATGTTTGGTTGGTATGGTTGTGCGTTCTGATAAATTTGATAGAAAAATGCTAGCCATTTCCATAGGTCCTTGGTTGACGGTAGTTCCAATACATCCTTGCAAGACCATTTGCAATATTTTAGGATCAGCAGGCTCCTGATTTGTAGCAGCCGCCAATTCCACTGTTTTCTTTTGAATATCCTAATAAAAAAAAGTCAAAACTGTGACTAAAAACTGCTTAGATCGCATAGCTTCAGTTCACTTACCTCAATCGCCACTTTAATTGGATCCAAGACTATTTGCTGCCGACTAATTACCATTATTCGTGTTTTTACATAGGGAAAGTGGTTGGCTGTTGTCAAAATTGTCTTTCTCTTGCATTGTTCATGTAGCTCTCCATGAGCCTTACCGCTTTTTGTAAATGGTGTAGCATATATAAAACGTTCTGTTTAAAGAATATAAATGATATAAATACAAAAAAACCTACTAATATTAAAGTTCCTCTCAAAGTAAGTTTCACGATGGCGCATTTCATATGTTTCAAAATAAGGTTCTACGTATGTGATCTGAATATATGCCTTTTCGGCATCTAATGAGTTTATGTCAACTGTATTCGAATCCTTTATGATATGTACAGAGTCTGGGCCAAATCGTTCCGTATAAAAGTTCTGAAGATTAAAAGAGCATATATTTATAAAATATAATAACATTTGTATTAAACTGATATTGAAAACCATACAAAATTACAAATCTCATACCTGTAGTCGGCTAAATATCTCTGGCAACTTTGTCAATTTTGGCTCCTTGTAAATAAATTCTTGTTGATCTAAATCTCCAAATTTGGCTCCATAGAAACCCACACGAATATATGTACCAAACACTCGCTTTCCCTGTTTACCTGTAGCTGGGAGATTCGATTAAATGCTTCCTGCAATTTTCCGTGGACTTTACATAGATTAAGAAAGTCTCTGTTGGCTTCGCAAATGGGTATTAAAATCTTATACACTTCGTTCATTGCTTCATACATTCCAGCGACTTGAAATGAGTTGGAAGCCTCTTCGAGCAGCGCCTTTAGTCCCGTCTCAGTAAAATGATTTCCAAGGCAGATGCCATCTTCGCCAGGACTAAGCACATCATCCGATACGGCCGACTCCATCAGCGTGTTTGGAGAAATTCGTTGAAAGCTGACTGCTCCTACAGGTAAATGAGTCTGAGACTCCAACATGCTGAGATATTCGGATACCAAGGCAGCAGCGTGGACATAGCACATGGCTGCCTCCGTATGATTACCACGTTCACGGTGCACGTTCACGGCAGGTGTTCGGACGCTGCTGCTCCAAGCATTCATTTATATCGACGCATCCTGTTTCCGAATCCATGCGCCAACCATCCTTGCATTTGCGACAACTCTTGGGACCAGCCCCTGTACAGCCGCCATCGCCACACGCAGAATGGCACTGTGTACACAAAAGCTTCATTTCATCGCGGAATGATTCATAGTACTGAAAGGCACACTCTTTGCAATTAGATCCCGCGTAGCCAGCGTCACACAAACACTTTCCGTTTCCTTTTCGCGTGCCGGCTCCTTTGCACTTGCCTACATTGTATATACAGTATAATAATCAGAATAAATATATATGTATTTACATGTTGTTGTCGCTCATACCGTTGCCGCTACATTCGCTGCAAGGTAAACAGTTTGGTCCATAGGTATTCGGCGGGCTGTTCAATACACAGCCAGGATTGCAGGGTCCGGACTCTCGGCTTGCTTGTGAGTAAACCAGTCTTCAATTAACGCCAGAAATGCAATTATGGTTGAACAATGATTCTTAAACAACATGCTTTGTTTTCCTTCGTCTATTTCCCCGGGCCGGTAAATTAATTCTTTAGTTTACGTGTATTTTTAACATATGTATTATCGATAAGCTATTCCACGATAATATCGATATTCGTAATCCCTCCCTGGTCACACGAAATAAACGGTAAATACTTCAAAAATCCAGCACAGCACAAATCAGCACAAAGTCAAGTAATTTAATGAATTAATTAAGGCTGTTTGGTTAGGCAGCCCGATATAACCCAGAAATATGTAGATCATAGTCAGCGATGCAGAAGTAGAGTAAATGTTATTATTGTTGGTTGTTTGAACTGCCAACTGGGGTCTCCCCATATTTTATTCGATGTTATTTTTTTTTTTTTGTTCTGAGTCAATAAATTAATTTTGAACAAAAGTACGTACTACATTTTTTAATATTATTGATATTTATATATCATTTTGATTCTCAACGGCTTTTGTTGAATAAATATTGTTTCATAATTGTACTGAATTTTTTCAGAAAAACATTTGTAGCAAAAGTAAAAAAATGCGTGAAATTTCACAGGGGGTGGTTTTTTTTTTGCAGTGTGCACATGTCATGTACAGTAGTCATGTCATGCATACAATAATTCTATACTCGCTGTATATATGTAAATATGTAAATAATAAATAAATAAAATGTATATCATTAAAACCCACCAAGAAGAATTATACATAAATGAGGTCCCCATAAATGGGGATTATTATATTTACTTGAACTTCTGTTAAATATTATTTTTTAATATGCGTATATTGTACGTTTGTACAAAAATAAATATGTTGTCTTATTATTATATGATGTAAAAAATTGCAAATTAGTCTGTCGTGTGCATTAAAAATATATATTAAATTATTGAGGATCCGGGGATACAATATCAATAATTACTGTTACTGTTTAAACTGCGTTTGGCAGTTTTTTGGTTTTTTTGGGAGGTATAAGATCAATTAAGACAAATTAACTAATTGATAAGACAGACGGTTAATATGTATATATTATTGGTAATAATATATTGTATATATATATTCGCTTACTAGCCAAATGAAATGAATTATTATTACCAACTTACTTAAAATAGTCCGAAACGCTAGACATGAAAATGCATAAAAGGAGGAGATTTTATCGGAATTTCCGACGCTATTGAATTGTAAAAATTACCATTTCAATGGAGTGCTTTTGTTGTGGTATGCGTTGGCCCTAAAAAGGAAAAAAAATTATAATAAACAATTCATTTAAAAATGGTAGGAATGCAAAAATTCACTTACTTCACCACGCCGAGATTTTGAATTGCTGTAAGAGTTATTAAAGGTGTCAAGCGTTCTATGAAACGATCGTTGTTACGTTCTAGCTCTCGCTGGTAATCCTTTTGATCTGAAAGTATTAGGTTACGATTCTTTTTCAAAGCATCAGCACAACGCTTTGAAAACTCGCGAAAACAGTCGTAATTTGTTTTGATGTTTGGTTGGTATGGTTGTGCGTTCTGATAAATTTGATAGAAAAATGCTAGCCATTTCCATAGGTCCTTGGTTGACGGTAGTTCCAATACATCCTTGCAAGACCATTTGCAATATTTTAGGATCAGCAGGCTCCTGATTTGTAGCAGCCGCCAATTCCACTGTTTTCTTTTGAATATCCTAATAAAAAAAAGTCAAAACTGTGACTAAAAACTGCTTAGATCGCAAAGCTTCAGTTCACTTACCTCAATCGCCACTTTAATTGGATCCAAGACTATTTGCTGCCGACTAATTACCATTATTCGTGTTTTTACATAGGGAAAGTGGTTGGCTGTTGTCAAAATTGTCTTTCTCTTGCATTGTTCATGTAGCTCTCCATGAGCCTTACCGCTTTTTGTAAATGGTGTAGCATATATAAAACGTTCTGTTTAAAGAATATAAATGATATAAATACAAAAAAACCTACTAATATTAAAGTTCCTCTCAAAGTAAGTTTCACGATGGCGCATTTCATATGTTTCAAAATAAGGTTCTACGTATGTGATCTGAATATATGCCTTTTCGGCATCTAATGAGTTTATGTCAACTGTATTCGAATCCTTTATGATATGTACAGAGTCTGGGCCAAATCGTTCCGTATAAAAGTTCTGAAGATTAAAAGAGCATATATTTATAATAACATTTGTATTAAACTGATATTGAAAACCATACAAAATTACAAATCTCATACCTGTAGTCGGCTAAATATCTCTGGCAACTTTGTCAATTTTGGCTCCTTGTAAATAAATTCTTGTTGATCTAAATCTCCAAATTTGGCTCCATAGAAACCCACACGAATATATGTACCAAACACTCGCTTTCCCTGTTTACCTGTAGCTGGGAGATTCGATTAAATGCTTCCTGCAATTTTCCGTGGACCTTACCTAGCTTAAGAAAGTCTCTGTTGGCTTCGCAAATGGGTATTAAAATCTTATACACTTCGTTCATTGCTTCATACATTCCAGCGACTTGAAATGAGTTGGAAGCCTCTTCGAGCAGCGCCTTTAGTCCCGTCTCAGTAAAATGATTTCCAAGGCAGATGCCATCTTCGCCAGGACTAAGCACATCATCCGATACGGCCGACTCCATCAGCGTGTTTGGAGAAATTCGTTGAAAGCTGACTGCTCCTACAGGTAAATGAGTCTGAGACTCCAACATGCTGAGATATTCGGATGCCAAGGCAGCAGCGTGGACATAGCACATGGCTGCCTCCGTATGATTAGCACGTTCACGGTGCACGTTCACGGCAGGTGTTCGGACGCTGCTGCTCCAAGCATTCATTTATATCGACGCATCCTGTTTCCGAATCCATGCGCCAACCATCCTTGCATTTGCGACAACTCTTGGGACCAGCCCCTGTACAGCCGCCATCGCCACACGCAGAATGGCACTGTGTACACAAAAGCTTCATTTCATCGCGGAATGATTCATAGTACTGAAAGGCACACTCTTTGCAATTAGATCCCGCGTAGCCAGCGTCACACAAACACTTTCCGTTTCCTTTTCGCGTGCCGGCTCCTTTGCACTTGCCTACATTGTATATACAGTATAATAATCAGAATAAATATATATGTATTTACATGTTGTTGTCGCTCATACCGTTGCCGCTACATTCGCTGCAAGGTGAACAGTTTGGTCCATAGGTATTCGGCGGGCAGCACATCGCCAACTGTTCAATACACAGCCAGGATTGCAGGTCCGGACTCTCGGCTTGCTTGTGAGTAAACCAGTCTTCAATTAACGCCTCGTGGTCGTTGGCGAGGTTGTGGCAATGGTCTTTGTTGAGCACTTCAGCCTCTGAGCAAAGCCGCTCTTGGATCTCCACGAGGCGGACTTCACTGTTTTTATAGGAACGTAGCTTTTCCTCCTCCCATGCCGTATCTCCACCCCCATGGCCTCGCTTGGTGCGTTCCAGGCCAACTTTGAAAGAGGTTGCAAGCAAACTACAGGCCTTACAGGGTGGAGGTGTGGCCTTATCGGTTGATGTGGACGCCACCGCCAAAGCCAGAAATGCAATTATGGTTGAACAATGATTCTTAACCAACATGCTTTGTTTTCCTTCGTCTATTTCCCCGGGCCGGTAAATTAATTCTTTAGTTTACGTGTATTTTTAACATATGTATATATCGATAAGCTATTCCACGATAATATCGATATTCGTAATCCCTCCCTGGTCACACGAAATAAACGGTAAATACTTCAAAAATCCAGCACAGCACAAATCAGCACAAAGTCAAGTAATTTAATGAATTAATTAAGGCTGTTTGGTTAGGCAGCCCGATATAACCCAGAAATATTTAGATCATAGTCAGCGATGCAGAAGTAGAGTAAACGTTATTATTGTTGGTTGTTTGAACTGCCAACTGCCACTGCCCACGCTTTAATCCACATTTGTACATGAACAAATGAAATGGGTTCATGTATTTAAGACTTCTAAAGTCTGGGGTTTCCCCATATTTTATTCGATGTTATTTTTTTTTGTTTGTTCTGAGTCAATAAATTAATTTTGAACAAAAGTACGTACTACATTTTTTAATATTATTGATATTTATATATCATTTTGATTCTCAACGGCTTTTGTTGAATAAATATTGTTTCATAATTGTACTGAATTTTTTCAGAAAAACATTTGTAGCAAAAGTAAAAAAATGCGTGAAATTTCACAGGGGGTGGTTTTTTTTTTGCAGTGTGCACATGTCATGTACAGTAGTCATGTCATGCATACAATAATTCTATACTCGCTGTATATATGTAAATATGTAAATAATAAATAAATAAAATGTATATCATTAAAACCCACCAAGAAGAATTATACATAAATGAGGTCCCCATAAATGGGGATTATTATATTTACTTGAACTTCTGTTAAATATTATTTTTTAATATGCGTATATTGTACGTTTGTACAAAAATAAATATGTTGTCTTATTATTATATGATGTAAAAAATTGCAAATTAGTCTGTCGTGTGCATTAAAAATATATATTAAATTATTGAGGATCCGGGGATACAATATCAATAATTACTGTTACTGTTTAAACTGCGTTTGGCAGTTTTTTGGTTTTTTTGGGAGGTATAAGATCATTTAAGACAAATTAACTAATTGATAAGACAGACGGTTAATATGTATATATTATTGGTAATAATATATTGTATATATATATTCGCTTACTAGCCAAATGAAATGAATTATTATTACCAACTTACTTAAAATAGTCCGAAACGCTAGACATGAAAATGCATAAAAGGAGGAGATTTTATCGGAATTTCCGACGCTATTGAATTGTAAAAATTACCATTTCAATGGAGTGCTTTTGTTGTGGTATGCGTTGGCCCTAAAAAGGAAAAAAAATTATAATAAACAATTCATTTAAAAATGGTAGGAATGCAAAAATTCACTTACTTAACCACGCCGAGATTTTGAATTGCTGTAAGAGTTATTAAAGGTGTCAAGCGTTCTATGAAACGATCGTTGTTACGTTCTAGCTCTCGCTGGTAATCCTTTTGATCTGAAAGTATTAGGTTACGATTCTTTTTCAAAGCATCAGCACAACGCTTTGAAAACTCGCGAAAACATAGTCGTAATTTGTTTTGATGTTTGGTTGGTATGGTTGTGCCATCTGATAAATTTGATAGAAAAACGCTAGCCATTTCCATAGGTCCTTGGTTGACGGTAGTTCCAATACATCCTTGCAAGACCATTTGCAATATTTTAGGATCAGCAGGCTCCTGATTTGTAGCAGCCGCCAATTCCACTGTTTTCTTTTGAATATCCTAATAAAAAAAAGTCAAAACTGTGACTAAAAACTGCTTAGATCGCATAGCTTCAGTTCACTTACCTCAATCGCCATTTCAATTGGATCCAAGACTATTTGCTGCCGACTAATTACCATTATTCGTGTTTTTACATAGGAAAAGTGGTTGGCTGTTGTCAAAATTGTCTTTCTCTTGCATTGTTCATGTAGCTCTCCATGAGCCTTACCGCTTTTTGTAAATGGTGTAGCATATATAAAACTTTCTAAATTGGATCAACAGCTGTTTAAAGATTATAAATGATATAAGTACAAAAAAAAATACTAATATTAAAGTTCCTCTCAAAGTAAGTTTCACGATGGCGCATTTCATATGTTTCAAAATAAGGTTCTACGTATGTGATCTGAATATATGCCTTTTCGGCATCTAATGAGTTTATGTCAACTGTATTCGAATCCTTTATGATATGTACAGAGTCTGGGCCAAATCGTTCCGTATAAAAGTTCTGAAGATTAAAAGAGCATATATTTATAATAACATTTGTATTAAACTGATATTGAAAACCATACAAAATTACAAATCTCATACCTGTAGTCGGCTAAATATCTCTGGCAACTTTGTCAATTTTGGCTCCTTGTAAATAAATTCTTGTTGATCTAAATCTCCAAATTTGGCTCCATAGAAACCCACACGAATATATGTACCAAACACTCGCTTTCCCTGTTTAAACAAAGAAATAGAATACCTTGCATTGGTTTATGAACTTTTTGCTTACCTGTAGCTGGGAGATTCGATTAAATGCTTCCTGCAATTTTCCGTGGACTTTACCTAGCTTAAGAAAGTCTCTGTTGGCTTCGCAAATGGGTATTAAAATCTTATACACTTCGTTCATTGCTTCATACATTCCAGCGACTTGAAATGAGTTGGAAGCCTCTTCGAGCAGCGCCTTTAGTCCCGTCTCAGTAAAATGATTTCCAAGGCAGATGCCATCTTCGCCAGGACTAAGCACATCATCCGATACGGCCGACTCCATCAGCGTGTTTGGAGAAATTCGTTGAAAGCTGACTGCTCCTACAGGTAAATGAGTCTGAGACTCCAACATGCTGAGATATTCGGATGCCAAGGCAGCAGCGTGGACATAGCACATGGCTGCCTCCGTATGATTAGCACGTTCACGGTGCACGTTCACGGCAGGTGTTCGGACGCTGCTGCTCCAAGCATTCATTTATATCGACGCATCCTGTTTCCGAATCCATGCGCCAACCATCCTTGCATTTGCGACAACTCTTGGGACCAGCCCCTGTACAGCCGCCATCGCCACACGCAGAATGGCACTGTGTACACAAAAGCTTCTTTTCATCGCGGAATGATTCATAGTACTGAAAGGCACACTCTTTGCAATTAGATCCCGCGTAGCCAGCGTCACACAAACACTTTCCGTTTCCTTTTCGCGTGCCGGCTCCTTTGCACTTGCCTACATTGTATATACAGTATAATAATCAGAATAAATATATATGTATTTACATGTTGTTGTCGCTCATACCGTTGCCGCTACATTCGCTGCAAGGTAAACAGTTTGGTCCATAGGTATTCGGCGGGCAGCACACCGCCAACTGTTCAATACACAGCCAGGATTGCAGGTCCGGACTCTCGACTTGCTTGTGAGTAAACCAGTCTTCAATTAACGCCAGAAATGCAATTATGGTTGAACAATGATTCTTAAACAACATGCTTTGTTTTCCTTCGTCTATTTCCCCGGGCCGGTAAATTAATTCTTTAGTTTACGTGTATTTTTAACATATGTATATATCGATAAGCTATTCCACGATAATATCGATATTCGTAATCCCTCCCTGGTCACACGAAATAAACGGTAAATACTTCAAAAATCCAGCACAGCACAAATCAGCACAAAGTCAAGTAATTTAACGAATTAATTAAGGCTGTTTGGTTAGGCAGCCCGATATAACCCAGAAATATTTAGATCATAGTCAGCGATGCAGAAGTAGAGTAAATGTTATTATTGTTGGTGGTTTGAACTGCCAACTGCCACTGCCCACGCTGTAATCCACATTTGTACATGAACAAATGAAATGGGTTCATGTATTTAAGACTTCTAAAGTCTGGGGTTTCCCCATATTTTATTCGATGTTATTTTTTTTTGTTTGTTCTGAGTCAATAAATTAATTTTGAACAAAAGTACGTACTACATTTTTTAATATTATTGATATTTATATATCATTTTGATTCTCAACGGCTTTTGTTGAATAAATATTGTTTCATAATTGTACTGAATTTTTTCAGAAAACTATTTGTAGCAAAAGTAAAAAAATGCGTGAAATTTCACAGGGGGTGGTTTTTTTTTTGCAGTGTGCACATGTCATGTGCAGTCATGTCATGCATACAATAATTCTATACTCGCTGTATATAAATATGTAAATAATAAATAAATAAAATGTATATCATTAAAACCCACCAAGAAGAATTATGCATAAATGAGGTCCCCATAAATGGGGGTTATTATATTTACTTGAACTTCTGTTAAATATTATTTTTTAATATGCGTATATTGTACGTTTGTACAAAAATAAATATTTTGTCTTATTATTATATGATGTAAAAAATTGCAAATTAGTCTGTCGTGTGCATTAAAAATATATATTAAATTATTGAGGATCCGGGGATACAATATCAATAATTACTGTTACTGTTTAAACTGCGTTTGGCAGTTTTTTGGTTTTTTTGGGAGGTATAAGATCATTTAAGACAAATTAACTAATTGATAAGACAGACGGTTAATATGTATATATTGTTGGTAATAATATATTGTATATATATATTCGCTTACTAGCCAAATGAAATGAATTATTATTACCAACTTACTTAAAATAGTCCGAAACGCTAGACATGAAAATGCATAAAAGGAGGAGATTTTATCGGAATTTCCGACGCTATTGAATTGTAAAAATTACCATTTCAATGGAGTGCTTTTGTTGTGGTATGCGTTGGCCCTAAAAAGGAAAAAAAATTATAATAAACAATTCATTTAAAAATGGTAGGAATGCAAAAATTCACTTACTTAACCACGCCGAGATTTTGAATTGCTGTAAGAGTTATTAAAGGTGTCAAGCGTTCTATGAAACGATCGTTGTTACGTTCTAGCTCTCGCTGGTAATCCTTTTGATCTGAAAGTATTAGGTTACGATTCTTTTTCAAAGCATCAGCACAACGCTTTGAAAACTCGCGAAAACATAGTCGTAATTTGTTTTGATGTTTGGTTGGTATGGTTGTGCCATCTGATAAATTTGATAGAAAAACGCTAGCCATTTCCATAGGTCCTTGGTTGACGGTAGTTCCAATACATCCTTGCAAGACCATTTGCAATATTTTAGGATCAGCAGGCTCCTGATTTGTAGCAGCCGCCAATTCCACTGTTTTCTTTTGAATATCCTAATAAAAAAAAGTCAAAACTGTGACTAAAAACTGCTTAGATCGCATAGCTTCAGTTCACTTACCTCAATCGCCACTTCAATTGGATCCAAGACTATTTGCTGCCGACTAATTACCATTATTCGTGTTTTTACATAGGGAAAGTGGTTGGCTGTTGTCAAAATTGTCTTTCTCTTGCATTGTTCATGTAGCTCTCCATGAGCCTTACCGCTTTTTGTAAATGGTGTAGCATATATAAAACGTTCTAAATTGGATCAACAGCTGTTTAAAGAATATAAATGATATAAATACAAAAAAACCTACTAATATTAAAGTTCCTCTCAAAGTAAGTTTCACGATGGCGCATTTCATATGTTTCAAAATAAGGTTCTACGTATGTGATCTGAATATATGCCTTTTCGGCATCTAATGAGTTTATGTCAACTGTATTCGAATCCTTTATGATATGTACAGAGTCTAGGCCAAATCGTTCCGTATAAAAGTTCTGAAGATTAAAAGAGCATATATTTATAAAATATAATAACATTTGTATTAAACTGATATTGAAAACCATACAAAATTGCAAATCTCATACCTGTAGTCGGCTAAATATCTCTGGCAACTTTGTCAATGTTGGCTCCTTGTAAATAAATTCTTGTTGATCTAAATCTCCAAATTTGGCTCCATAGAAACCCACACGAAAATATGTACCAAACACTCGCTTTCCCTGTTTAAACAAAGAAATAGAATACCTTGCATTGGTTTATGAACTTTTTGCTTACCTGTAGCTGGGAGATTCGATTAAATGCTTCCTGCAATTTTCCGTGGACTTTACCTAGCTTAAGAAAGTCTCTGTTGGCTTCGCAAATGGGTATTAAAATCTTATACACTTCGTTCATTGCTTCATACATTCCAGCGACTTGAAATGAGTTGGAAGCCTCTTCGAGCAGCGCCTTTAGTCCCGTCTCAGTAAAATGATTTCCAAGGCAGATGCCATCTTCGCCAGGACTAAGCACATCATCCGATACGGCCGACTCCATCAGCGTGTTTGGAGAAATTCGTTGAAAGCTGACTGCTCCTACAGGTAAATGAGTCTGAGACTCCAACATGCTGAGATATTCGGATACCAAGGCAGCAGCGTGGACATAGCACATGGCTGCCTCCGTATGATTAGCACGTTCACGGTGCTTTTTGGCCATGTTTTCTAACCAGGTCAACCGTAGGTCTGGATTGTTTTGGTATCCTTTAGCTATACGATTCATGAGATCCAGCAACATTTCTGGGTCTTCCTGATATTCCTTCATTTTCACTGTATCCGATAGAATCATGTGTAGATTGAAAAGCAAATCTTGCACCTGCTCGGGAAATGATGTATCCTGTAGATCGGCGTCTGACTCTGCGTAAACTAAGACCGTTTTTAGAGCTCTACGAAGTGATTGCTCGCTAAATACAGTGCTGGTACCAACTAATGAGCTCAACGACATTGTTACTTGCATCTTGACGCGAGCAAAGTTCTAAAATGATAAAATTGGAGTTAATTGTAAAAGTTATTTTCAATAATCAAACCTACATTTCCAATTTCAAAGTTTTGTCTCATTAGTAAATATAACGAGGCTGCTGCTTGTGAGCGTATGCCTGGTAAAAGCGATCCACAATGCTTCAGTAATATCAAACACAAATCCGCACAGATGTCGGTTTCCTCGTCAAACAATAAGTTTGGGAATTTAAAAATAAGAGCACGCTGAGACGCAAACAAGTTTTGTAGCGCCAGCGTTGACTGATTGCGGGAGAGTGCGTGAAGCAGCACTTTAAGCAGAGTACCGAGTAAATTATGATGAAGGTTGGCAGCTACGTGCAATATTATCTCTAGAGTGTCGAGCAGCACAAGCGCAATTTCAGTCGCCAATGATCCTTCGATAAAGTGGCTCAGCTCCATATCGTGCTCATTTTTGCCAATACTATCTGTGTAGGGTGAACGGTAAGGCATCTGATCCTTTCGCCAGCGAAATTTCTCGGTCGAGTTGCGATCTTTTCGACGATTGATTAGATCGTAACGTGCGGAATTTGTACCTCTTATACATTCTTCCAATTTTTCCTTAACGTCCGTGGATGCATTCTTCCTGAAACTTTGCGTATTGGTTCGCTTTAGGGTGGGAATGTGTTTTTGTCCAGTATACTCAAAAGTTTTTAGGCAGACGTTTACCACTTGTAGCATTTGGTGCACCCTATGAGGGGTTAAACCTAGTAGCCATCGGTATAATATGTTACGCTCCAAATTCTTAAGTACCCAAAGAAAGCATACCAACAAGTGGCGAGTGTTCTCAGAGCTTAACGGCGACTTGTTTTTTACTTGTTCACTCATGTAGTAGGGGCGACTTCCAGATATTGCGTATGCCACTTCTGGACTTATAGTCGCTGCTCCGATTGTCTGCTGTGGCCCCTGATAATCTTCAAGCTGACCAATCTCCTGTAAGCGATCATGATCAGTGCCATGCTGATGCAATTGGGGAATGCTGTCCATCACTATGGATAGTAGTGGTATGTATAAGGACGCCACACGGGCTCGTGCTTCCGTTTCGCTATACCGAGTATCTAGATCATGTGAAGTCATCAGGTTGCGAATGCAGCGTATCGCCTTTCCGTGCAATTGCGGATTAGGCACCTCCATTACTGTAGCCAAATCGCTTAAAACAAGACCGACAAGAAAGTGTTGTTGCAGGAACTCCTGACTGAGATCGGCTTGCAGTGCCCTCTCAAGCGAACCCTAGAAAATGAAAATGATTTAGAATTGTATTGTACTTGCATTCAGTTCCACTTACACATGATGTTTGACTGTTGCTCGACGTCGTACTTGGGGTTGGGCTGCACGGTGCTGAGATCATCGTATAAGAAGTCCCGAATGGCAAATTCAGTGCAACAAAGTGCTCATGGCTGCATACAATGCGCAGAAAGTCTATTTTATAATTCATTAGGTCTGGAATAGACGCGTTTTTGGAAATTAGCACTTTAGTATACGTTTTAATCAGTCCAAAAACAAATCCGCGGTCCATGATGCTTAATACATCAAATATGAAAAAGCTTAGACTAGCATTCAAAGATTGTGCCAGTTTCGGTTCATTACTATGATATCCAACCACTTTTGTGGTAACTAAATGAACGAGTGTTGACAGATCGTCGTTATATTGATGTGGAAATCGATGTTTACGTGGGGCGTTTAAAGTGTTGGAATTATGCAAATGCTCTATCATGGACTTGACAATTAGCTCGAATAAAAACCAAGAATTCGTCATTGCCAGCTCTGATGCTTTCCCACTGGCAACGACCCAATGGAGGGCCAGTTCTTCGTGAAGCAGCCGTACTTGAACATCGCGTAGTATATCAATAGCAATATCTGTGAAGGAAAGTGAATGAGTTAAAGCGGAAAGTATTTCAAGTTATACTAACCCTTGCGATCCAAACTCCGACCACTAGTTGAAACATTGTCATATAAAGTGTATGAATCGCTTAATTGCAAATCTTCGGTGTTGCTCCGGCTGCACGTAAGCCGCTGCTTGCTAAGGAATGGGTGCGGTATTTTACATTGAAATTGCACATACGTTGAAAACAAGCTTTGCCGTCCATATTGATCAACTATTAAATCGTCGTTTAATATTGACAAAAGTGACGATACCAAGCAAAGAACTTCGAACACTGTAGATCCCAGGGACATAGTCTGTCCTCCAATTTTGTGGGTCGTAACTAACAATTCAATAAGCTTGTCCAACACTAGTGGTAAGTGCCTTACTAATGGCTCACGGTTTGCATGTTCAATATCCAACAAACACTTTTTTAACTCAGCCTCCATATTCCCCTCGCCGATATGCGAAGGTATATTTCGAGTGTCCAAATATTCACACAGCAAAAAGAAACGATCGAGAAACGCATCCAATGTATGTATTGCAGTCACTGCCTCTACGTTAATAGCGAAGACGGCACGATGATTGTCAAGCCACTTAATTCCTGGCAGGTGTACATTTGGAGGTATAAAAGAATAGTTTTCTGGTGGAGTCTCCACCATAACAGGAAGATTAAATTCACCAACTTTTAGTTTGCCATCCTCTAATAGAGGCAGCCAAGTATATCCGATGGGGGTTTCCACAGAAGGCTGCAAATCCTGTGGCTTCTTTTGGCACGACACGTGGTATATGGTGAATAGTAGATGGTGATGCTGCTTTATAGATGCAGGTAAGGCTATCTTAATCTCATCATAGAATGACGGACATTTATTATGATAATTTACAGCCGTAAATGCTTCAGAAGAAAATTTTGGGCAAGATGATTTGCCAAAAATAGCATTAACTGCATCTTTAGAGGTTTCTCCAGCCATTAGTTGAACACGAACGGCAATATTACGTGCTGAACCAGCGCGCGAAGAGAAATTAAGCTCCTTTGGCGACACGAAAAGTAAGTTACGATAGCTGTAGTGCGGATTGTATATGGCTGAATGCGGAAACTCTAAAATTTCTTTGATTGGTCGAATATTTTCTCCACTTTGTGGGTTAATTTTAGCCAACTCAGGCGTTAGTGAGTTTTTTACTTCTTCAATACACGGAGATATTTCCAGTTTAATCGAGCCCGGAATGCATTTGTATTTTTTATTTGTATTTGAGCTCGGCCGCTTTAGCTCCGGTAATATTTTATATAAATCTTCATCTTTCATTTTATCTGCCTCTTGCTTAAAGAAACTGGGAACCGTTATCGTAATGGGCCGAAAGTTTTCAACCACATTCGCAAAATCATCTGGTGACCATGAACGTCGTTTCTCCTTTCGCTCCAAAGAACCACGCCGGGTAAGTGTTCCGCTCATGTCATTTGCTTTGCGTCTTAATTGATCAAAGCTACTTGTGGAAGACTTGCGATCTAAGCTGTTGGAGCTTGGTGCCGTGCCTAAACCGCCACCAACGTTTCCGCTGCCAGCCGAATCACGCTCTCCTCCGCTAACATCCTTGTGTTCAAAGCTATCACCATTGAAGACGTTTGTTAAATAGATGCCAGTCCATGCAAATGGCATTCGGTATTTTCCCAAGCGCTCACAATAGTCTGCAGCATTTGATTTTACCTTTTCACGGTATTTATCTTTGTCTTCTTTTAAGTAAGGTTCAACGGAATTGTTTATATCCCCTTGCAGCACCTTCTCCAGACGAATAACCAAAAACAAATCATTGCTCGGGTAAGAAATTTCAAATATGGCAGAGTGGCTTTGGGTGCTTATGTCGGCGCATTGGACGTGGCTGGATAACATTCGTTTAAGACTGTCTGAGTTCATGTCAAAGTAAAAGTTCTCTGATAGTTTTTGACGTTCCTTGGCATCATATATAGCCATTGATGCAAATATTGGTTCTACCTCGAGCTCGAATCGAAGCTGCAGACATTTGACCTGTATGCGATGACCCATATGTTCCATCGGAATCTCAGCAAGAAGTCTGCGTTCTATACTCTCCTCTGCTTCGGATTCCGGATACAGTGAAAAAAGAGCAACCTGTCGATCTTGCTGGCGACGTACTTCATTGGTTTGATCAATTTGTTCCGGCGGTACATTATTAAGCAAGTTCGGTAGTAAAGGATCATTAGAAGAACGGCGCAAATCAAAACTTGCCCACGAACCACGAGGCGTCAGAGTGTCGGTGCATGAGCTAACTGAAGCAAGGCTAGCTATCGATTGCCTGGAGCTGGGTGTGCAGCTCTCGCTTTTGTACGCGAATGTTTCATCAAAAGATGAAAAGTCTTTGTCTATCTCGAACTCTTGTTGGTATGCAGAGGGACTAATGGTGCCCCGATCGATACGTTCACGTATGTAACACGAGCTTGAGTAGTGCCTCTGAGCATATTCTACCACCTTCCATGGACGGGTGTAACTGTGAACACACTCCTGAACGTGCTGCGGCAAATCAATTCTGTAAAAGGATATGTACGATTTCAAGTAAAGTACAAAATCGTATGGTTAGACATAATTAAATAACTAGTCATAAATGGTAAAGACCTTAATAAACATGTCAGTTGCACCGCTGACCCATAAGCTGTTAAATATGATCTGCATTGAGTCAAATTTCACATCATCTGTAAGACATCTTTTGCGACCGTCTTATGCTGTTAAATTTGTAACAATTGTTTAGTCATAAATCAATGTATAGATATTCTACCTAAGAACCAAAGTAAGCAATTGTTACCCACCAAAACTGTATATAAACCTTGCATATTTTACAATAAAATCAGTCCGAAAGAAAACTCTGACGTATTCACTTCTCCGAAGCCCAATTTGTTTCGGAGATTGCGGAGACACTTTGTTACTGGTACATAAACCGGTGGCATACACATTCTCATTTTCAGCATACGATTGTAAAATTGACGATCATAAGAATCAAGTGAATCTACATCAACAGGTTCAGTTGATTCGTTCATTTGGTGACCCCCGACTTTTGGACTAAATCGGTAGACCATTAATTTGGTTACTCCCGATTTAACTTGGATTCATTTGGCGAATCCAACAGAATTGGTCAACTTGGCGATCAATTCACATACGAAGTAAAGGCAAATTCAGTTTAACATCTTGGATCTACCCAAAGCGATATAGTCAACTTGGCGACTAAGGTTGGATTCAGCATTGCCACAATTATTTATTATTATTATTTTATTTATTATTATTAGTACTTTCACCATCCATAGAGGCACAGCCTATCATAACGACAAACAAATTACCTCCATCGGGTCATAAGTTCAAATATAAATAAAAATGGCAACCACAAGCATTAATGTTTTACTGGACAGCCAATTGGCCACAGGCGAAGAGATCCAGACCATTATAAGACCATTATACTTGACAGTTTTCAACGGATAATGAATAAAATGACGGATGAGACAAGAAAATATTTCAAACCAATAATAACCAAATATTGGGATTAGATTAGATATATTCACATCCAAATTCATAGGAAATGTACTAATCCAGAGAGCATGTGATATAATAGTAAAATGTACATAGCAGCTGAAGATGCAGTTTTGTCAATTCAAACATTGACGATACCGGACGCTGTTCAGCAATTCAACGCTACTCCTCATATGAGCAATGCGTTACCTCTGCCAAAGGTTGCCATCCCCAAATTTGATGGAGACTACCTTTAATGGCAACAATTTCATGACATTTTTAAGAAAATGATTCATGAAGCGCATGTACCATCATTCAGAAGATGTGGTACTTAAAAACCAACGTTACGGGAGAATCAGAAAATAAAATCCGCCATCTTTCGTTAACAGAAGGAAACTATATAACAGCATGGAATATGTTACAAGAGCGTTTAGGCAACAAAAGAGTGCTAAGCAATGCATTGATTCAAAGAATGTTGGATCACCAAAGCAAATCTAATGATGCAAAATATTAAAACATTACATGACAATATAAAAGAAACGTTAGCCGTGTTAAACAACATAAATATAGAGACAAATAAATGGGATACGATTCTTTTATGTTTGCTAACAACAAAATTAGATCGTCAAACACACACGTTATATAAGCAATCGATACAGAATACAAAGGAATTGCAGCCTTTGAGCGAATTCATGCAATTCCTCGAGCAGAGGAATTCTCTTCACAGCCTTGCTTGATTCAGGCTCTCAAGTCAATGTTATTTCTGAAAGAGCATTGCAAATATTTGATCTAAAAATTAGCAAATCAGATCTACAAATAAATGGAATTGGTGGACGAACACAAACATCAAAGGCAAGAGTTAATGTGACACTCAAATCACAGGACAATAATTTTCAATAAAGATTGGAGGCGATTGTACTACCACACATAGTCGCAGATCAACCGACCCACTCAATCGATACGTCTCGTTGGAAGCTACCAAAGAATATCACATTAGCGGACCCTAATTTCGAGAAAGTGGGAAGAATAGACATTCTGTTGGGAGCAGAACACTATTTCGAAATCATGCAAAACAGGCATGTATCCATTGGAATCGGTTTGCCCTGGATTGTGGCTGGAAAATTAAAGGATTCAGCTAAAACTGCAATCACATGTGCTGTGATGACGGAAGAAGAAAAGGTTGATCAGCAAATCGGCAAGTTTTGGGAATTGGACTCATTCCCAAATAACACACCATGTTTCTCACCATTGGAGAAACGATGTGAGCAGCATTTTAACTAAAACATACAGATGGCAGCAGACAAAAAACTCATTGTCCGACTGCTATTTTCGGAAGATGCTTCATCCCTGGGGGAGAGCCGAGATCTGGCGACACGGCGATTATTTTGCCTGGAAAAGCAGCTTTCGTGAGATCCGGGTACCAAGGCAAACTACGTGCAATTCATGCAAGAATATGAGGCACTGGGGCATATGAAAGAAATGCATACTACGAAAATAGCAAGATCACGCTATTTCATCCCACATCATTGAGTATTAAAACCCGACAGCGCTACAACCAAATTGAGAGTTGTCTTTGATGCTTCTGCAGTCACGTCGTCCGGAAAATCTCTCATCGATTTGATGCATAAAGGTCCAACCGTGCAAAGTTCGATATTCTCAATACTCATTCTACTTTTAACCACCATACAAGTGCCACGTCATTTTTTCGAAGGACAGATTCCAGTGTCGTCAGAGATACATACCTTTGTCGATGCATCGGAGAAAGCATTTGGAACTGCTGTATATATCCGAGCATTATATAAAGACAAAGGAGTATCTATTCAATTGTTGTGTGCTAAATCACACTTGGCTCCCATCAACTCAGTAACATTACCCCGTCTGGAATTAAAAGCAGCTGTATTGGGTGCTCAATTGATTGCTAAAGTAAAAGAAGAATTATCCATGGAAGACACAAACACAAACATTCATGTGGTCTGATTTAAGGATAGTATTGTCATGGATTAACTGTACAACATCCATACGAGACAAATGCTAGGCTACAAGAATAGCTACAATACAAGATTTAACGATACAAAAGCAGTGGAGGCATGTGTCGTCAGAAAACAATGCAGCCGATGTGCTGTCTAGAGGAATGACGGCAACCAAGTTTGCGAGAAACAACATGTGGTTTTATGGCCCACTGTTTTTACATGGACCACCATCGACATGGCCATTACCATTTGTGGCAACAAAGGATGAAGTAATGAGTGCAAACCCTCAAAAGATTGGTCAGTCAACGATTATGACTGTCACACAAGAGGATGACATAATTTACAAAATTAAGCACAGCAATTCATACAACAAGCTACTGAGAATCGTAGCCTACATAATGCGTTCCGACGAAAGAAGCTCAGAAAATAGTCATTCGTAATGTACAACGAAATGACTTCAAAGAAGACATAAAGCACATAGCGAGACATAAGGAAACACAAAAAGGAAGCTCAATTAACTCGCTAACACCATTTTTGGACCAAGATGGAATTTTGCGAGTTGGAGGTCGATTAGAAACCGCAAACATCGCATTTGATGCCAAACACCCAATGCTGTTACCATACAACGATCCAATTGTCAAGATGATACTTGGCAAGATACATAAGGATAACATGCATTGTGGTCCCCAGGCTTTGCTAACAGCATCACGGCAGCAGTTCTGGATTCTAAAAGGGAAGAACATGGCAAGGAGCATCGTGCAGAATTGTGTGAGGTGCACTACATCGAGGCCAAAATTACATGAACAGAACATGGGAAATCTGCCACCTCTTCGTGTCACACAAGCAAGGCCATTCCTAAATGGTGTCAATTATTGTGGACCATTTAAAATCCACTATAAAATTCGACGCAAGAAACCGAATACAGTGTACATTGCGATATTTTGTTGTTTCGCGACTAAAGCGTTGAAGGTCAGTTGATTCGCTCAGGATATGTAAGTACTAAACTAGCAGTTACAGATTATACGCACTACGTACATTTTTTCAGTTGGTGTAATGTGATCAATCGTTCGGATTTTCCGAGGAATGGTTTTCACAGTAACATCGCCTTGAGGAAAGTCCAAGATATGCTTCAATGGATCGCGGTTGATAATGTTCATATGTTGTGCGAGAAACTCCTCATAGTCCAGCGGTTCTGTGGGAGATAGCTATTGCGAAAAGTGCAGCATTATAAGCAGAACAGTACACAGGTTATTTATGAAATATAACTTACTGCGGATAAGCACAGAGAGGTGTCTGCTGACTTTGATTGGATGTGGTAATTGCAAACATTTTTACGAACATCTGCAGCAGGCTGTCTGGTGTAACAAGAGCGGCAAGAAGAAGCGGAAAGATAAGGACAAGGAGAGTGGGGGTAAATGGGATTATTGGGCGTTTCTTTGTCGTCGGTTTAACCTTGCGATTGCTCACTTACTTTGATACTTTTTGCACAAACGACCGCTGCGCGTTTGACATTTTGATTTTATATCAAAAGAAATCCAGCTACTAAGGCTATTTCAGTAAATTAATTATTTTTTAAATGCAATGCGGCTGAAAGTAAACACTTTGAGCTGGAGAAACATCGATGTTAACATCGATATAATTGATGTTATGGTCCCAACTGCAGACATCGATTTTTTTGCGAAGCACCCCTAAATTTAATCGATATGATTTTAATTGGCTCTTGTGGAAAATTTTTTCCAATTTGATATTCCGTTTAAAATAATAATATTGCTGTTTATGGCCGCAAATAATAGGTTTAACCATTTTACAGTGGCTGGTGGGCAACGCTCTGTAACGCTCGTGTCGAAGTTAGTTGTTTTGGGGGAAATTGTTTTACTTGTTCACTATAATTTGGGCTATAAAGTGTTGGGGCTACTCCTTGGAAGGAAACCCATAAATTGTAGTAAAAGGATAACATATTCGAATAACTAATCTCCCATGAAACAGTTTTCTTAGATTTCAGCAATTTATCCATTATTTTAGCAACTTCTTGCTCATTTTAAATTCGCCCGCTGTAAAAAATCCTCGCCGTCCTGGGAAGTTTATAATATTTTTCCCTGGGAAATTGCTGAGGATCTGCGGAAAAAATCGGGTATGGACAATTATAAACAGAAGCTGCGTGCTATGACACTAAAGGTTCAAAAAATGAAATTCGGAATTTGCTTGTATGAAAAAAGTGAAAAAGTTGTTTATTTACATTTTTCGGCGTACCAGTGTTGCGATGCGACCTGAAATTTTGTTTATTTACAATTTTCGATATTGTATGCACTACCTATGACAAAAAATACCAAAAATTTCCCTTAAAAAGAATATAAAATAAAATATTGAATTGGAATGTAATCAATCAAACTTCAGGCTATTAAATCCTATGTCAAGCTACATTTAATTCATTTCAGAATGAATATACATATAGTTTAAAAATTATTAATAATTTTAATATTTGTTTTAATCTTAATTTATTTTATAAATAAAAGAATATACGTTTTTATTTCCTTCCGAGTGTTGGAAAATATATGATGTGTGTCTCCAGGACACGAAATACAACAGAACGAATTATATTCATATATATATATATATATATATATCATGACGTGTGGGCGCTAGCGCCAGTATATACCATGACAAAAATACCAACGAAAATCATATTCCTCGATTTTGATATACCGGTTAATTGTCTACAAGATTGGTTTAGTTTAGTGACTCTTTTTTTTTAGATTGTTTCCAAAATGACGTAAGAAAACGTAAGTGAGCATGAAATGTCACGTCATTTGGAAACTAAACCGGTGGTATGGGCATATTGGCGCGAATAGCAAGATTTTAACAGGGCTTGAAGAGGGCTTGACAATTCCTTAACAAATTTAACATTAGATTAGAACTTTTAACAGGGCTTTAAAATTCATTCCATTCTCTAAATTCAATACCGTAATATCTTTTTGCATGTCCATAATTTTTCATTTCATTAATGTAAAAGTTCATTTTTCCCAGATGCTTTAAAACGTAATTAATGTTGTATTTTGCACATATTTACAATTTTTGACAAAATAATGCATTTGATGAATTTTCAGTCCATTTTCAAGACAAAAAACCGTAAAATTTTCTGAGATAGAGACTGACTAGTTTCAGCAATAATTGGTGCATAGTAAAACAAACTTTTCTTAAATTCTATAATATCCGTTCAGAAGGTATGAAAAAAACTTTCATCTTTTTCGTGGGCCCCACGGCCGAAAGTCGTGCCGAAAAGTGCTGTAAAGTGCTGTTTGTTGGGCGATATCGTAATAAACGATAATATCAATTGTCTGTATTGATATTTTAAAATGTGCCGCCAAATGGAGAATTGGAGTGATATGATATGATGCATTAAAATTCGAGAAGGCTTTTTATCCGGATAATGTAATTCACATTCTAATTCCCGCCTTTTTAAAATTAAAATTCAAAATTGCACATATTGATTATTCATTTTCACTTTAAAACTTTAAAAATTTAATTAGAAACTTAAACAACTCCAAGATTTCGACAAACTCCAACACACTTTTTGAGCGTTTTTAAATTTGTGCGCGCTCGAAAATTCCCCGCAGGGTAATTTCATTCCGATAGCGTCCGATAACAGGCGACTGTCGGCCGATATGTAAACAAAATAAATGTAAATAAACAACTTTTCTTGTTTTCATAAAAGCAAATTTTAAATTTTGCTTTTTTTTCGCGCTTGATATATAAAACAAATAGCAAACGTATCGCATTTCGATAGCATAGCGCGAAGTGAATTTTTTGAAGTGAATTATTTGAATTTTGAAATGAAATGCAGAAGAAAAGTGTTCGGCTCCACATGAGCTAGCTGGAGAGTGCCGCTTGGACGAGATACGCTGCCGATATTCGCATGGCGCCTTGGTGCCCGGTGCCTCCATTAAGAGCTACATTCCCCCAGATTTTCCCAGGCTCGCTCGAAACTGCCCGGTGCTTGATGCCAAGATGCCAGATCGGCTGTGAACTGAACTATTTATATAGTTCAGTAAATTAAGTTAAATTAGACATACATATATAGCTGCATAAAGATAATTTATAATTTATATAATTTCATTGTTTTAAAACGCACACATCTTGGTCTGTTATCAAAATTTTATTGCTGTGGATTTTGTTTCTCAAAGTAAAAATATTTTTTCCTCCGCTCCGCATAGATAGTACGATCCATGGGATTGTGGTGCGGATGGGGATGGGGATGCTGCAGAAAGTCCGCATCGAAGCGTATGTTGTTGGGCATGTAGATCTGATCGTAGCTGTGGTTGCGCGAATGCTTTTTCACGAAGTGGCCACAGCCGGTGGTCAGCTCATCGTCGTCGTCCTTCTCAACGCAATCCTGGGGCCGCAACTGGTTCTGGATGTAGCGTATCGGCTGGCTGTTGTGTGCGCCTGAAACTTCTTGAGATTCTTGTACTTGCTGCTGCTGCCACCGCCGGCCTCCTGTCCAGCGGCATCGGCCGGTCCACTCGAGGAGTTGTGATCCCAGCGAAGCTCCTGATCATCTTCGCGTCCCACGAGGCGCTGCGGAAATGCTTCTTACACTTTGTCTGCGGCTGGTTGCATGTGTTTGTGGGCGGCACCACATGACCGCACTTGTAGTAGCTGCAAGAGAGAGATATGAAGAGGATTGTATCTCAACTACTCACCAGTAATCTATTTGCATGGTGCGCGAATCATTGCGCGAATGCCGCAGGATATCTGTGGGTATGATCAGCTCTCCTGTGGCGCCAACGAAACCTGTGGCTGGCTCTGCTCCTCAAACACTGAAAACAAAGTGAAACAAATTTAAAAATATACGTAACATAAAGACATTGAGTCTAGTTGCAAGATTTGTTAATCAACATTTTATAAATATAACTCATGTCATTTCCAAAATCCAAAAGCAATAAATTGTGGGACGTTCATAGCGAAATGATCGAAATATGGTGGAGCCTCCTCCTTATAAGAGCTAGAGATAAGAGACTGTAGTATAAATGTTTCTAAAAAAGATGAGTTTCATATTTTTCAATGCTGGACCTCAAAACAAATTCAGGCTGCTGCATGAAAATTCAAAACAACGCGTCTTGTTTAAGTCGCTAAAAAAATACTGGAATTAAATTAAATGAATAAACTGAAAAAAAAATGTTTCCGATATATCGATATAATAATTTTTTAAATTTGATATATTCGATACGGTGATACTAAAATTTAGAAAATTTGATATATCGAAATACGATATTTTTTCAGAAATGAATATTCCTATTTATAGCCTATTTACACTACGGTTGAGTTATTGAGTTTCGGGCAAAACTCGAGTTTCGTTTACATGGGGAAGCATAGGGGACCTAGAGGTGGCAAAAAAGTTGAGTTTTGGTTGCGTTTAGTTGAGTTTGTCCGATTTCCCGAATATTTCAACCCTGATCTGCCTGTCGTGGAATTATCACCACTAGTAACAACAAAAATTGGCAGCTCAGAATTTAAATTTTGGCGCGTACAAAATTTGTCTGGGGAAAAAGGAGCAAATATACACATGTACATACAATCGTTAAAATCAATACTTTAAACTAATTTTATTATTAAAAAACCATATTAACAATGTGGTCGAATTCTAAAATTCGATCGGAAACACGCAATTAAAATTGCCAATTAAAAATTTGTACTTTGGTAAATAAAAATTGTAGAATTAGTTAAAGTACAGCATTTGCATTGCAATTGTGGTCAGGATGGTCACCGTAGAAAAACTGAGGCAGAGAATGGCCCTTGGCACACCATTGGCTCTTGGGGCTTTAAAGTGCTGCCCTTGTACTGAAAGTCGGTTTCCTTGAAGTCGACCTCGATGGGTCCACCAGACCTCCACCAGACTCCGATGCAGTTCGGCCAGACTCTCGAGGAGGCTGCGCAACTGTTTGTTGAGATCCATGGCATGCTTGCACTCCAGCAGCTCCATTTTCCCGAGAACATCTGTGCGCAGTTTGGCAAACTTACTGCGCGCGTCCATGCGACAGCGCAGGATCAGACGGTACTCTTAGTTGCCCGTCTCGACGCGGTAGAGCGGCGAAGCCATGCTCCTCGTCGTTCATCTCTTTGACCTTCAGGCACTTGGTAAAAAATACCAAAGCCCTTCAATGGTTTTGGTGGTGTCTTAATTTCTGGTAATGCGCTAAACATACCATTAAATTCATGTTTGAATTTGAGCACATGACAATGGTGACATTCTTAGTCTCCATAGATGTACATATGTATGTATGTATGTATGCATGTCTGTATGTAAATACATTCATATTTACATATATAGAATCCATTTAAAAGATATAGCATTAAACAAGGTAAAATAGTAGCAATGAACCGATATCGAATTAACACTTATACAAGAAGCCAAGATTGTGTCATAGCGAGAATGATTTGTTTCTGGTTTTTGTGTCAATTCACTTAATTCAGTGATTTGGATTGGCATCGTCTTCGATACATACACACATACATATGTACATATATACACACATACGACGCCACATGACACTTTACTTCAATTTTCATGAGCTTCCGGCCAAACGACATGTGCCGCAAGTTTTCACTTTCACCCACAAGCAACAGCTGCATTGGATTTGGCGGGATTTTTTTATAGATTTAGAACACGCCACGCACATTCCGACGCGCCTGAGAATGCGCTATGTTTTTACGAGCTGGGCTGCAACATGCCAGCCGGTATGTTTGTCCCTCAGAGACAGTTGTGCTTTTGATGTGGGTGTCGCACAAATTATAGTGTGAGTTGGATTCCGCCTGGACCAAAATTCCTCACTTTTATCTGTCAACGAGGCCTCCGTAAAATCTTTGTGGTTGATTTGATTTTCTAAGTTGATCTAATGTCATCATATAATTATGTACGTGTGTAAACAGATAACCATTCTTTGACTGCGATCTCAGAGTTATAGCAAAGTAAGGTGACACGCAAATTAAGTAATCTGCCACATAAAATACATTCACGAGTTTTAAATGGGGGTGTCGACAATCTTAATGAATTCTTAAACATTTAAAATGCATAAATATGTACATATTACTTGAGCGTTAATCCATTTCTACATATATGTACATTTGTATATTGTTTTTAAATTGTAAGTGCACTCAAAAAAATTTCTGATAAACAAGATCAAGATTTCTGATATAAAAAAAATTGACATGAATTCAATAAAAAAAAGTATATTCTAAAAAGTATTTAAATTTCACCAGACAATTTGTATTATTTAAAAAAAAAAAATTGTGCTTGTTTTAACCACACATTTTTTTTTGATTTGATGCACTTTGTCCGCCACTTGGAGAATTTTTGAGCTGACGACAAATTATGACAAACTGTGAGGTGAGCGATAATTCCATACACCCAAATATATACATACATATGGAAGACATGGCCAGCTGCGATGCCGCCAATTTGGTTTATGTGCATTTTAACCCAGGGTTGCGCCTTATTGCCCGTTAACGTCTAGGGGCATTTAGAGCGAAGACATAAATATGAGTTCCTTGTCTTCCAACTCGTAATAAATTTACGTATTAAACAGTGAAAACTCAAAATATGCTTTTCCTTCATAATGCTTTCTTCTTTATATTCTGGATCTAAATTAAAGCTTTCCAGAATAATGGAAGGACATCTTTAGGATTGTCATATCATCCTGATAGTACTACTGCCTGTGATAGCGAGAAGCGTACCGTTAAAGTTCGCAGCTCTAACACATTGTTGTGCTGACGACGAAGCCTGGGACGCCTCCGCTTTCCGTTTTGAACTTTTGTGCCAGAAACCAAAGACACTTGAACGACAGATGCCACTATGCGCCAGCACCAAAACGTTGCCAAAAAGTCGGCCGCTGGGTACAAAGTCCAATTAGTGACATTCTGACAAGATGTTGCATACAGACTCGCGCCGCGATCGCCACATATATATATGTGTATGTATTTTCATATGTATGAAGTATGTACATAGTATATGTACATACATATGTACATATGTAATGCCCGTATACTCAATGAATCGGACCGAAGAAGCAAAGCCAAAACGCTCTTCTAATTGTCTACATATTTTTCACTGCTGGCGCCAATTTTCTTCATGTGCAGCGTAGTAGCAGCAAGATGGTTTTTTTATCTGAGGCTGCTAGACTGCGGTATGCCCATTAAAACGAGTCCTATTTTAGTTCTGGGACTCGGAAGTTTTGCGATCGTTGGCTCTTTAGAAAATCTTCGTTTTAGTTTAGTTTAGGCTAAAGCTTATGACAAAAAAAAAATGTATATATATAAAATTGTAAATATGTATGATAATTAGTACTGTTGAAATTATTAGTATTACTTTATTTGGCAGCTATTTTTGGCAGGTTAAAGTGATAACTTGAAATTTATTTTGGTCTTGCCAAGTAAACGTTGAGGCAAAGTGTTAATTAAATTATAGTAAACTATTTGCATTTTCAGGTTTGTGCTATTTTTATTGTACTCATACGAATAAAACCATATTAATAACTGTCTGGCACTTTCGAGGTGTTCATACTTGATTACTTTGCCGTGTGCCAGACGGGTCGAAATTAGAATATTGAAGAATGACCAGGGCCAGGTACTCCAGGAAAAGGAAGATGAAATATAACATATTGTTTGTATGACAGATAATTTGTAATAAAAAACCGAATGCTGTTTCATAATAATGTTGGTCATGACCAACACAACGACAAATGCTCAGGGTATACAAGAATATACTCATATGAAACACTATTTGTTATGGCAAACAATTTTTCCAAACAATACAAATCTTCCTAAGGGCCAGTCGGGACAGTCGAGTAGTGCAAATTTAGGGTGGGCGGCGCCGACCCTGAGATTAGGAGGCTGCTGATCGGACCGGTAACGCCAAACCTTCGCAGGGAACCACAACTAATCCAATGAATACCTTAACATTGATATTAAGTATGTCGCATTGTTAGAGTGCTGGCAATTTATCGTAATGCATCAGCTGCATCGCTTTCAATAAATTTTGCATTTTACTTTCGAGGAAATGTGGATCTTTTCAGCTTCTTATCCATCGTCAGGGTCATTTTACCTGCTGCTGATACTCCGTATTACTGAATGAACTTTCCAAAAGCACCTGAAAGACCCAACCGCATGTAGCAGTTATTAATTTGGCACGACGAGGCCGATCAACAGTGGATGCCCGCCAGCATATCGTCAGCCGCAGAGGCAGTTGGTCTGCACCTTTCCATGACAAGGGGCGTCCTCAAAAGAACTCGGGCCGGCTGTGTCCCGAACACTGAATATAATAGCGACAGACCAGACTTTCCGTGCACACATGGAATATATGTACATATCCATATGCATATGTCTTATACATATATGTATGTACATATGTATATGTAGTTATATATGGATGAGGATGGGCAGTTCCAGTCTATACGTACATATATACATATGTATGTATGTTTGTTTGGCATGTGGGTATACGGGAAAGTGCCTAAAATTCGTAACTCATAGCTCATAACTCATAGTACCTACAAGTACTAAAACTGATTTCAGCACAGCTTACATATATGTACATACGCATATTAAACGTAAGTTTTAAAACTCATGATTTGGGAAATTTGCGAGCTTGCGTCGCATAAACTTAGCAACAGATGTGTTCAGCACGCAAATGAAGAATTCAAACCAGTTGATATTGATGCGACGCCGACAAGTGGAAGTGGCGAATGCGCCAACATTGGCAAATAGTCCGTGTCGTGTCCATTGCTATACGCTGTGTGGCATGTGTCAACGTCAGCGCGCGACAACTGCAAGGCACCTGGTCGACATAGTGGATGCCACCACCACTGGACCGGTACCGGTGGGTATTTTACTTATTTGCATTGCATTTATGACACAGCATACAATACATAGTCCGAGGCCACGGCAACCAGCTGTGCGTCTGGCGCCAGTCAAAAATTAACAAAATCGTCTTCTGTCTGGTTCTTTGTGTGTTGACTGCAAAAATGAAAAATCCTCTATAACAAAAGGCAAGTGAACAATGCGATTTTATGACAAGGATATTTGACAATACAATGCCCAGATACGAACGGTTAATAGCAGGAAGTGCAGCTAAAGGCCAACATGAAGACAGGTACCACAAAACCCTAATATGTCAAGTACTGTCTCCTGCCTGGAGGTATTCAGCGTCAAGGATCGTTTGCAATTTTGGCCAAACTTACTTTGGTGACTATCTTTTTCGCCTGCAAACGACTTCAGAAAACTCCTAGTTAATAGAGAGTCTTATATTGTATGTTTTGGTAGCGCCTATGCGGATCTCGGCATGAGTGACTCTGAGGGCACGAACCAAGTGTGGCCCAATACTTTCAACGAGCGCCATAGAACGGTGTATAAATAGAAAGATTCGAGGCAAATGCAGTACCAATACCACCACATGCCAAGACATTCTGTTAAGTAACTTATCCTCTACCTCGTTTTGGGGCTGCGGCCTGATGGCACTTCTGCCCAGAGCGATCTCGATTTTCATATTAACAATTTACTGCTGCTGCTGCTGTATTGCTCCTGTGTAATTTGCTATACAGAAAGAAGTATGTATGTATCTACATACATGCATACACATGTACATACATATATATGTGGGGGGCGCACAGTGGCAATCGACGCAGATACGGCCAGTCGAGGGATACGGCCGAGGCCTTATACTGCATGAAGATGCAAACGCGTTGCTTACATTTTTGCTGATTCGCTTGCGGGTGTTTCTCGTACCAAGAAGCGTGGGAAATTGTTGCGATTTCGTTTTCTGGACTCATTAAATGTTCCTTGGCTTCCTCCTATTGCGTGCAAAATCCTTCACAAATTGCACTTGTGGGGGTTATATGCAATCTGTCTCGCCAGCAGCCCTGATTTTGAACTTTTTGACATTAATAGCGTAAATTTTCGTATCTAATTGTGTATCGGGTATTGGGTATGATTGCTCACACGCATGCATTTGATTGCCGATTCCACGTTTGGCTTGCGGCTGTCACGTTTTAAAGAAGATTTGTTCTGCCCTGCTCCTGGATCAAATTTCTATAGCTGCCCTCTAGATCCAAACAAGCGTCGTACATATGTACATACATATTTAAATAGTTGATTGAGGCGTGTTCGGTTCCTTGAGTTAAAATTAGGAAGAGCAGACCTTAGTTATTTCCCAGACTACTTTGGTGTGGATCGCCTTAATCACCTGCTGTTACACACTAGTTAGATTAGGCGGGAGCTAATTTCGTTCGTTCTCAGATTCGACCAGATGTGCGCCTACTCACCATTTCCCGAGCAGAGATAAACATTTTCCCAGCAAAGAAAACGTCATGTAAAGACACTATGTCGCCATTCTGAGCACGACTGGGCGCAAATTTCACACATTTTGCACATAAGGATGTGCACGTCCCTATACTTCTCTTTCTGGTCACCATGTGTGCCATTAGTCGTCGCCGACAGTGCAGTTTCCATGAAAAATCGCAAATCAGGCTGACGCCGCTGAAGGTCGCAGGGCGGGGCAAGCGGGCACATGTGTTGGCACAGTACGACTCAAGTGCTGTGTCCCCCGAGGCCAGGCAGTGTCCATGTGTGTCTGGATGTGCCATGTGGCTCAGAACTTCGCTTCTGTAAATAAATTGTTTGAAGTCTGTTGTTATAAGAAATCCTTTCACACCACCGAGAATACTGGGTGTCAGCCTTAAAAATTGAAAAAGAGCCACAAAAAACAAAGATGTTAAACAGATTGACGGAAGTTGGTCCTAGTTCCTGCTTGAAATGGTGCAACAGACACTTGTGAATCTACTTCCGCGATAAACTGGCTTCAACTAAACTAAAGCCTTGGCTCCAATGTTTCCCCAAATGACGAACCAACCATATGAATACAGTGCCGAACAACCTCTAGGGGGGAGTGCGGGTGCGCAAATACCACATCCACGTGACAGGGGAGGCGGACGGTCGGTCGGTTGCATTGCTCTTCATTGCAGAACAGCACCCTTAATGCTGAACGTAACAATAACTATAAAGCAGTTTCCCTCGTGACGTCACATTCACGAACATGTGCAAATTACGAGAACGTAGTATGTATGAACATTGTACATAAATGCATGGAAAAAATTGTATTAAGAGTGGGTGTGTAATTGGGTTTTGAAGCCCCCCAAAGTGATAGTGATAGCAGATTACTGGACACCGGCTGGGTGGGACTAGATGCAGTGTATAGTATTTGCTGGCAACAGTTTCATGCCAATAGTTGGATGAAAAGCTAGAATTTACAGTATGAAAGCGTTTCCTACCCTTTGTCTGGGTGTACATATATTTGAAAACATAACCATTTAGGTAACACTAACATTTGGTATTAAGTATGACACTTCTGAGAAGTCAGGGCTACCTGGCATCGAAATGGCTTGGGTGGGTAATTCCAGAAATCTATCAATCGTTCGCGGGGTCAGCTGAACTTTAGGCAGTGGCCGGAAATTAGTCTTAGGCACCTAAAAACAATTAGCGATTGTGACTTGACCTAGCACGCGAGGATAGCGCCACGTCAGAATCTGCTCAGGTAGCGGTATACGAGGTAGGCATAATTGCTTCATTTTATTTTTATATGCATATGCACATACATCATTTTAAATTTGTATAGACACATATTTATTTTCCCCAGAGGGAAGCCCTTCCTTGGGCTTTATAGACTTTATAGACTGTATACTTAGTTTTAAAAAAGATCAGAGTGTGTAAGGGTATTGAGCCAATCTGGACGCTGTTAGTTTCGAACAGAAGCCAAATCAATAAGTGCAACTTTAGCTAATTCCATAAAAAATTTAACCAAATAATTCTTAAGTAATTCTAGATGGGGTTCGAAAAAAAAAAAATGGTTGATTTTCAAGGGGACGATCAAATTTCGCCGACACGTACTCAAACCACTTTTGGAAGTCCAGCGGTCCTTATCCTTGAACCTCCAGCTTGACAAAAGAAAACGACTAAAAAGCATTATCGCGACCTCAGCGACGGTAACGGTGGCTGTTCAAGTTGCCACTACGGCGGCTGGGGCTTGAGCTGGAGCTGGAGCCTCCTGTCCAGCTCGAGAAAACAGGTTAGCCAGCCGTCCAATCGCATTCTTTAAAAGCAGAACAAGTCCCTAAAAAACGAAAGTCATCATTCAAAATGTATTCTGCGCGACAGCAACAAACTCGTGCCCAGCGTACATCTGCTGGGATCGCAGACATAAGGAACCCTAACGATATTATATAAGTGGTTCTCGATTCCGCGGGACGTTTTGTTCTGTGCCGCGTAAGACGAAGCGAAGGCATGATCATGCGAAATTTAAACTTTTTCCTAGAATTGTTTCTTTTAATACCCAATACGCATAGAGCACACAATTTCGGTATACATGTATGTATGTATATCTTTGTTTCTATATACATATGTACATATCTGTGCACATACATATGTACATACATACGTAAAAGAATGCATATGGAAAAGGATAATGGTATAGGTATTGAGTTAGATACTGCAGCACTCAAGGCTAGCTCAATCACGAGAATTGGTACTCTCAGGGAAAAAGGCCTGCAAGTGAAGCTGCCCTGTGTTTCATTTTGTTTACAGCCCAGCTCGTAAATTTAAACCACAAACGCCGCCAATCCCAGTTCTTCACTTGACTTGTTGCATGGCTGAGGCACCTTATCACGTGTGGCCAAAGTTATGGGGAGGGGATATTGTCGCCAGTGAAGACCGATCGGTGTAGCTGTTTTTTTTTTTTTTTTTTTTTTTTTTTTTGATGCCACCTTTGCCATCTTGACGCATCTCGTTTATTGGCACTGAAAAAATGTTAATGAATAGTCGGGAAGCTTTGGACCCTTGACCATGTCTCATGACAGTAAGTTCAGGCTGCCTCTCAGTGAAATTCCACAAATGCAAAGCAGACGGGATCCTTGTTATTTAATCTACATTTACATATGTACATACATATGTATGTAGCTATGTATGGGGGATTGTAACGCTGGGCCAAGGCGTTACGAAAACTTCTCAAATTTTTGGATATTGCATCACACTCGTAAATACAAATTAATAATCTGCAGCCATTGTCAAAGACGTCATAGGGTGTCAAAAGCAGAAGCATTTACGCATATATGACGCATTTGCCTCCTACTGCGCAAACGCCTTGCTGGCTAAACCAATAGAAAGGAAAACGGATTTTGGGGATATCCTGACAATGACAGAATCCACGTCAGCCATCGAATTCTTGCACTCCTTAGAGCTCTGGGGGTGGCGGGGCACCACTACCAGGTAGCTCTCACGTTGGAGAAACAGTTTGTAGAATAAACTTGATCCATGTTTTCTTCGCAGGCTAGATGGAATATTCTAAAAAAAAAAACATAAAACAAAATTCCAAAACCGAGAGTATATAGCCAAAAGTAACAACTTTTCAGCATAGCCTTACCTTATGCCCAAACCATACCCTTTTTTACCTTGCCGGCTACATGTTGACTAGTTACATTTTTTTGTTCCAGAAACATTTTTAGGTCCCCAGCAACATTTGAAATTTTCTCCGAGGTGGTAAGCCCACCAAGTCAAAGAATTTGCCCCGTTCGTTGGAGTACCTTACTTGAAACATACCTTATATTCATACCATACCTTTTTTTCACATTGCCGGCAACATGTTTCCTAGTCACATTTTTAGGTTGCCAGCAACATTTTTAGGTCCCCAGCAACAAAGGCGGGCGTATTTGAATGAATGAAAGAAACGGTCTGAAACATGTTTTGGCCACCGACAAGGAAACAACAGTAGTAGTAGTGTCGGATGTTCTTCTGAGCTCGGAAAAGTCCATTGATATTGATATATTAAACAAAATATAATAATTTAAACCCGCGAAGCAGGTTTACTTTTTAAAATTCAAATTCAAATTAAAAAAAAAAATCAATTATTTAATTAAACAATTACTTAATTGTAAACGGTGTGAAAATACTCGTGAAAATCGGAAATCAAACAGCAACAAAAAACTGTTAAATGATCAACATAATTATAAAACCTTGTAAAGTTTAAAAACAAAGTGTCATACAACTATTTTCCGTTGATATTAGTTATTGAAAATTAGTTACTGAAAATTGAACTATTACGCGGGACTGACTATCGTTAAAAACCAACGGACTTGACCCGTTTCTTTGGATTACGCGCTCCTTCCAAGTTAGGTTGTAACTTTTATTCATTTCGACTATGGCTGTCGCCCAACCAGACAAACTCTACATGCAACTAAGTGCAGCGGAACTCGCAGCCATCATTATGAAAGGTAAGAATGCACGGTATTTTGTTAAAGTCTAACCCACCTGTTGCCGGCAAATTTACACTTTAAACATGCACTTAAATCTTCGCTATACAAGTGCATTAATACTAAGTAAGTCCCGAAGGTGGAACGTGTTTTTTGATTATATATGTTTACATACATATTTCCGAAATTAATAAGTTCCAGAACTCTCTGATGACGGTTGCAGAGTACGTTCCGGCAATATTAATCCGATGCTGAGTCAGTTATTGCCAATTTCTTGTTCTGAACTGAAATTAAGTCTCTGTAATAGAAACGTTACCAGATAGAGAGGTTCGAAAAGCAAAGTGGTTAGAAAAAACCAGCTGTGGAAAAGCTATAATGAAAAACCTAGCATGCTGGGGCTAACATAACTGATGGCAGATATATGTACTTTATGGGGAATGGGATGCGCCACCCAGCACCAGCCGCGAAATCATAAAAGGGAAACCATCCTTGGAGGGTGGCTGGCAATTGAGATACAGACAGATACGTAAACAACGCCAACTATTTGTCGCCGCCGTATGTCTGGTCTTTCTGGGTTTTGTGACGCATATGTCAAACAGGCACTTTGCCCGCTCTAGTGAATTGAGGACGACGACGACCACGTCGCCAGACATATTGGCAATTTATGTGTGACAGAGTTTAAGGACAGTTGGCCTCGAGGACTTCTGCACGGATTCACGACTGCTCCTGACTGGAATCACTTCTGTAAGGAAAATTCAAAGTTATAGCTAATGACAGGAGCTGGAGATGCAGGGAGAATCTAAACCAAATGCTTTTCGTCGTTTCCGAAAAATGTTTATGTTATTCAAACCCTTGCTTCTATTATAATTAAACAAGTTTTTAATTTATTTATCGGTATTGTCGTTGGCGCCAAGTATGTACAATATATGTTTGTATGTACATACATATATTCCAAACATCGCATATGTATCGTTGCCATTTGGGATCTCGGGTTGATTTTTTTATACTTCATCTAACTTACTCAGTTAGTAGTATTATTTTATCGAACTGAAACAGCACCTATATACATATATTGCATGGATCTGTTGACCCTATTTTAAGTAAGGGATATTCGGAGCATTGGCAGTACTTGGTCAATTTAAATTCTTTGGGCATAGAATGCAGACATATGTATGTACATCTTAGCTTCTCAAACATTGAATTCACCATTGAACCATAGACCCAAGTTAAATAGGCGATCATAATGCACCATTTAAATTTGTGTGGTTGTGTGGTTCATTCATAAAAATTACGCGTAATTTTACTACAATAATTGTACACCATTTAGTCGTATAGACATATTTACATACATACTTATAAATCTCATCTATAAATTTATAAATACTTATATGCACGTATGTATGGAAATATGTCTGTATGTTGATAAGCTCAGACTTCCCACACACGGAACGCTTCCCAGTGGACCGACCGTCAGCCAAAAGCCGCCTATGATGATAACCTTTCGCTGACTTTTGGCGTGAATATGGGATTTTCTGATGCCTCTGACAGTTAGTGTCTGCCTCTTTTAAGTAGGTTTTAGCTGATTTTCACCGCAGGGCATTCATTCTTGGAAAGAAAGCCCAATAACGTCTAAACGGCTGCCAATTTTAATTCAAAAACGACAAGATTGGATTTATGATCGAAAACTCGTTACATACATGTAAAAAAAAACCATATATAATGTGTAACGCCTGAAACATCTTTGTCCCCAGGAATGGGGATTCTCTTCGTTCTCTAGTTTCCTCTCTTGCTATCATAATAAAATACAGGGAGGCCATCGTTGAATGCACTCCTTCCAAGACAGATAAAGGCAGATGTACACCACAAATGCTTAGTTTTTCTCACCCCACAAAAAAAACCTTACATACAGATAACTGTGATGTTATATACGACGTGCACAGGTGTTTTGGCTTATACGACGCCATTGACGACGTCGGCTTTAAGCAAACATTTGACTGAATAAGACATACAATCCTGAATATGAATGCTCTACACACAAGGGCTAGAGCTGGAGCTCTATAGCACTGCTGTTATTTGTACAGCCTGATTTCGTCGCTGCAATGTCAGTCAGTCGCTTCAAATGTCGTATGTTGTTTGTCTATCTAAAATTAGAAAAGATAGCACAACAATTTGCTTATAAATAGTTGTGTCAACATGCAAAAACATACCTTTCGTCGTGTTTTTATACGTGTCTGGCTCGACTCAGATAAACGGTATACTTAGTACAAGTTAATACATCTGTATGTACATAGGTGTCAAAACGCGATCATATGCTCGAGTACAAATGAGGAACCGAAGTGTAACGGTAATAATGCATATCATTGGCCAGATGTATTAGAGAAATATTTCGAACGGAAAAGCAAACAATTAAATTAACTAAATTAACAGCTGTACTTTGTTCTTGGCTGTACTTGGCCTTATAGTATACTCTCTATGAATATTGGTGGTAAGAAAAATAAATAATATCCTGCCTGCCCAATTCCATTGATTTCCATACATATCTCTCGAACACTTGCAGTTTGGGTGGCGTAAACCCGTATTTTTCGTTTTTTTCTTTTATTACTTACTAACCGGGTTGTTGGCTTCTGATGCAGTGGCTGCTGCTTCTGCTGCTGCTGCTGCTGAACTTGAACTGACTTTATGCGCCAGACGCGAAATAAATTATTTTGAACAAGTGAGCTGTGCTTAAACGCTTTTTAAATACCTTTGGAGGTCAGTGGTAGACCGATGGACCTGGAAACAGGTTTCATTTTCGCGAGCAATGCAAAATTTTAATTTACATTTTCGGTCATATGTACATACATATACATATGTACATTAGAGCGACCAAGCGGTTGTCAAAATCAAGAACTAAGACAAATTTTAAGAAGATTTGGAGCCTCGAAATATTGACAATTCTAGTCACTGGCGCTGGAGTTTCTAGTATTTCACTGTACAAAATACGAAAAACTTCTTTTTAAAAACCGGAAGCTCCAAATTGATTTTAGACCTATGGTTTCTTCGGAAAATCTTCTCAGAATTTGTCGTAGCTTATGCTTTTGACAATAGCGTGATATAGTATTATTACTCCATGCAAATTGACCCACTATATTGTACATACATACATACATATGTGTACATATTTGAACAAATACAGCAAATTTGTGTACTTACAAACCCGAATAGAGGGGAAAAAGGATAATGAGTGTATAGAGGTTAACATTTGTGTCTCATACCAACAAATTAAGTCCTATACACAAATATATAAATGATTGTTTAGATACAAACATGAGAGATTTTTTGTGTATTGTTCCAAACCACTGCGAGGGGCTTCGAATGCCCTATTCGGCATGTGTTCCGCGAAAAGGGGGATTTTTTTAAATTTGCCAAGCCTTACCTTAAGCAACCGGTTCAGCGTAAATACGTCACAAATAGAAGACAACTAACTTTTTAACTCTTTTGTTTATTTTTAGATTCACCCAATTCGAACGACCGTGATGCGGGTTTTTGTTCCGCCAGCTCGGAAAGCGAAGGCGGCGACGATTTTGCCGTCGAGCACACACGCAGTGGCAGTCCCAACATCGGGCCAAAAGGAACTGAAGATTTTGGAACGGCGGACTCTAAGCCAATAGCACTAATCCGGAACAAACGCAAGAGTACGGAGCCCTTGAAAGTTGTGGGATCGATGACGTCCACGGCTGGACAAGCCAATGCTTGTCCTTCAACTTGTGCGGGTATTACTGCAACAGGTCCGCTTAAGAAACGCATACGCTATACCTCTTCTGCTGATTCAGCAGTGGTGTTGACACCACCAGCCATAGACTCTCCGCCGCCCAGCAGTAGTGTGCCCCCTGCCTTGAGCTTGGAACACGAGATCATGCCAAATCCGGCTCACATATTTGTTCGTCACCCAGGCGTCACTACTCTGCATCGCACGTTCGCCACGCATCCAGAACAGCAAGAACCCCTGGCATTGGTGACAAAGAAACCACAGCAGCTTATTGAAACAGACAAAAAAACTGAGGCCCACTCCAGCTCCACACTGCAGAGCAGAAAGCCCCAAACTCCAAAAAAGACATTGCACAAAAAAATGGCGAAAGAAGCAATCGCGGCGTCATTGATTGACGCAAATCTAAGTGATGAGGATATGTGCAAGGTTGGGTCGGGATCTGATATTTCTACATTGCGTCCGCACTCGCACTCGCACTCGCACCAACGCAATTATAAAAACATGACGCGGGAGCGCCGCATCGAGGCGAATGCACGGGAGCGGACTCGAGTGCACACTATTTCTGCCGCCTACGAGACACTACGACACGCGGTTCCAGCCTACGCCAGCACCCAAAAGCTATCCAAGCTTTCTGTGCTGCGAGTAGCTTGTTCCTATATACTGACCCTCAGTCGTATGGCTGGTCAGGACTACAGCGCAGATCAATCGGAGCCATCCATTGCCGATTGCATCGAGGCCGTCACATCCACTATTCAAACGGAAGGCAAAGTGAAGCGCAAGAAAGACGAGTAATCGGTATAATTAACCAACTCTGAAAGACTTTTATTGGGACTGATTACTGCTCATGTTACTGTTAGTCGCGTGTGTTTGATTGTGGGTCAGTTTGACATACTGCTCTCATCTCCACCCACACGCTCTAGGTTTTAAGTAGGTATAGTTGGGGTCACAAGTGGCCGAATAGCTTTACAAGTTTTCAAAGCTTTGTTTATAGAACTATACACACCAGCTAATTTGTAAGTAGAGGGTAAATAAACAAGGCGCGTTATGTACATATTTTATGCCATAATTGATATTTTTAGAATCTAAGACCAGCGATGTGATCCTAATTTAAAGTCGCTTTTAAATCGAGCTATGAGAAAAATCGAGACAGCTCAACGTTGTTGGCAGTACAAATATTGAAAAAGACAATAATTGTTACGCAATTCATATACATAGATACATACACATGTATGTATTCATGGTTTTCAAAATTCAAATCGACAATAATAGTATGGGAAATCCTGCAACTCTATGCCAAACTACTTAGTATACGTACCGATACACTTAAATATAGCCGATTGCGATTGCGCATCAAAGTGGCAAATTCCTAAAAAGTCACTAAATTGAATAATGAAAGTTCCAATGTAGATACATATAAAACTAACTATACAATTTATACAGATATATTATTCAGGAGATGAACAATATGTAAATACAAATAAGGATCCACTAATGGAACTAAAATGAAAACCTGAAATGTTTTTGTCTGTGTGAATATTTATAGTCCTTTACGCCCAAATTGTAATCTCATTGTCATAGGTACACATGTACATATATGTATATGTATGTATGCGTGTGTATATACATTATGTATATAGATATAAATATGAGTGCCATAAAAGAAGTAAATATACAAATCTGACTGTCAAATGCCATGTATGTATCCTTATATCTGGTTGGGAATCGGGTTGCCTTGCCAGTGCAAAAGGAGTGCAGAGTGGGGTTGACCCATTAGTCACCTGGGTGCGAGCGTACTTAGAAGATTACAAACAAACACAAAAACCCCAACAGCGGTAACGGGGTGGAGGGGTAATTTATGTCTATACGTTGAATAATCTTATCGCTTTGCAACAAGCCATTTGGTGGTATAATAAACTCAACAGGTGCGCACAGAATAGCAGGCGATCGATTCAGTACACCCGAACCCATCACCGCTATCATAAACGCGTTTTGGCACACCATAGTCTCTTATCAGGTTCGGAAATAAATTTGTCAGCTAATCTAGCAGGCACAAAGTTTAACGATATCACGGTTAGTTAACATACATAGTGCAGGCGTACCCATGACGTATACAGGAACGATGCAACACTATTAACTACGAATATACTCCCATAAAACGAGGTGGCTGCATCTATTTGACCCAGTGCAATAGCCACCTCAAATTACATCAGCTTTTAGAAAACTGGTTAATTAGAGCAGTTTCTGATCAACATATAATGACTAAAAATGCAAACGTTATTTTGCTCGAGACAGGTGGCTGTGGCTGTGCCTACACTTGTGTGTAGCCAACTATTGAAAAATACAAATTTACATCAGCGTATTTAAATTTTTACTCGAGGTTTTTCTCCTAGTAATCGTACGGTATATACATACATACATACATCTGTACATATGGGCGAGTACATTTACAAAGAACTTTTTCAAACGGTGTTCAAATTAAGTCAAGCGCCAAGCCGAATATGTCTACTTACATACATATATATGTACATATATATATGGTAATGAGACAACGAAATACATATATTAGCACAATCAAACTGTTTTTGTGCCAATCATAAAGAGAATGATTCAGCAATTCGACTGTCTTATGAATAGGCATGTTTGCACCTACATATCTCAGGCTGGGAGCTTCACATTTAATTGTGATGCAGCATGCTGCAAGCAGTCTGTCGGCGGTGCTATCGATCGAAGCGGTTTGTATACTATATAACCACTAAGCTCCGCTCCTCGTCCTCCTCTGACACTAATCAGTAGTAATCCGACATATAACAACCAAGTACTGTTTCGTCACTTGAGAAGCCGAACGATTCGTCTGTGCACGTAGGTTTCTAGTGTAGGGAAATTGACTTTCCATTTTATTCTAGTTAAATGATCTGCTTCGGATAAGGATAAGCCTGACGTAATTACAGCAGTCTATTTCAAATACACCAGGTACCAGTTGGGGCAGTTATAATGAAAAGCCGCGCCAACTCACTTTAAATGCGGTTACATTTGTCAATGAAGGCCCTATAGCCGGTTATAATTCCATATCAATGAACCTGGAATTACATGTAATCGCTCGTGCCTCTATACATATATTGAAACAATTCAACGTTTTATGAATTATTTAGTATAGTCGTAGTGCTTCGCGGTATTCCAATAAATAAATATACATACAATGTAGGTTGGCCATAGTAAAATTCTGTTTTGCACAATATGCAAAATGGAAAGTTCATTGAACTAATCCGCTGCTCCGTGGCCATATGAATACACACTTGTTGTGCCCGACTATCCACTGGAGACTGATTACATTGATTCGGCTTTTTACATGGAATCGCGGGGTTGGGTTAGATTAGCAAGTCATCCCAAGAAAAGATAGGCCCAAGCTGTAGAAGTACTTAATCAATTTCGAGGTAGTGCTACCGGCATCACCCTTTATAGTGTCTGAAGTTTGGGCAATCGCATGAAAATAATTTTTAAAAACAAAATAATTGAAGCAATCATCAAAAGATCATCAAAAAATAATGAAATAAATTTTGCGAACGCATTTAAAATGCGACAAAGCTAATTTATATTCCGACAACACAACGGCGGGAACTAAAGAGCACAGCAGATAAACAAAAAAATAAATGCAGGGTATGGCAAAGAACCCAGCGGCTGCAGTGCTGTTCACTGATATTAATAAGATTTATTCTCACATTAAAACTCTTTCTCTTTATGCAGGCACAGTCGATACAGTCTCATGTCCCATGTCCCATGTCGTCGATTCGCCCAACCATTCGACGAAATCAAACAGAGGCTCCGACTGTAGTTTTCGGACTCTGCTCCGACAGAACGCCAACTTCGTGAGGTTCACTGCCTGTCCTGTTGCAACTTCAAAGGCATTAAACCAATGGACATCTGTTGCCAGCCGGCACAAGTAAGGGTGCTTAGCCCGCACAGGGGCGTCTTCCGCGAGGAGACTTCTACTGCCAACGCAAAAAATTAGCATTTGTGTAAACAATTAAAATAAAACTAAAATAAACTATGGCAAGTCGGTGCATCACATGTCGTGACGATGAGATGAGATGAGATGTTGTTTTAGAGGTAGCAAACTGAGAAATGGTTGTGCAAAAATTGGCTTAAATATCGTCAAAAAATACCCATTCCATTCCATTCCAACTGTAGTTGCTTTACTGTTTTAACTCATAGCAGACGTCAAATATTGTCGCACCTGTCGCAGGTGTGGCCAACGTCTATTTCGGGGCGCATTTGCGCGTGTGCCTCCCGCCATTGAAGGTGCGAGGGTGATCGGAGCTACCTTTCGTCTTGGCATCACATGTTGTAGCTCCAAGCGTGATCTGTTCATTTAATGTGCGTATAAATTAACACAGGTAAGGCCTGCCTGCCTGACTGGACTACTTTGATAATTAGGTACAAATTTACTACTTGTTATAACGGCAAGGCTAAAAATAGCTGCCGACTATATGATTTAGTTTGTTTTAGACTAACTTAAGCCCACCATGATTACCGGACTTTCATACATATGTATGTATTTTCTGCTCCCCCCATGCCCCATGCTTCCTAGCCAAAAGTGATACATTTGGGAGACCCATCTCTGGGAATATTTGCACAGATGGCGGCATTTAGTTGGGAGAACAAGAAACTTATTTGCAACGGCAAATCAACGGGAAGGGGGGATGGGGACTGTGTGTGCATGTGTCTGCTGCAGTCCAACGCGCACACGATTCATTGGCGCCAAGATTGCAAGGCACAAGTGACAATTTTTAAATAAAACCAGACGGGCGCGCTAGTGGCAGTGTTATAGCAATCGTTGACCAAGCTAAAACACAAAAGAAGAAAATGAAATCATAGCTATTAGGCGACGCGGTGCGACGCGGCGGCTACTCTTCATTGCTTGCCAAATGTTTGTCTAGCAATTGTCGCGTAAAATATTTTAAATAAACTGGATCTTTCTCGTCCCAATGTGGTATACATATCTACATCCATACTGTACATACATACATATGTACATACTTACACATATACCCACAAAATTTTATCATTAGCCCTTAGCTAAAGAAAGAGCTATAGTTAAATAGTCGGTAGCATACTATTCCTCGGCAGCTATTGGGCTGCTTCAGTTTAAAATGAATACATAATACTAGGAGCTTCAGTTGGACCATATCGCTGTTGCATAGTCCGTATTGACACGCAGTTGCTTATTGAATGGCTACGGAGGCCAATTATCACGTACTTTGCGGTAATTTAAGTACAAGCGATTGTCTGTGTGCGTAATTGACGTGGCAGACGGGAATTTCAATTGACAGATAGACGGTGGGCAATGCGCATGTGCGCAGACGCAAACACAATAGTGTCGCCAGATCTGACGGCGCACTCCTTGTCGCCAATCTTGCCGTGCATAAATGTCACTTGGCGCCAACATTAACATTAACATTTTGCATTCAAATTAAATTAGTTGGAGAACGTCATTTAGTTGTTAAACATATGTGCATAGATGAAAAGTAAATCATTTCAAACCTAATTGAAGAACCGTTATTTTAGCCCAGATAATTGCCGAAAGGATAATAAAAAACTGCACGCACCAGTTAGTAAAATCTCTCGTTAAAAAATATACGTGGGAGCGTCGTTGGAATTCCTATAGTTACTCCGCGCAAAGGATTATTTTGTTCCTTCAATCCTGTTTATCTAAAAGGGTCCCTTACGTGAAATATACACTCGTCGCGTGAAAGAATTCAAAAGCAATCATCTTTTACCAATCTCGTCCACAAATGCACTATGGGTGTATATTTAAAATTGATTTTATTTACTTCAAACACGCAACATTCAAAGTTTTCATTAGACGAGTGCTTCGTGAACATTTTGGGTATTGAAATCAACACAAAATTGATTGTGCAGTAAATTGTTAAAATGATCTTATTAAAGACCATCAAGAGCCGGGCCATTCTCGGTAGTTGGATGGCATATCAGACAACACATTTTCTGTATTCTGAGAAATGATCAGGTATGTATATATACATATATTAGTTTGATACTGGACCAGACTCTTATTGTATATCTCACTGCGTAATAAAACAAACTGATGCAATTTGAACTCAAGTTTACAACAGTTCTATGGAAATTTGTTTAGTTATTTCAATGAATCTGACATTATATTCCACTGCCCAAAGTAGAATTCCAGAATTGCAGGAGCCACCGCCAACGCAGTTCCGCAATGATGAAACAATGATAAAGTTGAACGCCACACACCCAACCAGCGGGTCCAGTTCAACTTTGGCCAACTATCAGTGCTATTCAGCGGGCATCGTCAAAGCAGCGGACTCTGAAGGCCAATATGGCGAGTGCAACATCTGGGTGCACTATCGACTGGCGCTCCAACAGCAACATGCGCACGACTAAAAGCACAATCCCAGCGAAGTCAGTTACAGAGCGCATTAAGAGCCCACCCCAGAGGCCAGTAAGCCATACTTTCCCCTAGCGACCGTCGCGACGACCACCAAGTAGCACGGGTGAGCAACACGATGCCTATCAGCGCAACAAAATTTACACATTTGTGTTGCTACCAGCTGTGACCACTGCCACCGCCAAACCAAGGCTATCCAGTATAATCCTGGTTGCAATGTACGAAGACATGCGCATTGAACTGGCGCCAGCGTGTCCACGTCCACGCAACATGCCTTGCCGGACCAGCCGCTCATCATCCCACTCGTCTGCCTGTTCTGGCCAAATGTGCCAGATTGAAAATGAAACATACACATCGATTTATATGTATTCACGCATGCCTCTCCATTATAGTCTACATACATACATATATATATTTTTCCTGTTGTTCCTGTACTTAAATTTGTACTTATTTTTAATGGGGAGTCCAATCACATGGCATGGCCAATGCAATGGGCAGGCATGGTGCATCGGTCAAAGCTTACAAACGGATAGTGAAACGGAGATAGTGGGACTGTCCAATATTATTCGCATTCAAAAAAGGTCAAATAAATCGAAACTATCTTTCTATCTTATAATTGAGTTTTAAAAGCTATTTCTCCGATATTGAATTATCGACAAACATCATTTTAACGTGACTAGAAAAGAAAACTAAATGGGTAGAAAAGCTCTTTATAAGAAATCAGCATTGAAGAAGGAAAGTGGCCGCAATAAAATTGCTTGAATTTTCGAGCCAGGCCCCGAAAAAAAAGGTTTGTAAAACAAAGCAAGTAGCAAAACAACAGACGCCGACCCGACGCTGATGCCCTGCCGACGGGACGGACTGGGGCTGCCGGTGGCTGGCGGATGGCGGATGGCGACGACAACACCGAAAAAGGATGCGAGCGAACGATGTGATTCTGATGTGTCCAACTACCATATAAAAATATGCAATCAAACGAGTGTAAGATTGATCTCGGGCGATATTCTGAGAAATCGAGAGCCGGAGCAGCGGTCGGTTTGTGGGTTCCTTAGTTGGAGGAGAGCACACACACACACACTCACACACATCCAGACCGAAAAGTATAATACACAATTTTAAAAAAAGGATCGGTCGGTCAAACGTAGGTTTGGAAACGAACCAACTTCCCATTTTGTGGATTTATCGCTGACAGCAATGGGCACCGACAACCATAGTTTGACCAAACGTAAGCCCTAAGTTGTTGAGTTAATATTAATAATTTATAACTGTATGTCTATAACAGTTTATGAAGTACAACATCGGAAAAAAACAAATCAGGAGTATCATCTATACGTTTCTGGGTATTTTCTGAATCGGAAAACATCTTCGATTTAAACCGATCAGAACGAATATAATATCCACAGATGGATCTTCCTAGCTATTTTCGACCGAGGTCTGGAAGCTGTCCTTGATCAAGAGCTCTTATGGTTGCCCATACGAGTACACATACAAGGTTGTTGTCACTTCCATACGACGTAATTGGTTCTGACAATGCTTTAAAAGCACTCACATTGGCAGTGTTGTCTGAATCCATGGGATTATCACATGCGCATGATAAAATACAATGCATCGTGTCCAGTGAAAAAGTGATTGATTTCGTGGCCTTTCTGCCACGAACAGAACAGCGCTCCCTGCAGTCCAAGCTCCATACACTGTACAAAACTGTATGTCCACGCACCAATTTTTCGTTAACTTCTTTTTTGGATGGTTCGTAATTCGGACGGCGACGAGCATATTCAGTTTTTCGCAGACTGCGTGAGTACGTCGCATGCGAAACGAGTTGCATTCCGTTGACCATTTCAAACAATTGCCCATGGCAGCTGCTGTAGCAACAGCAACAGCAACTGCCACAGTCCCAGCCACAGCAAAGGCACAGGGACAGCGGCGGAGCCAACGGACAAAACCCCAATTGAGGTTTAATTTAGAATGTACCCACTGCTACCGCACTGCGGAGGCATAAGCATTGATTGCGCCGTGTTCTGTGTGACAACAGTACACAGTTGGAATATTGATAAGCCCCTCGAAACTCCAACTGCAGCACCAACAGCGGCTCGCTTTGCGCCTGGCTGGCTAATCGACGGAGGCTGCCGAGCACAACATGTTGTAAAATGGTGCGAATGCATTTGTTACCATTTTATTTCTGAACTGGCTCGTACTATCGTCAGCCCAATTTCGTCCAATTTGATTCGTCGTTTTTGGTCGGAAATTCTTCAATGCGACATTTCTTAGGCCCTAATTAGACATCGGTAGCCATCGGTTGCCATCAGGTCCAATTGGATTAAATTTTGACTCATGCGAGAATGCATATATAAAATATATAAAATATATAATATATACATATGTATTACATATGTATATAAGATTGGAACAAAAAAGTATTAATTATTAAAAAAAAATCAATCTGAATTATAATGAATTTGTGAATTTGCAGGAAACAAAATAAACTACCGAAAAAATGTAGTTCTTGTTGAATAAATCGTTTTTATAATTTTACTAAATTTACTGATACTTCAGGCTGGGTGTATCCGTACATACATATGTACAATGTACATACGTACATATGTACATGTGAACATAGTACGTACGAAGATAAATCTGAATACTCATTAGTCCAGATCAGTGGGGCTTTCTTAACTGTTCCATATTATGAGAAGGACATCATAATTACAAATTATATTATGCTGAGCAAAGAGTGGGTCTCTGGGACATTAAAATCTTTTAAATCGAATTAATAACATAATCAATTCTGACAAATTGATGCAATTCACTGGCCATGGTATGCGTGAAATGCGAAATCGGATCAACGAGATGCCGCAGGACAGGCGATGATTGAAAACCAGGGACTGCCCAGAAGCAACATAAAAAATATGAAATTAATAATTAACAGGAGCAGCAGCAATAACATCATCTTCAGCAGCTTGCCAATCAATAGGGGAAGTGAAAACGATACCAGCGATAATTACTACGCGCACAACTTGCGAACGCCGAACGTCAGGAGCTCATCCTGAACGAAGTATTCGAAATGCTAAGGCAACCAAAAGGTTGCCACAGTCTTTGGAATTTACGATTTTCGGTTGGACTACGGTTACTTTTCAACGACAGAGAACAAATGGACTTTTTGGAGCGTGTATTTGTGACCAATCGGTGCCTTCCATGGCAGCATAATTAATTTTGATTAATTACCGCAAATGGGTGCACTCATACAACTAGGAGCCAAGCCAGATTGTCCTCTCTTCACTCACATTTTTGCACGCAATTTGCCAGCATATAAAGGCCTGTCGATGATACATATATTTTCATACTCAGTCGTTCTCCGCGTGTTGGAAACTAAACGTCTGTTTAGTTAGTTCTGTTCTTTTTCGATTCACAAAGGTGAATCGGGCTTAGATCAAATTTAAACGGCACAAATTATAGAAAAAACCTGAAGAGAACTGTTAATTTGTTGTCAATGGCTTAATAAATATATAGAACATTCTGAGATAGATCATTTATATCTTATGCTTTTGTACCAGGCTGTTCGGTGGGGCTAAGAAGTAAAGGCTGGCTAGGATTGTTAACTATTTGCTGCGTGAAAACATACATATATTCATGTAAAATAGTTGCTGGTAACATAAGCCAAATAAGCCAAAGGATGCAAGCAAGTCGCAGTAGACAATGCAAATCGGTAATCCACTTCATTAGCAAAATGGACCAAAGCATGCGTAACACGTACGAACTTGAACCATAAATAATTTTTTTTCTTGGCAATCGCAGCGTTGGCAGAGACTACTTCCTTTGGCAAGCCCTGGGAAATATTTACAGGGATGACGTTTTCGGCTTGAATTATTTTGCTGGTGCTTTTTGTTGGCCATGCCAAAACATTGTCAACTGTCTTGCTAAACACATGTAGACATAAACGTCAATTGAGGACAGCATGCTCAGTGACGACGACCCTGGCAGCAGTGCACTGCAATGCTGTGTCCTTAATCGATTATCGTTTTTAATAATCAATTTCCGAGGCCCTTCAGACGGTCAGGTCCGGACTGGTCTGCTCCTGCTTTTGCTGCTTTTGCTGCTGCTGCTCCTGCTGATGCTACGTGCTGCTTATGGGCAGCGGCTCAGTTGACAACGACAGCACGTTGACATTTATGAGTTGGAGCGCAGCGCACTGCACTAGACCTTACTCCTTACTCCTTACTCCAGGCCGAAGAGTAGAGCTATTTTAATTGCAGAAAATTCTGTATACGTTTGGTTAAGATGAAATCATAAATCTACGCACCCAGTGAGTGGCAGTCATGTGTGTCGGCCTATCGTTGTAGTAGTTTGTTGGCCAGCAGCAGCGCCAGCCAACAATAGCACTGGCACCCAGATCGAGGCAATAAAGACGACGTGGTTCTTATAAATATAAATATAAATTTGTACAACATGTTTTTCGACAGGTTGCGTTTCCGTCCAATGGCATATTAATGCCATTGCATAGAGAGTTAAAGCCACATATACATACATACATACATACATATACAATTACATTTTCAGGAATTATTCAATATGTTTTTGGCTTAAAGTTCTGATAGCACGCTGAATGATTGATTGGTCTGAAAGAGGAAAGATGTGCGTCAATTTAAGATAAGATAAGAAGATAAGAAAGATCGCTAGATCGATCTATTTTATAGCCATATATTATACTCACTAGTTTGGCGCGGACCTCGCCTGGTGGTCTCGATGACTACATCCCAGAGCCTTACATCTCCACGGATATTGACAATATCCACACATTCGGGGTTCATTTGATGCTTAAAACCTAGCAAGAGTTTGCTGTTCACGAACAACTCGTAATAGTTCGGTCGACATGCAATTAATATGACAAAGGCTTTTCCTGGTCTAAGACTTGTGTCAAGTCGTGAAACTTTCCTCTTTACCCAGGAGCCATTTAAATAGGCACTCCGTGTGATGTTTACCTTACCGACTTTATGGCGTGTTTTTCGCAAAAAGCTCGGGCTAAAATAAAAAGAGACAGTTGGCTGGGGCCAAACTTGCTGACCCTGCTGTAACGCCACACTGAAACTTTGGGGCATCATGCGTACCCGGCCTTCGATTCGAACTGCACGTCCCTCTATGAGCTTTTCGAGGTTGGGTATGCGGCCGTAAAATGGAATAGATAGCTTTGCAGCTCTCTGCAGTCTGGATAAATTGTCCATGGAGGCCCAGTTCTGTAACGATCTTGTGGTGTCCGCATTAAGCCAGTTTAATATTATAGAGTCGTAGACATACGGTAGATCTCGAGCCACTGTTTGAGATAGCCGAATCGGATACTCCGTCACATAATATTTATCAATGACAATATCATCAATGTCACCCCGTACGTCGATAGCACCCAGCCATCTATACGGCATACGATGAGCGTATTCGGCGAAATGATAGCCATTTACTGAAATGTAGAACGATTCCACTGTGAGGAATATCTGCATCCAAAAATGATCCCCACGTCTTAGTTGAAAGCGGAGCGCTGATGCATTTTCCTCAAGTCCCCACTTTCCCATTAAGCGGGAGTTGCGCACAATATAGTTTTGAGGTAGTCGTGCGCCTATTTGCAGCAATACATCGCAGTGATCGCACTTTTCTTTTCCCTTTATGGTAATCAAATCAATGGTAAAATGTTCACATGCACTGAGAATAAGTCCGTGGATAAAGAAACTTAGCCCCGGAGCTGGCGGATCTAACAGTTTAAAGTGTTTTCGTCGGTTGGCAGCAGTGCGTTCCTCATAAAACATTGACATCGCATCCCTTTCTCGTCGCAGGGCAATGGTGGTAGCACCGGGTAAAAAATTCATGGCGGCTATGCATACTCGAGCAAGAAACTTAGCTAAAAAAAAATCCTAAAGTTTACTAATTAAATAGATTTTGACCGAAAACTAAACGTATATTTGATGAAAATCTAATTATTTCGAAAACCTCGTACAACAATGGGCTTACATACATACATATGTTGCTGCCAATATTCATTATTGCCCCCCTAGCTTTTAACCAAAACAAAAAGAATCTCTGCACTTATTATAGGTAAATTTGTTATCAGCGCTGAGAGATACCATGGGTATCATAGATTTATACTATGCCTGATTCTAGTCGATTTGGCCCTTATTTGGGGCCACTAGGAACGAGGACAACTCCAACTTCGTTCTTTAGAGGCAGCAGATATACGGTCAGGGTGCTCAAAGTCAATCCCCGATTGGTGCTGGCTCGTATTAAGATCTTCACCTCCAGCATCTGGCTGGTTTTAATGTTGCCATGCAGATTAATGGGCAAATAAATGGGGAAAGTGACCTGGTACCGCTTAAACGTCTTCATATTGGTGTATTTCAGACATCACAAATCGTCATACATATGATTTTTCAAACAATATAAAATGTAGTTTGAATTGGAGTTTAAATTCAAAGCGAATATCGCGCCACACGTTCACAACAATTTCCAGCAGTCTGGCACACTAACAGCAAATGAGCTTTTCTAGGGAGAGAGCTTTGGGGTTTTATTTTAAAGTGAAATCACGTAGAAAATCCATTTTGGGACAGCCCTGCCAACCGATTGGCATCAGAAAATAAGACATCCATTCCGTCACGATTTTCGCCAAAAATCATGATGCCTCATCATAGAACTTGGCAGCCTCATTTTCGTAAACTCAAACCCAACTTAAAAATTAGTAGTCCAGACCCTGGTATTGGGCCTGTACATGCACGTCTCAGTTCAGCCAACAGTCGATGACTCCGTAGACGAGCTTTGGTCAAAAAAAATTGGAAAATCTCAATTATATGAAATGTTTTCTTAAATCTTAGTGATATTCGATCATAATCGTTTCAATAAAACTAGTTAAATTGTGGGTTCGAATCCCACTGGGCATGGATGTGTTTGTGTTGTTGTAGTTTAGTTATATGTATGTAACCAGTCAAAAGACGTGGGAGGCCAAATAATTCTTTAATAGTAACGTAAAAAAAAAAATAAAAAAAAAAACTTGTTAAACAAATAAACGAAATTTTTATTTGGTATATGTATGTATGTATATTGAATTGATTAAGGTATTTCGTTTGTCTTAGTTTATCAAATCATTGGTTATTTAGAAACGGATAAACGGAATTTATTGGATTTCCATTGCAGTTGCATTTTGTTTTTTCTACTTGCAAATGAAATGCGAAAAGTGCATATCCTATTTCAATTTTCGATTCGGTCATCGAACATATACATTGTATGTAGATATATTTAAATTAAATCTTTAACCTGTAAACAAACTGTATCAAGATGAGTCAGCAACCTCAGCATCAGGTGCATGTTGTTGCTTAGACACGAATAATTTCCAAATTCTTTTCAATTATAAATCTACATAAATTAAATGTAGGAGTTCAACACTGTATATTATTTGCAGCTGGAAGAAGGAAATCTGCCTGTAAAATAGACCTTTATGTTGAATAGTGTAAATTCAACCAATATTGAAAATCATTTGTTATAATATCTATTTAATTAACAGTTTTTATACTCATAGAAAACAAGCTTAGCAATGTATTATTGTCGCTCAACAACTTGGACAAAAGAAATGAATAAACAAAATTCACTCTGGTAGTGTTTCAAGAGTGTCCACCTCTTCATGGCTAGAAGCTGTCATACTCCATGGGATTGTGATAGATGCGCACCTTCTTCCCTTTAACCATTGGATTATGTTCCAGAGTGACGTTCCATAACTTCAGATCTCCTTGTATGTACACTGTGTCTACAATCTCGGGGCTTACTTTGTATTTAAATTCCGTAATGAACTGCCGGTTGACATAGACTTCAAATGATGCCTTAGCACATACAATGGCCAAACTGAAGGTTCGACCGGGACGGAAATTTGTGTCTAACTCAGAGCGCTCCTCTTCCGCCCAGCTACCATTGTACCAGGCATTGCGACACACAACAGCTTTCCCGATAGCGCCGCTGCTTGCCTTCGAGAATCGTGGGTTTAAATGGAATGCTATTACAGGATGTGGCCATATATCCCGGCCTTGCTGCAAGTTTATGTAGAATGAATGTGGAAGGAGACGCACGCGTCCTTCAATCTTCAAGCATCGACCCTCAACTAATGAATGCGCTGGCAAGGCGCCATAATAAGGCAATGTAAGTCCTGGATCGTTTGTGCTGTGTGTACTCTTTGGACTGTCTGAATGTGTAACTGGCGCACTGATAAGGCACCACTCATGAGGTATATTGATAGCCTCCTCAAAGTTGGCGTCAATTTCATCAAGTCCGTCCTCTATGTGCAGCGCAATGTTCTTAGCCTGTGATTCGGGCAACCGTTGAGGATAGTTTTCCACTATGATTCGCTGCATTTCCACATCTTCGACATCGCCTTTAACCTCCAGAATTTTAACCGCGTTATAGGGAATTCGATGAGCATACTCAGCAAAGTGGTTACCGTTTACCGATATCATATAGCAAGCGTCTGTAATGAGCACTTGAATGGCGAAAGTATCACCTCTGCGCAGTAAAAAAGGCAGTGCTGAAGAAACTTCCTCGCTGCCCCATAAATCCGCAACTTTGGTGTTTCGAACGATATAGTTTTGGGGCAATCGTGGATTAATGTGAAGTGCCACATCCCGCGTCTCATTGTTGTGCAACAAATTTATGGAGAATCTGCGTGATTCCAATGTTTTCATCAGATTGAAATTAATCATATTGAATTCGATATCTGACTTACCTCTCACAGTTAATTGTTATTTTGCCAGTAATAGTGAAGCTAACTCCTTCGCTTAGTTCACCAATTTGATCGTTGCTGTACTTTGGCAGTGCATCTGAATATTCGTAAAATGAGGCCTAAAATTTAAATTTGATATAAAAATCTATCGATTTACAAACACTCTTGTTACAATACTGCGCAGCTGCTCCGCCAGTTCATGATTAATTGTAAGGAAGGATAACATCATTCAAATTTCAAACAGTGCGTTTCAATTACAAACAATATGAACAATGGGAAGGGGCCTACTAAACATAAAAATCTCAAGTTCGATTTAAAAATTGCACACACGTACATAATGTATGTATGTCAACACCATATTTGGCTTATTTTAATGCATCGGGTTTTCGTTTTTTCACTATTACACTTCCAAAAACTTGTCGACATCCAATTTTTCGAATAAATAATTATACACGTAGTCCACATATTTTCTTTATCTTCCTATACTTTTTCATGCTCGTACATCTTCTTTACTTACTGCTTACCTCATTCAAACCGCCCTGTTTGGTCTGGTCACCGCAGCAGAGAAGTTTTCTACACAAATCCCCAAGACACATTTTATATCCTTAGTCAAAGCGGAGGCTACACTAAAACTTGAGTTATACAGTTCAACATATGCATTGGAGCATTCGGTAAAAAAATATTCTATCAATATATGTAATTATATATTATACATATGTAGTATATATATGTACTTATATAGTATGTATGCAGTATGAACTTGAACACTAAAATATATTTTGGTTCCCGTTGCCTTCGGTTATTCGAGATATTTTTTGGGCGAAGCTATGTAAAAATGAGGAAGCTACGAAGGCAGTTATTATGGACCGCATTTTATATTGAAACAACCACTATTTAATCATTTGGCTTTAAAACATTTTTCACTGCTGCTACAGCAATTGTTTATATTTATTCGGTTGTCTCGCGTTTCGCGAATGACTCGCTATAAGAGACACAAAACAATACAACTGCGACAGCGCTAAAAAGCTCTTTCTACAATAAAAGTGTGCTGCGTGATGTCTACTCTACAGATATTCGTACTTGAGTATGTTTTTAAGTGTGAGCCTCTGAACGAGCTATGAGATAATGTGCAAATAAATAAACATACATATGTATATATGTATATTTGTAAATAACATTATATTGATGGAAATGTTCCAGCTATTTGAACCGAGACAACAAAGCTGGGAGTGCAACACTTTTTGTGCCACGACTGTTTGAAACAGCTGTGCAAAGCTTTCTTATGCACCCCAACAAATGCGAAAGAGAGAAGACTCTTTAAAGCACGCTAAATGTCAAATTAAAGACGCAAAAAGAGTGAATTCAATAAACATATGAACAAATTAATATACCTATGTACATACATATGTATGTATGTATATTTGTAGGAATATGTACAAATTTACTTACTACTAGTATTAAAAAAAAATGTATTAAAACCGAAATATGTATATGTAGAAAGCTTATCGAGCTCGTGCTCGTACTCGTACATACACACACATACATTTGTATTATATTCGGGTTATACAGCCACATACATACATATAGAAGAATATAACGCTAGGCTGTCTCATACACATGTTTACTGATTACGTACATTGAACTCCCTGCCATCGACAACTTCGATGTCAGACAAATAATCCAGCTGGCAAAGGTGCTGACGCTCCTCTTCCTGAAACCTTAAATGCAGTGCCTGCGCTGTTTCGTCGAAGTTTTCAATAATTTGGTTACAGTCTGCGCCGGCCTCAATGGCAGCAAAATCAACGTCTCTCCTACGATGCATGCTTTCCGCGTTTTTCATGTACTGACGCAACCAGAACTCCCGGCAACGAAAACGAAACAATTCTAGTCGACGCTTGGTGCGGTAGTAGGTTAAACTGCGGTCAATGTTAAATGCGTTTTGCCAAAATGCATCCGAAAGATCGAGTAGTTCGCGAACGGAGCGGCAGACTAGCAGTATTATTGCCGTCATACTGACAAAAACGGGTTAGCGAATTTACACGTTTCTCCCAATGCAGATGCGATTACACTCTCTTTTTTTTCTCTCTCACTCTCTGGTATTCAGCGCAGACTTGGCAAACGAGATGGGGCTCAGTTTGTGTGGATGTGAATATGTTCTCAATCGTGCTCATGTGTTGGTGCCTGTTGATATTAATTCTGTGCTCACAGTTCACTAGTCTTATATACCGGTGCCGCCACCTTTATGCTAAAAGTTTACATGGACAATGAAATAGCCAAGCTTTTTCGTTTTGAATAGGTGCGAGTTTTATAAGTGGGGTTCGACATATGTACATATCATATCTCAAATGGAACACAAATACACTCAAAAGACGACGTGGGCGTTGTCTATTGCAATTTTCGATAACTGTGCCGCAATCAGTTTTATCAGCATTCTAATGTTACCAGGATGTTACCCTTACTTGGATTAACCTTCGGCGCAAATGATAATGTACAATCCAGGGAATGTGCTCAGTACTTACTTCATGCTCGTATTCAAAGTGCAGATGATGTTCTTCATCGCTACTGTAGTTCGCTCCACGCTTTCGCTTTCCACAGCAGCAATTCATTATTTAGTCTAAGACAACACTACCAAACAAATGTATACAGAATGTACTATATATACCTACATATGTACGATTTTATCAATCACAGCCGTTATCTGGTTAATGAGATCCGGATAAAAGCAATTGAACGATAAAAGTGTCTACATTTTGTCTATGGCTATGTACTTTGTGTATTTACATGTTTTCTCTTGAAACAAAAAATGTATTTTTAAAATATGAGCAGTGTGGATCGTTTATATTTCTTTGCAGAGGAGGAGCATCCACCTGCTAGTAAGGCAAATATTATTTATCTATAAATACCTAGCGCTGCTGTTGGAACAACCGCCGCGCGTCGCGAGACATATTCAACTGATGTTTTGCTTTGCTTATTGTCCTCAACTGACTCAGACAAGACAACCTGTGCCCATGTGTACGAGTATATTATACCTATAGATTCTTTATTCGCTATTTTGTTTTTCAGGAAAAGGCACAAAAGTGAAGCGATTTGTAACGATTGAAGAGATGTATGGTTACATTAAGCATGGAGGTATGGAGACGTATGGTGAAAAACTCGATTCGTTTCAAATTAAATAGATTTCAATTAAAATTACTTGATCAAATTTTAAATTTGATATAACGTATAATAAAAAATAAATGTTTGATATTTATTTCGGAAAAATTGTGATAGGCGATTTTAGATCGACCCATAAATGTTATTAAACAAAATCTGAATGGTTATTTAGAGGTAAAACTAAGCAATAATAACTCATTTCTTACATGAGTATGTACATATGTATAGTATTAAGAGCTCATTATGAATGGTAGTTTGATCTTCTGTTTTAAATATGTTATTGCTCAATTATTGTAAGTGAAACAAGACAGTCTGACAAAAGCGACTTTCCAGTACGCTCCTCAGTTTTCTTATTCTAAAAACTATATTGCATTGTAGTGATTTACGTTAAGTGTTTTCTATGTCAGATTATTTACATATGTATATGTGTGTATGAATGTACGATAAATGCCCTGATTGGGAAGTACTTTCAGAAGTATCCAAAAAGATCTTCAAGAATAATGAGCAGCGTGTCACTTTGCAAACTAATCCATATAAGAGTATATATTCATTCAAATTTTCAAATAGTTGAACTATTTTCGCACCATTACGGTTAACCAGCTTGAGCTGCAAATTTAACTGTTATTTAATATAAAATATATTATCTACTCGCGTGTACATTGTACACGTCGACATTTTTTCAAGAAAAAGTGGCTTAAAATATATACATTAGTTGTCCAAAAATATACTGTCGTATTTGATACGTTAAAGGTATCCGAGTCGTGTATTTCAAACATATCAACGCTGCCGTGTCGACCGTGTACCCATTGAGTGCTGCGATTTCAGGGACGATAATGTTTTGTCACCGCTAGGTCCCTTATAATACTTGGACATAGTCTTGCTGGTGCGTGCAGGCCGATTGCTGCTACTGCTACCGCTCCTTTCTAAGGCTTTCTCCCCTTCCGTTTTCAGTGGCAACTCATCATCCTCATCCCATCGTTCGGGTTTCTTTTCTTCATCCGCCGAGTCTTCCACTAATACGTCCGTCTTGGATTTGCGATTTCGACGATTTCGCGACGAGGAAGAGCTAACATCCGTCCGTTCAGATTTTTCACTAAAAAGGGAAAAACTTAGTTATTTGTTAGTTTATAATATAACAAGAGGCACTCACTCTTTCATTGATGGTTTGTTTTGTTCAGTTACTTTAGATCTACGTTTCAATAGCGCAAGCTCTCGTTCAGCTATGGCTTTTTTATGCTCCTCAGCTGATTCAGAAGCACTCGGCTTGGTGGTTGAGTCTGCCAATTGTTTCACTGGCTCTTCCTGCTTGACTCGCTTTAATTGTTGCTGTTGCTCCTGGGCCTTTTTCAAAGACCGTTTTAGTGCGCTTCGGAGTGTATCTCGTGAGCTCTCTGGTGGTACATCGCTACTCTGTGGTAGACCAACTGCCTCAAGCAGTTTTTGACCAAGCGCAGACTTGACATCTGATTTGCGAATTCCTGTTTTGCCGACAACTTCGGTATCGTTAAAATGACCTGCAGCGGCATCAGTTGTTGTCTCAGGTTGTTCCTGAGTGTTGGCCGTAATATTGGCGGTGTTTGTGGCTTCCGGGACGGTACTAGTAGGTGCTTGTGACATTTCGAATGGCTCTAGAGGACTTGGAGTTTTCCCATCGATTTTTGTATCCGTTTCGGAATCCTTAGTTATTGTCGGTTCTGTTGTAACACTGCATTCATTCCCTTTTATGGAAGTCACGGGTTCTTCCCCATTAGGCACTATAATTTCAGGCAGTTCGGATGGCGGAGTGACGGTCGTGGTCGTATGCCTCTTTAGAATTGGGCGTGACATCAAAGGTGCTTGGAGTTGCGGACCTAAATCGTCTACCTCGCTGATATCAGAAACAGTTTGTACGCCCTCTAGGGCCGGCTGCGGTTCGACTAACACAATATCTTCCAAATTTAGATTACTGCTGGATGCACTACGACGACGGCGGCTTTTATGTTGGTCTTTTGATTCCTGTTGTCCCTTAAGCATTGAAATAAGTGCCTCGTTTAGTGCATCGGCTGGATTTGATCTGTATTGTGATATTAACAGGGAGTTGATGTTTAATAGCTCGTTGGTAACACGTTCCGCACTCGATGTTGTTGCTCCGGTCACAGTGCGCGATTGCTTTCCAGAAACAAATTCGCGGGCTCGCATCTTTCGTTGTGGGCGCTTTACCGAGGGGATACCGACTGTCTTTAGTTGCTGTAATTGTGGTGGTTCCTGATCGGTGGGACTAGATGGCACTAATTGAACTGACGTTTCCGGAGGTAATTTATACGGAATGGCGCTTGATAAGTCAGCTATGTTTATAACCTCCTTTGACGCCTGTGAAGAATTAGCCATCGAGTTAGATGCGAATAATGTAGGCGACTGGTTTTCGTGTTGCTGAACCACCGCCAGCATGGGAGCCAAATACGGGCCGAGCAACTGCGTGAGATCAGTGTCTTGCAATAGATTGTTATCAGACATAATACCAGCAAACTTTGAGTTCTTTAAGCGGGTCATTTGCTCTTCACAATTTTCGTCTGAAACTGGCCATTTGAGAGCCTTTAAAATAAGTCTTAACAAGTCAGGATCCCGAATAACACTTCCCAACGAAATGGCATCCGTAAGACTATTTACATTAGGCATCGATGAAGTTGGCCCAGAACTGTGTGAAACGTTCGGTGTTAAAGTTAAGTCGAGCGTGACAGGAGTAGATTTGGTTGAGCTTGAAACTATCTTTTTAAGTTTTGGTGGCCCCTTCTGGGCTACGTGATGGATATCATCCTTTTTTTTCTTGGGTGCCGCTATAATAATATGCTCCGGCAGTGCCTCTTCGACGCATGGCTCACAGCCATACAGGGATTGGTGGGGCACTACTGTAGTGGTGACCAAGGGTCTAACATCTTCAATTGGTTGTCGACTTTGCGCCGATTTTAGCAGTGATACCTGTCCACTGTGTATGGCTTTTATATTGTTCAATGCATTTTTGAGATTTCTTCTTTTTTGCTGCAGCACGCTGTTTGGTAGATTAGGAATACCGACGCTACTGAAAGAGGGTGGAGCATGCACAGAAGTGTAAAGATTTCTAGTATCTGTACGGTTCGAATTTTGTCCCGCATCGTCCTTTTTTGTGCTACTACTGCTGACAGCAGGTGCGTTGCCCGTAACACGTCCATGCGTTTGAATGAAGTTAATGACGCCTGCCGGCGAATGTTTTTTATCTGGGCTGCTTTTTGAAGTTTTTAAAGCCCCTGCTTCGGAATGCAGGGGCGCCAAGGATGGAGGATGCCGCATTGACCGCTGTGCTATCGACATCGGTGCCGATCCGTATCGCGTATCAACAAAAACGCTGCTGCGCCGCCTTGGTATATTATTGCTTGTCCCTGTGCTTATGCCAACTATGCTATTACTACAGCTGGAAGATGCGGCGGGTAAGGCCCGCTCCCTTTGCGACTCGAGGCGGATCTCCTTCACTCTATCGCCTACGATGTCATCCTGTTCTTGGGTGCCCGCCTCGGGCATTGATACAGTAATGGTGGTCTCTGGTCCACGGGCCAGAAAAATCGGCCGGAATTCATCAGACACTGAATGGTTTTCCACATTTTTTTCAACTGTCTGCTCCATTGGCATGTCAAGCCGTGCTGCCGTTGCTTCGCGATCATTTTTCGGCTGAAATATTAATGATTTAAAGATTTAAGCTTAATAGTTCCATAATAGGGCAGATTGTTTATTTTACCACCGTGCTTAGTAAAAAGTCCCGAAACACAAGCTGTGTGTGCTTCGCTATGTTCGAGAGCGACGATGTGGCCTCCACCTGGCGATAGCAGGATTTGCAGAGTACCTTGGGCAGAGGATCCTCCTCAGCCACCTAAAAAGATTAAATTATGTATAGTTAACATAAATTTGTCCATATTTTAATTCCGTATCAGCGGAAAGATGATTTTTCAGTACCACAGCCACTATATCCATCTTATTGCCTACTTTGATTGACCGTCACACACATGAATATGAATGCGATGCCCCATGTTGAGGAGCAGGATGTAAATAAATTGATCTTTGTAATAGACTCTGGATTCAGTAATAACGCCTCTGGTTATAGTCGTGCATAAGCGATATTCTTACCATAATCTCACCATTTCAAAATGCTTCGTTTTCAAATAGGCGCGAGTATAGTCATCACCAGGGATGAAGCATAACAAGTGTAGTATTTTTAGCCGAGACATACTAAAAATGCCATAACGCGGTCTGGTTTTGCAAAAAACTTCTGAGCATAGAGCATAATTGCGACTAGCTCAAGGATTATTTATTCAACTTACGTTTAGGTATAGATGACGCGATATTTTATCCTTCAAACCATGGGTCTTGAATATGAAAACACTTTCGACCAGAGAGTTGTTTTTGCTCTTAGTGTTGGCCGCACAAATACGACACAGGTGCTCAAACTGTGCATCCATTTTACGTTGCACTCACTCTCACGGTGTTTAAGTGTTGCCCTTTTGCTTCCGAATTCAGAACCACACTCGGAACATGCTGTGCTGTCGAAATATTAATTGCATTTACTAAAATGTCACACAAGTGCGGACTAACTTTTGAGCCGCTCACTCACAACACACACGCATTTCTTTCCAACATTTATGCCGAATTCAATTCACGCACACTGCATGGGTGGCTCGCCTTGCAAACTGTATTTTTGTAATATTTTTACAATTACAATTTCGTGAAAGTCGCGCGCGAACAATAACAAACTGTATTTATTCACATTGAAAGCGGCAAGAGAAGAGAGCGCAGGTCAGCAGCAAAATGAGAGAGGAACTGATCTTGCTCTCTCTTGCTTTCTTCTTTTGACTTATCCGCACTCGCTATGCTATGTTTTTGGTCGAAAATAACTTTTCTTTCTCAAATATATTGTTTAAATGTTTTCAGCGCGTGTTTAGTTGTTCTTTAAAATGCTTTTAATGCTTTATAGGGTACATTTTCCAGCTTCAAATTAACTTTTGCCATACGATTTAACCAACACTTGCGCTCACACGAGCCAACAAAATAAAAATGAGCGAAATAAACGTTTCGTTGCTGCTGTTTGCTATTACACTCTCCACCCTGCCATACATATGCATTCTTTCACGCACACACTCGCGTCCCGACGGTTTACTGTACTCTCCACGTTTACACATTTACACGAATTTTTTGTTTCTTTTTTTGTGCATTGGTGTATGTGAACGCCTGGTATTCAGTCTGTTGATGGCGCACAGCCAGTTTTCCGCTCTGTCCGTGTGGCCTCAATGTTTGTGCCTGTGTGCATATACCAGGGTATAGCATGAATTTTGGTTGGCTTTTCTTTCTGCCAGCGCCAGAGGCGGACTGGGTAGATAAGGTTTGTTCAAATTATATCACTGATGATGTGGACTACTTGAGGCAGACCATTTAATTGAAAAAGTACAAGTCAGTTGAACTTGTACATACATATACATATGTATATATATGGTATTGCATGGATATCAAATATTCGAGTCGATTATTCTCTCTTCTTTTACCAAAACTAGTTGTTGCTTTATTCATTCGTGTGTGTGTGTGTGTGTGTGTGTGTGTGTGCGTTTGTCGTGTGGCGCGTGAGAGTACATGCATACGTGTGGGTATTTGTCGTATTATGCTTTGGTGCTTCTGATCTTCCATTCCTTTTGTTGCTATTTCTTTTCGTTATCGCTGTTTATTTCCTTTCGTTTTTCTATTTGAGTATTATGCAGAGAAATCGTATTAAAGTGCATATGAATTATTTAAGGTAAATGTATACAATTATCAAGCAAGGGGGCCGGCCCTCATAAGGAAATATTTTAGCGCAGATCCTAAATCATAAATCAATATGGAAAGAGTCGATTTGTTAAAAACTGACTGACATTTAGTCGCTTTTTTTAGTATAAAACAAAAAAGTAGGCAAACGTTTTCCTTTGTTTCAAAGTGAACATATATGTATAACTATATATATATATATATATATATATGTGTGTACATACATAAATAATCATGCATATTTACGTACACGTATAGACATTTCCGATTACATAATATATATGGGAAACATTTATAACATACATTTCTGAGCAACAACGCCCGTTTACGAATTCCACTGTTATTAATATTTATTAATTCAAATTTTATACTACATAATTATAATAATAAGAATTCCAGTAAGTCAAATGTACAGCTAATACAGGGTAATAGATGTCCATTTGTATACACACATAGATGCATACATACATACATATGTATGTGTGTACAAATTTATATGCATCCCTTCGCCGTAAGGTATGCAATATCTGGTTTCTATTTATTTCAGACAATTGTTTTTGGACGTGAACGCAAAAGAAAACTTAAAGAATATCACAGTTTCTAAGAAATATAGCATCCATTTTAGTATACATAGATTTATACCCGACAAGGAAGCATGGAAGACAATATATCGTTCTCGGTCAGAACGAACTCTCCATAAGGATTTAGGGGGTTTCTGACACTGAAATGGGAACAGAACTGTATTACTCGCCATGCCCACGGGATACGGAAGACAGTGCTTGAGAAACTAACATTATCGGTAGAGAAGTGACACACTGGCACACTGGTGTATGCAACGATTGGTTCGGTTTCTCTAGTGGATACGATTTTGGCATCAATCCTTTCCAATAGTGTCTCACAGCTGCGTCGCAGGACCACCACCTAGTAAAACACTGATTGTTTTTGCATATTAGAGTATATACCCCAAGGACCGAGAGCCTTGGGATCATTTAACATTAAGTACCTACATATAATAAAATATTTAGAATAATAAACACTGCTGTAGTCACTCTGTTTTCTACCAACAATTGAATCAATTGCATTGAGGAAGATACACATGTACATGAACGGGATTTGCTTTAGCCCATCTGATTCGCCGATATGTACATATATGGAAAATGATATGATATATGGAAACAAAAATCAACGTGGTAGTGCATGTGCATGGGTGTTGTCACTTCAAAAGTTTCCACTGAGTTAACAGCATATATGTATGTACATACGAGTATGTACATACATATATATGCAAGAAAAAAAATTGGATTGGACTCTGTGGGAATATTCAAAAAGGATACCTAGAGGAGACTAGAAACTGGGGTAAACTGGCGGGGATTCTTCTTAGTGGTTATTATACTCAGTATACACCAGTATGAGGGAGGCATCATGATTTTTAGGCGAAAATTTAGACGAAATGGATGTTATTTTGTCATCTGATGCCAATCGGTTGGCACGACTCTCCCGATCACGAAAAGGTATGCCACGCCCCGATCAGGCCATAAGTAGGCGAGGTATGGCCAAACAAAAATTAAGAAGTTTTCATGATAACTACACGCTAAATACAAATTTACTACAAATGAACTACATATTGCTTGTACATTCGTACTACATTCTGCAGGAATTCTCTATATGATCTGTCAAAAAGTATGCAAAGATTTTTAAAGATTTTGGTGAGAGTATACATACATACATATGTATGTATGTATATACATATACACATATGTATGTACATATGTATATTCTGAATTTCAGCCTTCGAATTGTGGACGACTATACGTTCTCGACAACCTCGCGTTGCCTCTGACAGTATGAGCGTAGTGTGCAATGAATGCTAGAGTTGGGTGCGGAGAATGCATTGTGAAAAACAGTTTGCATACGCTGATGGTTGCCATTGATCTGTGGCCTGTACATACATACATACATAAATAGTTACTGCTATAAAGGGATTGAAAATGGACGGGCATAGACCGCGCCTTTGCAAGTCAAAGTTGGTTTGACATAATGTAGCATCAATTGAATCAAAAACTCGTCATAATTGCACTCCATTTGATAGAATCAAAAATGTGAAATTTGGCACAAGGCGCGCACCAATTCATTGGACTGAAAGGTGGGGTTGGGGATAGAAGGCATGCGCCTGATATCAAGCGAGTTATAAGCAAAACACTCCTCCTTTGAACTGTAATTTCAGTAAGGCTCGTCTTCGCAATAAATGCCACGAAGGTACGTTTACTTCAATTGCTCGATTGAGCAAATATGTATGTATGTACAGTTGCGAAAAAAATAATAGCACCACTGGAACACATTTTGTTCCAGACACAAAAAAATGGAATAAATGATGCGATTTTTTTACATTTAGATTTTTTTTATATTGTTTAGTATTCCCCATAAACAAAAACTATGTTTTCGTTTTTCAAAATTTGACCGTTATATTTTTTTTTGGGATTTAAGAAAAAATCACCAAAAAATGCCGAAAAAAAAAATAGCACCACTAGCCATTTTCTTAGTGAAGCTTCTATATTTCGCAAAATTGTCTTTGTAAAAGGCACGTATTCATTAGTTTTGACTAAGATTTCATTGTTTCTGTCATAAAGTTAATAATAATCATTACAATGGGACGTGGATAGCACTGCACTGGGGAGATGTGAGATCTGATCAAAAAACTGATATTAGACGGCAAAACTTACAGAGAAGTTGGTTGATTGGTATGAAGCATTAAGGAAATGATCAAAAACAAGTTTAACTAAGAAGAAAAGGCTGAAACACCCGGACGAAAACGATCTATGACCACTTTTCATGTCAAAAGACAGATTCGTCAGAGTAAGAAGGGTCCCTTCAAGTCAGCTACTGAGCTTAAAGAAGAGCTTAAAATAAATCCGACGGATCAAACAGTTAGTACATATCTTAGCTAACATAATATAAAAGCCTGCAGCCCAAGAAAAATTGTACCTTTTAAGCGCGACACATATTACCAAGCGCATGATGTTTGCCAGTGTTCAAGCAAATCGGACATCCCAACAATGGACGAATATTCTATGGTCAGATGAGTCCAAAGTGGATATGTTTGGTGGAAAGTGATCTCGATAATTCATTAGACGTCCAAGGAAAGTAGAATACAAACTTTAGTACACCACAAAAACCATTAAGCATGGAGGGTGTAGTGTACTGGTATGGGCCTGCTTTTTTGACTTTGGAGTAGGTCCAATAGGTTGAATAAAACCCATCATGGAATAGCACGTGTAGGTGAATATCGTGGAGACAGTAATGCTATCCTTTTTAGAATATGAAAGTCCGCTAGTATGGGTCTTTTAACAGGACTATGACCCCAAACACACCAACAAGGAAGCAAAGGAGTGGTTCAGGGCAAACTGTGTGAACTTTTTGGAGTGGCTTTCTCAGTCACCTGACCTGATCCTATAAAAAATCTGTGTTCCTACGTTAAGAAGGCGGTTGCTACTTCCAAGCCAGCCACTATCAGACCACTTTGGGTATAAATTAAAGAGTCCTGGTCCTAAAACGATGCCAGGACTTGATTGATTCCATGCCAAGGCGCTGCGCAGCTCTTATTGCCAAAAAAGGACATTTTACCAAACATTAAATGATAAATATAGATTTAGTAATAATAGTTCATAATAGTTAACTGAGGAATTCGTTACTTTTTGGTCAATATTTTGTTTTTAATTTAATTTTTGAAAAGTGGTGCTATTTTTTTTTTCGCCCAATTTTACCACTTTCAAGGAATTTTCTTAAATAACTTAAAAACGTTAACAAGAAAGAGACTTTTTCTTTTTCTGCATTCCTTGATTTGTAAGAGTCTTCCATTTCTAAAAATGTGCTTGACGTTTTCTTAAAGTTAAAAATGTGAGTTGGGCAACTATTTAAAAATTTTTTGTGGTGGTGGTGCTATTATTTTTTTCGCAGCTGTACATCTCGCAATGCCTTTACCCGTACAATGTATTGGCAAGGGAAATCGACGCAATCAACTTACTGCGCTGAAACTATATAAAGTCCAAAGGAAATAAATGTTCGATGCTATAACTTAAAACGATACTTCACATATTGAGTTAAATTTTACGTTTTTGAGATTGTAAGATCCGCCTGTTGAACTGCCCAGCAGTTGGTAATTAATCTGCTTAAAAGTTTCTCGAAAGACATGACTAGTTGGCCATGCGTCTGTCTATTTGGTCTATTTGGTCCACAGGCAGTCTATAGATCGTGCGCTGCCTTTTCGTGGCTGCTGTCGAGGTGTTCACGAATTTGCTCCAAATGTAGCGCTGTGGTCACAGTAACCTACCAGATAGAGGCCTGGGGTGGTCGGGTCGGTTCTGCGGGGTTGGTTTTGTTTAAAGATTATGTAAATAAATTTTGAAGTTTTGAAATGGGAAAAGTACAGTTTTTTAATACTCGACAAGGATTTACTGTAACTGTATTTCACAGACTCAAAAGAAAGGTGATTGTTCCGAAACTATAGTACATATATTTCCATATCCTCTCTATGAATGAACACGTGGAATTCAAGCAATGCCAACGAACTTCCTATCATATCGACAATTAGTCAGCCATACACAGAGTTTAGGGTTTCTCACTTGAGTACAGGTTACGAAGTAGTAATAAGAGAGAGAAAGGCGAGAGACAGACTTTTATGCCACCATGACCTCTCTAAGTGCTCCCGGTTAAATCAAAGGAATTGGGTATTACCTCACACAGAGCGAAACAAAACATTCAAGCAATTTGATTTACAATTTGTTTCAGGTTACGAGTTACAGTAATGAAGTGAATACCGCGTAGACACGGGTACACGGATACATGGGTGGTACATGTATACAGTGACCCAAACGCAGTTGAGACATGAACGAACCGCTATAAACCGATAATAAGAGAAAGAGTTGTGTCGCGTCGCGTCGCGTCGCGTCGCTCGCCTTGTGGAACAATTTGGGGCAGAATGTAGACCACCAATCTCACAATTGTGGGCGGACCAGCTTTGCAGACAGATACCCCAGCTAATGCCCATTCGTTACAGTCAGAAGGCATGAGCATTAAGCTCAATGATTTTGTAATGCATTGCAGCCCTTGTATTGTGTGCAATTCGAAAGCACATCAAATGGGTTACAGACAAAGCCAAGCACAGCAGATCAGATCAGATCAGTTTTTTCTCCCAGCTCCGATAGCTTCATTTGCACGAATCGCTCTTGGCCAGGCCAGGCCAGACCAAGCCACGCACTTGAACTTGTCCATTGCGGGTACATGTGTAACGCCAGTTTGGCTGAAAGTAACGCGATCTATGTGCATATGTATGATGTATGAGAGTCGTCGCCCTCGCCCTCGCCATCGCCCTCCCCTGCAGTCGAAATTCAAGGAAGTAGCAGTGAGTTTCTGGCAAGAACTAACAAGGTAAGTTTCTTCCGCATTGCGAGACGACTGGATTAAGCGGAACTGAATCCTGGTGGCAGCCAGTAGCCCAGTTGTTGATTTTCAAGTTGTTAATTGTTTTGCTGGCGAAACGACCTTGAGGTAATACACTTTTGCCTGTTAATATCGAAATGGTAGACTTGGGTCTGAGCCGTGTAGTAGAGTACTGCTACAGTTTGTCATTCAAATCCGGTTTATTCAACCTACGCTCGCTGTTTCTTAACTTTGTGCGGTAGAGTGTGAGAATATTATCAAAAAGTGGTCACTAACCAGAGAACAGAGTACGTAGTTTTCTCATTTAGAACCATTAGCATGACATTTACAAAACTCCCAAACCGGAAGAAAAGAAAACAATAGTGCAGAGCTGTTGGTGCATCCAATGGACTTCTCGAAAAGAATTTTCGTATCAGTGTGGCCTCGCGTCTATAGGACTGTCTATACTCTAGCACACGAGTATGTCTGCAAAATAATTCTTGTTTTAATATGTAGTACGAATTACTTCTTACATTTCATATTTAATCTATAAGTTAAGCAGTTTGTGAAATTTATGTGAATGCAGATCGCTGTTGCCAAGCAACTACATAAATATGTATAAACTGAACTGGTCTGGTTAAAGGTAAAATTGCTTTAAAAACATCCAATGCAACAGCTCAAACGAACGAGTAAGTGTGAATACGAAGGCAGCTTCGGCGGCCACTCCCACTTTGGCCAGTGTTTGCAAATGGTTTAATTTCAACAAAATCATAAAGCATTTGGGGATTTGACAGGGATTGACGCCTTTTGTTATAATCAATTATTCTTATTTTCGAAAGTGAATAAGTGAATTTGTATAATTATTTCATTATTTCTGAATCCAACAAATAAAAATGTTAAAAGTCGATCAACGCAAAAACAAGGCTTACCTTGATGCCCAAACAGAATATATAATGTAATATTAACTACTACTAGTTGTTACTCACATAAAATAAGGCGTGGTTCGTTGGCTCTGATCAACTGATCAACAAAGTCCGGTACTAGCCTCTTGTACTTTTGTTCTAGACGCCATCATTTTCGCTCTGCTTTAGTTGCTTTTAACGCCCGCACCCTCCGCTGCCTCCCTCGATCTCCGCCTCCGTTGTGTCCGTCTTGTGTCCATGAAGCGAGAGTTGTAGCACAGAGCAGCCACCCAGAGCTGATTTGACGGGTGTTGCGACACCGTCACGCCAAGTTGTAGAGAACGGGAAGGTCAGCAAGTTACTTTTAGCTACCTTTGTTTTGGCGTTGCATTCACCGCCATTGTGCTGTTGCACAAAAAATCAGAATATCATTTTATTTTTGGTTGCTGCAGGCTAGACTGGAAGGTGAACGTATCCAAAAATTCTTGTCTTGGGACAGTTTTGACAAGTTAAAATACTTTTGAGCACCTATAGTATATCGGTTGGTTGACACCCTATCCGCACTGAATCCTAAGTGCAGTATTTACATGTCCACTTTTAGGGATAGTATGTAGAACATTTGCTAGTTATGTACATATGTATATATGTATGTTTCCGTTCCATCCGTTTCCGTTTCACCATGTGTGCTTATGTACTTGCTTTTGATTGGCAGGTGTCAGCATGTTTTTTGTTTCGTCACGATTATACCTATGTATGTGCCTATGTGTTTCGGTATTTTTGAAAAGACCTCATTAATTTACTTTAAATGTATTAGAAAGGCAAGCAACATGCGTACCCAAAGTTGAGGAATTTAGCCGAAAATTACTTTCAATGTGCTCCATAAAAGCTTATAGCGCACTTATGTATGTACGCCGATAAATTTCATGTCATTCGAGCGGATTTTGCGTATCACTGGAGCGTTAACGGCTGCAATAAATTGGAACACAAGTAGCCAAATTCGAACCGTATTGACAAGGGCAAGTCAATTAACGTACTGAGGCATGTGCCAAGCCAAGCCAACCGACCCACCGACCAACCTGCACGCCAAATTTATACAAATCGAATGACGAGAAGGTAATAAGGGGAGTTTGAAATGTTAACGGCATACAAAAAATCTTGTCGGTCGGTTATGCGGCTCGATTATGGCCCGTAGACGTCCTTCTCCATAGATCTGTATTTTTGCTAATGCAACGTGTTCTTTTAAATGAGGAACGGCATCAACCGCCGAATGCAGGACCTTGTACGGTAGCGTTATTTTAACAGTGTACAGTTTTCAGTCAAAAGTAATTGCCACCGACGTATCATTTTTGATTTGTCACTCACATCAAGAGTATAATAAAATGCGTTAAATTTCGTATTAACGTTCACGAACACGAATGTATGTATGCACATATGTATGCACATATGTGTGTACATATGTATGTACGTACGTTTTAATTAAGCTTTTACCAGGCATTTTTTATCATTCCACAAAGATTTTTCAATTAACGGGACTTATTATTATTATGGGTATATTTTGTTGTTGCTGTTGTTGTTGTTGTTGAAGTGCACACTGTTAACACTCCCATACATTAATCGAGCCCTGGACACAATAGATCCGTACTCCGAACAGAGCACAATGAAGGCCCTAATAAATGCGGCCTGCATGTGTAGATGGAGTGCATGTGTGTATGTGCCTACTTGTAGGCTTACCCGGCCATAAGCTCTTTATAAAAGAAGTAATAGGGAAGCTTTCAAGGTCGGGGACATTTAACGGTTGAGCACATGACAAACACATACATACATAGGTGTTTCGTGTGCGTCAACCTATGATCGCCCTCTGACGGACACGACTTTAATGAAACTATTAAACTAAACCTTAAATAGTTTGCAACTGAAAGGAGATTATTGCGTGTTGATAAATTTGCACCGCCTATTTATAAAGTGAATGGCTCGTATTTCTGGGATTTTGGGGCGCTGTCTGTCTGTGTCGTTTTTCGCTTTTGCAAAGGTACGCGAGACAGAAAACAGAAAACAGAAAACGACTAACTGTAAGACATTTGTGAACACTCATAAAGATTTCTGCTGCCGGTCGTTGGTTAATTTTTGAAACTAAGACATTAAGCAGCACAATAATAATTCGTTTGTGAAATTGTCCATTAAGCCAAATAACTACCTGTCAAACTACGACAAAGTTGCGGGAACTTTTAGCGCATGGTGTCTGTTGAAATAAATACCAAACAATCTTTATTCACATTGCGAATATGCCACGAACTACACACAATTTTTAGCGTCAAGAATTGAATATTTTAGATACAATTTGGAACATGTTCAGGACGCCAGCCACCATTTTACTTTTCTTAAGACCAGTATAGCATTCATATACAATTGTAAAGTATGCCAGAAATGCGAATATAAAATTACGATATACATATGTACATAATTATGTATGTATGTATGTATGTATGTAGTTGGTCTTGAAGACCCTAAAGTGACCTCATGGTGGCTCAACTGTGAAAATTAAGACACTTCCGAAACAAAACAAAAATGTCTAAGGCAGAACGGCGCCTTGTCCTCCGCTCACAAAATAAATCGTGTGAAACACAGTTCAGTAATAAATAAATTAATACATAACTATGTACATATATTAATGTCTATGTCTTGCTTGCCACTCACCAGAGCGCCTTTTATTCGTGGTCTGCAGCAAGCAGCCAGAAGCTTTGGTAGTAGCTTTGGCTTTGGTCGGTTGGTTTGGCCTAGTTCTTGGCCGTTGCCATGTTTCGAGCACGGTTTCACTTTCAATTATCTAACTCCGAATTGTTGAATTAAACGAGGCTTTAGCGTTCAGCTATTCCAAATGTACACACATTTGGTTTCTGATCATTGGATTGTGGGTATGGCATATAGAACCCGCCAAGGACGTCAATACGCGAAAAGTTCTATACTTTATACACATGTAAAAGTTCACTGCCAGATTGCCATGGACAAGATCATTGGAATGAAACGGATTGGTAAGCAGTTTTACCAAAAAGTTCATTCTGGAATAGTAAATAGCCTACGGGAAGCTGCAGTGCTGAAAATCAAAATGTCTCAACTGTAACAATATTTCACAATCCCCACAGGCGCATGGGGCACATAGAGGGGCTGGGAGGTGGGCAGGTGGCTGCTGAGCGGCTGAGCGGCTGAGGTGGTGTGCTAGTTTTCGTTGGGTTTTGAGAAAAACCACCCAAGTAACCCGCCTTTCAGCAGCAAGTTTGCAAATGCTCGAGTACAGTGGGTAAAATTCGTAGCTTCAAGCTTCTCTTTACGTGTGATAGTTCTCCAACTCCCCAGCTTTGCCTTTTAATAATATAAAACAAGCTTTACTCTTACTTTCAAAAGCTAAAGAGATACCTAAGTGCCGAAGTAAACCAACCACGAACCACGACTGGTAACAGCAAGAGCCGAGCACAACTCACAGCTCAGTCGAAGCTGGAGCCAAGCCTGAGCTTGGGGCCGAACCGAAGCTCGAGACACTTGATCCGCACAGTCGCGTTGTATAGTTGCTTCGATTAGGACGTGTGGTTCGCTCAAGCGCACGGTAAGAGGAGAATCGCGAGGTTCATATTCCTAAATAGAGCGTGTTAACGCGAATTCAACGAAATAGTTTTCATCGGCATTCAAAAATCGATATGCTTAAGTTATAGGTACATATGTGTATATATGTATGCGTATAATGTCCCGAATGTGACTATTGCACTCGATCAATACACCGTACATAGAAAGCAGGCACAACAGCATTGCAGCAGAGCACTAGCCCCAGCGTGTACATCGGTAGACTCGCTTTGCGTCGAAAAGAAAGTTTTCGCTAAATATACCACGATCAACAAACAAAAATAAAAACGTGCAACTTTTGTTTTGTTTATTTTGCTTGGCATTTTCTTCTCCACGCTCTAGACTCGCTCGCACATCACAGTTTTCTGATTTGGTAGTGCCCGCGAATACCGTATGCTGTATGAGAAATCTAAATCACAGCAGCAAACGGCAAACGGTCGATCTCCGTTTCGATCTTTCGTTTGTCTCTTTTCATTTCGCTAGGTCTTATTTTCCATAGCAACTGTCGGTCATTGCAGCAGCTCAGAGTGAAAAACTGAAAAACTGAAAAACCTCTTGCCAAAAGCGAAAGAGAAAAACGAAGTGTTGTAATCTGTGAACGTGTATGTGAACTATGCATCGCCGTTGTGTCTAAAGCCACAAACGAAAGCTCGAATAATAGGGACATCAACTGCATCTACTCACCACAACAATACAAACACATTCAAATAAAGTGCAGCACAGCCACAGCAGTAACAAAGCCCACAGTCAAGAAAATTGTAACACAAGGCTCGAAAACAAAAACAAAAAATCTAAATTGAAAGATTGCGACACTGCCTTCTTAGTTATTTACCAATTGTATGCAACCGAAACAGCTTTTTCTCAACTGCAACTGTTGCTGCTGCTGCTGCTGCTGTTGTTGTTGCCTCTGCTGCTGCCCCCCGTTCTGGCCGTGCTTCCCGTCGAGACCGAGCACCGTGCAGACCGTGTGCTGTGCTACTCGGTTTTAGCTTGTCTATTGATATTTTAAGTTCTGCGAACTAACCTCAAAAAGCAACAGCAACAGCACCAAAACCACCAACATCAAGAAAATTTACAGTTACAGTTACAACGATGACGCGCAATACCTGCAACATGGAGTTTTCAACATATCGAATAAGTTTTCTATGGCTGCTGGGATTATGTGTGCTGCTAATCAACACAGGTAAGTCGCGCAGTTCTGGCTCGTTTCAATGATTCAATGAATACTTGAAGACTGTAAACTCTGGAAAGAGCTCTCCATAGGAAAAAGCTGAATCATTTTCAGTCCGAAATGAAAGGTTCTAATAGTACTTGGCGGAGATCCCCCATGAGTTCAGTTAACGGCTTGAGGATGCTGAATTTTTTTTTGCAAATATCAATTTGTTGTAGTCCGTCTTAGTGAATGCACTATTTGGGATCCAATGGACTCGAATGGCTGGTCGGCTGGTGGGCTGGTGGGCTGGTCGGCTGGTTGCCAAGTTAACGAACCAGCACCGCCCAGATGTGCTGCCTAATGAAAGCAGTCGAAATTTGATTTTTTCGCGAGCTGGCTGAAGTTTCAATGTTTTCTTTGGGAGGTATTTACTCTCTTGCTTCTTGCTGATACGATTGAGTTGATCGGATCAGCATAGTATTGAATTGCATTGTAACTATGTACATACATAGGTACCTTTCGAAGAGAAATAGGGCTACCAATGGATTGCCGTTACCGCATTTGGTGCCATTCGAAAGAAAGTAAGAGTCTCTCGGAAGAATACATAGGAGGTGTGACTTCTCTCTGATCTTTTATCTAAGCGAGATTCGTATTTTTTATATGCTCGTAAATATGCGCATATGTGTACATGATTAACGCCTATTCTGTTTTCCGATGAGATGATACCTCAAACATATTCGGTACTTTGTTATGGAAATATCTTTGCGGCAGAAAAATTGAGAAGACAAACTTGTTTCGGTTTCGGTTTCATACACAAGCAAACTCACAAGAAATCGGATGCCAATTCAGTAAACTTGGAAGAAGTCAAACCACCAGCTGCCAGCACTTGCTGCGAGCTGAAGCTACGGCCAGGCCAGTGGATATACATACATATGGCAAATGTTTCCTATCCAAAAAAAAATCAACAGAGACTTATATTTATGGTATATTGGAGATGAATCGGTTGTCAAAGAAACACGGTGAAATGTAAATATGTATATGTATAGTATATATATGTACATATGTCTACATAAGGGGATAACTAATTAGATGTACTCTTGTATGTGAATACATAGCCTCCTGATCACCTGCTCTGCTCTATTTACCAACGAAACAATAACATAATCGAGCATTTCGAGCATAACAAGCCAAACCATGTCAAGCTATTGGTCAGCTTCTCGGGTTGTCCACTCAACGAAATGCTGGGTAATGGTAATGGACTTATGTAAGCTATGCCAATCAGCCAGCCAACCAGCCAACCAGCTTATGGCACAGATATTAATTGCCCACAACACACTGGCTTGAATGGCATGAATGAGTTGTGAATGTTTGGCTAAGTGAGTGAGTGTGTCGGTGTAACCGAGCAAATTGCGGTTATAATAACTGTTAATAATCCCAAAAACAGTTCACTTAATTGTTTGTCTACATTTAAATATGCAAAATTCACCAATTGACCAAAAAAAAAAAAACAACAAGCCGCAGGTAACAAATGATAGAGTATCCAAATTGTTGTCCGATTACGCATGCATATGAGACTGAACAGATGAAGTGAATAAACAGAAATAAGAACTGGGACTGTATTTCGTGGTCTACATTAACCGGGTCTAATTAGTGTGTAGGTTTAGGCGAACTTTCGATCGTGGTTTCGTCAGTCCTCTCTCTCCAATCAAAATACAAAGACAAAATACAAATTACGTGCAAGTAATTAAAAGTAAGTGCATGCGCACCTACTGCTCCTCATTTCTTTTGGCCACTGCCCATCGATTGCGCCGGACGGCTGTCTATTTCACTTTCATTTTCGGAACGCCACTCAAATGTTGCTTATATGTACATATGTACATACATATACAAAGTACATATACAGCATTAACTCGTATTTCGTTGGGGGTTTTTCCATTGGGTCATATACTGAATATTTTGAAGAGTTTCTTCACTTGGGAGAACCATAGACTTGACGTTTTTTTGGGACAAGAAATGGGGCCCCCACACATGTGGGCACGTCGCATTGCAGAAGATACATACATACATATGTACTTGCACGTGTGTACACTGTACATTTATCTTGGTAGGTACTTGGCAGGCCACCTTGTCCCTACTCTGCCTAGTGCACAAATTAACTGAAAGCTAAAGTTCAGTTTCGTTAGTGCATATTTGGATTGAAGTGTGTTGTGTTGTGTTGAGTTGTGTTGTGTTCTGTGAAAGCGAAAGACTTCCTTTCCGAATTGATTGTTATTTCAACGAGAAGTCACTGCCAAAACGAAATAATTATCACAATTGTTTGGTCAAGACCGCAGCTTGGAAGAGCGTGTGAATTAAAACTAGCGACTCACAGTCTACACATGAATATTTGAATGGTAGAGAATGTGCAGGGCCAGGCTTAACACTTATCGATGCCAGAGCCGTGGAAGAGGGCAGAAAAGTGAAATAAACGAACCATAAAACAGTTTCTTGCCACTGATGACACAATAAAACAGAAACAAATGCGTGTACAACAAAGCAATAAAGATAAATAAAAAGCAAAAGAAAGCCATAAAGCATAAAACGTAGACTGCTGAGACAGTGACAATACTTTCCATTTCGTTGAACTATACCAAAACTTTGATGTCATTTCTCCGAGTTAACGAAAGGTCGCTTGGTTGGGCTCCGCTGCAGCGACGCAAAAACAAATGTCTGCCTCTGGCCCACTGACAATATTTTCATTCATTATTTCTGGAAAACGTTCCAGTAAATTCAGCATATGCTCGTATGTATGTACATAAGTATGTAAGTATGTAAAGCGTGAGTGGCTCGGCTCTTGCAGTGGAAAGGCCTGGCAGAAGGGCAACAATGTGAAAGGCCAACCAGTGAAAGTACCTGAGGTTGAGGTAAAGAACAGTGGCTTTGTAGTTTAGTTTTTCACTAGTTTCAATTTCACTAGCCTTTACATTCGTCTTTCTTTTCGCTATGGAAAAGTACTCCGATGGCTCTCCGATGGTCGGTGGAGCACTCCGCTGTACAAGTACTTGTGATTGGGACACGAAGTGTCAATGCCAATTCAGCAATGGCAGCTGCCGCCACACCCCCGCCATTCATTGTGGGCTGACTACTAACTCTAAGTACATATGTGTTACCAACCACAGGCGGACTCAACGCTTACGGTGCGAAAGTGTTGGAGCACGCGGAAGACAGTCATTAAATTACTTGGCTAGGTCTTCGAATTCAGAGTGTAATGTGAACGCTTTATTCCTATTCATATACATACATACATATATATGTATATACATATGTATGCATGTACATACATACAAACACTGGCATGGCGCAACTTTGTTTTGCATGCACTCGCTGAGCACTAACGGCTCGGTGCAGTATACTTTCGCTTTTGTGCGGTACGATTTGATGTGGGCTAGAGTGGTTCAGCTTCCACAGTCCAGTCCCATGGTAATCCCGGGATTTTGATTTTGATTTCGAAAGGCTCCAGTCAAATTGCGTTGGATTGTCCGTTGAAATATTTTGTTGGCCCTATGCTATGCCTACACCAAACAGGCAACAAAAATCCAAGCACAGCACCCATCATCCCCTATACTTAACGATTGCCCTAAGAGCGCTAAGGTGGTCTTAATGGTGCTACTCACCTTGAAATGCACATGTTACCGTATTATATTATAGTCGTAGCTGCAAATTATTTTCGCTATGCAATGAGCAATCTATTAAAGCATTGCCACAGCCCCACAGCCCGACAACATCCATAACCAATGTGAATAGAGCTTTGACGTCTGTATGCGTCGTGTCGTGGAATTACATGAAGACCGACGCTGCTCCACTTAACACAATCACACCTGCCGCTGCCACTACCGCTGCCCCTGGCCCTGCCCCGTGCCATGGCCAAATAGCTCTCTTTTTCTTTCACTACAACAATGCCTGGCTGTTGAATGTTGTATGTGGATTGCGTAAAAACTTTTAATTTTTATGATTATTTTATGCGTATTTCACATTCACGCCAGGTTGCATTCAACACACTGAGATAGACACCCGCGAGCTGCCTGCCACTTCAATTGATTGGACAGGTTATGCTGTGGTTTCTCGCTGGACATTCTATGTGGTGGCGTCGCTATGCTAAATAACAAAGCCACACAGTCGAATAACCTATCTGGAAATTTGATGCAAGTCGACATTACTTCACATTATTTGCAGCGATCGCTGACTATTCAAAACATTTAAAACTAAAAGCTATTTTTACAATTTTCCTGGTGTAAATGATTAGAAACATTTGTGGATGGGATGGTACCGCTATTCTATGATCTTTTTTTGCCAAAAAACATTCCAGTTAGCTTTGTTTTAGCCATACAGAAAGAAATTTTTGGTTGTCCTACTCGCTCCTCGCTCCTCACACCTCACAAATCCGAATTTATAATGAAATTCATAAGAAATCGAAGGTACAAGAGAGAAAGGGTGTGTGTCAAAGCCAAAAGCCAGAATCGTGTAGTCCGCGCCAGGCACCCAATCGCAATCCTAGTTTGACTGTGCCGACATGAAAGAGAGTTGGATACTCGTACATACATATGTATGTATGTATGTGCGATAAATTTTAGTCAAGTTTAAAGTTCTGCCATTTCAAATAAAGCTAACAAAAGAGAGAATGGGATAAAACGTTCAAATCATACTTTTGGCCATGTGTACCATAGAGAAGGCAGTTCAAGGCCGTCTCTTGATACTGTAACGCTTTTCTTCTTGTAAGAATAATCACGGGATAGTCTGAATGTGCGATGGGGCAGACAAACCATACAAGGTCATTCCGGACCCATAATTGTGCAATTTAGAAAGGTAAACTTTTTATAAAAAATTGTTTTGGAGTGTATTTTGGGCGGACACGGACCGATCAGTCAAGGTCACAGACGAACTTAGATGCCAGCTAAAGTCGAAACTGGCGATTATGATTCACCAAAATCTTATGTATGATGTAGGCAGCATAAATTGCAATAACTATCCCATACACTCCTATGTTGGTATGTACATATGTATGTATGGATCCCATTATTAATGAACGTTGCCAGCAGTAACAAGAATGAAAGTAAAAGCGGTATCCCCCACACCCATGCTCGGGCACACCACGACTCGTCTGTTCGGCTTGTGGATTTTTTATTGTCTCCTTTGCGGGCAGGTAAATGGATAAACTTGATTTTTGCAGATGCTCGATTTAACGACCTTGATGCAATCGACGTTGCTGTTTTGTTTTGTTGATTTTTAATTTTTCCTTGTTTCATGGACCGTTGTTTTGTAAGTTCAAGTCTGAATTAAGGCTCAAGGCTGCCAAGGGCACATGTTGCCGGCAGAGCAACGCAGCTGGCCTACTGCTTCCGCTCCGACTCCGGCTCCTCCTACTCCTACTCCTCGTACTTCACGCAATAAGTATGCGCATCGTTTTTCATTTTCAATTTTTCATATATTTTGCAGCACTGCATGTTCACCTTTCACTTTCACCAACAGCAGTACAGCTACTGGTGTTGGCTGTGGTGCGTATTAGTTAGACCAGCTTAAAAAGCGATGGCGGACAATATGTGAGTTTAGCGATTAGTGCTCGCGTGATTGCATAACCACATCTGTATCTCATCTGTGTCGCTAGGAGCCTTACTTTACTTTACTTTACTTACATTAAGTGTTCAGTGTCAAATGCAATGGGCTGCAGGACAGTCGAGCTTCACAGCCGATTATGCATGCGTCGGCCGAAGCGAGTTCAAAGCGAAGCTTTCAACATGCAGAGCACTGCTCTATTAATCATTGAGAAAGATGTAGCATCGACTCTGTAGGCTCTCAGTCAGCTGAGGCTTGCCAGTGTTGCAAGCCTGAATGCATTTCAAGACATACATATGTATGTATCTATGATTTTACATACATATGTACATATGTATGTACATACATGTTTGTATATACTTAGGAGTATGTACAATGGCGCGCAAGCGAACCATTTACTTTGTGAAATGTAGCTTTGCCAAAGTATCTCTTTGTTTTGATCATTTACGAGTGCAGTGTGTGGATGATATTTCTGGTAGTGTTGCTGTTTTTAGCCAATTTCACTCGCCTGTTGCGGTCATTCGGGTTTTTTAACGGCAAGGCTCATTGCACCGCACCAATACTACCGATTTGCCTGATGGAAACGGGAACCTGCAGTCACCACTCCACAATTAATTTTTCAATGTCACTTAGGAGACCAGGGCGGAGGAGGAGGAAGCGTGGATGGTGGGCAGCGGGATCCTTGCTTGCCGATGCAACTGGTTTTCCATGCAGCCGATAGTTTGACGACTTTTTAGCGAGTGGGGTGTACTTCTTGATTTGATTTTAAATTAAATCGTTGACAATGGTTTTGGTGGTTTTTGCTGATATTTAGCTTGGAAGTTTATTGCTCCGTTGGGTGAATGTTTTGCGTACACCCACAACAAGCCACAAGGTCATTTTATCACCAGTTGGAGGTCTGCTAGTCTCCCTCCTGTTCCCTTACTTGAACTGCAGTAGCGGATCACATGACGCTTGCTTTTAAACATATGTACATACTACGCCAGCACATCGTCTGGACTCTGGTAGTGGCTCATCGAACAGGCTACACGTACGAGCAAGCATCTCCCTGTCAGGTCCCACTCGAACGATGCCGGTTTCAAAATGTGTATTCTTCTTTTTAACTTGTCTTCTAACTTGTTTCACTTTTTATCACTGAGTTCGTTGTTGCTTTCCAGTCGCACATAACGGTATTTTCACTTGCAATGTTTGTTTTGATTAACTGGTTTCAACTCACATTTTGGAAATCATTGATCACCGATGACTTTTTAATATTCAAACATTAAAAGGTTTGTATTTTGGAGTGTAGGAGGCATACATACTAAAAGTCTTACGACTCGTAAGACCAAATAGTTGGAGGTCGGTATTCGAGTGCACCGTGACAGGGGCCAAAATGGAGTTCTTTCTATAAGGCAATTTGGCTAGACGTGGTCGCTACTTTATTGTGGTTACTGCCAATTGTGTTACAGAAAAGTTGACATTTAAGCGGCAGTGCTGTAATTTGCATGGTCACGTTGCCGTCACCCATGAGTAGCTGCATTGCGGTGTGCAGGGTGTGGTCCAGCAGCGAACCGCATTCAGCGTGGGAAAATTGCCGTGTACGCCGTCAGATGACTAAAATTGATTTGATGAAGGCAACATACTCGTACTCATACAGAGGAGCAGTTCAATGTCGTGTATCTCATTTGTCTAGCTCGCCAGCACTGATTTGATGAATTTATTACTGTGTGCAAGCCCAGTCCTTACGCAGGCCCACAGGCTGTGGCACAGGCACAGGCACAGCTACGATGAAAAGATAAAGCGATCATCCTGAGACATTCGTACGCCTGCGTATAAATATATTTCAATTGTTACTGGCACTTAAAAATGCTATAAATTTATTGTTGCGTGGCGTGGCGTGGCCCTGGTCCAGGCCCTGGCTGAAGGCGTCGTACAGAGGATAAGGCGCAAGATGACATCGCCCAGAAAGCGTAGGACTCGCAACCAATACTTTACTTTTGTTTACAATGGCAGCAGACAGGCGATGCGGATTCCGCTGCGCTGGGCTGCGCTGCGTACCCGACATCTGGTACCTTATGAGATGGTTTTTGCCTGATTGTATGCCAACAATAATTCTGCACTCTCGCCGTCTCGTCTCCCCTGAACTGTCTTGCTCGTGCCCTACGCTCAAGTTTTCTACACTGAAGTTCTCACCGCATAATTCATAGATGTGACACCGATAAGTTGCATGTACAATGTACAATGTACATATGTATGTACATGTTGCGGCGAACCTTAGGTACCTACATACCTTATGACACTGACATGGGGAACTGATGTAGGCAACATTTGAAAGCATTTCTGTAATTCAGAGAACTTTTCGCACGTGGAGTACACGGGTTCGTTGGGAGGCCCATGATTTGTTCGTTATTGATTAAAACCTTAATTCGTAAGAAGTTTGAAGCCAGCAGGAAAATACGTTTTAAATGGTTTTGAATGACGGATGACTATTTATTGGCCTTGAATGTCTTTGTCAGCATCGGATCATAACAAAATATCATCGCGCAGCTCTCGACATTTTTTCAAAATCAAGCATTGGCAGAAACAGCATTTAAAACACGCATAATTTATCTAAAACTCTCCGAAACGTTAGACCGACCCAATCAAGCAAACCGGATAGTAATCCAACGAACAAATGATATCCGCTTAGTCGAATACGGCTCCGCTTTGCCTGGCAATGTATAGATACGTATTAGACAGTTATTAGTCATTGAGTTATTAAAAGATTCGGTAAAATGAACAAAATATGAGTAAATTCCCAGCCGTCAGGTGAAGTACCCAACCATATGGGAAGTAAACGATCCGTTAAACGCTTAGAGACGCCATCTTTCGAGCTTACTCCGCGAAATGCATGACGTGTCAGTCACGAGGGTAGGAACACGCACATAAGCTGGGACCAGACCAAAACTCAAGTTCACAACTCCAAATGTAGCCCACTTCTGTCAGAAGCGAAGCCATCGGAGGACGTCCTTGACGTTGGCTTTTCACACAATACTAGCCGAGTATTTGTATCTTTGATCTTTGCAATAAAACTGCTTGTCTAACATCACCTGTATTTGGTGGGCTTAGAGCAAATAGTGTCTGATAAATTGTATTACTACCAATCATATTTCTGATCTGCTAGCACATATGTACGTACTCGTATGCCGAGTATGTTGTTTTATATGATATGGTGCTATTATTAACTACTTTTTGTTTTCACCATAATTTGTTTGTTTTTTTTTTTCATTTTGATTGGTTGTGGTTTGGCTTTGCCTTCTGCTTAATAAATGTTGCCTTCGCAGTGTTTGTGTTGCCAATTAGACATCTTGATTAAAAGCTGTTAATGAAGCTTTGTCGTATCGGACGCGAACACAGGCAGACTTAAATACCAAATTGGTAGCATGCCCCACACGCAGCCCAATGCAATTTATTAGGTTAATGTCTTGGTTGTGCCGCAGTCACATAGTCATCTTGCTGCTGTTGCTGGTTGCTGGTTGCTGGTGATATCGTTGGTGGTAAGGTATGAACATGGTTGGTACAGTCCCTACATGCATAGGTGTATACAAGTACGTGTGTGTCGACGTGAATTATGGTATCTTCTTTCAGTTCGACTCTTGCGCTTTAAGGGCTTGCACCGATGTCTTATCCAGTCCTATATATACTTGTTTATGTATGTATGTATGTATGTATGTTACACAGAACCTCTTACAGATAAACTCCATTTAGTTCAATGCAACGACTAAAAGCCTTTTCGGATTCTGCGAGTCATTTGTGGGGTGGAAAATGCAAATGCAGCTAATGCAGTATCATCGCTTGATCCCAAGTGCAATTACGTTTATGTCACATTTAAAAGAAAACCCAAGCTGTTATTTTGAAACTCCTTGACGGTCATGGCCAACCAAAAAGCTTACTATTTTGAAGCAAGCCTGTTTTCGCTTTTCAATATTTGCTCGATTGTTGTTGGTGGTGTGCATAGTGCTGGTGTTACTGGTTGCCGGTGCTTTTACCTGCCAAACGTGTGGCATCAGTTCAAGTTCAACGACAGGGCGGACAAGGTGCGAAAGCGGCGGCTGCTCCATGCCATCGTCGGTCGACACTACCACCCAGACGGCTGATGTCAAAGCATTTACAAAGTCGCCAAATGGATAGAAAATGTTGGTGGTATCATTGGAGTTGCAGGACTTCCCTCCTCAGCATCGTATCTTCTCAAATATTTTGTTTGGCTTGCTGAGGCGACTTAAATGGTTGTTGCTGTATCAAATAAATGATCACTTGTCGTTTTTATTTTTCATTTTTTTGCTTTGCTAGCGTCGCGGAAAAGGTGAAGGTAATTTAAAGCCGTTAGCGAGAGGCATTTTACTATAAGGCTGACTTGTTACTTTTTCTGTCTTGGTATGTGTTTATGTATTTATAAGTATATAGTAATCGGGTGGTTTCTGACCTGAAAAACTTATTCAGTTCATTGAGTGCATTGAGTACCTCCTCACACCCAGCATCGACCAGCTGGGTTGCAGCACAACGAATCGAATCGACCCGGGCCCTGATAAGTGCTCCCCACATTACCGTATTTAACATTTAAATTGCATGGCCAACCTTGGCATCGTTTTAGCAAAAAGAGAACAAAGTCTCATGAACAGAAACAGAAATAGAAATAGAATACAGAATAGAGAATAGAGAATAGAGAATAGAGAGGAGAGAATAGAATACATAAACCGAAACAAACACAAACGAGAACAATCCACAAAGAATACATATTCAGAAATTAGAACTTTACAATCACGATCTGTGGTGCTGCTGCCGTTGCTGCCGTAGCTGCCGTAGCTGCGGTTGTACCGATGGGGCTCTACTGGTGGCACTTATGTAGCTACGTCGTACACATGCTGATAATTTGACGCGTTTATCTCTATAAATCTTGAAGGGGCAAGAGGGTGCGTGCAGCTGAGGTGAGCCAAATAAACGTATTGCTGTACTGCAGTTGCAAAAGTTTATGGCATTAAGACAAGTTTGTTGCCTCAGTCTTTTGTTTTATGCTACTCGTGGGGAAGCTTCTGGCTTTTGCAGCTGGCTTTAGTTTGCACATAAACGACTGTGTGGCGACCTGGTTTTAATTGGTTCACATTATTTATAAGCAAGCAGCAAGCTATGTACCCCATACAGACAGCTGTAAGATCTAATGAATTCCGCAACCCAGACACTCCCTCGAGCTACTTTTTTAAGCTTGGGAACTCAAGCACACAACCAATCAACTATTGCTCTGCACAAAACTCAGAGTCACTGGTGAACTGAACTGCTGTTACACTTAATTCAACAAATTAGTTCGCCAAAATGGAATTGAATTGCGCTCAAAGGTAGCAGGTTTCTGCTGCTCTGTGCTCTGTTACATAACGCCAAAGCGAGATGTCGAGTTGTCGGGTTTTTCGTTCGAGCTGTGGACTGCGGACTGTGGGCGTTGACGGGCGTCGCTTTTAAAGTTCTTTCAGAGCACGGGAATGGCAACTCCAAATGAAATAATTATCCATCCACTCTTTAAAATTGGCACCATGCAACCTTTCGATTTTGTTTTACTACCATTAGGATTCGGTTTGGGCTTGCGCTTGGGCTTGGCATTCATGTGGACAATTTATTGGTTAAGGCCTTTAGTTTTTAGTGCCATGACTCACTGGCAGCATTTTGATACCAATCTCTTTTGACTGCTTCATGAAATATTACAAGCATTTACTTGTTCTGCTTTTCCAGGGCCGAGAAACAATTCTTTTTGGGGGCGACTTCATTTATGGTCACCATCGAACGGTGGACTACTTGGCCCGTGTGCACTAGCCATATTTGAAATTGCTCTGCGCTGATTAAGTCCCTTTCTAACGTTCGCGGATTAAAGCAAAGAGTGACTCAAAAGAATATATAATATATACAATGTAAAACTCTAGAAGAGAGTATAATAATTTCGATATATGTATACCGCGACCTAAGTGAGAAAACACAAGAGAATTTGTGGCAACAGAATTGGTTGTATGATAATTCCCATACTACAAATACTAACTAAAACGACACTTAAGATCTAGTTGACGCACTTGAAAGTGTGAAAATACATGACCTAAATAATATGCAGGGGCAGACAAATAAGCAAACCAAGTGGCAATAATAATAGAAGCTATAAGTCCAAACCATACCAAGTGCTGGAGTCAATTAGATTCAGCTCCATTTGCTTTTATAGTCTTGGTATAATTGTTTTTGCCATTGTCATTATTTCTGTTATACTAGTAATTGTTTGGGTTTGTCGCTGTCGTGTTCAGCTCAGACTCAGATCCTACGTCGACGCAAAACGCCGAAGCAGTCAGTTAGAAACCAAAATTGTTATTGGTCCACGGCCATAATTGTTATATATATACATATGCATATATGTATGTATGTACATATATTGGTGACGGTGGCATTCTCTTGCGCAACATCAGCAGCAGCCGTCGCCTTTTATAGTCAGCCGAGTAAAGGCGTTGTATGACCCTGAATTGGTATCTGACTTAATTTCATAGGGGAATTCTGAAAGGCACAAACTGCGTACAATCATTACATACGAGTATACACTCATTCCTCATTCAAACCAGGCTCAAATGTCATTTGGTTTGGCTCCAGATATTTTACTCTATCTTACACTGCACTACTCCCTACTTGCATGTATCCCATTGTAATTTATACATATACATATGTATGTATTTAACCTAAGCTCATTTTCTTTTATATAATAAAATTTCGATTAGAACAAACAAAAACATGCAAAACGCTGTTTCACTTTTGGACACGGAAAATGTACACATTTTTAGTAGTTTAGCTTGATTATTTCGCGCGACAAAATGGGGACAAGGATAGTGTATCAAGAAACATGCAAGCCAGGAGGATTATGGCTCGTATGCCACAAGCTATTTTGCATATTGTTCGCTCAGAGTTCGAACGGTTGGTTTCCATTTGGGCACACCCAAAATGTACCATGGACCAAGTGGGCGGCAGGCGGCAGGCAGCAGGCAGGGCAGTCCACTCGTGGGGCCGACACGCCGCTTACTTTTCGATTCTAATGCCATAAGTCTTTATGCCTTTGTGCCTTTTTGAATTTGGCCTAAGCTTTTAATATCGTTGGCAGGCGCCCACAATTACAATCTCGCGAAAAGGTAACGCTTGCTTGTGGGTTGGTTCAGACATGGGACATGGGTTGCTCCATTTTTAATTTCAACGGATTTAAGATCAAAATATGTACGAGTATACATATGTATGTACATATGTATATAGGCTTTGTTAAAAATATAAGTAGAATAAAATTGGAAATGAATGGTTAATATAAACAATTATCAATAAGGGAGACATATTCAAAGTTTTAGTTCAAACAATCATTTGGTTTAGTTCAATTATCAATCAGGGAGATATTCAAGGATCAAGGTATTTCAATTTGTTAGTTCTAATATGACATTCAGTAACAATCGATTGCATCTACTATAGGTAGTTGCTGTTCTACCTAGTATTCTAATTCTACGAGTATAGTTTGATTCAATCTGTGATCTGTGAGTGACTTTTTAGTAATTTGGCTCACCCACAAGTGGATAAAATACACTCGTTATGAGTAGGCGCTTTACAAAACGTTTGTAGCAATTACTTTTTTTCTACAAAGCGGCTTGGTCTGGGGCCACACTATGATCTACCAGGGGCTGGGGCTGGGGCTGGGCATTTGTTTCGTTTGTTTTCAGATTCGAGTTGAGCTGTGGGTCTTTGTGTGGTGTGGTGGGGCTTGTGGCCTTTGCTTTACTTTTGGCATTTCAGTTTATGGCGTGCAGTAAGCGTGTGCCAATTGTGGGTGATTCGTTTTAGAGGCGCTGAACTCGCCAGAAACAAAACAAGGGAAAAGCGAAAGGCTTGACTTACGACTTACCGCTTGTAGAATCTACGTTTCCATATCGTTTCCACATTTTCGACATGCACGGGAGGCATTTCCGCATCAAAATACTTTCTGAAAAACAAAATATAAACAATTTTTTAATATATGTACTCGTACAGCACAAATGTGGAAATATCTTTGACGCCACCAAGAGCACTCGACTACTGGCAGCCCCATAAGTTCCCATGAGAAACATACAAAACATACAGAGCATAGGGAAACAATGCTAGCAATCAGTTGCCTAGACTCCCATTAAGTGACTGCGACTACTGCCTGCTGGCTGCCCTGCACGGCCTAGACCTGGTCTCGGAGTTCGCAGCTCCAACTCGCGAGCTGCCGTGCGAAAATTTGAAATTCAAATGCATTTCTCTGTTATTGCAGACTCGAACTCGCGGTATACCCTGCAACTGTAACTGTAACTGTAACTGCGGCTGGGGAATGTTAATTACAAGCTGCGTTTTAATATCGTGCAGTAGGTGTAACGTCAAAAGTTAAGACAGAAAACAGCATAAGGCTGCAGCTACAGCTACAGCTATAGCTACAACCTCTGCCGCATTATGATACTCATACCTGCCGCTTACATCATAGCCACCGCATAGCATCGTAGCCAAAGCCATCGATTTATGCCTGGCTCTTGACAGCATTTATTGTAATACGAAAATGTTTGAAACGTGCGCCGAGCGTTTTGCCAGTGCTGGAAGGCGTCATTAAGCTGCCGCTGCCTCAGACTCTGGCCTGGCCAAAGACCTTACCCACGCACTACGCAGCCGCAGTCTCAGTCTCAGCCTCGTCTCATAGCAGTGTCGTCTCCCTTAAGTGTAGCAGCCGTCACGACCAAATCTTCCAGTGGGTCGTAGATATACGTTTTTTCAATAGCCCAATTTCCACAATTCATCTTGCAGCGAAAATCAGAAGGCGCTTGTATCTGGTATCTGTAGCTTTCCTGGGCTTCCCAGTGCCACAGCAGATGTGCGCCAAAATGTATTATTATTATTTATTACGATTGCGACAATTGAACGCAATTTCTTTTCGAATGCGGAAGATTTGAATTACCAGTTCCAGTCCCTCGCTGTCAGTCCCTTGTACAGCTATGCTGTTTTCTTTATAAACAAAATACGCGTACGTAATCGTGCAGAGCACTTTGGTCTCTATTCAAACTGACATAAATTTGATGGAGATGGGCTGAAATCTCAGACAGTGGGGAGCGAATGAATAAATGTGAATGAATGTGAATGCATGTGAAAGTGTGGTGTGGTGTGGTGTGGGAAGCCATTGACTGATGATTAAGTCTGCCAAAAAATATACGTCTAATCGAACGGCAGATAACGGACAGAGCCAAGATGCAACTTACAAATTTCAGGAAAACTGGCTCGTGAAATAAGTGCATGAGAATGATGCATTCTGTATGCCTGTATACAATAGTATCGATCCACTTAAAATTAAGACATTGAAATGTTTCTGTTCCGCCCATGTCCCATCAGCAGAAGGCATAAATCACGCCGCGGCCTAATGGCCGTTCACCCAACCTGGAGGCAGATCACGCCTCTGCCCCGCTACCGATGGTACAAATGGCATGAGCGATGGAGTGCCAAAACCATCACGTCAACAACAGCATGACAAGCCATAAAACTGCAGCGCACGAAGACAACCCATACCCATACCCATAACGAATCCAGGTGGTACGGTACTCCTGGCATGTGATGGGTGCCAAACCGCAAAAGTGTGATTACCAATTCGCAATTTGAAATGCAGGGGCGTCGTCCTACCGTTTCAATTGGTAGTAGCCCCAAAATGCATATTGGCTAATTATTTTAGCTATCCCAAACTACCAACCTCTACAGCTTGTGAACAGCGGAAGCAACAATTGGGCAAACAATGAAGCGGAAATTGTAAGTCAGGAGGAAAGTTGAACAAACTTTGCAAGCACTGTTTGATAAGGCATTTGCAATGAGACATCTTCAACATCTTCCACGAGCACTGCTCCATCACATGGCGGATGGTATTCTATACTGTCAGACTGGAATAAGGCTCCAATTTGAATTCGCTTTTCAGCAACATCTCCAATGCGTGTTATTTACGTGCCAGTACGAATATTAATGCCTTTGTATGTGTGCTTCATTGTATTTGCAGGCTGCAGCATTGAGATTTCGTGCCGTGCCGTGTGCCACAAACAAGTACGGGAATGTAAAACAGTAGTCACGTAAAAAGTTTACAACTGTTGCCCTGGCAACAAAGATTTCCGGCACTATCAAGTTGTTGCAACGCAGACGGCCGACGCGCAGCTCGTTCCATGCAAACGGCTACGGTTGTGGTTGGTGGACTGGGCTGGCCTGGTCATTGTTGCAGTGTCTAGTCTACTGTCTACAGTTGCTCTGCTGCTTATCAAAATCATTTAAATGAAAAGTGAAAGGAAAATTGCTATTGCTACTAAACTCTTATGACTGCCCGTCGCTGTCTATGTCAGCCGCAAATTTGTCGCTACACGTCCAAGTCAAGTGTTCGGGCATACGGGCTGGCTTACGAGTGCGCATGGTTTTTGGTCTATCATTTAAACATTGCATAGCACCAGATTGACATTTTTTAATGCTTGCCTTTTTTGAAACCTTTTACCATTATTTTGAGGGATAGCTTTTGATAAAATATTTGAATTTCTGCCTCTGAGGCCACTGTCAGACAGCCATCCAAGTCTTGAGGCATGCTGATACAACCGACTTCCGCGCACCTGTGTAGCGCAATGCAACATAAAATATGATTTAGTTCCAAAACAAAAATGCTTTAAATGTCATATCAAGGCTCTAGCAGAAGAGTTGACACCGCAAACAAGCTTCACGGCAATCTATAAGACCCAACATTTTGTACCGAATTTAACACAAAACTTGTGCCTGTCTGGGGTCAATTATTACACGATCCGCTGATTAGCGGCACCATCTTACAGCTACGAGTACCTTGACCTGTGTGTGTGTGTGTGTGTGTGTGTATATATTTGGTATGTGTATACATATTTGGTGATGAAAGTGTGCAGACGTACTCGTACCCGTCTGCAGTCATCAAGTGGGGTGAGTGGGGCGTTTTCCTTTCAAATTGAATTCAACTATCAAACGGTGAACGACAACACAAGCTGAAGACCGCTGAAGCAGAAATTGTTTACTGTATGCAAATTTCGGCTTTCGGTTATCCATACTTTGTAAGTGCTTCCTTCGTGTTGGCTACTTTTGAATTTGATGTTCCGCCAAATTTATGGTTTGTTGCTTTTGCAATTTGTTACTGCCATCGCCCACTATTTTGTATTTTTCTCTGCTCTTTGCTGGGGCGCTGCTGGGGATGGACCATGACCTTCGCGGGTATGGGATCGGATAGGATGTTAGGAGGCTGTTTTCATCTCTTCATCTGCGCTTGCCGCAGCGGTCAAGGCAAACTCAACATTAGTATTTTGGTAGGTAGGAACACGCTCCGCAGATGTTGAGTTTTCTGTAACGGCTTTAACACCAAAAACCCACTCCACACCAGCTATCAACATGGGCTATCATGTTGCAATTGTGGCCACGGGAAACATATTGACATGTAACACAGAGCGTCGTCAGTCAGACCTACATATGTACATACATATGTATGTATGTATGACAGATCGCCCTCAAGCCAACAAAATTTACTACATCAAAATCAGTTTCGTATTTGTGGAGGAAATCACGCGTTTTAGCCATTCCTAGGGCCCGGGTCGCAGCTCCCGGTAGCACCCCAGACAACCTCTGTCCAGAGTCTACCGACTGTCACCGCCCAGACTTTGGCTAGCGGCTGTGATTATTGCAGACCTATTGCCAATTGTGAATGCGACACACGAACCGTGCACATTGCTTGGCACATAAATTCGAGTAGTTGCTGTTGCTGTTAATGTTAATGTTGCAGTTGCAGTGGTCTCAGTGACTGGACGGCTGGCCGGCTGGCCCAGTCGATTCACAAGAAAGCGAAAGTGATCGATTTTGAAGTAGGCGTGGCTCTGAGCGCGCCTTGCGCCACAATGTGGCGTTGTCGTTGGCGGCGGCGCGACGTCGCGTGGTCTAGTCTAGTTACTGCCACTAGCAAAAAGATCTGAGATACTAGCTGCCACTCATACATACAGCTGCTATGAATGGCTAGGTGAGTGTTGCAGTGTGCTGTGTGTCTGTCGGTTATGCAACATTCTTGGTTTGACCTACTTTCCCGATCGCCGAAGTTTTTCTTGAGTTGTTTGTCGCCAATGCTTGGCAGCATTCACTTTAGGCAACTTAAATGCAAATATAGTCTATGCCCGCAGATCATTTTGGCAAAAAATGTGAACATACTGGAATGCTCTGGAACAGTATTGAGTATTGAGACATATTGAGGAACGAACTACAATAATCCATCCGCCGCTAGCCCCAACAGTTCCTATTCCAATTCCAAGACTTCGCTGTGGACTTTATCCCTGTGGACTATACAGCAGGCCAGAACGAGAACGCAGGGAGCGACAACCACATTTTGAAAATTATTTGAAAGTTTGCTGCCAATTAACATTTTGAAAAGTTGCCCGTTTGATTAAATCGTGTGCCACAAGTGTCGTATTGCCAGTCATAACGAGTCGGCCAACTGACGTGCTGCACTTATTCGCTATGCTGTGCTGTGCTGTGCTGTGCTGCATGCCCCGAAAGCCAAGTCGTTTGCGTGTATACGCCTGAAATGTACATACAGGTGGCTGCTCCATATGACTAAGGGGATCATGGGGCATGCTGCAGCCAGCAAACATTCCACTCTGCGCTGTTTCGCAAAATTTTTTCTTAAATTTTTTGGGGTTGAATTCATATTTTGGACAGATTTGGTTAATTTGTCCAATCTTTATGCCAGAATCCTTGAACTAAAACCCACATAAAAATAAATGATACAGATCAACTGATCTTTTGGCACAACCGGACCACTGATCTTTGTTACGCGTAGGCGATAAGCAAAAATCTACCAGGAGCGGCGCATAAAGCTACGATATAGACGTAACTATTAAATCGAACAAGTCGAGGCAGTTAGCACACATAATCCTGCTGGAAAATGCTGTGTGATCTGGCGAACCCCTGGTTAATCTCAAGTCTCGAGTCTTCAGCTCAGTCTCGTGAATGTGCAAAGAAAGCCAGTGGTGTCCGAAGACCACAAAGAGTAGCCCCTACTCAGGCTTCGCTTCGGAGTAGTTTGTTGTGTGTCTTGTCTGTATGGCGGCTGCCTTACCAGCAAATTGGAGCATTCTCACCCAAACAGTTGGAAGAAAAAGTGAGCGACCAGTGCACTGCACAACACTGTACAGAGTTTAGATTGTCGATTATGTATGTATGTATGTGTGGCAATACAAAAGCCAGTCGATAGTCATGTTGCATAATAGCCAAAAAGCACTTCGAGCCGGAGCTCTATTTAGTATTTGAATGTGGCCCACGGCTATGAAAAAGAAAGCAACCAGGCAAGAGGTAAGGGAGAGGGTAAGGCATGAGGCAAGAGTAAGCGCTACATATTTCCTGTTTTGTGGTACGAACAAAAATAAGTTCACTACTGCGCTTGCTGCTGGCGATTATTTCATTTTTATTTCTTGCTATCTCTGACTACCCAAATCTTTTCCCCGTAAATCTGTCATGCCGCTGATCGTTGAAATTGAAATTTTTTTGTAAATTGATTAGACTGAAAGATGCGGTCCTATCACCGAATGATATTATCATATTACAAGCATAACGAAGCTCTCACTTTGGGTATCATCCGTTGTGGACGGACGGTCGAATAAGCATATACACCAGTTGCGCGGATCTTTCCGCGAACAGGAGAGGCCTTTGTAACCTATAAATCTTTAATTATAGCCAAATTAAACCTGAACTGAGATGCGAATCAATAAAGATATTTATAGGGCAGTTACCGAGCAGTCGAAAGGAATAATTTTGTTTGCAAAATTTCAAGCATTTTTCGCTTTTTCAGCCGTTCTATGACATATCTCATTCCCAGAGTGGGTTTATGACAGATTATTTATGGCTTTTTGTTGCAAAAACATGGTTGGAAACAGCCACAGTAGCAGAGTAGCCAGAAACGCAGTTTGGGCACGTGTCTTTGGGATGGAAACTAAAGATCTTCTCCATTCTCCATAAGTCTGATTTAGCGGCTCGGATCCTCAGAGTTTGCTGCCAGGAAACGCAGCTCCAGCAGAGCACCGACTTTTCTTTTCGAAAGGAAAAGTTCGACTGGAACTGATGCCCAGTCTAATGCTGCTTGTTGCAAGTTTCCTGCGCGTGCGAATGCAAAGCGAACGTAATGGAAGCCAATCACATGGCTGTAGCTGTGTCTGATGTTGGTGTTTCTGTTGGTCAGCAGGGGCATGTTTCGTAATGGTAGAAAAGTCGGAAATGCAATAGCAATTGGGTCGGTCGCCTTTGCCATCACGCTCATCGGAGGCACTGGGCACTTCGCTTACTTCCATTGATTTTTGGAGCCGATTGAAAAGGAAAACCAACTAAAGTCAGCACATGATTTATATTTCCGTCTTGCGGGTGTGCTGATCGTGCGTTTAATTGCGGGCCGCACCCGAATCGTAGCGAATCGAAAGACTTAGGCAACGAACTTGTTGGTTGCTTACTGGCCATATTTAATTCAAAGTTCAAAGCGAGCACGCGAAAAAGAAATAGAGCCATCAATTGAGGCGGCCAATAAGATAATCGAATACGAGATATGTTCATAGTACGAGTGTATCATAGACCACAGACCACATACTTTGGGACGGATGTACGAACATCTTTCAGAAGCTGGTCGAACTGCAGTCCTACTTTTGCGGAATTCTTGCTGCCCTGTCGACCATTTCTATTCGGCTATTCGGTCGCGAGGCTCATTACGGTCGACATAAATCGGATTTCGAGGCTGCAGCCAACGATGTTGCCACCAAACGAGGTGGCAATTAGTGCAATGTTTCGCGCCATTTGTCTAAATTTGGCCATGCTATTGGCGGTTGCCAATTTTATGGCTTCAAATAAGTCGGAGGCAGTGTTGAAATGCCGCCTCGCCAACTTATGGCTCGAAGACCATAGAGCTCTGACGCATCGTCGAAGACGGCGAAGTAGCGAAGCAGTGGGTCTAGGATCATCTGTGGCTAACGACATATCGGTGGCACCGATGAAGGCATCAGTAAGACATTCAAAAAATGCTGCTTTACATAAATTAGCGCCTTGTGCACGGAAACGCTCAATGAACACAAACAATCGATTGACATACAGCATGTATTTCAGGGTTTGAACTCTGTCACAGCTTGTGGTGTGGCTGAACCTCACACCCTGCTACCGGTGGCACCATGCAGGGTCACTAATAAACATTCAACGATTTAAAGATAAGACAGTTTTATTGATTTTAAATGCTCAACATCTTTTAAGCAGTGCCATTCAAATAAATTGATAATAAAATGCTTCACGCTACTCTTCACCAAATTGTCTAGCCCAGACGGGATGCTTTGTTAGCGTAAAAAGTCTACCACAGCCACAATCGGCAGATTTTGTGTTGCTGAAGTACGAGTACTGAGTAGCTGAGTGCCATGTGTTTTATTGCCGCTTCCGACTGACATTAAAGTCAAGTTTCTCATCAAGGGGCGCCTATGGCTGGAAAGTTGTTGGTCGAGAGCACTTCGGCTACAGGAAAAGGCCAACGCTGAACAACGGTATTTGGTATTGACAAATTGTAAAGCTTTCGGCACGCTTCGCAGTGCATTATCTCTTAAGAGCTTATGGTGTGGAGGAGCTTGGTTAAATTGTATGATAGAGATAGATATAGCCGTTCTCCATTCTTAACCCATTAAGGTCCGTTCCTAAACGGAATACTGTGGACACTGGTACTCGTACTCTGATACGTAGACTGCTTTCAAAATTCGCGCAAAGTAGAGCAGCAAAAACTAAACTAAAGCCATAGACAAGCGCCAAACAAAACAAAACCAATCAGGCTTATGGTCGAATTACTTCGCGTTGCATAACAACCGAGCAGAGCCGAGCCGAGCCGAGCCGAGCCGCATAGCCGTTTTGAGCCTTAGCTTTGGCTTTAGATTTGGCCTCAGCATCAGCATCAGCTTCAGCTTTAGCGTTGACTCGTACAATATATTGTTTAGTGGAGAAAAAATCACTATTGCATAGCACTAGCCTCAGCGACACAAATGCAATAACAACAGGCAAGAGGCAACAACAAATCAACAATAATCGGACCAGTGACGCGTCAGGGGCTGCCAAGTGTGGGCTGCCGCTGCCTAATACAAATGTCAGTCGTGCGGATAGTGGATGGGCAGCTCTAGGCTCTTGCATGGTCAATTGCCGTTGGCACGTGATTAGCTTTCATTGTGCGCCACCATCGTATATCGTGTATCAGTCACTCAGATCATTCACTTGGTCACTGGTAGCACTTGCGAATAGTCGGGCTGCCAGCTGCCAGTTGCCGGCGAAGATTCAAAACTGCGACGATTTCGCGCGTTAATTACAAAATTTGTGGAGCGTGCCGCGTCTGCTGCATGCTAAGTAGATTGTGTTTGCTGCCTCCAGGAGCCTTGACACCATTGGAGACATACTCGCAAGTCAATGACGCCAATACAAAGTATTAGGAGATTTTTTGCATAATATTGAAAGCAGTTGCAGGAGTCTGCCCTTTGTATCCATACCATTTGGGCATTTCACTTTGCAAAAATATATGTACATATGTAAGATCACAGTGGGAGTCTGATTTGACTGGTTCCCGGCTTTCGAATTGACTATTCAGCTACGCCCAATCAAGTTATTGTTTTTTTTTCAAGGGAGGCAGGAGGAGGCAGTCCTAGGCACCAGACGTCTCAAGGCTTGTCTCTAAAAGTGAATGTAAAGTGTACGGCAAAATCGGGTGCAACAAAAGGCAAAAACCGTGTTGCTCGTTCAATTTAACGTTACTTCTCGAGTCACTCGTGTCCAGTCAAAAGTGCAACATAACGGTACCCGCGTTACAATTAAAGCGTAACATGCTTAGCTACGAACATCATTTCACCCGATTGTGGCTTCATTTATGTGCCTATGCTACGTGGGTTGATCTAAAATTTAAAGATACAGTCGCTCTTCTAGTGCACGGTCTCGACAAGTCCACAAGACAATGGTAGTCACCATGTCTACAATATGACCATCGACAAGCCAATTACAAAAGAGTTTTTACTATATACATATGTAGTTCTGAAATGGAGTGAAATTTGCGAATTTCTGATTGCAAGCTTAATTTATAAGTTATCTTGCAGTCATAAACCAACATAAACAAACCAACTCGACTTTTCAAGCATACAGCCAATCGAATTTGTTGCAATCTACTGAAGTCGGGCGCGCCATCGCCTTGGAGCAGGCTTATTTGGCGCTGTTGGCGCTGTTGGCGCAGCACTTAGGCTTCAATAAAACTTTGATTGCAAAGAATTGATTTCACACTTTGGAGGGGTTTCGTTTCCAGTTCGTTGTTGCCTGATGACTTCCCCAACGTCGCGTCGCGGACGGACCCAAATTCATTCTGTCTTTAGTCTGGAGTCTTGAGTACTGCGCTTTAAGGTTAACTCTTATTTTTGGGTGCAGATACCTTTCTGAAGTATAAACCGAGCTTATAACAGCACGTTTTTATAATTAAAAATTTTTGCCAGCGAATTGTCACCATTTGATGGCTAATTCAGCGCAAGTCGCTTTGGAGGCGAACGCTTTGTACCGCTTTAACTGCTTAAGTCTTTCCAATATGGATGCTGGCAATGTAGATTGCCATAATGGCCATAAATTTTCGGCCCAGTTTTAGTTAAAATTCCGGCGACGCGCTCTGTCGCTAAAGCGGCGATAATTGGAGGGGAATAAACTTTGAACAGCATAACAGATTGTTTTATGGTTTATAAACCATGTAAAATTGTATGTACATATACAATAAAAAAAAAGAGATAACATGTTCCGCCCATTCAAGATAAATGGTTCGTTCTAAGGCTTTACAAGATACCAAGTCAATTATTACCTTTCCGTCATGGATGCACTAAATGTAAAGATTTACTGTTTGCCTTTTCGGATATGTCAGCACCACCACTAAACCACTCTTGTTATTAATACAACAATACACAAGCGCAGTTTTGTTAATTTGGCATTTTGTTAAGATTGGGAAGGTCACGCAAGCAACGGCAGCAACAATCAAATTTATTCGACACCAAAAATAACTCTGCTTCTTAGATACTGTTATACTGTTATGAAGATGTGTGTTCGAATTAATGTACTATGCTATGTATGTACGTAGGTAGATGTATAGAAAAATCCATTCGAAGTTCAAACAAAACCGTGACAGGCCTTTGTGCAGTGTTCAGCGTTTGGCGGTCAGCGATCGCTCAATGAAGCGCAACTGCAATAACAGAGGTGCTGCCAATGCTCCTATTGACCCCTACCCGTTGCGGCTGCCACTGGTGCCAAGACCGCGGCAGCTAGTGCATTATGTAGGATGCATTGTGAAGGATACCCTTAATTGATATTTTCAAATCTCTTCACGTTATAATCACAGGATCCATAGAAGCGCAGGGCAAACGCGCCTCACGTATCACCAGCTCCCGCAGCTTTGGTACCAACGTCAAGTCCACAAACTCCAATGGCCTTAGCTTCGACTGCCCCGAGGAGTTCGGCTACTACCCGCACCCAACGGACTGCACACAGTACTACGTGTGTGTGTTCGGTGGTGCACTTCTTGAGAGCTGCACCGGTGGCCTGATGTACTCGCACGAGCTGCAGACCTGTGACTGGCCACGAAACGTAGGCTGCGAGTTAGTGGACACTTCCACGGAGCGCGGCCCCGCACGTAGTCAGAGCCAGACGCAGCAATATCATCAGCAGCATGTGCCTAGCCGAGTGCGCTTTGGATCCGCTTTTAGCAGTCCGGGTGGAGCCCCAAAGGCGCCCACAGTGGCACCGCAGTACCACCGCTCTCCGCCACAGGTCATACAGGCTCAGGTTCAGCATATCCCCCCGCCGCCCCCTGAGCTACGCGTGCCCCCCAATCCGGTGGTCACGTCGCGCGGTCAACCGAAGGCATTGCTGGACGCACAGGAGGATATAGCTAAGGTAGGTCGTCCGCAGACCCTAAAATATAGAGAATACGCACAATCCATTTGCTCTATTTTTATTTAGCTTTATGCCGAGGCGCAGGAAACACTGCCCCCCGTGGAGGAGGAGGAGTCCGATCGTCAGCAGCGGGTGTATCGCGGCCAGCCAAGCACCGTTAGCCAGGTTCAGCGGGATCGCGATGGTATCATACATCAGGCCAGTATCAATGCCATACCCCAGAGCGGGAAGCTTGGATCGTACGCCTTTGGAACAGTCTACAGGTAAGCGATCATCACGGCTAGCAAGCTTGAGTGTCATTTACTTTCCCCGTTGCTTCTCTAACTGTATTGAATTCGTTCTGCATTGATGCTACTCACTCTACCTTACTGAAGCTAAATTGATTCTAAATTTTTCGCAACTCATCGTATTACATGCTCTTTTCTCTCATACAATGCATTATCTGCACTATCTCTATATATCTTGCTCCAACCGACCACCGACACCACAATCCGAACCGCGACCGGACCGTTTTTGGCCAAAAACTTTACGCAAACAGCGAAACCTTGAACGACGAACAGACACTCGAATACGAACTGTCACACAACCGACTCGAGGCCCTCGAAGCACTTGATATGGACAGGCAACCACGCAAACGACGTGACCTCACGGTGCAGACAACGGCCGTTGCGGTTCTGTGTCCGCAGACGCCAACAGAACCAGAATCTGAACACAATGTGCAAGCAGAAATGCCGAACGACTCGAATACGTCGAGTGAAGTTATGGAACCTGAAAGCCAAAGCCTCAGACTCAGTCCCAGCCCAAGCGCGCTCCCAGGCAACAGTGAATCTTCCAACAGCTCCAATAACTCACAAGAACACTACGACGAGGCGGCTCCTTCCGTTTCTAAGCCACAAAAGTACTCCTCGAAGATCAGTCAGCCACCAGGAAAGAGTGGAAGTGCAGGAATTGATTTCGACTATGTTAGTGCAAGTGCAGATGATGAAGATGGTGAAGACGGGGACGGGAACGACAGCCCACAGGATGCGGCAACAGGGGAATCAAAAAGACGCCCGCGTCAACTTCGCCCAGTGACACACACTTCTGCCAAGTGGACGGGACAGAACTACCGTGCCATTGACGCGCCTCCTCCACCCCACCAAGGATACCAGCAGCACCAAACTGGCCAAAGCTATAGTTTCGGCAGTTATAACCCATATCTTACGCCTCCGGCCAACCCCGGCCACACTCAACAACAATACGGCAATCACAACTACAACCAAGTAAACTCCAGATATCCGGCTCAGGCCTATCTCCACCAACAACAGCAGATTTCCACTCAGAACCAACAAAAGCCCAGGGTCGTCTACACCGGCTACAATCTTTCGCTGCCTCCTCCCCAGTTAGAGGACGACTTTCGTCCCATCGCAGGAAACTACTTCGGAGCGCCAAATGCGGTATCCAGCAGTCCACGACCACCGACGCCTAACCTCCAACAGCAACACTCGAGTCCCGGAGATCTATTACCGTATTTAATACAACAACTCAAGGAATTAAAGGAACGACGCAAGAATCTACAAGCAGAAAACTTTGCCTATTTTCATCTGGACAACCAGCCAGTAACACCCGCTCCTTCGCCCGGCTCCACACCCCCCACACCCGCAGCCCAAAAGCCCTTCGCGTACTACCCCCATTCTCAGGAATCGGGTGACTCGTCTAAGCCCACCCAACAGGTGACACCGAACGGACAGTACAGTACCATGGGAGGTTTTTACAATAATCAGAGTCCGGACCAAGCCCCGTATACCCCGAACTATCCCGGAAGACTGGTCTCGCAGTATAGCATAGGCAGCACCACGGAGAGCAACTATTTTCAGTATAATATTATAGCAAATCAGAAGATGAAAGGGGTCTACAGCACGGCCAAGCCAAACCAAATAGGACATGCTGCGGTCAAAGTGCGCCCCCCCGTCACCCCACTCCAGGTCACACAGAGCATCAACATTGTCTCGGCGCCCAACCTGGCCTATAGCAGGCCAAACAGCCTGCAACAAGTGCCTTTCCGCGACTTTTCGCACCTTCCTGTGGGCATAAGCTACGTGGGAAACAGCACCGTGCCAGAATCATATCAGACTTTTACAAAGTCGATCACTTCCACAGAGCCTCCGATTCCTACTCTGCCAACGACTACCGCCAAAGCCAAACTGACAAATTTTCAATTCAACATCCATGAATTCATGGCTAACCTAAAGTCTAGCGACCTGGCAAGCGTGAACCCGGCCATAAACCCTCTGATGAAGTACTTTAAGCAGGTGAGCAGTGATGGAAATGGCAATCTGCGCAATGCCTTGGTCCTTCGTCGCCCAGTACCCCTCTCCTCGAGCAGCAGTACCAGCACGACGAGCCAAATCCCCACCACTATGAGTACATCTACACCAAAAACACGACTAAGACAAAATTCTACCATTTCTACGACTGCTATTCCAACTACTGCGAAACCTCTTAAGGGCTACGAGAGCTTCATCAAGGGGATACAAAACCAAATCAACAAGGAGACCTCGACATACAGCGCATCCCCGCCAACAACAACTCCATCATACGCGGGTATGAGACCGACCATTAGGACTAGCAGTAGCACAACGACTCTTGAAAGCGTCGACTACTATGACGAGGACTATGAGGAAGATGAGGATATACTGCCACCGTCCCACATGCCGCCTTACATGCCAATGTCCGAAACAATGGCCCCACCACGCCAGCAACTGGTGGCCACCACCACACCTGTCACTGAGTCGCCTGGAAAAATACGTGGCAGCTTCCAGACGGGCTTCCTGGAAGCCACTACGACACGGCGTCCATTCCACAACTTTGTGCAGCTGAACAGCAGACCCAGTACTGAGACTGGTGCTGGAGTACCGTCATTCATCAACTTCCCCAGCGACATATTCCAGGAACTAAAGCATCGTCTGCCACTGTTGCAAGACTCGACCACGCCTACGCCAGGTGCCACCACTCCGCGGAGCACGCGTCCCAGCTCCACGGCAGCATCAACATCCACACGGGTGCGTTACACAACACGGCCCCGAACTAGGGGCCAACAAAAGTGGATTACGATGGCTCCCGCTGCAGCTAAAGGAGTCGAGAACAACACCGAACGGGCGAAAAACGAAAGTAGTTCAGTGTCCGGCTACTACTCCGGCAAGCAAAACCATAGCAGCATAGGTGGCCTCCAATTGAACGCTATTCACGTTGGCGGCTCAGGCGCGGACAGAAACAGGTAGCTATACAACAAGTCGAGGGCAACCGCAATCGGGCAATCGCTGTCTGACTGAATTCAGAATTACTTTGTGCCGATACACAAATACACAAGAAATATACACATAACTACAAGAATACAGCAGTTAAATGTACATATGTATACTTAATACTATACGTTTGTCAGGCCGTCTTGTGACACTACTGTTTATACGACCCATTACTAAACGATCTTAACTGAATGAGATTGAGCCTACACCTACCAAAGTTGTACAGTTGACTAAACAAATTGTTCTTGGACTTGGCGACACTAACCTTTAACCCTTAACCTCAACCTAAACCTTGAAAATGTTTTACCTGCTTTAACCTCCTGTGCTCATTTTCCATACTTTCCGCTTTACCCTTCATGCTTCATGCTCCATGTTCATTATAATATTTATCTCAAATTGAACTTCTTTTTGATCTCGTTTTACATTTCTCTCCCCCGTTTTATGTACGTACATATGTGTGGCGTACATGCATATATAAATACCATCATTACTCCTACATAATACATACATACATGCTCGTAAACCTATGTTTAATTCCACCTGTGCATTTCGGCCAATGTAAATAATTCGCGGCACTCACTTCACCAACACAAACCAACACCAAAATCTCAAACAAAACCCTCAACAACGTGTATAGAGTTGAGTCATCTTCACCGTCATCGCTGGGGGGGTCGCCAACACCCAATGCTAATATATTTGTACAGCCCACGCCACAAGCCCCATCGCCACATCTAGAATCCAATCGTAACTACTACAATGCATCCATATTTAATCACGGGGGCGGCTACCAGCCATCGCGGCAGCAACAGCAGCAGCAACAAAAACAGCTACAGCTACAACCAACACCATTCCAACAAGCGCAGCCGCAATCGCCAAAACACGAGCAGCAGGCACAAGCCCTACCAAATCCCTATGATTCATCATATTATTCTGTTTACGACGACGATATCGATTTATATAGAGACATTGAGTATCAACAACAACAACAACAACAACATCAGCAAGACCATCAGCAGCAGCAGCAGTATCAACAACCAGCAACGCGCCACCAGCATTCAACCTACCGACCATTGGAGCTATCGGCCACACCGTCCCCACAACAGAAGCCGCAATACGGCAACCAACCGACGTTGAGCTACAGCACGGACTACGAAGAGGATATTAATGCACAGGTAGGAGGAATATAAGTTACGTAGAGATAATATAACCGAAAACTAAAAACCGACTGTTTTTAGATCGAGCAAGATAATGTGTACGATCAGCCAACTCGTTCGCCCCAAAGGTAAGTCACACACCCCCAACACTCTCACCATGCACCACTAAAATCGCTCATGAACTCAATCTGGGAGCATCTCGAAGGAAACCATTACCATTACCCATATAGAATGTCAGAAGTGCAGAGAATTTTACCCTAACTACACTGAGTGGAAGGGAAGTCCTTTCTAGCTCTCAAGCCCAGCCTCAAACAGCACTACAGTTAGAATTATGGCCTAGAAAAATTGCACACAATCACACTCCAACACAAACTCAAACACCGACGCCATCAAAATTTACACATTTCAAAGATCCTACTCTTGCCAAATCGATTACACACCCAACCACAATACATTTATCTACCGGAACAGGCCGGAACAGGTGGCCATCCAAACACTAGATGTGCGGCCAACATCCACGAAGACACCTCCCACACGTCCCGATGTACGTCACTACTATGACACACTTACCACGCCCAATTCGGGCAACGGGGAAACCGATTACAGCTATTCCAGTTCCGGAGAGTACGCGTACAACAGTTCGCCAGAGGACTATGATCAGAGCGAGCGCGGTTTGATCCAGCCTAGCCCGAATACGGATGCGGGCAGAGATACAAAAGATGATTATGATTTAATCGCAAATGTCGTGGGTCACACCCAAAGGAAGACTACAAAGACTACAAAGCCACCTGCCACAAGAGGCCAGAACACACAATCCACTCCAACGATAAGTTGGAGTACAACAAAGAGTTCCACCACACAAACTATAAAAGCAACAACGCCCAGCACAACAAAAACAACATCAACTATAAAACCACCACTACCACCCCCAACTACAACAACAACAACTACTACAAAACCCCAAAGGTATTTCGATAGTCTCATTGCGTTAGAATTAGCGCTTGCATTCAATTTATTCAACGTTTGAGAGCGACAAAGTCAAATTAGCAAAGTCAAATTAGCAAAGTCAAATTTATTGTGCAGTTTTAGTTCGCTTTTAAGGGCACAGTTTGTAAGTTCTCATTCGGTCATCACCCATTCGGCGTTAAATCGGCTCACATTATACACAGACTATACACTCTCCAGAATCAGAACCATGTGCCAGTGCCGTTGACTGTTCGAAAATAGCTACCATATCTCTGTGTCTCTCTGTTGTTCTTGCTATTCTGTTGTATTGTGATTAAGTACAATCTGTTCTCATATTCATTGCATGATTATTAATAAAATAACCGATACGTTTCGCGATATATCCGTACGCATAAGCATGAATTTATAAATTGAATCCATTACTTTTGAAGGTCCCAATCGATTATGAGCATAACACCATACATATCTGAATTCTGAATCCCGAAAACTGAGAACCAAAAAGGCTAGGACCGATACTAGGATTTCGAATACTCGAACGCTTAGCAACTAAGTTACTAACTTATGTGATTACTTATTCAAATACACGTCTCTTCAACAGCTCGAAAGCGCATGCAAATAAAATCTATATACAACATGCTATAAAAAAATCAAAAATATCCACAACCACTACACAACCACCAACGACCAGCACAACAATACTCCCAACATACCATTCTTCGACATTTAGTTCCAATCCCTTTTTAAAATCGAAGCTCCAAAGCCTAGCAAAATCGCTGGTCAGCTTTGTTGCCAACAGCCCCACTCAGGGAAAATCGAATAATTATCATACTATTCAGATTCAGAACCAGAACCAGACCCAGACCCAATCCCAAATCCAACTCCAAGGCCAATATAAAGTCCAAATCCCAGACCAATCTGAAGACCAAGTCCCAGCCCAAGTATATCCCTCAATCACCGAACCCTCAACGACGCAATGGCCTCTGGTGGAGGACAGTGTCAGCAGTCAATTAGAACATGGGGAGACCGTCTTCGATGAGAGTCAGAACGTCCATGTGCAGACGGCCGAGGCACCCAGTAGCCGATCCTTTGAGACCAGCACTTCGCCCAAGTTCCTGGACTTCATTAATGCCGCCGCATACGGTACAAGTCCGCGCGGTAATCTGCTGCACTCGGTTCCAGACAAGCCCGCGAAGACGGCCTTCTATCAGATGCACGAAAAAAATCCAACCAGAGAGGTGGAAAGAGGGTATCCAAACGAGCTACGTTCGACGGTGCCACAGCAGCCGAGTAAGCGCATCCAGACCTACATCACATCCGATGTGGAACCACAGAGTTTCAGATCTCCTACAAGCGAACCCCTCGTGCCAGTATCATCGATTGAGCTAATGGATAGCTCAAGTACCACACCAGGCACCAGGCCTAGTAAAGCTTTTCAATATAGCCTACAAAGTGGCTCGCACGGGTTTAGTCTTCGTGCTGAGGATATCGCACACAACGAAGGTCCAGAAGTGTCCGAAACATTGTCTAATCGGAAGGAGAGTCTGCCACCAAGTGCAAGTACATCTACTACCCCCAACGATGTGAATATTGTACCCACAAAATATGCTCCACCACTTCGAATTTGGCGCAATGGGCGACCTACCATTCAGGCATATACCAAGGCGACAACCACGACTACAACAGCTGCTAATTGGAACGATAGTGTGGAATCCAGCAGCACTATTAGAACCACAACTACGTCGAAAGCTCAGGGAACGCCAAGCACCGAGCGGTACATATCGCCGGGGCAAAGTTTCACGGCTCGCGCAAATCTCTTCAAGGATACATTAAACCGCGTTACTGCCAACCCAGCTATGCGATTTGTCTCTCCATACAAGAGCCTTGAGAACTTGCTGCAGGAGGAGCGTCAGCATCCAAACACCATGTTGCGAACGACAGCCAGACCGCGGTACACAAATTCGCCAGCTTCACCGCCTTTCTTACAGACCACGCAAAAACCCCCAAAAAATATTTCACTTTTGGGAATATCCCCTAGGAATACCAGTCAGGATGTCCTGGCCACGGGAAATGCTCGAAACTTTAGTGTCAGTGACGCCATCTTGAGCACATTTAGTCCGCAACGACCGGCACCTAGTATGCTCCGCAGCACCACCTCCAGCAGCACCACTAGCACCACCGAGACACCTCCAGCACCACCAACAACGACCACTATTCCAACGACTATATCGGCAATAGTCGCCTCATCGCCTATTCGAGTTTCCCAGGCTCCGATGCGTACACGCGGCCGCTCTCGATACACAGTCGCAACACTTGACAATTTATCGGAGAACGTCGACGAGCCCACGACCTATGCCCCCAGATTCAGATTGCCCAGCAGCTACGAGGCCAATCAGTATCCAAAACGAAAGCCTCAGCGCGTCCGTACAGTCGGCAATCAGCCGCCGTCGTCTGCCGAACCCACAGCAAAGGTTCATGAAAAATACGAGTCATATAAGGCTGCCATAAAGGCCAAGGATTCAGTCCAATTTGGCTCTCAAAATGTACAAGCCAAGCCTATTCCCGCACAAGCAATGAATGTCAAGCTATTTAAACGCAAATTAATTGAAAATGAGACTGCCACATCGGATGCACCACGAGCCGAGGCATTGATTGGGCAGCAGCCACTAGAAGCCAGGCAGCAAAATAGCATAGAGGAAATGGGAACCGCATCTGCATCTAGATCTACAGAGCACGCGGTAGCCATAACAGACCGTCCTACTCTGAAATTCCTCTACTCAAATAAATACCGCCAGCAAACGGCAGAACGCACATTAGCAGAAAGTCTTCAGAATGCTGGGTACCTAACTACCGGCAATGGGAGGATCCAAAAGTTCCGTCCTGTGAGTGTCCTCGAGCAACTGAAGCAGTTCCTCGCCGGCAGCGACAGCAATAGCAACAGCGATGAGAGTGGATCCTCTCAATTTGTTGACGAATATTCCCTCCCAGAAATAAAGGCAGCTGTCGATGAAATCAAGCAACTTTATGTGCCCACGAGTCGAACTACGATCACCACTACGACTCCGCTTCGTCCTACCACTACGCCTATTGCGCCCCCCACTACCCGTCCTACTATCGGAGCTGTCGATGCTCCGTCTAGACCAATAGCCAATAGCCAATCCAAAGCATTCGCCTCTTCCTCATCCACTTTTAGCATCTTGAGCACCGATCCCACTTCTCCAACAGTCAGATCCACCCAGAACACCTCTCCCAATGTTAGTACCACTAGAACTCCCACCACTCCAACAACAGTTCCTCCAATAACTGCTACCGCCACTTCTACTGCTACACCCTCCTCCATGTTTGTACCGCCAACTGCGCGCGCTTCGAGGGTTAACACTGTCATAAGATCATCGATTGCCGCTGCTGCCGCCCAATCGTCCAGCTCAGGCTCTCTCTCAGGCTCCTCTACCTATCAGCAGCAAATACAACCAGCGGGTGGTAAAGCTAATAAGTTCCAGTTTGGATTTGCTCCCAACAATAAGAACCAGCACCAACGCCAACACAATAATCACAACAGCAACAACAATGCCGCCGCAGCCTCAGTGAAATGCTCTGATAGCACATTGAGCGCCAAATGCAACGAAATTCCCTCAAGGTATAGATACTCGAACCGATTGCTTCTAAGTTCAGTCGAATATCAAGTCATCACTCTACTCTCTATATCGCTCTCTATTCTCTCTATTAGAATTCACCGTAATTTCGTTTTTGAATACCAACCAACCATAGTCCATAGTCCCTTACACTGTACTTTAATGTACTGTACTGAACAACAACTATACCGTTGTACTGTTCTATAGCTTTCTCTAGTCTCTCATTACCCCACATTCACCCACCTCTAATACTCTATATAGCTATTCGTTATTGGTTGATGTTGAAAGTTGACTTTCTACATAGTCTGTGCTCACAGCGCAGTACTCGTATCTCTTAGATAAGCCACCAATACCTAATAAATAATAAACGTTTTTACATATGTACATGCGTATTATTTATGTACATATGATCACAGTAATCCAGTTCACGTCACTTAAATTTCTCGCTGGCCTAGTACAAAATACTTATATAAGTACCTACTAAATTTTAGCTACTGTGTAAAATGTTGCAACAAAAACATAAAATATGGTAAACAAGATATACGGCGGTGGAATACCGTTAACTGATCATGGCATACACAGGTGGTGGCCCGTTTAAGTTCGTAAAATCGTAATAAGCCTTCAGATGTTTTTATTTTTCGTTGAAAATTAAATTAAATCAAAAAAACCAAACCTTGATTTCATATAACAACAATGTGAGAACTAAGAAGTTAGAAAAACTTAAATCTTAAATCAATTATATAATAAAGTTTGCCTTGGCGTAATTGCAAAACTATGAGCTCGGCCTTCACAGATTCCCGCACCCAATATACGACACAAACAAAAAAGGCCAGTACCTGTTTAAACCCGCACATTTTACCGAGCTTTCATTTATAGGGGCTTGTATGTCGCCTAGTGCCGCAAGTAAAGATTTAAATTTTGCTCAACTACATACATATGTATATAGGTACGTAGCACTACGTTTTCAACGTCCATTGAAAGCCCGTTTTCGAGCTTCCGCGTTCCCAAAGGGCTTGAAGAAGGATAGGACCAAAGAATACCAAGAAAAGTATCAAAATCGGTATTATATCTTTGCGGTCTCTTACAGCAGCCTCTTTTCTTAGCCTAGATTTAACTCTTAAGACCCCAACACGTGACACATAAGTATACAGCTATACATACAACTTTTTGGTTCTCACTGTATAATAATATCGAATAATTGGCCGATAAATTCTTATAAATCTAACTTTTTTGTAGTTCCTTTGGTGGTGGATTTTCGGTTTTGGATAAACAGATAAAGCCCATCTTCAAATAGACACATACCTCCATCAAAATGTATATGTATGTATGTATGTATGTACTTAACATGTAAAAACTAATCGAATGCATTCATATATACTCGTATCTCTTGCCTATTTGTGTAGCACGAGCTAGTAGTTACGTAACTGAAACTCCAACTCTATTTGAGTAGAGTAGTTTTGTATTGAACACAACTTTTATATTCGTATCCTTCATTAAAATCGCATTTCATCGAATTGTAATTAGAAACAACAATAGAAACCGGGGCGGCGCCATTTACTCTAATCAGGATCGGGACGTTGTCCCCACAGCCAACCGAGGAACGCATCCCCCGTGAGTATCGCTTAAAGTGGGAAATAACAGAACTTTTCGTCTGATTCTATTCATATCATTGCAGACGAACACGTCCCACGCTTAGGCCATCTGGAGCTATTGTCTCAAAGGCTCAAGAATTTGTAGATATATACAGATATCCACCAACGCGGCCAGACCCCATATACCCACAGCCCACACCCGACAAAACTGCTGCCAAGTGCCGCAAAGATGTGTGCCTTCTCCCAGACTGTTATTGCGGAGGACGGGATATACCTGGTAAGTGGGAATTTATTTAAATGATTAACCAATATCGATCAGGGCTAATTTTCGTGCTAAATAACGAATACGAATGCATTGCCAAAACGTGTAGGCGACTTAAATGTAACGGAGACACCACAGATTGTATTGATTACGTTTGACGATGCGATCAACCCCATTAATATTGGTATCTACGAGGAGCTTTTCAATAACAAGACACGCAAGAACCCCAATGGGTGTCCTTGGCGTGCAACCTTTTATCTATCCCACGAGTGGACAGACTATGGCATGGTACAGGATCTGTACTCTGAGGGTCATGAAATGGCCTCACACACTGTTTCGTAAGTTGCGTTTACCGCTTACTTTGGCGCTCTCCTCGATCAAAATCAAACTCCACAAAGGCCACCGCATCAAGTCGCTATTCTACTCATCTATTTCGTTTTTGCTTATCTTTCTATTTCTATTTCTGGTTATGAGAATAAAACTCTATTGTGTGTATTGCTTTACATTTTCTCTACATTTTTCCATCCAATTTTCCCATGTGCATTTTCTTTTCGCGTATGCTAGCCGAGCTTCCCGCTGAAAGCATACCACAAATTGTTCTTCTGACTTTCGATGATTCTGTGAATGATTTAAATAAGCAATTGTACACGGACTTGTTTGAGAAGGGGCGCGTCAATCCCAACGGGTGCCCCATCACAGCCACATTCTACGTCTCCCACGAATGGACCGATTACAGTCAGGTGCAAAATCTCTACGCCGATGGACATGAAATGGCCTCCCATACAGTTTCGTAAGTAGTCGACAACCTTGTTCGACATCTCTTGTTACACAACACACAGCCCACAACAGCCAAAACGGAAAAGTCAGCAAAGCACCAAGATCGTAGCTAATAAAAAATATTTCTGTAGTTATTACAAATCGACAACCGCACAAAAGTTTCATTTCAGATATTCAGAATCACTTAACATATCGCTGAGCTAACAAGAACATTACCAGGTCTAGTTTTAACTATCCTAACCACCAATTTATATCTACAGTCACAGCTTTGGCGAGCAGTTCTCGCAGAAAAAATGGACCCGTGAAATAGCTGGCCAACGGGAGATTCTTGCGGCATATGGTGGTGTTAAGTTGTCAGATGTTAGGGGCATGAGGGCACCTTTCCTCTCGGTTGGTGGCAACAAAATGTATAAAATGTTGTATGACTCCAACTTCACCTACGACTCATCCATGCCGGTCTATGAAAACCGACCCCCTTCCTGGCCATACACTCTGGATTACAAGATATTCCACGATTGCATGATTCCACCCTGCCCAACACGCTCATACCCAGGTGTGTGGCAAGTGCCTATGGTCATGTGGCAGGACTTAAACGGAGGACGTTGTTCGATGGGCGATGCTTGTTCAAATCCCAGTGATGCGGAGGGCGTCACAAAAATGATTATGAAGAACTTTGAGCGGCACTACACCACGAACAGGTAAGTAAAAGTAATGTGCAGTAACGAAGTACGTCAATCAATACATGTCTACGCCTAGAGCACCTTTCGGACTCTTCTACCATGCGGCCTGGTTTACGCAGCCCCACCATAAAGAAGGCTTCATTAAATTCCTTGACGCCATCAATGCCATGTCTGATGTGTGGATCCTAACCAATTGGCAGGCTTTGCAATGGGTGCGGGATCCAACACCCATATCACGTATTAACTCTTTCCAACCATTCCAGTGTGATTACTCGGTAAGACTCTATTAGAAATTCACTCCCCTTGCGGTGAAGAAACTGACTAATCCTTAAATAAATGTTTAACTAATCCAAGGACCGGCCAAAGCGCTGCAACAACCCGAAAGTGTGTAATCTATGGCATAAATCTGGGGTTCGCTACATGAAGACTTGTCAACCCTGCCCCGACATCTATCCTTGGACTGGAAAGTCGGGTATCCGATCATCACGCATCGATAATGATAATGCTGAGGAACCGGCGGTGGCGTAAAACTTCGTCTATTATGTCTCTTCTGGAACGCAGGGGAACAAGATCATATGCTAACTGCAGGCTGATGTCGCAGAAGGCAAAAGTAGGAAAAAGCCCAAAATACGAAATTCACTCGATAAAATGCTATAATTTACTTTAATATTTTAGCTAATGTTTTCAATGACAGTAGCAATCATAGTTAATTTTTTTTGGATCATGTTACTACAAATTATTTATTCCCTCTTACATACATACCTACTATTCTGTATATTCCTATAGATTGCTACTTATACGGATATTCTTGTAATTGCACGCGCAAACGCAAACCCAGCAGAAAGCAGAATCCTTGTACATGACACATGGTACATGTAAAGCAATTAGGCATAAGACTGTAGACTAAGAAGAACTAATACTAATAAATTGTGGATATACAAGAGGATTGAGGATTTACCATCCCAGGAAGCCAGAAAGCATGGCATGCAATGGTTAGAATAATGTCTTTTCATTTAACTTGTGATAAATATTTACAGCTGAATTTATGTATTATTAGATGTGCACAAGTCTCTTCGAAATCATATCCTATTCTATTCCACTCTTTCTATTAAGAATATTTTTGTCGAACTATTGTCAAGTAAGTTGACTATCCCTGGAATTGAGTGCATTCAAATGGATCATTCAATTGTTCATATTATTACCCCCTTTCTTTTCGAATTTTATCGACAATGATTTAAATCAAATAAAACAAACTTTCACTACATTCTACTATACCTAGGTATTTAGTACCATAGCTAAGATTAGTACTATAATGACAGTTTTAGACTTTTAGATTACGAACAAAGCAGAGCAGATATAGCACATCAGCATGATAAGAATATATTATATTATTTAAGTTTTATACCATTAGAATACAGTATATCATGCACATCCTTTTGAATTGTTAGTCTTGGTATTAGATAATGAGTACGACACCGATTGAAGCATCAACTCCAAGAAGTCAATGAGCACTTGTATAGAGCGAGGACATGGAAGCGAATATACATACATACATAGATAAGACGAAATGATTGCCAATACTTAGCCGCGTTCTTCATGCAAATCACTTAACTAAATCGACGTGCAAGCCAATCGAATGTAGTTTATCACGAAAGTATGATTACGATTATGAGAAAGTATTAAGGGGATTTGAAATTCAATAATTAAAACAACACTGATAAGCGATTTATTTTGTTAGCAAACATTCGAAAAACGAATATACATATAATATAAGGACATACAAAATAAATAGTAAATTCTTCACAGCAGGGCGCAATGTAGAAAACTTTGGACTTTTTGACGAAACGAGTGAATTAAGTATTTTGTGCTAATGATTGTAAAAAACTAGACCTTTGCATGTATGAATGTAATGTATGTCTATAATAAATATTTAAATCATAATTAACCACTTCCAGCATCGAAACGATGAATTATTGACTGTTTTGGATAAGCGGAAGGGCGTAGCGGAGCTCTGCTGCAGGTGCTACAATTGATATCCGCTCACGTCGGTCAAAATAACAGAAAATGGGTGTAATTTGATGAGGTGATGACCCCTAGCGTGCAATACTGCGACTGGCTATAGGCTATTCGACCAGATATAAAAGAAGCAGCATGTGGCACTCTGCACGCATTTCAAACAAGTCATCGTTGAAACGTAGCCATCATGTGGATGAAGTGTATAGTGCTTACACTGTTCACTAGCCATTGGGCGGAGGTAGGTGCACTATATCCAGTCGACATCAGTGAAAAGTGTGTTAGCAGGCGACTTATCAATCGTTATGGTTTGAACGAAGAAATCCATGGTCTGGGAAGTTGTGGAGGCGGAGTCGGAAAACCAAATCAAATGCGTCTCCGACGACGCGTCGATCCAACGTTTCACGGCAACCCAAAGCCACGCAGCGATCTCCTGGCCAACAAATTTCAGATAAATGCATATAATTTAGATCAGACCAACTCTCTTGTGGCGCTTGTCAACAAAATAGCTCAAGAGTACTTAGGAAAGTGTCCACCAGTTATATATTACGATGCATTTGTGGAAAAATCGGATGGACTGGTGTTGGAGACTCTATTCAAGGCAAGTTCGTAAACATGTCAAATGCACAAACCATTGCGAAACCGAAATCGTCGAATTTTGCAGAACATTCCTATTACGTTTTACCACGGCGAAATCAATGATCGCTATGTGGCCGAAAATCCCCACTTCACAAGTCATATCGACAGCAATTGTAAAAGCTACATTCTGTTTCTTTCGGACCCACTGATGGCACGTAAGATTCTTGGCCCTCAGACAGAGAGCCGTGTGGTGCTCGTCTCACGGTCAACTCAGTGGAAGCTACGTGACTTTCTCTCTTCGGAGCTGTCTTCAAATATTGTAAATTTACTGGTTATTGGGGAATCTCTGATGGCCGATCCATTGCGTGTGAGTACAAGAGATTATAGCTATAAATTGCCTGGAGATTAACTCACCTGTGTCGCAGGAACGGCCGTACGTATTGTACACCCACAAGCTGTACGCAGATGGTCTCGGCTCAAATACTCCCGTAGTTCTTACTAGCTGGATTAAAGGCGCTCTATCCCGGCCCCACATTAACCTCTTTCCTCCAAAATTCCAAGCTGGCTTTGCAGGCCATCGATTTCAAGTTTCGGCCGCCAATCAACCGCCTTTCATATTTCGCATACGCACTTTGGACTCCTCGGGCATGCTGCAGCTGCGATGGGACGGCGTGGAGTTGCGGTTGTTAGACATGATTTCAAAGCGTCTGAACTTCTCGGTGGATATCGGGGAGACTCCTAAGTTGCTCGATACTCGTAGCATCGTTGACAACATTCAGACGGAAATTGCTCAAAGGACAGTGGACATAGGAATGTCCGGTATTTACGTGACCGAGGAGCGTCTGCGGGAGACCGACATGTCGGTGGGACACTCGCGCGATTGTGCAGCTTTCATTACGCTGGCGTCCAAGGCGCTACCAAAGTATAGGGCCATCATGGGTCCGTTCCAATGGCCAGTTTGGGTGGCTCTAATTTGCGTGTACCTAGGGGCCATCGTTCCGATTGTATTCACCGACCGCTTGACGCTGAGCCATTTGCTGGGGAACTGGGGAGAGGTGGAAAATATGTTTTGGTATGTGTTTGGCATGTTCACAAACGCTTTTACCTTCACCGGCAAATACTCGTGGAGCAATACCCAGAAGAACTCCACGCGTCTGCTTATCGGCGCCTATTGGCTCTTCACGATAATCATTACATCTTGCTACACCGGATCGATCATAGCGTTCGTGACATTGCCTGCATTTCCAGATACGGTTGACTCTGTCTTAGATTTGCTCGGCCTCTTCTTTCGCGTTGGCACGCTGGGTGAGTAGCATCGTAACTAGTAACTAGCCGACGAACAGTCCGTAATAGAGCCCACGTCTTTCCCATGTATGTATGTATTTTTGTATAGACAACGGAGGTTGGGAGACATGGTTTCAAAATTCCACACACATCCCCACATCAAGACTTTACAGGAAAATGGAATTCGTCGGGAGTCTGGAAGAAGGAATCGGAAATGTTACGCAAAGTTTCTTTTGGAACTACGCATTTCTAGGGTCTAAAGCTCAGCTTGAATACCTGGTGCAATCGAATTTCTCGGATGAGTAAGAACTATTTCTTTGAGTCAATAAATTTTACATTGATTTTCCATATAGAAATATATCGCGGCGATCGGCACTTCATTTGAGTGAAGAGTGTTTTGCTCTCTTCCAAATTGGTTTTCTCTTTCCTCGAGAATCTGTGTACAAGCTTAAGATCGATTCTATGATTTTACTGGCACAACAGAGCGGACTTATTAGCAAAATCAACAATGAAGTAAGCTGGGTCATGCAGCGTTCTACCTCAGGTCGCTTGTTGCAGGCCAGTTCGTCCAGCTCCCTGCGAGAAATCATCCAGGAGGAGCGTCAGCTGACCACCGCGGACACAGAGGGGATGTTTCTCCTAATGGCCCTCGGTTACTTTCTAGGTGGAACTGCCCTGATATCCGAAATCGTAGGTGGAATTACCAACAAGTGCCTGCAAATCATAAAACGTTCCCACAAGTCAGCATCCAGCTCTTGGTCTCAAAAGAGTTCCGCACTTACACCAGTTGGAGAGCGCACCTCTGCCCAGCAAAAGGAGCACTACGAACGCAAGGCGGCGCGACGCGACGCGGCGGACGATGGCCAGAAGATGAGTTTTGGAATGAGGGAGTTTAACTTGACGCGCAAAACGTTTCGCGAATTATATGGGAGAGCAGATCAGCAGCAAAACTGTGGCCAGCAGCCCTCGGATCACGTGCAGTCCTACGCGCACGCCGCCCAGAACGAATCTCTAGATTGCTTGGATGAGTTAATAGCTCATTTGGAGAAGGCCGAAGATCAAAGTGACACTTCTTCAATTCAGGAGTATTTTCCTGACGAATATTTCGGTCCAAACACAGAGCACGCGAGCGACACAACACAAAAGTAAACAAACAAAATGGCGCATTTTATCGACGAGCAAGGCCAAAGTGACGCAAAAGTTAACACCGCGTGGATTGTTTAAAATACATGTTATCTACCATATAAATATATTTTCTTGGGCTCCTGATGTACAACGCGTACAACGTTTCGCGAATTATATGGGAGGAAACTCACACTTCTTCTGACGAAAATTTTGGTCAAACACAAAACACGCAAGCGACGCGACACAACACAGTAGACAAGCAAAATGGCGCAATTTATCGATCAGCAAAAGCAAAGTTCGGAAAAGTTAACACCGAATAGATTGCTTAAAATAAATGTTATCTACCATGTAAATATAATTTCTTGGGCCTCTGAGAAATGCATATTAGAGATCTGATTTCTAATATTAAATCAACGTTATGTGTACCCAACATACTTATCTAAATATAAGCCGAGATACATGTTAAACTGTTCGTACTCTGTTAATACATACATATGTAGTTGAAAGTAAACTTGATTTTATTTTTTAACCTTTTTTATAAACAATATAATAAAAGGCAGTATTTGAATAAGCCAATCTAGTCGAAAATTATAAATTATATTTTGAGTTCGTTGAGAGTTCTAGCTAGCTAGTAATTTACCCGAATTTAAAAATAGGGGGCTTAAGTGGGTTGAGTTATTTTTATCATCGGTATATACTAGACGGTAATTTTCGGTTTATTTCTGATGGTCGGATGGTATATTTTATCGTCAATTCGGTCACACTGATGGATATATCAATACTTTGACATTAGAGCTGGAGAAATATCGATGTTAGCGGACATCGATGTTTTCGATTTTTTTAGACCTTTGCCAAGAAGGAAAACTTGCCAATTTCGTAGAAAATTGATTGATTTGTCAGTTAAAATTATGTGGTCAGTGCACAGTACATTCCATGCTACTTACGTTGCTTACGTGACACTCCATGCTCACTTACGTTGCTTACGTGACATTCCATGATCACTTACGATATCATCTTAACTTAAGTCATTCTCACTTAAGTTTTATAAATGTTACTTTATAAACAATCCAACCAAACGGAGTCCTTAAAATAAGCCAGTCTTGTAGAATATCGTTTTACCTATTGGTAGGTAGTTGAGGGTCCTAGTTGGTTAGTAATATAAAAAATAACTATAAAAACTTAAAAAAAAAAAAAAATTCCTAGAGTACATACATATAACTTAAAATAAGTATGGATTTTTGTTAAGAAACATTAGTTTTTTCTTTCATAGAGACGGAACAAGACGTGAAGACTAAACATCAATGTTTCGCCATAAGCAATCGATGTTTAAAAAAATGGAAAAAACATCGATGGTAACATCGATGTTTTTCCAGCTCTATTTGACATCCCTGAAAAATGGTCATGAGCGGGTCGCGTCGCAGCAGAATTTTCCCACCCACCGAACAATTAATAAAGGTGTACAGTAAGGGTAGAAAGCCAACTCTTTAGATATATAATGATAAATTTTGTTTGTTTTCGGTAATTGTTCGGTGCTTGTTTCAACACATAGCTAACAGCAGTGATATATAAACGTTGCATATACAGTTTTGTGTACGTGTGTGAAGGCGACAACAAAAACAGGCATTTTTTCGAGCCGACGTCTGCACTGTAGGCGGAAAACACGTTCCGTTCCGAATAAACTAAAACATTAAACAAATGGTGAACCTAACTAAATTCAATGCAAACTTAGTAAATAAAATTTTAATTTCTAGGCTACATATAAAATCATCGCATAAATACATATGTGTGTTCTAATTCTATGCAGTGAGTCAGCCACACACACACAAACCTCTGCAGACATGAGTAGGTATACTCAGGTATACGTCATCTTTCGTTGCCAGTGTTGTTGTTATACCCTTGAAGAGAGTGTTATAATTTTGCGATGATGCATGTAATGCATACGAGAAAATATAATAACAAAGGCATCTGGTCCTATAAAAATTAATAACGGATGTCTTTGGTTAAAAGCAATGTTCCCTTGCATTAATCAAAAGGAAATTGTATTATTTTGGTATTAAATTGATATCAAACTATTAGTGTAAGGGTATACAAACCTCTGTGCGCAAAAGTCATTATCCCGCCTTTCGTTTGTGGTTTTCTATATTTGTTTAATACATACAAACCATTTACGTGCATTGTCTAGATGAATGAAAATAAATGTGCTGGGTTTTCGGGGTAAAATGGCTTATAGTTTGGTAAAATATTTTTTACCATGGCGGTCTCTTCTGGCAGATTAAAACAAATATGAAATTGGGTCATCACTCCGCTTCTGTTCTGTTGTAGTAAACCGGTTTTATTGGTTATCACCCAAAGCCACAAGGTTATATTCAGGAAATTGAACACTGCCGATCTGTTCGTTTTTCAACTGTCGTTGGCGACCGTAGCCATCCACGTCTTCTTTTACGAGTATGTTCAACGCAGCATAGCGAGTTCATTAACTTCATAAACCACTAACACCAATACAAATTTACATCTCCAGCTAGAGCTGCGTGGGCAATTTTACAATTTTTTTTTAAAACAATGCTCTATGTATAAATGGGATTTTCAATCTCACTAGCTGGGTTAGCTGGCTTCCCTTAATCGTTGAACATATGCATGTATGTACATAGCAATGCCAATATATGCACGTACATATGTACATATACATAGAAGCATACAATCTTATGTACATACAAACTTTGTCAATGTTTCACGTTTCACCCGCCCACTAACGATTTCCCCACGTTCATTTAAATTCTCGGCACAACTTGTTTTACAAGTCTTGTAAATCGAGTTCTTGCTTCGGCTCAAAGTGAATTTTTCTGGCAGAACGCTTTTTTATGAAATTTCGTATCTATTTTGGCAACACTCCTTTTCTTAAAATTGCCATATAGTTCCAGTACTAGTTCTGCCAGTCTATATTTATTATTGATTTTTAATTTAACCAAAGTACCATTTTGATATCGTTTCAGTTTTTTTTTAGCTAACTCCTAAATAGTGCAACCACTCTTATTGTGCTACGTCAAATAAAATTCGTGCAACAATGTTAAAGTTTATTCGAGGAAAGGGGCAACAGCCGACAGCAGAACGACAACGCTTGCAGAAGGATCTCTTTGCATATCGTAAGGTACGTACTGTACAACTATTTCTTGGAAAAGTTATTCTTTTGGATGTCTCGTTTTCCTCGCTAGCCTTAAAATTCTTACTCACTTTTAGGCAGCTTTATACTGATAAATTTTTATCAACAGAACAGTACTTTTCGTGATATGAAATTTCATTGAACACTTAGAAGTATGGTATAGACTTAAATAGAGATCGAAATTTAAAAAAAATGTAGAACAAATTTATAAATTTAGAGCTGTTTTTTTAATGTCTCACCTTAACAATACATAATGCATACACCATATTTTGCAGCAAGGGTGTGTCAATAATTGACTTGTTCAATTTTTTTGGTCGTAATTCATATTTCATACAAAAAAATATATACTGCTATGCGTCGTCAAATTGCCCATATGTATATTTTTTGGAGCTTGTTAAGTCAGTTAATAAAGTTCTTTGTAAGTACTGTACGTTAGGTTTTGTACGACAGTCGAATTTAATGAATCATTAGGAAAGCCTGGTGGAAAGTGGGTCAAGCGAATTGCACCATTTTGGAATAATGCTTTGCAAGCACTTTTACCTGTTGTTGAGCTTCTTTTATACAAAAAGTAGGTTGGAATATTAATACACGTGCAACCAACATTGATGTCATCAAGTTCTTCCAACAATGTTCCCAATGACATCATTCACAATTCTGTCCCGATGTTTGTATACATACATATGTATGTTCGTGGACGAACATGTAAATATGTACATACATACAGCTGTGTTCATTGAAATAGCAGTGCTGCACGTCACCACCTTCAAACTCATTTTAGAGATGTTTCTAGTCTTCCAAATTGAGGAAATGATACTTTTTTAGAAAGCCTGGAATGTAAGCATTATAATCCTGAAGAAATTTCATTACATTTGCATTTCATCTTCTTTTTTTTTCATTACTTTAGACAATTACCCATGAAATCTGCTGTTCACTGAAATAGAAGAGGAGAAGAGGAGACCTAAGAATTTGACTAAAAACTAAGGGCAGGATGCTTATAGCGATTAAAACTAAGCTGTTTTAGAATCTCACTATTGTATTTCAACTAAATAACTATAAAAAGTAGACTGAAAATCGCGTTGCTATACGAAAAATTACGATTTTAGAGGATGGCCGTCGATATTTTTGTACGCTACCCAATTTCTAGTGAGCTTTCGTAAGTGTTTTGGATCATTGTCCTACTAAAAAATTCTTCTCAAATGTATTTTTCAATTGGAATATGACTGTAATGTATTCCCAAGTACACATTTTCGTCAAATTTTTGCCAAAACAAAAGTTGGAAATACTAACCCAAATGGGCTGCACCTCAAAGTGCGCAGCCCAAAAACCAAACTCAGTTTTTTCAAAATTTTGTGTGGTTATCTGGTTTCCGTGAACGCTAAACATATTCTATGAAGTCTATCTGAGTATATAATACCATTTTACCCTGATCAGCCCATAGTGTTTTTTCGCTGTAACACAGGCCAGTCCATATGCGTTTTTGCAAACTTGAGTCGTGTTCCCATGTGTTCTCAAAAACCAAGCGCGTAGCTTTATTGGACTTCTTGCATTTAAATATTGTGTGATCAGTCATCTACTAACTGTCACATAGCTGTCATAACGAAATACATTTTCTTTCATATTTTTTGGGGGTATTGTAGGCTTGGTCGGCCTGTATTGCTCACTTTGACCAACCTGTAAAAGCTCTTTTTCGACTAGCAATTCGATTTTAAGTAAACTTTTTATAGTTATTTGGTTGAAATACAATAGTGAGATTTTAAAACAGCTTAGTTTCAATCGCTATAAGCATCCTGCCCTTAGTTTTTAGTCAAATTCTTAGGTCTCCTCTTCTGGGCCCAGCAATGATTTCTATTATGCTCCAAAAATATAAGTACCGCTATATCCAAAAATTTCTTTTATCAAAATATTCAATAACTAAATAAAGCTTACTGATGGTGACATTTTTAAAATTATTTGTTTGGTTTTTAATTTTTAAAAAATATTTTTCACCCCGCACTGCTATTTCAGTGAACAGCGGATTTCATGGGTAATTGTCTAAAGTAATGAAAAAAAAGAAGATGAAATGCAAATGTAATGAAATTTCTTCAGGATTATAATGCTTACATTCCAGGCTTTCTAAAAAAGTATAATTTCCTCAATTTGGAAGACTAGAAACATCTCTAAAATGAGTTTGAAGGTGGTGACGTGCAGCACTGCTATTTCAATAAACACAGCTGTAAGTATGTATGTATGTGTGTACTTATGTATATATTTCAGAGTAAATGATAATATTTACGAAAGATAATTTTTGTGCCTGTATAAATAAAATATTTTTTTAAATGCATAAAAACCAAGGCATTACACAAATTTTTAAATAATAAAATAATTAGGCAGAGTAATCCTTTCGCGAGCTAAAATTTGTCATCTATTGTCATCTAAAGCTGTTGTTGCGTGGTATACAGAACATTCCAATTCCCAACCCCAAATAAGAAAATTGTACACATAGTACAATCATAGCAAAGATAGTCACCAGTCAGTACCACAAAGGCAGTAGTTGATAAGATTAACTTGGCTTGTTTTATGTGCTGCTGCCCTCAGAAGTAACATACATATATGTACATACCTGTACGAAGCAAAATATCGAGCGTATTTATTGTTTGTGAAGATAGGCGGGGTATCTTTCACTGATAAGATTTCAAACAACCTACAACAAATCCCAGGGAAAAGGAAATGCTGCACCTGTATTTGGGTCATAATATTCGTATCGCCGTTTTTTCATGTTTTCAGAACAAGCAAAATGTCTACTATGTATGTACATATATACAGCTGTGACCAAAATAATAGTAGTGCCGATACACATTGTCGTTTTTCCTCAATATCAAGACTTAGGAGCGCTTTCCCGAAAGTTGGTTAATTTTTATTGTAACCTAGCTTATTACAGATTATAATAATAGATAACAACTTAAGAAAATTCCACCAGATTTTTTTAAAAAAATTAAAACGTGAAAGTACTTAGAAAATTACCCGTTCAAAATAATAGTAGTGCATTTTTTCAAAAGTGATTACAGTCGAACAAAATTTTCTGAGAGTGTCCTTTATATCCGATAAAAAACATCCATAAGTGTAGTAAATTTTCATATTTAGTTGAGTAGCCTTGGATTTCTATAACGGCTATACAGTGATTTGGCATGTAGCTACCCAACATTTTGGCATTTCTCTATGAAAATCGAGTTCCAGGACCTTTGTAAAGCGTCCTAAAGTTAATTTTTTTACATATTAGACTGCTCTATTTATATTATACAAAAAATGATCAATTTGATTAAGATCGGTTGACCGATTCGCCCATTCCATTGACTCCACCTTGTTAGCAGCGAACTACTCTTTGTGAAATTTGTGGGTGTCCTTCAGATTGTTGTCCTTCGGGACCCCCCAAAGCAGATGCATGTCCTATGAGACATAAGGTAGCATCATATAGGCCAATATTCCAACCTTTAAAATGACGAACGATTGTATTTAAACACATATACTGTCCAAATATTGTAGTATGAAAAACTCGCCCCAACCATATTTTATATACCAACTGTATTTTACGGTTTGGAAAGTTTATTTTGGGGAAAATTGATATCGCCGTGGTCGTCTTAGATAGTAACGAGACCTATGGCCACGAAACAAAATTAATTTTGGACTCCTCCGAAAAGAAAAATTTTCTTCACTTTCTAAGGGTCAATTTATGAAAATATCTGAAAAGCTTAAAATTTTTGACCATGTTTTTATTGCCAAAAAAAATTTTTTTCTTAAGTTTTTTACTTTTAAATTATAGGCTTTAAGGCGTCATCTAATGGTCTCAAAAAGAGTTTCCAAATTAAACAATTTTTTTAAGGCTGCAATAGGAGCGAATGCGTCGTACCTCCTCTGTCGTAGTAGTCGATCGACTGATGTTTTGTCGAATAACTTCACCAATCGCCGGTTTTACTTTGGGTTTCTTATTTAATGTTATTTCTGATAGTATTAACTGAACAACCAATTATATTTTTCACCTCGAGATACTACTTTCCTTCTGAAATGAGCCCTCTAATTAGTTCGAACTTTTGGGCACTATAGGGCTCGCCACGCCCCATGATACCGACGTCAAATGACTACAAAGGAAATTATAAAAGCTTAAAACTATGAAATAAACCATTCAAGTATTATTTAAAAGAAAAAACTTTGCAAAAAATTCAGTAGATTTAATAATATTCAAAATTTTCTGTAGCACTATTACTTGAACGCTTTGAAATGCTGATGTTATGAGAAAAAGCTCAAAAATATGACTAAAAAATGGAGCTAAGAAATTTTAACTGTATTTTTAAGTACAGCAATACTGTACTTGTTGCTGAGGTAAAAAAATTAATTCGATTGCTATAGTTGTTTCGGAGAAAATGAGCAATATGTAAAGCCCATATGAGCACTACTATTATTTTGGTCGCAACTTTATATATCCAGTATTTTGATTCATTGAAATAGCCCTACATATACCCTACATATAGCTACTACTACATATAGCCCTTCCATTTAAACCAATATTTAATGTACTTTTTTTTGCGGCGACTTTATTGTTAAAAAAACTAAAAAATGGAGCTAAGAAATTTTAACTGTATTTTTAAGTACAGCAATACTGTACTTGTTGCTGAGGTAAAAAAATTAATTCGATTGCTATAGTTGTTTCGGAGAAAATGAGCAATATGTAAAGCCCATATGAGCACTACTATTATTTTGGTCGCAACTGTATGTATCCAGTATTTTGATTCATTGAAATAGCCCTACATATACCCTACATATAGCTACTACTACATATAGCCCTTCCATTTAAACCAATATTTAATGTACTTTTTTTTGCGGCGACTTTATTGTTATATCGGTGTACAAAATTTCCATTCAATATAATTTAAAAGTTTCTACTCAGTGTGTGGTAAAAATATATATATTTACTTCGCAGTGCAGTAGAGATCTGATAAAAATTAAAATACATTTAGCAAGGGTATAAAAAAAGCTATATGCAGTTCATTCTCAAAATGTGTCGAAAAGCTAAATTCTTTACGGTCCGCAGGTGAAACAGTTTCTTCCAATTCCACCTTGAATATGTATTTCTTCATTTTCACACTTTGCCACTGTTAAAGTCTTACTGTGGCCTTACTTCGTCTTCTAACCACTGAGATCGCTTTCTTAGTCTGGAAACACTGCTGAAGTGGAGTTATAAAGTTATTCCGTGCTACATATATTTAGTGAAATATTTGGTTTAATCTGAACTGCGCTGTTGGTAAGGTTAAAATAAACTCTTGTTTAGGAGATAGTTTTAAGTAAACCATTCTAGATCTGTAGCTATGTACTTAAAAAAAAAAAGTTTTAAACAACATTGCCAAAGCATATCGGGGTAACGTCATTGAAGAAGTTAAAGAGGCTTTTGAACAGACTACTTTTAAGGTAAACTGAATATATTAAAATATAAACAAATGCAGAAATAACAAAAAAATATCGAATAAATTTTAATTGGTTTTGTTATTTTCAGAGTGCGCAGCATGGCTTTCCCCACAAACCTTCAGCTCTGGCATACGATCCTGTTGCAAAGCTTATGGCGATTGGCACACAAACAGGTGCCATTAAAGTATTTGGTCAGCCCGGAGTAGAGTTATATGCCCAGCATACATTGGTTAATAATTCAGCAGCGGAACTAAATGTACAGTTGATAGAATGGGTTTACGGCACAGGCCGCATACTTTCATTGACAGCAGCCAATCAGCTAATCTTGTGGGAACCAGTAGGCACTACACTGGTACCAATAAAAACACTGCCGTTTGACGGAAAACTTAAGAAGGTCTCCTCGCTCTGCTGTTCTTTGAATAAAGATTTACTTTGGATAGGAACGGAAGGAGGCAATATCTATCAGCTCGATTTAAAGTCTTTTACAATACGAGAGCCAGTCATTTATCACGATGTCGTTTTGGAGCAAGTGCCCCCGACTTACAAGCTCAATCCAGGCGCAATTGAGTCTATTCGCCAGCTTTCAAACGCATTGAACAAACTCCTAATTGCCTACAATCGTGGCCTATGCGTGCTTTGGGATATGGAAACATCTGCTGTAGAGCGCGCATACATTGCACCGGGACATGGACAAAGCGTGGGGCTTTCTGTTAATGCTATTGGAACTGAATTTAACTGGTATCATGCGGACGGTTCGTACGCAACTTGGAGCATAGATAATGGGGAACCACCACAAAATGTAAACTATGTACCATATGGACCCGATCCTTGCAAGAGCATTAATCGCCTTTATAAGGGCAAGAGAGGGTAAGTGAATTCATCATTCTAAACAATTAGACTAGGTATTTTAGTATTTTTATATTTCTAGCACCAACGACGTGACCGTTTTTTCCGGTGGCATGCCGCGTTCGGCCTATGGGGATCATAACTGCGTTTCAGTACATGTCAGCGATGGACACAAAGTATGTCTGGACTTTACATCTAAGGTTATAGACTTTTTTGTTACGTACAAGGATGGAACTGATTGCGTTGAAGTACTGATAGTGTTGCTAGAAGAGGAGTTGTGCGCATACGACCTGACCGACACTAATATTTTGGCAATTAAGGCTCCCTACCTTCATTCAGTGCATGCGTCAGCTGTAACATGCAACTATCTTGCTTCTCAAGTCACCCAGGGAGTGTACGAACGTATTCTACGAGCGGGAGATGAACAAGATATCGACTACAGCAGTATTGACTGGCCCATCACTGGTGGTATGTTGCCTGACGATTCTGTTGAATCTGATGAGGACGAAGTGGTTAAAGATTATGAAATACTTTTAACTGGTCACGAGGATGGGTCGGTTAAATTCTGGGATTGTACTGGAGTTCTGCTTAAACCTATATACAATTTTAAAACAGCAAGCATTTTTGGGAACGAACATGAATACCGGGAAGATGGAGCTGCAGACATAAGTGTAGAGCAACTTGACGAAGGAGAACCCCCATTTCGTAAGGCTGGTTTGTTTGACCCTTACTCTGATGACCCGCGATTGGCCGTTAAAAAGATAGCATTTTGCCCCAGGTCGGGAAAGTTAATTGTAGGTGGAACTGCCGGACAAATTGTTATTGCAGATTTCGAGACTGCTGCCGATGATCAAAGTTCTTTAAAGTATAACTCCATGAACTTGGTCAGCGACCGCGACGGTTTCGTATGGAAGGGACACGATCAGCTAAATGTTCGTGCCAATTTGTTAGAGGACAATGCAGTCCCTTTGACAGAAAATGGGGTCAATATAACGGGAGTACTTCAAGTTCTTCCACCCGCAAGTATTACGTGCATGGCCCTGGAAGCTCATTGGGGCCTTGTATCAGGTGGAACAGCACACGGATTAGTACTGTTTGACTTCAAGAACTTTGTTCCGGTGTTTCACCGTTGTACATTAAATCCAAATGATCTAACTGGTGCTGGTGAGCAACTGTCCCGTCGCAAGTCGTTCAAAAAATCATTGCGAGAGTCATTTCGAAAGCTCCGAAAGGGTCGATCTACACGGAACAATCCAGCCAACCATGTGCCCACTACGGTAAGTCTTACTTATATGAATACAATTAAAGACAAAACAGTTTACTGAATAATTCCTTGCAGTTGGAAGCGCGTCCTGTTGAGAGGCAAATAGAGGCACGTTGCACCGACGACGGCTTGGGATCCATGGTGCGATGTCTGCTGTTCGCTAAAACTTATGTTACCAACGGTGAGTTTTTTTTTAACAAATCTATCAATACACGTTTTGAAATTAATTGAAAATTTTCGTTTAGTCAACATAACATCGCCGACATTGTGGTCAGCTACCAACGCTAGTACCGTTTCCGTTTTCCTCTTACATTTACCACCAGCGCAGACCGCCGCAACCACAGTACCATCCGCAAGTGGAAATGTACCCCCGCAAGTACCTCGTCGTATTTCTGCACAGCTTGCCAAAGAGATTCAGTTAAAGCATCGTGCTCCTGTAGTGGGTATATCGATTTTTGATCAGACCGGTAGCCCTGTTGATCAATTTAATGCTGGAGAAAACGGTTCACCGCCACATCGCCTACTGATCGCCTCTGAAGAACAATTTAAAGTGTTTTCGCTGCCGCAATTAAAACCAATTAATAAGTACAAGTTAACGGCGAACGAAGGCGCTCGCATACGTCGTATTCATTTTGGATCATTTAGCTGTCGCATATCGTCGGAACTATTGCAAAGCCTTCATGCCGGCAGTCCGACAAAATCCGTACGGTCCCATGCCGAGGGCGATGGCACTGGAAATGTGAGCGCTACGTCAGCCGCTGGACGTGATGTGTATCATGAGATGGCATTGATTTGCCTTACGAACATGGGAGATATTATGGTTTTATCAGTCCCTGAGCTTAAGAGACAACTGAATGCTGCTGCAGTGCGTCGTGAAGATATCAAGTAGGTAACATAAGTTACTGAAAACTAGTCTTATATATTATTTATTTTCATTGTATAGCGGCATTTCTTCGCTCTGTTTCACCAATGGCGGGGAAGCGCTATACATGATGTCCTCTTCGGAACTGCAGCGCATCGCTCTCTCTACTTCTAAGGTGGTGAAACCTACAGGCATTGTGGAGGTTGAACCTTTGGAGAGTGAGGACGAGACCACTTCACGGACGAACGAAGACGATGAAAGCGATAAGGATGGCGAAGTAAATAAAGAACTCGCAAATACTGCCACAGACATACAACCACCAGTGGCTATGCTAGAGGCTAAGCCTGTAGAGCTGAACGCTGATAGAAGTAGTCTTCACCTAACTAATGGAATTAGCAATAGCAACTCACCCAACCGTGCCAATGAGACTATCACAAGTTCTGTAGGTGACATCACCGTCGACTCTGTGCGCGACCACTTAAATACAACAACAACCACATTGTGTTCTACAACTACAGAGGAAACTGTTGGTAAGTGAATCACTTCCTAGTAGTTGAACATACTCCATTTCTGTCTGTTCTCTTGTAAAAATATCCATACAATTTACATTATTTCTGCATATGTTCTGTACTGGGAATATCACTGGTGAAACACTTATCTTTTGTCAACATCCATGTGGTTTTTATTCGTTATTATTCAAATAAGTCGGATGCTTACCGTTTTATTTACCTTTTGATTTTAGATCTGCGACAGTAATTGTACAACCGATACATAAGCCAGTCAAATTTTGTCATTTTAAAGCTGCCCACTATTTATTTCTACAATCTTCACATAATTTTATGTGGTTTTGCATGCACAACGTAATTTTTGAAAGACAATATATTCCTCACTGCACTTACATATTATCAATTAAATGAATATAATTTTCCAACCGTAGGTCGATTATCAGTGCTTAGCACGCAAACGAACCAAGCCACTACTACCGTGAACATGAAGGACATTCCCGACATTAACATACCTAATTTAATGGACTTGGCATTAAAGAGGTGCGTACACTCATAAAAGAAAAAAAACACATAAATAACAATATTAAATGCTGCTAATAATTCTTTTTAAAACAGCAACACGACAGAAACCAGCACCAGTTCTGTAGTAATAAAATCGGTAATAACGAGCATATCACACGAAAAAACAAACGGCGAAAGCGAAGACGTAACAACAAGGACCACAACACACGAAGAAAGTCAGTTTTGAACAAATTAACCCATAAAACCATATATTGAAAATTTTATATATATACCACACCACGCCTGTACACTTATAAATGTCACTTCATAGACATACAAGATAGTAGTGGTGAACACGATCAATTACATATGTTACAATGCATGTTATTATATGTAATTCAATATAACGTTAAGTTTAAATTGTAATCTATACAATCCGTTCGCGTGTTTACAAGTTTCTAGTGGAATTTACTACTTTTTGTATGTATGTATTATGTATTAGTCCTTTTAAAATGACAAAAGCTGCAAACCTGTTGCATATGAGCTAGTTACATTTCCTACTTAACGATTGATAAAAAGTACAATACGGAACACGTATACCTTATCAGAAATGACTATTTACAACAGATTTTATACAAGTATTAAAAATTCAGATCAATATACAACTTTTATATATAGTACAACTATTACTATTTCTTTCTACCGCGCGGGCTTAGCAGGTAAGTTTATGTACGACTCACAGTTAAAATGTCAAATTACTTCAATTATAAGGCTTGAATAACATTAATGTACCAAACATGAATACCCTGCGTGTTGTAATTCCTACAAAGCGAAAGGAACTTTCTTTAAGCCGTGTATATAGGCTTAATATCCGAAAAAAAAACTCAAGGGCGCCCTTCCGTTGTCTTTTCCCACTATTAATTTCGTCGAAGGCACATAAACTCGGGTATAAAGAAGAGCCCTCAAACAGCGGAGGATGAAGCTATCAACTTTGTCGGCAAGGAGTTTAAGTATTTCGGAGGTAATGGTGGACACCGGCATCGATGGCTGATGTAATGTACATACATATAACACTAGTCAACACGACATTTCCACCGTCGCCCCAAAGGACTTTTTCTGATAAATTTAGTAGAGGTTAATTTTAGAGGTAGTGCTTATATTTTTCACTAACTTAAGTTTGCTAGAACTGGTTGTATTGAACTTTGCAGTTTTGAAAAGCTGACAGATGCAGCTATAAATCCGACCCAGACACTTAGTAGCTGCAGCTTAACGTCTGGAAGATTTTAAATGTCATAATAACCGCGGAGCAAGTAGAGTCAACAGTAGAGCAGTGTAAACATTTTTTGTTGCAGAAACCGACAATTAAAAAGAAGACACCCAAGGCAGTTGCCAAACAGTTGACTAATAACAATCCTGTTCAGGCAAGCATATATGTATGTACATACCTCCTTGCCCATATCAGTTGTTTTTCAGTTATCTTAAATATTATTTTTTGTTCTCAGGTTAAAGAGAAGGAAAACACTCAGGAGAACGATACGCCAATGCAGGGCAGAGCGGAAAGATGGATGGAGCGGAACCTGGATACTCCCGAAGTGGTAAGCGAAGCAATTAACAAATTGCGTGCCATCATTATCAAGCCCTTCGAATCGCAGAATACAGAAAAGGATACCGCAGAGAGTGCCGAAGCGTCGCAGTGGCCGTTTGACTCGCAGCACCAGATCCATGGCCGGGGAAGGAACACCCTCGCCGGAGAAGGTGATGCCCGAGAAGCAGCCTTTTATCAAGTACCGAGAAGCGATCAAGTACTTCACTGAGAACCAGGACATTGCCGTGGACGAGAAGTTCTGCTACGTGTACCAGCTGACCTTAAGAAACTACCGGCGGCCCTGGTGCCGTCTGCATGGCGTCAACTTAAAAGCGTAAGTGTGATATTTGTAAGTGAAATTCCGACATCCATTAATAAAATGAAAGTTGCAGCGTGATTTTCCCGAGGTGTCCGCCGATGCGCTTATTGAAAAGTGCGTCGATCAGGGTGTGTGGCGCAACGAGATCTGCGAGACCGGAGGCCGCTGGAGTTTAGAGCGACTGGCCAACTTCATAGCCAAGAAGGCCATGGACAAGAGCAAGAAAGTGCGAGTGAGCAAGTGGTATGTCATTCCCCTCGACGATTTTATAAACAGATGGGTTCAGAGTTGGCTTCTATTTCAGATCATCTATCGCGATCTGGAGCAGCGCGAAAAGCGAAAACAGATAAATGAATTGGAGTTTATGGAACGGAATGGAGAGGCGACCTTCAAAGCAGTCAAGAGGCTGGGTGAAACATTTCTCACGAAGATCAATGGAATAACATTGTGATGAAATAACCATTATCTATTATTTTTTGCAACTTAGGACCAATATATTACTATCGGATTTCATTGACTGCTTATGTTATTTAGTTAAATTTTAACAAATTTATTCCACTAGAGGTTTTCAATAATTTTCTCAAACTACAATCAATTTTTAATATATGTAGGAATAGTTAACAAATTTTAATCTACACTGCATGCTGACTGAAGATGAATCCTTTTTGCCCATCTAGATTAAGTTGACATCGATTTATACATATATATTATATATACATTTATACATATATATTATATTTTATGTTTATATTTTTCAACTTGCAATAAATTTGAATTCGTAAATTCGCATAAAACATTACTAAACATGAAATGAACACAGTTTGGGCTGCCGCACGGAGTGCTTTATTTGAACATCAGACGACGCCTGTGTATAAGCATCCAGCTTGCGCTTAATCAATTCGTTCTCCACGTCGATCTGGCGCTGGAACTTCTTTTGATTGTGTACGATTTCAAGCAAAGTACAAAATCGTATGGTTAGACCTAATTAAATAACTAGCCATAAATAGTTAAGAATTTCCATCCGCTGGCCTAAATAAACATGCACGATGCACCGCTGACCCATTTGCTATTTGTTTACCTAAACATGGAAAATGCACCGCTGACCCATATGCTGGCAAATATGATCTGCATTGGGTCAAATGTCACACCATCTGTAAAACATCCTTTGCAACCGTCATAAAATATCTCAGACCTGACCCATGATTTGCATTGGGTCAAATATCACACCATCTGTAAAACATCCGTTGTGACAGTCATAAAATATCTAGGACCTGACCCATATGCTGTTAAATTTGTAATAATTGTTTAGTCATAAATCAATATACATAGATATTCTAGCTAAGACCCTAAGTAATCAATTGTTACCCACCAAAACTGTATATAAACCCTGCATATTTTACAATAAAATCAGTACGAAAGAAAACTCTGACGTATTCACTTCTCCGGAGAACAATTTGTTTCAAGTACCGATTGCGGCGACACTTTGTTACTGGTACATGAACCGGTGGCATACACATTCTCATTTTCAGCATACGATTGTCAAATTGACGATCACACTAGAATCAAGTGAACCTACATCAACAGGTTCGTTTGATTCGTTCAGATTGATTCCCGCTATGGTAAAACGTGTTGGTGCAGGTGGCTGGGGTTGATCGAATAGAATAAGGAGGCTATGAGGGGGTACATACATATCAGACATGAGAGGATTACTCACCTTGGAAGTCGTGTTGGTGTTGCACTTGATGGAGCTGGTGCTGGCTTTGATTGGAGCCGTGGGCTTGACCGTCATTTTCCGCAGCAAGATCATGCCAATTAATTAAATTAGCGGAGTTTCAATATCTTAATAAAATAAAATCCCGTGGAAACTATATTAAAATGCGTGTTTATTGATTTTTAATTTTGTTGCCTCTGTCAAGTAATTCCCATACGTCAATTAATTAAATTGGCGGAGTTTCAATATCTTTATAAAATAACATCCCGAGAAAACTATATAGAAAGGCGTTTTTATTGATTTTTAATTTGTTGGCCTCTGTCAAGAAATTCCCATATGTTAATTAATTAAATTGGCGGAATTTCAATATCTTTATAAAATAACACCCAGATAAAACTATATAGAAATGCGTTTATGTTGATTTTTAATTTTGTTGGCCTCGGTGGACCTTTTGCAAGAAATGCACATATGTATTTATTCTTATTATTGCAAAAAAGAATATAAATGCACTTGCGAATAAACAAGAATAATTAAGGAAGACTAATCTAATTTATATAAGATCCCACAAAATGGAACGAAATAATGAGTAAAATAATAGAGCAAATAACTGCCTGGGTGCTAAATTAAGTTTACTATTTTGTTTGACGGCAAAAACTGTTTACATACATATGTATGTACATAACAGATAAGTATGTACATTTTTATTTATGTATATTTTTGTTTTATTGTTTTTTTTACAGACGATGCCCATATTTATACCGCCAGGCAGTAGGGACAATAAATATCACCACCAACAGAAATTCAAATGAGACAATCGTTGACGCCGTCGCAAAGAGTCGAATTCCGTATGCAGATCAGATTGTTGCACTTAAAGGCCTTCGTGTGGCAGTGGCCGTGGGCACAGGTGGCATAGTTCTCGCCATTGCTTCCCATGTAATCGTTCCATCCATCGCATTTCGATCGTGATGCATTTGACGTCGCCGCAGCTAAAGTGATTCGATCGGAGCCATTGGGACAGTCGTCATCGCTGTCGAATCGATATTGCCTGAAAGAGGGACAATAGAAGGATACATTTTGGAATCTACGAACATCCATTTTCTACCCACTTGTTGAACTCCGGCAAATGTCAGTTTGGGCTCTGCAGGCACATAAAACTTGTTCAACTTCTTTGCCAGACGACGCAGCTTAATCTCAAGCTTTTGGCACTAAACTGATCGTGCCGGCACTTGGGTAGAGCCGCACACACCTGTTGATACTGAAAGATAACGGTTTTATAAATAAATCTTAGAATAATAAGAACAGTATTACATACTGGCTGTACGGATACACATGACAAATGGCCTCTACTGGAACATACAGGCGATACAATTGAAATAGGGCAACTCCGGGGAGAGAACATGCCTCGTCGAGCAGTTTGCCGAGGCAGGAATTGGAAGTCACCGGATGGTGATTGCGTTACGGATGGAAGACTCGCAGATCCATCGGCCGGTGGACAATGGTGAGCAGCGTGGAGCAGCTTTGGCCGCTGTACATGTGGCAATAGTCGATTCTCCACCACGACATACCGATGCCTGCCGTTTCCTGTCGCTCCTGTAGATGTTCCACGCCAAATAGTATATTTTTAAAATTGGACCGTAATTTTCGGTATATTTAAAAACAAATGCGCGAAGTAACAGAGCTATCTATCAGTTAAAACTATTTGATCAGGATTTAGTATCCTATTCAGCTAGTAATATTAAACGATTACATCGTTGATGGCTACCTCCTTGCTGGCACTGGTCGACTTGACAGACTTTTTGTGTTCCAAATACTGTTCGGCGATTTGCTGGATCGTCACCTTGGCAGGAAGCTCCAGCAGCTTGTGCTCGCGCACCACTGCATACCAGTCATCGGTCAGGTAGTGCTTCAGCTCATCAGGTATTTTGATTTTTACTTCCAACTTGTTGGTAAAGCTATCTTCGCTTTCGACACATGGTGCGGGCTCTGATGGCGGTGTAGGAGTCGTTGGGGTTAGAGTAGGTGCTGCTGGTGTTCCCTGCTTTTCGGCAGATGTTGTAGTATCACTGCCGCTTAATGATGAACGTTGTTCGCTAATCCGTTTCTTTTTGGCTGGCACCACTGTGGCACTGTCGTCCTCTGTGATCTCCCCTGTAGCTGAATCTTCCTTCTTTTCATTTGGAGTACCGGGACGGGCCGGAACTATTGCACTTTGTGTTGACTTGCGGTTGGACCGACTGGTGGAGTCATTGGCATTGGCGCTGTTGCTATTGGGAGTCATGCTACTGTTGCTTCCACTGTCCGATTTTGAAATCGGACCCGTACTGGATGTGGGTGTACTGGCCAGTAACGGTAGAGATGTATTTCGAGATGTATTTCGAGCGCTCGCCGCATAGTCGTGCCTGTTCTTTTTGCCGCTGTACATTGTCATCGTTGTATTTGAGCACACGGCTCTCGGGCACCCATTCGTCCCAGCTGTAAGAGGACCGCATTGGTGGTAAATGTTTACAGATTATATATATTGTATGGAATTGCATACTTTTTGCTCCAGCCTGCATAATGGATGTAATATTCGACCGGCGTCGCATCAGGTTTTGTTTTGAGCACCTTGGCTTCATAAATTAGCGGCCGTGGAAACACAGTAAGTGTTCTCCTGCAAGAGGCGAATTACTTAAGTACTTAATATAATAAATGATAGGAATGATAAGGTTTATGCTTACCATCGGCAAATATAGAGGCTGCATCTCCTGCAGATCCTACGATTTCCATTTTAGCGGGTTTTAATATTTTTATTGTAAAAACAATGAAAAGGCTAGTGATGCGAGTTGTCAAAGATGGCCGATGGCATCGCCTACTATCGATTGGGCACAATCTGAGCACTATCGATGACTGATAGTTACAAATCAAATCATGTGAATGTATGTAATAAATATCTATTTATTTATAAATATATATAAAACAGTCTGTATTTAACGAGGCATAAGCTTATGCTTACACTACACTATAGTATAGTTAATGTTTTGCCGGCGTTGACAACCCCTCTTCTTCCCAGGGTCGTGGGCCTCGTTTGTTTTCCCATTCATCTATGTTCACGGTCTTAACTTTGTCGTACTCCTGTTCCAGTGTAACTTCTTGGCGCTTCTTCATGTTTACTCCGTACTTTTTCATCTCGTCGTAAAATGTCAACACACAGAGTTGTATTCTGATTTGTATGTACCGCATATATCGGTACATTTACTGATAGTCATTTCCATGCAATTCTACATTAACGAATTCGTTTTGCAGCACTGCAACGCAGTTGCAATATTTTCAATAAAATATACATTATATGTAAAAACGTCTATGTTTTAATGCAACTTATGTGTGTCAATAACAGATGCCTGCTTCGGTCGTCAAGAAACCTGCAGCTAAGAAGCTGCCCGCTGTGCCGGAATCAAAGCTGAAATTCAGCAAAAAACAAATCAGCAAACGTGCCGCTGAGTCAAAGCGTCGTCTCAAGCGCGCTGCTGTAATTGCGCTGCGCAGAAGGAAAATCTGGTCCGTGCCGAAAAGTACCAGAATTACATTAAATCTGACCAGCGTGAGATAAAGCTGCGTCGTCTGGCGTTTGTCGTGCGTATCCGTGGATATGTATTGCTGTGATAATTATTCTACAGTTTGTTTAAAAACGTTTATCTTTCAGTATCAACAAGGTTGCCCCCAAGGTTCGCAAAGTACTGCAGCTGTTCAACATGCCGCGTATTGCCGAGCCTTACATCACCTGAGGGTACCCCAATCTGAAGTCGGTGCGCGAGCTGATTTACAAGCGCGGTTATGTCAAGCACAGCCGTCAGCGTGTCCCTATCACCGACAACCTTGTGATTGAGCGCAAACTGCGAAAGGCTCACAATATTCAGTGTGTTGACGATTTGGTCCATGAGATCTTTACCGTTGGACCCAATTTCAAGTACGCCTCCAACTTCCTGTGGCCATTTAAGCTAAACACTCCCACCGGTGGCTGGCGCAAGAAGGCCAATCACTACGTTAATGGAGGTGATTTCGGCAACCGTAAAAACCACATCAACCGACTGTTGCGCAAAATGGTCTAAGCGTTAGTTTAAAAAACAATAGCTTGGAAAAAAACGGGCATGTAAATGGTGAACGCGCTGCGCAAGAAGGAAAATCTGGTCCGTGCCGAAAAGTACCAGAATGAGTACACCAAATCTGACCAGATTAAGGGTAATGTAGGTAATGTAATATTGTGCTAATTATCCTACTGTTTATTTAAAAACCTTTAATTATCTTTCAGTATCAACAAGGTTGCCCTCAAGATTCGCAAAGTACTGCAACTGTTCCGATTCCGATCTTCATCAAGTCGATCAAGGCTACCAGGCAGTTGCCAGACACAGTTGACTAATAACAATTCTGTTCAGGCAAGCATATATGTATGTACATACCTCCTTGCCCATATCAGTTGTTTTTCAGTTATCTTAAATATTATTTTTTGTTCTCAGGTTAAAGAGAAGGAAAACACTCAGGAGAACGATACGCCAATGCAGGGCAGAGCGGAAAGATGGATGGAGCGGAACCTGGATACTCCCGAAGTGGTAAGCGAAGCAATTAACAAATTGCGTGCCATCATTATCAAGCCCTTTGAATCGCAGAATACAGAAAAGGATACCGCAGAGAGTGCCGAAGCGTCGCAGTGGCCGTTTGACTCGCAGCACCAGACCCATGGCCGGGGAAGGAACACCCTCGCCGGAGAAGGTGATGCCCGAGAAGCAGCCTTTTATCAAGTACCGAGAAGCGATCAAGTACTTCACTGAGAACCAGGACATTGCCGTGGACGAGAAGTTCTGCTACGTGTGTTCTGCTACCGGCGGCCCTGGTGCCGTCTGCATGGCGTCAACTTAAAAGCGTAAGTGTGATATTTGTAAGTGAAATTCCGACATCGATTAATAAAATGAAAGTTGCAGCGTGATTTTCCCGAGGTGTCCGCCGATGCGCTTATTGAAAAGTGCGTCGATCAGGGTGTGTGGTGCAACGAGATCTGCGAGACCGGAGGCCGCTGGAGTTTAGAGCGACTGGCCAACTTCATAGCCAAGAAGGCCATGGACAAGAGCAAGAAAGTGCGAGTGAGCAAGTGGTATGTCATTCCCCTCGACGATTTTATAAACAGATGGGTTCAGAGTTGGCTTCTATTTCAGATCATCTATCGCGATCTGGAGCAGCGCGAAAAGCGAAAACAGATAAATGAATTGGAGTTTATGGAACGGAATGGAGAGGCGACCTTCAAAGCAGTCAAGAGGCTGGGTGAAACATTTCTCACGAAGATCAATGGAATAACATTGTGATGAAATAACCATTATCTATTATTTTTTGCAACTTAGGACCAATATTTTACTATCGGATTTCATTGACTGCTTATGTTATTTAGTTAATTTGTATCAAATTTATTCCACTATAGGTTTCCAATAATTTTCTCAAACTACAATCAATTTTTAATATATGTAGGAATAGTTAACAAATTTTAATCTACACTGCATGCTGACTGAAGATGAATCCTTTTTGCCCATCTAGATTAAGTTGACATCGATTTATACATTTTTCAACTTGCAATAAATTTGAATTCGTAAATTCGCATAAAACATTACTAAACATGAAATGAACACAGTTTGGGCTGCCGCACGGAGTGCTTTATTTGAACATCAGACGACGCCTGTGTATAAGCATCCAGCTTGCGCTTAATCAATTCGTTCTCCACGTCGATCTGGCGCTGGAACTTCTTTTGATTGATTCCCGCTATGGTAAAACGTGTTGGTGCAGGTGGCTGGGGTTGATCGAATAGAATAAGGAGGCTATGAGGGGGTACATACATATCAGACATGAGAGGATTACTCACCTGGGAAGTAGTGTTGGTGTTGCACTTGATGGAGCTGGTGCTGGCTTTGATTGGAGCCGTGGGCTTGACCGTCATCATTTTCCGCAGCAAGATCATGTCAATTAATTAAATTAGCGGAGTTTCAATATCTTAATAAAATAAAATCCCGTGGAAACTATATTAAAATGCGTGTTTATTGATTTTTAATTTTGTTGCCTCTGTCAAGTAATTCCCATACGTCAATTAATTAAATTGGCGGAGTTTCAATATCTTTATAAAATAACATCCCAAGAAAACTATATAGAAAGGCGTTTTTATTGATTTTTAATTTGTTGGCCTCTGTCAAGAAATTCCCATATGTTAATTAATTAAATTGGCGGAATTTCAATATCTTTATAAAATAACACCCAGATAAAACTATATAGAAATGCGTTTATGTTGATTTTTAATTTTGTTGGCCTCGGTGGACCTTTTGCGAGAAATGCACATATGTATTTATTCTTATTATTGCAAAAAAGAATATAAATGCACTTGCGAATAAACAAGAATAATTCCGGAAGACTAATCTAATTTATATAAGATCCCACAAAATGGAACGAAATAATGAGTAAAATAATAGAGCAAATAACTGCCTGGGTGCTAAATTAAGTTTACTATTTTGTTTGACGGCAAAAACTGTTTACATACATGTGTATGTACATAACAGATAAGTATGTACATTTTTATTTATGTATGTTTTTGTTTTATTGTTTTTTTTACAGACGATGCCCATATTTATACCGCCAGGCAGTAGGGACAATAAATATCACCACCAACAGAAATTCAAATGAGACAATCGTTGACGCCGTCGCAAAGAGTCGAATTCCGTATGCAGATCAGATTGTTGCACTTAAAGGCCTTCGTGTGGCAGTGGCCGTGGGCACAGGTGGCATAGTTCTCGCCATTGCTTCCCAGGTAATCGTTCCATCCATCGCATTTCGATCGTGATGCATTTGACGTCGCCGCAGCTAAAGTGATTCGATCGGAGCCATTGGGACAGTCGTCATCGCTGTCGAATCGATATTGCCTGAAAGAGGGACAATAGAAGGATACATTTTGGAATCTACGAACATCCATTTTCTACCCACTTGTTGAACTCCGGCAAATGTCAGTTTGGGCTCTGCAGGCACATAAAACTTGTTCAACTTCTTTGCCAGACGACGCAGCTTAATCTCAAGCTTTTGGCACTAAACTGATCGTGCCGGCACTTGGGTAGAGCCGCACACACCTGTTGATACTGAAAGATAACGGTTTTATAAATAAATCTTAGAATAATAAGAACAGTATTACATACTGGCTGTACGGATACACATGACAAATGGCCTCTACTGGAACATACAGGCGATACAATTGAAATAGGGCACCTCCGGGGAGAGAACATGCCTCGTCGAGCAGTTTGCCGAGGCAGGAATTGGAAGTCACCGGATGGTGATTGCGTTACGGATGGAAGACTCGCAGATCCATCGGCCGGTGGACAATGGTGAGCAGCGTGGAGCAGCTTTGGCCGCTGTACATGTGGCAATAGTCGATTCTCCACCACGACATACCGATGCCTGCCGTTTCCTGTCGCTCCTGTAGATGTTCCACGCCAAATAGTATATTTTTAAAATTGGACCGTAATTTTCGGTATATTTAAAAACAAATGCGCGAAGTAACAGAGCTATCTATCAGTTAAAACTATTTGATCAGGATTTAGTATCCTATTCAGCTAGTAATATTAAACGATTACATCGTTGATGGCTACCTCCTTGCTGGCACTGGTCGACTTGACAGACTTTTTGTGTTCCAAATACTGTTCGGCGATTTGCTGGATCGTCACCTTGGCAGGAAGCTCCAGCAGCTTGTGCTCGCGCACCACTGCATACCAGTCATCGGTCAGGTAGTGCTTCAGCTCATCAGGTATTTTGATTTTTACTTCCAACTTGTTGGTAAAGCTATCTTCGCTTTCGACACATGGTGCGGGCTCTGATGGCGGTGTAGGAGTCGTTGGGGTTAGAGTAGGTGCTGCTGGTGTTCCCTGCTTTTCGGCAGATGTTGTAGTATCACTGCCGCTTAATGATGAACGTTGTTCGCTAATCCGTTTCTTTTTGGCTGGCACCACTGTGGCACTGTCGTCCTCTGTGATCTCCCCTGTAGCTGAATCTTCCTTCTTTTCATTTGGAGTACCGGGACGGGCCGGAACTATTGCACTTTGTGTTGACTTGCGGTTGGACCGACTGGTGGAGTCATTGGCATTGGCGCTGTTGCTATTGGGAGTCATGCTACTGTTGCTTCCACTGTCCGATTTTGAAATCGGACCCGTACTGGATGTGGGTGTACTGGCCAGTAACGGTAGAGATGTATTTCGAGATGTATTTCGAGCGCTCGCCGCATAGTCGTGCCTGTTCTTTTTGCCGCTGTACATTGTCATCGTTGTATTTGAGCACACGGCTCTCGGGCACCCATTCGTCCCAGCTGTAAGAGGACCGCATTGGTGGTAAATGTTTACAGATTATATATATTGTATGGAATTGCATACTTTTTGCTCCAGCCTGCATAATGGATGTAATATTCGACCGGCGTCGCATCAGGTTTTGTTTTGAGCACCTTGGCTTCATAAATTAGCGGCCGTGGAAACACAGTAAGTGTTCTCCTGCAAGAGGCGAATTACTTAAGTACTTAATATAATAAATGATAGGAATGATAAGGTTTATGCTTACCATCGGCAAATATAGAGGCTGCATCTCCTGCAGATCCTACGATTTCCATTTTAGCGGGTTTTAATATTTTTATTGTAAAAACAATGAAAAGGCTAGTGATGCGAGTTGTCAAAGATGGCCGATGGCATCGCCTACTATCGATTGGGCACAATCTGAGCACTATCGATGACTGATAGTTACAAATCAAATCATGTGAATGTATGTAATAAATATCTATTTATTTATAAATATATATAAAACAGTCTGTATTTAACGAGGCATAAGCTTATGCTTACACTACACTATAGTATAGTTAATGTTTTGCCGGCGTTGACAACCCCTCTTCTTCCCAGGGTCGTGGGCCTCGTTTGTTTTCCCATTCATCTATGTTCACGGTCTTAACTTTGTCGTACTCCTTTTCCAGTGTAACTTCTTGGCGCTTCTTCATGTTTACTCCGTACTTTTTCATCTCGTCGTAAAATGTCAACACACAGAGTTGTATTCTGATTTGTATGTACCGCATATATCGGTACATTTACTGATAGTCATTTCCATGCAATTCTACATTAACGAATTCGTTTTGCAGCACTGCAACGCATTTGCAATATTTTCAATAAAATATACATTATATGTAAAAACGTCTATGTTTTAATGCAACTTATGTGTGTCAATAACAGATGCCTGCTTCGGTCGTCAAGAAACCTGCAGCTAAGAAGCTGCCCGCTGTGCCGGAATCAAAGCTGAAATTCAGCAAAAAACAAATCAGCAAACGTGCCGCTGAGTCAAAGCGTCGTCTCAAGCGCGCTGCTGTAATTGCGCTGCGCAAGAAGGAAAATCTGGTCCGTGCCGAAAAGTACCAGAATTACATTAAATCTGACCAGCGTGAGATAAAGCTGCGTCGTCTGGCGTTTGTCGTGCGTATCCGTGGGTATGTATTGCTGTGATAATTATTCTACAGTTTGTTTAAAAACGTTTATCTTTCAGTATCAACAAGGTTGCCCCCAAGGTTCGCAAAGTACTGCAGCTGTTCAACATGCCGCGTATTGCCGAGCCTTACATCACCTGAGGGTACCCCAATCTGAAGTCGGTGCGCGAGCTGATTTACAAGCGCGGTTATGTCAAGCACAGCCGTCAGCGTGTCCCTATCACCGACAACCTTGTGATTGAGCGCAAACTGCGAAAGGCTCACAATATTCAGTGTGTTGACGATTTGGTCCATGAGATCTTTACCGTTGGACCCAATTTCAAGTACGCCTCCAACTTCCTGTGGCCATTTAAGCTAAACACTCCCACCGGTGGCTGGCGCAAGAAGGCCAATCACTACGTTAATGGAGGTGATTTCGGCAACCGTAAAAACCACATCAACCGACTGTTGCGCAAAATGGTCTAAGCGTTAGTTTAAAAAACAATAGCTTGGAAAAAAACGGGCATGTAAATGGTGAACGCGCTGCGCAAGAAGGAAAATCTGGTCCGTGCCGAAAAGTACCAGAATGAGTACACCAAATCTGACCAGATTAAGGGTAATGTAGGTAATGTAATATTGTGCTAATTATCCTACTGTTTATTTAAAAACCTTTAATTATCTTTCAGTATCAACAAGGTTGCCCTCAAGATTCGCAAAGTACTGCAACTGTTCCGATTCCGATCTTCATCAAGTCGATCAAGGCTACCAGGCAGTTGCCAGACACAGTTGACTAATAACAATTCTGTTCAGGCAAGCATATATGTATGTACATACCTCCTTGCCCATATCAGTTGTTTTTCAGTTATCTTAAATATTATTTTTTGTTCTCAGGTTAAAGAGAAGGAAAACACTCAGGAGAACGATACGCCAATGCAGGGCAGAGCGGAAAGATGGATGGAGCGGAACCTGGATACTCCCGAAGTGGTAAGCGAAGCAATTAACAAATTGCGTGCCATCATTATCAAGCCCTTTGAATCGCAGAATACAGAAAAGGATACCGCAGAGAGTGCCGAAGCGTCGCAGTGGCCGTTTGACTCGCAGCACCAGACCCATGGCCGGGGAAGGAACACCCTCGCCGGAGAAGGTGATGCCCGAGAAGCAGCCTTTTATCAAGTACCGAGAAGCGATCAAGTACTTCACTGAGAACCAGGACATTGCCGTGGACGAGAAGTTCTGCTACGTGTGTTCTGCTACCGGCGGCCCTGGTGCCGTCTGCATGGCGTCAACTTAAAAGCGTAAGTGTGATATTTGTAAGTGAAATTCCGACATCGATTAATAAAATGAAAGTTGCAGCGTGATTTTCCCGAGGTGTCCGCCGATGCGCTTATTGAAAAGTGCGTCGATCAGGGTGTGTGGTGCAACGAGATCTGCGAGACCGGAGGCCGCTGGAGTTTAGAGCGACTGGCCAACTTCATAGCCAAGAAGGCCATGGACAAGAGCAAGAAAGTGCGAGTGAGCAAGTGGTATGTCATTCCCCTCGACGATTTTATAAACAGATGGGTTCAGAGTTGGCTTCTATTTCAGATCATCTATCGCGATCTGGAGCAGCGCGAAAAGCGAAAACAGATAAATGAATTGGAGTTTATGGAACGGAATGGAGAGGCGACCTTCAAAGCAGTCAAGAGGCTGGGTGAAACATTTCTCACGAAGATCAATGGAATAACATTGTGATGAAATAACCATTATCTATTATTTTTGCAACTTAGGACCAATATTTTACTATCGGATTTCATTGACTGCTTATGTTATTTAGTTAATTTGTATCAAATTTATTCCACTATAGGTTTCCAATAATTTTCTCAAACTACAATCAATTTTTAATATATGTAGGAATAGTTAACAAATTTTAATCTACACTGCATGCTGACTGAAGATGAATCCTTTTTGCCCATCTAGATTAAGTTGACATCGATTTATACATTTTTCAACTTGCAATAAATTTGAATTCGTAAATTCGCATAAAACATTACTAAACATGAAATGAACACAGTTTGGGCTGCCGCACGGAGTGCTTTATTTGAACATCAGACGACGCCTGTGTATAAGCATCCAGCTTGCGCTTAATCAATTCGTTCTCCACGTCGATCTGGCGCTGGAACTTCTTTTGATTGATTCCCGCTATGGTAAAACGTGTTGGTGCAGGTGGCTGGGGTTGATCGAATAGAATAAGGAGGCTATGAGGGGGTACATACATATCAGACATGAGAGGATTACTCACCTGGGAAGTAGTGTTGGTGTTGCACTTGATGGAGCTGGTGCTGGCTTTGATTGGAGCCGTGGGCTTGACCGTCATCATTTTCCGCAGCAAGATCATGTCAATTAAATTAGCGGAGTTTCAATATCTTAATAAAATAAAATCCCGTGGAAACTATATTAAAATGCGTGTTTATTGATTTTTAATTTTGTTGCCTCTGTCAAGTAATTCCCATACGTCAATTAATTAAATTGGCGGAGTTTCAATATCTTTATAAAATAACATCCCAAGAAAACTATATAGAAAGGCGTTTTTATTGATTTTTAATTTGTTGGCCTCTGTCAAGAAATTCCCATATGTTAATTAATTAAATTGGCGGAATTTCAATATCTTTATAAAATAACACCCAGATAAAACTATATAGAAATGCGTTTATGTTGATTTTTAATTTTGTTGGCCTCGGTGGACCTTTTGCGAGAAATGCACATATGTATTTATTCTTATTATTGCAAAAAAGAATATAAATGCACTTGCGAATAAACAAGAATAATTAAGGAAGACTAATCTAATTTATATAAGATCCCACAAAATGGAACGAAATAATGAGTAAAATAATAGAGCAAATAACTGCCTGGGTGCTAAATTAAGTTTACTATTTTGTTTGACGGCAAAAACTGTTTACATACATGTGTATGTACATAACAGATAAGTATGTACATTTTTATTTATGTATGTTTTTGTTTTATTGTTTTTTTTACAGACGATGCCCATATTTATACCGCCAGGCAGTAGGGACAATAAATATCACCACCAACAGAAATTCAAATGAGACAATCGTTGACGCCGTCGCAAAGAGTCGAATTCCGTATGCAGATCAGATTGTTGCACTTAAAGGCCTTCGTGTGGCAGTGGCCGTGGGCACAGGTGGCATAGTTCTCGCCATTGCTTCCCAGGTAATCGTTCCATCCATCGCATTTCGATCGTGATGCATTTGACGTCGCCGCAGCTAAAGTGATTCGATCGGAGCCATTGGGACAGTCGTCATCGCTGTCGAATCGATATTGCCTGAAAGAGGGACAATAGAAGGATACATTTTGGAATCTACGAACATCCATTTTCTACCCACTTGTTGAACTCCGGCAAATGTCAGTTTGGGCTCTGCAGGCACATAAAACTTGTTCAACTTCTTTGCCAGACGACGCAGCTTAATCTCAAGCTTTTGGCACTAAACTGATCGTTCCGGCACTTGGGTAGAGCCGCACACACCTGTTGATACTGAAAGATAACGGTTTTATAAATAAATCTTAGAATAATAAGAACAGTATTACATACTGGCTGTACGGATACACATGACAAATGGCCTCTACTGGAACATACAGGCGATACAATTGAAATAGGGCACCTCCGGGGAGAGAACATGCCTCGTCGAGCAGTTTGCCGAGGCAGGAATTGGAAGTCACCGGATGGTGATTGCGTTACGGATGGAAGACTCGCAGATCCATCGGCCGGTGGACAATGGTGAGCAGCGTGGAGCAGCTTTGGCCGCTGTACATGTGGCAATAGTCGATTCTCCACCACGACATACCGATGCCTGCCGTTTCCTGTCGCTCCTGTAGATGTTCCACGCCAAATAGTATATTTTTAAAATTGGACCGTAATTTTCGGTATATTTAAAAACAAATGCGCGAAGTAACAGAGCTATCTATCAGTTAAAACTATTTGATCAGGATTTAGTATCCTATTCAGCTAGTAATATTAAACGATTACATCGTTGATGGCTACCTCCTTGCTGGCACTGGTCGACTTGACAGACTTTTGTGTTCCAAATACTGTTCGGCGATTTGCTGGATCGTCACCTTGGCAGGAAGCTCCAGCAGCTTGTGCTCGCGCACCACTGCATACCAGTCATCGGTCAGGTAGTGCTTCAGCTCATCAGGTATTTTGATTTTTACTTCCAACTTGTTGGTAAAGCTATCTTCGCTTTCGACACATGGTGCGGGCTCTGATGGCGGTGTAGGAGTCGTTGGGGTTAGAGTAGGTGCTGCTGGTGTTCCCTGCTTTTCGGCAGATGTTGTAGTATCACTGCCGCTTAATGATGAACGTTGTTCGCTAATCCGTTTCTTTTTGGCTGGCACCACTGTGGCACTGTCGTCCTCTGTGATCTCCCCTGTAGCTGAATCTTCCTTCTTTTCATTTGGAGTACCGGGACGGGCCGGAACTATTGCACTTTGTGTTGACTTGCGGTTGGACCGACTGGTGGAGTCATTGGCATTGGCGCTGTTGCTATTGGGAGTCATGCTACTGTTGCTTCCACTGTCCGATTTTGAAATCGGACCCGTACTGGATGTGGGTGTACTGGCCAGTAACGGTAGAGATGTATTTCGAGATGTATTTCGAGCGCTCGCCGCATAGTCGTGCCTGTTCTTTTTGCCGCTGTACATTGTCATCGTTGTATTTGAGCACACGGCTCTCGGGCACCCATTCGTCCCAGCTGTAAGAGGACCGCATTGGTGGTAAATGTTTACAGATTATATATATTGTATGGAATTGCATACTTTTTGCTCCAGCCTGCATAATGGATGTAATATTCGACCGGCGTCGCATCAGGTTTTGTTTTGAGCACCTTGGCTTCATAAATTAGCGGCCGTGGAAACACAGTAAGTGTTCTCCTGCAAGAGGCGAATTACTTAAGTACTTAATATAATAAATGATAGGAATGATAAGGTTTATGCTTACCATCGGCAAATATAGAGGCTGCATCTCCTGCAGATCCTACGATTTCCATTTTAGCGGGTTTTAATATTTTTATTGTAAAAACAATGAAAAGGCTAGTGATGCGAGTTGTCAAAGATGGCCGATGGCATCGCCTACTATCGATTGGGCACAATCTGAGCACTATCGATGACTGATAGTTACAAATCAAATCATGTGAATGTATGTAATAAATATCTATTTATTTATAAATATATATAAAACAGTCTGTATTTAACGAGGCATAAGCTTATGCTTACACTACACTATAGTATAGTTAATGTTTTGCCGGCGTTGACAACCCCTCTTCTTCCCAGGGTCGTGGGCCTCGTTTGTTTTCCCATTCATCTATGTTCACGGTCTTAACTTTGTCGTACTCCTTTTCCAGTGTAACTTCTTGGCGCTTCTTCATGTTTACTCCGTACTTTTCATCTCGTCGTAAAATGTCAACACACAGAGTTGTATTCTGATTTGTATGTACCGCATATATCGGTACATTTACTGATAGTCATTTCCATGCAATTCTACATTAACGAATTCGTTTTGCAGCACTGCAACGCATTTGCAATATTTTCAATAAAATATACATTATATGTAAAAACGTCTATGTTTTAATGCAACTTATGTGTGTCAATAACAGATGCCTGCTTCGGTCGTCAAGAAACCTGCAGCTAAGAAGCTGCCCGCTGTGCCGGAATCAAAGCTGAAATTCAGCAAAAAACAAATCAGCAAACGTGCCGCTGAGTCAAAGCGTCGTCTCAAGCGCGCTGCTGTAATTGCGCTGCGCAAGAAGGAAAATCTGGTCCGTGCCGAAAAGTACCAGAATTACATTAAATCTGACCAGCGTGAGATAAAGCTGCGTCGTCTGGCGTTTGTCGTGCGTATCCGTGGGTATGTATTGCTGTGATAATTATTCTACAGTTTGTTTAAAAACGTTTATCTTTCAGTATCAACAAGGTTGCCCCCAAGGTTCGCAAAGTACTGCAGCTGTTCAACATGCCGCGTATTGCCGAGCCTTACATCACCTGAGGGTACCCCAATCTGAAGTCGGTGCGCGAGCTGATTTACAAGCGCGGTTATGTCAAGCACAGCCGTCAGCGTGTCCCTATCACCGACAACCTTGTGATTGAGCGCAAACTGCGAAAGGCTCACAATATTCAGTGTGTTGACGATTTGGTCCATGAGATCTTTACCGTTGGACCCAATTTCAAGTACGCCTCCAACTTCCTGTGGCCATTTAAGCTAAACACTCCCACCGGTGGCTGGCGCAAGAAGGCCAATCACTACGTTAATGGAGGTGATTTCGGCAACCGTAAAAACCACATCAACCGACTGTTGCGCAAAATGGTCTAAGCGTTAGTTTAAAAAACAATAGCTTGGAAAAAAACGGGCATGTAAATGGTGAACGCGCTGCGCAAGAAGGAAAATCTGGTCCGTGCCGAAAAGTACCAGAATGAGTACACCAAATCTGACCAGATTAAGGGTAATGTAGGTAATGTAATATTGTGCTAATTATCCTACTGTTCATTTAAAAACCTTTAATTATCTTTCAGTATCAACAAGGTTGCCCTCAAGATTCGCAAAGTACTGCAACTGTTCCGATTCCGATCTTCATCAAGTCGATCAAGGCTACCAGGCAGTTGCCAGACACAGTTGACTAATAACAATTCTGTTCAGGCAAGCATATATGTATGTACATACCTCCTTGCCCATATCAGTTGTTTTTCAGTTATCTTAAATATTATTTTTTGTTCTCAGGTTAAAGAGAAGGAAAACACTCAGGAGAACGATACGCCAATGCAGGGCAGAGCGGAAAGATGGATGGAGCGGAACCTGGATACTCCCGAAGTGGTAAGCGAAGCAATTAACAATTGCGTGCCATCATTATCAAGCCCTTTGAATCGCAGAATACAGAAAAGGATACCGCAGAGAGTGCCGAAGCGTCGCAGTGGCCGTTTGACTCGCAGCACCAGACCCATGGCCGGGGAAGGAACACCCTCGCCGGAGAAGGTGATGCCCGAGAAGCAGCCTTTTATCAAGTACCGAGAAGCGATCAAGTACTTCACTGAGAACCAGGACATTGCCGTGGACGAGAAGTTCTGCTACGTGTGTTCTGCTACCGGCGGCCCTGGTGCCGTCTGCATGGCGTCAACTTAAAAGCGTAAGTGTGATATTTGTAAGTGAAATTCCGACATCGATTAATAAAATGAAAGTTGCAGCGTGATTTTCCCGAGGTGTCCGCCGATGCGCTTATTGAAAAGTGCGTCGATCAGGGTGTGTGGTGCAACGAGATCTGCGAGACCGGAGGCCGCTGGAGTTTAGAGCGACTGGCCAACTTCATAGCCAAGAAGGCCATGGACAAGAGCAAGAAAGTGCGAGTGAGCAAGTGGTATGTCATTCCCCTCGACGATTTTATAAACAGATGGGTTCAGAGTTGGCTTCTATTCAGATCATCTATCGCGATCTGGAGCAGCGCGAAAAGCGAAAACAGATAAATGAATTGGAGTTTATGGAACGGAATGGAGAGGCGACCTTCAAGCAGTCAAGAGGCTGGGTGAAACATTTCTCACGAAGATCAATGGAATAACATTGTGATGAAATAACCATTATCTATTATTTTTTGCAACTTAGGACCAATATTTTACTATCGGATTTCATTGACTGCTTATGTATTTAGTTAATTTGTATCAAATTTATTCCACTATAGGTTCCAATAATTTTCTCAAACTACAATCAATTTTTAATATATGTAGGAATAGTTAACAAATTTTATCTACACTGCATGCTGACTGAAGATGAATCCTTTTTGCCCATCTAGATTAAGTTGACATCGATTTATACATTTTTCAACTTTGCAATAATTTGAATTCGTAAATTCGCATAAAACATTACTAAACATGAAATGAACACAGTTTGGGCTGCCGCACGGAGTGCTTTATTGAACATCAGACGACGCCTGTGTATAAGCATCCAGCTTGCGCTTAATCAATTCGTTCTCCACGTCGATCTGGGCGCTGGAACTTCTTTTGATTGATTCCCGCTATGGTAAAACGTGTTGGTGCAGGTGCTGGGGTTGATCGAATAGAATAGGAGGCTATGAGGGGGTACATACATATCAGACATGAGAGGATTACTCACCTGGAAGTAGTGTTGGTGTTGCACTTGATGGAGCTGGTGCTGGCTTTGATTGGAGCCGTGGGCTTGACCGAA